>CAWUFW010001518.1:1460000-2772509 GCA_963921515.1 Calotriton arnoldi
GAGAGCCAGCACGACACCACCAACAGAACTACCTACAAGGCTGCACTCGGAGACTATCACCAGCAAATAAGAAACACCAAGAAAAAAGCACAAGTGGACTGCATCAAAGGAAGCTCCAACAGCTGCAAGGAGATCTTCTCGATCATCAAAGATTTTACCTTGCACTGAGTCACTGTCAACAAAATTGCTGCCTTTCTGTTGAGAGTCTCTGTGACAACCGATACAACTTCTTCCACAGCAAAATCACAAACATCTACAGCAACTTCGCACAACAACCCAACCCCAGAGCGCTCATTGCTAACCTACCCACCACCAACCAAGACGACCACCTGACTGAATGGACAACCGTCACAAGAAACAACACAGCGGCAATCATGCAGACCATCCACTCAGGGGTCCCAACGGACCCATGCCCCCACCATATCTACAACTTGGGACATCACCAATCTGCACCACCGTGACCCACATCATCAATACCTCATCACCTCTGCCACTTCCTCAGATGAATGGAAACTTGCAAAAATCAATGCGCTCCTCAAGCAGCCCACAGTCGACCCCAATTAACTGTGCAACTTCTGCTTCCCTATCCATCAAAGTGATTGATAAGGCCATCAACAAGCAACTCAAAACCCACCTCGAACTTCACCATCTTCGAGGCAACACTCCATCAGGATTCAAAAAGAACTACAGCTCCAAAACCGTGCTCATCGAGGACACCAACAACATTCGAATCATCCTGGACTGAGAAGAAACAGCGGCCATCATCCTACTTGACCTCTGCAAAGCCTTCAATACTTCAACACTGCCTCTCCCAACACCCCCATCAGAAGACTCCACGATATTGGCATACAAGAATCCGCTCTCAAATGGATCTGTTCCCACCTCATGGGAAGAACCCAGTGGGTCAGGCTGCCACCCTTCACATCAGAGACCATGAAACTGATATGCAGAGTCCCATGGGGATCGTGCCTCAGCCCTACACTTTTTAACATATACATGACACCTCTAGCCAACATCATCCGATCACAAGACATCACAGTCCTCTCCTATGCCAATGACACTAACTCATCCTCTCCCTGATGGACAAGACAACCACCACCAGAACCAAATTCACCAACTGCATGACCACGGTAGCAGATTGGATGCGAACCAACTGTCTGAAGCTCAGCTCTGACAAGATTGAAGTACTGGGCTTTGGCAACAAGACCTACCCATGGGACTCCACCTGGTGGCTGTCGAAGCTAGGACCAACACCCACACCCATAGTCCACGCAAGCAATTTAGGGATCATCCTAGATGACAAGTTCAACATGACAGATCAAGTCGACGCAGTGTGCCCCTCCTGCTTCCACATCTTACACATGATGTGAAAAATGATGTGAGACATCTTCAAAGGGCTGCCTCAGAACACCAGACAGACAGTCACACAAGCACTCGCAGCCAGCTGGACTACGGCAACACTCTCCTCTGGAATCTCCAAACAACTCCTACACAGACTCCAGATTATCTAGAACACTGCCGCAAGACTCATATTCAACCTTCTCACACACACACACACACACACACACACACACTCACACTTACAAAGCCATACACAACACTGGACCAGAATACCTGAACAGCTGCTTACACTTTCACCAACCCACCATACATCTACTCTCTGCCTTACTCTCACTCGCACACACTCCCACATCTGCAAAAGCAAAACTGGATGTTGCTCATTCTCCTACATCTCACACAAGATATGGAACAATATCCCTGAACACATTAGAGCCTCCTCCTCCCTTCTTGCTGCAAGAAGCTGAAGACCTGGCTCTTCGTATAAGCACCTTGGGGACCACACACCTGCCCAAGCGCCTGGACAACCTCTTGGGCGATTAGTGTGCTATACAAATCAACATAACATAATATAGCATAGAAGTGTGTACTGATCTTTGTTGCAACTGATGCTATGGGGATATTGAAATGGGCAGCTGTGTGTGTATATATGTTTATGTACATGTATTTATATTTTCGGGGGGCGGAGCTTGCCGAAGCACAAGATGGCCGCGTGAACGTAGAGCTCCGCGAGCCATCGGAACGATTCATCAAATATCCTTACATCCGACGCCGCAACACGATACTCTGCGAGTGGAGAGAGCACCGCTAGACTCAGGCTGCTGTCCGGTGTGGAAACAGTGAGCGGGGCCGGACATTTGGGAGAATCGGCGGGTGCGGCCTGCATAGCCATCGTGCGCCCCACCCTTTGTTGGTTGTCGGGCGTCCAACGTCCTGCCTCATGGCACTGGAGACACACACTGCGCCGCTCCGAGACGCCTTTGGCCCCGGGGCTCTGCTGCTCGTGTACCGCTACATACGCGAGCCGCTGGAGGTGCGGTTCGCCGCCACTGCTGATTGCTGCCGTTGCGGAGTGCTCGTGAGGCCGCGGCCACCCTCGGTGGCACCGGAGCCGCTCTACCGCCTGAGCGGGTGTTGAGGTGGTCCATCATGGAGCGGTGTGCCTGTGCTCCCTTCGGCGCCATCCTTGGTGCGGACTTCACGAGAGTATGTGGAGCACTGCCTGCTGTCGCCCTGGAGGTGGGTTTCTGCCCTGTGCTGCACTGTGAGTTCGCTCGTGGCGACCTCGGTCCTTAGCATTGCGGGACCTCGCCGGCAGTGTTGCTGCCCGGGGATCACGTCCACAGCCCCACATTACTATTAAGCCTGCTGGGACCTTCGATGTTGGGAGCGATTGTTGGCGGCCCCATCCAGGCGGGACCTTCGATCTCCTGTGATCCTGGGTGGTTCTGGGCACCTGCCCCTTGAACGAATCCTGTCTTCAGCTGGGGACCTGTTTCCTATGGCCGGCCGCCCAGCAGGGCGCCGACCCTGTGCGACTCAGGCATCGTCGTGGTGCTTGTCAGCTTATACCTACCTCTGGTGGAGAGCGCCTTGTAGCTGCTGAGGGTGCTACTTGGTTGGCAGCCCCCTGGAAGCTCGGGGGAGAGCTCCGGCGTGTCGGAATCCAGCTGGGGACAGTCGGTGAGGGATCGCTCTCCCCTGCATAGCCTATGATCGCGCCTAGCACGGCACTTGCAAGATCATTGGGGGACGCACAGCAGTTCTCTCCACCCCAGATCAGAGAGCACGAACACAGCGGAGGGTGGCCGTATCTCTTCCGTCGCCAAGATGGGTAAAGTGGATAAGACCCAAACAAAACTGCTCTTTGATCAACGGAGGACCAGAACCAGGGAGACAGAGGGGGCCCACTGTTCGGGGGACCCGGTGGAAGACCCTGAGGACGCACCCGCGATGTAAAACAGATGTTCGCTGCAGTGCAGAAGAGCCTATTAACCATTGACGGTAAGATCGACTCGCTTGTATTCCGCATGGACAGAATGTCGGAGCGACTAGACAAACACGCAGAGAGGATTGACATGACCGAACGGCGTGTGACGGAGGTGGAGGAAGCGCAGTCGGAATCCGATACAGTCCAAAAACAAATGGCCAAAGCACTGGTAGCGCTACAAGATAGGGCGGAGGATTTGGAGGCTAGGTCCAGGAGGAGCAACATCCGAATTACGGGCCTACCAGAGTCCACCTCGATAGGCAACATGGAACAGTTTACGGAGAAACTCCTTGTAACCCTGCTGGGTCGCAAAATCTTCTCGGAGATGTTCGTGGTGGAGCGTGCCCACCGCTCGCTTGGCCCTAGACCGCCTCCGGGAGCCCCCCGCGCCCGTTAATTGCTAAGCTATTGAATTACAGGGACAGAGACGCGGCCCTAAAGCAAGCTAGAGAAAAAGGTGTACTGACATACGAGGGCTCCACAATATCCCTGTACCCAGACTTCACCATGAAGGTTCAGCAAGCCAGACGCCAATTTGCCCCCCTGAAACGGTGCCTCAGAGAGCAGCGCATGGATTATGCTATTCTGTACCCGGCCAGGCTTAGAGTTATGATGAACGGCAAAGCTAGGATTTTCGCGGATCCTAAATCCCTACAAAAAGCGCTTAAGGACTTTTCCAAATCGGGAGAACGGAATTCGGACGCAAAAAACCTCTACGAGGCACCTAATGGGGCGTCTGGAGGCGTCCTGGATGAACAAGACTGAGGAGATCTCGACTCGTTGCTGTTTCTTATCTTTGTTGTCCCGATCATACAGTGTCTTCAACCCCTCCCCCGGGAGGCCCCTGATGTCACACTCCACTGAGCATTGAACGCTGTATGGCTCTGTGAAGATCACTATTGAGTCGCTGAGTATTCTGGACTCCCGCAAGTATTGTTGAGGATAATGTGACTGTGGTCCGCGGGGAGCCTACTGTATTGGCTTCAACATGCTTACCATTTCAGTGGGGATCACAAGGGGTCTATATAAAGTTATGTGATTGTTCTCTCCACCTGCAACGCGAAATAATGTCAGAATTGTTGGTTCCGGATGTGCCTTCTTAGCTTTGATGGCATAGCACACGGAGTGTTTTCTTTTTAAGTGCTGGTAGTGGTGCTTTGGTAACATCCGCTCCCGAGTGTTACACACTTTATGGCTTATTGCCTTTTTCGTACAAGGGGAATGGGTGGTGGGAGGGGGGGGGCTTCGACTGTGCTGAGTTGGGGTTTGCATGGCGTGGGTGGGGGGCGGTAACATTGTTATGGGTAGTTTCTTTTGTGTGTCTTGCTTTTGTCACAGCTTCGGTATGGTATCAGATAAATTTGGCTAAGGAATTCCGTAGTAACGGGCTCCTCCGGGGTGATTATGTGGGTGATGGTCGGAGGGACACCGCGGGAAAACTGTTTCCTCCTTCCATGAATAATGGGTGATAGGTTAAGATTGTTGACCTGGAACGTCCGAGGGTTGAATGACTATCGGAAAACCAGGAAAGTGGTTGCGTACCTTAATAGGCATAATCTAGATATTGCCCTATTACAAGAGACCCACCTTCCTTTAGATAACCCAATAATAACGCGCAGAAAGTTACAGGGTACGTTTTATGCAGCGGGTTTTTCCACACATGCACGTGGGGTCATTACCTGGTTATACCCTAGAGCCGGCCTCTTCCTAGAATGTCTTCATACGGATGCAGAGGGCAGATTTGCGATTACTAAATGTATGGGGAAAGGCATGGAGTTCATCATTGTAAACGTTTATGGCCCTAATTTTGACCACCCACAACTTTATCGAACACTTCTTGAGGTAGCACGTCAGTTACCCCCTCTACCGCAAGTATGGGGAGGCGACTTTAACTGTGTTTTAAACCCTGCTATTGACCGGTCCGGGGGCCCGGTTAGTCATCAATAACTAGCTGCTAAGGCAATTGTAGATGCGATAGCTGAGCTGGGCATGGTAGATGTTTGGCGGTCGCGGTTTGGGAACGAGGGAGGATACACACAGTACTCCGCCCCACATAATCTATACACTAGAATAGACTACTGGTTTCTTGCTGGTTCTCTATGTCACGCAATTCGTGGCTGCGAGGTCTTCCCCCGCTCGTACTCCGACCATTCACCAATCCTATTAGACCTTGAGTGCCCACAAAAACGCCTGGCCCCATTTACGTGGAGATTTCCTCCATATGCTCTCCTCAATGAGGCTTTCAGGGCTGTGATGTCTGAAGCCATTGAAGCCTTCTTTGATATTAATATAGGCTCAGTTTCGCGCTTCGCAACTGTCTGGGATACCGTTAATGTTCATATTAGAGGGATAGCAATGGCTAAACACTCAGGAGTTCTGCGCTCTATTAGAGGGCGCCTTGCTTCACTTGAAATAAAACTAGCTAAGTTGGAACGAGAAGCCCTTGAGGGAGGCAGTGACCGGAGCACGGACGAACTCAGGGCCGCACTGGAGGAGTTTCATGAGGAAGCCGACAGGGAGGTCAAATTCTTGGGGAAATGCACCCTAGCGTGGACATACGGGGAGAGGGATCGCCCCGGAGCTACATTGGCAACCATAATGACGGGTAGACGAAAGGCATCGGGTCCTATAGAGATCAGGTTAGCCTCGGGCGGGATGACTAACGACCCAGACGCTGTTGCTGATTGTTTTAAGAGCTATTACTCAGAGTTGTATAGCACTCGTTCACACAGTTCTGACGCTGCTATGCTGTATTACATGGAACACATTAGGCTGCCCTGGTTGGAGGACGAACATCAGGGAGTACCTAATGAGACCCCTGGAGGCCTGGGAAGTCCTTGATGCACTAAAGACCATGCGAGCAAATAGTGCCCCGGGCCAGGATGGTTTAACGGTAGCCTTTTACAAGAGTTCAGGGAGCAGCTGGTCCCACATTTAATTGCTTTGTTCGAGGAGATGGGCGAGAGTGGAATAATGCCTCCTTCGATGCGTGAAGCCATGCTGGTCACACTCTTAAAGCCAGGCAAGCCACCACATGACTGCTCCTCATATAGACCATTCTCACTATTAAACGTCAACACTAAAATATTTGCCAAGGTCCTGGCGAATCGCCTAGCCCCTCTTATCCCGGTTTTGGTCGGCCCTGAACAGGCAGGATTCGTCCCAGGCCGCTCATTAACTCACAACCTATGCACATTATTTGGAGCTATACAACACACCAAACCAGACATTAAGGCAGCTGCGATTTCTTTGGATGCCGAGAAGGCTTTCGACTCGGTGGAGTGGAACTTCATGATGCTGGTGTTAAGACGTATGGGATTGGGCGACCTGTTCATTCAACTGGTGGGAGTCCTCTATAACTCCCCAGCGGCCCGGGTGAGAATTGGAAACATTGTAACTTCCTCTATCACAATCTCTTGAGGCACCCGCCAGGGGTGCCCGCTATCCCCTCTACTCTATGCGCTGGTCGCGGAGCCATTGGCGTGTGCCCTAAGGGAATATCACAGTTACAGAGGGCTTCGGTTCCCCAACTACAATTTAATAATTTCCACTTATGCGGATGATACGCTTTTATATATTCGAGAGCCGGAGACCAACCTTTCCACAGTTTTAAGGGAGGTGGTACGTTTTGGGGAATTCTCTGGGCTAAAAATCAATTGGTCTAAATCCACAATTTTTCCCCTCACCCCTGCGATGCTCCCGATAAATCTAGAGTTCCCCCTCTCATGGTCTACTGACCCTGTACGATACCTGGGGATCCAGGTACACACGTGCTCAGAGACGGATTTTATGGAGAATTATGGCAAAGCGATTGTCAAATTAGAAGATGATATAAACAAATGGATGCGACTCCCCTTGTCGCTCATGGGCCGTGTGTCCCTTATGAAGATGGTGGTGTTGCCTAGATTCCTGTTCTTATTTTTAAATATACCTATGGTTCTCCCCTCCCACTTTTCAAGCGCTTAAAGTCCCTACAGGTTAAGCTAGCTTGGGCCGGTAAGCACCCACGGGTCAAATGGGATATCCTCACCCTCCCATATTCTATGGGTGGGCTTGGTGCTCCGGATTTGAAACTTTACTATCGAGTAGCACAGTGCTCGCATGCTTTCTGTTGGCTATATCAGCAAACTTCTCCTCCCCATTTACACATAGAAAGGGTAGCTGCAGCGCCTTCCCACCTTGCTACAACACTGTTCCGCGCTGCGGTGAGACACACGGGCTCTTTGGATTCGGTTAAATCAACTACGCATGCCTAGCAAAATTTAATAAAAAGACAAGCCGCCTCCATTCTATACTCCCCCCCCCTAACGCCAATTGAGTGGTGTGCTTGGCTCCCGACTATCATGGAAACGGAGGTGGTGCGAGCCTTAAACAGCCTGGATATTTTGGTAATAGGCGACTTCTTTGCACATGGGACAGGAAAAGACTGGGAGGACCTTATTGCAGGAAAGCAGGGTATTACTCTTCTTACTATGTTCCACTTCTATAAAGCCCGTCATGCGTTCCGTGAGATGCTGGGTGAGGAGTTGATGGAACCTCCGGAGGTCATCCCCTTCTCCCTACTGCTACGCTCGGAGTCCCCAAGCAAGCTTGTCTCACACATTTACAGTATGGTGCAAGCTTATCGCAAAAATCACTATACTAAAGCCAGACTTAAGTGGCAGGTGTATTTAGAGGTTACGTTAGACGATGACACCTGGCGGTATTGCTGTGAAGCCACACAGCGCATCTCCCTGAATGGTCGGCATTGTCTCATCCAGTTTAAATTCCTCAACAGGGTTTATTATACTCCTGCCCATATGCATAGATATGGCTTGAGGGACTCAGATAGGTGTGAAAGGTGCAGCGAAGAGGCAGCAGGATTTTTACATTTGGACTGGCTATGCCCCCCAATCGCAAACTTTTGGATCTTAGTGTTTCAAACACTAAGTGACACAACTGCTGAACCCCTGACCCCAGATCCCTTGCTGGCCCTCCTGGGCTTCTCTAAGAAGATACGTAAAGATATACAGTGCCTGGTCGACATAGGGTTGTTTTTTTGTTTTGTTTTTTTGGGGTTTTTTTTCTTCAAAGTTTGAAAGAGTTTATTAACAAAAGAAAAATTCATTATCTGTATACCACAGAACTGGTCGACCAGGGAGTCCCCCAGCAAACAGCATTGGAGTAAGCTCAAAGGCAAGTCACACATTTATAGAATTCCCTACACAGGCCTCCAATGAAGGTCACATGACTTCTTCAAACAAATTAGTACACAAGTGCATTAGTCTGTCATGAGAAAGGAAGTCAACAACAGTCAGTTGTAAACAGAATTTAAGCTTTTTCGGCTGAGCAAGCTAATCCATTCCACCTCATCTTGGAGCCAAGATCTGAAACATAAGCTCAAAGCATCAGGCGTGGGTGGTTTCTTTAGGCATGGTTAGCATCAGCAAGGAAACATGGTTGTAGCAGTAACAGATGCAATTTATCTCTCCTGTGCTATTTATTAGCGCAAATTAAGACTCACCGGTGATCAGTAAATGAATCTGTTAGTTCCATATCAGATTCTAAACATTCTAAAGAACCATAATCGGATTTCCAATCTGGTTCACCATCATCATTTAATATTTTCAATGGTTAAGATGGAAAAGATACCCATGACTCGGGTGGGACTGTTCATTAGACTTTTGATGGAGGCAATATAGACTCGGACATTAATGTAAGTCAATATAAGGATGAAAAAGGTGACCAACACAGTTTCAAGAATCCTCATTCTCCTGAAATACTTTTAATCAAACACCAAATATTCCACCCTTCAGAACCCATCTAGTTATCTTTCTTATGTGAGTTCTTAAGGCTTTCACAAATTTAATAAATCTGTTCAGAAATGCCTAGAGAAATATTTGGAATGAAAGTGCAACAGTCTGCACCTCTGATTATTCAAACTCCACATTTGGCGGCCAAGACAAAATCAAGAGCCATTTAGTTGTGTCAAATCTCAGTTCTTTAAGAATCCAGATGATCAGAAATCAGTCCTAAAGCTATGGCAGTCCAGTTTGCAGCCATTTCCAATACCTTTTTTTTGGGATTTTTCAAAAAACCTTTATTAAACAATAATGCATTGCAAAGTTACACGACTGCAACCGTGTCAGAGCTTCATAGACAGACATGTGATGTACTGCAGCAAAGAATATCTCGAATACCATATGTATGAAAACAGTTCAGAGAGGCAATATCAATAGGAGCACCAATATATTGGGGTGGATCACAGAAAAAAACACCTTAGGGGAGGGAAAGAGGGTCGTTGATCAGAGGGGTGGGGGGAGCAGGAAGTGAGCAACTTATTGACCAACACCGGCGGGGAGCGCGGGAGAGGTCGCCGAGCGCCGGGAATCGCGACTTAGGACGTGAGGGGGCCCCATATGTCAGGGCGGGATCTGGCAGGCATGAGGTCCCAGAATTCAGACAGGAGAGTCTGGCAGCGTGAGGCATCCTCGAGCCAAAGGGCGGCCTTAGGTGCGGGCTTGCGGCCCCAGCACATGGAAACTCTGCGCCGCGCAAGGACAAGTAGCATGGCGGTCAAGCGGCGGGAGACATCAGGGCAGTGTTTGACAAAGCCTAGGAGGCAAAGTGGGGGATCGGGCTGAACCTGTGTTGAGGTGATCTCTGAAATGATGACGCAGACCTCCCGCCAGTACGCGGAGACCTGGGGGCACAGCCAGGCGAGGTGTGCAAAGTCAGCCGCAGGAGCAGAGCAGCGCGAGCATCTGTCATGAGGAGTGAGTCCCATCCTGTGCAGCTGAATGGGAGTCCGATAGAGCCTATGTAAATATTTAAAATGAATAAGGCGCAGATGATAGTTCGGGGATAGGTGCTTAGTCTGGTTACAGCAATAAAGCCAGTCAGCTTGAGAGATGTCGACACCCAAGTCCTCACCCCACGCCACACGCGCTCGGTCAGCGGAAATGGAAGACGCCGCTAACGTGAGGGCATAGATTTTAGTGACCAGCTTTCGAGGAGAAGGAGACGTGTATAAGAAGTCAAGAGTGGCCATCGAAGGAGGGGGCAGGGGGAACGATGGGTGTAGTTCCCTGCAGAGGGCTCTGAGTTGGTAGTATAGTAGAGTATCCATGGGGCCGGAGTCGGCTGCAAGAAAGAAGAAAGTGCCCCCAGGGTAGAAATCCGACACAGTAGAGAGCCCTAAACGATTGGCGTGCTTAACCATCCCAGAAGTTTGAAGAGGGGGGAAAGCCGGATGATGAGCGATTGGTACCTTATGCGCTGAGAGCATATCGAAGCCTGAAAATTTACGGAGTCCCTCCCAAGCCCAGCGCAAGGTCTCGACCGTGTCAATCTCAGTACGTGGGAGTTTCGCTGGGGCGAACAAGGCGGTCGAGAGCGGCCACGGGGCGGCAAGGTCTGCCTCCACCGCCACGTGTGGCTGAAAAGGGGTTGGATGGAGCCAAAAATGGATAAAACTGGCTTGGGCACTAAGGGCATAAAGTTTGAAATCAGGGGCGCCAAGGCCGCCGCGCGACATCGGGAGGGTAAGGATGTTATAGGCGATTCTAGGCTGTCAGCCAGCCCAAACCAAGGTGATAAGCAAAGAGCGGATTTTGCGGAAAAAGTGAGCAGTGAGCGGGATGGGAATGTTCAAATACAAAAACTTAGGAAGCACCACCATCTTTGCGATAGCTATGCGACCGGCCAAGGATAGAGGGAGTCGGTTCTAGAGGGGGATCTTGGACTCGAACCAGTCCATGGCAAGGCCAAAGTTAGCTCTCCATAGTTCGTCCACGTCCCTGCTCAACCATATGCCTAAATACCTAGTGGGGCCCGATGCCCACACGAAAGGGTAGTCTGGAGCAAAAGGCGCCGTGGCATCAGTGAGGGGGAACAACACAGATGTATTCCAGTTCACCTGAATGCCAGAGTAGCCCCCAAACCGTATCACCTCACGGACCAGAGGGCTGAGATTTTCTTGAGGATTGCGGACATAAAGAGTAACATCGTCCGCATACATGGAAACTAAAAGAGCACGAGCCACAAAACCGATGCCACGTTGGGTGTGGTGTTGTCAAAGTCTGGCCGCAAGGGGTTCCATAGCGATGGCGAAAAGCATGGGCGATAGCGGGCACCCCTGCCGGGTGCCTCGCCCGATGGGGATAGACTCAGATATTTGGCCGTTGATCCGGAGACGGGCAGTGGGAAGGGTGTAAAGAAGTAATATTTTGCAGATGAAGACCGGACTGAAGCCCAAGCGAGGAAGGAGATAAAAGAGGAAGGGCCACTCCAAGGTGTCGAAAGCTTTGGTGGCGTCAAGCAGGGCGGCCACTGCAGGAAGCGCAGGATTAATTTGATGGAGGACAGAGAAAATTGTCCAGAGATTATGGGAGGTCGCGCGGCCGGGAATAAAACCGGACTGGTCAGGACGGGCAATAAGCGGCATGAGAGGGAGAAGGCGGGAAGCTAGGAGTTTAGCGAAAATGTTGTTGTCTGTGTTAATCCGAGACAAGGGACGATGAGAGTCCCTCAGCTCGGGAGGTTTGTCCGGTTTTAGGAGTAAAGCGAGGAGAGCCTCGCGAAGCGAAGGGGGAAATTGGCCGGTCTCATAAAATTCATTATACATGGTAGCCAAGTGCGGAATCAGGCTGGGAGCGAAGGCTTTATAAAAGGAGACAGGCAGGCCGTCCGAACCAGGGGCCTTATCACCAGACATACCATTGATTGCAGCTAAAATCTCTTCTTTGGAGAAAGTCTCGTCTAGGAATTCCCGGTGGGGGTTGCCGAGCCATAGGAGTTGGGGGGTATCGAAATATTGGTCGAGAACCTCGCGCGGGGGAACGGAGCCGGCGGTGTATAGTTGTGAATAAAAAGCAGCGAATCGCGCCTTTATTTCCTCGGTGGAGGTGGTTCTATCTGGGCCACCATCTTGCAGGGCTGTTATGTAGGATGCGGCGCGAGGCGGGCGGAGGAGGTTGGCCAGGGTTTTCCCGGGGCGGTCTCCCTCACCAAAGCGGCACGCCCGCGCCTCCCTACCGAGGAACGAGAGTTCTCTGTTAGCCTCGTCAGCAAAGTCAGTAAGCTTCCCGCGGATCTGAGCTAGCGTGGCAGGGTTAGGGTCCCGAGAGTGAGAAGAGTCCAGAGTCTTAATCTCCGTTTCCAATTTAGTAAGAGTATTGCGGATGGAGCGCAGGACGCCAGACTGTTTGGAGATACATTCCCCGCGAATGACCACTTTAAAACCCTTCCAGAGTGTGGAGGGGGAGTCAACGGAGCCTTCGTTGAGCTCAAAGTAATTAGTGATAGCGGTTTGGATCTCTTCACAGAAGACCGAGTCGCGGAGCACGTTGGGGGAAGCCTCCAGGAGAATGCACGACAGGGGGAGTGCGGGAGGCGCAGGCAGAGCCGAACAGGAGCATGATCAGAGAGGGTGCGCGCCATGTGATCAACATTGGAGAGCCAGGCGAGGATATCCGGGGTGGTAATCCAAAGGTCCAAACGGGACCAGCAGCCGCGGGAGCCAGAGACGCAAGTGCCCTCGCGCGCCTCGTGGCGAACATGGCGCCATGCATCAAACAGGAAGTTCTCAGTAATAATGGAGCGGAGGAGCGCGGCAGCGCGCGGGTGGGAAGCGTGGGGGCCAGAGCGGTCTAGCGTGGCGGACAATGTAACATTAAAATCGCCACCCCAAAGGAGCGCGGCAGGGCCGAGGGACGAAATGTGGTGCCAGATTTGCGCAAAGAAGTCCGGGTCATCGCTATTCGGGCCATACATAGCAGCAAGTGTCAATGGCTGGGCCTGAAGGGTGCCATGGAGGATCACAAAAAGCCCCCCGGGATCAATGATCACCTGGGAAGTTTGCCAAGGGAGCCCTCTGCGCATGAGGATGGAAACCCCCCGAGAATAATTAGAATAAAAGGAGGAGTGTATTTCGCCCCAGTGCCGGGAAAGGAGTCTAGAGGAAGTCGCAGGCAATAGGTGAGTTTCTTGTAAAAAAACAAATGTCCACCCCATGTCTGATGAGGTGGGCATGGACCAGGCGCGCCTTACGATGGTCGTTAAGACCGCGGACGTTCCAGGTCCAAAAGGTGGTGTCCGTCATGGTGTCATATTACGGAAAGTAGTGCCGAGGAGTGCGATACACGAGGGAGGAACCTCGAGTAGGTGCGGAGAGCAATGCAATACATCACAGAGGAGCAGGTACAGTGCAGCATCGTAGGACATGCAAAAGAACAGCAAAACATATACAAACGCAATCAAAAGAGCCTCAGAAGGAGGCCACAAACACCCAGAACCCCCCCACCAACCCCCCAAACAGGCTGAGAAACCACCCGCACCCACCCCAGGGAACCACAACTGGGAAGGGGGAAGTTTATGACCAAAGTGGGAATCATCCCGCGGAGGCATGGCGTCGCTCGGCATTCACCCCTGCCGAAGAGGCAGGGTGGCCAAGCCAGGTATCTTAGCAGACGTCAGGAGAGAGAGCGTCTGTAATACGTGGGCACCCAGCCCCTGGACATGACAGTGGGGGGACGAGCCACCATGGAGTCAGGAGGTGCAAAGTGGGCCCAGTCTAATCCGGTGAGCGAGCAGCCTGAGAGAGAACAAACTGGTGAAGACATGGAAGGCTGCAGAGTCAGTCATTGTCGCTTAGGTTGCAATTAGCAGAGTTTTGAGAGTTGGCAGGGGTGGAACGATGCGAGCGGTCAAGTTTCTTGGCAAAGACCAGAGCGTCCTTCGGATCAGGGAAGACGAGTGTCTTGGAGCCCTGCCTGACTCGTAGCTTAGCCGGATATGCCAGGGAATATGAGACCTCGTGTTTCTGAAGGATCCGTTTCGCAGGGAGGAACTCGCGGCGGGCAGCCTGTACCGCCAGGGTATAATCGGGGTAAAACGACAGGGAGTTGCCCTGGTGGCGGATCTCACCTTTCTCCCTGGCCGCACGAAGAATTGCGTCACGGTCCCTGAAATTGAGGATTTTGGCGATGATTGGGCGAGCCGGCAGTCCGGGGCCAGGCCGAGGGAGCGGTGGGGCCGCTCAACAATGAAGACCGGAGAAAGGACGTCGCCAAACAGTTCACGCACAAGTTGTTCCATAAATTCTTCCATCCGCGAGATATTGGCAGATTCAGGCACACCCGTGATGCGGAGGTTGCTTCTGCGGGAACGCGCCTTCAAATCCTCATTTTTATTACGTATCCGTTCCAGTATTTTGGCCATTTGAAGGAGCTTTTGTCGATCCTGGGTGGCGGCGTCCTCAACGTCAGAAACCCTCGTTTCGACGTGCAGCAGGCGAGTGTCGTTCGAGTCCACCCGAGACTTGACCACATCCAGACGAGACGACAACTGTTCCAGCTGGGCTGCTATGCCCGAGACCGCGGACTTGACCTCCAGCATGATGGACTTGAGGTCGTCCTCCCGAGAGGAGGCCATCTCTGCGGGGGTAGCTGAGTCGCCCCCGTCGGTGACCGCACCGTCCTGGCGCGTCTGTCGGCGCTGGTCGAATGCGATCTTGGGTTGTTTGGGGTCAGTCTTACCCATGGCGGGCGCAGGCAGTGGAGAGAGGCGGCCAGAGGAGCGGGAGGAGAGCGCGACTGCATGGCAAGATAATAGTGCCCGATGGTATGGGGGGGCCGTCCCAGGTTGAGGATGGATGTATCAGGCAGGCAAGGCAAAGAGGCTGTGGCGGAGGCCCGCGGGGCGATGGCAGCGGCCAGGTAAGTCACAGGGTGCCAAGGAGAAACAGTGGGCTGCGCCCCCGCCAACCGCACACCACGGCAGGCTCCGGCCAGGACCGTGAGGTCAATCAGAAGAGTGTTCAAGAGAGTCACGCCTCAGCGCTGGCGGGCCGGACATAGAAGAGCAAAAGGTCCGCAAAACTTGGTGCTACCCAGCTGGGGGCGGCCGCAGCAATGTGAGTCCTGGTGAGGCCGTCTCAGAGGAGAGCGCGGGGACGGGACAGCGGGGAGGCACGGAGGGTGTGCTGTCTCCAGCGTGGGACCAAATCCGCGGGGCCAGAGGGGGCTGTGGAGCATCAAGGCAAGACCAGCACTGGCGGTTAGGAGTGGGGCCCCGCGGTATGGCGCGCACGCCCTCAGCCCAGCTGCGGGAGTCCCCGCAGCAAAAGCACTCACCCCAAGTGGCAAGAGGCAGGTAGCAGGTTAATTCCCAGCAGGCACCAATAGGAGGCGGAGTGCAGAGCGTAGAAAGGCCGTCCTGGCCAGAATCAAGGCGCCGAGGCCCGGGGCCCCCACTAGGAGAAAATCACAGTCGGCGCTGGGTCCGACAGGGGGCTGAAGCGAAGTCTGGGTGCGGCCTCAAGTGCGGGGAGGCCGGGAGGGCAGGCACCGCAAAGGCAAAGCGTAGGCAGCGTTCAGGGCAGAGGAACAACCACGGTGGACAGGCCGCAGAGCAGCGAAGGCGTGCAGGCCGCAGGAAGGCCAGGTCCGGTGCACGGCAGAGGCCTGTCAGAGAGGCTGCATCAGGGCTGTGCAGGGAGCCGGGGGCCGCAACACCAGGAGGCGAACAGCAGCGGGGAGTCGCGGGAGGCGCGCCGCCCACGTCGCCCGGCCCGGTGGAGGAGGGCCGTCGCGGCGGGTGCCGGCACCTAGAAGAGCGGCGCCCGCGCCAAAAATCAGCCCGGGCCAGACGGTACGGTTCGCGCGCCCCCAGTCCCGCCGCAAAAAGCCCCCAGCGGTGGCAGCACTCACCGGCACTTCCAGGCAGCAGCGGGAGGCGGACCACAGGTTGGCGCTCCAGGCGCGGTGTGTCGCAGCGGAAGAGGGGCAGGTAGGCCTGCCGGCACCAGCAGGAAGACCCAGCCGCGAGGAGCAGTCACAGAAGCGGATCTCGGCCCAGGAGCAGCGTGGGGGGCCAAAAATGGTGCCAGGCGGTGCCCCGGGGCAAGGTGAGTCCAGATACTCAGGAGCCAGGCGGTTTCGGAGAGGCAGTCTGCAGGATTTTGGCGGATGATGGGCTTGGCCGGCAGAGCCCACTTAGAGTGCGGCCATCTTGCAGCCGGCTAAGCCACGCCCCCGACATAGGGTTGTTAATAGCGAAACGGGTAGTTGCTATGCACTGGGCGCGAGGTTCACCCCCTACTCTGACACAATGGTCTAGAGACATGTTATTTTGCAATACATAGTCAGAACTGTATAGTGGTCTGTTCCCCCCCCCCCCACAGAGTCGCCCCAAGAACTTTTGGAGCCTGTACAGGAGTTTTTATAGACGGTAAGACATGACCCCTTGGGCAACGGTCTTGCATTGGGAGGGGTCCGGGATGGTTTGGGTAGTTACTGCAGACATGGTGGATGTAATGATGGGAACATTGTACAGGCACTCACCTAGCCTTTCAGGTCCTCTTCCTTCTTCGCCTGAATTTGTGTAGGATTACATGGTTCCTTGGCCATATCATCGGGCTTATACGGAAGGAGTCCTATGTCAATTGTGAACTCAAAAAGAGTGTATGCATCCCTCTGGTCAGTTAAGCATTGTATTCTGCACTGTCCTCCCGGTAACACCCTTGGATACAAATTTATGTATGCTGTGACTCTTTGTCGTGTTGTCCCCCCCCCCTTTTATTTTTTTATTTGAGTTATATGTATTTATGTTCATAAAATCTATAAAATAAAATAAAAATAAAAAAAACATGTATTTATATTTTCATTAGAGGTGGGCAAGCCAACAAATAAACAAGGAGAGCCGAGCGAGGAGTGTTGCTTGGTTCTAGGAGCCCGTGCATGAGCCAAGCCACGGAAATATGTGACCGGTAAATCATGCAACAAACATCATGTAAAAATTAGATAAAGTCTCTTCAAAACTCAAAAAAGTATATTACTTGGGGAAGCCTTTTCCCTTAGTATATCAGATTATATCACTCATTTAGAGACATTTATTAAAAAAGATAGTATTTAAACAAGAACTTAGAAACTTGCCTGCCCCCACTGCCCACCCTGAGGACAATGCCATAGTGATCTAAGAGTCAGTTGTCATGTGAACCCTATATGTGGCTTAGAGTCTTATTACACATGGAGCAACATTATAGTCTATTGAAACAAACCCAAAACATATTTGGACAGCACGCATTCAGAACTCCTCTTTTTTACGGTGCTGTCATATGTTAAAATGTAAAGAAAGGGTACTTGGTGAAATTATTTTTGCCTATGATCACACAATTTAGTCAGGTGGGGAAGCCTGGATTGATCCTACATTTTCTGGTTTATGTGTGCAATTTATCCAGTAGATGGGTGCACTGTCTCTAAGAGGCACACTGAAGTCCTTGCTCTCACTCCTAATTACTGCAGCATTGATGTGGGGGGAAATCTGCCTCTCTCCTGCTGTCACACATTCTTATGGCTCTGAGACAGTGATTATCCCGTCCTCGGGCAGGAGGGCAGCTTTAGTGGTCAGTGGGGAACAAAACAAACAACATGAAGGGATGATTTATTTTATTGCGACAAATGTGTTAAAAATGGTGGGCACTGTATGCCTTCCGAAAGTTTCTGGGAATATCGTGTTTCACCAAATGGCGAAAAGCTGGGGGTTCTGAGCAGAGGCAATGGACGGGCACAGCTTTAGCTTAAAGCAAATGAGTCCTCCTTTACCAGTGAAGAAACAATTTCAAGTGCCTCCTCTCTGGAGGGAAGGATCTCATGATCAAAGCTGCCACACGTGGAACAAGCATTGTCAATGTCAGCAGGTCTGGCTTACAGCTGGAAGGGCCTTTTCAGTCACTTGTGAGTTTAGGCACTCAATAAGTCATCATACTTCTACTCTGTCACTCATTCTTGCATTCATGCGCCCAGTCGTCCTCAGACTTACTTAATGCACTGCTATATAGTGTTCTTTAAAGAGGTGAGTCTTCAACTCTTTCCTAAAGTGGATAAACGTTGGGGAAGTCCTGATGGAAACTGGAATGTTGATCCATATCCTGGTTGTATAGGTGAAAAGGGCTGGCTTTCTTATTTTTTAGGTTGAGCCTACTAGAGAGCACACGCGCTGTCTGTTGCCAAACATATTATGGCTTACCAAGAACTTAGAAGGGCTTGGAGCCTGCCCATCGGAGGAACTGAGTCACAAATTCACAATCTTCATTTTTTATTAATGAATTCTCTTCACTCCACCAAAGCAGGCGACCAGAGGGGAATTCTTTCCTTTATCACAATCGTGTGCTTTGGTCTATTGCAGCAAAACGGGCTCAGGCTGCAGATTTTTCAAAGTGCGGGTTATTTCCAGTTCTCGTGGTTGGTCTTACCAGAGTGTTGCTATTATTGATGTGTATTTGAAGAGGCATAAAAAGTCAAGCAGCCGCCCCCTCAAAAGTTATCTAGTTTGTCGACTTGAAGCTTACTATCCACAGCTATATAGGTACACACACACTGATATCACACACTGATTAGCAGCATCCTTCCATTGTAACCGCTCCGCTGGCTTGTGATTCGCTCAGATTTCCTAGTTCTCTGGTCGGGCCATGGACTGTGGGTGTAGTGCAAACGTGGGTCCCGTGCTCTCCATGCCACTAGAGTCAAGCTATCCTGGCTGATGAGGGCTGAAAGCCCGAAACCGGTCCTAGGATGCTTGTTTCCAGTCCAGGGAGGACCTGGCCTGGCAGTTCGGGCTGGACTGTTCCCATTGGGCGCAGGGTCAACACTGATTTGCATATGGCTGGGTCCAAACTGGAATGGCATGGTGAGCAAAAAAACGATGGATTTAGGCCCAGATCTCTGTACTGGGGTGAATGTATGACATTGTTCTGCATTCTGTCCATCAATTGTTCTTTTTGTAGTGCAAATCACACCTTCTCTCCATACCATACCTACCTTCTTTTACATTAAAACTGGGATCAACTGTATGAACCCAAAGCAATTAAAAGATGCAGGAATTCATCACACAATGTCGATGCCTGCCATACTTAACCGGTCGGTCCCTTTCTCTATGTTAAGGACCTTCAGGGTTATGACTTGCTGATTTCTAGCTCCTCGCAGCAGTCAGACATTGTTTGTTGTATACAGAGAATAGTGTGTAGTTATGTGAGTTTATGTCTTGCGGCAATGCACAATCACTGACATGTCTTCCATTTCAAATAGAACACCCACAGAACAAAAGCAGAAGCTGGACGTCTGATTCTCTTTTAGGACAGAAAATGGCCCTTATCAACATGCTTTGTTATGCTATAGTCTGGTAGTGCTGCCCCAGTAGTTACAAAAAAAAAATTTATTTTGATGAATTGCAGCCAGAACTTGGTAAGGAAAGCACAGCCAACAGGGTCCGCCAGCTGGCTCTTTACATCGCCATACCAACATTTATCAGCCAGCTGAGAGCTTTCGTCCTATAAAGTCATGAAACCAAAAGGTCATATTTTTTAGGCACAGCAGTGCTGCAGATTGTGATACTAAAAGCATATACAACAGCATTTAATTTTTTTTCATCTGAAAATGCTACTGCTTTTGCTGTTGTCATCATCACGGCTGCTACATGTGAAGTTCTTGCCATATTGTTTTGATTACTGATCCAGCGCTAACAATAAAAATACTTCTCCTATATAACTCGGTCATCCAGGTACAACTATCTCTCCAATACACAGACTATATCCATATGACGGTGGGGCCCATTGACACCGCATATACATTCACTTACTCATTTATACCCTGGATTACCTCCGTCCTTAACCTAGGAGAAGAAAAACAGTATAACGATTCGCTGGAAGGAGACGGGATACCTCTTTTTAACACAACATAATGTTTCTCATTTGCTTTTAAGGTATTCCGCTCATTGGTCGATGGACCAACTAGTAGGAATCAGTTGATGGTGATTAAGACCAGCTCAATCACAATAAACTCTTTAACATTTTACCTTAATTATTGAGCTAAAGAATCACTGAGTCATTTGTTTAAAGATAATAAAGTTTATATAAAGTTTTTAGGAAAAAATGCATAAGTTTAAGTTTATCACTCAGATTATTACATTTATCATCATTATAAGAATAAATTGAAATTACAATGCATACCTATTGGATGGAAGATAAAGTTTGTCACAGCAAGAACTTCAAAAAGATCTATCTATCTGTCTTGGAAAAATCTAATAGCTCTAAATGAAAAATCTATCTGGAATAAAAAGGTTCTTAAAAAGCAGCATCTTATACCTAAGGAAAATAGCAGCAGCAGCAGCAGCTTCGATCATCCGTAGCAGCAACTCCGCACCCGCAACTCATCTATCAGCAATCTCAGCTCTCTCTTCTCCTAACAGTACGCTCGCTCATCATCATCAATAAAAATATAATAATACTCATACCAACCAACCCCTCCCGGAGTAGGTCTTCTTATACCCTAATTCTCGCTTACTAAATAAAATGTTGCCTCTTTATGGCGTGATTCTCTCTCATTGGTCCATTCGAGTCCATATACATTTTTATCAAACTTCCTTGTCTTAACCAGTTCTTTGTGGAATGTCCATGCTTGCATCGTTTCCCACAGTTCATGACATTACTCATCAGTTTCGATCAGTCCAATTTGTATCATTTTCTGATACTTTTTAGGTTCAACAGTTCCGTTTGTCCATTTATTCATTTTGACTTCTCACGCTTCTTGCTGATCATCTTGGCACACATTTGCTCAGTAAGGTCACAATAGCCTTGACCATACTTCCATCCTAGGCTCTCAGCACGAACGCGTGGTCATTCTTTTTCACAGCCTTTCTCCTTTTCCACACGGCTTCTTGCACATGCGTACTCTAGCTCATGGCGGCCATTTTATATCGCTGCTCAACAGGCCTAAGCGCACTATTTTCAAAGATAAACAAAATATTGTAAATAAAGAATATAAACTCTTTCGTTTCCCTCCCGTCTTTCTACGTACCCCAATTAGGTATTACCTAGCAAAAAGCAACATATAAAGCTGTCCCTTACTTACCATCGCTTTATTTTGCCACCACACGTTTTATTTTCAAAGCACAAATCATGCGTTTATTATTTTATTAGTACGCAAATATTAGATTGTTAGCCACGTCAACAATTATAAGTAGATTCATTTGCACATAAAATAGCGTGTTACCTTTAACCCTTCACATGTAACATACATTGTTGGTTATTTACTTAAACGAACATGTTTATTAATTATCTTACGTAAATTATTAGGAGGTTAAAAAAATTTCATTTATCCTGCTCCATCATTACTTTTTGGCAGCAGAGCTCCAAGCTGGATGCTAAATGTAAGATTATATAAGGCAGCAGCTGTTTTAGATCCAGCTGCACTGGGATCCCCGCGCTTCCTTTTATAATGCTGCTCCACTGTGATCTTGGTGCCTATGCATTAGCCTGTCTTCTGGCGGCTGCTTCTTTTTGGTAAGCTGGCGGCCTTCACTTGTGCTACTATTATAGCGCTTTCCTTCTGACAACAGCATTAGAGTGATCTTGATAGCCTGCCCATGAGCATTGATATCTTTGTCTCTTCTTCCTCTCAGGCTGCTGCTAGTTCAACGCGGCCCGGTTTCCTCCAGGTAGTTACATAAAAACACAGAGCGAACATTGTGTTTATTTTGTTCATTTTGCCAGATAAATGTTTTTTTCTGGTTTTTTTACAAGAACATTTGTGTCTTTATTAATGTGAACAAAGGAGAAACATTATTTGAAAACTTTTGTTCTCAAAGTTTGGCCGTCAGTGAGGGAAAAGATAAGGATTACACATCTGCTCTTAGCAGACCAATAAAAATCCAGTTGCATTTTATTGTTTGCCGTCTTCAAAATGTCACTTACACTGTATGTATCTGTTCGTGGCATGTAGTGTTGTAGATTCACATTCTCTGCATATTCCTGCCATCTAACGTTGGGCTTGGACGTGTGCAACTTGTTTTTCTTGTAAGAAGTCTTTCGAGTCACAAGATATAGTGACTCCTCCTATGACTGGCAATGCACATGGGTTTTGGCTCCAGTGTTGGATTGTTTTTTGCATTGCGGTTGAAGGTGAAAATGGTTCATAGAAAAACAGAAGAAGATGACAATGAAAAAGAAAGAAAAACCTCTGCAACAACCCGAGGCTTCTGGGGATGAAGGTCGGAGCATGTAAAACTACAGGACTAAATGCCACGAACAGATGCTTACAGGGTAAGTAACATTTTCTGTTCGTGGCATGTGTAGCTGTAGGTACACATGCTCTGCATAGACTGTAAAGCAGTTCTCCCTTAAGCGGTGGCTAGTCAGAGGATGTTGCAGAGGACTGAAAAATTGTACGCAAGACAGCTTGGCCAATGTTTGTTGGTGTACTAAAGCACCACACAAAAGTGCTTAGTGAATGTGTGTGGAGTGGACCAAGTAGCTGCTTTATATATGTCAGCTATGGGGATGTTACCAAGGAAAGTCATAGAGGCCCCCTTTTGCGGGAAGAGTGGAGCCTTGATGGGGTAGGCAATTGCCTCTTGGCTTTGGCATAGCAATCTGAATGCACTTAACTAGCAACACTTTGTAGAGAGCATGGCCTTTGTGTGGTTTA
The DNA here is from genome assembly GCA_963921515.1 of Calotriton arnoldi. NCBI lineage: Eukaryota > Metazoa > Chordata > Amphibia > Caudata > Salamandridae > Calotriton > Calotriton arnoldi. The sequence continues at coordinate 1,482,789 of CAWUFW010001518.1, forward strand.
GAGAAAGAGAAGCCATGTCTTGCTGTGTCCTATCAATGTAGTACATTAGGGCTGTTTTGACATCTAGTGTATGTAGAGCCCTCTCTGTCATGGAATCTGGGTGTGGGTAGAACACAGGGAGTTCACTGTTATGATGAAAGTGGAAGAAGGATACCACCTCAGGTAGAAACGTTTTGGTTAGTCATAGGACAATTCTGTCAGTGTACACTTGGAGAAAAGGTTCCTCAAGAGCTAAAGTATGAAGCTCACTCACTCTCCTGACGGATGTTATGACTACTAGGAAGGCCACCTTCGAAGAGAAATACTGGAGAGGGCACAAATGAAGGGACTCGAAAGGAGGGCCCATGAGTTGAGTTAGGACAACGTTGAGGTTCCAGACAGAGGTTGGGTGTACCCTGGGTGGAATAACCCATTTAAGTACCCTCATAAAGGCTTGATGACTTGGATCCTGAACAAGGAAGAGTGTTTCCTATTTTGAAGGTAAGCTGCAAATGCAGCCAAGTGGAGACAGCTAGACATGTAGGCAAGGGTTGACGTTTGAAGTTGAAGTAGGGAACAAATTATGTCTTGGACTGCTGGTTTCAATGCGGTAATGTATTTGGGATGTCAGTAATGGACAAACCTTTTCCATTTGGCTGCATAGCAGGTGTGCGTGGTAGGTCTGCGGGCCTCGTTTAGGATGGACCTACATTGAAGAGGCAGATTGAGTAGCCAAACTCTAAGACTTCAGGAGCCAAATCGCAAGATTGAGCTGCTTGGGGACTGGGTGCCTGATGGTGCTCTGGTTCAGGGTTAGAAGGTCTGGCCAGTTGGGCAGCTTTTTGTGGGGAACTAGGGACAGGTCGAGAAGGGTGGTGAAGCACGATTGTCTAGCCAACATGTGTGCCACCAGGATAAGAGTGAGGGACACTTGCCCAAGCTTACGGACCACGAATGGAAGGAGTGGGAAATGAGGAAAAGTGAAAGGCAAATATCCCTGAGCAGTTTATGCATAGTGCATTGCCTATGGACTGTGAGTGTGGGAACCGAGAGGCGAAGCTTGGGCATTTGGCGTTTTCTACGGTGGCAAGCAGTTTAAGTCGGGGAACACCCAATGATGGACATATGGGAGTAGGACTAGTGGTTAGAATTCCCACTCATGGCCATGTTGCCACATCCTGCTGAGCATGTCCGCTAGGTCATTGTCTACTCCCACTAGGTACTCCACCAGTAGAAGGATCTTGTGGTGGAATGCCCACCGCCAAATACCCTGTGCTAACACTGACCACTGTTGTGAGTGTGTCCCGCCTTGTTTCTGGAGGCAATACATGATCATATCTGTACTAATGAGAACTAAGCTTTGAGAGTCAACTGGACTGCTAGTAGCTCTAGGAAGTTGATGTGGAAACACAGTTGGTGAGGTGCCCACATGCCTTGAACAGTCAAGTCCTATAGATGCGCCCCATGACGGAAAAATCTGTTGTGATGGTCACTTGCAGAATTGGGTTGAAAAAGGCCAAGCCTGCAACAGATTGTTGCTATTTTTTTTCTTCTTTTTTTAAAGTTTTTATTGGATAAACAAAATCAATACAAATGCATCGTGACCAGTCATGGCAGTACAGAGAACAAATGTACTTGTTTACAAAGGCAGGGCGACGGATTGTTGCTATTTCACTACTGCAGAGAGCAATGGGTGCCTGCCCAAATCATCACTAGATCTTCCCAGTGACCCTCCGCTTGTGACCATGTGCAGCCAGGCACCTTTGTTTCGGACGCATGTGTAATCTGGCACAGGGAACTATGGCAATTCTCCTTTTGCACAGATCTTGAGGTAATAACTATTATTACTTCCCCTTGGTTAATTGACGCTGAAGTGTGTTCCACAGGTTTAGAGCAGTTGTCTTACTTTTTCACTGAACATAGCTGCATCTAGTATTACCCCACCACCTGTTTACTTATCTGACAAGGGGGAACCAGTCCAAGAACCAATGAAAAAAAAACTCTGACTCTTATTTAATAGTTATTGGTGGTGAAAATGACTATGCCGCCAAGAAACAAGGTGTTATCTTGCCCAACCTTGGTGTAGAAGGCCGTAATATTTGACAGTTTGGAAACAATACCATTGGGAAATGGTGATGGCAGCAACACAAATTTTCCTCAAGAACCCAAGCAAAGACTATGTTGGAAACTATGTAGCGTGTTTAAGGACTCTAGCATGTACTTGTGTCTTTGGTCTACTAATTGATCAGAGACCAATTAGCGAGGTGGACAAATAACATGAAATTTCAGGAAAAACTATTTAAAAAATCATGATCACAAGGATGCGATTACTATTGTTAAGAGAGATGAGAGTACATATACATTGGTAAACTAGATGCGTACTGGTACCAGGTCTGCGATTGATGAGCCTATGGCCGTAATTATTATTGAGATAGTGGGTGTGTGAATCAGTGTCCGGGTCCAGACAGCTAAAGCTGAAGTAAGAGTGCCTATTCACAATAGAGAAGCCAAAGATACCAAGTTGATGTGTTATTGGTGTGGAAATCCTGACCATTCCTCAAATAGTATTAACTGTTATGTCAAAAATTCCAATTGCAGGAAACGTGGCAAAAAGGGCCACTATGCTCGTGTTTGTAAGGGTGACAAATACCAGAGTGTTGATAATGTTTTCTGAGGATTTGAGCAAGATGGTCTTAAATGTAAAACATGATGAGTGTTGGGTGGATGTCAGTCCAATTACTAATGCAGAATATTACATCAAACTGCATGGTAAAGAGATAATAGTTCTGACGGATTCAGGGTCACCCCATACAATGGTGGGGGACAAAAATTGTGAGAACGAGTTTGGCTGTGAACGGATTTCATTATTTCCTCTAGATATAAATTCAATAAGTTATGGATGTTCTAAGATTGATGTTCTGGGTTATACTGTCATGAGGATTGACTTTGGTGACACAGAGACTGTGGGAAAAGTTTGTGGCCAGGCATGGAGATAAACTGTTGGTGTGGTGTCACCAGTGTGATATGGGTGTCGCATTGCAGCCCAATGCACCACAACAGTTTGTCTGTCTAGAGTCCAGGAGCATAGAGAATTCTTTTTCAGTTTCTTAACATTTTCAGAAACGGTCTTGGTCTTTTAAAGAATATGGAACATAGAATTGTTGTAAAGAGCAATGCGATCCCATGTGTACACAAAGTTAGGAGAGTTCTTAATCTTTATAATAGAACCACTGAGAAAGGAGATTCACATGTTAACAGAGGGTATAAATGAAGAAACTGAATCTTCAGAATGGATTTCTCCTGTTGTCTTGGCACCCAAGGATGGAGGCAAGCAGATAAGAATGGGTTGACCGCAGGGCTTTAAACACATTTGGGTTGACCATCAACCACTCGCCTATATTTCTGAGGCATTAACCATGCTAAGTGGTGCAAGTGAATTTAGTGTCGTGGACGTCTTATCCGCTTAACATCAAGTCAAGTTGCATGATGAATCTAAAATCTTACATCTTTTGCTACGCCATTGGGGACCTGCTGCTTTGTCGGGATGCCATTTGGGTTCACATCAGCAGCGGCATGTTTTAAAAAATAATTTAAAAAGTGTTCAAACGAATTCCTCATCTTCTTTTCTTCCAAGACAACTTTTTAGTCAATGGGAAGGACGTGGAGGAATACAATAGCACTTTGAAAGTTGTATTGGAGAAGTATTCAAGAGGTTAACCAGGGCTGGTCTTTCTATTAAGAAAGAAAGAAAAATTTAAGTTCAGGTTACTGCGGACTTTTATTTGCGTCACACTATATATACACTGAAGGTATCAAGCCAAAGTTAGATAAATCAATTTTGAAGGCATCATAACTGCTAGATATGGTAGATAAAGACCAGGTTGGATCGTTCCTTGGGTTAGCAGAATTTTATTCTAAGTTTATTCCCAACTTTATACATGTAGTTCTTTCCTAAGCAAAGTTCTCATGGTTTGGAGTCAACTTTGTTTGGACGGAAGAGTGTAAAGCAGCATTTGAGTCCATTAAGGGCAGCATCAGCAGTATGCCTACTCTACGCCATTTCGATTTATTTAAAAAAAAACAATACTAACTACAGATGCAAGTCTCAAGGGCCTTAGTGCTAATTGTCTCAAGTGGGGAATGGCGAAGAGCGGGTTGTGGCTTAGAGAAGCTGTGGAACGTTTCTCGGTTATCGAGAGAGAAGCATTAGCCTGTGTATAGGGGATTACACATTTTCAGTTTTATCTTTGGGGGATACGATTTGTTGTCATAGGGCCCCTAGATATTTTCTACTAGAAAGAATGATGAGGTCACTCCCAGGATCAGGAGGTGGATAGAACGGTTGGCTGAAATTATTTTTCCAGCCTGAAAAATAAGGTTACAGATTGTTTTTCTTACCTCCCCAATGATAAAGAGGCTGAAATGCCCGAGATTTGTCCTGTTAATTGGATATGTGAGGATACTTTTAGTAAAGATGAAAGTAAATTGGCGAGGGGGCAGGATGTTGAAGCTAAGGTTCTCAGGGAATTTATTGTGAAGGGGTGGCCTGAGTATAAAGATTTCTCTGACAAATTGAAAGGGTTTTGGAAGGTAAGTGAGGAGTTGAATTGGACTGGTGCAGAGTTATTCAGAGCAACAAGGATGATTCCTTCCAGACAATTAAGAGAAAAGGTAGTTAATCTGGCGCACGATGGTCACCTCAGAAGAAGTCTTACTAAAGCCAGAGTGAGAGAATTGTTTTGGTGGCCAGGTTTGGACGGTCCGGTGTAAGGACCGCTGGAAAAAATTGGGATTGGATTTTATGGGCCCTTTCCTCCTGTTACCTCCAGGAGAATGTTATGTGATATTGGTAGTGGATTATATGTCCAAGTGGGTGGTGACTAAATGTGTGAGTCCGATTAAAACAAATGTTGTGATAGACTTTCTAAAAGAGGAGTTTTCATGGCAAGGGATTCCCAACTACATTTTTACGGACACTGGAGTTCCATTTGAACTCTCATTAAATGCAAGAATTTCTTAAGAGTCTCTCCATTGTGCATCTCAAAACGGCGCTGTATTCACTGCAAGCCAATGGGCTTGCTGAGCGCATTAATAAGTTGGTTAAATCATGTGCTCAAAGGGTGCTTGAGTTTAGGGTACCGTTAGGTGTTCTCTTTGAAATGTGGAGGGCACATCGTAACACGCCCAGTTGTGTGACCTTCAAGTCATCATTCTTTAGGAAGAGAGGTAGGCTTGGAAATGCAAAGTTGAATCCTGCTTGGATGGATTTAAACATACATGAGAGAGGATAATTGAGCGGTGAGAAGGATTTTTATGAATGAAAAAGCAGAGGTATGGAATTACGGAAACAATACCAGTCAAAATACAAACAAAAGTATGACCGCAAACATTGTGTCAAGCTGTTACTATGGAGTATCGGTGATGCAGTACTTGTTGAAAACACAGAAAAGGGCGGCTCTGCATCTCGGCAGCAGCCGGCACAGGTTAGCGCGTGGGGCAAGGCAGAGTGGGAGGAGGAGGGAAGTCAACAGACAACGGAATAGGTATCAGACCTATTCTGTCGGCTTCCCCCCCTGCTGCGCCCTGCCCCATCCCACCACGCTTACCTGTGCCGGCCGCCACTGCTGCATCTATGAGAACTTTTGTGATTAAAACTGTCATGAAAAATGTTGTGAGGCTAAATAATGGTGAAGTCTGTAACATTTCCTGATTGGTAAAAAGGGATGAAGCTGGTTCTGTTGATTGATTCTGTTTCTTCTCCAACTTCTGGATCTTCATCTCATAAGCACCATGTGTTGTCATGTGACAGCCGATGTCAGAGACATACCACGAGGCAAATTAATAGGCTTGTTTGGTGGAAGGGTTATGTGATGCCTTGAAATGCATGCTGTATTTAATGCGAATTTAGGTTACTGTTTCTTGTAATGTATTCTCTTTTAACTTCTGTGTTTCCATGTCTCTCTCTATCTATTCTATGTTTTTCTTTCTTAAAACGTTTTGTACTCATTTCTACGTTTATAGGGTTGTGGATTACTATGTTAATTTCTCCTGAGATGGGGGTTTGTTGTGGTTTGCACCTTGGAAGGTGGGGTTGTCAGTCCTGCCAAGTATCCCGCATTAGGCGTGAGACTAACGCATTTCAGTGTGGTGCAGCGCGCCGTCAGTGGCATGTGCGCGCTGCTCCGGTAGGCTTGGGGCTCGTAGCTGAGCTAAGGCTGCTGGGAGCATATGGTCAGGGACTACCGACAATCCCCCTCCCTGTCTTGCGCACTACCACAGTTAAACAATTAAAGCAATTGGACATGAGAGGAGTTTTCTTTGGAAGGCGGGGGGTCTCGCGACCCCCCGGCCGTATTTATTAAAACATGAAAACAAATTAAAATTTGAAATAAACAATATTTACACAAGCATTTTTTATGCAGAAAAATTAGACATTAGATTACAATCAATGTAGACAGGTATCAATGGCTAACCTTAACAAATGTCTAATACAGCGTGTTTCCTAACCGAATCTAACATCATACTTATTACTTTTCTGCATATCCTAGTTTTGGGCCTACGGCAAGGTCGCTAACCGGTGTCAAATCCTTATTAACCAGCTACGCCCTCACGTATGAGTGCGCATGCGCAGAGGGCCCGTTTACCGAGAGGGTACTTTCCCCCCCCACCCGGTTACCCCCGTACGCTCCATGAACTCCATTACCCAAAGGGGGCCCTTGCACTCTGCGCCGTTTAATGACGTCATCGTGCACGTGCGGGGTGGCTAACCAGCCCAAAGAAAGCGTGACTCCCCCTCCCCCGCACCCATCCAACCAAGCGGATGTACCGCCCCTGGAGTTCTGGGAGAGACCACTTGCCCCTCCCCTGGGCGACCCCATTCAAGAATGGTGACGCCCCTAAGGACCTTAAATTGACTGCTCACCGATCATGACCTTACCGCCACAGGCCAGCATAGTTGACCGACTATCTGGCCCCCCTATCCTCCTCTTCCGAAAGGTCATGCCTACTTAGAACCTCCCAGCCATGCCAAAATGTTCTCCAGAAAAAGTTGGTTACCTGCCCCAGTCAGATGGACCCCGTCTTGCAAGAAGAACTGTTCCCCCAGATACACCCATGTGGTATATTCTGTAGTTGAGGTGACCGAAATAATTTCTCTATCTTGTTGTTAATCCTCTTTACCGAGTGATTCAACGCCCTGACCGAGTCCCCCCCCCCCCTCCATTTGAGCCTAGGAATCATCTGAGACCACACTATGGTGCAGCCTTGGCATGTTTTAGCTAGCCAGTTTACTTCCGAAATTATCTCCTCCACCAGGACCCTCCTGCCCAATTTCACCAGATCGTTGCCCCCCAGGTGTAGGATAACTACTGCGGGCGGCGGGGTGTGTCTATTGAGCAACTCTGTAAAGAACCCCCTAAACTGACTGAGGCATAGGCCCCCCCTACCATGAAAGGAAACTTTGAAACCTCCTTGTCTATAGCTACCTGAAAAGAAAACAGATTTAACGCGCTTCACAAATGAGTGACCAACCACCCATACCACTTGTGTCTCCTTCCTCCGTTCCTGTGTCCGCCGTGCTGAAGGTACTTGCTGTTGGTGACCCGGCAACAGTTTCCGCCCTGCGTGACAGGCTCGAGAAACTGAAATAGAAGCAAACAACAAGACAGGCGTCAGCGTAACTTACTTGTCACCTCACAGCATGTGCATCCGCACATAACGTTTGTAACAGTTGGAAGACCATCTCCCAATCCTTTTCACGCTGCTCGCATGCAACCCTCTAGCAGTCGCCTCGGTGGCCGCACCTATCCTGAAGGAATGCGTCCCAAAATCCTTTGGGTTGAAACCAGCCCTGTCCATTGTCATTGACAGTACTCGTTGGAATTGGAACCTGGTCAGTGGGGTACCGTCTGCATGCATTAACAATGCTCCCTCCTTCGCGCCCGCTCGCTGTTTGATAAAGGCTTCTACGTGGAACACTGGGCAGCAAGGATTAGCCCGTGCCCGATGGAGTACCAGCCCGTCCCCCGGGCCTCCTGGTCAGTTTTGATTTACGTATGGTAATCAACAGCACATCGCCCAATATTTTTGTGTGTTCCAGTCGGAGACCCCCAGCATGTCCTGCTTGCTGCTAGCCACCAGTTCCCCTACCCGGAATGCCCCATAAAAGGCCAAAGTAAAGGCGGCACTGAACAAGAGTACTTCCCCATACGAACTGCAGGTGTCAGACAAGGCATTCAATAATGATGCCAGCCGTTCTAAACCTATCGGTTGCCTGGAATCTGCGGCGGTTGCTTGCAGGCGCCGCCACCCCTTTAGTGCCTTCCGCACGACGAAACTATTCGTGGGATCTCTGGCCCCCTGAGTTGTGCCATGAAAGACACGGCCGCCCTGTGTCTGCTAGCTGTCGCTGCTGAGCGCCCCTCCTTATGTAATGCATCTAGGTACTTAGCGAAATTCTCCTCATGCTCCCATTTCTCTCCCCAGTCCCGTCCCAAAAGGAGCAATAAGACAAAACGCCCCTTCGTAAGCTGTCCTGGTCCTGGGCGCTAGGCTAGCTGCCACGAGGTTCTGTAGCTGGGGGCACCAATTTGCCAGAGTGTTGCTGGGAAGTGTGCAGGCGTCGCCTCTGCGGATGGTAGGTGTTCCCTGAATACCTGCATCTTAAAGCGAGAGAGTGCATCAGCTGCATTATTCAACACCCCTGGGACATGTTTGGCCCTAAACTGTACATTGAGTTTCATGCAAACCAACACAATCTCCTTAAGTAGGCGGAGTATAAACTTACATCGTGCCGCCTGCTGGTTGATACATTCGACTACCGTCATGTTATCTGACCAGAAGATTACAGATTGATTACACAACTGATCAGGCCAAACTGTTAATGCAACCCATATTGGAAATAGCTCCAAGAAACCGATATTAGCTGTCAGGCCGCTCGCATCCCACCAAACCGGCCACCGTTGGGCCACCCACTTGTTTCCCAGTATGGCACCAAACCCCACACTGCCTGCAGCATCCGTCCATAGACCTAACTCTGCAGACGTAGTAGGGGGACCGCACCACACCACTCTGCCGTTGAAGCCCTCCAGAAATGCGATCCAAATACGCATGTCCTGGCGGACCTCAGCCAGCAATCTAGTGTGATGGTGTTTCTCTCGCAGGCCCGTCATGGCCTGCGAGATTGAGCGGGAGAAGGGGCGTGCCATGGGTATGACTCTTAATGCGAAATTCAGCTGGCCCACAATCTGTTGTAGCTGCTGGAGCGTCACTCTATCTTTGACCAAACATTGCTGGAGAGCTGCTCTGAATTTCGTGATTTTGTCTTTGGGTAACCTGAAACAACCCTCCACTGAGTCCAATTCTATGCCTAAGAATTCCAATGTGGTTGCAGGACCCACGTCTTTCCGGGTGCCAGCGGGACCCCAAAAGCCCGCATGAGCACGCAAAATTCCTGCAATGCCCACCCACACTCCTGTGAGCCCGCCGACCCCAGAAAGAGAAAGTCATCCAGGTAATGCATGACATGGAGGTGTCCTGACGTTTGCCTAAAAGCCCATTCCAGAAAGGAACTAAATTTCTCAAAGTAGGCGCATGAAACAGAACAACCCATGGGCATACACATATCCATATAGAATTTGTTTTGAAAAGAGAAACCTAGCAGATGCTGATCTAGGGGATGCACTGGCAGTAGCCGAAAATCCGATTCAATGTCCGACTTGGCCATCAAGGCTCCCGGTCCGAGAGTCCTCAACATATCCACTGCTTGGTCAAAAGACGCATACTTAACACTACAAATGTCTTCATTTATGGCGTCGTTTAATGATGCGCCCCTAGGTGCTGATAGGTTATGAATGAGCCTGTACTCGCCCTCCTCCTTTTTGGGGACCACGCCGAGGGGCGAGCAAACAAAATTCGGTACAGGGATGTCATTAAACGGCCCCGCTATCCTACCCAGGCGCAGCTCTTTAGCTATTTTTGCCGCCACCACATCTGGGTTGTGCTTAACTGAGAGTTGATTCCTACATTCTGGTGTTCCGGTATATCCCACCGCTGGGATCCTAAAGCCCTGCCAAAAACCTTCCTGCAACATCGCCGCCGAGGCATGGTCTGGGTACCTGTTCAGCCAAGGAGTCATAGCCAGAACGTCAATGGGTGAATGAGCTACCAACCGGCCTCCTCCCTAATCCTGTTTCTTTCTTCCCCTGTTTCCCGAGGCGTTACCTTTATTGCGGCAGACTGTTTCTGGGTGGGAAGGATGGTTACAAATGGAACATGCGTGCCTGAACTTGCAAGTGCCCTGTGTCCTGGTGCATGTACGCTTGTTAAAATCCCAGCACACCCCTTTTCGCCCACCACTGCTCCCTGTCTTAGTGGCTGTGCCACCCCCTGAGGTGGCCGAAAGGGCTGCTGATGATTGGAGTGGTAGCTTTTGCTCCAGCTTGGCCCCGCACTCCCTGCCGTAAACTGGCCATACCATGAAATCGAATCCACCCTATCCCATGATAATGCGTGGTCAAACTCCTTAGCCTTCCTGAAAGTAGTGTCGTACTCCTTCCACCCATCCCCTCCATATTTCTCACTGAAAGTTGTGATCCTACTCTGGTAACATGCCATTTCTGCCTGCAAATTCGGGAAACGCTCGGCTGTAATTGCCATAAACACAGAAAAGGCTCTAATCCAGTTGATCAATGTCTCCTCCACCCTGAATCTCGCCATTTCACCCCGCCATTCGCTAGGCAACATCCAGTCTTTCTGTTTCCTAGCATACTCCATTTCCCTGTTATCAACTAGCAAGGAAAACATATTGACATATTTTCCCGCCCAGATCAAATCCTTCACTTCTTGTGTCACATGCTGAGCCAGATTTTCCCTCCTGGAGGGTATTGTCCCTTCCCCCAGCACTGGTAATGCCACCTCCTTACCACTTTCTGCGGCTCGCGTTGGTTCAACAATCTTGTCTTTTCCAGAGTCGCTGCCCGAGCATGTTGCTTGTGGAGTAATGGGCGCGCTTGGCCCCACCCCGCCCCCCTGAGCAATCATGATCTTTGCTACCATTTTCTGGGCCTCCGCCGAGGGGTCCTCTCCCACCTCCCTGGCACCCACTAAAGAAGGTAACATCCCACCTATCCCTAGCCAAGGGAGTACAGCCGCTATCTGCGCTGCCAGCTCTGGAGGTACCCGACCAACCACTGGGGGTGCTGAAACTGGCATGGGGGATCCCGTGCCGGGTACCGGAATAGGCACGGGTACCACCGGGACTACCGCTGGGACCACCTGAGGCACTATGCTTGGTGCTGGCGCCGGTGAGGCCGGAGCCGGTGTCACCGGTAGACTTGTCGGGATTATGGGAGCGGGCATAGGAGCCACCGGCGGTCTAAACCCTCCCTCAGGGACCACCCCAGAAGGCCCCCCCTCTTCGTGTTGCTTGGGGACCCGACCGCTACCTCTCTTGGCCCTGACCCGCTTGGGCAAAGCATCCAAATCCCCCCTGGGCTGCGGGGGCACTATTATTCGCTTGGGTCTCCCCGATGGCCCAACCTGTTAGTCGAACCTTTGTCTGAGCTCTGCCACGCTCTTGCCTATCTGGTCCACCTTCACCCATCTCCTGTCCATAGCTGTCATCTTGCGCATCATGCCCTCCAGCATATGCTCCATGCGGGAGCGCCTAGCGCCACGTCCAGTAGTCATCCCTGCAACAGGTAAACCACCTACACTTACCCCCTACACTTACGAATCGTATGAGCCCTGATGTGTCTCTGCGCCCACTAGGGCCTGCCTGGTGTTTACCTGTCCCGAGTTGGAGGTACACAGACTGGCCGTAAGCACCACGCAACTGTGACCGCGACACACCAGCTAGCCTGGGTGTTGGGCGAGCGCACTCTAGCCCGGCGGCCCAACAGAAGCAGTGAAATGCAGGCCTGCCTGTGTCCCCGGATCGCATTGTCCACCGCGCCACTCTCCTTTGGTTCAGCCCGCCACGTTAACGAGATCCTAGGGTGAAAAGTAAATTAGGGTATAGCACTGCCAAATCTCTCAAAAGGCCCCTTTATATGCGCAGCAGATGCCACCACCTCAAAGTACAATACCTTGGCTACACCGACTTGCGCTTATTAGCAGATCACCCCTCACTAAAACATTGCCACCACCACCTCACATCTAATATTATTACTATTAAAAACGCTCGCCTGCAATTATTTGCCCAAAAATTGCCTTTACTGGTATGCACCGTATGTTATCTGCACCTGCGGTCTCCCAAAGATTATTCTGCGCCTTGACGAGGCGCGGGGCAAGCCTGGGGAGTGCGGGAACAAGAGGGCGCCTCCCGCGCTCCCCCGGCCTTTTAACCCCTCTGGGGGCAGACCAGTTACAACTGGTCCGCCCACTCTGGCTCCCCTCCTTTGACCTGGAAGCAATTAGATTGCTTCCGGGTCAATGCAGGAGCCAGCACCAATCGGCGGTGGGGCGCGCCCGGCGCGTCATCAAGACGCGGCGGAGGGGCACGCCCCACCACCGAGAGTGCAGGGGGAGGAGGGGGCCGGCGCCCCGCCATACGTGCGGGGGGGGCCGAGCGGCCCCCCCTTTCCTGGATCATTGCTACAATGTTTCATTTGTTGATTCTCATGGCGCTGTGCGTCTCTCAGGCAGCCTGACGTCACGCCGAGTTATTGCCCAATCATGGCTACTTACTACCTAGACATCCGGGACCAGTCCAGTTTTGTGAGACACATTGGCGCCGCGGGGGATGTCACGTTCTGCTGCCAGAGCGGGAAGTTGTTGTGGGAGGATTAAGGCGGCTGGCTATGGTTTGCGTTGGCGCTGTAAACATGGTGCTCGGCTCGCAAAGAGATTCAGCGCTGCCTACTGCTCGCACCGGCCCGCGCCTCTGTGTGCTGTCAGCAGTTATGTTAAAAGTTTCTGACCCCCGGGCCGTGCCCAATTAAATTATTGCCGAGAGAGACGTCATGGAGTCAGTGTCCCTGTTGCCGCGGCATGGGAGAGAGGCCCTGAAGTAATGCTCCTGTGTTTCAGTCGGAAACATCACTGATACCATCCCCAGCGAAGGCTCTGCAGGTTAATTTTAAATTATTACCTTTTGAGGGGCATTATCGTACAGATTGTTATTGCGTGACAAACATTGTTCATCCTAAAATGACTTTTCGAATTTTCGGCTGTATAGCAGTACTGGAAATACTTCCCATAGTTCCTTTTTTTGGTAATAACTCTTGAAAAGCTGCATTACCTTTGGCACACACCCCACCCAGTGGTCCTCTCCGTTTTCGGAAAAGACGCATTTAGAAAATAAAAAGCTTTATAATCTGCTACTTAATGAGCGGTTTGACAAATGAAAGCATTTTTTAGCCAGAACTGATTTCACGCTCCGCTTGTCTTTCGCCAACATAACAGACACGCACTCGCTTCTGCTGCAGCCCTCCTGGTTTTCTTAAGTTGATGTTGCTACACGATGCATACCAGCCGCTACATACCAGCCATTTAACAGTCACTAGACAGAGTGACAATAGCATTCGAGCCTTTCTGATACGAACTTGCCGCACTCTCGGACCGAGGTTTGACAATCTTTTATTTAAATTACTCTTTTTTTGGGGTATAAATGAGGCCAATATTACCACAATAGTAGAGTGCATAAAATGAGACATAAAAGACAATGCGTTGCTTTTCCACGCTAAACCCTGAATAGTTCATGTTTTTTGTAAAGCACACAGTTTTATTGTTTCAATTCAGCACCTCTACATTAGCACATATTTTAAACACCTCGAGCAAGTGAGATAAATGCCACTTGACTCCAGTGATTGGTAACTTTTTGTTGGCTAGTATTCTAATAGACAGAGCCCTACTGCCTTTTACAAATACGTTTAAAAAAAAGTCTGTTTTCCCCATTTTATTACCCTCCCCACGGTTTTCGGTCTTGGCAGTAAATTGTTCTTTTATGTCAAGGGGATTTGCTAGAGCACTATCGTTTCCAGCTGGTAGCATCCGTACGTGTCCCAGCTGAGTTCAATGGCGTATAGGAGTGTCTTTAAAGCCCTGTGAACTTGACATGTTCATTCATTCTTTCATTTTCGTGGGAAGAGTTTCAGGCCATAGTAGTTAAGAGGGAATCTTTTTACCACCGTAACACTGCATGAATTTGTAAGCATTGCTTGAAGACGGGGCTTTCTGTTGTGATTGCACCATGCATATTTCTGCCCCAGGTGTGGAGTGCGATATAAGCTGGCAATACAATTTTTTAGAAGTAATTCTTCCAGCAAAGTGCTGCTAGTGGAGAAATGTAGTTTGTGTTTAAGCCATACGCTTAATCACATAGGCCATGCATGCCCCTTTTAGAGACCTCACTTTTTTCATCCCATTTAAAACCCTGATGTCAAGCTCTTCCATTTCTGGTGCTTTGCAGCAGTTTTAAGACGTTCTTAGAGTTTCCCGTTGCTCAAATGGGCGTAAGTTCTAATATTTATATGTTTCCCTCATCTTCATTGCTTGATTTCGCACGAGAGAAAGTGTCACTCATACTCGTTGAAATGTCACTCATAATTACACTGAAATTCTGAAGATGTCACACATAGCAATCTGAAACCTTGGCAGTAATGAACGTGGTGTATGCACTGCCAGCAACCTGCTCCTGCAGGCCAGTGCACAACACTTGCATCACCCTCTTTCTGCCTGCCATTGCACTCCATGCTTCTGAAAGGTAAGAAACAAGCATTGAAAATGCAATAGGTCTCGCCTTTGATTAAGTTAAAGCCATTTGCTTTGCTAATGGTATTGTATTCTAGCTTTGCATTATTTAGTGTATATTTGTGATATGTGCATATATTTGCTCTCCCCTTGCCCCTTTCATCTGCCTCATGCTATTGTAATCCTCACTATACGAAATTAACACATACTATTCTTCTATTCATTCACCTCCAAAATCTGAAACACTGCTCTTTTCCTACTAACGCTATGCTTTAAACTACTACACAGCTAACAAAACAATTCTAACTACATACAACTACAACATATCACAAATATACACTAAATAATGCAAAGCTAGAATACAATACCATTAGCAAAGCAAATGGCTTTAACTTAATCAAAGGCGAGACCTATTGCATTTTCAATGCTTGTTAAGTAAGGATACTGCTGAATGGGCCCCGCCGGCTGAGAGCTTCGATTTCTGCTCCTGATTCCATCTGTCTGTTTCAGAAGGACTGAAGCATAAGTGAGGCAAAGGCGTTCATTAACTCTTGGTCAGGCATTCTCCAAGGTGAGGGTACAGGCCAGTCTTCCAATAACTGCCAAGGTTTCAGATGGCTATATGTGACATTTTCATAATTTCATTGTAATTATGGGTCAGCCACCACAGTTGTTTGCACCAGTTTTAAAATCTTAGTTTCTCGGTCTGATTCATTTCTGACATTTTTATGTTTCCCTTTCTTCATTGCTTGATTTTTTTGCTCGCAAGAAAGTGTCACTCTTACTTGTCGAAATGTCACTCATAATTGCATTTAAATTTTGAAAATGTCACTCATAGCAATCTGAAACCTTGGCAGCTTTGAGTTGTTATCCACCTTCCAGAAGCTTATGTGCCATCTAGGAATGTTGTTGTTGCACGGTTTCAGCGAAAACAGTTGAAGTTAGAGCTACCCAGTGTCCGTGTCGGTTGGTGGCCTGCCTTCGGATCAATACACCTGGTGCACCTACCGCCAGTGTGTCCTTTCGTCTGTGGAGGTGTCTTAACAAACAAGCATTTCCAATGCAATAGGTCTCGCATTTGTGCCTGTTTGAGCTATGGCCGTTGCAAATGTTGTTGCTTGTTAGATTTTTTTTTTTCTTCAAATAATATCCCAACAGTAGCATAAGTAATAAAAGATAAACAAATGGAAACGTATGCTCGACTGCAATCTTTGTTTTATAATTGCATTAAGGATGCAGTACCTTATGTGGCTAATAGAGGTCCCTTTACAGCTCCACAGGGACACTTAGGAACAGCCTTTGGTACTGCACCCTTTCCTTCCTTCATGTATTTTCTTTTATTACTTATGTTACTGCTGGGATACTTTTTGACAAAAAAAAATAAATAAATAACAATAGCTCAGCTGCCTAGAGAGCAAATGAGAGAGTCAAAAGGAGCGAGATAGAGAGTGATAAGATTTGAAATATAGAAATAGGTAGAGCTATTTTAAGAACTAAGTGAGAGGTAATGTGAAGAGAAATAGTTAAAAGTGAGAGAGAGAATAAGATAGGTAAATTCAGAAAAACAGTGTTAGCGGAAAGGTGGAGAGAGATGGATGTGGTATAGATAGTTTAATAATGATGGTTTTATGAATGTGAGTTAGATTGAGGAGAGATAAGCAGGTTATAAATAGAGTGAGTACGTTTAAGAGAGAAATATAGGGAGTGATGCACTATATGTAAGTGTGTGAGATGCAGGCAGTTTTTGCCTAACAAACTGCCTTCATTAAGTGTCACTAAAGACTTAATAACATAATTGAATGGTGATTTCTGTCATAACAGGAAGGTCCATGCAAAACGCCTGAGGCTGGTTTCCTGTGGAAGCTGCTGCTTGGCTACACCAATAAATACAATCGGCTGCATAGATGACGTAGGGATCAGTGATACAAATTGGGGGTTGGTGGGTCACTTGTCAATTGTTCTTGAAAGTAAATAAATGTATAGCCTGGGTCATGAATGCCCCCCAGTCTTTGAACAGCCTCAGGAAAAGTAATTTCTAGGCTCAGTAGCAAAGGAAAGAACTCTTAGGAATGATTTTTTTATCACAAGTTCAGGAGTAAAAACAATCTATTATTAAATTAGTACTCCTCTCTCTTCAGTCACTGCTTTAATGAAAATATGAGATGAACTGTTGAAGCTTTTACGGTGTAAAAGCAAAACACCCTAAACAAAAGCACTCTCAGCCACCTTACAGACTAGCCGTCACATAGTGAGATTCTTACGCTCATCACATACTAGCAATCTCATTTTACCGACTCCCACACTGACTAACAGTCACACACTACCACACACTCTGCACCTCTCAAAGACCAGTTCTCTAGCAAAGACCTAAAAGGGCTCGCTAGGAATTAATGCAAATTGTGTTCTGGGCTGCGACTAACGCGTGATTTAGGAAGAACTGCCAGACCAAGATTGTATTTTCATTTACATCTGAAGCCAAACTGATTGGCGTTGCTGATGTTTTAGTTTTGAACAGCTGGTCACCGTAGAACTACGGGAAACCATTGTGACATGATGGGACTGATATTCTACGTCCAATAATTTGCAAAAACAAAGTAGCCACTCACAAAACTGTTCATGGCAAATTACATCTTTAAACCCACCGGACTACTAAGAATAACTACTTTCGTGTATGTTTGCATTACCATCGCGGCGACTCCTGTGTCAACCCCGGTGTCAACCCCACCTCAACCACTACAGCTGCACACCTCGCCCCGTGTGAACTGGTGAACTAAACAGACGTTTTCTGCTTCCTTAATATAACAAATGCAAACAGAGCTTCCAGTACGGTTTGGAAAAAAAATGAAATTGGTGCTTTTAGTAAATGTAGAGAGTGGACTGTGTTACTTGTGACTCCGATTACTACAGCGAAGCGGATATATTGCAACACACCAACTTATCCCTTGAAGTGCCTGGGCAGTAGAGATATCGATTGCTGATGTTTCAATATTTGAGGAAAAAAGGTTTGCTCGCCATTATAACCAATTAGTTCTTTATTAGCTATACAATACTTACTCTTACTTATTATTTCAAGAATTTTTCTCATTAGCTTGTGTTCTCCTCTGCAGTTTAACGTTACTGCTGATTAAATACAAATCATATTTTATGGAGTTTGTGTTCCGTTTCGGCACATATTAGACCCGTCATTATAAAAGGAAAAAAGCTTTGGGGTCTTGTTTTTTTTCACCAGGCAGAACGAACTGCGTTGAACGTCTGCAGCTAATTTAAACAAGCACGGAATCGAAACCTGTGGTGCGCGCGCACCACAGAGGAGCCGAACGCGGGAATCGAAACCAGTGGTGCGCACGCACCACAGAGGAGCAGGGGGGCGAGGGAGCCTGTCGTCTGTGCCGCGCGCTGATGCGCGTCCTAGACACGGACGGGAATGGGCGGAGCAAAGGCGGGACATGCGCCCGCCTTTGCCCAATTGCGTGCCGTTTTTTTTTTTTTAAAAAAGCACGCTACAGCCAATGCCAGCCTGCGAAAGCAAAACCACATGCACAAGCGTGTGGTTAGCTTTCTGAAGCCCATACAAGAGGTCTCGCGCTGCGCGAGCAGAGTTGCGCACTGCAACGCTAGGCGCGAGACCTAAAAAGGATCACCAGAACTAGCAAACATGCGGCATGCCCACCTGGAGCGCCTGAAGCACTCCCACAGATGAATGGCAGCCATGTTCCCACCTACAGCAACTCAAGCCACTCTGTTTCTGCTCCCATGGAGCCAGAGTGACAGTGCGTGGGATCAGCAAGGTGGCATTGGTGAGGGACAGCAGAGGAAAATGGAAGATGGGCTCTGTGAGCGGGCAACAGGAGACAAGTGACATCCCAGAGCACGTAGGCCGACCCCATCAGGGACATTATTTCATAATTACAGCAGCACAAACATTTCCTATAGAGACAGGGGCTATCCGTGCAGCTGGGGGAGGGGGGTCACAATCAGACTTATATAAACACGCTGCTAGCAATACGTCAAGACAGAAGTCAATTACGATTCATTTTGTTATTTCCCTTCAAAATAAAGTTCCGTAGCTCTCTAGCCAAAACGTTAGGGTGCCTAGATTCACACCATTTTCACAAAATTGTATCTGCCCCTGCCCAAAAACTGCACTGATCAAGGGCAAGGAAACAGATGTTGGAGTGAGCTAGAACACATTGAGAGCTACTAGTCGCCCTGAGGTAATTCCCAGAGTGAAGAAATAATTGGAAAACTCCACCAGAGACGAGTGCGGTGGCATTTACTGAAAGATGTTCAAGGCAGTGGCAACTTACTGGGAAGCTGTCCATATCAAGCATCGATTTCCGGTACCTCACTATTCATCAGGTGTGTGACGAGGCATCACTGATCAATTTGAAACCTGTAGGAGACCTGCTTAATTTATGGGAGGGGGACCCAAAACAGTCACAAGTGATTGTAGCCCCTGGAAACATGCAGCAAAGCAAAGGGTGCCCTAACACCAATGGATGCTCACCACTTGCTCATTCCCAAGAATAGGCCACGAGTTGTGAGAGGAAGTGACTAAGAATATGGAGACAGACAAGCTGAGATCCATCATTCAGGAGAAAAAATAGCTGAATATCTAGAATACCTCTAACACGGAAGGCTGAGGATATGCCTGGGGTAAACACGGCGGGATGTATATTACCACAGAGTCCACCACCACTGAGATCTTCCACTGTTGGTGTGTGTCTACATATGTAATAAAAAGTGTAATACCTATAAGTAATTTAAGTACGAGCTCAGAAATTCCAGGAAGAAAACAGTTATGTACTTTTCTGCAAAAAAAAAACCTCTGAAATTCGTCAATATTTAGCCAAGCAATCGTAAATCTCCCTAATACGCTGTTCATGGCCACAAATATCATGTTTCAGATGTCATCAAGAATCACATTATTGATGACATCACTGGTGACCATAGTTGTCACCTCAATGTCTTCTCTTTAGCTGTGTTTTTCTTCAATTTCCTCTGTTAATGGCTTACGAGCAAAACCAACAACATAGCCTTAAAGGTTTTTTCCCTCCTTCTTTGCTTTTTCGATGCTCTACTATATCCAGCTCCCATATTTTTATATTCCACTATGCCCAAGCCTCATGTGCCCTCAGTCTGTGCACTTAGTGGTCACTCCTTGTTTGCTTTTTGATGCTCTACTATATCTAGCCCATATTTTTATATTCCACTATGCCCAAGCCTCATGTGCCCTCAGTCTGTGCACTTAGTGGTCACTCCTTGTTTGCTTTTTCGATGCTCTACTATATCCAGCTCCCATATTTTTATATTCCACTATGCCCAAGCCTCATGTGCCCTCAGTCTGTGCACTTAGTGGTCACTCCTTGTTTGCTTTTTCGATGCTCTACTATATCCAGCTCCCATATTTTTATATTCCACTATGCCCAAGCCTCATGTGCCCTCAGTCTGTGCACTTAGTGGTCACTCCTTGTTTGCTTTTTTGATGCTCTACTATATCTAGCCCATATTTTTATATTCCACTATGCCCAAGCCTCATGTGCCCTCAGTCTGTGCACTTAGTGGTCACTCCTTGTTTGCTTTTTCGATGCTCTACTATATCCAGCTCCCATATTTTTATATTCCACTATGCCCAAGCCTCATGTGCCCTCAGTCTGTGCACTTAGTGGTCACTCCTTGTTTGCTTTTTTGATGCTCTACTATATCTAGCCCATATTTTTATATTCCACTATGCCCAAGCCTCATGTGCCCTCAGTCTGTGCACTTAGTGGTCACTCCTTGTTTGCTTTTTCGATGCTCTACTATATCCAGCTCCCATATTTTTATATTCCACTATGCCCAAGCCTCATGTGCCCTCAGTCTGTGCACTTAGTGGTCACTCCTTGTTTGCTTTTTTGATGCTCTACTATATCTAGCCCATATTTTTATATTCCACTATGCCCAAGCCTCATGTGCCCTCAGTCTGTGCACTTAGTGGTCACTCCTTGTTTGCTTTTTCGATGCTCTACTATATCCAGCTCCCATATTTTTATATTCCACTATGCCCAAGCCTCATGTGCCCTCAGTCTGTGCACTTAGTGGTCACTCCTTGTTTGCTTTTTCGATGCTCTACTATATCCAGCCCATATTTTTAAACTCCACTATGCCCAAGCCTCATGTGCCCTCAGTCTGTGCACTTAGTGGTCGCTCCTTGTTTGCTTTTTTGATGCTCTACTATATCTAGCCCATATTTTTAAACTCCACTATGCCCAAGCCTCATGTGCCCTCAGTCTGTGCACTTAGTGGTTGGATGCAGGGCATTCCCATGCAGCCGACCCCTGCAGCACACAGCCACAGGCCATGTGGAGCAGGGATTGACCAGAAGACCTGACCAGGCACTGTGTCACACTCAAATTGCAGCAAATCTCCTTACGGTCATGTCCAGTGCTCCGTCGTCCATGCAGATAACCCCTTGCTGCTCCTGATCGCAGCAGCAGAGTGGGCTGCAGGCAAACCCATGACCAACACCTGCTGCACACAATCTTCAGCAGTATTAGGAGTGACCAAGCCCTACACCTAACCTCCCTTGTGAACCTTTATTGTGCGAGGTCTTTGACCATATGTAGCAAGAGTTGACCACGGAGCCTGACATGTAGCAAAGCCTTGCATCCAACGCTTCGTGCTGCCATGCAACGTTGTGCCTGGCCTTTGGCCATGCGCAGAAGCAGCTGGATGCAGGGCCTGTGCCCAACATCCTGAGAAGTCAACAACCTGTTTTGGTGTAAATCTATACAATCGTTTTCAATATCTTTATTTGACAAAAAAAGTGCCACGTGGGCTATAGAGAGACTTTTGTATATCTGAATTGGTAGATTTGAGATATAGGAGAACAACAGTTTGAGGCATATATCCTTTATCATAGGCTTGTCGAAATAACCAACTCAGACCTACTGTATTGAACATATTTACCACCAGGCAACCATCATGCAAACAGTCAAAAATTACAAATATGTACAAAGTTACAGTTGGGAAATAAAATATAAAACTGTTCCTAAGAGAACTTCACAAGGCTACAATGCTAGTACGTGATATTTCATATAATAAAATACATATTTATAAGGAATTGATACAGTATATTAACAATCTACCCTTACAGGCTTATTGCCTTTAAAGTATGCTTTTTACGATAAATAAGTCCGACCTAGAGCCTTGGCCGTAACATTTCATAAGAAACAAATCAGACCTATGGCATCTGACGTAACTTCTCCCAATGAAACTATTAGTCCTAGAGCCTTGCACATTGTCTCGGGTCTGTTGCATTGATTGTAAAGAGTGGCACTTTTTTCAGAGGAAGCACACACCTAATGCTCAATCAAATCCTGTAAGAAAGCAGATCAACATGTGGGCAGAGTCCAAGGCCCTCTTTAAGTAGCTCTTTTTAAAGCTTTGTTGCTGTTGATAACATAAGGTATGTGACAGCTGCCTAAATATGTGTGTATGATTGAAGAACAACCCATGGGCTGTGGAGAGTGGACTGAAAAATCCAAATAACTTTCAATCCATTTAAGGAGTTCAACGATAATCATCCTTAAAAGAATATAAAATTCAAATTACATTTCAATGCAATATAGATATTTAAAATAAATACCATAAGGATAGTGCAGTTAAGTCATACCTACTCAGTTAATATAAATGTATGTAAAGCTAAATAATTTGATATTGGACACGTAATGCTAAACTCTTTGCGAAGTGTTAGCTAGAAGAGTAGTTGGGGTGGTTGGTTGCAATAGTCTTTTCTTTCACTTAGTGTTTCGTGTTATTCAGTAATCCTAGAACTATAAATGCCAATAAAAAGAAGTAACAAATAATTGGCTGGATTATGTTTCAGGGTGGGTACCTTTTAGAAATGGTGATCTAAGCGGCATGAACAGGGTCTGACATAGGGATCTCTTGAATGTGGGTTATGATTCAGCTGATGTGATGTCGGAATTTGGGTTGTGTGCTTATAATATTAACCCTTTATGTTCCCAATAGCTCTGCTATGGACTTGAAGACAGGTGTAAAAGTTGCCATAAAAAAACTGAACCGGCCGTTCCAGTCTGAGATATTTGCCAAGAGAGCTTACCGTGAACTCTCACTTCTAAAGCATATGATGCATGAAAATGTGAGTATCCCTCTGCACCATCATGCTGCTCTATTCCTTCTCCTAGGTGGGTGAGTATTGATTATCACCCAGCTGCACCTCATCGAAGTGTTAATGTGCCAACCCTCACCTATGGACATATCTATGCTGCCCTCGCCCGAGATTGCATTACCCTTTTTAGACCGTGACATCTACCCTCTCCCACTATGCCGGTTTAGTCTCAAAATGTGCAATGCACATTTGGCCCCATCTGGGTCCCCCTCGCATTCCAAATGTACCACAGTTTGCCTGAACTGCTCAGCCTCCTTGGCTTCATCCTGACCCATGACAATTGTGTCACCTTTGCCCTTTTACTAGACCATCCTTACTCCTCAACTACACCACCGTTAGACTGCACAGCCTTCCTTTTTAGGTTTTTTCCTGCACAGTTCTTGCACTGTGCTTGCGAATTCTCTTGCACACAAAAACGAAGCTTAAAACGGGCTTGGAGCCCGCCCATTGCTCACCACTGTTTGGCTCCGACGTCACTCTTGTTTCCTTGCTTCTTATTGTTCAGAGCCTCCTCCTTGCCTCAGCTTCCTCCTGGAGCTTTGTGTGTCCCCTTGTCGAGGAGCATGGACCAAGTACAGCTTCCTCTCTGCGACCAGTGTCCATCCACGGGCCATAGGTTTCTGCACGCGTTTTTGTATTTTTATTTTTAACTTTTGTACATGTACTCTAATAGAATGCATGTGTCAGCAGAGCCTCTCCTTAACCCCCCGGCCTCCTCCTTCTGTTACTGCTCCCTCCCACATGTTGCTTTGCCCTTGCCCTCCTACATTGTGTTCCCCACCCCCTGCCCTTCTCCCGCTGTACATGGTTTGTTTGCTAGCCCCCGCCTGCCCTCCTCTTGTTGTCTGTGATTTGTTCACCCCGCCCTCCTGCTGCTGTCCGTGCTTTGTTTCTTACCCCCGCCCTCCTCCCTCGTGTTGCTTGTCCCCACTTGCCCCCTCCAGCCCCTTGCGCTGATTTTAATCCTATTGTACAGCAGCACGTGCTGCAGTACAAAATGGCTTAAAGGAAAAAAAGCTATATGACGCAGTCAACGGTGGCCATGTCATATCGCTCGCGCTTCTGTGTAACTTGTAAAAAAGCATTGACAAAGCCAAAAGATATTGCAAATGCAAAACCTGTTGGCTTTGCTAATGCTTGTTCCTAAATGTACTCCCCCTTCTTCTTGAGTGTGCCTTTCATGCACCCAGCTTTTTCACCGACCTCCTGGAAATAGATGGCAAAATGTATTTAGGAGGTCTGATTCTGGATTCCAGATACCTATCTTGAGTTACTGAGGAGCTTTGACCATAATACAATGGTTGCATGGTAAGAAAAGAAACAAAAGTCACGTTTTAGTATAAATGTTCTTCTATAGCTGTGGATTTTGTA
This sequence comes from Calotriton arnoldi, assembly GCA_963921515.1. Taxonomy (NCBI): domain Eukaryota; kingdom Metazoa; phylum Chordata; class Amphibia; order Caudata; family Salamandridae; genus Calotriton; species Calotriton arnoldi. Next base: position 1,507,003 of record CAWUFW010001518.1, read on the forward strand.
ATTGTCAAATATGTTGTCGGTTAATGACGCTATCTCGTAATTAGCACCACACACTGAGAGCTAGGGAGTAGCCAGATAAATAAAATACCCCCCACTTAAACCACATCCAAAATGCCAATAAGCAAGTGAGGTTATGAAATATCCTCCCTGCCCCTATTTCGCTTTGTGTTTTTTATTCTTTCCTTCCCTCGTTCTGTATTTTTTCTATTTCTTTCAGTCTTTATTTTACCATTTTTGTATCCATCTTTTATTCTTCATTCATCCATCCTTCCTTCTCTGCTGCTGTCTTTATTACTTTCTCTGCCCATCCATCCATACATTCATGCTTCTGCCCTTGCATCGCTTTCATCCATCCTTTCTTCTTTCTTTAAATCCTTCCACTTATCAGTTACTTTATCCATTCATCCTTCTCTATATCCATCCATTGATCTTCATTTATTCTTTCCATCCATCATCCATCCTTCTGCCCATCCAACCATCCATCTCTCCACCCATTTCCCCATCCATACCTCCATCCACCCCTTTCTCTTCCTTCCGGAATGTCTTGTGTCATTTGTTACCCCCTCACTACGCCTTTTTATTGCTCCTCTCCAGTGGTGTTTGAGTTTCATTTCGGACACTAGCAGTCTCTGATCAAACTAAAATGAGCTAGAAACAAACAATTAAATGTTTCATGTTAATCAGAACTGTTCAGTGGTACTTACCCCGCTTAAGCTGCTAAAGTGGGGAGATGATGATGCCCCTGACTGGGAGCACATTTCATCAACTCTAGTGCAGCCTTTTGTCATATTTGAGGGTGTATTGTAGGTTCTCTATATGTAAACCAAGTAGCTCCCGAGCTACATTTTCAAGTCCACCAGAAATTTAAGATGGCTGCTATCACTCCCAAAACAGAGCACATTCCTGAAGACACCCATCAAAAGTATAATCAACATACTAAACCTCTTAAGACCCCACAAACCCTTTTTCTTTCACTGCCATTTTGCACACAGTTCATTTGGCCTTTACTGGTCTATTAAAAAAAAAAAAAAAAAAACTCTCAAAGGAAGATGACCTTACTTTTTGATTTTGCAGAATTTCAGTATGTTGTTGGATTGTTCAAAATCAACTTAACCGCTGGCTTGAGTATTGAGTCTATTGCTGGAAAATAGATTTCCTATAACTGGGAGGGTAGTTTGATCATCCCTCCCTCTTCCTGTTTGATGTCTGCACTTCTGTTTAGTATGCCAGACCTACATTAGTAATTGAACCTCCTATTATTATTTAGGCCTTTCATATACTAATGCTTTGAGTGGAGATTTTCCTTTGTTGAGCTTAAACAAGGAATACTTCATTAACCATGAGCATTGAAAGGACTTCCCTCTTTGAATCGAGGTTGACAACAGAAGTAGCCCCACAGTTGAACGTAGTACTCATTCAAGTAAAATGTGAGTATAATGATATGGTCTTTATACTTGTAAGTGATGATCATAGATGTATTCTTGGATTAAGGTCTGAAATAGAATTTTTTTTTAATCGGAGTTCTGTTTTTTCAAATCCATGTGCTGTGTGTGTGCTCACTGGCAAGGAGGAGCGTAATGCCCATGGGTGGGGAGAAAACATTATCTGTTGTATTGAGCGTTTTGACACTACACCTCTTATGTCCTTTAGGGTTTAAAAGATGACCATTATTGAATCAAGGTTTGAATAACATCTGCTGTTTCCGGGATTAGAGAAGAAACTTACATTTCAGAAACTACCTGCAGATCAGATATCTCCTCCGTGGTTGTATAGGCCAGACCGAGGAGGTACCGAAGGAGAGTCCCATAGAGTTTAGGGTGTTAAGTGCCCCACTGCACAGGCACACAATATCAGCGGTATGTAATGCATTGCTAGCTAATAGCACCTCGCCACTCAGAGTCCTTAGAGACCGATGGGAGGGGGAGCTTGGCAGATTGGAAGATGAGAAGTGGGGGAGGCATGCCGCTATCCTGGGGAGGCAGTAATACGGGCAAACTTTAGGCTGATCCAGCTCAGAATACTGCATAGGGCGAATTTCACAAGGACGCTGCTTTTCACTATGAATAGATGCCTGTGCGACAGATGCTCGAGGGGATGCACGCATCGAGGCACATTACTACATACATTATGGGAGTGGCCCACGCAGTCCGAGCTCATACAAACCCATTGGAACTCATGCCTAAATTAATAATGCTTGGCATCTGGGGCGAGCAATCATTGAACAAATACACCTATCTATTCTATAATGTAGCTATTATGGGGGGTAAGTTGCAATGTGGTCCACAAATGGAGCAGTGCCATGGCTCCTGAGGGTGGAGGACTGGGAAGTCAACATGGACTGGTGAATGAGGGCGGAAGAACAGGTTTACAAGGCTCAGGCCTGTCCGAACAAGTTTGCAAAAATATGGGGTGCTTGGAAATCCCGGATCGAGGGCATGGACTGAGATTCTGAGGAGAGTGATGGTTTGGTGCTCTGGATGGACCGTGGAGGAGTTTCCTTGGGAGGACAGTGAAAACGAGGGCCTGAGTAACCAGCCATGACTCTGGGCGAGACCAATGGCCACGGTCCAGTAAACTATGTGTGATACTGGGAAATACTGTTTGCCACATTTTAAACGCTTTTTAACTACTGTATTGAATTTGTGTGTTACCTCATTCTGCCGATCCCTCTGGCACTCGATCTCAGCCCAGTCACTTCCTGGTGTTACGCCCAATTGGCCGCCCTATCACAGAGGAGGGGGGCGGAGCCAAGGCTGCTACCGGCCATTTAATGCCGGTTGCAGCGCGGGAGCGGGCACTCTGAGCAATGTGCCGCTGCCCTGTGGTTTGATTCCTGACTTTTAGCATTTGCCTCATTTTAAAAATGCTGTTTGCTGTAGTATCCGGCTGGATACAGTCTAGTGTTTCCCTTGTGATGTGACCTACACTGTACAACCACCCACCACAGGCGTCACCAGTCAGGTGACCCTGTTAATAAAAGGGGCCGGGCGCACGTGCCCTGGGCCATTGCCAGTACCCTACTATCTGTGTCAGTGTCTGTGTGTTCCTCACCATGGGGGCCTAGGGCCCAACATTACACTGGCGACGAGGGGGCTGTGCCCGTGCGTGCAGCAGCCCAGCAACGGTGGAAAAGGGGGAGAGAGCTGCCCGTGTTGAGGGCACCCCCAGAAGCCGGCGCGGAACGCGCCCGAAAGCCCCAGGGTGAAGGTGAGGTGACCGGGAGCCCACCCCGCACCTCGTGTGCCTGCAGTAAATCCGCCTCCGCGCAGAGGCGCCCGATAGCCCGCGGGGCGTGTGCGAAAGCCCCGGGCCTGCATGCAGGGCAGAAGGTGATCGGGTGCCCACCCCGCACCGATGTGAAGACCCGCAGGGGGAGTGTGAAGTGCCCCGGAGAGAAGAGCGAGCCGATCAGAGCCCACCCGCATCGGCCGCGACGACCCGCCAGGCAGGCGGCGAGCCCGGTGAGTGAGCGTGGGGCCGTGGCACGCCGAGAAGAGTGACCCTGAACAGCGGGAGGTCGAGAGCCCACCCCGCCTCTGAAGAGTGTGCTGCCGAGCTATCCGGCGTGAAGAGAGGCCCGGGATGGCGGTGATGCAGCGCCGGACTGCCAGGAGGCCAGCCACCGCCGCAGACTGCATGAAGTGAGTGGCGAGCGGGCAGAAGGTGAGCCCGTAAAATAAGGGGGCAGTGAAGTGAGCCCGCTGTGAGGAAGACGGAGAGTGGAGTAGCTACCCACTCCTCCGCACCCTGCAGGGAAGAACAAACTGTGCCCAATGCCCCTAAGGAATGGAGCAGCCCCGGGACAGCGTGACCCACCCCGTGCAGCGTGTGAGGTGTGAGGCTGCGGCGGTGGGGTGGAGGAGAAAGCGTGTGGCCCGTGACCGATCGAAGCAGCGCCAGCACCCCCCCTGCGCAGCCCGTGAAAAGAAAAGGCCTGCTGCAAGGGCGGGAAGGTTTTAAAAGTGACTCACAGTGTTGAAGCGGAGTCCTCCGGTGGTGTCCGACTAACGCGCATCGTGCCCCCCTGCATGGCCCGGGAGGAATGAAAATAGTCAAACACTCACCGCAAGGGAAAAGGAAAGTCCTGCTGCAGAGCGGGAGTCCAGCAAGGGTGATTTGGAGACAGCCGGTGTGCTTTACACACGACTCCTTTGGAGCAGCCGAGCGTGGGCTGGCGGGCTGCCCTGATCTCTCCCCGGCACCCAAGCCAAGCTGAGGGGATCGGGAGGCCCGTGGCAGGCCTACAAGAGACCGGTGCACGGCCAGAATGAGAGTGCACGAAGCACGCAGCATGAAGGAAGCTGCCGGGGCCGTTAAAGGAAAGCAACAGTGCCATCTAGTGGCCGTTTTGCGCCACTGCAGTTAGACACGAAAAGGCCTATAGTGGAAGGACAAGCCTGCAGCAAAGAGTACCCGGTTGCTGCAGCCTGCAAGCAGTGCCAAGGACAGAAGAAGCTCTTACTAGGAAAAATAAATAAAACAAAGTAAAGATGCACATATGGATTGCAACCTGAAAGGTGCCAGGGAAGAGGTCTCTCCATGTGTTTTTGGCTAGGAAAAGTGCCAAGGAAATACCAGCAGCAGAGCAGGACCGGCTGTTTGCAGCACAACATGATTGAAGGACAAAGAGCACTAGCAGAAAGGAACCCTGAAAGCAACACTGCATCCACCCCAGCGAGGAGTGTGCAGGACACTGGCAAGTAAGGAACACTGGACAGTGAGGACTGCCAAGTGCACAAAGTGAGTGCGCAGTAAAGCTGCCATGCCTGAGTGGTGCCAAGCCACGACACAGCGTTGAGATGCGGTGACACCTACTGGCCAGGGGAGGTCATCGCAGAAGAAAATGCAATCAGAGATGGAGACACTCAAGCGGCAGGAGCAGCATGGAACACCAGCATCAAGCCTGGAGATCAGAGGGGGCGCGACGGGCAGCATGAGCCCAGTGGCGGAACTACGCCACCGCAAGAAGAGCGCAGCATATGCGCCAAGTGGCGGAACGACCCCACCGCAAGAAGAGCGCAGCATACGCGCCAAGTGGCGGAACGACGGCACCGCAAGAAGAGCGCAGCATACGCGCCAAGTGGCGGAACGACGCCACCGCAAGAAGAAGAGCGCAGCATACGCGCCAAGTGGCGGAACGACGCCACCGCAAGAAGAAGGACGCAGCATACGCGCCACGTGGCGGAATGACGCCATCGCAAGAAGAAGCGCGCAGCATACACGCCAAGTGGCGGAGGGACGCCACCACAAGGAACAGTGGCACAGAAGTGGTACCGCGAACAGTACCGGAAGGACGCCACGGAAGTCAGAGACCTGGGAAGAGGTCAGGAGTCAATGACCGACTCAGAGGTCCAACAAGGAGGAGGACCGCGAAGAGGACCAGGATGAGGTCCGAAGAGAAGGACGACAAGTTTTGAACGGAAGTCAGAAGTGAGCGAACGAAAGAAGGCCGCGATGACAGGTCCAGTCTCAGAGTGAAGTGAGAGCGGTGTCCTAGGGGTAGGACCAGACCGGAGAGCCACGGGTGGAGTGCACGCCACCCGGGGAGGCCCGGTTAAGGCAGAAAAGAAGAGGAGACCGGACGTGCCGGAGGAAAAGGAACAGGGCGTCAGCACAGAGAACTAGTGCCGTCAGCAAGGGGAAGACACGAACGGCAAACTACCTCTAGCCCACTCACGCCACAAGGCCGCCGAACACAAGAAGATCACAGCCTGTCTGCCCACTAAAGAAAACTAACATGTTATCACCATCCAGGTGCATCACCACCAAGGAGCATCGCACCACCCGAGAAAATCCACACATGCCCCACACCACCGGAAGTCAATGAGGCGAGCCACCCAGAAACCTTCTGTGCACCCCGTCAACCTACAGCCTGCCGAAGTCGAGCACAACCGGCCATTGGAAGATCCGCCCTTGGGGACTACACAAGACTGGGCCGTGGCCCTGTTGGGTGTTCCGCAGCGACCCCTAAGCGTGGCCTATGCAAAGTCCCGCACAGCCCACGCGGTCACGTGACAGTCCAGGGGACAAGGGCCTCGACTGAGTTTCCGTGCTATGGAAGTCCGAACAGGAGAGATGCGTCGGCACCAGCTCCACGTCAGGCGCGGGAAGTAGGGAGGCCACGGTTGAAGACTGGGTACGAACAAGATCATCAGAGGAAGGCGCAGAACCCAAGTCCAGACGGCGAGGATGCCCAGACGGAGACACCACCACCGAAGGCTACATGAGCGACTAGGCTGTGAGTCCGTTGGCAGTTCCGCAGCGACGCCTTCGCGCGGCTCACACGAAGCCCCGCACGGTCCACACGGTCCCATGGCAGCTAACGAGAAAAGCCCTCCGAAAAGCTCCAGTGAGAGAGGAGTGCCCTCCAAGAGGCTCCAGTGAGAGAGGAGTCCGGGCGAAAGAGGCAAGTCGGACGTCGCTCAAAAGTCAGGGGCAAGGAAGGCCATCGAGTACGCCACCTCCAAAGGAAGGCCTCACTCCCAAAGATCATCTCCACCAGCTACAGGTTCTGACATCAACCGAAGCTTGAGGGCCGAGAGATCCTCCAGAGTGGATTTCGCCACAGTTCCAGATGCACCGACACTGAAACTTTGTACATACACTGTGACACCGCGAGATCAGGCGGGTCAACAAGAACATCGTCGAAGCAGAAGAAGACATCTTGACCCCGCGGTCCGAAGGTCCAGCGTCGGCTGGCGGACTGCCTGAACATCATCGTTTGTTCCATAGGCTTTGTTTTGTTTTACTACAGGTTGGACTCCTGTTTGTTCTTTTTACCAAAGTTGGGGAGGGATGTAGTATCCGGCTGGATACAGTCTAGTGTTTCCCTTGTGATGTGACCTACACTGTACACCCACCCACCACAGGCGTCACCAGTCAGGTGACCCTGTTAATAAAAGGGGCCGGGCGCACGTGCCCTGGGCCATTGCCAGTACCCTACTATCTGTGTCAGTGTCTGTGTGTTCCTCACCATGGGGGCCTAGGGCCCAACATTACACTTGCCACATTTTAAACGCTTTTTAACTACTGTATTGAATTTGTGTGTTACCTCATTCTGCCGATCCCTCTGGCACTCGATCTCGGCCCAGTCACTTCCTGGTGTTACGCCCAATAGGGCGCCCTATCACAGAGGAGGGGGGCGGAGCCAAGGCTGCTACCGGCCATTTAATGCCGGTCTCAGCGCGGGAGCGGGCACTCTGAGCAATGTGCCGCTGCCCTATGGTTTGATTCCTGACTTTTAGCATTTGCCTCATTTTAAAAATACTGTTTGCCACATTTTAAACACTTTTTAACTACTGTATTGAATTTGTGTGTTACCTCATTCTGCCGATCCCTCTGGCACTCGATCTCGGCCCAGTCACTTCCTGGTGTTACGCCCAATCGGCCGCCCTATCACAGAGGAGGGGGGCGGAGCCAAGGCTGCTACCGGCCATTTAATGCCGGTTGCAGCGCGGGAGCGCTGGCGGCGTGCCAAAGGCAAGCCCGTCTGCGCCCGTCCGCGGCTGTCCGGGACCTGGGGCCAGCTATTATGCCCAAATTATTGCCTATTCCTCGGTTAAGCTTAAACAGCTTCACTCACACAAACTCGCACCTAATCCCTCTACCTGCTCCAGCCTGGCCGCACATGGAATTATGGCTACTAGAACATAATTTCCTGAACTAGTTTGCCCTATCCATAGTGCAGGACCCCCCCAGCTTCTAGAGGAAAATGGAGTCTGGAAGGTATCTGTGCTATATCTAAATACCCGCTCCATGGTAAAACACCAGCTAGATATATTTCTCCTATTAAAGCTCGAGCAGCCAGACATCCTACTGCTAAGAGAAACCTGGCTCTCTCAAGATTCCTCACCTGACAACCTGGCAGCCCTACCCGGTGACTACTATATCCTCCAAGCCAACCGCCCCCAGGGGAAGTGGGAGGAGGTGTCGCCGCTATTATACGCCATGACTGGAAATGCACCGTCTTAACACCGCTTGACCTTCCGTCAGTAGATAACCTTGTTATCAAAATAGAATCCAACGCAGCCCCCCTGATTTGCGTTCTGCTCTATAGGCCCCCCCATAGCATGCCTTCAGTCCTGCAATCCTTGGGCGAACAGGTAGCGCACTTAACAACCAATCATGCTAAAATTATGCTGTTCGGTGATTTTAACTATTGGGCTAACGACACGTCAGGCAGCCCTCAATCCTTCGAACTATCCAAGCTACTTACAGGGCTAAATCTTATTCAACAGGTGTTCTCCGCCACACACATTAAAGGACACATACTAGACCAGGTCTGGACAACTAACCTCGCCACGTCCGACATGTCAGTTACTCCTTGCACTTGGTCAGATCACTATTTAATTAAATTCACTATCAATGACATTACCACGGCCAAAACCCCCACCCTCGAAGGGGGTACAAAAAGGAACTGGAACAAAGTTGACAAAACTGTATTCCTCGGCACACTGGCCAACTCAGTGCCACCCAATCTCCCCTCTATCAACCATAGTGAAGGTAATTTAACCACATGGCTATCAGCAGCCAGCAACAAGCATGCTCCCCACAGGAAAACACACCTTGCCCGTCGTCACGCTGCTCAGAGATGGTTCTCCACCGACCTAAAAGCCCAAAAACTTGCTCTTCGGCAACTTGAAAGAAAGTGGAGACACAACTACCTAGCTGAGGACAAAAGGTCCTACTTAGACGCCATGAAAACCTACAAAAAAACCATTCTGACCACCAAAGCTGCCTATTTCTCCTCTAAAATCTTGACTGCAACCAATAGGTCCAAGGAGATTTTTTCAATTGTCAATGAGCTGTCTAACCCGGACAGAGTTACAATCAAACTCGCCCCCTCTCAATCCCTATGTGACTCCCTGAACAGCTTTTTCATTGACAAAATTGCAAAAATCAAGGCCAGCATTCCGGCATGCCCAACTCCTGAGGCTAGCCCTATTACACCTAAAAACCCCAGCACCTTCACTCACTTCCCAACTATCAGCAACCAGACATTCTTGGATCTCCTTTCCAAAGTAAAATCAGGCTCATCCAGGGACTGCTGCCCCCCCCCCCGGCATCTTACAAGAAATATTCCCAGCTCTTCCCAGCCCAGCTCTATCTCTCCTGAACGAGTCACTGTCCCAGGGCCTTGTCCCCGAAACCTTCAAGGAGGCAATTGTTGTCCCCCTCCTGAAGAAACCAGGGGCTGACCCTCAAATCCTGACAAATTACCGCCCAATTTCTCTTCTCCCATACCTGGCTAAAGTCCTGGAAGCCTACACCACTAGTTGTCTCTCGGGATTCCTAGAAGAGTCTGAATACCTCTATCCCTATCAGGCAGGGTTTCGCCCAGCACACTCCACAGAGGCCGTTATACTGACAGTATTGGACACTCTTCGCAGGGATGCCGATAAGGGCTCCCCGCAGGCCCTTGTCTTGCTTGATCTCTCCGCCGCTTTCGACACGGTTGACCATGGTATTCTGGTCGGCCGTGTCAGAGACGCGGGGATTCAGGGCTCTGCCCTGGGCTGGATCCGCTCCTTCTTGCCAAACTGATCCCAGTCGGTTCGTATTGCCCAGTATACAGCCCCCAAAATGAGGACCACATGTGGTGTCCCGCAGGGCTCCTCACTTTTCCCCCTCCTGTTCAACCTTTACCTCCTCCCACTGATCCGGGCCTTGAGAGAGAAGAAAGTCTGCACTTTCAATTACGCTGATGACTTTCAACTAATATTCTCCATCAGCAACTCCCCTGACTCGGTCCGCGACTTTCAGTCCACCATGCTATATATTAGCTGGTGGATGAATAGAAATCATCTAAAACTCAACTCGGACAAAACCGAGCTAGTTCTAACAGGGGGCATTCACAACCTATGAGGCCCACACTTTTGGCCAAAGGAACTGGGCCAACCTCCCTCACCATCTGCCTTGGCCAAAAGCCTCGGGGTAACAATAAATAACGACCTCATCATGAAGTCCCAGATTGGGTCAGTGATATCCACATGTTTTTTCCAGCTGAGGAAAATAAGAAAGATCAGAAGATTTCTCACCCAGGATGCTCTGACCCAGGTGGTCCTCGCCATGGTTATGTCCAATGTTGACCACGCCAACTCGCTATATTTTGGCATCCCACTCTACCTAACCAAACGCTTGCAACTGGTACAGAACCAAGCAGCAAGACTGATTTTTCAGCAGCCTAGGCACCATCATGTCACCCCCCTCATGAGGAAGCTGCACTGGCTCCCCATCTCACAGCGGTGCGCCTTCAAGGTATGCGGTCTCATTTTTAAATCCCTTAATGGAAGGAGCCCGAAATTCTTGGACAACCTTATTCAGAGACACATACCCACGCGCAATTTGCGCTCGGCCCACAAGCACCTTCTGTCAACTCCCGACTTCAAACTAAAGCGCCTGGGCGGTGCTAGGTTTGCCATTCTAGCTCCCAGACTCTGGAACTCTCTCCCCTCCGAAATCCGATCATGTAACAACCTCCTAAGCTTCAGGAGGCTCCGTAAAACCTGGCTATTCAGACAAGCTTATGAGTAACTCCTTAGGGTCAGGTACCTCTCAGAGTAGCGCCATGAAACCAGCCCGGTGTACGTGCGCTTTACAATTTTTTTTTACCATAACAAGGAAGAGTTTTAATTGGTGACCAAGTATCCGCACAGTTGGGGGGTGGGGGGATGGGAGGGTGCACTAGAGGGGTGTTTGTTTGAAATCTTTTGATAACTCAATAAAATTATTAAAAAATATATTTCTATTTGAGACACAAGCTCTACTTCTCGCATGAACCAGAGAAAATATGTCTGTTTGACTCCAACCCTGAAACAAATGTTCTCCTGTACTCTGGAAATATCGAGGTTCTTGTTGTCACTATGTCAATCTGAAACAGTAATGAAAATGTTTCGATCTTTTTTGTTAAAAGGCTGCACTGTGTGAATCCTGGCCTGAAATAGAAAACTTTGTATATTCCCATGCATTGAAGCCGGTGAAGATTACCTGCATTGCCTTCCACCCTCTCTAATGGGAAAGCCAAAAGGAGCCGAAATAAAAATAGTACTTCGCATACTAGTACTGTCAAACTACCTATAGCACAATAAAGTCTGGGACAAAGAAATGGGTCCTGTAATCCTCAATATTTTTTTTTACTGCATGTAAAATTTTGATGCTTTAAAACAATGAGGGCAAGAGTTTGAAAGTGAGGGACGGAAGGTGTAGAAAGTGTGAGGGTATTAAACCAGCTAAAAGACGGGAAAGAAGGATCAGTGATTATTATGGGGGCTAACGAGAGGGGAGGATTGGGGTGCTCCTGCTCTGATCACCGCTCTCCTCTTTAGATTCCCATGGAGTCCATCCATTGTTCCAGTTTCTTTTGTGAATCTGCTGACCTGCCCTCCCCTGTTGATCTCCTTGACTTATTCTGCTCTGTCTTTCAGGTCATCGGGCTGCTAGACGTATTCACATCTGCCACCTCACTCCAGGGGTTTCAAGACTTGTAAGTTTACCTTTTTAATTCAGATGCTTGCATCATCCCAACACAGTGAATTTGATACTTTTGTGGGTTTACACATCTAGGGACAAAATTAGTGTCACAGTCGTATTGTATTGTAGCATTTGAATAGCGTTTCATAGCCCAGATTGGGATGTGAAGCACTCTCATTTGTGTCTGGATGCTGGCAACTCTTTCCAGTGCGCAGAGTTGAGCAGGGTGTATGTAGATAGACCTATGTGGGAATTGTTGGGTGAGGTGTGTGAGGTGCTCCTATCATGGTGCTATGCTGTCACTGTGCTTAGGCTTGAGCTGTTAAGGAATAGTGTGGAAACAGACACAGTTGTGCATGCTGATCCATACCCGTTTTTAAGTTTTATTTATAACATAGTATTTATAAATGTGGGAAGAGCCAATTTTTTTATCGCCTCTGGAACTCAAGATGGTCGCAAATTACTCTAATTTTTCTGAGAGCTCCGTGGTATGATATGCTATATGACCTTGATGCTCCTAGAAACAAGGAAAACGGAATCCATATCATAGCCATCTAGATTGAGAAGGACATAAAGGATTCAGCCTAAATGGGAAAGATCTGATTTGATGGTAGGTACAGTGATTTTGCTTATAGAAGTGGGATGCCTTAAATGGCATAATGAAGCATATATATGTTGCTTTGAACATATGTCGATAAATCAGTAGCCAGGGTAGAGATGAAAAGCACAACCTGAGGTGAACAATGGTGTTGCAGCTGTGTTCGGGGTTTTCTGAAGCCTCCGAATCATTTATTTGAATGCACCGAGGTATACATGGTTGGTGTGGTCTGGTCAAGAAAGTACTAGGTTTATGGTGGCTTCTGCCTCTTGGTAGACTCCTGAAAAAGAAAAGATTTGATGAAAGCAACTCGTCGTGGGAAAGGAAGGATCTATTTGTAACCAAATTCAATTAAGGATTCAGGGACAGGGCTTTCCCCATGATCACATCTTGATTTCTTACTTTGGGCCACATACTAAGCCATCACTCAGTTTCTTTTGGCAGATGGTGGACAGGTTATAAGTTGTCCATTTACCAAAGGACTAGTATCTCAGTTTTTGAGGTGCTTAGTTTGAAGCAATTTGTGTGCATACAGTAATCTACCACCATGAAACATTGGTCTATGGCAAAGGAATCTCACTCAGCTGGGTAAACTTTTTAGTAGCAGCAGTAATAATAATTATATATTTATGTAGAATGAATGCTGTATTTGCATATGTGCCATATCAAACAAGAAACTCAATAAACCTACAAAAACATTTTTAAAAAGTTATAACTATTTTCTTATTTATTTTCCGGGCCATGCTTTAGTGGAAAGTCTAATGGATGATTTCCATCATCATAAAGTAAGAGTGTGACCCTTCTTTGCTCCCTTTGAAACAAATATCACGCCCCATTGAGTTTCAGGCCCTACAACTTAGGCCACCAGCTTGACACTTTAATTGCACCCATGTAGGAGCACTTGGCTTTAACTCCCTTACCTGGAATCTGCTCCTGCACTCACAACCCATGCAACAAATTGCAATCACAATGCCTTCCAAGCAATCTTGGTTTAAATAACTGACTGTATACTGCCTCACAGGGTAAGCACTTCCCCCTTACCATTCAGCAGTGGAACTTCGGCATGGCTTCATTAGAACAACTAGACTGGAGGAGTTGGACCTGCACCGCTCAGAATGTGACCCTAGTCATAAAGTATTGGTAGGAAGCCTGTCATCCACTTATCAACCCGGCTATTTTAAGGCTAGGCTAAGGTTGGCATGGCTATTAAAGCGATAAAGTTCTTGACAGAGTACGTTATCAAAGTTATGACTACTACAGCTATATGAGATAAACGATGTCAATAAATAAGTAATGTTAGATGTGTGATGAGCCATTCATCATGCCTTCGTGAAAACTGAACAAGCGTTGAATGAGTAAAACCAGTTAACAGCTATGAGTTGAAGCTGCTGATGAGATGCAGCCAGTTGTCACTGGGATTTGCAAAGAGCGCAGCTGCCACTTGCGACACCCGTTTGCTTTTTGCTTGTCCGAAGGCTTTGGGAGCTCACATGAGTTGAAGAGGTGTGTTGACTGAGTGTACCCTACATGGGAAACATTGGCTGTCATTTGTCTGAGCCAAATGTGTGCTTCAATCGTGTTGTGGCAGCTGGGTCTGGCGCCAAGTATGATAATGTCAGAAGAGATGTAATGGAGTGGATCAACACCCTGTTGTATAGATGGAGGGGTTCATTGGTACAGATCTCTTACATGGGAAGGTGTTGTGGGGGAGGGCCAGAGATATACTCTTGTTAAGTCATACTAAACCTGCAGCTGGAGCACCGAAAGTTTCATTAGATGGGAAGGAACACATGAGCACATACCCCAGTGCTGCACTGTGGTTAAAGTCAACTGGTGATAATGGCATAACGCAAAGTATTGACATGATGTTGTTTCAGGAGTTGTGAGGGAGCAGTCTCGTTTTGCAGAATGAGTTGGTCTTTGACTCTTCAAATGCATGCTTGCATTGAGTTCCATATGTGGCACTGAAAAGAAGGGCTCCCATGCAAATGTTCTTCATGTGGTTACAGAGATACACCATTATCACGAGATTGTGAACATGAAGTCAATTTAATTCCAATCAATTGGTAAATGCTTTGTCACATAATAAAAAACTTAAAGGGGGATAATGGGGGATTGAATATTTGTAAGATATATGTTCGAGGCATATGAGCTGCAGATTGTATACTTTTGCATAGATCGCCATCTGGTGTTGGGCTCGGATGTTTGCACTTTGTTGTTGTCTTGAAAGAAGTCTTTGTAGTCACGAGGCAGGTGACTCCTCCTTAGGTCGACAGTGCGCATGGGCATCGGCTCCATCCCCAGATTGTTTTTTCCGCCATCGGGTTCGGATGTGACTTGCTGCGCTCCGGGTCGGTGTCGTTATCAAACCCCCCCCCTTTCGACGCGCAATCACTATTACTCTACGGTATTGTCTCGATCGCGTTCTTTTCGACGTGAACCCTCCACACTCGAACAAAACTTCAGAAAACTTTGAAAAACTTCGACGCGGGCCGTTGGGCCTACCTGCGCTGGTAATGACGGAAGTCCATGGAACGGACTCCCTTCAAGAAATGTCCACAGTGTGGTGCTAAATTCCCACACTCAGACCTACACTCCGTTTGTAATCTGTGCCTCTCTCCAGAACACCGAGAGGACAACTGTGAGGCTTGCCTATCGTTCAAGTCCAAGAAGACCATTCGTGATCGTCGGGCTCGACGCCACGAAATGTCCCGAGGAACCGGTTCCATTCCGGACATCTTCCATCCAGGCCCCGACAGCCTTCCGCAAGAACAGGAGGAACAGGTCTCGGTCTCCGAAGCAGATGACGCCGAAGACGAAGTCACCCCAGCTCAGCGGACCGTGAGTACCGAGACCCCTGCCCTACCCAAGCCCATACCAAAGGCTCCGGTAACACCTTCGCCTCAGGGCCCAGGTCCACACCGAACAAAAATTTCGGACGCCCCGCCCTCGGGCCCGGCTACAAAAGACAAAGACAAGCCTTCGGGCTCTGACTCGAGCCAGCCACTCGGTCCCGAAAAACACCTTCGGCACCGAAAACTAAGCCCTCCGAAATGCCGCGCCCTTCTCCGTCGGCACCGGAAAAACATTCGGCACCGAAACAGCTAAAGGACCCTTCGGCACCGAAGACACCGGATAAGACTTCGACACCGAAGACCTCGGAGCCGAAACCATCGAAGGAAAAATCTTCCACAGCTAAACCTCCGAAACAAAAACCTCCGGTGCCGAAACGATCCGCACCGAAGGGTTCGGAGCCGGAAAAAGCTTCTAAATCGGACACTGTTCCTAAACAGCCAAAGACTGTTTCTAAAGAAAAAGCTTCGGCACTGAAGAAAAGCATCGGATCCGAAGAACTTTTTGTCCCAGATCCAAAACAGACAACCATCCGTATACACCAAAAGACTGGTCATATGGTTACTACACCACCTACAAAGAGGAAACCAGAACATTTGCAATATTCACCGGTTCCTCCAAAGAAGATACACATGGGCACTAATACTTCACCACCTCCTTCACCTCCTCCTCCACCCATTAACCCTAATTTACTGATTTCTCCAGTACACTCTCCAGAACACACTTTCCCACTACCACAACCAGAGGATAGTGATGATGGACATGGGGATGGGCAAGGGGATGACAATATAGTCCCATTAGATATTGATGATACTGATGATCCACCACAGGATCCAGATCCATGGCATGACTATAATACCGATCCTGATTTACACAACGACCCGGATCTTTATCCCTCAAAACCATCCCCACCAGACGACAATGTAGGTTTGCCCAACTAATAGACAGAGCCGCAACATACCACGGGGTAAATTTACACTCAGACCCTGTAGAGGAGAATTTTCTCCTAGAGACCTCTGATCAACCACAAAAATCGTCACATGTCCTACCAATGCTGAAAGGTCTACTTTAAACACGCTCCAGAAGTGTTTAAAGACCCGGTTAGGGCTAGGGTTCTTAACCCCAGAATAGATAAAAAATACAAAGCAGCTTCCAGTGACCCCATATACATTAAGGGTCAACTCCCTTTAGATTCCCTGGTCGTAGCTAATGCACGTAAAAGGGCAAATTCTCAGGGGTCAGGTGACACCCCACCTCCTGACAAAGAGTCTAAATTATTAGACGCATCAGGCAAACGTATGGCGCCTCAAGCTGCAAACTACTGGAAAATAGCCAACACACAAGCCCTCTTGGCAAGATACGACAGGGCTCACTATGATGAGCTGGAAAAGCTCATTCAACACCTACCTCAACAATACAAGGCCAAAGCCAATGACCTCATACAGGAAAGCAAACTAATCACAAACACATCCATCAAGTGTGCGCTAGACGCAGCAGACACCGCGTCCCGCGCAGTAAATACTAGTGTTTTACTACGGCAGACATGCCTGGCTCAGGATATCTGGCTTTAAACAAGAAGTGCAGACCAGTATCCTTAATCAGCCCTTTGACCACGAGCACCTCTTTGGCCCTGCAGTGGACACATCTTTGGAAAAGATCAAAAAGGACACAGAGACCGCTAAGTCTATGGGAGCCTTGCAGTCATCTTCTACTAGAGGCTCCTTTCGACGCTCCTTTTACAGAGCAGGCTCAAAAACAAATACACCAGAACACCCATCCTCATCCTACAAAAGCCCCAATTGGAGCACCTTTTCCAAAGGATACTCTAGGGGAGGTTACAGGGGTAACAACAACAAAGGCAGAGGCAGGGGTAATAACACCTGCAGCTCCCCTAATACCAAGCAATGACTTCCCTGCGCTTCCCCCCGATCATCCCACTCCTGTCGGGGGACGTCTCTCACAGTTCCTGCCTGTCTGGAATTCCTTCACAACAGACAAGTGGGTAACACAAATTATCCAGTATGGTTATTGCCTGGAACTCACTTCTATCCCTCCAAACATTCCTCCCAGACAGCGTCCAATGTCTTCAGAACACTTAACGCTTCTCAAACAAGAGGTTCTTGCGCTATTACAAAAACATGCAATAGAGCCAGTTCCCGTGTTTCATCAAGGCACAGGAGTCTACTCCCTTTATTTTCTAATTCCAAAAAAGGACGGCTCTCTCAGGCCTATACTAGACCTCAGACCACTAAACTTTTACATCCAATCAGACCACTTCCACATGGTCACTCTCCAACAGGTGCTTCAGCAAGGCGACTTTCTCTCCACTCTAGATCTAAAGGACGCCTACTTCCATATTCCCATTCATCCCGCTCACAGGAAATATCTCAGGTTCGTGGTAGATGGTCAACACTACCAATTCAAAGTTCTCCCATTCGGAGTCACCACAGCACCCAGAGACTTTACCAAATGCCTCGCAGTGGTGACAGCCCATTTAAGAAGACCGCACATTCATGTCTTCCCTTATCTGGACGACTTGCTCATAAAAGCAAAATCACACAACAGCTGTGTCCAACATACACACAGCACAATTCAACTACTTCACAGTTTGGGATTCACAGTAAACCTCGACAAATCCAATCTCCAACCGTCCAGCATACAACAATACTTAGGGGCTGCAATAAACACTTCCAAAGCTCTAGCATATCCCAATACAGTCAGGATAAGCACTATCAAAGCTCTAGTCCAAAGATTTCAGCCTCAACACTCACTACCAGCGCGAGTGATCATGCAATTAATGGGGATGATGGCCTCTTGCATTCTCCTGGTCCCTTATGCAAGACTCCAGATGCGTCCCTTACAGGAGTTTTTGGCACGTCAGTGGAACCAGGCTCAAGGTCCGCTGACAGATCTGTTGTTGGTAGATGACCGCACCCATCGCTCTCTGAAGTGGTGGAACACTCAAAACCTTTCCAAAGGGCGGTCGTTCCTCGACCCGGTCCCACAGGCAGTGCTAACAACAGACGCATCGCTCACTGGCTGGGGAGCTCATCTCCAAACCCATACCATTCAGTGTCTCTGGACCCCCTAACAAAGACAATTCCACATCAACTACCTGGAATTATTAGCAATCTTCCTAGCGTTGAAATAGTTTCAACTACACCTCCTAGGGAAAGCTGTCCTGGTCCGTACAGACAACATGACAGCCATGTATTACATACAGAAGCAAGGGGGCACACACTCCCTACAGCTTTCACACCTAGCTCAAAGCATATGGAGATGGGCCATTCCGCAAAAGATATATCTCCTTGCAGAACACCTCCCAGGAGTACACAATCAGATCGCAGATCTGCTCAGCCGTCAAACACAACAGATCCACGAATGGGAACTTCATCCTCAAGTTCTTCTTCCATTCTTTCATATATGGGGACACCCAGAAATAGATCTGTTCGCCACACATCAAAACGCAAAATGCCCAAACTTCGCGTCCAGGTATCCACACTCATTGTCCAAAGGCAATGCGCTATGGATGAACTGGTCAGGCAGATTTGCTTACGCTTTTCCGCCTCTCCCACTCATTCCGTTAGTGGTTCGGAAACACAAACAGCATTCCCTCACAATGATCCTCGTTGCTCCAACATGGGCAAGACAACCATGGTTCACAACCCTATTGGAACTATCAATAGTTCCTCATCAAAAACTACGCCTCTCACCCAGGCTTCTCACTAAGAACCATGGAGAGATAAGACATCCAGATCCAGATCCCAATCAACTCAACCTTGTGATCTGGCACCTGAGATCTTAGAGTTTGGCTACCTTAACCTCCCGCCAGACTGTATGAACGTTATTAAAGAGGCTAGACGTCCTACCACCAGGGCATGCTATGCAGCAAAATGGAAACGATTTGTCATTTATTGTACACACAACAAAATCAACCCACTAGATGCTTCCATTCAGAACATCATCTGTTACCTCTTGCATCTACAACAATGTAACCTAGCATATACATCTATTAGGCTACATCTAGCTGCCATAGCAGCCTATCTACAAAACAGACAACACTTGTCTTTGTTTCGAGTTCCCGCTATCAAAGCTTTTATGGAAGGACTTAAAAGAATAATTCCACCAAGAGTTCCACCCTCTCCGGTGTGGAACCTAAACGTTGTCCTTACCAGACTCATGGGTCCCCCTTTTGAGCCTCTCCACAGATGCGAACTACAGTTTCTCACTTGGAAAGTGGCCTTTTTAATCGCTATCACATCTCTCAGAAGAGTTAGTGAACTCCAGGCATTAACCATACAAGAACCATTTTTACAAATCCATCATAACAAAGTGGTTCTTAGGACTAACCCAAAAATTTTACCCAAAGTAGTATCTGCCTTCCATCTCAACCAGTCTGTTAAACTTCCAGGGTTTTTCCCTCAACCAGACTCGGTGGCAGAACGAGCTCTAGACACCTTAGATGTTAAAAGAGCAATACTCTACTACATTGAGAGAACAAAATCCTTTAGGAAAACCAAACAACTCTTTGTGGCTTTCTCCCCACCTCATAAGGGTAATCCCATATCCAAAGCAGGGATTGCAAGGTGGATTGTTAAATGCATACAAATATGCTACATCAAAGCCAAACGCACATTAACCATTCCCCCTAGAGCTCATTCTACACGCAAACTAGGGGCTTCTGTGGCATTCTTAGGGAACATTCCCCTAGATGACATATGCAAAGCAGCAACTTGGGCTACACCACACACCTTCACAAAACACTATTGTGTAGACGTGCAGGCAAAACCACAAGCTAGTGTGGGCCAGGCTGTATTAAAGACACTATTTCAAACTACTGCAACAGATACAGGTAGCCACCGCTAAGGAGGTAACTGCTGTATAGTCTATGCAAAAGTATACAATCTGCAGCTCATATGCCTCGAACGGAAAATGCTACTTACCAGTATGCATCTGTTCTTGGCATGTAGAGCTGCAGATTTATATACGCCCACCCGCCTCCCCGGATACCTCTATCTGTTCCAGTATTATCTTAATTAGATACATTACACATGGACATCTTTCTACTTCTCACTACTCCATCGTAACCCTGCATGGCAAAAACAATCTGGGGATGGAGCCGATGCCCATGCGCACTGTCGACCTAAGGAGGAGTCACCTGCCTCGTGTCTACAAAGACTTCTTCCAAGACAAAAACAAAGTGCAAACATCCGAGCCCAACACCAGATGGCGATCTATGCAAAAGTATACAAATCTGCAGCTCTACATGCCAAGAACAGATGCATACTGGTAAGTAGCATTTTCCTTATTCAAGTTTGTATTTTTACATTTGGTAACAGGATACCATGGTAAGATGTTAAGAAATGGAGGCGGGTGGAAGGTAGCATTTTCAGCATGTATGTAGAATAATTGAGAGATGCTCACTTTACTGCCACCTACAGGCATCAATTTATTTTTGGGTTTGGTTTTTAGTTACCTGGTGATGCCATACATGGAGATTGATTTACAGAAGATTATGGGACTACATTTATCAGAAGACAAGATTCAGTTCCTGGTCTATCAGATGCTGAGTGGACTAAAGGTAAGAAAATGGGGTTTGTGCAGATACCTTTCTGAAGCTTGTTTTAGCAGGACAGATGGACACTCAGTCATGTTCTGCTGGATCTGATTTCATTGAGTATTTCACTCTTTTGTTTTGCAGTACATACATTCAGCAGGAATCATTCACAGGGTGAGTACTGAGAAGAATATCTACATACTGTGGTATCCTTATTTTCCAGAAGAAAAAAAGTCTAGCATTCAAGACCATGAAGTAAGAATGTCGAAGATCAGATGTGTGCAATAAAAAACTGGCAAGGCTTGCTTTTGCACCATGGGCGATTCATCTCGGGATTAACTGAAAGATACAGACTGCACTTATCCATAGGCTGCTCAACACTAATCCGAATGGAGCGGTCGACCCTGTATAAGGTGGAGAATTAATCTTCATAATTTAATTGTGAAAATTCTTATTTTCAAATTGTATCTGAAGTTATATGTGGCTTTTGGCAATATGAATTTATGGCACTGTGAAGGGCATACTAAACCCTAAAATTGGTTATTGTAGTGTGCAAAGCCACAGACCCTTTTTTTGACTCCATGTACTCCATTCCAGTGTGGAAATAGTGCTAGTTTGGCAACCTTCAACACTCTAAGTGAGCAAAGGGGGTAGTAGAGTATAGGGGAGGCACTTAGCATGATGGTCAGAAAAGGTGCAAGCATGTCTGAACATATGCTGAAATTGAAGTCACAGGACCTGTAGGGTAGGACATGGTGCTAACCAGAAAGGCGAGAAAGTAGTCATGAAACAGTCTGGGATCTTGCATAATAAGATTTGGTCACAGGAAGAGAAGTTCTATTATATGATATGGTGTCTAGTATCGTATAGGGAAAGTCTTTTGGATTGATGTCATCACTTGCTCTCAACAGTCAAAGAGAAGAGTCAAAGCCTGAACGTGCTTGAAGAGACTGTTGTACTCCGTGTAAAGGTGCAGTAGAACTAACCGGTTCTTTACAATCTTACTTGCGTGTTGTTACTCTTAAACAAATAAGCTTCTAAAGAACCTGGATGTAACAGCTAGAAGTCTTTTCCATATTTATGAGAATGATAACTAACAACCTGGAGCAGTTCGTAATGGGATGGAAAAATGTGGAAAGAATAGCCAGAACACATGATAGACATAGATCAAGAGTGGAATGCAGAAACTAGGAATGAACTAGATAGAGATAAAGACTGGGGACAGGAATGACTTTGTCATGTCCTGAAGCCACTCTTGATCACACTCTGTATGCATCCCTCAGCTCCAGCAAGGGCAGGTATACCAGTTTATCATTTAGAGCGGTATAAAAGAACAGGTGTTCCATAAACCAGTCCCATACTGATCTAGAAAAGATCCACATTAGTAGCATAAGTGCCTTCTAGAGATAATGGATATATTTTTGGGTGTTACTCTCATCCTTTGCCCAGAGTGAGTAGGTACACAAAACATCTGTACAATAATTCTTTTTTTTTTTTTGGTCCTCATTCGCCTCAAAGCCCCATTGAACAAACAAGTTGTTCGTACCAATACTCGATGGTTCTGAGAAGGATAGGCATTAGATTGGAATCTCGTGAAAAAGCCCGCCTAAAGGTACTTTGACAAACTTGGATATCACTAACCCCAGAGAGGGGCAGGGGTAACTCTTTATCTAGGCCCACAAGAGCCTGGTGGACATCGTCGTTGGCGATCAGGATATATGGGGGTGCCCAACATAGTCCAAAGAGTATCCAGGAAGCATAATCATAGGACCCAAAAATAAATTAAGACAAAAATATACCTCTCATTTAAATTAGGCTCTTCTCCACTTTAGCAGCAGGTCCCAGAATGCTATCTTTTTCCTGCTACAAGCTCTAGACAAGTCCATCTTGGATGTTTCAAAAAGCAAAGCCAACCACTCAGAATGCATAGGAGGGGAGGATTCAATCCAGCGCTTGCATATTTGTCTTCTGGCTAGCAAAATAGCATAAAATAAGAAGGATCTAGCTGGTCCTGTGACTTGTTCGGTGAGGCCAAAAATTATCAAAGCCAGGTCTATATGAATTGGGAAGCCCAGAATATCCACCAAAGACTTCCCAACTTCACCCCAAAAAACTGCGATGGCAGGACAGTCCTTGAACATGTGTATATCCGAGGCTGCAACCAACCCACATTTCTCACAGCTGACAGGAGTCCCCCTCGCAAATTTATTCAATCTCAGCGGAGAGAGATAGGCCCTGTGTACGGTGAAGAGATGGTTTCTCTTTAACCAGGCAGGTTTTACTATACCGAAGAGAGTCTTAAATGAGTCCTGTCATAGTTGCTCACACTGTTCATTTGTATAAAAGTTCGCCCCATTGTTCATCTGCGAGCTCGAATTCACCATCCACGGCCTCCTCCATAGACCAATACCAAAGAGACCTCCCTTCTCCCCAGTGGCCTGGCTACTAACTGGTGTTCCAGGGTGTTACCCCAGCCAATGGGATTCTTCAGGCTATGTTGTGTTTGGACCCAGCTCTGTAGCTGAATATACTTAAACTTTGAAAGGCCTGCACCCACTCTTTTTCTAAGTTGCTCCCATGAGATAAGTGTACCCTCATAGGCCAGGTCTCCCCAAACCATCAGACCAGCTTCTCTGAGAGGTAAAGCAAGCCTGTCCCTCAAGCATTCAGGCACACCCGGTGAAACCCAGAGTGGGGCTAAACTTGAAAAGTAATTAAGGCCTACAAGACGCTTTAATCTGGCTCATGTTCTAACCATTGCCTGGAGGACTTTGAGTCTAACCTTCTTGAAGAATTTGGGTTCACCAAATTTAAACAGAAAGCCCTCTTCAGGCAGGCCAGCTCCCCTTAACATAGCCAAGAACATACCTCCAATCCCAGTGCTTTCTGGCATTTTTAGCAGCATCCGAGAGTGTGATAACTGGAAGGCCCAGGCATAATATTGTAGATCAGGAAGAGCAAGACCACCTTTCTCTCTCCTATGCCTCAGCTTCTTCCAGGCTATTCTGGTAGTTCTATATACCCAGACAAAAGAATTTATGGCCTGCTGAAGTTTATCAATAGCTGATTTCTCAAAATGTAGGGGGATTGAATTAAAGAGAAAGGTTATCTTAGGGAGAACCACCATTTTAACCAAATTCACCCTCCCAAGAATAGTTAAAGGGAGATGGGTCCAGGATTTCATCTGTCTCTGACACTCCCTTGACACTTGTGCTAAATTAACTTCTGAGATTTTACCTATGTCCTGGACAATTCTAACGCCCAAATATCGCATACTGGGGCTGACCTGTAGCTGACTCTCCTCTAGGTTCCACGTCATGACCTCCGTCTTCCCGGCGTTTACCTCATACCCAGAGACCTGCCCGAATTCCTGTGCCAATCTGATCACCGCCGGGAAGGTTGCAGCCAAGTTTGCGGAGAGATGTCATCTGCGTACAGGGCCACCTTCCTTTCCCACTCTCCATATTTATATAAAGATCGAAAAGGAGAGGGGAAAGGGGGCATCCCTGCCTGGTTCCCCTGGTGATCTTGAAGGGTTTGGTCAGATTGCCATTGACCAGCAGCCTGGCTGATGGATCTTGATATATCAGCCGAATGGTCTGACAAAACTTCTTGCCCAAGTTAAATTTCCCCAGGGCTTCCGATAGGTATACCCAATTGACCCTGTCGAAAGCCTTGGTAGCATCAAGTGTCAAGGCCGCGAGAGGAAGTGAATAAGTAGAGGCAATATCTATCGCTCCGATAAGGTCGTAAGTAAGGTCTGATAAATGTCTACCTTTACCAAACCCCTTCTGATCAGTGTGAAGGACATCACCCACTACTGACCCCAACCTAGTCGCCAAAATCGTAGTGAAGATTTGATAATCCGTATTCAACAGCGAAATGGGCCTATATGTCCCACAACTCGCTGGATTTTTACCAGGTTTCAAAATCAGAATGACTGTAGCGTCATTCCAAGACTCTGGGGGCTTAAGGCCGTCTGATAAGATCTTATTAAATATTTGAGTCAAGACAGGAATTATCACCTCGCCCAAGGACCTATACAATTCAGCTGGAAGCCCATCGGGCCCTGTGGCCTTCCCTCTCTTACAGGCAGTTATAGCCTTCCTTACTTCTTCCTGCGTGATGTCCTGTTCTAAGTCTTCCTGCTGTTTAGGACTCCAAGATGTCAGTGTGGTCCTATCCAGCCAATCTTTAGCCTTGGGCCTGTCCACACCACAGTCTTCTTGATATAGATCTTGAAAGAAGTTAAAGAAGGCCTCGCCGATTTCTTCATCAGAGGATAAGGCCGGTCCCCCATTATTTACGGTGATTTCCCTGATCTGATTACGAAGCCTGTCCACTTTTGCCTTCCATGCCAGAAGTTTTCCTGCCCCTTCCCCGTACTCAAAATGGGCGATCTTGCTTGCCCCCCATCTGCGCATAAGCCTTGTTTGAAGAATACTCTCCAACTGCTCCTTTAATTTACTAAGTTTACCCAGAGCTTCTTGCTGCCTTCCCAACTCAACCTGACCATTAAATTCCACCTCTACTACCTTCATTTCTGCCTCTAAAGATGCAATCTCCCCTCTATACCTTTTATTCCTAAAGCACACCCGATTGGTAATAAGGCCCCTTAGGAATGCTTTGAGGGAGTCCCAGACCACGGTAATCATGGCTGAGCCTAAATTAACCTTCAGGAAGTATTCAATCTCCCGGGTTAAAAAGCACATCTCTTCCTCCTCAAGAAGTAAAGTTCGAACAAACGACCAAACTCTGGGCTGCTGGGCCTGCCCCCAGTCAAGGTCTAATAATATACCCGAATGGTCTGAAAGATGTGACGTCAAATATTTTATATCTTTGACCTTGCCCCTTAAAAGATGGCTAACCAGAATATAATCAATTCTTGATTTGTGTCGATACTTGTTGTTACAGCATGAGACACTCAGCTGCTGACCTGATCTTTCTCTCCAAATGTCGCAAAGGCCAGTTTGCGCCATCATAGTCTGTAAATATGTCCTAGATTTAGAAGGTAGCAATAATGCAAACCTGAAGGCTTGTATACACCGTGCACTGTTCACTCGGGTTGTAATTAAACCCTAATCATTCTATATGTTAATACCTCAATTATTAACTCCAATCCACAATGTAAATCATATGAAATAATATCTTTTGTATTTGTTTTAGTACAATAAACATAAATCCATTTAGTGAACAAGAATCATTTTTGATAATACATGCTATATCAAATTAATACTTAGGATACAAACCTTACATCTTTGATTTCATGATTAACAATATTTTCATCAAAAACATTAATGAAAAGCCCGATGCATTTCGGGACTGAATCGTCCCTTTGTCGGGGGCAACCTGTAAACAAGAAAGCAGTTTTACAATATGCTATGATGCATTTTCTATATACAGACAACAACAGGGTACAGTTACCCATAGTATTCACCAACTCCAAAGGATTTTTTCACTCTGCTAGGTGTTTTAATGTTGGTGCTTAACACATATATGGTTAGTGAAACAAAAATCAAAAGAAGATCAAAAAGGAAGAAAGAAATGCTATCCCAAATTGCCAAACCAAAAACAACTAACATAGTTTACAACCATGCCCATAATGTGCTCCTGGATATACATGCTCCTATAAAGTGAAAAAAGAACCCTAGCTGCCAAACTATGTTAGTTGTTTTTGATGAAAATATTTGAAATCAAAGATGTAATGTTTGTATCCTAAGTATTAATTTGATATAGCATGTATTATCAAAAATGATTCTTGTTCACTAAATGGATTTATGTTTATTGTACTAAAACAAATACAAAAGATATTATTTCATATGATTTACATTGTGGATTTGAGTTAATAATTGAGGTATTAACATATAGAATGATTAGGGTTTAATTACAACCCGAGTGAACAGTGCACGATGTATACAAGCCTTCAGGTTTGCATTATTGCTATATTTTGATTAGACGCTTGACTTAGACAGCAAGCGTAACACTGTAGCACCATTTATTTAAACATAACAACAGTAGGTTAAGCAGGAATAAATAGGTGTGCGCTTCCAACCACCATATTTGCATTTAACTAGATTTAGAAGGGACAGCTGCTCTACTGCTTACAGATTTATCAAGAATTGGATTCAGAACTATATTATAATCACCGGCCATAATAACCGGATCTGGAAAATCTATGTGAAAAAATGGTCTTAAGAAAGGAGGGGTCATCTTGATTTGGACCATAATAGCCAATCAAAAGTGAGCTGGAAACCCATTAAGGTGACCTTCAGTATTACCCATCTGCCACATGGGTCTTCCAAATGATGTAAGATCTGGGCATTTACTTGTTTTTTAAAGAGGATAAGAACCCCTCTGATGTTAGCAGTCTGGCTTGTACAAATGAAGGAGTCCACCCATTTGTTATTTTTAAAAATTTCATTAGTCTCTTCCTTAAGTAGGTGTGTTTCCTGGAGGACAATGACCTGCGCGGATGAGTCCTTTAAATATTGCAGAATCTTAGCTCTTCTAGATCTCACGCGCAGGCCATTGACATTCCAGGACAGTATCTGAATTATTGTCATGGTGGTCTAAATCTGAGACCCCAGACCCACTCAGAACCGGGAAACGACCAACACCAAGTCCATCGAAATCTAAGAACAGCTATCTGGGCTTAATTTGAAGCGAATGAGGTGTTTTTATGTTTTTTGCCTCCGTGCTCCCTTACCGCCCCCCCCTCCCCCGGAGAACCCTTCCCCCATTAATCTGGACATATATAGTCCAGGTGTTGCACCCCGGAACGACCTATCTCTGTCCCGTCCTAGTGTATACAAAAATATAAATCAAGAAAAAAGAGATTTGAACCCCATAGAAGAAAATTAGTGCATCTTATAAAAATAATAATAAACATATAGTACTTTGGTCCTCCTCTGTACCACTAATACTAATTTTATTTAGGAGCAAAAGAGAGGAAGGTACAAAGATTCAAAGATAAAGGTCAGGCTAGTCCTCCCCCATTCCCCAAGGATATAGTTCTATGGCTAAGGAACCTCCTTTCTGATGTTATCAAGCAACTCGTCTGCCTCCTGAACTGTCCTTACGTTATGCATTTTATTATTATGCATAACTTTCAGGAAGGCAGGAAATTTCAGCTGAACAGCAGCACCGAATTTCTTAAAGTCATCCATCTTCCTGCCTAGTTCCCACTGCCTTTCAAGGGTAGCTCTAAAAAGGTCTGACCGAATTTCAAAGGAGAAGTCCCTGGCCCTTAATGACTTCGCCTTCAGCGCCAAGTTGAGGATCTTCTCCTTAAGTGAGTAGGTAAGGAAGTTGACAAGAATTTTCCTTGGTTTGGTTCTGTTAGGATTCCTGCGAAATGGGTCCCTATGGACTCTCTGAATATCATTTCTCAGGATAGCCTCTGACTCTTCGAGCTGCAAAGATTCTTTAAGCAGTGTAATGATGTAAAATTTAAGGTGAGCCCCTTCGCTCCCTTCTGGAATATTCAAAAGGCGAAGATTATTTCTACGAGAGTTGTTCTCCAAAATCTCCATCCTATCACGAAGGGCCAATTCCTCCCTTTTTAACAACTGAATGTCAGCTTTCGCAGCCCCAAGGTTATCTTTTAGATCTCCAACAGTGTTCTCTAGGGTCTCAGTCCTGGTGTTTAAGAGGCAGCGTCAGTATCAGCCGCTTCCTGGATCCTACGAGGCACGACGGGGCTGAGCAGGAGCCGGCCTCTGGGTCTACCGTTCCTTCCATTGCTTCTTCCGTGCTGGGGAGGTCATCGCTGGAGATCCCCTCTGGACAATCACAGGGGGGTGAGACAGTAATCCTGGGAGTCACCCAGGGAGCGCAGGAGGCTCAGGTTTGCCCTTCAGCACAGGTGAGAGCGGCTTCTGCTGGGGTGATAAGGGGGTGCAACAAGAAGAGTAAGAAGCGTGGGGGGCCACCCCAGGACTTGGGAAAGCAAAGGTGAGCGTAAATGTTAGTAAACCGCTCGCTGAGGAGCAGCCTAAAAATCAAGCTTCGGGAAGTTCACCAAATGCAGCCATAATCACCAACCGCTCTGCTTTTCAAACGTACCAGGTTAAATGCAGAAGTATTAAGCCTGGAAGGGCCAAAAGCAACCCCTTGGATATAAAAATAAGGGTCACCCCTTCTTTACGGTCATATTTCAGGGTATTACCTGAGGTTTTGGACATTACAAGGAAAGGTGAGGCTTTGATTAGGAGTTCTACGGGGCAACTTGCTACAAATTCGGTCACTACTAGTATGGAGCTCGTAAGTGGTTCACCCCCCCAGGCAGGTCTGTCAATTATCGCCAGTGAGAGTACGCCTGTGGCGGCATTGGACAAAGCGATCGACCTTGTTGTTCAGAGTCATGAGGCAGTTGCCGGACAAGATAGCAGGGGAGTGGATAAAAGCTCTAGGGTTCAGGAACCTAGTGGGTCCTCAGTAGCCTCATTGGAAGCTCTATTCTCTACATTATCAGAGGATAGAAAGAAAGGCTTCACAGTGTCTGCTGCCAATCAGGGGGAGATAAGAAATGTTTGCGAGTCACTGGAGAGGAAGGTGGACCTCTTAAACACCTGTACAATAATTCTTAAAGGTTTTTATTACAAATCAAACTAGTACAAAATATATGCAAAATGATGGCAGCAAATATCACAATAACAGCAGCAATACAGAATTTGGAGAATGTAAAGATGATAAAAAGAAATACCATGGTATTCTCGAATTCCTTTTCCTACTCATTCTCTGCTAATGGGAATTAGCACCTAAAGGTTCTGTCCTTGTTAGAAGTGGAATATATTATTACATGCATGAGGATAAGGGCTGGCTGCTCTCTACGTGCAAGGCTAGGCCCCTTCTGTGAGAGACCAACATGCACCAACAACTGATAGCCTGCTGGCATACGGAAAAGCATGGGAACAGAACAAGGCTACAGGCAAAGCGAAATCTGGCTCAAGTGAAATAGTTCAATACCATCTCTATGAACGCGTGGAAAAAAAAGGAGACTGATATCTCAACTGGGCGGAAAAAGAAAAAGACCGAAAACATAAAGACTGTTGACCACTTGTTAAATTCCTTGAACCTGAAGCTAAGCAAGAACAAGACGTGAAAGGCAAGCATAGAGTGAGACTGTGAGGCAAAGGAGTAAAGCAGAATGTGGTACAAGGCCGCGACTGTAAAGGTAGTAACCAGAATTGGGATTCTTTACATTCTCAGAGAAAGGAGGCAACTGAAGCTCAAATCATGAGTTCCCATTGGAGGCAGATGTTCGAGCAACTGCTGCAGGAACAAGGTCCTCTTTAGTAGGCCCTTGTAACTCGTGCCCATATAGGGTACGGCTGATGCAACACAGAAAAAGTGGGCTCTAGCTGCAGGGCAGGTGAAAGCAGTTAAGGTGACTCCTCCAGTGCTCTACCAAAATAGTGCACACGGGGAGAAGGAAGCAAAAGCTGCACAGAACTGAACAATAGAACAGAAACATTGAATGAGCCTGCTTTCAAATTCGTACAGGATCGCATGCAAACTAACACTGGGGCATTCAAGAGGTTCCAACGCAGGACTTGACGTAACATGAGATTCTTGTCCAGCTCCCAGCCTCAGGCAGGTCATGCAGCTACAATAATACAACAGTTCATCAGATCAAAATCCCAGAACGGGATCTGGTTTCAAATAATAATAGTGAATCCTGTGATTGAACACACGGGTGTAGCACAGAGTCCGAAGTAGTGTTCGTGATGCAGGTAGGGCCATAACTTCCTTCTGGTAAGAAGCACTTTCCGAATGTAATTCTTTATTTCAGAATGTAATTATTTATTTACTGCTGGTTGACAAGTTGTCAAAGGTGACCAATTGGATCTGGGCAATAGTAAATCAAGTTTTGTGTTTGATGCTGAAAGCCAGAGCCAGGTACATGTCCCAAAGAAGGTCACAAGCAGGTTTCAATTATTCCTAAAATTACCCTAGCAATATGGGCAGTAGCCCCGAGAAGCAAAAATCTGCCACGTTTCTTGGGATTGACCTCACTCCAGTGTGACCTCTAACTCTCTTTTTTTAGGATTTGAAACCGGGGAACCTGGCAGTGAATGAAGACTGCGAGTTAAAGGTAAGTGGGAAGCTGCGATTCAAAGGAAGCACACAAAGAAATCACAGACAGGCTCCACTAGGCAAAGTGTGAACCTTGTGCCAGTGCTTGATGACATCAGTGGGGATTCTAGTAGAAATCCTGGTTCTGATGCACATGTAGTAGCTGAAGCACTCTGGCACTAGTGACATTAGTGTTAAGCCCTGGAGCTGGTGAGGGTGCCAACACCACACTAATGCATTGTTAGAGGTTGTGCATCCTAATTCTGGTAATGCTACACCTGGTGTCCAGTCTGATATCACTGCTGCAATAAATATCTTCAGTAGTGCAGGCACCGTGTGAGAAGGACATGCAATGTGCCAGAACCCGAGCTGTGGATCTCTGGTGCTCCCAGGGTGCAGGTCTCTTTGGTCCTTGGGCATACCGAACATAGGTTTACCTTCGCTGATGTTTTTTCATGCAACTGATTGAGACAGTAAAGCACTTTGCTGATAACAGCAGTCCAAAGATTGAAGAGACATGGAAGCAGGAGACTGGCCGCTGTAAGACGGGTAACTTTATCAGGTGTTCATCGTTGTCTAAGCATCCGACCCTCGAACGTACTGGAGCCTTCACCAGGACGAATTTCCAGATGGTTGAAGCTAGAGAAAGAGATTGTGGGGGCTTCTGTGTTGGCAACAGGCCTACGGGAACACATTTATTGTAAACATTCAAATGGATAATGCGTCTGCCGCTTTCATTTTGAGGGCGAGAGTCTAAAACGTTCCACACAATGAAGCAAACAGTAACAATTAATATTTCCAAATGAAGAAATCTGTTGAATTTTGAAATTGAATGCATTGTAACAACTTAGCATATTATTTTAGGTTAATTCAATAAAAGGTATTTAACCCTGACGTTTTTTGTATTTTTAAAATGTGCGGACGCTGTCAAACCTTTCTTTAGACATACTGTTGATATGACTAAGAACAGAATTATAAATACAAACAAAAGGCTTGCTCTGCCCGAAGTCTAGTTCGCATTGAAGTCAAATGTGCAGGTATGTTTGCAATAGGGAGGAGATCCATTAATTAACGTTTGCTGCAAACACGCTGGCTTAAAGCCCCAGAGCAACTTGAAGGGCACATTCTGGTGCTCCTGTCTGTTCCTTACTACACTGTCTCCTGATGCAGATCCTGGACTTCGGCCTGGCCCGTCATGCTGATGCAGAGATGACCGGATATGTAGTGACACGCTGGTACAGGGCACCGGAAGTGATTCTCAACTGGATGCATTACAACCAGACTGGTGAGTAATGCTAGGCTTGGTGGGAGAGGGTTTCGGAATGAGCCTGACCTACCCAGCGGCCTCTTTATGGTCTTTAACATTCAGACATGTCACCAAGTACTCCCCAGGTACGACCACCTGAGGGATTTCACATTTCCACTCGTCACATGGGGATCCTCAGTGTTATGTCCCTGTGGGATTGTTCACAGTAGTGCTGTTACCTTCACCGATGGGACTCCTTCCTGGTCCACGGTGGGACTCCCAGCAGTTTCTGCCCATGGTGCATTCTTTGTCATAGGTTTTCATGAAATTCTCTCCCGTTGCAGTGAACCTCCTGCTCGGCCATTATCCAAAGGCACACATTCCCGCCCTTCCCTTTATACTGTAGTGCATCCTTTCTTCGCCCAGTACTGTGACTCCATTCCCCTTTGGGACGTCACAATATGGTATTCAAAGGCATGATTGCTTATCAACTAATTCTTCAAATATTACTCCCTACCAACTAGGCCCAGGTGGCACAACCATCTTAGGCACTTTGAGTTTTGCCCTACTCTTGCCAATTGATTCAGGGCACAACCCTCACTGACTGCTGAATACATATGTAAAGAGAAACAGCACTGAAGTATCTATCTATATTTTCTCACTGAAAAAAAACAAAGGTTAAAGTGGGTGAAGTCATAAGCAGTGCAAGTTATACTTAGGCCAGTTACATAGAACTGGTGAATTTCTGCGGGGTTTTTTCATTTAAAACTTTAGTTTTTTTCATTATTAGAAGACATGCGTACAACTCCTCTTTAACCTTTGTTTTTTTCAATGAATTTTTCAGTTTTATTAACGTAAGTTAAAATCTTACTAACTTACTTCTATATAACTCCACTTTCGCCTTTAGTTTTTTCAGGGAATTTCTGTGGCTATTTTTTTTTTTTACACAAAGTAATGTCTTATTACGATAGGTTTGCTTCCAACCCCCTGCTATGCATGGCCAAAAGCTGGGCACAACCAGGAGTTGGCAGCAGGCCCTGGCCTGCGGCCATCCCCATGATATTAGCAACATGGCGGACAGGGCCAAATCAATGGGCGGCAGCTCCCCGTTATGCACAGCCTAAGGCCAGGCCCTCCGTCAAGCCCTCGTGAGCGAACAACCACCCACGGACTCACACCCTGCATTCTTCCTTTATTTCTTTTTTCTGTCCTGTGCGGGTGGGGGGACTTGGGGGTCCATGCTGGCTGCTGGAAGACTGCGGTGGCCAAAACAGTTTTTGTTTTATTTTGGCCCCTTGAGGGGTCCCCATAAGGACGAGAGGGTCCGGTTATCCCAACCCTGCACCCTTCTATGTTTTTTTAATTTATTTGGCAACCACAACATTTATCCTCATGTTGCGGCCAGCAAATCACTTTGCTTGATCCAAAGGGAGTCCTGCGATACTAGCCAATCAGAATGCTTTATTTTCCCACTGGACTCCTGCTGCACTAGTTATCGCTATTTTTAACAATTTCTCAAAAACAGTTGAAAAGAGTCACACCAAATCAGAAAAAGCACACTTTCTCTGTAAAGATCTAGCTTTCTGCCAAATGTAGGAGTAATCCTGTTCAGCAGTTTTTTGTTTTTTTTGCATCACTGTCTGATTTTTCCCTATGGAAATTGCAAGGAGAAAATGTTTTGGCGCACCCCTTTTTTTCTTGGTCCCACTTGATGGATCATGCAAAGTTTTCCAGGAATGAGCTGAGGTGGATGGCGCCAAAGTTATAAGTAAAACAAAAAATGCTGCTCCTATCACAATTCTGACTTACAAATAACTACACAGTGGTGACCGCCGTTGTGAAATATTTATATATATATATATATATATATATATATATATATATATATATATATATATATATATGTTGAAGCTTTACCTTTGTTCTGTCTTCCTTTTCATTATTGGTATCTGTAATTGGCCATCTATTGCAATACAGTTTGTCAATGTGCACCGCTGCGAGAGATCTACCCTGTGCTGTCATTTGCTAACGCATAATTTTTTTCTTTCTCCCTCTCCAGTGGATATCTGGTCTGTCGGGTGTATAATGGCTGAGATGCTGACTGGGAAGAATCTCTTCAAGGGTAAAGACTGTATCCTTTGTAGCACCCGGAAGCTACTTTTCCCGGGCAAATACATCGTCCGGCAGCTAAAGGTAAAGATGGACGCGATACCTCCATTGAGCCAATTATTTATACACTGAATTTGTATAGGAGAAAGGCACAAGAGTCGGGGAGACTATTACCGCCTTGGCGTAAGTGCTAGAGAAGAGATGTACCTGCCTGGTAAATGCGGCTGCTGATGTGTGCAGGCATGTAAGGCTGCCGGGCACCATGCATGTGTCAGTTTTTACTTTAGGCTTCATGAGTGACTCAATTGTTGAGCGACTATATTAAGAAATAACTGCATCAAGCTGCTTTCTACACCTAACCTTGGAGAGTTATCTGAAACAATTTGATAACGATGAATACAAAAGAGTAGGGGGCACTGGAGATGCCAGGCCTACGGGTTGGAGAATAGAGGAGTAAATCAGGCTCTGAGGACAGCACATAAGGAGCAATCTGTGTATTAAAGTGCCTTCAGTCCTGTTTGTATAGGAGAGGGATTATTTACACACACACATTATATATATCTTTATTCGATTTTCATTATAAAAACCATAAAAGCACATCATTTACATATATTTAGGCAGTACATTTTCAAACAGATAGTTGGGGGAGGGAAGATAAAAGAACATTATGTACAGATGGTCTCCTAGACGACCCACCAAAAAGTTTTATCTGTCTGAAAAAAAGTATCCACAACACCCTTATTACAGGTAGGACGAGGACACCTAGGAAGGGGGAGATGGAGGGTACTCTTCTGAATGGGGGTGCATAGTTGGTCAGAATAGGGCGTTGGCTTTGTGTTGGAGAGAGGGTATCCATCCTTTTGACAAAAAAGGCAATCGCTGATCAATGCAACAGGATTCAAGTATTTACCTTAACCCCACTTACAGACCTCGACCAGCTGACCCAAATCCTGAAGGTGACTGGTGTTCCTGGACCAGATTTTGTGCAGAAATTGGAAGATAAAGCAG
The DNA here is from genome assembly GCA_963921515.1 of Calotriton arnoldi. NCBI lineage: Eukaryota > Metazoa > Chordata > Amphibia > Caudata > Salamandridae > Calotriton > Calotriton arnoldi. The sequence goes on from CAWUFW010001518.1 coordinate 1,541,920, forward strand.
TAAGAGAGCAAAAAAGAGTGTAATTGGGAATTCACAGAAAAGGGAGGCTTGGAGGGTAAAAGAACAGCCTGTGAAAGAATGTGCTGAGCTTTAAAGAGGAAGGAGGAAGGGAGGTGGAAATTGTGAAATGGAAGATGTGTCAACGAGGACATGCTGGTGAGCAAGAAAGAGGCTGAACGTGAGATGTGGATTTTGAAGCAGAACAGAAGTGCTGAGAGACTGGGCTATGAAGTATGGGGTTGTGATGCCTGGCAATCGGGGTTTAGTTGATCACGTTTCATTGCATGAGTAGCCTTTTAACAGAAATCCATTGCATATGATACATATTAAAAGTTACTTTTTGGGAGGTTATGTTAAGAGATAATTGAGAAGAGAGTGATGAGCAATGGTCGACATGACATACAGGACATTACATAAACGTTACAAAATCTAAAAATGTATGCGACCTATTTTCTGAGAGGACAAGTGGTGAAGGACACCCAAGAATGTGCTAAAAGATGTGGATGGTGGTGGAGTGGCATTCATTGTTAGGCTGTCAAGACCTATTGGGTGAGGCTAAACCACAGTTAGTGTGAGTTGATTGACCGCAGTTCAGTGTGGACGGCAATGCCAGTGATGAGGGCCCAAAAAATTTTTAGGAATGGCCTAATAGCCAAGTTAATTTGGTGTTTTTGAGAGATATGTCAGAGTCGTGCTATGGATCACTTGGGGTCATATAACTTAGTTGGAAATGAGAGGGAGACGAAGAGGGTTGAGATGCTGAGAGAAAAATAGGAGTTCGAGTGTAAGGTATGGGGAGGGAAATGGAAACTGGGGTAAAGAGATGAGAGGAAATTATGAACATTGAGGAACTGAAAAACAGGTGATATTCGAGGTGCTATGAGGAAGACTGAAAAGCAGTGGCATAGCAACAGTTGCCATGGGCTCTAGTGCAAGAAAGGAAAATGGGCCCCTGATCAACGGATAGATAGTAAAGTAAAGGAATATTCAGGTTTCAGCAGGCCCCAGTGCCACTGCACCTGCAGCACCATTGATGGCTATGCCTCACTAAGAGCTGGGGTCCGAAAAGGGGGCATGCCTCATTTGTCCATCTCTGTTTGTCCAAGGCCAAGAAATACATCCAGTCTCTCCCGGAGCTGCCGAAGAAGGATTTCTCACAACTGTTCTCCAACGCCAGTCCATTGGGTAAGAGAAAGACCACTTTGTGACTACCATGCAAGCAGTAATCTACTGAAAAAAACTGATGAGTTGGCATTTTTATGAAATAAATAAATGCAACATTTTGGATCACTTAAAAGGATCAAATTTATAAAATGGCATATCGTGCCCTAATTTAAACTTCATTGTAGGCTTTTTTCTTCCAGCCAAGTAGCCAGATAGAGACCTTTGTTGCAGGGTACCCGTCAGGTACTGTTCTTTTAGAACCAATGAAAATCACGGTTTTGTGTTTTTGGGCAATCTACACCCACTCCAGATCCCCTTTTCAAATATAATAAGCAGAACTCTCTCTCTACCTTTTGGCGTTGCTTTTAAACATATGAAGCTGCTTCTGGGGCTGGCATACCCTGTAAGGATTTAACATAAGGTGTTTCAAAAGCCTGTTACTTATTCTTTCCAAGCCTGTGCTTTCTAAATACTACAGAGAATTCTGCTCTTGCAGGGGTGTGTCTCATTGACATGAGGGAGGAAAATATGGGAAACGTCTCCAGCCAGTTGCCTCAGAAAATGAATTGGCGATTCAATGTGGCCAGACAATAGTTCAAGGCTGTTTTTCAACCACAAAGTGCATTATAGTTTAGAAACCTTTTTTTAAAAGTGATTACAGTGGATTTTAATTTTTTTGATGCACAAAGTAGAGCATCTAAAATTTATAGCTACTACAAGGTCCCATTAGTTGTTAAATGCTTTTTCAGCTCAGAGAACTGTATCACCTTGCCATGAGGTGGACCAACAGAAGAGAGTGAGTTCAAAGTCCTTGAGAAGAAGGGGTGATATTGTCCTACTCTGGTCATCTAGCAGGATGCTCAATTATTCAGAGCCCCTTAGGACATGTGGTGGCAGACTCTGGTGTCCTCATATGGAGCTTCCAGAAAACCAGTCTGTATCATCCATTGCTTTTAGCTGAAAAAGCAAGTACTGATCTTGGATTCTTCACCCAACCTGGGTCTTTTAAAACGAGACATGCCACGTCCTACTGCTGTAAGCAAGTAGACCTCTTAATGTGCTATTAATGCCCATGCTTTCTGTGCTCTTCTGTAGCCGTCGATTTGCTGGAGAAGATGTTAGAGCTGGATGTAGACAAGCGACTCACAGCTAGCGAAGCCCTGGAACACCCATACTTTGATGAATACCGAGACGAAGAGGAGGAGACTGAAGCACCACCATATGATGACTCCGTGGAGCAGCAAAAACTCACAGTGGATGAATGGAAAAGTATGAAATGTCTCCTATTTCTGAATTCTGTGCACTTTCTTTGTGTAACACGGAACTCAAATTATCGCTGTTCAGGCTTCTACGAGACCTAGCACCCATAGGCTCTACACTTCTCTAGTATAGAGCATTACACCATCTCTCTGTAGAATAATAGCACCCATCAATTATGACCTCCATGCTCAGCCTTCGAGTACTCTACATGGTCTCTGCATCACCTTTACATCTAAGGTACGCCTGGATAGATCCAATATCTTCTGCCCTTGTTCATCTCTTCCGAGTAATTCTTCCCCAGTCCATGTGTGTGTAACCCTTCACCCATCCATCCTTATATACACCAGGGGTGGCTCCTCCGCTAAGCAGGTAAAAAATAAAAATTATAATAACTCATTGTTATTATCATCTTCTTTTTCCGTCCTTGCTCAGCTGGGTAGGGGGGGGGACTGCTGTGCTCACAGAGCCGGGCATTCCCTGGCTGAACGCCGAACCATGGCGCTCTGTCCAATCAGAACTCTGCATTGCACCGTTATGATTGGCTATGGGGAGCCTGGGAGCCGGGTGCTTCCTGCCCTGGAGTCCTGGAAGCGGGCGAGGAGGACTGAGAGGCAGTGGCACACAGGTGTTTCTTTTCATTCCCTCCCCCCGCAACACCCCCCCCCCCCACTGCTGTTAAATACCAGCTGCCACTGATATACAACTTCCACTTTGTTACCTCTAGAGTACTACCCTGTGCCATTCCTGCACCATCCTCCCTCTTTATAGCCATCTTATACATGGCCTCTGCTTACAAAACCCTCAGGTGGGCCTTTTACTCGACTACAACCCTCTTCTTGTCCTGTGGCTTGTATCACTCACCTGTCTCTTTGGAGAGGCCGCTGCCTTCTCTCTAGAAGCCTAATACGATGAGTGAGCCTATCTCTTATTCACTTTTCCAAACTTCACTGAGCAATTAACAATGTTTTAATTAATTGTATATATGAAATGTGATCATTTGTGCATATGCACACCGCGCTCTGCACCACCCTCACCTGCAGCCTTCTTCCAAAGACCACCCTCATTTACAATGAAAACACTGAACACTTTTAACGACAAAGACATACTTTTTCTGCAAAATCTAATTCCAAAGAAGGCCTATGTTTTGAAGTGTATCATAGTGATCATGACTTTTCAACTCCAGATCGACAGGTTTCACAAGCAAAAAAAGATTTAACATGCAGGAAGAGTACGTACGCTTTTCGAAAAACAAATCGATTCAAATTTTAGTAAAATTCCTCACTCGTATACTTTATCCATCTTTTTTACTTTATTTAAGCATTTTTCTTGTGTTACATAGCCTCCATTTTATGAAATGGCTTCATCTCGTGATACAAGATGTGACTTTAGAGGAAAGAAACGGCTTCCTGAAGCTCCATCTAGCAAAGTAAAAGTTTGCAGCCTTTTGTTGGTGCAAAGTGAAATGAAAAATCAGTTTTTACCTTTTGTAAATTTGGCGTTCTTAGAAGTTTACAAACTGCAATTTCTATAGTCTTCTAACAAAATAAAGAGCATAATAAGTAGGCAAAAATTCTTAGATCTTGATTTACAATTATGGGCGAAGATACAACATTAAGATTGAGAAACAAATATGTTATTCTTGCAAAATGTTTTCATTAAGTCAATTGTGGATCTCTTTTTGGAAGAGTCGCTTCTAGGAGTGAGAAGGAAATTAATTTTCCATATCCCTTTTGCTCTTGCACTCGTGGCACAGAATGAAAGGAGCGGTGGGTGGTGCCACTAACTTGAATGGTGCCTTCTATGTAGTGATATGATGAAGGCACTTGCCAAACGACTTCTAAACATGCTTCCCAAATAATAATCTACAACTTGTGGCAGAAGCAAGTTATATTTTTCTTTGTTTTTTGTAGGAAATATTTACAAAGAAATTGTGAATTTTACACCGATATTGCGGAAAGATTCCAAGAGGAGGAGCGGCTTGTCGCTGAAGCAGTAAACCAGCTGGAATGGAGCACGTGTGAGCAAGATGGAGCCCCTCTCCTGATGAAGATGCAGAAAACACGTCATGCCTTGTATATATTTTAAGTGGGGTTTTAGGAATATCGCCTTACTGTCCCAGCACAGACTTTTGGATCATCAAGGGATACAGAGGCGTCTGTAAAGCAATGCTCGTTAATAAAAACTGTTGCGAAATGCATGCCTTACTCTGCATACAACCTTAATTCAAAATTGGAAACTGTCCGATGGATGGTTGAAGTAAAACCGGTTTAGAATCTTGAAACAAGAAACAGACATGTAGTAAAGGAAGGTTCAACATTGAGCGACAATAATCAATATTCATTTTCACTTGAGGAAAGATCGCTACATTTAGGTTCAGGGGGCACCTAGGCCCACAGCGAACCTAGGACATGGTCAAAACATTTCACGATCTCATACAAATACGCCTACACATATAACTGCATTACTTGTATGCCTATTGATTTTATGAGGGCTGCTTATAACTGCAGTGTGGTCCCCTAAGTTATGAACAGGTGACCTTACAATTGGTGCTTTTTTTACAGAAGTACTACTGAGCGGCTGCTTGTGTGTCTGGGATGCTGATCATGCACTGGGACCATGTGATTCATGGAGAGAATTGGATGCTGGCTGTTTGTACTCCTGGGATCTACATTAAACACCGACACCTAATGGCAAGGCTGTTGTCTATGCCCTAAACTGTAGTCTGTTCTAATGGAGCAGCCTATGGAACCCTTGATTGCTGCTCCTAAACCAGAGTACCACTAATATGCAGTACCCCCCACATAATACCACCCATGCCACACAGCGAGTCTCCGCAGACTTACATCGGGGCTCTTGTACACACTGGATATCCTGGTTTGCTGTACGTATGCACAGTGGACACCCAAGGATACCTAGCAGGCAAACAATTTATGAGGACATCTAAAATTATTTGCTGCTTCTTCTCATAATTGACGTTGTCTTTTCTTAACTTAGAAATTTACTTAAAATCAGAACGTAAAGTTTGTGTTATTTTGACAGATGTTCATTGATGTTTGCCATCAATAGTAAGGTTGCAAGTGAATTTCAAACTCTATATTTTCAATAATTGGGTGGTCTCAGAAAGAATCATTGGTAAAGGCAATAGCTCTCAGCATTCAAATATAAGTATTGGGTATCCTCAAATTATGTGTGCCTGGGTCAGTGCCCCCGTGTCTGTAGTCATCATCCATACGAAAAGTATTGAAGCATTTCAGTCGACCTATCTAGCTCCTAAGACGGATCAACTTGCAACAGCTGAACCCACTCTACAAATTTCTGTAGACATTAGCGCCCACCAAACCCAGAAAACCTTAGCCACAAATCAACCAACAAATGGTTTATAAGGGAATGTGCTGGGCTGAAGCATACCAACAGATACTGGGACTGAAAATGACACAAAATGGCAATGAGTTTCAGACTGAAGAAGACAACAGCCCCCTTCAAGAAGCATCAGAGAGGCTTCCATTAATCTATCAACAGAGCCAAAAAGACTTACTTTGCCAAGCGCATTCATCAATGATTTATTTATAAATGAATGAATGATTTATTTATAAAGTGCAACAATACCCTGAGGTGTCTAGGCGCTACCTGAAAAACACAATACAGCTGGATTACAGTGGGGGGAGAAAAGGTTATGCTCTAAATAGCCAGGTTTTTAGGTTCTTCTTGAACTTTAACAAGTTAGTCTCTCTTTTAAGAGAGGTTGGCAGAGCATTCCACAATTTGGCAGTGGAGGTGGTAAAACCTTTTCCACCCCACTTGGTCTTTTTTTTTCTTCTTTTTAACAATTTTTGTTGACTTTTACATATTGCTTTACATACATGTAGACGTATAGGCATAAAGGCATCACATCTAATGCAAACGGTACTTTTTTGTTTTACATTGCAGTAGACCAGACCTTCCAAGGGTGCAAAAGTATATTGTAATGAAGTAGGCATGGTTCGTGGGCCCCCTGTGAAGGTCATTTGTTGCTGTAGTAAGCCTCATTGTTTGCCTAGTGAGAAGCTATTCCCTTGAAGAAGCTTCCGGTATCTTAAACTACTGGCATGTGTAACTAGCTGGGGGTTAAAAATTGGGGTGAATGTGTCCGGGCGGGCTGAAATTGTCTCTGTGGGCATCTAAGATGTAGGGGTGCTCATGTCGTCGCGTGTCTTTGTGAGGGCAGGAGGGAAGCGGGGTATCGTGGGGATGGGGCTTTACCATAAGCATTAGGCACTGGAGTCTGGGTGCTTTACAGACTATTCTACTCCTGCGAGGGCTCTGCGGGGTCATGTGTCTTGGTGAGGCCTGGAAATGTCTGCATCAGCAAGAGTGTGTGGCTGGGGCTCAGGCTGCGTATTGTGACTCGGGTCATCTGGTGCGTTAGAGGACAACGCAAGTGGTGGGGTGTCGTTCATGTGGTGACGGAATTGATGCAGAAGCATTGCCCATTCCATTGAAATGGCCTCCTATGCACCCCCTGCGCCCCATGTTCTGACCGCCCCCACCCAGGCCGCTAATGGGGGTCCCCCTGGGGTTCTCCAGTTCATTGTAATCCCTCTCTTCGCTAATAGGAGGGCTAGGGAGACTAAACGTGTTTGCACTTTAAGGTTTTTATGCCTGTGGTAGATCCCTATCCCGCTGGCTTCCCAGGTATTGATATCTGTGAGCCCTGTTAAGTCCTGCAGCGCCTCGTGTATTGTGCGCCAGTAGGGTTGTATCGTAGGGCATGACCAAAACATGTGTTTGAATGTCGCATCTGGGGATTGGCATCTCGGGCATACAAATTGCGTATCTGGGTAAAAGCGCTGAAGCCATGATGGGGTGAGATAGGCTTGGTGTAGTATAGAGAACTGTATGTTTTTGAAGCTGGCGTTTTGGGACTCCTTCTTTGGGTATTCCAGGGCGCACTCCCATTCCTTATCGTGCAGTGGGCGTCCTATCTCCTTCTCCCATTTTTGTCGTAAAGGGGGCAAGTGTGGTGGCAGTAAGTTCTCAGATCGCTTTATAAAGCCATGTGATTAAGTGCCGTCCCACCCCCATGTGTAAGATTGTGTGTAGCACTGGGTGTGTCTCTAGTTCCCCTTCGGACAGATCCCAAACACGACGACTACTTAGTACTATTTGCCTGTATTATAAGACCTGTCCTGGCAGGAGACCTGTCTCGTCAGAGAGCCGGTCAAATGATAGCAACTGGCCGTCCTCGAATAAGGATCCCACCTCGAGGACTGTGTGTTCCGTCCAGGTTTGCATTGTTCAAGCGGAATAGAATCCGTCGCTCCTGGGCAGACCAGCTAGCGGATACAAGGGAGTATATAGGGGGGTGTCACCGGAGATGCAGTGAATTCGTAACATACATGTTTGTGCCACTTTTACTTGTACGGAGTGCGTCGATTTGGGTCGAGTGCCTGGGAGCAGTAGGCGACACAGAGCTTGCACTGACATGGGTCAGTTTTCCGAAGCAGTTTCCGCTAAATGACGCCCCGCCGTCCAGCGAGACAACCACTGGGTTTGTGCTGCAAACAAATAGGCTTCGAAGGACGGCTCTCTGAGTCCTCCCCACTTGGTCTTTTATATCCTTGGAACCATCAAATTCCCGAGTTCTGCTGATCTTAGCAGCCTAGCTGGGACATATGGTTTTAAATCGCTTGCTAGTTGGATTGGGCCCATTTGGTTGAGAGCTGTAAAGGCAATGGAAAGGGACTTAAACTGAATCTGCTTCGCTACTGGCAACCAGTGAAGCTGTGGAAGAGCGGCAGTTACAGACTCAGATTTAGGGATTCCTAGAAGAATCCTGGCTGCGGTATTTTGTGCAATTTGCAGTTTTTGGATGCTGTGTTTAGTTGCACTGGTAAGTAAGGCGTTACAGTAATCCAGTCTTGATGATATCAGGACGGATATGACTGTTTTCCTAAGTTCCAAAGGAACTGAAGGTAGAACTTTCCAAAAGATTTTTAAAATCAAGAAGCAGCTAGAGGTGGTAGAATTTATCTGAGTCTCAAAGGGCAGTTTGTTATCCATTATGACTCCCACATTTTTTGCTTTAGGGACAGGCGTGGGTAGTGGTCCGAGCTGGGCCGGCCACCAGTTTCAAGTCCAGATATGAGGATTTTTTCCAAAAAGTAGGACCTCTGTTTTGGATGAGTTAAATTTCAGACAATTGCCTGATAGCCAATTCCCAAAATGACTCATGCAGTCGGGGAAGCTGCTTGCTGTGTGACTGGAAGATCCATTTACAGAGACAATTATTTGTGTATCGTCTGCATACGATACAGTAGCTGTTTATTAGTCTGGCCCGCGGGGTAATGTATAAATTGAAAAGTGTGGGGCTCAGGGAGGATCCCTGTGGTTCCCCACATGGCAGTGAAAAGGGAGGGGATACATAGTCACCTAGTGCAACCCACTGCGATCGCTCAGATAGGAAGGAGCCTAGCAGGGCGAGCGCCTTATCCCTGATTCCTATGGTGGCCAAACAGTCCATAAGCAGCCCGTGATTAACTATCAAAGGCCGCTGATAGATCCAGTAGGATCAGGGTGGCTCTACCCCCACCATCCAGCATCCGTCTGAGCTCCTCAGTGGCTGTGCTCAGCGCCAGTTCTGTGCTATGATGTGCACGAAAACCAAATTGGGAGGGATCTAAGATTTCATTGTCCTTGATGAAAGAGGAAAGTTCTAATGGCCTTTCCACCACCTTCCATGGGAAGGGGAGTCTGGAAATCGGCCTATAATTAATCGGATCCTTGGTGTCCAGTGTGGGTTTTTTTTAATAAAGGAAGTATGGATGCTTTCTTCCATTCTAAAGGAAACCTCCCGGCAGTAAGCATGACGTTAAATATTGCTGTCAATGGAGGTGCAAAGGTCTCCGGCGATAGATGTAAGATTTTGGGGGGACATGGGTCTGCAGGAGAACACGATTTAATGGTCCTGGTTAATTGTAGTTTTTTTTCCGGCAGTTAGTGCCGTAAACGAGGACAAGGTGACAAATGGTGCCTTTGTAGGTCTTATTTTATTACGTTGAACAGGGGTCTGTGCCTGGTCATTAGACTGTTGCAAAAAGGTATCGTAAACAGTTTTGACCTTATTTTAGAAGGTGTCCGCTAAGGAATTGCAGAATTCCTGGCTGGCAGTAGTGTCCTGAGGAATTGGCAGTTTGGACAAGCTTTTTACCGTAGTGAACAGGGTTTTGGGACATCTGTTGGCCACTCTGATTCGCTCGTTAAATAAGCAGCTTTCTCCCTGATGATAACATTTTTATATGTCTGAAGGGATTCTTTGTATTCCTTTTTAGTGGCGGCGTTGTCGTCTAATCTCCACTTCCTCTCAAGTCAGCGGCAGAGTTGTTTTTGCTGTTTAAGTGTGTCATTAAACCATGGTTCAGAAGGAGTGCGCCTAACGCGACGGCTATTTTTTGGTGGAGCCAAGTCTGTCATGGCTAAGTCTAGCCAGTAGTGATAATTCCCGACTGCTAAGTCCAAGTCGGAGGATAGGCTTGAAGAAGATTCAGATAACCGAATTGCTAGCTGATTTGCCTCGATTTTTTTCCAAGGTCGGCTGACAAGAGATTCCACTGCCTGTTTAAAGCTTGAATAATGTGGTAGGGTGATTTTGAAGAGGACTGCATAGTGATCGGACCAGGTCAAAGGGAGAGAATCAGTCCAACTAATGTGTGGGTTGTCCGTAGAAATCCCATCCAAACAGTGGCCTGCAGTATGCGTCGCACCTTCAACCAGTTGGTGGAGGTCTGCGCTGATCATCTGATCAAGGAGTACTCTGGTGTCTGAATCTGAAATGTTTTCTAGGTGAAAATTAAAATCACCTAGAAAGATAAAGTCCGAATGATCTGCTTTACAGGTGAGAATATAATCAAGATTATCAAGGAAGGGGGTCTTAGGGTTGGGTGGTTTATACAGAAGGATGCCGTTCAGCTAGTAATGTTCGTCTAATTCAATTTTAAAGCTCATGACCTCACAGGCTAGATTCCCGGATAGTTTTAAAATGCAGGATTTAAAGTTAGATTTAAGGACGAGCGCTAAGCCATCCCCTCTCTTATCCACTCTATCCACATTGTGAATTTTAAAGCCCAGAGGCACCCAATCATACTAAGGACATTTTCAGCATCAGTCGGAAACTGACCAACCCTGACCCCTTAAAAAGCTACTCACGCTTATATCAACCAAAATCTGAAGACCATGCATTGTTCCAATCAAAACTCTCTGAAGTCACTAAAGTCCATCATCAATCCCTCAGAAGTGCCTCACTAGCCTTCATGCTGCCTCCTCACCTACATTCAGCATCCAACTTGTTGCAACCCTTGGAAATCATTGAGGTCCTAAACCTGTCTTCAAAATAATTGAATTCCGCTGACCCATGTTCGGCCTCATACTTCAAACAACTCTTCACCCCCCCATCTCACTTACAGTAGTCCTACCTTATTTTATCAATCCTACTCTCAGGATATGTTTGTAGACCCCTGAAACATGCAATTATCACCCCCTTCTGTAACACAGTCTGGTGATCTGAAAATACTGGCCAATTACCAGCCTCTCTCCAACTTCACGTTCCTCACCACAAACAAAGGTACAGTGATGAGACAACTACAAAAGTAGAACTTAGCCATCTTATACACGTCCACCAATCTGGCACAGACACTAACTACACACGTTAATCTGTGACAAGAACTTCTCCACTCCATGGGTGAGGATAAGGAAACTGCCTTTATTTTTCTTGACCTGTCTCTGTGGCCTAGGACACCACTGACCATACAATACTTATGCAAAGGTTTGAACTCTGGGCAGGTATCTCCAGTCCTGCACTGCAATGGATCCATTTATTCCTCACCAACCACAGCCAAAAAGTCAGAATCTGATCAATTGAATAATCCGCGTGCCTAGCAATGTGTGGGGTTTCTCAAAGTCCATCCTTCTCATGCCTTCGTTTCAATATCTACATACTCTTCTTTTATTAGACCTCTTTGATCAGTCCCAGTCCAAATGTATGCAAATCATACACAAATCCATTTGTAAAAAAATGTTGCACGTAATTCAGCCTGCTTCACTCCATTGGATGAAGGGTTTTCTTGTGCATGAATGGTGCCAAGACAGAGATTCTAGTGGTCAGAAAGCCCATGTCTACTGCACAACCATTTGCCTGTACTACAAATTTTGTAATGTCTCCTATCTCAAAGGAAAGAACTTGAAAATTGTTTCAACACTAGTCTCACCTTTGCTACTTGAGTCAACACTGTGGTAGAGGGTATAAACCTGCAGCTCTCTCTTCTATGAAAAATTACCACTTCTCCTCAGTGACCGTAGAATCGTGCTGGTACACATAGGTGGTAGGTACATCTTCTATTTTGGCCTTCCGAAACATCTCATTGCCAAGCTTCAAAGTCTTGAAAATCAGGCAGCCAGACCGTGCCTCATCCTCTATTAGCAGGATCACATCAAATGAGGCCTTAAAGCTTTCCAGTGGAGGCCAAGATTAAATGGAAGGTATTGTGCATGGACCACAAAGTATATCAGGGCAAAGGTTCTGCAGAAACTTACACCCCACTGCATCCCCCTCAGAGGCCATCACTTAAGATCTGCCCACTGGATCAAACGACAATCCTTCAAAACCATTAAAATACAGAGGCAAGCGACTGGGGGTAAAAGAACCTAAACTGTGAAATACTATCAAGCTGAACCTAAAAGTGGAACCCACCCACATGACGTTCAGGAAACCCCAGAAAATGGAAGTGTTCAGATTTGCCTTCAATTGAGTTCAACGTGTGATATGAGTTGTGCTGGGGAATTTCATTGATTACTAAGATGCCTGTTTGGAAGCTACCTTTCCCACCTACAAACAAGTTGTGTCTCCTTTTCCCGTCGGTGTTCTGAGGTTAACGACAGGCAATGTAGAGCGCTATAAAATACTCCAGCAGAAATAAATAAACAAACAGTAAACCCCACATGAATGTGGGAAGTGTAAAGAGTGTGACACATAACCTCAAAAGGACCTAAAGTACACTGAAATCCGTCTGTCCCCCACCTTCCACATGAACATTATTGGGAGAAAAGCCTGGCCTTAGTGAATTGTCAGAGCCTAAGGTAGTATACAGTGACAGTGTAACAAAAGGAATAGGCACAAGGGATTCTGCATCAGGTGGCCAGTTTAAGGAGAGCCTCTACCACCTGTGCCCCTCCCTAACAGCAGGCTGCTTTTGGCTAACATGAAGGATTGTATCGGTTTACATTAGGAACGTCTTGCAATAAAAAGAAAGTTTATTCCCAGGTATACGCTGTTGGCAAATGAAATGAATGGACTGCATTGACACAGTGAAGGTAGATACGTAATTGGAAAATGCCACAAGTGCCCCAGAGGTTTAGCATTTTCTTGCACCACAGAATAAGAAATGCTGATCAAAAGTGCCATTATACAGAATGTGGCCATAGAAAGGGAAAAAGGCCACCGGAAGTGTTGAGCAGCAGAATATGCCAATCAAAAGTACTAGCCTACTTAGTAAGGAAACCGGAACTGTGCTGCTCAGTAAGCCAAGAAGTACTGTATTGCTTGATGATCCAATCCAAATAACTCTACTACACAACCTTCCAAGTAGAAGTACTATCCTAAAGGATTGGTCTATAAGAATCTGTGTCAATCAAAAGAACAGTGCAACAGAAGTACCCATGAAAAGGAGTGAACCATGTGACATGCCGATCTGAAGGACAGTGTATTGTGTTCCACACTGGCAAGTAGCACAAGACAGGTAAGATCTTGCCGTATTTTAATCTCACGAACAGCTTAAATGAGCCACCACTGCTCTCCTGCCTGGAGGACGTTCAACTGTTAAACCTCGAATCCTCCAGACTGTAGGCAACCATGGCAACAACCTAACATTCCAAGAGTTGATGAATCATCAACTCTTGGTAAAGTCATAACATATCTCCTTTTTTACAATGGAAACAAACTGAACATAATGAATCTTATCTAACAATCCTAAGGAGAACCAATATTAAAAAAAAAAATCTTATTCACAAACAAATGCGAATGCATTGAAAGACATAAAACAAAAGGAAGATAACAAAATGACCCCCCATACTATGGAAAATACAACACCCCTCATCGTAATTTCCAAGGCGAATACCTTTCACTGGAAGATCTACGGAGCACTGCACTATAGGCCTTATCGCAGGAAGTTGCTGAGTCTGCTCCTTCCAGTCTGCCTGCAGGGCTGGGTGTGTTTAGCGCTTTCACAACCTTATTGACATTTCACCAGTGCCCACCTTGGACCATGACAGCCCTCCCACACACCCTTTCAATGGAAACAGGATCACTGTAGACAACTTCCCCTTTCCTCACAGTCAGTTTTTTTAATACGCACCATGTCACCAGGCTGAAACAATGCTTGCCTCACAGATCTCTTGAGATCACATCTCTTCTTCATTCTGTCTTGTCCTTTTTCAACCCTAGCCTCCAACCCCACCTGATCCACACTGTACAAGACTTTGTTATGAACAATTTTCAAAAGACACGCAGGATACAGGGTAGAAGTAGGAAGGCGACCTCTAAGGGCCACATAAGGAGCCACCTTGGTGAGGGAATACGGTGTGGTGTGATAGAACCACAGCATAGACCTAACCGCACCATCCACATCATAGCCATTGGCTTTAGCCCACTTGATACACTCCACCACTACTCTATTCATTCTTTCCACTAATCCATTCGTTTGAGGATGGCAAATTGAACTACTCAAGTGTTTCACACGAGACTCATTTGAGAATGTACCGATGTCATGATTCACGAATTGGACACCATTATCTAACACTAGTGCCTCCAGGAAACCTTCTCTCATGAAAATGTCTTTTAGGAATATGACAGCATTATTTGCAGTGGGAGATCTAAAAAAACGAACCTCAGGCCATTTACTATGGTAGTCCATAAGCACAAATGCATATCGTAAATGATACAGGGGAAAACTGAAAGGGCCTACCAAATCCACACCCACCATCATGCACGGCTTCTCAGGTAATGGTGTTGGATGCAAGGGTGGAGTCACTACTTTGTAACCTTTCTCCGCACCACTGCACACAACACTCTTTCACAGCCATTTCAATATCTTTGTCCATGGAGGGCCACCAATAGTGTGACCGGACCCTTCTTTTTGTCATAGTACAGCCCAGATGTCCTTCGTGAGCACAATTTACAAGAAGGTCACGAATGGCAGATGGAGGAATGCACTTGTCCATTGAGGATGGTGTGGTAGTGAGGGATGACAAGTCTTCCGCAACCTTACAGTACGGCTGAATTTCAGAGGACAAATTCCTTTCCTTGGGCCACCCTTTCACTATGTACTCTTTGACCTTCCCCAGCACAACATCACCACTCTCCACCTTTCTCCACTCACACTCGCTACATGCTTTTATCCCAACAGCGTCAACACTAGCAGTGAAGCAATCTTCTCTATCCTCCTCAGCATCAAGCATTTCATCCTCACCAATTGGTAATCTAGAAAGAAGGTCAGCTCTAACATTCTCATGTGTCAACACTGCCCCAGTCCATAGTTGCTCGCATCCACAGTTATTGTGCATGGCACACCAGGATCATAAGCACTGAGAGACTTGGCATTGCTCATTTCTACTTTCACTCTATCAAACGTGTCTTGGCATATATCATCCCACACAAATTGAACCTTAACCTTCAACATGTTAGACAATGCCTTCATCTTGGTAGCATAATCCAGACTGAAACGGGCATAAAATTCACATAGTCCCATAAATGAGCGTAGCTCATCTTTGTTCTTGGGGTTAGGACATTCAACAACAGCCTTGACCAAACCAGGTCTAGGACTAACACCTTTACTAGGTACCAGACGACCAAGAAATTCGATCTCCTTCATCCAAAACTCACATTTCTCTTTTTTTTTTTTTACCACCACCCCTTTTTCCTCAAATGTGATGAGCACAGATCTCAAAATCTTGTCATGATCCTCCAAATGCTTTGAAAAAATCAAAACATCATCTTGAAAAATGAGATGGCCCTTCACTCCACCCAAGATCTGCTGCATAATACATTGGAAAAATGAAGCAGCTGATGCCAGACCAAGCGGCATACGAGAACATTGAAAGGACCCAAAGGGCGAGTTGAAAGCAGTATAGTGACGATATTCCTCTTCCAACACCACCTGGTGGTATGCTGATGCCAAATCAATCTTTGAAAAACATTCAGCTCCTCTCAGTTCTTCCAACAGATCACCAATCTTAGATAGCGGATGAGAATCCACCCCAATCTCCTTGTTGAGGCTTCTCAAATCAACACACAAACGTATATCTCCGTTGGGCTTGTGTGCAAAGACTAGAAGAGATAACCATAAGCTGTATCTTATAGGTTCTATGACACCTTTCGCCTGCAGGTTGTCAAGCTCCTTGAGATCATCTCTGAGACTAAAAGGCACTAACCTCACTTTGTGCTTAATGGGCATGGCATCTGTCTTGACCTTAATCCTGTGCTTAAAGCCTTGTATTTTACCAAGACTATTTGAAAAAACATTTGGAAACTCACTTTCAAGAAGTAACGAGGGGGATATGTCTCTAATAACTAAAACCTGTTCACTCATCCCCGGTCTTAATACCATACCAAAGAGACCTTGGTGATACCGACCCAAAATGTTCAAGCCCCTTACAGCCATATAAACCTTGCCTTGAATCTGACAACCTTTGAATTCCAGTACATACTCAATGAACCCCTCCAGTTCAATTTTCCTACCCTCATAAGACACTGGTGCTCTGTCTGGGGGAAAGAGTTCTCTGTTACCCCATGTCTTGCGAAACAACTCAGACGTAATCATAGAAATGCGAGCCCCAGAATCCACCAAAAGATTGAGACACTTGCCACCAACCACCACTTCAACATACGGGTCTACACAGTTGTTCGGATCGCCAGACACAATATCTTCATCAGACACCACAACAATCGTATCCTGAAATTCTTTGACCAGCTCCTGTTCAGTCATCGATTCTTCATCCATTACACAATTGACCTTGAGACCTGTTTTGACCAGACTGGCGCACCTTCGCGAAGTGCCCAATCTTACCACACTTTCGACAACCCACACTCCTGGCTGGGCACAATCTATTTTCCTTACTGTGGGGAGCGTTTCCACACCTGAAACAAATGTTTGTACGTTTGAAAAAATTCTTGTCCTGCACCTTGCTATCCCTGCATGGTGCTGAATTGGCTGCAATAGCATTGACATTTTCCTTTACACTGGGTGGTACATTGAGATTCTTAATGGATAACTGTGCAAGCTCTACACTTTTAGATACCTTAATTACATCCTCTAACATAGGATTCCCCATAATTAGCAGCTTTTGTTGAAAATGTTTGTCTGTACAATGAACAATAAACTGATCCCTTACTAGTTAATCATGAAACTCTCCGAATTTACATTCTACGCAAATTTTACGTAATGCACTGATGTAAGCATCCACATTTTCATTTTGTAACTGTGCACGTTTGAAAAATTTGTGTTGTAAAACAACTAGTCTGGGCTGTACATCAAATTTAAGTATCAACTTTTTAACAGCCTCCTGATAGTCATCAATCTCTTCACCATCCTCCAACACTTGATCTGGAAGGTGTTTGTACACTTCTCTACCTTCAAATCCTAGCAAATGCAAAAGCAGATACTTCTTCCTTTCAGGTCTAAATCGTGAAGCGCCAATCGCTCCAAGATGTGTTTCAAAGGCGTCAAGCCATTGCCTCCACTGAATATGCGGATTGCCTGGAGACTCCTGAAATGGCGGAGGTGGATTTGCCAACTGCATTGTACCACAGCGCCTTAATAATGGAACAGTAACTGCTGAAAATAGACCCAAGTACAGTCTATATAGAATGAAAACTAGTAAATGAAGTGGAAAAAAACCAAGGCAAAAACAATAAAATGGAATAGTCACAGATCAACATGAAAACTTATACCCTAGACAGTACCTTCCACATGTGATAGCAGGTTGTAATGTACTAAATTTACAGCCAACCCAATGAACCTTGAACCCTAAAAAAAACTTACAGGTCAAAGGCATCCAGAGTAGGAACAGTTATGAACTTTACGACTTCCCTATATTTAGCAAACTGTCACAGACAAGTGAATGATGGTGTGCATATCACCAAAATCGATTGGGACATGTCGCTAAAAACGAGAACCCTTAGCATGCCTACTGCCCAGACCACATCATAAATAGACTAAGTAAAAGGCACTTTAAAGCATCAAAATACCATCCAAATTTTAAGCAAGGTGTGCATGTCACCGAAATCCTGTGTGACACGCCGATACTAAGCACTCCACAATTGCGTGTCACTTACCCACTGCGAGATGTGCGTGTCAATGAAGCTGCAAAGACACGCAAAGCTGCCTTGTGAAGATCACCGCAAACTCCTTGTCCGATCGCTGGAGGATTGGACCCGCTACAATGCCAACCCTGCGCTTGAAAGGCACAAGATGAGGTATTCAAGATGGCTGCCGCCGTCGAACTACTGCTCACTTAGCCAGCTCTGATAAATTACAAGCATACACCTTCTGCCTCCCAGCTCTTTTTCTTGCGCAGTACAGCAGGCACTTGGTTTCCGTACTTTAGAGCAAATACAATGTTCTCAGGGATAAACGTCATGTACTCACAAGGATCCTCCACCAAAGCAGGAGCGTACAACGCACCTCATGGTGCTAGGCATGAGGAGCCTAGATCCACTAACTCCCTCCTGATTCCAGCAATATGTCATACCGAGAAAAGACATGATGTACAAGGGGACACAATACTCCGTATTGTGTGGGTTCTCAGCGGTGACTCCACGAATCGTCACCAAAATTATGTTGTGTTCCACACAGGCAAGTAGCACAAGACACAAGAGAGGTAAGATCTTGTCGTATTTTAATCTCACGAACAGCATATATGAGCCACCGCTGCTTTCCTGCCTTGAGGACGTTCAACTGTCAAACCTCGAATCCTCCAGATAGTAGGCAGCCATGGCAACAACCTAACATTCCAAGAGTTGCTGCATTACCAACTCTTGGTAAAGTCATAGCACAGTGATGCAACAAATGCTGAGGACGGGTGCTGCGGCAGCTAGAACATGCCCATCAGTAGTGCTGGGCTGCAGCATCTCTCTGTTCTGTACTGTAAACCTGCACTGCTTCGCCACAGAAGATGCAGATCAGGATTACCAGGCTTCAGACAATACACATCAGAATTCCTGCGATGGACAATGTGGCAGTCAAAAGAGCTGCTGAACAGAATGTGCCCACATGAATTCCTGTGCCAGAGAATGTGCTCATCAGATTTACTGTCAGGAAATGAGATTCAAAATTCGAGTCCGAGACTTAGCCTCACACAATCACAGGACTGCGGATTATGACCATCAAACCTGACATGGCACATATATCTCAATCACACTTGCTGTGATATACAAAAAAAAGCTGCATTTACGATGGCCTTACTGAATCACCGAATGAGCCGGCTATAGTGTTAATGAGTAAACGTCTTCTGGTGTTTAGTGACAGAACTGCCCCTGAACATTACCCCACAAGAGTTCTTTTCACAGGGCTCCAATTCCATCCACCTCAGGACAAAGGGTCACTTTCAACAGCAGTAAAATCGAGAATAAGTTGGTATCTTTAGTTGCAGCAAGGGAGCGAGGGTACAAGGCACGGTAAGGCTGACTTCGAAGCAGAGGTAACTTTCATCTTAAAAGTTCATTATTTGGTGTAACTTTAATCTTTAAAGTTCATTACTTCATTTCCGGAGTGTTGTGCTCCAGAACGATGAAAATGACACTCCGCTCCAGGGCCGCTTTTAGCGTTGGTGGCAGGTGGTATAACAATCTCTGTTGGTACCCTCCAATGTCCTCCTTGTTCACAGATTTCCTCACTACTGCCCTTCATCTCTCCATTCATCACTCCATAGCCCATTTCTCACATTTATTTAATTTCTTTTATAGTGCTACTCATCTCTATGTAGGGGGTCGGAGAACTTTACATTACACACACATTATACAGCAACAGTGTTTTGTGCAAGTGTGTAAATCAATGCGTCTCACATGAGTGTCACAAACGACCATGCCACTGGCCTCGTACAGGTGACAAACTATCTTATACTGCGTGCAGTCTATTTTATACTGTGTGTAATACAATATTTAAATTAATTACATACATACTCGGTGCTTTCTGTGACAGGCTGTCCCCTCATAGCACCATAAATACAAGTCACTATTCCCCTAGTGCACCAACCAGGATTCACATCAGTGACTATCCAGCTACACACTTAGACATCTGAAGTGATCAAATCAACCGAGTTTTCTTACAGCGCAACACATTTCCCACAGATGAGTTTACCTTGCATTTATTTTCCATTTTAGGTGTGAGCATTACATAATATATGCATTTACCCATAGGTGAAATGGCAACAAAATTCTTACTTATGCCTACTACCTCTCCTGGAGTATAGGCCATCAACCCGGACTCTCCAGCCATCTCTGTTTTGGGCTTTTCTTTCAATCTGATAGAAGGTGAAACTCATCTCCTTGCAGTCAGCTTCGAGGCCTTAGCGCCATGTGTTTCATGGCTTTCTTTTCTTTTTCCCTTGAGGGTTCCAGGTAAGGGCTTGCCAAGTGGTGTTTGATGTGGGCTTGCAGAGGGTGTGTCCTATCCAGCCCCAGCATCTTTTCATGATTTCTTCATGAGCAGGGAGTTGGAAAGTCAGGTGAACTGCCAACAAAATAGTTCAATCATATTCTGTTCTTTTTAGCGATTTGTCTGGCTCTGTCCCCAAACTCACTGGCCTCACCTCATTCTTCTCAGGATCACAGTTCCCATGTTTCCTTTATGCACTTAAACCACTGCTCACAAGTCAGTAAACTGCTCGAGCATGAAGAGCAAAGCAAATTGTAAACAAAAAACCAACAAAAAAACGCACCTTATATTTGTGCAGCATATATTTCAGCGAGTCACCGAGATATGCTACACAGATAAAACAAACGTTCATGAGTTCGGATGCCCTCCTCAATAACAATTTAGCAGGGAGTTAGGGGGTCTGGCAAATGGAGCCCACCACCTGAGCTTGGCGCCCAGTGCAGTGGCACTGGTTGCACTGCCCTAAAGCTGGCGCTGCTCTGTTGGATGGAAAGCTGTGATCCACTGAATCCTGAATCCACTCACATTTATTCAGCACATTTTTACTCAGTGGATCAATGAAAGCTCAGTTTTCCTCCTGCAAAGCACAATGACAGGGCCACCTATGCTCTCACCATTCCACCCAGCAACTCCCCCATGTGTTCAGATACGTCCCTGTTGCACTCGCACACCCCACCAACATGAGTTTCAATAGCACAATTAGCTTAAGAGATCACAATGCTCTGCAGTGAGAGGGAGAGCAGAGCACTCAAAAAACAATTTGGCTATTATTAACTCAAAAAATGGGGGTTAAGAGGCTCTTTCTGTCCCTGGTCCCAAAGAAATTTAAATCAATATGCAACCTGCAACAAAAGAATCTTTAGGGCTCTGTTTTGGGAGGGGTGTGCAAATGCAAATAAAATCAGTTCAAAAAGAAGTGAAGACTAAAGCACCATGAGCACTACTTTTGGTCAGGGGCATAGCTTCAGGGGTGGGAGAGGTGTTTGGGGTGTTACACCCACCTAATAATTTTCTTTTCTGGTAAATAATTGGGTACAAGTGCTTACAGTCGGGTATGGTGAGGTGTCTGTCGGATTTCACCACAAATTTTAAATGCACACATACAAAGACGCACACACACTCTCTCCCTTTTTCAGTTTTGACAGTGTTAAAAAATGTTGGTAAGTTTACAAAATACTGCGTTGTACCTCACTTAGCATCCCTACCAATCTGCATTCTTCGCCCTTTCCACTGCCCCTTAAGCCCCTCTCATGCGCCCTGACCTGCCTCTGTATAATGTATTTTTATATTATATGCCAGTGTTTTTGTTGAAAAATCTGAAGCTGACCCCCCCCTCTCCCCATCTTACTGACCAAGCTACACCCCTGCTTTTGATCCTAAATTAACGATGCTCATGTGCTGTTTGCCCGATCTGTATTTTACTTTTTATATAACAATAGTCCCCTCCTTGAAATGAAACACTGTTTCGGTGCGATTTGATGTAGCGTAGTAGCAAAGTAGCCAACTTTCAAATCCTAACTCCCCATTCATGAGATTTTGCTATCCTGTACAACTCAATGTATTTAAGTTCCTTATCGACCAAAATTTGAGCGCCTAGAGGCTACTCAATTTGTGTGGCATCAATACCACCTCAATATTGCAAATGTTGGGTATGACGTGGTGGTAGAGTTGGCTCCTCCCTTGAGAAAAGGTGGAGAAAATGGAAGCATGCTGTGCTTTAAAGAAAGGGGCTGGGGGCGTGGCCAACCATCATGGCCGAACAGACGTAACTCCGCTCGGCTCCGCGTCAGGCCTGATGATATTAGCCTGTTCGAAGGCATCCTACCACCTATAAAAGCTCCCAACCGGGTCCCCCACGCTGCTGGATGGCGGGGGACCCCTCTTGAGACGATGAAATTGATGTAGCTGCCGCCTGCGGCGCGTTGTTGTGGGGACCGGAGCCGCGGGGCTCAATTTAAAATGGCGGCCCGGCCTCGGGAGGAGTTCGGCAGCGGTGTTCCCCGCCAGGTGGGGCACTAACTTGAAGAATGAACACCGGCGGGGAAGCGGCGGCCGTATCCGCGATGTGCGGTTATAAGAGGGGCCTGACAAGCAGACCCGCCCAGTGATCTGATCGTGGTCTATCACCGCCGCGGCCCGGCCAAGCACAGCAAATCCCCCGCATGGCCACCGAGGTGAGGAGTGGGGGCCCATGAAGTGAGGAAGAGGACCCCAAGAAAAGCACTGCCCAACACACTGCACCTGGGAACGAGGGGGGGCCCCTGATCTGCCTGCCTCTGTTGAAGAGCCTTTTAGCTGGGTTGCCTGAGCCTAATATGGCGAGGGTCAGGCGGCCTCAGGGATAACAAATCAGCCTCGTGACTAGGCCTCAGAGCAGGCCCCTACCTATCTGCATCTGTTTTGAACTGGGGAGCCACCCTAAGCCCCGTGAACGGGTCCCGACGCGCAGACCCACCCAATGATACGAGCGCGATTCATCACCGCCGCAGCACGTCCAAGTACAACAAATCCCCTGCATGGTCCCCGAGGTGAGGAGCGGGTGACCATATATTGAGGAGGACCACCCCAGGAGAATCAATGCTTAGCGCACTGCACCCGGGAGCGCGGGGGGCCCTGATTTGCCTGCATCTATAGAGGAGCCCTGGAGCTGAGCTGCCTGACCCTAACATGGCGGGGGTCAGGCGGCTTCAGGCTTAAAAATACAGCCTTGTGACTGGGCCTCAGAACAGACCCCCTGCACATCAGCACCGGTTCTTACCTGGGAGAGCCACCCAGAGCCCGAAGAGGCGTCCAGTGCAAGACCGTGGTGTATGGATGGGGCTCAGGTGTCCCCGATTGCTGTGAGACGGGGGCCCCAGGCATCGGCTATGTACAGCAGGTTCTCTGCGCCTTCTCACTGAGTTTCCACACCGCTCTTTCATCACCTCGCTACAGGGGGGCCTCTGGCTGACACCGCCCCCCGGTCCATATGCCACCAAAGAAAGCGCAGAACACTAAAGTTTCCAACTACTTCACCCCGACCACCTCGGGCGCAGATAAAGAAGGGAGGGCTCCTACCGGAGGCGACATGGCGCTTACAAGAGAGGACCTGATGGCGTAGCTGAGGGAGTTCAAAGAGCTCCGAGAAGATATTAAGGCGGATATGGGGGCCTCGTTCAACGCTTTTAAAGCAGAGATGGAGGGAAACTGATGGCCCTGCAAGCAGATGTGGACTTGATTGGGGCTCGCACCTTAGACCTGGAAGCGAAGTGCCAGGAACTGTCTGATCATGTGCAGCCTCTTGCAGAAGGCTCTGCTGACCTACGCAACTAACTTAAGGCCACGTTACTCAAGTGCGAGGACCTCGAGAATCGCTCTCGACGCGACAACATCCGGGTTAGGGGCCTGGAGGAAGGCTTCGAGGGCCATGATCTGGAGGCATTCATGGTGGGGATGTTTGCAACAGTGCTGGGAGAGAATGGCCCGGAGGTGTGGCTCGAGAGGGTCCACAGGTTGGGGCCGCGACCACCAGGAGACTCGAGAAAACCCAGGGATGTACTGGCAAAATTCAGCTCCTTCAAAATCAAAGAACTGATTCTCCAGAAAGCACGTGCTCTTGAAAAAATAACATTTCAGAATGTTTCCTGCTGTTTCCTGCTGGTTTTCTCAAGATGTGGTCCAGGCAACACTTGCTCGTCGCCGACAGTTTCGGCCGATCCCGGACGCCCTGATGGAGCACAAAATAAAGTACCGCTGGACATATCCCTTTGGCCTAGCCTTTTCGTTGGACAGCAAAAGCTTCCATTGCACGGAAATCGAGGAAGCAGCATCGATCCTGGGCATTGAAATCTCCACCCAGAAGCTATTGAAGGGAGCAGGAGGCACAGGAACAGACTCACAAATGGAGAGACGCGACGGAGGTCCATGGCTGCAACAGAGAAAAGGCGGCAAGAAAACGTCGGGATGACACACGAAGAGACTCTTTGGTCCGGTAAAAATTCTGAACTGTAGATACAGTCTAGTGAAGTACTGTGGCGCTCAGAATTTAAGGGGGTCCAACCTCATTCGAAGATGACACTGAGTCACTCAGCCTCCACGGAGGCTTGGGGGGTTACGCTTGTAAGAGGGGGAAAAGATATATCTGTTAATCTTTTAGACTGACAACGAACAATGGCAAATTCTAAAATCATTTCAACTAGCTGTGGGGAGATGCTCAAGTTGAGGTTCTCTTCTGAGATAGAGCACCTCGGAGCTCAACGTTCTAGTTCACACATGTTGCTGTTGAGTATGTTTTGGTATCACGGTACTTTTCGATCTGACAATGTGGTCGGGGTCAGGGTGGGGGGGTCTTTGTAGGTGGGGAGGAGTCTCCGGTTTTCATGGGGAAACATTAAGGGGCAGAAGGGAGAATCTCTTTATGAATAATGTCGGTTAACTGTTTATCTTGGAATGTGAGGGGACTTAACTCCCCTAATAAGAGGCATAGCATGTGGAAGTTTATATTAGATCATAATGTAAAAATTGTTGCCCTGCAAGAAACCCACCTACCAAAAAAAGATGAACAGCGGCTGAAACATAGGGCCTTCCCGCAGATTTTTCGTTCATTCGCACACACGAAACACAATGGGGTGGCTATCCTTTTCCACTCCTCTGTCCCGTTTCTCCTTCAGGATTCCAAATCAGACAAAGCAGGGAGATTCCTGATGGTCAGGGTTGAGTTGAGGGGCAGATCATGCACTTTCGCAACAGTCTATGTGCCCAATGTTGGGCAACATGAGTTCCTGAGCACATTTCTGGCCACTCTGGAGAGATTCGCTACAGGGGACATCCTGTTAATGGGAGATTTTAACTCTAATTGGGATCCGTCACTAGACACTACCCATCCACATAGGGCAACAGGGGGAGTGTTTAGCAAGACACTCAAATCGGCATTACAGGGCTTGGGTCTTGTGGACGCCTGGAGGGATCTTCATCCTTCGACAAGGGACTTTCTTCTTTTTCTCTCACTCTCACAGGACCTACTCCAGAATAGATCATGCATTCATTAGCCAATCCCTATTTCACACGCTCTCAGGATGCCAGTTCCATCCAATTTGTCTCTCAGATCACGTCCCTCTAGAATTGGTGCTAGATTGCCCCCCCGCGTGCTAAACACGCCAGATGGTACTTCCCTAACTTTCTCAGCAGGGATCGTCTCCTTAGGGATGAATTAAGAAAAGCAATCACAGAATTCTTTGACTTTAACGACCCCGCACTGACTTCTCTTGCCAATAATTGGGATGCTTTCAAGGCGGTCATACGGGGGAAGTGCATCGAATTGGCAACCACATTAAAAAATCAGCGTAAGGGGGAGATAATACTCCTAGAAGGGGAGTTACAAAATGAAATGCAGAACGGGCTCACAAGGTCAACCCCTCGGGTCAGAACCTAAGAGTCACACAGCTAAAAGGAACATTACAGGCTATTTACACCAATGGGGCAGAGAAAACTATCCTGCGACTACAAGCCCGAAGTTACAAAGGGGGAAACAAAGTGGGAGCCCTCTTGTCAAGACAACTTAGAGCGAAGCAGGAAAAAGAGTATATAGCACATATTGTGGATAAAAATGGTTCATCTCAGAAAAGTGAGGAGGGGAAGGCCACAGCCTTTGGGGATTTCTACCGGTCCCTATACACTGCGGACCCCTTGGTTGTTGATGACCAAGAGAAATACTTAGAAACGCTCGTGTTACCACAGATCCCAGCCTCCACGAATGAGGACTTGAGCAGACTTATTTCTTGTGAGGAGGTACAAAAGGCAATAGACACACTTAAATTGCAAAAAGCTCCTGGCCCTGATGGCTTAAATGCTCACTTCTATCGTACTTTCGCCCCGAGCTGGTTCCCCGTTTGGTGTCCTTATTTAATGATATTGCAGCCACGCAACAGGTGACCCCCCTCCATGGGGGAAGAGTTAATCTCAGTTATCCCCAAACCAGGAAAGGACCGTACAAATTGTGCCTCTTACAGGCCTATTGCACTCCTGAACCTAGATGCCAAATTATACTCTAAAATTCTGGCCTCGCACTTGGAGAATGTCATGCCATATCTCATTAAGGCGGATCAAGCAGGGTTCATTAAGGGGAGGCAAACGCATGACAATCTGAGGAGAGTGGTACACATCATCGAAAAAGTGCAGAAAAAAAGACATCCCCGCAGCCCTTCTCTCGCTAGAAGCGGAGAAGGCCTTTGATCGGGTCGACTGGACCTTCTTGACACGAACAATGAGGAAATTTGGTTTTAACGAGACCTTTATAGGCATGGTGTGGGCTAACTACTCCGCCCCTCGATCGCAGGGTACCAGACAGGGTTGCCCGCTATCCCCGAGCTCTTTGCCCTCAGTATTGAACCCTTTGCGGAACGAATAAGGGACAATCCAGACATAGGTGGGGTGCCTTTTGGGACAGAGGAACACAAAATCTCCCTCTTCGCAGACGACGTGTTGCTCCCAATCACAAGGCGGTTCTCCTCTCTCCCGGCCATCCAAAATGAGCTCACCTCCTTTGAAAAGGCCTCGGGGTTTAAAGTTAATTTATCTAAGTCCTATCTCCTCAATCTGACACTACCCAGGGAAACCATGAGAGCCGTGGAAGATCTGTCCCCTTTTCAAAACACGCATAAAGACATCACGTACCTGGGCGTTAAACTTACCCCTAAGCCATCGAATCTCTGCGGGGTTAACTATCCTCCCTTGCTGCGGCAGCTTAAGGCGGATCTGACCAGGTGGAGAACCTCCTATACCTCCTGGATAGGACGCATCAATGCCGTTAAAATGAATGTGCTTCCCAGGTTGCTTTACCTCTTTCAGGGCCTTCCGATACCGGTGGAAAGGGTGCTATTTGTTGACCTGAAAAAGATGATCACTAAATTCATTTGGCAGGGGCAAAGGGCACGGTTATCTTATCGTCTACTCACTAAGGCGACAGTGGAAGGGGGATTAGCACTCCTGGACATCTTGGGCTATTATAGGGCAGCGCAACTCCGGGTGATCACAGATTGGTCCCTTCGCGAATCGGAAAACCTCTGGCTCCATATGGACTGGCAAATAGTGGGTAGGACGATCTGGGACCTCCTCAGGAAGTCAAAACAAAATCAGCCATTAAATGCTTATATTAGTACCCCCATAGCTACCACTCTGCAGGTATGGGATGACCTTAACAGATCAGCACCCCTGACCACCTTCCCTTCTCCCTACACCCCCATTCACTTTAATCTCGAGTTCCCACCGGCTCATCAAGAGGGTCGGTTCGAAGCTTGGCGGGAGGGGGGTTGCCTTATGATCTCGGATCTCTTTAAGGGGGGGAGGATGTTGACCTTTGAGGAATGCACCAAAACTTTTAAGCTTCAGCCCTCTGAAAAATTCCACTACATACAACTCAAACACTGGGTACAACAACCTCAGATCCGGTTAGCTGCAACCAGAGACTTACTCCCAATTGAAAAATTCGCTCAATCGGGGGCATCCTCGAGGGGGATCATCTCTTTCCTTTACTCACTCATACGGACGCTGAGTCCCCGCTCCACCCCTAGACACCAAAGATTCTGGGATTCTCTTCTTACTACTCCGCTGGGGGAAAAACGATGGGGCTCCTTGTATAAGGACATTTCCAAATACAATCGCTCCATGTTTCTGAGAGAGGCTCACTATAAAATGATGTACGAGTGGTACTTGCACCCCCAGAAGTTGAGCAAAATATTCCCTAACACCTCTGATAGATGTTGGAGAGGTTGTGGCCTCCTGGGAGATTTTAAGCATATATGGTGGGATTGTCCCTCAATTCAGCCCTTCTGGAAAGACATTTTATCCCAAATTAAGACGATACTGGGTTATTCAATTCCCACTACAATGGAACACACTCTCTTGGGGATTCGAGGACCCTAGTTTGAAATGCCAAGCCCACGGGGATCGCTCTGTTATGTGGTTGTGCTTAGGGGCCGCCAAAATGGCAATAGCTGCAGCGTGGAAGAAGGTGGAGGCCCCCTCCGTAACACAATGGCATGCTAGGCTATGGCGAGCTCTGGCAATGGAAAGAATGGCGGACATAGTAGAAGACACGAGAACAGGGTTCGACTATACTTGGGCCCCTGTGGTTGAGTATCTATCTGAAGGTTTGCTCCTCTTAGCTTGTGGCCCCAGGTTGAGGACTCTTCATCTCTTTCATATCTAACACACTGGGCGGCTGTGACTCTTGGGAAAAGAGGCTTGGTGGGTCTGTCTCGGGCCCTGGCCACAATAGCCCGTCCACACCATTGACCAACCGTGACTTTGTGATACCGTGATACTACTGTTTGTTTAGTTTTGTTTTTGAGTTATATGGGAAGAATGGTTGTAGGTGGGAGTCGCAAGTGCCAATTAGATAACAAGACTTACGATGGGAGTTAAAAAACGATGTCTTATTGGTCAACTTTCCCTTCAACCAGATGAGGTACATAAAGATTGTTGTTATCTCAGGTCGAGTCCTAGTACACAAGATGAACATGTCATTTGAGTTTCCTGTATCTCTTGATCTGTAAGATATGCTGGTGCCTCCCACCGCTGTTTGTTTTGTATGTGTTTTGCATAACTGAAACCAATAAAAACATTCTGAAATAAAGAAAGGGGCTTATTTACAAGCCCATTGCACCGCCAGTGCGGCACTTTTTTTTATGCACCGGCGGCGCAGTGTTCCTGCCCATATTAACAAGGCCACCTAAAGTCACCCTGCATGACTTTTCGTGGCCTTGTAAATATGGGCCCTTTTCACGCATTACTGTGCTTGAAAGGGGCGTTCCATGGGTGTTCCTGTGGGCGTTCCCAAGCAACATCCACGGAACTTGATGCATTCCCAGATTTACAACATTTTGTAAAAGTGGGAATGCTTCAGACTCCTACGCCTCCCTAGAGGTGTAGAAATGGTGAAACGAGGAGAAATACTTTTATTTCCCCTTGTTTTTTCCTCTTTCTATGTGTGCTGCATTCTGCATTATGCATAGAAAGTGGAAAATGCCATTAATGATTGTTTTTGTGCAGAAAGGTGTCTCTTCCTGCACAAAAACCATCATACCCACAGCGCAGGCACCCTTGCAAAATGACGCAAGGGGGCCTACGCTGGCATGTGGCTGCCAATTGTGCGCTAGCGCAGAAGAAAGCACAGGAATGTGTTGTATTGTTGTTAATACGATGCATCCCTGTGCTTTGAAAATGACGCAGCACTGCGCAGGTAAATGGCTTGTGGCGCCGTGTTGCATAATATTCTTGTAGATGAGGCTCAAAGTGTTTAATAAAACAGTAATTAATAGATTTTACAGACCGTTCTAAAGGCTATGCCCTTGAACATTTTTTTAAACTTGTGGATCTGCCACAATATACAAACAAATTCTATCTCTGCATCAGTAAATCCTGTATGTGCCTTTCAAAAAAGTGTATGCAAACAGAAACATCTGAGGCACAGGAAAGTCATTATTTCTGCCACAGTAGAAGCAGCAAGAATGACACTGAGCAACACTGCTGCCTCTGTACTGTTGCAAGATACACAATAAATACACGAAGGTAGCTTGTGGCAGGTCCTTTCTATCTCTTAGTAGTTGCCTCCACTACTACCAATCTCCAGCTCACCTCTATCAGCCCTGCCAAGTACCACGCATCAGGTGTTAGATGCATTTCAGTGTGGTGGTCTGCATTACCGCACTGAAATGCATTGTTACGCATTTATAGAACCCCAACTGTCTGCCGGAGCGCTGCATTGAACACCTCCATCGACTGCTCAAAGCTGTTCGCTGTGCTTGCGGCAGACTCGGGGGCTGGCTCAGCTCACGCCTGGCTGTGGCTACAATGTTTCACAACATCACGGCAATGTAAATTTTACTAACGACGTTACGTCACAAGAGTTTTTCAGTCTCATGATGTAATTTGCCCAATCACCTATAGGCAGGCCCAGCTGCCCAAGGCGCAAGAGCAGCACAGTTTAAAGTTGCTTGGCACTGGCAGACAGCTTGAGCTGGGAGCCTGCTGCAGCTTGCACCACGCAGCCCGGTGTAATCATGATTCGGACCGCAGCCGCCGCCGGGTGAGACTGAATCTGGTCTGCATCGCAACCACTTTATTAAAGTATTCCCCACGGATCTGAGAAGTTAGGAAGCGCGCATAGGCTTCATCAGAGGTAGTTGGTGGCCCGGAAGGGGTCCGGTCCTGGAACGGGGGATTGGATTCCCCCCGGGGTTGCCACTTATGGCAAGCTGCCCTTGGAGACAACAGCAGCAAGTGTGCGACAGGCCCAGTGCAAGTGGAGTTAGTGGGGCCTTCTTTTATTTTCCAGGCATACGGCGTAATAACACTATACGCGCCAGCTCCAGCCTGAAATCAACTTTTTATAGGCTTGACAAATGGCGCTGCATGCGCCCATGGTGGCCAAAATGGGCTTAGCCTAGTACTGTCCCCTTAAAACTTGTTGCCACTCTCTGTGGGCCCACCTGCTGCTGCACCAGCCCCTGGACATTGTGGTTTCCCCAGCCTGTTTCCTGTCCCAGCCTGCCTGTTCTGACTGGCGCAGGCCGAACTGAGAGCAGCATATTCTTGCCATTGGACAGCCTCAAACAGGACTTCACCTGAAGGACACTCCTGTCAGCCCTGATGGGGTCAAAGCAGCTCAGCTGCGTGGCACCCAGTACAGAGGCGCCGCACTTCTAGACACAATGAGTGAGTGCAGTACTCACTTTGATTCTCCACTGTAATGTATTGCTTTTATTTAGACTACATTGCTAC
This sequence comes from Calotriton arnoldi, assembly GCA_963921515.1. Taxonomy (NCBI): domain Eukaryota; kingdom Metazoa; phylum Chordata; class Amphibia; order Caudata; family Salamandridae; genus Calotriton; species Calotriton arnoldi. Next base: position 1,572,780 of record CAWUFW010001518.1, read on the forward strand.
TCTACTGGGAAGCTGCGTGTGACATCTTCCTGAGTTCCATTTAGAACCTGTTTCAAGTTCTTCTGCCTATACTATTTATTCATCTAATGTGGAGAACACCACATTAATTTGGCGACGAGCGTGGCAGTGTGCTCTCACCTCAACATCCAGTGAAGGTTGGCATGCTCCAGCACTTTCCCGTGATTGAATTCGCATTACTTGCTCCTCCAGCGGCTGTGTAACCAGATTTCGAGAAGAGTGATTACCTTCTCCAGCGGCGGTCTTGGGGGACGCGTACTGCCTCCATCGGATATCGGGTGAGGAGTGAAGATGAGGGACGGGTTGTGAAACGCATATGCGTTTCACGGATTGTCTGGAGGTGGGCCTAGAGGAAAGCTGAACTGCGCGTGCGTGTTAACCGCGTCAGAGCAGTGTTCAGCGCCTTCAAGCATCGTGGAACGTTCTGTGCAGCATCAGTTTGGCAGGAATCGTGGGGTTGCTGGGAACGAAGAAAAGAGTAAGGACGCTATTCTCAGAGAAGCGTCATCGCGTCATGGCACGTTTTCGGCGGCCATTTTAAGGTGTTGGGAAGATCACCATTTGAGACAGTGTACTCTCCGGTTACAGCGTATTCGCCGAGCTAATATAGAAAAAGAGAGAAAAAAAAACTCCATTGGCACTTTGTTTCTTGTGTTTCCTTCTGCATTTGAAGACACGGTGACTGGCACACCTTGGAGTTTTGCCGGAACATATCAGTGGGACAGTCTTTTCGTTTCATTCTGCATATCAAGAAACTGTGACTGGAGTTTTGCCACTTTAGGGACATGTGTGATCCTGGACGTATCTGAGTGTTTCAGGTTTGGGGTTATTGCAGATGTGTAACACATGTTTAGGAGCTGGTTGTTTAAAATGTTGCTGGCTCAAAATTGAATTTGTGTCGACAGCGCGCTTATGATTTTAGTTTGCAGGCTTATAGTGCTCTGTGTCTTGAGTTAGCATTTGGCTTTTAGAAGTCTGCATGTGTTTTTAAGATACTTATTACTTTAGCGCAGTGACATCTAGGAGCGCAGTACGTCTAAGTAGTCATTAGTTTTTTTTTGTTTTTTTTGCAACAATCCTTTGGTCATCATAGAATTTTTTTTTTTTTTTATTAAAATCTGAGTGTAAAGGGGATTTCTACACAGCTGGGTTTAGGAAGTTACAGGTGTTTATTGTATATCCAAGTATGCAGAATGTAACACAACCGCCTTTTTTCCTTACCAGTCCAGGTGAACCCACGATTAAGTGGCAAAAATGGAAAAAGATTTTTGGGAATTATGCACGTGTTTGTGGGACGAACTTAAGTGCAGAAAGGAAACATTCCCTACTTTTGCACTGTTTAGGGGGTGAAGGACAAGAAGTTCTTGAACATTTGCCGGAACTCAGCTCTGGTGACCAAAGAAGCTTGAATGAATACGAAATGTGTATTCTTCAATTAGATAGACATTATCTTCCTCGTCTGAGCACCATAATGGAACGTTACCACTTCGGGCTTCGAGAGCAGAAAAGGGATGAATCTGTAGAAGAGTTTGTCACGGCTTTGAGGAAACTTGCAGCGTCTTGCAAGTTTGGAGGTGCAGTAGAGGAAAGGATCAGTTCGTTTTGAGATGTGCTCATGACAAAATCAGGGAAGAATTATGGTTAAAAGATGAACCTCCCTTAGATGAGGTTCTCGCTATAGCTAAGCGAGTTGAACATATGATGAAGTGTGTTCGTGAATTGAGCGTTGCAAAGGAAAAGTCTTGTGCTTCAACTTCAAACATTGAAGAAGTGGTATGTCTAGTAAAAAACAAGGCACCTGTTGTCAGTGAAGGTGACAAATATTCTAGGGGTTGTGAGGGTTCTTCGTATTCTTCTTCTGCTTCCCTTGCTGACAACAGATTCATTTGTTTTAGGTGTGGCAGAGCGGGTCATAGAGCTAATGCTCCGTTCTGTCCTGCTCTGAACATTAATTGTAGTGCTTGTGGCAGAAAAGGACACTATGCAAAATGGTGCAGGAACAAGGGTAAAAGAAGGGAACAACCTCAAGCACAGATCAGAGATCATCCACAGGTAAAGGAGATTATGTATCAGGTTGATGGGGAGAGAGCCAATCATCCTTCTCATGTGGTTAAAATGTTTCAGGTGGATGTAGAGAAAGCCTCTCATCCTTCCCATGTAGTCAAAATTCATGGCGTTGAGCTTGATTTGAAGTTTGATTCTTGCTCACACCTTACCATGATTAATGAAGATACTTTTGATCGGTATTTTAAAGACAAGTGTACGCTAATGAAAGGTGATGTTTCTCCTGTGGGGTATGGTGGTGTGCCAATAATCCTGTTGGGGTATTTTTTATCCTGTATTGAATTAGGTGAACGCACCATTTCTGGGAAGGTTTATGTGGCTAAGGTTGGGGATGCGCTATTGGGGTGGACTCACCAGCGTTTGCTTGGCGTTATTCTCAATCCAAACACAGAACCACAGGTAATAGTCCAGACTGTAGAAGATTCTTGGTCTACTTTGTCTGAGCGGTTTGCTGATGTTTTTGAAGACAAATTAGGATGTCTTAAAGGTTACAAACATCACATAAGACTGAAGGAGGGTGCTATTCCGGTTGTTGCCAAAGTCAGAAGGGTACCTTTGAATGAACAGGCTGGTGTCCAAAAGGAGATTGAGCGTTTAGTTGACTTGGATCTTGTGTCCGCCTACCACCAGGTTAAGTTGGATGAGATTTCTCAGGAATTGACAGCTTTTGTCACTCCTATGGGAACCTTTAAATTTTGTAGGATGCCTTTCAGTCTGGTTTCCGCTGCTTCCGTTTTTCAACGGATCATGTCCAATGTCCTTAAAGGTGTTCCTGGGGTGAAGTGCTATCAAGATGACTTGCTGATTTATGGTAGTACTAAAGCCGAACATTATTCGAGAGCGTGTTCTGTCTTGGATTGTCTGAGAAAGGCTGGTTTAACACTAAAAAAGGAGAAGTGCAGGTTTGCGGTGGATGAGGTTAACTATCTTGGACACTGCATTACAGGTCGTGGCGTTTTTCCTAAGAAAGACTTGGTTGAGTCTATTGAAAATGTCAGTGAGCCCTCTAATAAGGAGGAGTTACTTTCCTTTATAGGAATGGTTGAGTTTTACAGTAAGTTTATTCCTGGTTATGCTGATAAGACTCATGCGCTCAGGAAACTTACTGCGAAAAGTGCTGTGTTTGATTGGAGTTGTGAGTGTGCCAATGAGTTTGTTGCCATCAAGCATGATCTGAAGGAAGCACCTTCTCTTCAATCCTTTGTGCCGGGGGGATGAGACTTTGATTCTTACTGATGCCAGTGCTAAGGGCCTGGGTGCTGTGCTATTACAGAAGAGTTGTGGTGTTGAGAGACTTATTGCCTGTGCGTCCAGATGTTTAAGAGGTTCAGAGCTAAACTATTCGATAATTGAAAAGGAGTCTCTTGCCATTTTTTGGGCACTAAGGAAGTATAGAAATTTGATTTGGGGAACCAAGGTGAAGGTGTTGTCTGATCATAAACCCCTCAAAGAAGTGTTTTCAAAGAAAGGTTTGGATTCCATTTCTTCGAGAATCAGAAGATGGATCATTTCTATACAAGAGTTTGATTTTATTGTGGATTATATTCCAGGTGTTATTAACAAGTCGGCTGATTGTCTTTCTAGATTGGTGGATGTTAACAGTTCCGATGAGAAGGATGTTGATCTAGTAGATGATGTGGTTAATGTTTGTGAAATTACTGTTGGTGTTGTCGAGGAGTTAGAGTGGAAAACAGAAGTTGGGAAAGATCAGGAAATCTCAAAAGTTATAGAGTTACTTTCATTAGGGAAAAACAAACATCTGGTCAAGCCCTGGTCTCTGATTTGTGATGAGTTGGCTATTGTTGATGGATTACTAGTGCGAGGCACCAAACTTGTTCCTCCGGTGGGTGTGCGTGGCAAACTTTTATCTCTTGCTCACTCTGGTCATTTAGGCATTGTTAAGACCAAGGAATATTTGAGGATGAATTACTGGTGGCCTGCCATGGACAGAGAGATTGAAAAGATGGTTCGAGACTGTCTGGAGTGTTGTTCCAGTGATAAGGTTCTCAAAACCAGACAAATGCCCATGGTCTGCAGAAAGCTACCTAACTATCCCTGGGATGAGTTAGCTATCGACATAGTGGGACCCCTGCATGGGGTGTCTGATACACCTTATTTGGTAGTCCTGCTGGATCTTTATTCTAGATGGATTGAAGTGTGCTCGCTCAGAGATATCTCTTCTTTGAGTGTCATTAAGTTTTTAGAAGAGGTTTTCAAGAAGGAGAGTTATCCTAATTCCATACTCTCAGATAATGGGACTCAGTTTTGCTCTTCGGAATTTCAGACTTATCTGAGAGATTGTGGGATTACTCACAAACGCAGTGCTGTTTATCATCCCGAAACCAACGGGGCTGTTGAAAGAGTCAATAAAACTCTTAAGGAGAGTATTCAGTTGGCAAGGGCGAACAACTTAAACTGGAAACAGGTTTTGCAAGATAGAATATCTGCCTATCGCATGTCTCCCCACTCCACCACCGGTAGGTCTCCCTTCGAGCTGTTTAGAGGTAGGGCACCAAACTCAAAACTATGCCCTGGGTGGGTGTCCTTCAATAAGGGTTTGAAAGACAATTGCATTGGTGGTTGGAGGGACAGAGAACTTAAGAAACAGGTGGATAGAAAACGTTACTTTGATGAAAAAAAATCTGTGCATTACAACTGGTTGAGTGTTGGCTATTTTGTAAAAATTAGAGCGCCTGTAGGCTGCCAATCTTGGTCTAAGTTTTCAAAAATGAGAAGAATTGTTAAAATTTTCAGAAATGCAGTCAAAACTGAGGATGGTAGGATATGGAATAAAAGTCGTGTGGTCTCTGTCAATTCTCATCCCAGTTTGGGAGGGAGACCTTCCAGTTCATTAAACAGGGATGACAAGCCTTCGTCATCCAACTCACACTCTTTGCCTGTTAATATCAGAGAGAGGAGTCAGAGATTGTGCAGTCTTCCATTTTATATGAAGAACTATGTCATGTGAGCTGTTCTCTTTCATTAATCATTTTTTATTTTGTTCTGTTGTTTGTCTTTTGTAAGGAGAGAAGGTGTGTGACATCTTCCTGAGTTCCATTTAGAACCTTACTCTGTATTCTGGTTTAGAATGTGAGGGGGTTTTGAGTGGAGTCAGTTTATCGGATAAGCTGTTGGTGGCTGAGGTGAAATAAACGGACCTGTTTCAAGTTCTTCTGCCTATACTATTTATTCATCTAATGTGGAGAACACCACACTGCGTTATACATATATAAAGATGAAGAACCAGTGTTCTAGGGTTACTCCACTGTAAACCAACGAGAATATACATCAAATCAAACATTTCATTCCTCAAAATGATTGAAATTATTGTAACACCATGGAATATTTCGGGAAGTGATGGCTCATTACGAGGAAGGAAGGCAGGCAGACACAGTCATTCACAGCCCTGCTTCTGTCACTCTTAGCTTGTATCATACTTGAGGGACAAAGTTGGAAAAGTGGTGGCGGTCATGTCAGGCAGTTTGTCCTGTTATTAGAAAGTAGGTGGATCCACACTTGTTGAATGCTCACCTGGGCACAGTATGTGCACTGCTGTTTATTAGCAGTCAGGATGCATGATTATTTTTTATTTAATATTGGGCCTCACTGCTACCATTTACACCGTTCTATAGCTGTGTTGCACTTTTAGTTTCACTATTATTTTAATTGAAGAATCAATTTTTTTTCTGCTTGAGAGGCCTTTTTGTGTTTGTGTTTTTGTAATGTTTTAAAACTGTCTGTGTTGTGTACTATTCGATCAGGATGATAATGAAAGAGTACAAAATACATCTGATAGTAGTCCGGGCTGAACATGCCTTTTATTCCACTGGGCATTTTCCCACAGCCCTGCAAAGTACTATGCATCAGAAGTTAGACTGAGGCATTTTAGTGCTGATGTTTGCAACACTGCACTGAAATGCATTAGTCACACATTAAAGCTCCCCTCTGACCACGAGGTGCTCAAGGCTGCCTGGCTACATTTCACGAAAGTACCCAGTGCTTTTTCAGCTTGTAGTGCTGAGCTGCTGGCTCCTGCACCGTGCAGCACTGAGCTGCTGCAGAGCTCCTCTGAGAAAATCTGTCACATTTGAGCCTTGCCTGCTTGTGAGGACAGTAGGTTAGTGACTTTCCATTTCAGAGCTTTGCAGCAGTTTTGAGATCTTTTTAGAACTTCTCATTACTCAAAAGGGTGTCATTTCTGATATTTATCTGTTTCCATGCACATCATTGCTTGGTATTACTCGCATGACAGTGTCACTCTAAGTGTCACACATTGGGTCACTGAATATTACTAATAAGTACACCAAATCCATGAAAATGCCACAAATAAGCAATCTGAAACTTGGCAGCTATGGCATCTCTGTTGTTTTAGAGAGTTATTGATGATCTAGGGCTAGTTATTACACCTAAGGCGCTGCCGGCAGGGCTCACTTCTATCAAGCTGTGCTGGCCTCTAAGTGTCTCATTAGCATGTGGTCTTGCAGCGCATTGTGACTGGTCAGGATGATATAAGAATTAAACAAACACTGCAGCCCTGGCAAGTATGACGCATTAAGGGTTAGACTAACGCAAATTAGTCATTAGCCCCGCATTGGCACTTTTATGTCACTCACTTTAGAGCTCCGAGCTCAGGTCCAGGCGTTTGTCCTTTACCGCATTTATGCAAATATTATTTCCATTACATGTTATTGAGATGCGTCCTGTCAAATCGTCTCCATTTACCTGCTGGTAGCTCGGGTTTTCAGGGTTATGTCAAGAATGCATCATTTGGCTCCGGACATGCCCCTTTGCGTTTCTCTGGGTCTTATGTATTGGCTGACTGCACTGCTGGTTAAGGGTTGAGTGTCTTGTTGTTGCCTCGCATTGAGACCCACCCACTGATCACGGTCCTCAGCCGTGCACAGTCAGGTGTGGTGTTGGATTTGCACGGGCAGGTCACACTTCAGTAGTGAGTCCCGAAATAAGACTGCACAGTCTGTAGAGCTCGGATTGGGAGCCGTGGGATTTATTTGTGGGGAGACTCGCAATAAGCCAGACACACTAATTCAACCGAGCCATCACTTGTCACTATTCTGGAGCAAGCTACCTGTGTCTTCAGCAGGCTTCCTGCCACTCACTTTAAGATGCCCTCTGTGTGCATTTTTCATTAAATCCCACACTGGCATCAGTGTGAGTTTAATGTGCTGAGACGTTTGATACCAAACTTCCCAGTTTTCAGTAAAGCCATTATGGTACTGTAGAGTTCGTAATGACAAACTCCCAGCACCATATACTCTTAATGGCATTACTGCAGTTACAATGTCTAAGAATTGGCTTAGAACCTGTAGGGGTACAGGGCTCATGCACCTGTACCCTCACCACTGGTATAGTGCACCCAGCTAGAGGGGTGACTGACCTATGCCAGGGCAGTGGGTTGTAGGCATGGCACACAGGGATTTGTGCCATGTCGACTCTTCACTTTGTTCTGCACCAAAACACGCAGCCTGCAAAGGCAGTGTGTGTGTGTGTAAAGGGACAGGGCCTGTAAGGGTGGCACAATAAGTGCTGCAGCCCTTAGGGGCCTTCCCTGGCCATAGTGCCCTTGGTACCTGTGGTACCATTTACAAGGAACTGCCCTGTGGCCAAAGAGTGCCAATTGGGCTTTGTCTTCAATGCAGTTTAGGGAAAGAACATAGGCCCTGGGTACCTGTTTGGCAGGAGCCCAGGGCACACTCAGTCAAAGTACACCAGCAGTTTAGCAAAAAGGGGGGCAACCATGCAAAAAGAGGGCACTTTCCTACACACCCCTCCGCCCCAACGAAAGAGGATGAGACTAACCTTTCCCTAGAGAGTCTTCATTGTCTAAGTGGAAGAACCTGGAAAGTCTATCTGCATTGGCATGGGCAGTCCCAGGTCTGTGTTCCACAATAAAGTCCATTCCCTGTAGGGAGATGGACCACCTCAAAAGTTTAGGATTTTCACCTTTCATCTGCATTAGCCATTTGAGAGGTCTGTGGTCAGTTTGAACTAGGAAGTGAGTACCAAAGAAGTATGGTCTCAGCTTCTTCTGGGACCAAACCACAGCAAAGGCCTCCCTCTCAATGGCACTCCAACGCTGCTCCCTGGGGAGAAGTCTTCTGCTTATAAAAGCAACAGGTTGGTCTTGGCCTTCATCATTGATCTGGGATAGGACCGCTCCTATCCCTGGTTCGGAGGCATCAGTCTGCACTATGAACTGCTTAGTATAGTCTGGAGCTTTGAGAATGGGTGCTGAGCAGATTGCCTCTTTCAGGGTGTCAAAAGCCTTTTGACAGCCAACTGTCCAGTTTACCTTTTTGGGCATCTTCTTCGAGGTGAGTTCTGTGAGGGGAGTCACAATGGACCCATATCCCTTCACAAACCTCCTGTAGTACCCAGTCAAGCCAAGAAATGCCCTGACTTGGGTCTGGGTTGATGTAGCTGCCCAGTCCAGGATGGCCTGGATCTTGGGCTATAACGTTTGCACTTGGCCTCCACCAACAAGGTGGCCCAAGTATACCACTGTTCCCTGCCTTATCTGGCATTTGGATGCCTTGCTAGTTAGGCCTGCAGTTTGCAGGGCTTGTAAAACCTTCCCCAGGAGGATCAGGTGATCCTGCCAGGTGGAACTAAAGACAGCAATATCATCTAGATATGCTGCACTAAAGGATTCCAATCCAGCAAGGACTTGATTCACCAACCTCTGGAAGGTGGCCGGGGCATTCTTTAAACCAAAAGGCATAACAGTAAACTGATAATGCCCATCAGGTGTGGAGAATGCTGGCTTTTCTTTTGTTCCTGGTGCCATGCCAATCTGCCAGTACCCTGCAGTTAAGTCAAAGGTACTTAGAAATTTGGCTGCACCCAATTTATCTATCAACTCATCTGCTCTTGGGATAGGGTGAGCATCTGTCTGGGTGACAGAGCTGCGCCCTCTGTAGTCCACACAGAACCTCATTTCTCTCTTTCCACCCTGGGGATGAGGTTTGGGGACTAGAACCACTGGGCTGGCCCAGGGGCTCTATGCTTTCCTCTGATGCTTTCCTTGACTTGATCAGACTGTCGATAGATTTTGTTCTTGACAGGTACACTGTCACCAGTGTCCACATCATGGGTACTCCAGTTTGTCTGACCAGGGGTCAAGGAAAAGAGCTTAGCATACTGCTGCAAGACTTGCTTGTAGTCATTCTGCTGTTGGGCAGTGATGGTGAAAAGACAACTCCATCCACTGACCCATCTTTGGGGCTGTAGGAGAGGAAGTCAGGGAGAGGTTCACTCTCTGTCTCCTGATCCTCATCAGTCACCATCAGCATGGTGATGTCAGCCCTGTCATGAAAAAGCTTAAGGCGGTTCACATGGATCACCCTTTTGGTTGTCCTGCTTGTGCCTAGGTCCACCAAGTAGGTGACCTCGCTTTTCTTCTCTAAGATGGGGTAAGGGCCACTCCATTTGTCCTGGAGAGCCCTTGGTGCCACTGGCTCCAAAACCCACACCTTTTGCCCTGGTTGAAATTCTACCAGTGCAGCTTTTTGGTCATACCAGGGCTTCTGGAGCTCCTGGCTGGCCTCAAGATTTTTGGAAGCTTTTTCCATGTACTCTGCCATTCTGGAACTTAGGCCTAGTTCATAGTCCACAATGTCTTGTTTGGGTTCCTGGAGAGGCTTCTCCGAACCCTCTTTTACAAGACAGAGTGGTCCCTTAACAGGATGGCCAAACAGAAGTTCAAAGGGGGAAAACCCTACTCCCTTCTGAGGCACCTCTCTGCAGGTGAATAGCAAGCACGGTAAGAGGACATCCCATCTCCTTTTGAGTTTTTCAGGGAGTTCCATAATCATGCCTTTCAATGTCTTGTTAAACCTCTCAACAAGACCATTGGTTTGTGGGTGATAGGGTGTAATAAACTTGTACTGCACTCCACACTTTTTCCACATGTTTTAGGTAAGCAGACATGAAGTTTGACCCTCTGTCTGAAACCACCTCCTTAGGAAACCCTACCCTGGTGAAGGCACCAATGAAGGCCTTGGCTACTGCAGGAGCTGTAGTAGTCCTAAGGGGAATTGCCTCAGGATACCTAGTGGCATGATCCACTACCACTAGTATAAATTTGTGTCCTGATGCTGTGGGAGGTTCAAGTGGACCCACTATGTCCACGCCTACCCTTTCAAAGGGAACCCCAACCACTGGTAGTGGAATCAAGGGGGGCTTTGGGTGTCCACCTGTTTTGCCACTGGCTTGACAGGTGACACAGGAGCTGACAAACTCCTTTACTTTCTGAGACATCTGGGGGCAGTAAAAGTGGCTAACTAGCCTTTCCCAGGTTTTGGTTTGGCCGAGATGTCCAGCTAGGGGGATGTCATGAGCTAAAGTTAGTAAGAACTCCCTGTACTTCTGAGGCACTACCACTCTCCTAGTGGCTCCAGGGTTGGGGTCTCTGGCCTCAGTGTACAGTAGTCCCCCCTCCCAATAGACACTGTGGGTACCACTGACCTCCCCCTTTTCCTGTGCAGCAGCTTGCTGCCTCAGGCTTTCAAGAGTTGGACAGTCCTAGAGGGTCCCCCTGGGCCTAAGGGCTCAACCTGGTAAGGGTCAAGTTCCATAGGCTCAGTTCCCTCTGGGGTTTCCAAGTCCTCTCCCTGAGGAGAGGGGTCTTGATCCTTTTGCTGTACAGAAGCTGGTTTCCCGGTCTTCTTACCTTTCCTCTTGGAAGGTTGGGCCATTCTTTCAGGCTCCAACAGTTCTTGTTCACCCTGCTTTCAGCTCTTTGCTGTAGTCTTTACACACACCACCTCAGGGATGTCCAGCATTGCTGCATGGGTTTTTAATTCTACCTCAGCCCATGCTGAAGTTTCCAGGTCATAACCAAGCAGACAGGCAGCTGGAAGCTTTGGAGAGACCACTACCTGTTTCAGACCAGTAACCCCCCTGTCTAATGTCACCATAGCCATGGCATGGTTAGTAGTAACACTGTCAGCATTGGTGACTGGGTAAGTTTTTCCAATCAGGTATTGCTCTGGGGAAACCAGTGTATCTCTCACCATAGTGACACTGCCACCTGTATCCCTCAGGGCTTCTATTCTAGTCCCATTGATCCAGGGTTATTGCAAATACTTCTTTAAGTTGGGTGGCCACACAGCTAAAGTGGCAAACTCAACTTCACCCTCTGTGACTAGAACTGCTTCAGTGTGAACCCTGATTTGCTCTGGGCACACTGTTGATCCCATCTGGAGACTGACTACACCAGGAGTAGCTGTAGGAGGACTAGGGGGGCTTCTTGTTAGGACAAGAAGCATCTCCAATTGTGTCCCAACTTCTTACAGTTGTTACACCAGGCCTTTAGGGGATCAAAGTTCTTTCCCTTGTACCTATTATTGGACTGGGAAGAGGTTTGGTACCCACCCCCCTGTGCAGGTTTTTGGGGCCCCTTTGAAGACTCAGGCTTTTTATCTTGGGGATTCTCACCCCCTTTCCCCTGGGGAGGTTTTGTAACTCCTTTCTTTTGGTCACCCCCAGTGGCTGTTTTTGTCACCCTTGTCTTGACCCTGTGGTCTGCCTTCTTTTCCAATTCTTGGGGGGAAATTAGACCTAGGTCTACCAAATGCTGATGTAACTTTTCATTAGTGCAATTACTTAAAATATGTTCTTTCATAAACAAATTGTAAAGTCCATTGAAATCATGCACATTATTTCCAGTTAACCAACCATCCAGTGTTTTAACTGAGTAGGCAACAAAGTCAATCCAGGATTTTTTTGGGGTTTTGTGAGCCCCCCTGAATCTAATTCTATATTCCTCAGTTGTGAGTCCAAAGCCCTCAATCAGAGTACTCTTCATGAGGTCATAAGACACAGCATCTGCCTCTGTAAGGGTCAGGAGTCTGTCCCTGCAGTTACCAGTGAACAGTTCCCAAAGGAGTGCCCCCCAGTGTGACTTCTTCACTTTTCTCATTTCACAAGCCCTCTCAAAGGCTTTGAACCATTTTGTGATATCATCACCCTCTTCATATTTAGGGACAACCCCTTTGGGGATTTTAGGATCATAAGATTGCTCTTTATCCTTATTTAGTAAATTGCTGCCACCATTGATGGGAGCTAAGCCCATCTCTGCTCTCTCTTTCTCTAGAGCCAGGAGTCTGGTCTCTAGATCCAATCTTTTGGTCAACCTTGCTAAAAGGTTGTCCTCCTCATTGAGGCTGTCCTCAATGTCCTCAGTAGCACCTGATCCACCTGTGTGTGCTCTAGGTGCTAAGAGGTTTATTCTTGGAGTCAAGGGCACTTGGGCCCTTCTCTCCCCATGAAGTGGGGGGGGGGGGTGGTAGTTATCCTCATCCCCTCCCTCTACTTCTTCATCTGAGAGGTCTTTACCATTCTCAGAAGGATGGTCCTTAGCATACCCTGCCAACAGCTCCTGGAGCTTTTGTTTGGAGGGATGGGACCCCATGATTATATTTTTAAGTTTGCATAGAGACCTTAACTCCCTAAATTCTAAGTGGAGATAAGGGGTGAGCTCGAGCTCCTCAACCTGGTTCTCTATGCCATTGTGGTTATCCTCACTAACAGCTGGGTTCTTGTTAAGAGACATTGTTAAAAAAAACTTCTAACCCCTCTTATCCCTAACTAAAGTGAACTTTTATTTTTCTCAAACTCTAAAGGGACTTAACCAAGGCCCTAACAAGACTTTTAGTAATTTGGAAAAATTTGTCAATTCAAAAAAATCAGAATTCTAAAGACAATTTAAGAGTTCTGTCGTGTGATCAGGTGGTAACCAAGGGGTATATTATCAAGAACGGCGTTAAAAATTATCGCCGCTTTAGCGGCAGAAAACTGCCGCTAAAGCGGCGATAATGGGCTTGATAATATGCCCTTGAGAATTCCAATAGAAGTCCATGTTCTGGTGTGAACATGGGCTTCTATTGGAATTCTCCCTAGTTAGTCCAACAAATGCAAAGTTGTATATCACACCGCTGATCCACCAATGTAGGAAGCTGGCTCTGTATATACTATACCAAAATGAGGTATAGTGTGCACAGAGTCCAGTGGAACCCCAAAGGTAGGCAGAGGTAAAAGTAGATAGCACCTTACTCTCTATTTGTGGTAGTGTGGGCGAGCAGTAAGGCTTTATCAGAGGGTAGTGTTAAGCATTTGTTGTACACACTCAATCAGCAAATGATGTCACACACTCAAAGACAGAACTCAGACCAATTTTGTTTGTATAAAATATTATTAAGTTATTTTATTTCTAGAACCAAGCCAAGCCTGGCACAGGTAAGTGAAATAAATGCTTTGCAAAATCTTATGCAGTGTTTGCAATTGAATGCAAGGTTCAAATGCAGTTTGATTGAAATACAGGTAAGTCAAAATATCGAAATTACTGTTCAGATTACTTTTTAGTTACTTTTCAGATTACATTTTATGTTACTTTTTCTACTCAGTGTGATATGCCTAGATATCACACTGGGACATTTCCTAGAGAAAGGGTAAGTAAAATCAGTTTTGCACAGTTGTAGTTTTTCAGGTTTCCATACAAATCAACTCCACACAAAACATTTTTCAGAGAAAAACAGTCAATGTATTCAAATGGAGAGAAATGAAGTTATAGGTTACCAGGTAAGTACTCGGTCTTTGGGGTTGAGTTTCTGGGATTAGAACAAGGGTTCCCCCAAGGTCAAGGATGCACTCTCAAAACACCCTCAGCGGCACTAGGGCGGCCGGGTGCAGAGTGCTGAGGCCCAATGTTATCCAATGAGGGATAGGGGGCCTCCGGTTGGTGGCTGCTTACGAGCAGGCCACTGGGTTGTGGGAGCAAAGCTCCTGGTGTTAGGCTCAGGGCAAAGGGGGATCCCTGTTTAGCACACAAAGTGCACCCGCAACGGCGCAGGGGCGGCTGGGTGCAGGGTGCTGGTTTGGGGTCGGGTGCCCTGTTGATTTCAATAGGGATTCTTCGATTTCAACAAAGACTGCAGGGTCGGGGACAAAGATCTTCTGGAAGTGACCACCGGTTGGAGAGGTAAGTTGGGATGCCTGGTGATGCTGGGACACCGTCGGTTGGGCCACGCAAGGCCATGGGACTTCGGGTGCAGGGGTGTCTTTAGGCGTCGGGTTTTCCTTACCAGCTCTGGTCGTGGTCGGGGGGACCTTCCAGAAAGAGGCTGCAGGCGTCGCTGGGAGATTCAAGGCAGGTCAGAGATCATCAGATCTCGGGTCAGGATCACCGGAGAGACCTCCTCGTGGTGTTGGGCCACTTGAACTCGGGCCGTGGGCGTCGGGTGCAGAGTGGTTCAGACTCGCGGATTTGGCCGGAGCCAGAGCCTGTCAGTGACCAAATCCGGTGCTCACGGGAGACAGAGTCTTTTCTGTGGAAGGCAGGGCAGGTCCTCGGGGTTCTTAAGGTTGCTGACTGCAGGACGCACCAGAGTTTTGCTTCTGCAGGTTCGAGGTGGGGACAGGCCGGTAGGGCTGGGGCCAAGTCAGTGGGCGTCCTTCTCTTCTTAGCTTTGACACGGCTTCTTCGGTCCTCCTCCTTCTTTTCTTCTTAGTCGATTCTTGTCTGAGGAGGCAGGGTTCAGGGGTGCCCCTAAATACTAAATTTAGGGGCGTTACAGGTAAGTAAAAGGTTGGGACCAATGGGTCCCTTCCTTGGGGTGGGTACACCCCCTATTATGCCACCCTCCAGTGGGAGGGGGGCTTATGCCTCACTCTGGTTGGCTGGGTTCCCTGGGGGGGACAGAGTTGTGCTTCACCTCGCCTCCCCCACCTGAGGGATGGGGTTGGCAAAGGTGGGCACACCTCCCTTCCTCACTTGGGGTCAGATGTATGACCGTTTTTTGCGGTCGCAAAGGGGCTTTAGGCCCGTTTGCGACCGCAAAAAATGTGTGGCCAATGTACCAACCGTATTTTGTGAGACGCTAATCAATTAGCGACTCGCAAAATAGGGTTATCGACTCGCTATTCGGAAGGGGCGTTCCAAGGGCATCCCTTCCTAATAGCGACTCCAAAACCTATGTATGAATGTTTTGCAACCGCAATCGCGGTCGTAAAACACTCGCAGTTTACCACCCTTCTCAGAAGGGTGGTAAGGCACTCGCAAACGGGAAGGGGTCACTAGGGGACCCCCCTTTGGGAAAGCATTTGCAAATATTTTTTAAGGGCAGGCAGTGGTCCCAGGGACCACTGCCTGCCCTTAAAATATGAAACTGAAAAGTTTAATTTTTATTTTTTAAATGCATCCCGTTTTCCTTTAAGGAAATTGTGCTGAATTTTAAAAAAAAAACCTCTTTCTTGACAAAGGAGTCCCAGACATGGTGGTCTGCTGACCCCAGAAGGCCACCATCCCTGGGAGTGCCAGCCATTCCCAATGGGGTCGCAAATTGATATTTATGAGACATGCAATTTGCGACCCATTGGGAGTCGCAAACAGTGTCTGAGACACTATTGTACATTGGATTTTGCGACTCGCAAATTGCGACTCTGAGAGATGGCGGGGACTGAGAGTTGTGCTTCACCTCCCCTCCCCAACCTGAGGGGTGGGGTTGGAAAAGGTGGACACACTTCCCTGCCTCACTTGGTTTTTCCGCCGATTCTCCCGCCCAAAGTGGGGGTCAGAACCGGTGGGGGCCAGTTGCTGGAAGCAGCAAAGGGCCTGGGGAAGTTCACAAAGGCGGCAAGCCTTTGAAGCTTCCCCTTCGTGGACCCTGCCCATCCTGGGGGAGGCGGCTTGGCACTTTGTCCCAGGATATGCATTGTTTCAGACCCCCGAGAGCAGCAGGCTCTAGACCCAGGGGTCCAGAAACATGTCTGATGGTGGCAGCTGGCGAGCAGCCACTCAGCCTGGATACTAGTGTTAGGTCGTTTTCAGGGGGCATCTCTAAGATGCCCTCTGTGTGCATTTTTCATTAAATCCCACACTGGCATCAGTGTGGGTTTAATGTGCTGAGAAGTTTGATACCAAACTTCCCAGTTTTCAGTAAAGCCAGTATGGTACTGTGGAGTTCGTAATGACAAACTCCCAGTACCATATACTCTTAATGGCATTTCTGCACTTGCAATGTCTAAGAATTGGCATAGACACTATAGGGGTACAGGGCTCATGCACCTGTACCCTCACCGCTGGTATAGTGCACCCAGCTAGAGGGGTGGCTGACCTATGCCAGGGCAGTGGGTTATAGGCATGGCACACAGAGATGTGTGCCATGTTGACTCTTCACTTTGTTCTGCACCAAAACACGCAGCCTGCAAAGGCAGTGTGTGTGTGTAAGGGTACAGGACCTCTAAGGGTGGCACAATAAGTGCTGCAGCCCTTAGGGGCCTTCCCTGGCCACAGTGCCCTTGGTACCTGTGGTACCATTTACAAGGGACTGCCCTGTGGCCAAAGAGTGCCAATTGGGTTTTGTCTTCAATGCAGTTTAGGGAAAGAACATAGGCCCTGGGTACCTGTTTGGCAGGAGCCCAGGGCAAACTCAGTCAAAGTACATCAGCAGTTTAGCAAAAAGTGGGGGCAACCATGCAAAAAGAGGGCACTTTCTTACATCTTCGCCCTATGCTTGGAGCCACTGGCAACCTGGGCCTGTATTAGAGAAGACATAGTGGGATTCTCAGCAGTAGGTCCAGAGCCTGACAAAATATCGCTGTATGCCGACATCCTACTATATCTCTCGAACCCTGTGACTTTGATACCTGTGGGTCTCTCGATATTTCATAGCTTTGAAAAATATGCAGGGTACAAGATTAACTGGAGTAAAACAACCCTCTTCGTAATGAGCGCTGGTGAAGGGGTCCCCTCGACCCCAGTTCTCATTAAGCTGGTGGTAGACAGGTTCCGATATCTGGGCATTGTGGTTACCCTGGATGAGGCCCTTTTTCTTGAGAAAAACTTGCTGGTGACGTACCAGGAGTTTCAGACAGACATGACAAGATAGAGATGACTATCACTATGCTTGTTGGGGAGAGCTTCGTTATTTAAGATGATCACCCTACCTAAATTTTTGTGTGTTCTTCAAAATCCCCCTTTTCCATTCCCAGACTCTTTCTTTGACAAAATGCGAGCCGTGCTGTGGCGCGGCGGCGCCACCAGAATAGCACTGCGGACGTTACAGAGAAGCGCGTACAATAGGGGCATATCCCTTCTGACCCTCCGGGCATACGGGCTACCCAGCTTCCAGCACTGAATGAGTGGAGTTTTGCCCCGAGGGGAGACCCAGCAATAAGGGTGGAACGGTCCCTGATGAACACACATACATTATATTTATGACCCTGGGGGCAGGACTGGGCTCCCGGGACCAAGTAGGGCTTTATTGCAGGCCTGGGACAGTGCCATAAAATACGTGGGGCATGCGAAAGGTGCTCAAAAGCAACCCCCCTGAGGAAAGGGGATAGGTTTAGAGAGCTGCAATAAGTAAGGGGTTAGGTCCGATGGGACACCATGGCATATGCATACTGGGGGACATAGCGGGACACGGGGGGATGAAGTCCTTCCAGGAGTTGCAGGAAGAGTTTGACCTAAACCCCTCCCAGAAATACACTTACCTTCAGGTATAACATGCCGTCCAGGCAGAACAGATTGATTGGGGGGACCTAGAGGATAGCAACCCTATTGAAGGCAGAATACTTATGGAGGAACTGGGCAGAAAGGAAATTTCATACACATACCATACGCTTAATAACAATAGGCCACACAACATACAGACACTTAGAGCAAGCTGGAAGGCAGACATAGGCCCAATGGAAGATGTGGACTGGGAGAGTGCACTGATGCACCCGCGAGAGGTAGCGATTAAAGCAACTTCCGACTTATTCAGCTAAAAATTCTGCACAGGGTATACTATAACCAAAGCTGCTTATCTAAGATGAGTGGATTGTTCTCCCCCAACTGCTTGAGATACAATTCTGGGGAGAGATCATTCTTCCACACTTTGTGGAATTGCCGGCTTATCCAAAGCTACTTACTAGGGATAATTGGGGAGCTTTCACTGATACTGGGACACCAGTTCGTTGTTCTGGGGATGTAGACATGCCCAGAAAGCAGTTGACCTTTTGCAGGCTGGGTTTTGCCTTGGGAGGTGAAGACATGGCAGGGCCCTCCAGGCCCCAACCAAAGACAGGGGGTATCCCTGAAAATGTGCACAGTTAAGGAGGCAGGAGGAGCAGACCCCAGGGTCACCTCCTCAGGGACCTACCCCTCGGGGAGAGTGGAAGAGGGAGAGAGGGAGGAATGAGAAGACTCAGCCCTGAAGTGGGAGGATGTGAGGAGTGATAACACCCACGTCAGGATGCACACTTGATTCAGACCCGGAACTGGGGGACTGTTCCATGGGGAACCTCAGGGAGTGGGGTAGGGAATCTGAACTGGATATCTGTGGCGCGCATATTGACTTATTGGTGGAAACCTGCACTTGTTTTTGTGTTGTATGTTCATAAAATAAATAAAAACAGCTTTAACAATACATAACCAGTAGTATGTATGATATGGTCCTATACTGCCACCTCTGAGTTCTTGATACATGCACCTACACAAACTGAAAGGGAAAAAAGTAAAAATAAGATTAAGGTTTGCACTTAAACATTAAAAGTATATACATGATAAATGTAAACAAAATGTGAAAGAAAAACGATTTACGGACAATCAAAAAAAAATTACAAACTGAAAGAATATGGGACATCTACTTACCAAGTCAAAATTATGGTAATGTGAAATGAAAAATCAGAAATTGTGGAGAGCGAGTTAGTGGCATATAACCAAAAAAAGTACACACTCAAAACACACAATATAAATGTAGTGAAATGACAATTTAGTAATAAAGCTAGAACCCCTGGATGAAAATATTTTATATATTGCCTGGTCGCTAAATGATTACAAACATTGGAAAGTTCCCGAAAAGAGAAACACAAAAAAACTCACTTGAAGTTATTGGAACATGTTTTTCTGTTTTTGGATTGATATATGTTTATTATTCAATGTTTTTGTACTTTGTGGAAGTAAAAAAATTGCAATAAAGAAATGTGAGAACAAAAATAAGAAGTTATTGGAGCATGGAAGACCGGGACAAATAGTATTGCAATCATGTGGCATTTGCACTAGGTAACTAATTGCAAACAATTTACTGCCAAATAAAGAGAACGAAACCTAGTTACTTGGTTACAGCTTCACATCCTTTAGTGTCTGCAATCCTAGTTGCAGACACTGAAAACAGGCAGAAACTAACAAAGCCGTGAAACTGTAACTCTGCAATGAACTGCGGAATGTCTCGGAGTTCAGGAAAATGAAATAAACTTCGGGAAGATTTGCTTCTCTCCCGGTTGAGCTTCAGGGTTGGCCCGTTCCTTAAAATGTACCTTGTGACATGGAATCCTAGCGACTCGGGATCAGAGCTTTGATACTGTGGTGTTTGAGATGGGGTTGGTGCAGGCGATAACCAGCCTTGATAATGAAGGGCAGGTGTCAGCCCAAGAGGACAATAGTGCACGTGTCACGACCACCGACACCCTTTCCAACGCGGCTATTGTGCAGAGCTGGATGCTGGACTTTAAAGCAGAGACAGGAGATGAACAATAAAGGATGGAGCTGGCACAGGCACAGTGAACATCCAGCTCTCATGCACCTGATGAGGGGAAGTGGGGCTTCTAGGTGCTGTGGCCAAATGTCCGTACTCTTTCAGTTGGCTGATAGCTTCTTTACCTTGAGGAAACAGGCAACATTCAGCTCTATATTTTGGAAGCAGAACAGCAGAGTCTGTGCTCATCTGTTCCGAAGAAAATATTGATTCAGCTCGACTTCCAAGTAAGGGTAGTGTTGCAGGGATTCTGCACAAACACAGAACTATGCGCAGTAATATGGGACCTTGGTGTATAGGGACTGGGTCTTCCTATCACCTTAGTAGCCACAAACCCAGGACTGACGAGCTATAGTGTCTCACTTGCTCTCCTACTCACTCACAGAGAAACAAATGATTAGACAACCCAGAACACAACACTCCCAAATCTCTCAGGAATCGTGGTAACCAGGCACACCCTTTCGCTCCCACTCTTGTACTTGTCCACAATAAGATCTGACAGGGACACGAAACAGTTTAAAATATTTATTTTAACTAACGTGCCCTAACATGCAGGAAAATGCATAGTACAAATATAGTCAGCATAGCAGCTAGTCCATATATCATGAAGGGAGATGTCATCATAAAAAGGCTATGGAGAAAAGACTATCGTGCCTAACCTCTCTCCCCTTGCTAAGAAGAAGTATTATTATATAATAGAAAATCTCTGGGCTTTGTCAGCATACTCCATACCTAAGCCTATAGATGGTAGATCTACATCATAGGTGCTGTCTCGTTCTTCTCTCTGGAAAGGTCCCTCTCCAAGTGTGTGCTACCTATTCGTGTATTCTAATAAAACCCAAGTACATTTGTCTAAACAACAGCTGCATCGGTATGTTTTGTCTAAGGGCTAAGGTCTGGACAGAACAAAATAAAAAGGGGCATTGTTGTTCGACCTTGCACATAATGTTCAGTCAAAATCCCAGGAACATGCAGAGAGTGAACACAGCGATGAGTTCTCATGTGAAAGCAATCATTGAAATATTGCAAAAATAAAGACGTGTAGTAACGTGCGCAAAAGCAGCAGGCAAGCTGCGACGTGCTCATGCTAACTTAGTGAAAAACGACAATGTCCCTATGGGCCACGTGACAGTAGTTAGGTAGCTGCCCACTACAACTCAGGTTCAGTCCATCCTTTACCAACCAGGTTAGTGCAGAGTTCCCCTCCTCTGAGAGGCATCTTGGAAGGATACCACTCGCCCTCTTCCAAGAATGCACTGTGGGAATGACTGGTGTCAGATAAACTTGTTAGACAATCTCTTATCTGCAGGTGGTATATACAGAGCACTGCCAGTATACATACACAATGGTTGTATTTTTGTTGTTTATTATATACTATTCATCTAAAAATCATATGCATTAGAATGATTGTAAATACTACACACTTCTTAGCAATAATTATACAAATTTGGGCAAAGGTTAGATAAATCCCCACCCAACAATATTTTATCACACATCCCTATCCTATTAATCTAGAACCTATCCAAGTTATAACCAGTGTCTAGAAGCATGCTTTTACTAGCTGAGGGGTTTTCAACATTTTCTGTAGTAAGAGCTACTTATGTTCAGTGAAAATTATCATAGCTTCTAATATTATTATAGTTGTAATAGTAACCACATCAGAAAAGATTACATTAGTGATCACCATATGCAAGTTTACAGGCAGTGATCACCTCAGTTCTTCAGGCACTGTTGCCAGAAGTAAAGCTAAAAAAGCCTTTGTAATGTGTGGAATACATAACTGCTGTAGCTGCAATGCTCCTGCTAAGAAGGTAATAATATCAGTAGCAGATCTTCCCAGCGCTGTAAGATTTATTACTCAAATGTCAGCTTTAAGTATATTTCGGAGATTGCCAAATTTTTCTCGAAACATCAGCTTATAAATTCTGATAATGCATTGTCTCAAATACATGCTTTTCAATTTTGGTGTACATATACTAATTCGACCAAGTAAAAGCTTATAGCCTAGTAAGCTCGGCTGCACACAGAAAAGCTTCTTATTTATAGGTAGCTAGAGAGCTCCCAGTAGCTCACAACCTAATCATTGGAGAGGCCTGTACTAGCCTATCAGAATACGAAAGTAATGTAAAACCTTTCTGTGTGCCATATTGAGCCATCGGATCTGATGTTCGATCAGTAAATTTCAACATTCCCTCCAGCAACTGCTGTATGTGTCTAACCCCACCCTTACATCAGAATCATACACACCTTTACTGTACATGGAGTTCTATGAAGCAAAGAGGGCTAACCTTATTCTCAACTCCCTGCTCCTGTTTTATTACACAGGATATTATTGAACTATGCTTCATCTTGAAGCAGACATCTTGAAGCACGGAGTATTAATTCCTTGTGGTCCATAGTGCACTTGTTAGTCAATCATGATACAATATTGCATCATGCGGGGCTTTTTGGAATCTTGCTATCTGTTCTTGTGTGAAGTTGACAAACACACCTGGGAGCCAGAGAAGTATCTTGAATCGAACGGACTTGCTCTTGTTTGCTCCACAAAGAGTCATCCATAGGGATTACAAACTCTACAGCATTTACTTGTTTCACAAGATTCTTCCACAGAATTATGAACTCTATTGCAAATTCCAATGAAAGTATATTATCACAGACGTATTGTTGTCTGGTATGCTGTTATCAAACATAGTGGATAGATATATGACAAAAGGATAGAAACTACAAATGCTATACTAATGAATGCTTTCATGTTACAGTTACCATTCGTCATTGAGGCTGGCCCTCCGGAGCTGGTGCCTTTAAACCCATGATTTTATTCCACAGTAGTTTGTCTCCTATATCCACAAATTTTATAAGTCTGGAATTCGCTCAGGGCTGAGCGCTCTTCAAGAGGTAGTTAACAGATGGTTCGTATCCCTTCTTTGATCAACAGAGGTCTCATGAATCTTCTGCGTTCCTCAAGTAAAGCAGGGCAAACATAGAGCAGATGGGCTAACGATTCCTAGAGCAGGCCACATAAACGGCACATTTGAGTAGGTGACTGACATACCCCTGGGGGTAGTAAATCTAGTGATGTGAAGCAGCCCATCCGGAGTTGACAGAATTTTATTCTATGGTAAGATGAAAATGGTTCCATGATGTATTCTGGAGACCTCTCCGGTCATAGCTGATGAGAACTAAAGAAACATGTTCTCTTTTTCTGAAGGCCCGAAAGTTTGATGCAAAAGACTCTATGTTAACGTTTTTATTCAAGGCTGCTTTGAACTGAGGGTGCGGTAGATATAGATTCCACAAGTCTGCGGCACCCCTTAGTTCAAGCACATTAGAAAGGGCGCTGGCCCGAAGTTTTTTTGTATAGGTGCGAGCTATTTGTGTTTGAGGATTCAAGCCAGATGAGTTTTTTTTTTTAGAGATCCTTGTTTTGCTGCGCGAGGTGAGTGCATATAATTTAAGAGGCGGGCTCGTTGTATAATAAGTTGGTCACTCAGTGAGAACTCATCCTGATTTGAGCTGGGGAGGTGTTGTACAGGAGTTTAAACAATGATCTGAATACTGCATACTGCGCTCTGTGCGATGTTCAAGAAAGCACCCAGCTTCCCTGGGAAAGCTCCTGCTCCATATGCCAGGGTAGCAGTGAGTTTAGCAGCGACTATTTTCAGCAATGGTTCATTGATATGGTGTTTTGTGCTTTTAAAGATCGTTCGGAAGGCAGATTGTAATGAGGCCAGTTTTGGTTTTATGGAGTTTAAATGTAGTAAGTGGCCTCCCTTGTCGTTCAGCCAGGACCCCAAGTATTTGTATTTGTTCGTGATAATCAGACGATGGTTATTGAGATGCCAGTAGCCCCGTTTTATCCTTTTATCACAATATTTGTTTTTTTCATAATTGACTGCCATACCATTTGAGCTGCAGTGAATATTTAAAGCGTTTAACAGTCTTTGGAGCCCAATCGGGGTTTGGCTTATTAAGGATTACATCGTCCGCATAAAGAAGCAAGGTGATATGCTGGTTTACCAGTTTTGGTGCATGATTGATTACTGAATTTAACGCTGGTACCAGGCCACACATAAACAGATGAAATAGAGCCGGAGCTAATACGCACCCTTGCTTGACACCTTGTTAGATGTTTATTTTGTCAGAGACTGCGGTGTTATAGCCCAGTTTAACCCTGGCCCAAGTATCAGAATAGAGCCACAATATACAATCAAGAAGAGGGTCCGGAATTCTCCAGGCTTTTAGCTCTGACCATAAGAGTTGGTGATTGACGTGATCAAAGGCCTTGCTGTAATCGATGAAGCAGCAATAAAGCTGTTCCTTCTTTATTATTTGTTTTGCTGCAAGCATCCTGTAAGAAGCTGCCTCTGTATATAGTATACCAAAACGAGGTATAGTGTGCATAGAGTCCAGGGAGTCCTCAGAGGTATAGCAGAGGCTAACTGGCACATGCATCAAGGAAGGCTTTTGCGATTCCTTAAGTGCGATTATTAAGGAATCGCAATTAAGGAATCGCAAAAGCCTATGCATGTAGGAATCGCTAAAAAAATAGCGATTCCTAAACATTCCTTAATTGCGAGTCGCAAATTGCGAGTCGCAAATAAGAAATGCCTTTCCATTCATTCCTATGGGCCTACAGGCCCATAGGAATGAATGGGAATTGCATGCGCAATTTGCGCGTACCAAATAGGTACTCGCAAATTGCGCATGTAATTGCAAGGGTGCCAAAAGAACACCCTGTTGCACCCCTGAAATTGTAATGTGCACCCATGTTGCGCACTCACATGCCCCAAGGGCATGTGTGTGTGTAACATGTAACTTTGAAAAAGCACTTTAGTGCTTTTTTCAAAGTTTTTGCAAATTACCGACCAGTTTTAATTTCGGTAATTTGCGAGCCCTAATAGAGAAATCGCTATTTTAAATTGCTTCTAGCATTGCATTTAAGGAATCACAATTTGCGATTCCTTAAATGCAATCGCAATTTACGAGTTTTGCATTTGGGATGATGCATCACAAATGCTAAAATACCGGTCGCAAAGGGGCAGATTCTGAGAATCTGCCCGTTTGCGACCGGTATTTAGTTTGATGCATGGGGCCCTAAATTAGGTAAGTACTAACAGCTCTCTTTGTGGTAGTGTGGGTGAGCAGTTAGGCTTATCCAGAGGGTGTGTTAAGCATTTATTGTATTCACTCAATCAAGGGCTGATACACACACTCAGAGACAGAATCCAGACCAATTAGGTAAGTAAAAAAAAGATGTAAAAAAAGATGTACTTAAGTTTTATTTTAGAAACAAGGAGGACTTGGCACAGGTGAGTAAGGTAAGTACAACTTTTTATACTTGGAATTTGAATTAACTTTTTCCAATACATTAGCAAGTCCACACTTTTTTTTTTTCTTTTCAAAACTCTTTTTATTGAGTCAGTTGATGTAGTATTTATACAGATTTAAAAGCAATGGATACATATAATCTTCCACATATTGAATATCAAGCAGGTGACTATTACATGAGAGTTATAAAACAAAAACATAAACCAATCAGGACCATAAACGACAGCCCCAAACCTTTTAACACACTGTGTCACAGATTTTAAAACAAAACTCCCGTTATGCCCTGCCTGCCCAATGACAAGCCCCAGGACCATTGAAGTAAAAGTAACGACCCGTGCTACCCCACTATATGGTATCATTGTCCGCAGGGTGTGGAGGAGGAGGCTCCAAATAAAGACCCCTAAAATCCGCCCATCGTTTCCAAATTTTATAGTGCTTCTGAGGGCACCCTCTCGCCTTAAAAATAGGCTGCTCCAGGCCCATGCACCAATTGAGACCAGCCCTCCAAGCGCTCAACTTAGGTGGGGCCGGATCCTTCCACGCTCGAGCAATATCCCTTTTAGCTAGGGTGAGACCCAAGAATAGTAAATGTCTTTTGTAGATATTGCCCCTATCTCATCCGAAATATGCAATAGAATTAGCCTAGGGTAATGAGGTACCGCCCATCCTAGTACTTCAGAGAGACAGCTGATAACCCCTCTCCAAAACCGGCCCAAGGCCTCACAGCTCCAGTTTGTATGCAGTAATGTACCCTCCTCTCTGTCGCATCTAAGGCACATGGGGGAATCTATCATCCCTGCCCTCCAGAGCCTATATCTAGTAAAATATGTGCGGTGCAAGTATTTAAATTGGATGAGCCTGAGACGGGAGGCAATCGCTGCATATCTCGGGGATTCCAGGGCTTCTCGCCAATCATCGCTATCCAGGGGACCCAAATCTGTCTGCCATTTTTCCCGGAGGGGGTCTAGGGTCGTGGAGAGATTTGTTACCAGCGTTTGATATATCTTTGCGGTTTTGTGATCACCCAAGTCCCCCATAAAAACGTTCGCCTCGATCGGGTTGAAATCGGGAAGGGAATCTAGTTGTGAGATATACGGAGTTAAGGCATGTCTTAACAGCAAGTATTTGTAGAACTGAGCATGCGGCATATCATATTCGAGCCGAAGGTCGTGAAAAGATTTCATGGTAGTGGCACGCATCACGCTACAGAGCATGGATATACCAATGGCGTCCCATCATTTAAATCCAGCTAACGCAGTCACCTGTGGCATGAGGCCACTCTGCCAAAGTGGGGTCTCCCTCGTCAACCGCCGCAGCTATCCCACCCGGCGTAGGGAATCCATCCACACGCCGAACACAACCTGAGTAGCTGGCGGCAGCCTGCGCTGCTCTTTCCGCGCATAGAGCAGTCTGTGTGGCAGCATATCCCCCATCAGCCATTTCTCCACTCGATAGGCCGGGTCGTTACTAATACCATACCACCAATCATTCAAAACCAAGAGGTGAGATGCCGCATGGTAAGATTGGAGATCAGGAGTCGCTATACCCCCACAAAAGGTTGACTGGAAGCACGTCCTGAGGGACACCCTAGCAGTCTGATCCTGCCACAAAAAGCGGCTCAACCGAGAATTTAGCTGTCGGAACCAGGAAGGTGCTATCTGGAAAGGGTGATTCTGTAATTGGTAAAGGAGATGAGGGAGGGACACCATTTTAAAGATTGCGGACCTGCCTAGTATAGATAAGGGCATCCGCGACCACACCTCCATCTCCACCTGTGTGCGTGTCCAAATAGGGGCGATATTTTTATCCCATGATATCTCCAACCTTAGGTCAAGTCGGCGACGGAGTTCACCGAGTCTCCTCAATCCGTGATGTAGATGCACTCTGTGATTTAAAGCGGCGTCTCGAGCGGGACCTCCGAGTCGGTTTCACCTTAGGCCGAACCGCCTGTCGCGCAGTCTCTCCGGACGATGATTCAGGGTCCAATTGCGGCGGAGTATGCGGCCGATGTCTCTGTCTCTCGTCCGTCCAGGCAAAGACCTCCTCCGGAGTATCGAAGAAAAGGGTGCGTGACTTGTATATGACTCTCAATCTGGCCGGGAAGAGAAGTGCATATTGAATTTTAAGATCCCGCAACCGGGCTTTAGCGGCAGTGAAGGATTGGCGTCGTTGTTGCACCATGCGCGTATAGTCCGGAAATATCAGGATATGGTGAGAGTCGAAGTGGAGCTTACTGGCCAACCTGGCCTGTGAAAGGATGGCATCACGATCATGGAAATTCAATAGTCTCGCTATGACGGGCCGCGGACGGGCCCCAGGTGGTGGTTTTTGCATGAGGGCGCGATGTGCACGTTCAATTATGAAGCACTGCGACAAGGACGTCGGGGGGGATCCAGCTCGTGAGCCACTTCGTAAGAAAGTGCTCCATGTTGTTGCCCTCACAGCTCTCCAGAAATCCCACTAAGCGGAGATTGTTCCTCCGAGCCCTGCCCTCTGCGTCTTCCGCTCTGATCGCCAGTCCCTTTGTGATAGATTCCAGGGAGGTCACCCGCGCCTGGAGGGACATCGTGGTATCTTCCACGGTGGAAATGCGAGTTTCGGCCTCAGTGATTCTATCCACCGCGTTACGCAGATCCTGGCGGATAAGGGCGACGTCTCCAATTTTGGCCTCGAGCGCCTCCTGGGACTGGGTTATCGCCGCCATCAATGCCGCATTATCCAGCCTGGCAGGGGCCGAGCCCGACGTTTCAGGCGCGTGAGCCCCCGGCCCGGCATATCGATCCAGGGTGCTCTGCTTCGAAACTTTGTCCCTGGTCATCGTGAGGACGTCAATTAGGTGAGGGCCCAGCAGGGCGAGCTACGACAACTCCAAGGAAATTCAGCCCCAGACTCTCGGCTCCGGTCAACACTCGAAGGCAGCGTCAACCACCGCGTCCCGCGTCGATAGGACAGGCCCCGAGGCAGTCCGCACACAAGCCGCACCGGGACTACCCCGGCCGCCTCTGCGCACAGGTGCTCCAGAGCCCCCCTAGTGGGTGTCACCCATCCGCCTGTCCACCGCACGGGCCCCGGGCGGAACGACCCCCGCAGGGTCCAGGGAGAGATCTTGCTGGTCCGCTATGCAGAGGGAGCCCTGGCCACGAAGAGGCCCGGACCGGGACCCTCGGCTAAGTGCCCCACCACCGGCCTGGGCCGCCACACCGCCGCGGCCTCCGGCGCACACAGTCACTAATCCCGGCCAGCAACGATGAGGAGGGAGGGCGCAGGGAACAGCTAAGGGCCCCGGGAAGGTAGCCTGGCAGGAGGAGAGCCCCAAATGCGCTGCAACAGATACAAACGGGCCAATCCAAAGGCCCCCTCGCCTCCGACCTCCCCAGGGGACCCATGCACTCACCGCCGTGTAGACCCGGGGTCCGCACCGGCTCGGCCGCCGGAATTCAAAGTTCGCCGCCGGGGTCAGGCGGCATCTAGCGCCCCCACTCGCGCTCGGCCACGGTAGAGGAGCAGATGTCCAGAAGGGGGCCCCCACAGATCTCGATCGGGCCCCCTATGTGCCGGCCCTCAGCCATGGGCCGCGGCGCTGTCCTGGACGATTCAAAATGGCCGCCTGCCCTGGAGATGAGTATCGGCTCGGTTGGCCCCAGCAGGTCCTCAGGGCGCGGGGTGCCGCCGCCGCCAAATCGACTGACCCCAGCCGCAGCGAGGAAGGATTAAGGCGGCCCGGACCGCCAGGAGCTCCTCTGGTCCTCACACGAGCTCCAGGGGGCAGCGCCCGGTCTCCGATAAATGCCGGCCCCAAGCGGCGGCCGCGCGGCCACAATCCACGGCAGACAACCAAACTCCGGGTCGGCGGCCACCAGCCTCCAGATGCGGGCTCCCGGCTGCTCCTCACTGGTTCCGGCCGACCATGGGAGCGTTGGAGTGGGTTTTTCCACCGCCAGCGACCAGGATAATTAAAGGATTATGTTCGAGCCCACGGAGCTCGTCTAGGAAGCGTCCGCCATGTCGGACCTCTTGGCCACGCCCCCAAGTCCACACTTTTTTAGGCCCAAAATCTTATAACATGGGTTCCTAATGGAGAAAAATGGTTATCGGTTTTGGAGGTAAGTACTCGACACACGAGGGTGAGTTTTGGGGGTTAGGTTCAAGGTTCCCCAAGGTCTAGGAGGGCACTCAAGTTGCACCACCAGCGGCACTGGGGCAGCAGAGTGCAGGGGCCCAATGTTAGCCAATGATGCCAAGGGGGCCTTCGGTTAGGGTCTGCTGGTGAGCAGGCCACGTGGTTGTGGGAGCCAAGCTATTGGGGTTAAGGTATTGTATTGCATTTTTATATAGCGCAACTGTCACCCTACGGGTATCCAGGCGCTGTCACATAACAGAGGAATTCATCAATCTACAGAGTATCACACCTTTAAGGAATGATGTTGGCATTCCTAGGGAAAAGCCATGTTTTCAGATTCCTTCTGAAACATAGCAGAGTGTCGGCTTGTCTGATCTCTTGTGGGAGTTCGTTCCACAAACGTGATGCCGCATTACTAAAAGCTCTTCCTCCCATCCTAGATGTTTTGAATCTGTTGGTATTAACTAAATGAGCACCAGAGGATCGAAGGGATCTGGTTGGTTTATACCACGTAAATCTATCCTGCATAGGAAGGGGACCAAGGCCATGTACCGCTTTATCAGCACTGCAGGGGCCAACGACCAGCACAGGAGCTGCACCACCGCGGCTCAGGGGCCAGCGGGTGCAGGCTACAAGTCGGACGTCGGGAACCCTGTGGTTTCTAATGGAGACCTTCAGTTTCGTAAAGTTGCTGCAGGCACGGGCAGGGAGACTTCCTGAAGGTGACCACCAGCTAGAGAGGTAAGTTGGGATCTTGGGGGATGCCTGGACACTGTCAGTTGGGCCACCCAAGGCCGTGGGGTGTTGGGTGCAGGGGTGTCTTCTGGCATCAGGTTTTTCTTACCAGCTCCGGTCACGGTCAGGGGGACCCTTCAGGTTGAGGCTGCAGGCATCATCCGGAGTCTTAATGAAGGTTGGGGATCACCAGATCCCAGGTCAGGATCACTGGGGAGTTGGGCCACTCGAACTCGGGCTGTGGGTGTCGAGTGCAGAGTGGTGCAGAATCGCAGAGTCGATGAAATCTGGATTCTAGAGGTGAGTCTTGGATTGAGCAAATCCGGTGCTCACGGGAATCTACGGGAGTCTGTGGGAAGGGTCGAAGGGCAGGTCCTCTGGGAGTTGCTGGATGCTGGACTTGCTGGGGTTCTTGCTGTAGTCAGGCTGTAGGCGGGGCAGGCAGTTGGTGTCCTCTTCTTCGTCTTGGGTCAGCATGGCTCTTCGCTACTTCTTCGTTCTTCTTTGAATCTGAGGAGGCAAGGTTCAGGGTTGCCCCTAAATACTAGATTTATGGGCGTTAAAGGGGTGAGCAGGTCGGGACCAATAGGTCCCTTCCTTGGAGTGGGTACTCCCCCTATTATGCCACCCTCCAGGGGGAGGGGGCATGAGTCTCTTCCTAATTGGCTGAATCCCCTCATCTTCAAGATGGAGGGGCCTGAGATGTGTGCTTCACCTCGCCTCCCCCACCTGAGGGGTGGGGTTGGCATAGGTGGGCACACCTCACTTCCTAGCTTGGATTCCGCTGATTCTCCCGCCCAAAGTGTAGGTCAGAACCAGTGGGAGCCAGTTGCTGGGGTTAGCAAAATGCAGGGACAGTGCCCAAAGGCGGTAGTCCTTTGAAGCTTCCCCTTTCGTGGACCCAGCTCATCCTGGGGGATGGGGCATGACACCTCTGCCTAGGATGGGCTTTGTTTCTGGACCCAGAGAGCAGAGGCTCTCTACCCAGGGGTCCAGAAACCTGTCTGGTGGTGGCAAATGGCGGGCAGCCATTCAAGAAACACACCAGGGCTGGTCGATTTTCAGGGGGCATCTCTAAGATGCCCTCTGAGTGTTCTTTACATTAAATCCCACACTGGCATTAGTGTGGGTTTAATGTGCTGAGAAGTTTTCTACCAAACTTCCCAGTTTTTAGTAAAGCCATTATGGAGCTGTGGAGTTCGTAGTGACCAACTCCCAGACCATATACTCTTTATGGCTTAACTACACTTACGTCTAAGAATGGACTTAGACACTGTCAGGAACGCAAGACAGATACGCCACTGACCTGCTGATAACGCCCAACGGGGATGATGGAGAGCAGATAGTTCCCCACTTCCCTTTTTCACTTCCAAACAGGGAGCTACAGTATGTATCTCGCTGCCCTGTAAGAAGTATGCCGGGAAAAAAGGGAATTGGGAGAAAATTATAAACACTGCTGGGCAAAGGACGCGTGGTCAGAGCCTTCTTTGGGGTACGGTAGCCCCCCCAGGACATCAGAGACCCTCGACCTTGGAGACGTACCCTGTGTGCAAGAAAGGAGATAGAATATAGAGATCACTCATGCAGACAACCTCGCCCTAAATGATGCATTCTAAACTCTATCGAGCAATAACTCACATTCCCTAGCATCCTCCAAAGCAGCAAAAGAAAAACAGAATTGGATCCTCTGAAATAGGCCTCTTGTAAAGCAGAAGCCAATAGCTCAACATCAAATGCAAGAATGACATAGGAACGTTCCAATAACAAGCAAAATCCCAGGCTTGCTGGAATCAAACACAAAAGTAGAGTATTGCAAGTAAACAATACAGGATAGTCACAAAACAAAAGTAGTTTGGGAACAAGCACGTTTCCACCACTTAGCTGTCTGTAGTGCAGAGGAGCTCCGCTGCGTCGCAGGAGTGGAGCGGGCTGAAGAGCGTGAAAAAAGGATGGAACACAGCGTGTCCCGAGTGGTCCCAACACACAGTGAAGCACAGATTTGGCTCCAGCCAAACTGCCGCACCAGGCAGGGAAGAACGGACTCTGTGCAGGCAGGAGTTGCGGCGATGAAAAAATAGCCGCTGGAATGAAGCGAAGGCAGGAGGCAGCGTCCCAAGGCCCGTAAACGTGAGCTGACTCCAACAAATAGGATCAGGACGGCAGGTCCTCAGAATCCCAGAGCGGGAGCTACAAGCACTGAGCAGCGGGCCGGACAGGATATGTACGGTCTCCGTTCATCAGCTGACCTCCATTGCGACTTCCTTCGCACACCCCAACGGATGCTGGGAAATGTAGTTTCCCCAGCCGCGCGCTTCCCAGTCACACGAAAATAGTTTGAGGAAGGAAATATGCGGCTACCTCTACCCCGATGTCTCCCTCCTACCACAACCATGACAGACACGGTAGGGATACAGGGCTCATGCCTCTGTACCCTCGCCTTAGGGCTAGTGCACCCTGCTACAGGGGTGACTTACCTAGGCCTTAGGTAGTGGATTTGCAGGCATGGCACACAGGGATGTATGCCATGTCGACTCGTCACTTTTCTCTGCACCAAAACATGCAGCCTGCAGTGGCAGTTTGTGCGTGTTAAGGTGCAGGGCCTCTAAGGGTGGCACAATAGGTGCTGCAGCCCTTGGAGGTCAACCCTGGTCACAGTGCCCTTGGTACCTATGGTACCTTTTACAAGGGGCTTACCTATGGCCAGGAAGGTGCCAATTGTGGATACAAAGGTACAGACTTGGGAAAGAACAGAGGCCCTTGGAACCTGATTGGCAGGGACCCAGGGCACATCCAGTCAGGTAGCATCAGATGTCAGGCAAAACGTGGGGGGTACCCATGCAAAAGGGTCACTTTCCTACACATCCTTAGAGCTATGAGATTGTCAATGGTGCCATAGAGGAGACTAAAGACAGTTTGATTAGATGGCAGCATGTTATTTGTGGCTGCCCATGCTTCCAGATTCTCCAGTAAAAGTGACTCAGAGTATTTGGCATGCCAGACTAGAACTCCATGTCTTGTTTGTAAGCAGATGCTGGAATACCGTTGGGGCCAGGAACACTGTCAGCTCTGCTTTTCCAGATCAGGTTTGCTATTCTCATTGCATTAAAGGTGGTCGCGTATTGGCAAAGTTGGGCTTCTGTTGCCGCTGGATTCTGTTGCTCAGTATTTGCTTGCCTGAAGAAAGTTGTTGATTGGGCATTTCAGTTGTAGCTTTGTAGAGCATAGTGACGTGTTTTATCCACTTATCTGAGGTGACTTTGCTCCCATGTATTGTACGCTGTTCTGATCCCCTATTTAATCGGTTTATTATTGTCCAGAAACATTTCAAGTTTTTAGTTCGACATGCCAGAAAAGGTTTTGTCTGTGATGCTTCCTCATGTTTTAATTTGGCAATTTGAAAGGTTTATTTAATAAGTGGAAAACAGTCCCCGTTCTCCTACCCGACTTGTTCCATGAGTGCCATGTTGCTCTTGCTCCCTTTGAACCCCGTGTTACGGGATTGACATAAAAGATGTACTACCCTTTGTTAGTGCAATTGTTAATCGGCCATCTTATGATGGATTTACTAGAACGCAGATCTATCTGTGTTAATCATGTAAACGGAAAAACGTGATGCGAAATGTGCTGTGTCAAATGAAAATGTGCGTTTAAAGATAATACGTTTCTATATCTCCGTGCAATGTGAATAGAAAAGTGAACAAGGTGGAGAACAAATCTGGAAAAATGTTGTTCCATGACATCCCCCGAAGATGTATACATTCATGGATCTAGTGAGGTTCCATGTTTATGAATCCAGGGTCCAAATATAGTATAACATCCTACTTGTTATGTGAACCTGTGTCATTGTCAGCAAAAAAGTTCAGCATACATATATGTTCCATCCTTCTCAGAGATTGAATATTACCTTTGGTGGATAGGAACCAGAGCATCGGGACAACTGAAAGCCAGTAGGAAAAAATAGAAATGGGTCACTTGCAATACACTGATGGCGACTATCTTTACTGTGGGCATGCACCCAAATGTTAACTCCCACTATGATCACCACATTCTGACTGAGGTGTGAATGCCCAAAACAAAGATCTTTCCCTTCACTGGAGTCTACATCCCCCTCTACTGACCATGCTGCAGAATTCTTTCCTGTCATGGGGCACTAATCTAATTTAATCGCACTCAATGACCTAACCTCAAATTGCGAACAATAAAGAAAGGGGGAAACTAATGTGACTGGTGTTAGCTCTACCCCCCCCCCCCCAGTGTATTACCAAGCCTGGAACTATACCACCACGGGACCAGAGTAGGGCAGCATTCAGTTGTGAGTGACCCCAGGGCATGACTGGATAAACACAAATGAAAGTTTGACTGGAGACATCCTGTGACCCATTGTAATTAACTGGGGGGGGGGTCTGATTTTTCACCGCCTAACTCTGCCGAGTAATTACAGTCAAGCAGATCTGCACACTGGTAAAACGACATGACCCATTACTTTAACTTTTCCAACTGCCTTGTTTCCCCCACCCCTAGTATCCCCATGCTTTAACATCACTCTTCATATCGAAGCAGAAAGAAATTTAGCAATTGCTAATTCTGGAGGTCACAGTGTCATGTGTCTCAGTTAGGTCCACTGGGAAACACTGCCATTTTACATACACACGTTTCTCTCAAGTTGCCTTCTCCTTGCGTGACAGTGCAGGATTAATTTCCATGGAACTACATTTTCTTACAAATTCCACTTTGTAAGAACACTATCACGACACCTTGAACATCCCGTACAAGGTCTGAACATACATTGTGCAAATGTGATTGTTTGTTGTTCATCCACCCGGTGATGCAGCTATCTATAGAACATAAACTATGGCGGCCTGACTATGGTCTCGGCTCAGAGCAAGGATGCTTTTTTGTTATAAATAAACAAGCATTTCCGGGTTGGAGCAGAGGAGCACTTGCTGTCATTGCGAGGTCACTACATGCTGAAACCTCAGCCCACTGGTAATTCTGTTCTTTGTCCTTATACTGCTAATTACTCTTATCCCCTTCTGTCTATTGATCATTGCAGCTCATATATTCTATACAAGAATCACGATGGTTCAATAAATATTGAAAACGCCCCTCTGTGTATTCATTGTATATTTCTGAGAGAGAGCACAAGTGACTGAGCGAAAGGGTTCTAGATCTGTTACCATGATGCCTGGGGGAATCAGGGTTGGCATGTTCTGTGGTTGCCCAAGCCATTTGCTACCTGTCTAGGTTTAGGGGTGTTTATGGTGGCACTGTGAGCTAGCTGGCCTATAGGTCAACATATACTGTGAGCTAGCTGGCCTATAGGTCAACATATACTGAGGGGGTGCACGGAATCAGTCTGACACCACCCCAAAGTTTGTGTTGCCTAACAAACGTAAAGTTCCTAATGGAAAGTGGAAACTACAGGACATGGTGCCGCCAATGTTGATAAAATAGGTTCTTAATTAATGGATCGCCTGAGAAGTTCTCTCATGCATTCTCAGAAACCCCTACTTACCTCCTAAAGCGGAGATGACCGTGGTGATAGGGTCCATCCTCCTCAGCTGAGTAGGTAAATCCTATGTATTGGCTGTGGTTTGTTCAAGCTGGAACTCTTCAAAGGATCTATTCCCATTGTGTTACCCTCTCTGTGATTCATTTAGAATAATGTCTGAAGATAGAGGACTTTACATAGCTGAGAACTGCAGACATGCGGTTACTTAGAAACTATTACAACATGGTCTCACACCTAGGGGTGGAGATGTCACCTTCATGGTTGAGGCTCACGAAGCATATAGGAGACAGGTGTCCTATTCTTGGGTTACATTCCCGCCCGCAGACAACACGGTTATTTCACACATACAAAGAGGATGAGATACCAGAAAAGTATACACCATATGAAGAAATAGAGATACCTCTAACATATCAAGAACAAATAAATTGGTTTAATGGCGCCCTACCACACACAACGGAAAACATTAGACTCGGTCCCCTTAGTACTGAGGGAGCAACATGGCCAGTCTTAGCCGAATACACACTGCATCCTAATGTTGATAATTTATCGGCAGCACAAGTGCAGACTCTATACCAAGATTTAGTAACAATATATAGATGCTTGACACAGTTTGTTATGCGAACACTAACACTTAACCCTGTGCAAACTGCTCAAGCTGCACAACCACAATTGTCTGCCCTGGGCTTCAGCCCACAAACACTGAATGCAGTCATGGGTAAGGTTCCCATCAGACGGGAGGAGATTCCATTTTGGATTGCTCAGATAACAAGTCAGCTTGAAGAGGTATTTCCCCATACAGGTCCGCAGGAAAAACACAGAATATTAACAGTTTGCTTACCGATGGGGATGGCTCGTCCTGTGGAAGACTGCACAACTTGGGGTACTGCAGTCTTTGCTGCAGTATATACCAGAACACATGGTACCCGTTCATGGGGGGCGTGGCTTGACGCCGTGGTAGGGAGCAGCGGACCTCGGAGCTCCTCCGTGGCCTCCCTCCACAGCAATTTCTCCTGAGAAGCTGGGGTGGCCCCTGGCATCATAGCTGGCGGCGGAAGTCCTGGTGCCCATCTGGGTACGGTTTCGAAGCACTGAGGAGTCGTGGTACGGAGAAACCGACGATTTTTCTCCCTGTTCGTGCTCCGGTTGGGTCGCGGACAAAATGGCGGCCGCGCCTCGCCACAGAAGTCTCCGCTGGTAAGAGAGCCCAATGCGCCGAATGAGCCTGCTGAGCAGCGGAGTGGAGTGCGGGATCAGGAGGACAACGAGCGTACATCTGTGAGAGGGCAGGCGGACCGAAAACAGAGGCGAGGTGAGGCTTGGGGCGCGCTCAGAGGAGAACGCCTGACCTTAACATGGCGGCGCGGGACATTCCAGGCGGGTCGCGGCCGCCGATTGAGAACGGCGAGTGTGGCGGTCTGCCCCCCCTGCACAGGCAACCGTAACTAGCTCCTAGCGCCTGGACTTGGGCATAACTTATTGGTGGCGGGGAGCGGAGCAGGCGAGGAGCCTTCAAGGTGGCGTGTGTAGTAGACAGGGAGAACACGAGCCTGCGGTGAATCCCAGGGGGAGTAACACGTGGAGTCCAACATTCGCCACTGCAGGTGTGGGAGCCTGCACTTAAATGGGCCCGGGAAGCATGTCGGACTGACTGGGGCGCAAGCTGTGTGACGCCTCGTGAACTGGGGACTACTGATCTGGATGCTTGGGGCGGATGTGTAACTCCAGGGCTGGGCGCTGGCATAAAGAGCAGTGAAGAGAGTGGTGCTGCGCTGCTGCCTGGTTGCAGAACCCTGAAAGGGAACTGGAACTGTGCTGCTGCCTTAGACGGAGCCACAGACTCGCTGAGTGTCTGCTGATTGACCCGGTGGGGCCCGGGGTGACCCGCATGAAGCCCTTACAAAACGAAGTCATCCGGCTGATCCGTATATGAGAGGCTTCCCCACCCCCTACTGAGTGAGAGAGTGCCTGCATTCATTATAGGGCGGCCACGAGCACCAGAAAACCCACAACATTACACCTATCGACCTTACCCTACCTCGAGGGATTGGGACTTACGGGATTATTGCACCATACTGATACCTCGTTCGACAGGGCACGAGATGGGCAGAACGTCCAGGAGAAAAGGATTTGAGGTCCTGCGGATGGACGAGCAGGAACATCACACCGACGAGGATGAGGGGGCCCCTGCTGGACGTGCGGAGAGAGCGCCTGCAGACCCTACCCTGGCCGACATTATGCAGGCCATCACCTCCTCGAGGGAGGCTCTGGAGACGAAGATGGACGCCATAGGGACGGATCTCACCCTGCTAAAAGACGATCACTGCAAACTTAAGGAGAGAGTGGCTGCCAATGAGAACACCATGAGGGATATCCCGGACACAGTAGACACACTGAAGCATGCCCTGAAAGCGGTGGAAACCAGGATCAAAGTGTTAGAGGTGAGGGCTGAGGACAGTGAGGGGCGCTCACGAAGAAACAACCTGCGCATCGTAGGGGTTCCGGAACGGGAAGAGGGGATGGATGCGGTCCAGTTCCTGGAGGCTTGGTTAAAAGCAGAGGTGGCCCCGGAGGGCCTCTCCCCCTTCTATGCCCTGGAGCGTGCCCATAGAGTCCCGGCCAGACCTCCTAAACCTGGTGCTCCGCCCGCCCGCTGGTGGTGCGATTACTCCATTACCGGGATCGGGATTTCCTCCTACAACGAGCTCGCGAAAAGCAGTCCTTACAGATCGGAAACAGTAGGGTGATGATCTTCCCAGACTATACTAGGGAGGTGCAGCAACAAAGAACCTCCTTCCTAGTTGTCAAGCGAAAATTACGACAGCTGCAGCTCCCTTATGCCATGCTGTTCCCGGCTCGCCTGAGAGTGACGGCGGATGCGGCGACACATTTCTTTAATACTCCGCAAGAAGCTTGGGACTGGCTAGAGGCTCGACGCAGCAAGGAATCGCGATCGCCGTGCCTGGAATCGCCCCGACGGCAATCAACCTCTTCTTCGCCGCCCAGGGGGGCCCCTTCGCCTGATGGGAGACGCCAAGAACGAGACAGGGCGGTGCGAGCAGTGGCGGAGATCAGTCAAGGAGAAGCGAGCCCGACCAGCAATATCACGGACCCTGATCGGGACAGATCTGGGAGCTCAAGATCAAGCAGTGCCCATGGGCTCTCGGACACTGAACTGCCGGACGTTACACCACAAACAGCAGATGGCGTGTTTGGCTGACCAGACAACAGGTCGTATATCCAGAGGTTTGCCTGTTGGGGAATGTTGACCCTTGGTGCTAGCGGTTTAGATTGAGAACTGCCGATGGACACACTTGCACTATTGGGGCTTGCCGAGTGCTCTCTGTCTGTGGGAGGGGGGGGTCGGGGAGGGGGTTCTGGGTCCAGTGAAGTCGGATACGTTCTGCCACTTCCATGATTCACCGTTTGAGCGTTATAGTTTGGATGGGGACCTGTTTGGGTAGGCCTGTCCTGGGGAAAGGGAGTTGGGGTGTTTTTATTGTTGGGGGAATTTGGTTTGGAACCAGGCATGTCGCTGGGAGAGGGGTATGCCGAGAAGAACTGGAGATTGTACTATGGATTCCACCGTAGGTTTTAAATGCATAACCTGGAATGTTAGGGGGATGCACACCATGAGCAGAAGACACAAAGTCCATGCCTATCTGCTTAGAAGAGGAGTGCAAATCGCATTATTACAAGAGACGCACCTCACACAGAAGGAAGGGACAGCACTACAGCGCCGCTGGAGAGGGCAGATCTTCCACACCACGTATTCAGCCTTTGCTAGGGGGACCCTAGTATGGGTGAGGGCGGGAGTCCCCTTTCAGTGCGTCAGACAGATAATAGATCCAGAGGGTAGGTTTGTAGTGGTGCTGGGGCGCCTGGATGGCCGAGACATAACTATAGGGAGCATATATGCCCCCAATGTTGATCAACCCGCATTCTTAGCACAGCTATCACAGACGTTAGCGCAGGTCCTGACCGGACCAGTACTTTTGGGGGGTGACTTCAATAGCATTGCTGACGTGAACCTAGACCGATCTCACCCACCACTCCCTGACGCCCTTACACACAGGGTCGCAGAAGCTCGACGGAACTGGCAACGACATTGGGGACTGACAGATGTTTGGAGGGCCCATCATCCGATGGAAAGAGACTACTCTTATTTCTTGGCTCTACATGAGCTGCATGTTAGGTTGGACTACATTCTCTGCTCCCCAGACGTACATGCAGGGATCACCTCGAGCGAGTACTTAACTAGGACGATATCTGATCATAACCCCCTACTGATATCCTTGAACTGGGTGCGAACTAGGCCCACAATTCCCAGCTGGCGTCTCAGACCGGAGGTACTAGAGGACCAGGTATTCCGAACCACGATAGGCACCGCAATAGAGGAATATTTCCAGAATAATGCTGGCACGGCTGCCAACCCGCACATTGAATGGGATGCCTTTAAAGTTGTCATAAGGGGTCGTTGTATTGGTGAAGCGGTGGGCGTACGGAGGGTTCTTTTAAACGATGTACAGACAGCCGAAAACCGGCTCCGAGATGTTGAAAAAGATAGACCAGAAAGGGTAGACAAACAAGCGGAGCTGCTAGAGGCCAGG
Source organism: Calotriton arnoldi (assembly GCA_963921515.1). NCBI lineage: Eukaryota > Metazoa > Chordata > Amphibia > Caudata > Salamandridae > Calotriton > Calotriton arnoldi. Next base: position 1,612,701 of record CAWUFW010001518.1, read on the forward strand.
GAAACACTAGCATTACAGGTGGAACGGCTGAGATGCTTTGACTATAGGGCCTATGCGACCCGGGCCCACGCTGAGAGGGATAAGTCTGGGGCGTTACTGGCTTGCCTGGCCAATCCAGCGAGAAGAGGGACGACGATCCTAGAATTAAGGGGGAGGGATGGCGTGACTCATTACGGACAACAAGACATCAACACACAGTTCTTGGAATACTATACTACCCTATACCAGAGCCAATTGGACCCTATGGTGTTGGAGGGTGAGGGATTTTTGGAGGATATTGAACTTCCTCAAATTGATGCAGACGCTGCGGAGGTTCTAGGACGTGACATAGAGTTAGGTAAGATCAGGGGGGCCATTAAACGCATGGCCAGAAATAAAACCCCTGGCACGGACGGGCTCCCGGTCGAGTTCTATGCCACATATGTGGATGCCTTGGCTCCTCGCTTGTTGGCCCTGTACAATAGGTCGAGGCGAGACGGGTGCTTGCCCGTGTCAACGAGGGAAGCGGTAATTATACCGCTCTTAAAACCAGGTAAACCACCCTGGGATCACACTGCGTACCGGCCCCTCGCCATGCTCAACCTTGACTATAATATCTTGAGCCGAATTTTAGCTAGCCGTCTGATGACTCACATGATGGCGCTTGTGCACACAGACCAGGCGGGTTTCATTCCATCCCAGAATACGGCCATGAATATAAGGCGATTACTTCGACTGCTGGACGCCCCCATCCAAGACAACAGAGAGGCGTGCATCCTATCGATTGATATTGAAAAAGTCTTCGACAGCCTTGAATGGCCATATCTTTTTAGAGTCTTGAGGGCCTTTGGCCTTGGGGAGGGTTTTGTGGCCTGGACAGCAATACTGTATAAGAGCTCCACTGCCAAGGTGCGCACGGGAGGTGTGATATCAGAGGCCTGCGCAGTGGGCAGGGGAACGAGACAGGGTTGTCCGCTGTCTCCCCTCTTGTTCGCGCTGGCAGTGGAACCTCTGGCTGTACATGCGCGCTCGGGGCGGTATTACCGGGGGCTGGACGGGGTGGGCCAGTCCCAATTTATTGCATTATATGCAGATGATCTTCTAATGTTCCTCGCCAGCACTACGGAAGAGCTACAAGGTGCCAAAAACCTACTGACCAGACTGGGAAGGGTTGCGGGCCTTAAGGTCAACTGGAGCAAGATGTGCCTGTTCCCTGTTTTAAGTGGAAGGAATGACCCGCCGGATGGGCTAGATGTTGAATGGGAAAGCAGCTGTTTTACCTATCTGGGAGTACGCATTTATCATACGGCTGCCGATTTACTGGAAGGTAATGTCGGACGAGCGATACGAGCCACCAAGAGTAATTTTGAATTTTGGGGGACTCTCCCGCTTTCAGTGGCGGGACGGGTGGTGCTCCTAAAAATGGTCACGTTACTGCGACTACTCTATTATTTTGGGTCGCTACCACTATGGATTCCACTAAGGTTCTTTACCCAACTTAATACCATGATCACGGGATTTTTATGGGGCTCCGCGAGACGCAGAGTAGCGCTCGCCACCATGATGAGACCTAGACGAGAGGGGGGCTTTGCAGTGCCGGATTTTGAGGCCTACTACCATGCAGCACAGCTGCAGTGGTTCACGAAATGGATGGCGGGAAGGCTTCGCAATGGGGAAGATCAGGGGGGCTCCGATCCGGATCTGAGACAGCTCTCTCAAGTGCTACTACGGCTCCCATTGAGTGAAAGAGATGCTACGAGAGACCTGTGGGCGATGCGCCAATGCTGGAACCGGGTTAGTAGGAGAGCCCAGCAGCTACCCCCATTTGCCCCTGAGATCCCGCTGCTGCTGTGCAAGGCACTACCCCATGGGGGAGATTGGCAGGGATTGCGGACCTGGGAGGAGGCGGGGATCTCCACTATTGGAGACCTCTACGAAGACAATACCCTGTTACCCTTTAACGACTTAATGGAGCGGCACGAGCTTCCCAGGAGGGACTTTTTGTTACATGCCTCTCTAACGACGGCCATCCGTAAACATTGGAAGAAGGGAATGGTGGAACCGCCGATCTCGTTGCCATGCCAATATGTAGTATCAGTGGCTGGGACGATCAAGGCAGTCACTTGCCTCTATAAGCGGCTCACCCAGGAGATGAGGAGGCCCTTAGAGAGCCTGCGGCTCAAATGGGAAACAGACCTTGGGATGCCCATAGCTGAGAAGCCGTGGGAGGCACTAGTAGAGAGAGCATGGAAAAGCTCTAGAAATGCACGATTCCAGCTAATCCAGTTTTTTGTCCTCCACAGAGCATATCTCACCCCGCACAAGATTAATGAGTATTTTGGGGCCCGATCAGTTTGTCCATGATGTAAATTAGAAAACGCCGAATTTTTACATATGTTTTGGGAGTGCCCACTACTAGAGGGGTTCTGGAGGGAGATACTGACTACACTGGGCGACATAACGGAAAGAGACGCTACACTGACCCCGGGATATTGCCTGCTGCATTGGTTTCCTCACACTGCCCGGAATAAGGTTACCAGCAAATTTATAGACCTGGGTTTAGTCCTGGCTAAACGAGAAATTACCAGCCACTGGAAGGCGGCCAGTGCTCCTAGTGTCTCGAGGTGGCGGAGGGAATTTATAAAATGGGCAGATTGTGAGGGGATTCTTAGGCTGCAAATGGCCCAGAGAATAGATAATGAAAAAATGTTGGACGCGGCGAGAGCATGGGAGGCATTAGTTGAGCTGCTCAAGCGCCCGACAGACGACACCGAACCCCCCCCTGAGTGAGTGGACCTGTGAGCGAGAGCTGAAACGTTGCCCTATTGGGTTGTGACCTATGGGGGAATGAAAACATATAATACGTAGCGGCATCCCCTTGCTAGATACCTCCCTATTGGAATTACTGTGTCTGTTGTCTTACATGGCTGGGTACGATTCTTCACAGAGCTATTGATGACCGAGCAACATGCCTGGGGGGTGGGGGGAGTTGCATAGGGGGGGGGGGGTCGGAAGGGAAGGGTACATTATTTTTGTTTGTTGTGACCTCAATGAGTTCGGACTGGGACAAATTATTGAGATGCCGATCTCCTACCATAATGAAGCTGCACATAGCTTCCCTGAGAACTCGAAATCGAACAACACAATCTGTTAACAATTTCCGCATGGGCCACACATGGTGGAAGCTGCACCGGGAAATATGCGCCCAACAGTCATACTTATTGATATCTGTTATTGGTCACACGATGTATGCTCTAATCCCATTGTCTTAATTGTGTATTTGAAATTTGCTGAATAAAATCTGTTTACAAAAAAAAAAAATGGTACCCCTTCATTGGCTGTTTTTTCTGAAGTGCTGAAACAGATCCAGAATGAGTACAGGGCAGCACCTCCCCTGGATTTGGGGATGAAACTGATGGGCAATTTTGTCACAGTATCCGCCATTATGTTGAGTAACATAAAGGGGGTAGCAGCAGTGTTAGCTATATGCCAACACCTAAGGGATTTGGCTCCGGCACAATAGGAGCGCGAATTACCTAAAATTATAGAAGAAACCTATGCTACTCTAGGTAGAGATAATTTGGGAGCCAGGCGTTTGCTTATTTTTCTTGGTATGATTCATTTGACCCTGTCTCTTATTACTATAGGCTTGCACCTTCACCTGTAAATACAAATATGCTGACAGACACCAAGCTGATATATTCTGCTTCTTTTCTTTCTCAGCTGTCTGTACAAGGTTTCGACTTTTGGAGGGACACTACAGATGTAAAATCAATTTAGGGGACAAAAGACTGACAGGTTCAGGGAACTGAGGCCTTGTTTAGAGCATGCCTAATACCACAACAAATGATTTTTCTGAACAAAACTGTGCAACAAACAACATGCCTTGGATTAGCTAAGATGAAAGATTTGAACATACCATGAATTCCAACATTCACACGTTTTGAAAACTGGCAGCAGTTTACAAAATACAATTAGGAGGCATTAGATACTGTGCTACATAATGGCACATACAATTCATCAGACCCAATTGGAAGGGATGGTTAGTTTGGTTACTAGACACAAATGGATGTCAGGCACAATTCCTAGATGATATCGAGGGATTTAAAACAAGCAGGCCTGACATGCAGTACGTGCAGTCTGAACACTCGGGGTGGTGACAACATACAGTGTTGGGAAGTTGTGCCTTGACTGGCTAAAGGCCTCAACACTGTCGCAGGTGAAGTAACACTTATCTGATGACCTGGAACTCAGGAACTTTTTGTTAGATCCTCAGAAACCACGTCAAAAACGCTTTTTGTATGCATTATACAATGAAATATGGAACGTTTTGCAGCAGGAAGCTGCCAAGAGACTGCGCGAAAAGCAGTGGTTGACAACAGTATGACCACCATGTTCTCTAGAATATACTCCTTAGGAAACATAGTGTAATTTGGCAATAGACATCTTTCAACAAGACATGTCCGCATTACAACATGGGCAGTCACAGCTTAGGTCTATTCTACTATTCAGCTAGACACTACAAACACTACCTTCTGGCCACGTGCCGTGCGTCACTATCAATGCCACAAGTCTGTTTTCCCCTTACCACCTTACAAAAGAGCAGATACTTATGGCACACAAAGTTGCAACATACACTATTTACAAATAGAAAAGTTACCTTTCACCATTTCTGAAACACCATTTGTGGATTGGATAATCCATGGGTACATCACCCTGCCAATTTCGGCATTTCATTTTCAGTACGGTCAACAATGCCACCAAGGGGGCACATACGAAGTGTTGGGGGGAAGGTTTTTACACAAGTATTGAGAACTACTTTTCAAATTTCGGTGTCGAAATAGGGAAATTGAAGTTTTTCTCATCAGTTCAGACTGCGAGAATACTTTAAGTGGATCCTTAGTGTGCACGGACATTTCGCTTCAGGGGCGTGTAATGCTTCTGTGACAAACTTATCTTGCTACTTGAAAGGTTCGCCAGCTGCCGTGATCTGTCCGGCTTTAAGATTGCTCTCTAATGGGAGTTACTTGATGCTGAACAATCAAAGTTGCTGTAGGATGAAACCAGGGGTTCCCTATCTGGTTACGGTTTCTTCCATTGTCACTTGTTGTACAAAAGTACTGTTTCCATCTGCCTGTACAGTTAGGGAGATGATGCTTTGGCCTTCAATAAATCTTTCCAATGTGCACTTTAATGCCTTGAGCAAACTGAAAGCCTTATTGTTTTAGAAAAATGTGGCCTTAACATCTGCAAAGGAGCTTCAAGTTGCTAGGTCCTCTTAAGAGATACATTCGCTACTCCGCACTAACTTCCCACTACATTTTGGGGAGCTGGTGAACCGCATTTTTAACATGTCTAATACGGCGGAAATGGCACTCTTTTAAAAACGTATAGGCTCTGGGTTGGTTAGCACCTTCCAGACAGTTTTCAGAGTCATATGCACAAATGCAGAGGCACACAGAATCAGTCCAAAAAGAGTAGGTAGTAGCGCAGATAGTAGTCATTAACATGACAGCTCCTGTGGGGGTATACTTAGGAACGGACAGGACGTTTACCGGTTCGCGCTCGCTCCAGCTACAAGCTATTCTGGGCTCTGGAACAGGTTGGCTTCCACAGGATTTACCTGTTAATTAACAGCTTTGTGCTCTACTATCGGACATAATGCATTGGGCATTAAATCTCTAACACAGGTACAGGATACTCGCAGAAATAAAGGCGGGTCACACAAATCACGATTCATAGGACTTGGATATTGTGCGTTTTTACTTGGGAACCATTGAATACCTAGAGGACGAAGCTTTGTATAATTGATCTGGGCTTCCTCAGATGAGCAGACTTTGTGTGTCCTTCCGTACGTCTGGTACACTGTTCTACGGTGGTGCCGGGTGCATATACCATTGGATCTTAAACTTGAAAAAGTCCTGCTGGACGAAACACGTGTCGGCTGCCAGTGTGTTTTTGTATTTGGATATTGGAGAACAAGAAGAAAATAAAAGAAAATAAATATCTGATGGACTCACTCTGACTACTATCTGTGCTACTACCTACTTTACTCTTTTTGGACTGATCCTGTGTGCCTCGGCATTTGTGCATGTCGTTTGTGAACTCGACGGGAAAATTTGTTTTTCCATAGAGTTTGTTTTTGTCTCTCTGAGGGTGTAGGGAGACTCTTTTGCTAGGAGAGCACAACACTGTACTTTACAGGAGCATCAATATACACCAGACTTATTACTAAGATGTGCATTCGCAATTAGGCATTGCCACCTTTGTGCTACTGTGGAATGACTTAGTTTTCAGAGTCATTCCATCCTTCATATACTTTGTGCTCTGAAGCATTTTTGGAGGTCTTCCACTGGTCCTGCTTCTGATTGTCGGGACTGCGATTTTAATTTTTTTGCTCTAAAATGGGTGTCCTATTTCAAGATCACATGGAGCTGGCACTATCTCATGGTACATTGTTCTGGTGCACCTGTGCTTTGAGAACTGAATGAGCATTGATTCTTATCAGTTCGGCCTGTTTGGCTTCACTGCATGCAGCCCGTATTCCGCTGCCTACTGTGCACTTTTAAGTGTGCCTTGGACTTATGCCTAGGAACGCAATTGGTTGAGCCTTGGGACATAAATGTACTGGTGGACCCCTTAAAGGCCCATTTGTATTGCTGTCCACTGCGCAATCCATTGCTAATGGCCGCATTCTATGAGCCTTTTGCTCCTGGTGAGTTGGATCTTGGCTCTGGTTTGGCTGAACCTCCACTGGCTGTGGTCACTTCCTCAGTGGCTGCTGTGGGGGCTGGATGGGAACACATTTGCTCCATAAACCTGCTCAAAGGTGTGCCTCTGGTACCATTGTCTGCGGTTGCTGGGAACAGAAATGTTTCATCTACCATTCAGAACACAAACATTTGGCTATTCCATTTGGTGAGAACTTTTAATTCGGCCTGTTTTTAACATCTTAAATTGTTTTAAATTGGATTTTATTTGCTTTATGTTTTTTAATGGCTTTCTTGGTGTTTTGGCTTTCAAACTGTAAGATTGCCTTTTTTAATTGTTTTTTAAAAAGATTTAAAAATTTTTTTTATATATATGCTGTCACATTATTTGACATAGCTTTCTTCCTATTTAGTCGACTTATGTTCGAGGAGTGGTTGTCATGTGTTTGTTAGGCCCAGTGGGAAACACTGCCATTTTACATACACACGTTTCTCTCAAAGTGCCTTCTCCTTCACACAATGACTTTTGACACACATTTGCGTGCGTGACAGGACAGGATTAATTTCCATGAAACTACATTTGCTTACAAATTCCACTTTGCAAGAGCACTATCACGACTCCTTGAACAACCCATACAAGGTCTGAACATACATTGTACAAATGTGATTGTTTGTTGTTCATCCATGAGACGACGCAGCTATCTATAGAACATAAACAATGGCGGCCTGACTAAAGTCTCGGCTCAGAGCAAGGATACTTTTTGTTATAAATAAACAAGCATTTCCGGATTGTAGCAGAGGAGCACTTGCTGTCATTGTGAGGTAACTACATGCTGAAACCTCAGGCCAGCTGCTTGCTGATCCCTCGAGGGATTTCCAACCGGTGACCAAGACGGGAACCTACATACTTTCCCTTTAGGTAACGGGGGTTGGATCATCCAATAGGGGATTCCTGGCAGAACACATGCACACACCCTAGACACTTAGGTTAGGGAACACATAGTAGGAGTACGCTATCTAGATATTCTTTTATATGCTTGCATATATACATTGTTTTAGCAAGATGGTGAAACTATTCATTCTGTTTACTGTCCTTATACTACTAATTACTTTTATCTGCTTCTGTCTATTGAGCATTGCGGCTCATATATTCTATACAAGAATCACAATGGTTCATTCAATAAATATTGAAAATGCCCCTCTGTGTATTCATTGTATATTTCTCTGAGAGAGAGCACGAGGGACTGAGCGAGATGTTACCACGATTCCTGGGGGAATCAGGGTTGTCATGTTCTGTGGTTGCCCAAGCCATTTGCTACCTAACTAGGTTTAGGAGTGCTTACGGTGGCACTGTGAGTTAGCTGGCCTATATTACAACATATCCTGAGGGGATGCATGAAATCAGTCTGACACCATCCCAAAGTTTATGTTGCCCAACAAACACACAGTTTCTACTGAAAAGTAGAAACTACACAACAACAGCACACAAACTGCCTTCCCAAGTCAAAACTATGATGAATGCAACTGGGGGCATGCAGAGTACACTTGGGACATCTCTTAAAGAGCTGGCCGATAAAAAGATTCGTAAGGCCGATCAACACAGCAGTCTTGCAGACGGCAGCTGTAGGACAATGCTTAAGAATAGATATCACGGCCTTCAATAACCAAATAAAAATGACGGAAAAAGAGTTACAGACCTTGAATCACGCATGACCTTCTGTCATGTGCCCGAGTTAGGCCCAATAGGAAATAGTGCCATTTTACATATACACCATTCTTTCCTTTGTTGCCTTCCCTTTTGTCACATCAACTTTTGACACACATTTGCATTCGTGACACTTGGGTTAGTTCTAAGAAACACTGACCTTGCTGACACAGAAGTTTCATGTGAACACTATCATATTGCTTTGGCATTATGTGCAAGGTCCTCACGTGCGTGATACAAATGTGTTATTATTTCGTCCACATGGCGACACAACTATCTGTGGAATACAAACAATAGCGGCCTGATCACAATCATGGCCCAAGGCAAGGATACCATTTTCAATATATAACCTTTTGTTTCCAAATACAATCAGAGGAGACACTTCTGCTGATTTGAGGAGTCCCTCAATGCTGGAGCTTTTCGCTTAACAGCTGCCTGACATCTCCGTGAGGGGTGTCCAGTTCATGACCAAGACGCGGTCCTACACTCTTACCCATCAGGTAAAGGGGTTAGATCATCCTCCTCAGCTGAGTAGGTATACCCTATGTATTGGCTGTTGGTAAATTCAAGCTTGAAAGGATCTACTTCCCACTGTGTTAGCCGAACTCTGAAATTCAATTCTTAAATAACATGGCACAAAACATTTCTGAGAACTGCAGACATGCGGTCGCTTAAAAATTACTACAACATGGCCTCACACTAGAGGGTGGGGAAGTTACCTTTGTGGTAGAGGCGCACGAGGCATATAGAACAGTGATATTGTACTCCTGTGTTAAAGTCCCAGCCGTGAATGATGCTACACAGGTATTTCACAAATATCCAGTAGGCAAAATACCAGAAGAATACACTCCATATGAGGAAACAGAAATTACTCTAACCTACCAGGAACATTCTAATTGGTTTAAAGGCACCCTCCCCAATAGTATAGAAAATGTGAGACTGGGCCCACTCAGTAATGAGGGGCGACATGGCCAGTCCTAGCCTGTTATACACTGTATTCCGATATTGATCTTTTAACCACAGGCCAGCTGCAGGGATTATATAAAAAATGTAGTAACAATATATTGAATTTGTGATGTGAACATTGACTCTTACACCTGTGCGGAATGTTTAAGCGATAACCCTACAACTGACTACACCAGGCATTAGCCCACAAACACTAAATGCAGTTTTGGGAAAGGTTCAAACCACAAAAAGGGAAGAAATTCCGTTTTGGACTGCCCAGAAAACAACCAGCTTGAAGCAGTATTTCCCCATACAGGTCTGCAGGAGAAACACAGAATACTAACAATTTGCTTGCCGATGGGGATGGCTTCTCCGATAGAAGACTGTACCACTTGGGGTACGATCTTTGCTGCAGTATATACCAGAACATATGGTACCCCTTCTTTGACGGTTCTACCGGAAGTATTAAAACAGGTACAGAATGAGCACGGGTCAGCACCTGCCCTAGACTTAGGAATGAAACTGATGGGCAATTTTGCTGCAGTATCTGCCATAATGTTGAGAAACATTAAAGAGGAAGCAGCAGCATTAGCTATACTCCAGTGCCTGAGGGATTTAGCTCCTGCTCAACCCCAAATTATCAAAGAAACCTATGCAACGCTGGGTAGAGATAATTTGGGAGCCAGACCTGGGAAACCACAGTTAAAGAGTAATTCGGAAAAGGATAACTCTAAGCAAGCACCAACTCTTCAACAAAGAAGAAATGGGACAATAAGAAAAATAAGTATAAGACAAAATCACGGGGTGGGTCTCCTACACAGGAATCTACCGAAAAACGTTACAACATAACCATGATAATGTTAAACAGCCTGATAGGTATCAGGATACTGATACACGTTCCTCTCATTCCTTTCAGGATTAATCTGACAACCGTTCATACGAGAGAAGGACAATCAGAGTGCAGATCAGAAGAGAATGCGAAAGTAAGGAAGTACTCACATCGCTCGTCTGACTACATAATTAAACAGGAAGATAAGCCTAAAATATCAAAACCTCAATTTAAAAAGATGGAGGTAACCGAACTAAAGGTCAGGCATGCCCCGGATGTTGAGGAGTCTGCTTCTGAACGGGGAATGGGCATTGACAATGCTGGACAGCGTGGCAGAAGTCACAATAGTTCACCAGAACCTGATGGATTGTCTGGTGCGAGTAGTGCTGAGTGAGTGCATAACGGTGGAAACACTGGATACCAGGGTAGGTGTTCCACATCGTTTATACAAAATCCAACTACGGTTGGAGGGGGAAATACCTCGATTCATTAATGTCCTCTTTTGGGAGGAACTCACTCAAGGATACAATATTCTTTTGGCCGAAAAGGATTGTCCACCAGATTACGTGATGGATTGCTTAAACGGGGAAACAGTAATTTTACCAGCTTTTTCCAACCTCGTTCCAGAATCAATAAAACACTCATACGACAGGGAGTGGGCCTTAGTGCTAACCCCTGCATTATAGCGCAACCATGTGGGGTGGGATGACGGTTCACCTTATCATGACATACTTATCATGACATACCCTTAAACAACCCCACAACCTCAGAAACAATATCCCATAAAGAATGAAGCAAAACGAGGGGGCGTGGCTTGGTGCCGACCGAGATGGCGGCGTAGTTCTCGAGCTCCGTCAGGGCCAGTGGCATAGCCCGTGAAATCCGACCTGAATCCGGCAGCCTGAGGGGAAACACGGACACCGAACAGCCTCTGATATCCTGGAGCAGCGAAGGGAGACTCCTTCAAAGCTGGTGCGGAGAAGACAGACGCAGCATCAACTTGAGACCCGGCCTGGCTGCGGTGCGACGGCCTGGGTGAAAAGGGGGCGGAGTCGCGTAATAGCTCGATCGGCAGCGCGAGCGTGAGGCCGAGGCTCTGGACTGCGCGAGCCCCGTGGTTTTCGGCCTGAAACCTGCACAGCACTGCCTACGACAGGCGACCTCAGTTCGGCCACGGCGCTGCATGGAGTGATGACCGGTGAGAGCGCGGCACCCCCCCTCCCCGCAGCCCGCTAGAATCGCTGGTCACCCTATGTGCGGCGCCAACCTCGGACTGGAGGCGCCCACGGCCTTATGACCAGGGGCTCTGGCGGACCCTGGACGTCTCGTAGCACGCTGCCGCCTGAATAAGACTGCCACAAAACCATCGGAGGGAGCGTCACAGGCAGCGGGCCAGCGCCGCCGGTGAGTGACTGCCCCCTGACCACCGGGGGGGCACCAGTATGGCGCATGGCTCCGTAGAAACGGCGAAAAAGAACCTGTGAAACCCCCTGCAGGGGAATATCGCCCCCCCCCCTGGTGAGAGAAAATGCCTGGCGCCACTGCATGTGGCGCAGTGGGAATATATCCAGAACTAGGAGTACTCATTGTTGCACTCCAGGATGCACTACCATTGGCACGACTACTACCTGGGACTCCAGCCAGCACGCGATAAACTGGGTGAATTGATCCCGGTAAATATCGACACGCACACCCTAAAGACACTGGAGTGACACGAACCCCCCCTCTCCCCCTGGACCTGCATAAAGGGGACCGACTGGATTGCAGATCGGGGGTGTCCCATAGATTGCTGATCCCATCTGGAGGGGGACTGACCACATTAACAATAGTGGGGACAGCGGACCCCCTTGGCTGGAAAGAAGCACTGGCTGGAGGTGAGGCGACGATCCCCGTCTTAATACAGGGCACTTATCTCGGTGGCACTCCACACCATGACGAAACCGAAAGGGGCCGCAGCATCTACTCAAGCCAATAAAATGGACAAATACGCGGTGCCGAGACAGCTCACAGTGGAGGAGGGGGCGCGGGACGACGCCATGACTGCCGAGGAACCGTCTCTCAGCTCCATGATGGAGGCGATACAGACTGTCGGGACTAATTTAGAAACAAAAATCGACACGGTAACGATTGAAATGAACCTTATGCGAGCAGGCATGCGGAAAACGTCTGAGAAGGTCACCGTCGCGGAAGAAAACATAGTGGAGCTACAGTCAACGACACGTAAGCTGGAGGGAAAGATCCAAAAATTAGTACATCAACATAAGGAACTAGCACTGCATCTGGACGATCAGGAAGGCCGCGCCCGCCGAAACAACATTCGAGTGGTGAGGGTGCCGGAGGGGACCTCTTCCTCGAAGACCTCATCCTGAATCGCCTCAAGCCCAAACGGCTGTCCCCACTATTCTCCATAGAGCGGGCACACAGAGCCCCGGTCCCTATGCCGAAGCCCGGTGCGCCGCCTAGAAACATCATTGCACGTATTCTGAACTTTCGCGACCGGGACGCAATCCTACAAGCGGCCAGAGTTCACGGTGACCTTTCCCATGACAACGCAACAGTTCGTTTCTTCCCGGACTTCACGCTGAGGGTGCAGCGAGAACGGCGCTCCTTCGAGGGGATCAAACGGGTCCTAAGAGACAAAGGAATCAAATACATGATGTTTTTTCCAGCTAAGTTGAAAGTAGTCGATGGGGACAAGTCCTGGTTCTTCCTGACGCCGGAAGAGGCACAACACTGGCTCGACGCAGGCCCATCACGAACGCATCGAAACAGAGAGGAGGAGGACCGATTGACCACCGATCAACGCCCAAAAGATTCTGAACGCTGGCGTGGAAGCAAAACGAGCTCGCCATCAAGAACCAGAGGTTCCCGCTCCGGCAGCCCTGGCAGCGACACGACACGAACAGGGAGGTGAAAGACTGCATGAACTACCCTGGTCTGTAACTCTCTATCTTCCTTCGTCCTCTTGCGACCTTTTGATAATGCAGGGGGGAGGATTTCCCCGTCATCTGAACACGACATGCACTACAGGTTGGCCCAATATTCTGCCTGCCAGTGTACTTAGGGAGGATAAGCTATGGCCTTCAATTAAGCTAACAAACGTTTGCTTTGACGCCCTGAGCAAACTGAAAGCCATATTGTTTCAAAAAGATGTGGCCTTACCTTCGGCTAAGGAGACATTTGATCTTCAGGTGGCACGTTCCTTTTCTGAGATACAGGCGCTTCTCCCTACCAACTTCCCACAACATTTTGGAGAGCTGGTCCATCGTATTTTTAGCACATGCACTACGACTGGGGTTGTAGGGTTTTTTAAGAGCATAGGCTCTGGATTGGTAAGCAGTTTACAGATGCTGTTTGGGATTATTCCATCCTTTATCCACTCCATCTTCGGGAGCATCTTTGGAGGTCTTCCACTGGTCCCTTTCCTAGTTGCAGGGATCTTACTTCTTATATTTCTGCTCCACAATGGGTGTCCCAGTTCAAGATCAAATGGAGCTAGCACTGCTTCACGTTCTGTTGTGCCGTGAACGCATGGTGAACTTCTTTGGCACACCTTTCCTTCGAGAACTGGATGAGCATTGGTTCCTGTTGTTTCGGCCTGTATGGCTTAATTGCGTACAGCCTGTGTTCCGCTGTCTCCTGTGCACTTACGAGTGTGCTCTGGATTTGTGATTGGGGTCGCAATTGGTTGAACTTTTGGACATGCACATACTGGTGGACTTGCTGAAGGCCCATTTGTGCTGCTGTCCCTCGAGGATACCTCTGCTCCTGGCCTCGTTCTAGGAGCTTCCCTGGGTAGCCTCCGTGCCTAGTGGTTTGGATTTAAGCTCTGTCCCTATGGAACATCAGGTGCCTGTATTCACTCCCTCAGCGGCTGCTGTGGGGGTTGGATGGGAACATATTTGCTCTATCGATTTGCTCTGAGGTGTGCCTTTGGGAATGTCATCTGCGGAAACTGGGAACAGCAATGTTTTGTCTGCCTCTCAGAACATGTAAACATCTGGATCTCCGTGTGGTGGGAACTTTTATTCAGCCTGCTTGTACATCCACATTGTTTTTAAACATTTGCCTTTAATTTTTATTGCTTTTATATTTTTATTTATGCTTTGGGCCTCCAAATAGCATGAGTGCCTGATTTTAATGCAATTTTATCAAATACACCTTTTTAGAATTTTCCTTTAAATATGCTGATGCATTTTTAATGGATGTGATTGGTTTGTTTTAAATAGCTTCTTACCCGACTTTTGTATGAGGAGTGGGTGTCATGTGCCCGAGTTAAGCCTGGTAGGAAGTAGTGCCATCTTACATATACACGGTTCTTTCTTTAAGTTGCCTTCCCTTTTGTCACATCGATTTTAGACACACATTTGCATTCACGTCACTTGAGTTAGTTCTAAGAAACACCGACCTTGCTGACACAGAAGTTTCATGTGAACACTATCACATTGCCTTGGCATTATGTGCAAGGTCCTCACATGCGTGATACAAATGTGTTATTATTTGTCAACATGGCGACACAGCTTTCTTGGAATAAAAACAATCGCGGCCTGATCACAATCACGGCCCAAGGTAAGGATACCATTTTCAATATATATCCTTTTGTTTCAAAATACAATCAGAGGAGACACTTCTGCTGACTTTGAGGGGTCCCTGCATGCTGGAGCTTTTTGCCTAACAGCTCCATGAGGGGTGTCCAGTTTGTGACCAGGACAGGGTCCTACACTCTTACCCATCAGGTAAAGGGGTTAGATCATCCAGAGGGGGGTTTCTTGGTAGAACATTCATTCGCACCCTAGACATGTAGGTAGGATTTGCATCGTAGGAAAACACTAGATTGTTGGAACTTTTTGTTCTATTTACTGTTTTACCATTTCTCATAACTTTCCTCTACTTCTGTCTATTGATCATTTCAGCATATATGTTCTATACAAGAATCACTTTGGTTCAATAAATATTGAAAACGTCCCTTTGTGTATTCTTTGTATAATTCTCTGAGTGAAAGACAGCACGAGTAACTGAACGAAAAGTTCTAGGTCTGTTACCATGATTCCTGAAGGAACAGAGTCGTCATGTTCAGTGGTTGCCAGAACTGTTCTCTCCTTGCATCAGTTTAGGGGGCTAATGGTGGCACTGTGAGCTACCTGGTCTAAAGGACAACATATCCTTCAGGGGTGCACGGAATCAGTCTGGCACCATCCTAAGTTTATGTCGCCCAAAAACGTGCAGTTCCGACTGATCAGTGGAAACTACACAACACTCCTTGCTGTAATAGGTCCAGATATGTGAAAACTGCACAATAAAGTTATAGACTTAGAAAATTGAAGTAAGAGAGACAATGAAAGTGTTGTAAACGAAGATTTCTTCTTTGTAGGCATTTAGTTAAGTAGCCAAGTCATGTAGATTATAAGGTAGATTTATTGAAGATGATATCTCTTAGTTACAGGTTAGGTATAAATAGCCCCACCAGAAGCAGCATCCTCATTTCTCAGTCCACACTCTCCACCTGACATTCTTACCAACCAGGCACTCATCAACATTCCATGACATCACACACACACACTAGCTGAGCAGCAGGAAAAGGGAAAACTGTGGAGAGGATGCATAGCAACAACACAGGTTACAGCACATCACGTCGCCTTAGAAAAACAATTGAAAATACAAACTGACGTAAGATGGAAATAAACAATCACTCAGTCCTATAAATATTCAAACTCATAAATCATCAACACAGGTAAATACACTTTGAACAAATGCAGGACCAGATAAATACACTGCAGGACCAAGGAACTACTCATGCCCTCTACTGCACACTCATCAACATTCCAAGATATCACACACACACTGGCTGAGCAGCAGTGGACTGGGAAACTGTGGAGAGGATGCATTGCAA
The DNA here is from genome assembly GCA_963921515.1 of Calotriton arnoldi. Taxonomy (NCBI): domain Eukaryota; kingdom Metazoa; phylum Chordata; class Amphibia; order Caudata; family Salamandridae; genus Calotriton; species Calotriton arnoldi. The sequence goes on from CAWUFW010001518.1 coordinate 1,628,759, forward strand.
CAACACAGGTTACAACAGAAAGGATCTCTGGGATCTGGGACCACCAAGAAAAACACAACATGATGGTCCCCTTGTAAGACTTCCTGCCAACCCTGCTGGATATCAAGTTTGAGCACCAATGGAATTTTAAAGGGCACATGAAATAAGTAGTGCATCAGAAACCCCCCCAAAAAAGAATGTGCCAAGACAAATTTTGGTGTGCTTTCTATAGCATCAACAAGCACGCCAGATCAATACAGCAGCCAAAAAACATGTACCCTATTCATTCCAGAGCCAGCAAGTCTATATGGCTGCAGATTTCTCACAAGAAACTAATCATAAACAGAAACATTTTGGGCACTTGGAACCCCAATTGCAGAAATTGGACATTTAATACGAGCAAGCCACAATGCTGATACTATGGAAGGGCAAACCAAGGAATGAGGAGCCTGAAGACCTGGAAAGATTTCTAAATTCCTTAGGCCCAGCCAGAATGGACAGAGAGAGCAGTATACAATCCGGTACCTAGGGGAAAACATCATCAGTAGCAGTAAAAAAGAGTATCATCCAGGAGGAACCGAAAGGCTAGAAAGTATATTCCAACATTGGGCAGAAAATAGTAAAAACAGAACCAGGAGACATTCAGCGCCTGGAGGCAAGCACCCGCTATCCACTGAAAGCTAAGTACCCCACCTGTTTGGTACAGAGAAGATAAAAGAGCTCGCCAATTAAGGGGTTTGAATGATCTGACACTATATCAATTGGTAAGGGGAGCCTAACAGTCTACAATACTGAACATTTGTCTTGGGCTAGGTGAAAGGAGAGAACTCGTGCTCAGAAACTGTACACCTAAATGCCGAAAAATGTACTATACAGACTAGGTATGGTTTGTCCCTTTTTGAATGAAGGACTGATTTGTCAGAAACTGAGGCAGTAATGAGAGGGGGGGGAGAAAATCAATTGTAAGGAAATGTCCTTTCTGCTATTCATGTGGTTCATGGTACCCATTTTATTTTCCAATTGACACTAGAGTTGGTTCAAATGTTCACACTCTTCTGCTGTCGCTTTATGGGATTCATGACAGGTATCACCAACATGGAAAGATGATTATATACTCGAGAATAGTGTGATCAACACCTGGATAGCCACCACATCTGTTTGGATAGAGGATAGTGCGGAATTAGACTTAAACCTAAACCACATTGATTAGAGAACTTTAAAATGCGCATGTCTGGCTGGCCGGCTCAAGACGGCCAGCCAAAGAGACATGGGCATTTTAAAGTGCACTGTCACATCTCCCTGCTGCTGCCACTCGGCAGCACTGGCTCCGCCCCGTCCTGACACCTGGTTCAGGATGGGTTGCTGAAAAATAAAACGGTAATAAATAAACTTTATTCCTGTTTTATTTTTCAGCTCTGGGGCTTGTGGGGCGACGCTCCTCCGCTCAAATGGAGGAGCCGCCCCTGAGGGAAGTTCGTCATACAGACCTGAAAAAGAAGAAAGAAAGGGCATTAACCAAATCACTACCATTCAACGTTAACTCTGCGAGTCGCATGTGCATGCCGCACAGTGCGCTGGAAATGTCCATAGCAGAATTCAGCTTTTAGGAGGCCCAATCCTCAGGGAGAGACAAAAAACTTGTAAAAATCAAAAGAAAGGTTTTCTTTTTTTAAGTCAGAACATAGAACTCTGAACTTAGAATTCAGTGAACATTCATAACTGGCTTATCAAGGGAGTCACTAAAAACGATGTGAATTCGTTAACTTGAACTAACACACTAACAAACTACATGGTTGAATGTGAAAAGGAAACATTGATTGTGGGGGATAACAGAAGTCAAGAGTGTATAAGTCATTGCTAAACCTCCCTGAACTTGATAACAGGTATAGAACGTCACAGAGGTGGAAAGATACTATACACTAGCAGGGAGTTTGGAATTGTTCACCTGATTGTATGTATGTCTTTTCTAAAAGGGTGGTAACTGTAGTGCAACTCGACAGAATATCTGTGATACTTTTAATAGGCAGGAAAGAGTGAATGCTACGGTAAGGCCTGAGAGATTTATGGACTTAAAACACCACTCTAGACCAGTGTAAGAAAAGGATTGCTTCTAAAATCTGTTTTTACATTCACAACAGAACCCTCATAATGAACAACACAGCTCCAGTGACTAACAGCGGTGCCTGGGACAAGCAGGACTGCTGACGCTCTGGATATCACAACAGAAGCCAATCTTCTTTTGATCTCTTCCCATTTCCCCTGTGCATCTGACCTCATCCTCTAGTTCCCTTAGGTTGCTGAGGTGGGAGCAGCTGAGCAGTGGAGTCAGCTTCGGTGATCCATCTCATTCCCACAGGGTTGTGCATACCACATGTTAGTGCGTGTGCCTGCCTCTGACACTTTCTCACAGTTGTCCAAGGACACCCAACATCTGTGCTGCAGCTTATAATGATATTTAGTTCTGTGCCGAGCATGCAGTAGATCATATGGTAAAATCAAATGAATGAAAAGTGGGGATGCAGGCAAACAATGCATTTTTCAAATGTGCCCAAGATACCTAGTTTAGGAAAAGTGGCTAGTTATTCAACTCTGAATTTGCGATTACCAATAATATCACGCATTTTCCTATTTCTTGCACACTCGCCTACATTTGAAAGCCAAAAATGGAGAGAAATTCAATTGATAATATAAAATGTTTTGCGATTCTGTATTCCAACACTGTGGCTGCGACAAGATAGGCCATAAAAGCAACATGGACACACCAAATTTCGTAACTAAAACTGACCCACTTTGGCAACATGGGTTGCTACAATATTTGGGTCTGGGCAGAGCCGCCACAACAAAAACCTGCTAATCCTAGACATTTCTGAAAGCTAGGCACCAGAGAGAGTCCAGGGTGGTGTGACACATTTTTGAGAAGAAAAGTTCCAAAATCTCTTGTGAGCCAATAAATTCCTACCCCCAGCATTCCCACGCTTTTCCTGATAAAAACTATACCCCACTTGTGTGGCTGGGCCTATCACCTGCGACACGATAGGCCCCAAAACACAACATGGAGACCTCAAATTTTGTGCCATGAAAACATACCCATTTTGTTGATGTGGAAGCTGCGGTATTTGAGCCTGGGCTCAGCTGCCACCCAGGGAAACCTATTAAGCCTAGACATTTCTGAAAACTAGACACCCAGGAGAGTCCATGGTGGTATGATTTGTGGGGATCCCTCAACATTTTCTTATCCAGAATGATATGAAAACCTCAACCTTTGGCTAAAATCATGCATTTCCTCACTTTTCTGTAAGAGAAAGTTACAGAATTTGTGAGTAGCCATAACATTCATACACCCAGTGTTCCCCCCAAAAAACAGTAGCCCACTAGTGTAGATGGTCCCATCCCTGCAACATGAAAAGAGGAAAACTGTGACTACATGAAATCAATGTGGTCTTTGCATGTGATCCAGCGGGTTACTAGCAACAAGCATTCATACACAAAATACTCACCTGGGCCCATTCATTCACGCTAATAATCACCGCTGGTGGGAATCAGTTATACTCTTTATCAAAATCCCTGCTGCCATTTACCTTTTCTGATTGAAGAGTAATGACTTACCAATGGACCTTTGATAATTGGGGATAAAATGAGAATATACAAAACATAATATCATAAACACCTGAAATAACCACTGACTCAGGAAGTTTTAAAATGTTTATCTAAATTCTTTAGCAGAGTAAAATACAAGCCACATGGCACTTAATCGCATATCAAGGAGGAAGCACACTATATAATCATCTATTAATCATAAATGACGGCACCTCAGAAAAAGAAGATAGAGACAGCAGTACAACTAAAGATTACACATTTATATTTACCTAAAGCTGTGAAAACCAAACCCCTTGGCCAGGGAGTTGGAAAGGGTCCCAAGAAAGATGAAGACCAAAGACCTCCGGTCCAGGTTCAAGACAGGACAGGTGACCTCTCTACCAACGACGCCTGCGTCGTTCCCCTCTCTGACACTTCGTTCCCCCTCGATTCTTCCGTCTCTTCTTTCTAATGGAATCCGCCACCCCCACCTCAGGACCTCTTTGGACAGCGGTTCAGTCTGCAATCAATCAGCTTGTTCTGTGCTCCCAAGCCCTGTTCTAGCTAATTAGCTAATTCTATATCTTTTATACCCTTCTATACCCAGGTACCTCCCATTAATGTTTCAAAATTATGGGCCCACTACTTCTGATTGGACAGGGACAGGGGGTTGATCCTCACACCATGACAATTTAGTTCAATTTCTTTAAGCCCATTGTTTTAAAATACCGCTCCTCACAATTAATACATTTACTTTATTTCCCACCCGTCTCACAACAATTTCAATACAAAGTGTATACAATATGTATCAAATTTTGGACATCTCAGATGAACTGTGAAGGTGATCAGCGGGTCATGTCCTTGGACATCTTCCAAGTTGACTTCATCGCTTTGTCTTGTTAGTTTCAGAGCGCATGCGCAGGTCACATGGCTCTCGAGCTGCTGTTCAGTTAACCCAGGCCCATTTTACGAACTAATAGAAATCAAAGAAGAAACATATTAAAATCAAAAATAAATGGTTTCACTGTACACCCCCTACTTCTACTCTGTTCCCATTTAATTATAAAATCTATCCCGCATTAATAGCGTTAGAATACCACATTATTAATTGCAACAACGCGAAGGCTTTAGCATGTGAGAACATAAAGCAGCCATTTTAACATACACTGCGCAGAAGCAAAAGATTCCCTCCAAGCAAAGAAAGACGTCATACCACGTGATATGGTTGCCACATGCGCAGTTGAGTTCCCGCGCTTTAGCGGCCATTTTGGATTAGACAAGGATTACTTATTAGTGAAAAACACATAGGCAAGCATCATCTGGATAAAAAATGTTGTGTATGCACTTATTAATAAAGACGTTACAAAGTTTTAATACAAATTAATTAATACTGTGAGAAGATTGCTTACGAGCAAGTCTCATTGTGAGTCCTTGCTCCATCAATCCCCTCTCTGATGGCGTTTCTGAGCCATCAAAACTACCTATAACCAGATGCCAACAATGTTTCGTTTTCAACAATTTACAGACTCCGCCCTCTTTTGCTAATATTATATCAAGCGCAAGTCGATTTTGCATAACCATAGATCTAATCGCAACCATCTCCGCATTAATCATTAGAAATCCTCCAGCAGTATCCGTTGATAAACGATCAACCACTGTAGACAATTTACATATTTTCCTTGAATTCAGAATTATTCCCACTGAAGGTATCAATGCACCAAATATATCACCTACAATTTCTGAAAAACTAGCTCTTTTACTATGGGTTAATTCACTATTATTTTCATTGTTCCCAGTGTTTCTTTTTACGTGGTATACTTTTGGAAAAACTATTCCAAAATAACAACTTCCATACCACTGTGCAGGAAGCCTAAAATAAGCCTTATTCCCACACACATAATATATTCCAGGAAAAACTGAATCTGTTCCTCCTTTTAGTCCCCAACCTCCAAGAATTAAGAAATTATGTTCACATTCACTGGTACCGATGAAAATATTGTTATAATCAGTCTTTAACCTATGAAGACAAATTTTCCCTGTCTTTACAAAATCCAGAGCCATAGCAGCTTGAGCTTTGCCAGGTGTGTAAATACCCTCTTTCTCAGCCCAAGGTGGAAGATGAGCTTTATGCTCAGACGCTTTCTTTGGAAATTCTGTCTTCTATTCTCAACTAAGTTCAAAAATATCTTTTCTTCCTCACGTAATGAACATGTTAGATTGCTTCTATGTGCATGTATTATGTCTATCGACTTCATTGTTAAGAAAAATTCTCCCATAAATTGTGCATCTTGACTACTAAGCACTGGGTTCAGATTCTTTCTAATAGGAACCTCTAAAAATATCACATCTATATTTGAATAATAATACTGAAGTTTCCCTGTTCTATAAAATAAACTAGATAGTACACTACATGATATGCCATAAGTTAAAGGCAAATGATATGTTAAACCTTCTGCTACTGATTCAGGTAACTTCATACAGACATAACAGTCACTAATTTCCATTGTATCTACGTACTGAAACAATAATTTAGTAAAAACATTTAAACTAGTATCATTAACTACGTGATGAAACTCTGGTTCATCTTCTGCTTCTATTTTTACTCTATCACCTTTCAAGTTATCTATCCTTCCCTTTGTTTCGTTGTTAATCTTTTTGTCCATTATCATAAGGTAAGGAATTGCTACTATCACAACTAACCACACTATAAGCACCACTACCAGACTACATATGCATATAGCACAGCATCTTTTACAACATTTCCGTTTCGGTCTCCCAGAAACTCTGTCGTCAGCCATTTTTGACAAAAGATTTTTCTTCTTTTCTTTTTTTTCTTTTAAGACTTTAATTTATCAAGGTGGTTTCACTTCTTTTTCATAAGTCAGTTCTGCACTTGTTCTTTCGTCACCACTTTCACTTGACTCTGAACTCTCGTAGTCTTCAAGAATTATATAAGTCCAATCTGGACCTTTAAACTTATTGTTTACGAGTTTCAATCTTTTGCTTTTTCGTTTTTCAGTTCCATTTGTTTGTCCAGATAAGCTTGTTACTTCATTTACTTGTTCTGGATCTTCACTTCGTGTTTCTATATGGTATTTTACTCTTTTAATGACACTAGGCCAATGATCACCTTTTCTGACTTTCTTTGTTTGCACTGTATCTTCACCTTCTGAGTCTTTTCCAAAAACTCTTTTATTTTCAAGGTGTGGCACAAATTGATTTTCCTCGATTTCAGTTTTCTCTTCTATCTGTTCTTGTTCAGGTCTTATTGTTGTTTCTTCAGTTGCCTGAGTGTGAGTTTCTACTACCTGATCCTGTTCAGGATTGACGTTTTCGTGCTTGATGCTTTCTTGCTCGATGTTTTCTTGGTTTTCTTCTCCCTGAATGTGTTTTTCTTGTTCTAACTGGTTCTGATCAGGGCTTATTGCACTTTGTACTTCTGCAGCCTGACCGCGTTCTTCTGAACTAGTCTGTCCCTGCTCAAATTTTGTTGTTTCGTTGTCAATTTGAGCCCAATTTCCTTTCCCTATCTGGGCCTGCTCAGGTTCTCTTATTGTTTCATTCTCCCTATCCTGAGCTGCTTCTTCTTCACCTATCTGGTCCTCACTAATTTCCTCTAATCTAGCTCTACTTCTTGTTTTGATGAAAACTTCTGGTATATCAACCACAGGTATCCAGTCCTGACTTGTGCTCGGTTGTTCTTCTTCAGCTTCTCCCGAATCTATCACTTGGGATTCTTCAGCTGGCCAACCTTCAGCTTCCTCAGCTATTGATGTTGACTGAGGATCCTTTCCTTCAGGAGCTGGCACCCTTTTGGTGTGGCTTCATGAATCCAATTAGGCAATCCTGCACAGTTCACTGCTGTGTTTGTAACCAATATAACCTGACAAGGTTCACCCCACCTGGGTGATAAACACGTTTCTCTGGTGTGATGCTTCACTACCACCCAGTCTCCGGGGTTCAGATCATGCTCTTGTTCAGGCTGCCTGGAAACTGCGTCTTCTCCAACCTGGTGAGAGACAGAACGCACGAGGTCAGCCAATGCTTTGCAATAATCTAGAACCATATCATCAGATATGTTCAGCAGTTTATTTCCAGGTACATGTGCTTGTCTCATTGCTCTTCCCATGATGATTTCATGTGGACTCAATCCTGTATTTCTATCAGGAATGCTTCTGAGTCCCATTAAGACAAGAGGCAATGCATCTGGCCAATCTAACGATGTAGATGCACACATCTTTGACAATCTTGATTTTATTGTGCCATTCATTTGTTCAACCACTTCAGAAGCCTCTGGGCGGTACGCACAGTGCAATTTTTGTTCAATTTTAAATGCTCCACAGATTATTCGAATTACATTGTTATTGAAGTGACTCCCTCTATCTGATTCCAAAGTTACTGGGAAACCGAACCGTGGAATGAGTTCTCGTAACAACAGTTTTGCAACTGTAATGCTGTCATTCCTCCTAGTAGGGTAAGCCTCCACCCACCTTGAAAACAGACACACTATGACAAGTACATATTTCAGTCCTTTACATGTTGGTAACTGAATAAAATCTAACTGCAATCTCACAAAGGGACCCTCGGCCTTTCCAATTTTTCCCAAACCAATTACTGTTCTCCTTCCTGGATTATTCATTTGGCAAGTTAAACACCTCTGGCAAAGACTCTCTGCTGCAGCCCTAAACTTTGGATTGTAGCAACTTTGTCTGAAAATTCTAATCATGGCATCTCTCCCTACATGTGTTTCTCCATGATACATTCTGGCCATTTGTGAAATCAGGCATGACTGGTCTGCCATCTGAATAAACCCATACGTCATCATCTGTTCTTCGTCTACACCCTATTTTTATCCAAACATCTCTTTCACTCTCTTCAGCATCATCTTGCAATTGTTTCACATCATTCCATGTTTCAGGTGTTGAACATAGCATAAGTTGGCAGCTGATTCCCATCCTTTCGACTTTTCTGTTTACTGCCAAACTGTTTCTGGCACAGTGTTGAGCAATTAGGTCTGCGTATCTGTTACCGGCTACCACCCAATCATCTCCTGACTGGTGTGCGGCGCATTTCACCACTGCCAATTCTTTTGGTGATTGTATTGCCTCCAATAATTCCTTTACAAACTGCCCATTTTTGATTGGGGATCCTGAAGAAGTCATGAAATCCCTCTGCATCCACAGTTGGCCAAAATCATGCACAACCCCATACCCATATTGACTGTCCGTAAATATGGTTACTTTTAAATTTTTCCCAATTTTGGAGGCTTTGATTAAAGCAATTAATTCAGCTACTTGTGCAGATTTGACTCCTGGTAAATAGGATGCTTCGACTATTCCAGAAAGTTCACAAACAGCATATGCTGCACTCAATTTGCCATCCTCATGCCTAGGCATGAGCCGTCCACAAACAGCTCCCTGTCTGGGTTCTTTAGGGGCATTTCCTGTATATCAGGACGCGGTTTGGTACACAACTCTGACCTGTAAACAGTCATGTTCTGGATCGTCCTTAACTTCTTCACAATATGGATCTGGCAATAATGTAGCAGGATTTACAACTGTGCACCTAGCTATGGTCACATTTTCAGCTCCTAGAATTATTCGCTCATATCTTGTCATCCGACTAGGTGTGAGATGCTGAGTTCTAGTTCTTGTCAACAGGATCACAACTGCATGTGGGACAAACACTTTAATAGGATATCCCATTACTACTGACTCACTTTGTTCAATGCTCATACAGGTAGCAGCAACTGATTTTAGACAGCCTGGCAATGCTGCAGCCACTGGGTCCAATGTAGCAGAAAAATATGCTATAGGACGCCTGTCTAGTCCATGTCTTTATGTTAGCACTGAAAGTGCACAATTTTCTCTTTCATAGCAAAACAGTGTGAATTCTTTTGTATAGTCAGGCATGCCCAGGGCAGGTGCCTCACACAAAGCATTTCTTAATTTTACAAATGCGCCGGCACTTTCATCATCCCATTCAACTGGATCTTTTGCTTTCTTTTTGGTTAACTGAATTAAAGGCTTCGCTAGTAGTGAAAACCCTACAATCCATTGTCAACAGTATCCTACTATTCCAAGAAACATCCTCACCTCTCTTTGTGTTACTGGCATTTTCATTTGCTTAATTATTTTTATTCTCTCAGACGTTATTCTTCTCTTTCCTCTTTCAATTTGATGTCCCAAATATTTGACTGCTGTTGTGCAAAATTGTAATTTCTCAGGTGACACTTTGTGTCCTTCCTCAGCCAAATGATTTAGTAATGCAATTGAGTCAGCAACACAATCGTCATAAGTTCTTGAGGCGACTAACAAGTCGTCTATGTATTGCACCAAGACTGAGTTCCTGGGCATTACTAATTTTTCTAAGCACCTTTTCAGTATCTGATTAAAAATGGAGGAACTTTCTGTGTACCCCTGAGGAACACGATTCCACACATAGACATGGTTTTCGAATTTGAACGAAAACAGATATTGACTCTCTGGATGCAATGGAATTGAAAAAAATGCTTGACATAAATCAATTACAGTGAACCATTCTGCATTCCAAGGTATCTGATATAGGATCACTGCAGGATTTGGTACTATAGGACAACAAGGTACCACAATTTTATTAATTTTCCGCAAATCCTGAACGATCCTAGATTTTCCACTAGGCTTTTTCAAACCCATAATTGGCGACTTACAAGGGCTACTTGTGACTTCTTTTAATATGCCTTGTTTCACCATTCTGCCAATTTCCTCAGTAACTCCTGCTTTCACTTCTGCACTCATTTTGTACTGTCTGGTATTTGGGAAAATTGCGCCTTCTTTTACAGTGATCTTCACTGGGTCTATTTTTGCCATGAGACCTACTTCTTTCCCAGTAAAATCCCATACTTTAGAGGTCACTGTAGTTCTTAACTCTTCTGGTAATTCATCTTTGGTTATCAAGGAGAACATCTCATCTACTTCCGTACCTTGCTTGGCTATCATGAATTTGTAAACATGATCTTCATCCGGGGTCTGTATTGCAACACCATCCGGTGTGCAAAAAATAGTGCAATTCATTTTGCACAGTAAGTCTCTGCCCAGTAAATTTACTGGACTGGAATCACACACCACAAATTGGTGCATTTCTCGGAAGTATCCTATTCTTACTTCCATGGGCTCAGTAAGGGGTGTTCTGATCTTTTGATTTGCTACACCTACAACTTGGATAGCTTCTCCAGAGAGAGGGAGGTCTGGGATGTCTGCTGTTCTTACAGTAGAACGGGTAACACCAGTGTCCAAAAGAAAAGTGATATCATTATCTTCTACTTTCCCTTCAACATATGGACCTGACTGATCTACCGGCAAGGATGCGCCAAGTACGCACTCCTTCTCCCCCTCTCTTAGGCACCGTCATTGATAATCATATGGATTAAAATCATCCTGTAAAAGAAACTGTGAAGTTACATATTCATTCTTACCACTTCCTCCTTTTGGGCCATTATTATTTTGTATCTTTTTACATTCGTTCTTCCAATGTCCCAATTTTCTGCATCCATGACAAGGAAATTTCTTTTTAGCCTCTTCTCTACTCATTCGTCCTCTCACTTTTCCACCATTCCCTGTGTCACCATTCGTTCCATATTCTTTTCCCTGACTTTCTGTTGGATTATCCAAATTAATTCCCTGTCGCTCAGCCATTTTCACTTGAGCCCACATCACTTTTTCTTGTAGTTTCTTGTGCCTATCCTCAATGTCATCTCCACAATATTTAGCATATTTCAAAATTTCATCGATAGGTTTTCCCTGCCAACATAACATGTGTTGCTTGATCATCTGACAAATCTCTGGTTTTAGACCATAAACAAATCGATAGACAAACTGACTCATATTTTTGTCTCCAATATCCTCAAAACCGCTATACTGTTTGAACACCTGTAATAGACGTTCGTAGTAAGCATGTACCGATTCACTTGCCTCTTGGGTAGTCCTGTCTATTTTCACCCAATCTGTTTCTTTTGGTGGTATTTTCCCTTTCAAATAAGTTATTACCTGGTGATACTTTTTCATCACATCATTTGATGGGGCACCTGTCTTTGAATCTCTAGGATACTCTTCACTAGGCCAATCAATTGTAATTTTACAATCTCTCCATAAATCGGCAGGTACCACTATGTCAAACAAACCATCTAAGTCCTTTAAGAATACCTTTGAAACTTTCACAAACCTCTCAACCTGCTTGTACCATTCAATTGGTTTTTCTCTCAACTTTGGAAAATCATTCGTAAATGACAAAATGTCTTGCCTGCTCCATGGGACATGAACATAACCTCCTCCTGGAACCTCCCGCATCGGGTACATCTGTTCTACTTTTCCTGTTTCCTTCAGTAAATATTCGGAATTCGTTCTACTGAAACGTGCCTCTTCCTTTTTCTTTGTCCATCTAGTTTTCCATTTATCCAGTTCTCCCCATTTCTGTAATACTGACATTAATTCTTTCACTTGTAATTTCCTACCAGATGTATTCATATTTTCTAAATCTTTGTCAGTAAAGTCTGCTCTATATGGTTTCTGTAGTACTTTTGACTTTCTTATTTCAATTCCCATTTCTGAGGCCAAATCCGTTAACTTTTCATGGAATATCTTTACATTTCTTGTTATGCTCCTACATACGAACAATAGTTCTTCTTCACTGTAGGTATTTAAACGATCTACTCCTACATTGCCTGCTATCATTTCTTCTAATTCGACTTTCAATTTATAAATGTCCAAAATCTTTGGGGGTGAACTTTGTCTGTCTATTCCTTGTGCCCATCTTTCTAAGTCTTCTGGAGTTACTACTGTTGCACTTTTAGTTCCTGACGATGTTATTATGTTTACCTCTTTGGAGCAACTAGGTGTGACTCTTCTGGGGGTGCTATTTGCGGATTCTCGAATAGGCAAATCCATTAGTGAAATCATAGATTCACAATCGCTGATATGATCATCAATTATTACTGCTTCGTGTTTAGGAATTTAAATAGGTGCAGGCATAGCTAAAGGCTTTGGGTAATTTACTTTGTCACCATATAAAGGGACCACAGGACCAATGGTTACAGGTATGGTCAGGGAATCAGGATGTACATTCAACTGTGTTATTTTCTGTATCAATTATGCTCTGTTTCTGTCTACAGCCTCTCTTTCCTTATCCTGAAGTACCCTATTAACTGGTGGATTATGCAGTACTTGAGGTACCAATGGTGTTCTCAGAATTGGTGCACTTGGGGAACATCCACTTGACCCTCCTTGATATGGTGGAGGGTTCTTTAATATTTCTTCCATAAATTCATCTTCGGATTCTCCCAACCCTGTCATATGTTTAGTCTTTTCCTTGCATTTACTCCCTAACGGCTCATCTGTCATGAATACTGGATACAAACCCTCGGTAAGCATCGCTCGTCTCCACTGTTTCATCTGACTTTCTCGTGTCTCATTTTGGTGTCTAGGGAAAAATCCCCTATAACCCCTATTGCTTCTAGGTCTATCTCGTTCAAATGCCTCTGTTTCCCATTCTTCTAGGGCTTCGTATTGCGTTAATCTTGGTCTAGGTTCAAATTCATTCATTCTTATTCTTAAATTTTGAAGAACTCTCCCATTGAAAGTACCATTCTCTGGGAAAGCCAATATTCCGTCATCTTTTGTATATTCTATCCAATTTTCTAACCATACGCAAGTATGATAACCCCTCTCCATCATCATGAATGAGGCGGGCGTTTTTGCTGGTGGAATGATAATTCCTTCCCTAGTTTTGATTGGCTTATCCTTCTTAAAATAATTCTTAATCTTTTGTAAAAATGACAATTTTCTCTTTTCTCCGTACATTTTGGGTAAATATCTATGTATTGAATTATATTCTGCAAAACCTAAAAATCTTCTGTCTGGACGGGTTCCTGTCAAAGTCGGATCACGTTTCCACATATAATCTACACTGTCCACTAAGATTTCGACCTCTATGCTGACACCCAATCAAATTCCAGTTAACATTGGTCTCGGGGCCAATCCTAGTGCGGCTTTTCTGTGACGTCTATTCACCCTCTCAGACGACCCCTCCTTTACAATCTGCGCTTCTCTGTCCCTCGCTGTGTCGACCAATCCCAGCGCGGCACCTGTGACGTCAGTATTACTCCTAACTACTGACCCCTCCTTTACAAGCTCGCTCCACGCCCGCTGTTTCAACCAATCCCAGCGCGGTGTTTGTGACGTCAGCTCTACTCCGACAGCTGACCCTCCCTTTCCAAAATCTTACGCAAAACTTTATTTTCTCAACGCTTCTTATTAAGATTCTTTAACAACATAAAACATTCGCTATCGTGTCAGTTTCCCTAAATTGAAAAGGATAGATTTCTCACACTTAGTAAAACTCTTCCGTTTACTAAACATACACTATGAGTAAAACCCTTCCGTTTACTCTTCACATAAGCTTCAAAAATACCCGCTACTCCTTCAATGTTACCCTTTCTAGGTGATATAACATCAAAATTTCACTAGCGTATTCCTTTGCCGTCACTCACACACACAGAGTCCCTAACAAGTACTGATAGCCCTGCTTAACTTTTCAGTACTATTTCTGACTGACAGATAACCTCACTGCAGTATGGCTTCCACTTACCATCCGCTATTCAAATTCCCCGGGGATTTCTAGACAACATAAAACAAAACTTTTTAAAAACAACGGATGTTAGTTCATAAAAATAAAATTCTCATTACCCAATTAACAAAGTAAAACCATCCTCTGATAACCATAAAACTGATCCAGGGGGTTACTAGCAACAAGCATTCATACACAAAATACTCACCTGGGCCCATTCATTCACGCTAACTAATAATCACCGCTGGTGGGAATCAGTTATACTCTTTATCAAAATCCCTGCTACCTTTTCCCTTTTCTAATTGAAGAGTAATGAATTACCAATGGACCTTTGATAATTGGGGATAAAATGAGAATATACAAAACATAATATAATAAACACCTGAAATAACCACTGACTCAGGAAGTTTTAAAATGTTTATCTAAATTCTTTAGCAGAGTAAAATACAAGCCACATGGCACTTAATCGCATATCAAGGAGGAAGCACACTATATAATCATCTATTAATCATAAATGACGGCACCTCAGAAAAAGAAGATAGAGACAGCAGTACAACTAAAGATTACACATTTATATTTACCTAAAGGTGTGAAAACCAAACCCCTTGGCCAGGGAGTTGGAAAGGGTCCCAAGAAAGATGAATACCAAAGACCTCCGGTCCAGGTTCAAGACAGGAGACCTCTCTACCAACGATGCCTGCGTCGTTCCCCTCTCTGACACTTCGTTCCTCCTCGATTCTTCAGTGTCTTCTTTCTAATGGAATCCGCCGCCCCCACCTCAGGACCTCTTTGGACAGCGGTTCAGTCTGCAATCGATCAGCTTGTTCTGTGCTCCCAAGCCCTGTTATAGCTAATTAGCTAGTTCTATATCTATTATACCCTTCTATACCCAGTTACCTCCCATTAATGTTTCAAAATTATGGGCCCACTACTTCTGATTGGACAGGGACATGGGGTTGATCCTCACACCATGACAATTTAGTTCAATTTCTTTAAGCCCATTGTTTTAAAATACCGCCCCTCACAATTAATACATTTACTTTATTTCCCACCCGTCTCACGACAATTTCAATACAAAGTGTATACAATATGTATCACATTTTGGACATCTCAGATGAACTGTGAAGGTGATCAGTGGGTCATGTCCTTGGACATCTTCCAAGTTGACTTCATCGCTTTGTCTTGTTAGTTTCAGAGCGCATGCGCAGGTCACATGGCTCTCGAGCTGCTGTTCAGTTAACCCAGGCCCATTTTACGAATAGAAATAAAAGAAACATATTAAAATCTAAAATAAATGGTTTCACTGTATACCCCCTACTTCTACTCTGTTCCCATTTAATTATAAAATCTAGCCCGCATTAATAGCGTTAGAATACCACATTATTAATTGCAACAACGCGAAGGCTTTAGCATGTGAGAACATAAAGCAGCCATTTTAACATACACTGCGCAGAAGCAAAAGATTCCCTCCAAGCAAAGAAAGACGTCATACCACGTGATATGGTTGACACATGCGCAGTTGAGTTCCCGCGCTTTAGCGGCCATTTTGGATTAGACAAGGATTACTTATTAGTAAAAAACACATAGGCAAGCATCATCTGGATAAAAAATGTTGTGTATGCACTTATTAATAAAGACGTTACAAAGTTTTAATACAAATTAATTAATACTGTGAGAAGATTGCTTACGAGCAAGTCTCATTGTGAGTCCTTGCTCCATCACATGGTCCCTGATTTGGACTACTTCTGTCTAAGGCGAATGGTCCAGCCACACAAGCAGGTACTGCTTGTATTGGGAAAGTGTGGGAACAATGGGAGGGGTGATCTTGAAGCAGAGATACACTAGGAAGAAGTCCGCTTTCCAGCAGTACCTATCCCGCTCAGATCAGTGTTCATGGGCAGAATTATGCCCACCAAGCACCAATGAAAGTGAAAGCAGATCATGCCTAATTGCTTGGCCTGAAGAGAAGAAATCCACTTTATGTTACCAAGGGTTATGAAGTGAACTAAGAGATGTACTGGCACAAGTGGTTATTCCTCTAATGAAGTGTGAAGAGCACATAGACATAATGGTACAGTTAGATCATTGTTCAGCTGAGCAACTTTCTTAGAAAAATAAGAATGATACTAAAATGTTTTAGTGCGTTCTAAAATTGAAGAGAACAGAAACACTGACTTTTCAGATTCTTTGCAACTAGGTAGGGTCAAAGATCCACTTTCTGAAGAGGAAAAGCAAAGACGTTATGAATGCATTGTTGTCAATCCAGACATTTTGTAAAAGATTGCCAAAGTAAACCCAAGACTTCTAAGAAGACAATAGTAGCAACCTCATATGGGAAAGTTGAGAAAGGTTCAGCCATCTGAAAACTGGGTTAATCACGAAAGAACGGAGCGGCCTCGTTGAATGAAGACGTTAAGTTAGCTCCAACTTGGGTATTGAATAATATGCAGTCCTACATTGCTTATATGAGAGTTCCTATGAAACTGCCTGATTGACAAGAAAAGGTTATCTTAGGGCTTCTCGATTCAAGAGCTTCAGGTAATTACATGGCCAAAAGTTTTTCTCAATTACTGATGACTAAAACAAAAGTTCTGGAAGAGTATCAAGAAGTGGGTGGCTCAACATTATCTTCAGGGGCTATTTGTTATCATATACACAATTTTATATGTATGTTTCAGTAGACATCATGAAAAGATTTGCTTTGATTTGACTGATGCACCTCAATACAAATTGATTTTAGAAAATACTATAGTTGCTAATGAATAATCCTCATATTGAAGGAGGGTTGGGAGCACACTGCCTCACATACAAGGACAGTTCGCTCCTTTGCATTATGGTAAATGCAGTACACAATTAGTGCTTACTTTAAAATTAACTGTAGTTTATCATCAAAGTTGGAGCAGATAGTGCTGTATATCTCTAGACACATATAGGGCAGATTTACAAGAAACTAACACAGCGCAGTGCCGCAAGTCATTTTGCTGTGCTGCGCTGTGTTCGTTTTGAAGCACAGGGATGCAACATATTTACAACAATATGTTGCATCTCTGTGCTTCCCCCTATGCTGTCGCACAAACTGCTGCCATGCGCCGACGCAGGCACCCTTGCACCATGGTGCAAGGATGCCCGCATCGTGGGGAGATTGTTTTTGTGCAGGAAGGTGCACCTTCCTGCACAAAAATAATCAACTGAGGTGATTTCCTCTTCCAATGAATGATGTAGAATGCAGCACGCATTGAAAGAGGAAAAAACAAGGAGAAATGAAAACATTCCTCCTTGTTGCACCTCGCAACACCACCCCTAGGGTGGCGTAGCATTCAGACGCATTTCCAGATTTACGATTCCTCGTAAATCTGGAAATGCATCAGTGGTCATGGGTGTTGTGTGGGAACACCCACAGCAACACCCATGTCTCGCCCCGAACACGCAACGTGTTGCGTGAAAAGGGGCGATATTTACAAGCACAGGTAAAGTCACGGAGGATGGCTTTACGCGTGCTGGTAAATATCACTCAGCAGGTTGCGCTGCCGGGGCGTCATGCAACGTGACGCACCGGCGGCGCAAGGGGCTTGTAAATCTGGCCAATATGTGTTTCTAGATTTCGTCCTTTATCAGTAGAGAGCAACGATATTTCATCTGGGTTTGCTGGAAATGCTGCCAAAATCTTCACAGGTCCACTCACAGGCACACAGGTGCATCTCCAAAGCTATGTCAGCTTGCTGGCTCAAGGGAGTCTTTTAAACAGAAGGGGGGTTTCTCTGCTCTCTACTACTTCTTCTCTCTACTGATGAAGGGCTAAAGCCAAAAACACATGTCTAGCGATAACAGCACTACCTGCACCAACTTTGGTGAAAAACTACAGCAACTTTGAAGTAAGTGTACTGCATTTACCAAAATACAATGGGGTGAATTGAGGTTGGGTGAGAGGCAGTGTGCTCCCTCCCCCCTTGCGTTTAAAAGCCTCAATTGAACCAACAAGCTGATGAGCTCACCTGGGGTGCACCTGTGTGCCTGTATAGTGGTACTGTTACCTGTGAAGAATTAAGAAGCATTTCAGCAACCGAGATTACTTTTCTCTGCGCTCTACTACTTTTGCTCTCTACCGATAAAAGTCTAAACCCAACAATACACGTGTCCAGAGATAACAGCACTACCTGCACCAACTTTGGTGAAAAACTACAGCAACTTTGAAGTAAGCGAACTGCATTTACCAGAATGCAATGGGGTGAACTGTGCTGGGATGAGAGGCACTCCTCCCCACTTGAATCCTTATATTGATTTGGGCAGCTAGAACCTTTCACCTAAATTATGATTATTATAATATTTTTGACATGATAAAAAATGATCTTATAATTGTTCCTCTAAGGCACTAGTAGGCATCTTAACATCTCGTGACATTAGTCATATACCCTCTTTACCAAACTGTGACAAAAGCTTTCAAGTGTCAAGCTTTGGCTGAGATTTGGATTGGCTGAGAATCCCATCTTTCCCTGTGTCTCTCTGAAGGTATTGAATATTTCCTCTTCTCATGAGAGAAAGAAGGGGAAAACAGGGGAGGGAAAGTGTTTGATGTTATTGAATGTAAGTAAGACTCGGAGTGAACTGGTGTCGGGTTTTGGACTGGAACAGGAACAATATGTGATGCCGATGCACGAGCTGTGGAGGATTCTGTGGTGGATTCTGAATAGGAATTATATTACATGTGCAAATAGTATGTACTTACCCTGTCAGCCTAACCTCTTTCAGTATCAGGCAGTGGAAATGATGAAGACATCGACAAGTTTACCAGTGCTGATTGCAAGGATGACAAAGAGCAAAAAGTTCTTCTAAGAGCAGCAGCAAGACAGAGGACAAACAACAGAGACTAAGCCCTCAGCAAACCGGCAGAATCTGTCTCTAAAGTGAACCACAAAGAGAGAAAACAAGAAAAGGGATCGGATGCTGGCCAAGAGGACTGTGAGAGAGAATAAAGTCAGGCACTGAGCAATCACTGCAGGGCACTTAAGTATGCTCTGTTCATGTTAACACAGAAGTGGATTGTCACACTATGAAGTTCCCACCCCCGCTGTAGTTAGTGGTCTAATTGCCAATTTCCCGCCCTTTCCCTGTCTAAACTGGGTAATTGTGTGATTCCTGTGAGGAGTGATGGTATGATGATTGGTTTTATCACATCTCTTCAAGCGATTACCTCTTAAACCCCTTTCACTCCTTGCTTCTGTGCTCAAATCCTGACATCATGATGTATTTTACAAAAACAGTATATCACCTTCACATAGGGTTTATTACTGCAAAGATTTTCACTGAACTTGATCTTAGAGGCGCCTATCATTAGGTCAGAGTCAATGAAGGTGATGAGTGGAATATCGCCTTCCATATTAAGTTTGGTTTATTCCAATGCCAGATCATGCCCTTCGGACTATGTTAGGTCCCAGCAGCTTTTCACTTTTTTATTGGTAAGTTGTCAAGAGGGTTTTTGGACATTTTGTACTTAGATGATATTTTGATTTACTCTATTTCCTTCGAGACATATGAACAACATGCTCAGGCACTCCTGCAGAGGCTAAGAGAACATCACCTTTTTGCCAAGGGAGATAAGCGTGTATTTCATGCAACTTCTGTAGAGGCTCTGGGTTACCTGATCAACTCACAAAGTATTCAAATCAGTGAGGAAAAAAGTGTCAGCAATTCTTTAATGGCCTAGATCTACATCTGTTAGGGATGTACAAAGGTTCATTCACCAATTTTAAAAAACTAACTTTATTTTAGGTTTTATTACAGTAGTAGTTATTCCATTTCAACAAGACCAGAGTACTGCGGAGACAATTAACAAATACAGTGTACAGTTTACAAAGTACAATGCCAGCAAGGGGATATGCTCAACACAGGAATAGATATAGCAGGTCCAAATTCTACCCTCCACAACTCCCAATCAATTTTGCGATGACTGATTTATCAAGACATATCAGGCTCCTTTCCCTCAATGCTGCCTGTTGTTTGGGAATCTGAAAGTTTCACTAGCATTTCTGCCCATTCTGCCCGATACTGTGTCACTTTGTCATCTCTGTGAGACTATTTCATATGGTGTTAATCGGCCAGAGCCCATTCCACTAAGTCCCTTTTCCAGCGGTCTGTCCCCGGGGCTCCCGGAGGGACCCTGTGTATAGCGATCCGTCTCTTTGCCAGGACAGTAACCAGTGCCCGCATTCGTAATCTCATTTTACAGTTTTGTTTCCGAGAACATATAGTCAGCAAACATGTTTTAATAGATTTTGACATAGCTAGCCTTGTTATTCCATTCAAAATCTTCACCACCTCATTCCAAAACTCTGCGGTTCTGGGGCACGCCCACGTCATGTGTACCAAAAAACATCAGAAGCATCACACCTGCCACAGAGACACGGCCTACCTGAAAGACCAAGGCCAGTTTGTGGCGTGTCAGGAATGTTCTATGTAAGTAATTAAATTGGATTAGCTTAAAGTAGGCACTAAGGGAAATACATTTGACTTGTTCACACACCTTTTTTCCATTCAGACCATGTCAGATCTTGTGGGCAGTTAGTTGTCCAGCAGTCCCTGGCTTTAATAGTAATTCCGTTAGCATGCCCCCTTAAGTCATGCCAGCATGGAGCTGTGTTTCCCATATAGGGGCATCCTCCAGCCAATGAACCACATGCTGTAATTGCACCGCAGCATAGTACAGAAACAGATCCTGAAGACCCAGGTCTCCCTCCACCCATGGAAGTTTCAGTATGTCTAACTTCACTCAGCTGAGTGTTCCTGCCCATACATACAAATACACAATTGTGTGTCTTTTGCATACCTATGTGCTCAGCAACTATCTAGTCTCCAGAATGTCGCCATCAAGATCTGGTACAGCGTATGCAGCAGGACATATAGACAGCAGGCAGAAACACCATTTTTGTCACAGCTATGAGACCCACAATTGGGAGGGGAAGCATGTTGCAAAATGCTACGGAGCGCTCCAGCCTAGCCACCATTATGCCCATCATGAGCGTATATTGGGCTAAGCGGGCAGTGGTTCACCCATACTCCTAAATATCTAAAGCGGTTGCATACCAAGTTCAATCCTACATGTTCGGTAAGATAACCTTCAGCGCACCCTAAGCGACGTGAAGGGAACAGCAGAGATTTATCATTATTGGTACGTAGGCTCAATACTGCTGCAAAATTCTCCAGTTTGTCCAGTAAGATTGGGACCAATCTTTGTGAATCTCTTCAATATACTAGATCATCATCCACGTACATAGAAATCATGTGTCGCATTTCCCACTTGGATACCCCATATGGGTGTAGTTTTGTCCACAGACCACTCAATGAGGGCTCAACATTCCATTACGAATAATAATGGCCATTCTGTCTGGTTGCCCCATTCCATGACCCATGACTCAAAGTTTCCCTGCGTACTCTGGCTCTAGGTTCCTTGTAAAGAAGTTGTACCCACCTTAGATAGTATGAGCCAAATCCCATACCTGCCTACACGGGCCAAAGGAACTGCCAGTTCACTGTGTCAAAGACACGTTCCAGATCCTGAGGCTTATGTCGCTTGCATCACATGCATGAGTCTATGCATGTTATATCCAGTATTCCTACCCAGAATAAATCCTGTCTGATCAGAGAGAATCAGGGAACCCATTATCCCAAAATGTCTATTGGCAAGGGCTTTACTCACATTTTTTAGATCAGTATTGAGCATCGATAGTGGCCTGTATAACGTAAAGCTCCAAATCTTTGCCTTCCTTAGGAATAAGCACTATTATTGCCTCCCTCTGCAAGTGAAGGAGATGGTCGCTCTTGCGTGCCCCATTAAATACAGCCACTAACTTCTCAAACAGGATTGTAGGGATCACCTGGTAAAACTCCCCCAGGATACCATCCCTCAGCTTTCTCCATTCCCTTTAAATTACTTTGCTTCTTTGTAAAAAGGCTGACTGGGTTTTATGAAGAAAACTTTTTCTAATGTCCTATTTTACAGTCTCCAAATGCAGAACTCCCATTTATTGTAGAAACTGGTGCATCATATTATAATGCCATGGGAGGAGTGTTGTCATAGGGAAACAATGTACCTGAACACAGAAATTTACAGGTTCTAAAATCATTTAGGGTGATACGCCTATTCAGCTCATGAAGATATTGTTCTTTTCTGATTATGATTTTGTAATTAACTAAACCTGATCCAAATAATGGGATGGCAGATGGCTCACACCAAAGGAAACCTTAAATAGAAATTACAAGCATTAGAGACTCTCTCTTTATATTGCCAAACATACTTCAAAACATGTATTTCATAGTATTGATTTAATTTGGCTACCTTAATGGAGTTTGTACAGAGTTACAATCTATTTTTAAGAATGCATGTCTTAAAGAAAAAGAAAAAATAAGTTAAAAAAAAGGATTAATAACTGTATCAAAGAGAGACTTTGTGTTTGCCTTCTGCACAGTTAAGACAATAGGCTATGAGTTGACTTCATGATTCTAAAACTACAGGTCAGACTGAACATTTAAAACTTTGGTTGCAGTTAAGTATTCCTGGTGACCACCTTGGTTTACTGATGTCAAACATTATGTGCATATGTGCTATTTGTACCCAGATAAACTCCAAAAAGAAGCTTGTGGGACTTTCAAAACTCGTGTCAGTTCCACCTAAACCTTGGCATACAGTATCAATGGATTTTATTGTGCAGTTACCCAAGTCTAAATTGCACAGTGATACTGATTATTTTGATTACTGGACAAAGATGTGGCGTGTTATTGCATTAATTGGGTTGCATTCTTCTACGGACTTAGCATAGATTTTTGCCAGTCATCTTATTTTTACATGGAATTCCACAGGTGTTGATACCTGACAAAGGTTCTCAGTTGACATGAAAATAATTCTGGGCTGCTTTGTGTAAAGAATTGGACCTGCACACTTGTTTGGTAACTAGTTATCACTACGCTCTTTACTGACAAGAGAATATATGGTTCGTGAAAACATTTGGTTACTAAAAATATACAATTAAAAAACATTTCTAAGTTGTAACCCACATTTGTGGGTCACTGTACCATTGAAAGTGTGGTGAATCATCTGACTGCCCCTTTAAAATTGCCAGTCTATGAATATTCATCCTGTTTCTTGCTAATACGCTGTTCTGCAAAAATGAATTTTGCTTCAAATCCAGAAGTAATTTAGGTTAAGGCTGAAAAAGAACATGAAATACAGACTATTTGGGATGCAGGAAGTGTTAGGAAACCTTTACAGTATTTGACTGATTGGAAAGGGTTTGGCCTAGAGGAACGATCATGGGAACCAGCCTCTAATCTTCATGCATCTTGCCTTATAACAGAATTAACAGAATTTACTACATAAATCAGAAGCCTGGTTGCCAGCCAATGAGGGGTGGGAGTCACTGTCAGGATGCAATGTAAGATGCACTTACCATGGTGCGCTGGTTACGCGAGACATGCTACTGCGTGGCTCTTGAGCATGCATGTCTTTAGGAGTGCAGGAGGACTGAGGGGTGGACAGGGTCTGGCTGCTGCTTAACAGAAACCTTGCCGCTTAGAATGATGCATTTTCTGAAACACCCAAGTAAAGACAAGGATAACATGTCCCATGAGCCCATAGGACTCTTGCAAGACTTGGCAAAGGTGGTGGCCATCTTGAAGCACAGAGTATAAGTTTATCTTGGCCCTTTGCTTCCTTGTTAGGTGGTCATAATACATAGCTACTGCTGGGACTTGTTGTTGGAATCCTGTCAGCTGTTCTTTTGTGAAGTCAATAAAGACATATGGGAACCAGAGAAGTATCTAGTGAAGCAAGGTCCAAACTTCCCCCCACCACCAAGACTGACCAACAATATCAAAGCTAATCAAGGTGAAATGGGGAAGAGGGGAAGGTAAGAGAAAAAACCCAGGTCCCACGAAGTCTGCGCCGGGAGGTGTATAGTGCCCAGGGAGTCTCTATGTGTCTCCTGCATACAAAGAAGAGAATAGGGACATCAGTGTCTAGTCCTACAGGGATTATACAACAGTGGTAGCAAGAATTCGTATATATATGTATATAGAAATACCTGTAACAATCCCCTCTTCCATAACTTAAGTAAGCGACTATATACACAGGAGTGGCATACAATCAATGAATAGAAAGAGAGAGCATAAGTTTGAGGAGCAAAACACTTTATCTATTCTATTTATATAGAAAGACAGAAAAGTACAAACATACCTAAACGCTTTCTGTATCAAGCCAAAAAGAAAGGTCCCAAATGCATTAATTCCAAATCCTGCAAAAGTATATATAGTGTCCTCTCGTATTTTCTATATAGCAACAAAAACTAACACAAAAAATATGTAGGGCTCTGTCCATGAAGTACATGTTTCTTAATATGCAGAAACTGTAAACTAAATGGTATCTTTCTTTATCTTATACTCTCAGAAATGCGAAGTACTATGAAAAGAACGGGATCTCCAAAAGCCAAAAGAATATATCAGATAAGTATAGGCACATGTATCACAGTAATCATTGCAATGGCGCAGAGCACATTACCGCCTTTGTTTGACGAAGTCTTTAGATTCTTTAAAGGGTTTTGTCCTTCTTCTTTACAGGTAGGTTCCACTAATGGGAGCAGGAGCAGAGAAGAAATGGAGGAAGACGCCGAGCAAGTCTAAGAACAAACCACCGAACTGGTGCCCGCGGTGCGCGTGAGGCAGCGATCGTGACGTATTGGTGACCCTGGAAGCAGAAGGTAATTGAGCGAGGGCAGAAGAGTGCATGCGCTTCAACTAGAACGCAAAGCACTCTTCCCCAGGGAAGGTCAGCTTTATGCTGGAAGAGCCCCGCCCCGCAGCTGATCCAGCCAGGAGCAAGCATGACAGCACACCCCCCCCCCAAGAACCTCTCCAACAGGCTAAGGTTTGTGAGGGTACTGTCTGTGGAAAAGCCTAAGCAAACGAGGGGCATGGAGGTTACCAGTATGATCCTCAGGCCCATACCCCTTCCAATGAACTAGGTATTGCAACCTCTGTCGTACCCTCCTAGAGTCCCAAATTGCCTCCACCTCATATTCAGGTTCTTCATCCACCACCATGGGTGGCAGCTGGACTGGACACCGAGTTCCAGCAACAACAGGTTTCAACAAAAAAACATGAACAAATGGGTGTATCTTCAGTGTTGGGGGTAGTTCCAACTTCATGGTGACAGGGTTAATTATCTTATTGGGACCAATAAAAATTGGCTTGAATTTCTGTGTGCCTTTCACTGTGATATTGTGCGTTGATAACCACACCATATACCCAATAGAATAAACAGGATTGGGGCTGCGATTGAGATCCATATTCTTTTTGTACATAGTTTTGGCCTTATCTAGATTGACCTGAGCTGTTGTCTGTATGTCATGTATATGATCAACTAGATCTTGAGCTGCCGGCATGGTGAAAGTGAGAGGAGGGTGTGGAATCAAAAGACGAGGATGAAAGCCATAATTGCAGTAGAAAGGAGAAAAAGTAGTGGAGGAATGCATGCCATTGTTAAAAGCTAATTCAGCCGCCCATAAAAAAGTGTCCCAATATGAGGAAAAGTGCAATAGTTGACACCACAAATACTGCTCAAGACATTGGTTGACCCTCTCGGTTTGACCATCTGTTTGGGGATGATGGCTAGATGATAGGCGAATATCGATCTGCAACATGACACCCAACCCTTTCCAAAATATGGACACAAACTGGGGACCCCTGGCAGAAACTAGAACAGATGGAAGACCATGCAAACACACAATGTGCTGTAAGGACACTGTGGACAACTCTTTGGATGTAGGGAAGTCCTTCTTGGGAATGAAATGGGACATCTTAGTTAACATATCAACTAATACTAAAATAACAGGGACGCCCTGTTCAGTTTTAGGTAATTCTACAATAAAGTCCATGGAAATAGAATGCCAAGGAGCAGAAGGAGTAGGCATTGGAGTTAGTAAGCCAGCAGGTGTCTGATGTGAACTCTTGCTTTGTGCGCACGTATGATATTTCTGTACATATTGTTTAACATCTTTTGAAAGTGTGGGCCACCAAAAATACCTTCTTAGGCGTTCTATAGTCTTTTTGCTCCCTGGATGACCCGTGAGCATGTATAAATGCCACCATTCCAGAGCTTGCTGCTGCAAAGGTACTGCAGGGATCCCTAAACAAGCTTGTATCTATAGGAGATTATGAACCTCCAGCCCTTTATATTTTTGTTAAAGAACTTCCACCTCTTTGGATTGTTGAGCTTTTAACACTTCACTAGTGAACTGCTCTTCAGAATATAATGCACCTAAAATGCGTTCTCTGGCAATGATGGGTAGATGAACTATAGGAGTTTTAAGAGAGTCATAAGCCAAACGTGAGAGAGCATCAGCTTTCCCATGTTTCCTACCAGCCTGGAACTGGATTATGAAATCAAATTCACTAAAGTATTGGGTACAGCGCAATTGTCTCATAGAACTGCAGGTTTTCTGTGGTCTGTAAGGACGGTGACTGTGTGTAATGCTACTAATAGGTACTGATGCCACTCTTCAAACGCCCTTTTTATAGAAAGTAACTCTCTGTCTCCCACTGAATAATTCTGTTCTCTGAGACTCAGTTTATGGGAATAGAAAGCAACAGGATGTAAGCAGCCTGATGTTTTATCTGTTTGAGACAGTACCCTCCTATTGCTATTTGAAAGTAAACTAGAATATGAAGCACTGTTCCATCGGGGAAGGCCAGCTTTATGCTGGAAGAGCCCCGCCCCCTGCTGCCGATCCGGCAGGGAGTGGAGTAAGCATGACAATTTGCCCCACTCAGTCCCTTGGACTCTTGCGATTTACTTTATCAACTGGATCAAACAAGTAGCCCCGCTAAGAAACCTAGTGAACCCAGTGATCCCCTTCAAACTCATCAGCTGGAACATAGCGGATCTTGCAGCAAAACTCAATGACTTGGACTGGCTCAGCTATGTGAAGCAGTTGGTGGTGATCTGTTTGCAAGAGACAAGGGCTACTTCTAACTGTTTTCTGGAGAGGTGCAAGTTTTTTTTTATTCCTGCTTGTGCATCTAGTTCTGGTGGGGCAAAGGGTGGATTGATTGTATTTGTGTCCCTGGCTATACATGGGGATGTTGAGGCCCTTTCCTCAGGGGCTCCCACTCTATAAGCTTTATAATTTTCTTTCCTGGGTGCTCCTAACATTATGCTGTTACATTTTTATAACAACAAAGAATCTCAGCATGACATGACCAATTTATAAACTCTGGAGTCATTCCTCAGCAAGCAAGCTAGATAGGACCAAATGGGAGGTATCAAATATAATGCTGGCAGGGGATTTTAATTGTCATTTGTGTGATTCCCCCTTAGTCTCAACTAACAAGCATCAAAGGTGTTTACTTTTAGAGGGTTTACATTTGGACCACTCAACACAGGGAAACCTCTTAAATGTCATCATAAATTAGTATGATCTAAAGTTTTCACTTGGCAAACTTATTTATTTGAATCTAGGGGACATTAATCCGACCTTTAAAAGCAGGGGGTGTGCCTCAAATACAGATTTTGTTATTGTCTCTTCTCCTATCAAGTATAAGATCTTAGATGTTAGAATCAAGTGCAGTCCCTTTAGTGATAACAACCCTACCTGTATTTCCATCTGTTGGGGGCAGGTGGATACACCAAAGTTCCATGGGCCAAGAGGAGACATGAAGCCTATTAACCAAGGCTGAAGGATTAGTTAGTCCCAGGCATCTGAGAATGAGTTTGCAATCTGCTTAGCTGGTGACTCCAGTCCTTGTGAGGTCTTGGGTGCCTTTTCTTCTTTTGCATGTATAATTTCACAGCTCCTCAGCTGCCCTGCAGCCGTTAAACCTACATTTGGCCCCAGATGGTTCGCAAGAGGGTGTTCCCAAGCTTCTAGAGACTTAAAAAGGGCCCTGAAAACCAATCCTAAAGATCCCACTGCTGTGGTGACATGTCGCCGCAAGTATAAGCTCAAAGTTAGTAGGCGTATAAACGATATAAGGGATGCCACCTGGGAGAGCTTGCTTGATCAACACTGTTTAAAGAACAGCGCCAAATTTTGGGGCATCATTACCCAACCTTGTTTTGCCCCAAAAGAGGCACCCTCCCTAGAGCATCACATTGAGGCTGAGAGCTGGGTTTCCCATATTGAAGGGGTATATAATGCTGGATTTGCTGTTGAAAACTCAGGGGAATTGCTGCCCTTGGAGGGGACAAGGTTTCTTAAGTTCACCCCTGGACAAAGTGAGGAAAGGAATCTCTGGACTGACCAAAAACAAGGCCCTGGGGCCTGATGGGATCCCTCCCGAACATTGATACTTGGGCCTCGCTCTTGACACATGTACTAAATGCCACAGTAAGTGAGGGCCCCCTCCCTCCTGGGCCTCCTCCATTATTGTCCCAGTCTTTAAAAAGGGGGACAGGGCTAACCCCCAGTGTAACAGACCGATATCTCTGATCAACTCTGTAGTTAAGGTTATGGGGTGTGTCCTCCTGGGTGGATTATCATCTTGGGCTGCCGAACATAATATCTTATCTGACCTCCAATATGGTTTTAGACCAGGAAGATCGACTATTGACCAGTTCCTGAACATATACATGGTCTTGTCCAAACTTACGGTAGCCCATGAAGGCTCTATCCATCTTGCCTTCATGGATCTCACCTCAGCATTTGACCAGGTAAATTGGGACAAACTTTGGAGGATCATTCTAGATATGGGGGTTGACCGGGATATAGTCTGTTTCTTGAGTGACCTTCATGCCCACACCATAGCATCAGTCAGATACACTAATGACTCACATTGCACATGCAGTTTTAAAACTAAAAGGGGAGTCAGACAGGGGTGCATCCTGGCACCTTTCCTGTTCACTTTATATATTAATAAACTGGAACAAGTCCTGGTGAATGCAGGGGCTTACTGCCCGTAGATAGGAGATTGTCGCTGCCAGTATTAATGGCAAAGACCGCAAGGGGCTTACAAACTCGTCTCAATTTTTATTGAGGAGTTGGATTTAGGCATCAATATAGGTCTATTCCAAGTAATGATGATAGGACCTAGTTTCACACAAACGCAATCTTTCAAAGTAGGAACCCAGGCCCTGACAAGAGTTAAAGCTTTTTCATATTCTGGGGTCATGTTTGATGCTGAGCTGCATTGGAATGCCCTGTTAAATGGGAATAAGTCTGACCTCATGAGGACTAATGCTGCAGTATGAAGGTTTGCTTCCATACTGGGCAGGAAACTGATAATGACACTAATAAAAGTCTACAGGGCATAATGTTTCTTGAAAGTCCCATACGGGAGTGACATTTCGGGATATGTAAATCACAACTCTCTTCAGGTTATTGAAAATACATTTTGTAGATGGCTTCTCAGTGTTTCTTAATGTTTTCCCGCCTACGCAGTTCGTGAAGAATTAGGGGCTAACTATCTTTCAGATAGTTGGATTGGCATCTGGACCAAAGAAGCTCAATTGAATAAAGATAGCCTGCTTGATTGCCTTTCCCTTGACTACACACTTTGTATCCCCTGGTTTAAATATATTAAGGCAACATTGCAGAGTCTAGGAAGAGGCAAGTTGTTTGCCAATCAGTGGGGGAATGTCAAGGCAGATCATAACTGGGTTAAAAACAACGTTTTGCAACACAGATTAATAGACAGAGCATGTGGCTCTCCAGAAGAAGTCGGGTCTGGGATACGTGCTGTTGAAATCTACCCAGTTACCATCGTAACCTCAAATTATGATCGGGATCTGCTGACTAGGTTTAGGTCAAATCTGCTACCCCAGCTGCTAGCTTCCCCATGGGGCTGGCAGGATGTACACTCACCATCACCCTGCGGCTGCGACCAGGTAACTCCGCAGGATACAATGCACTTTGCTTTGTTTTGCAGATACTTTGACATGCCTAAGAAAGCTTACATTGTTCCTGTTTTAAAGGCTCGCAATTTTAATCAAGCTCGACCTGCTATGTTGTTTTTACAACTGCTCTCTGACGATATAATTTTTAAAGTTGCTAGCTTTTTAAAAGCTGTTCTGAGATCATGGAATTTAATGGGCTATTGAATGTATTCTGTACAGCTGGATGGTTTTGTGGTCATGTGTACATCTGCAATGTTTATTCATTGTTTGTTCTTATGTATCTATTTATTGTATCATTGTATATATTGTGACGTTTTTATGCTAACCGAATAAAGCGATCTTTGATTGATTGACCACATAACAAGACACGTTTCTGAAAGAACAGCAACATTTTGCAAATCCAAATAGATACTAACAGTTTTTCATCATTATAAATCCTTCAGCGATTGTTTGCTTTGGTGGCATCCTCATCATCACCTATTGAAAGTGCAGCTGAACCAGAACTACAGAGCTGCTATCACAGACTGCAATATGTATTGGGTACATATGTGATAATTTCCAATAAAGCCACCTAGTGGCATAATACACCAAGAGGCTGAAGCCACAGTGAGTTAATGTCACCAGACTCCCAACATGATTTTGTTGGACTATAGTACATATTTATACAAGTGTCAACATCATACATTAGCCACCTCCACAAAATGCTGCTTTCATGGACTCCTTTTTGGACTCAATAGCTAACACTACTATCAATCACAATCTATGTATTCTAGGGAACCTCAACATCTGATTAAATATGCCACCACACTGAAGCACTTTCCTTTCACAAATTTGTCACTTGCCCCACTCATGTAGCTAGGCAAACCCTTGATGCTATATTTGCTCCAATTGGCTTAATCTTTGTCTCTCGAAAGGGCCGAATTGAATGGCACGATCATCACACTGTCCATTTCTCACTGACATTTACCATGGTAATCAGCCCTTCTAGAAGCTCTACAACTACTAAAGCTACTAGATTCTGGAAGACTCCCTTTGCTCCACCCCAGTCTGCATAGGATAGGTCTTCAAAACATTAACAGGGGCTTCCAACATAGTGGTCCCTCTGAAAATCTTCTGATCTAACAAAAGGAGAGCTGGTTTGTTCAACCTGGATGTTAAACTACAAAACAAACAGAAACCAGATCCCTCAAATGACTCAGAAAGAAAATGCTCAGCACTGATGATTTAAAAAAAAAAAAAAAATCCAAAGACAAAACAAAACCTAAAGCTTCCACAACTGTAAACTTTTACCTACGCTCATTATCCCATCGTTTGAATGCATGACAGTAGTCATCTCTACTGATCCTGCAGCCACAATTTTTCTTCTTATAAAGACCTCCTAAGTCCTCCAATTATTTAATTAAACACATAGCCAATTATTTCCCTTTCTTTGAAATGCATTCACCCAACCGCATTCACTTGGGGCGACATTAATATACATTGGGGTAACATCAAATCTAAACTCTTCCAGGATTTACATAACAGTACAAAGATCTTCAATATGATGCACATCTTCTCTCGACCAACTCACACCAAAGGCAGAACACTAAACTTGATCTTGCGCTCCTTTGACAGTATCACTCATTGGACTCCCTCAAAAGCTGACTGGTGCGATCACCTCCCTATTAATTTATCCAGTCCACCCAGTTCTACTTTGATCCCTCAACTTCTCCACAGAGATAAATTCCTGGTATGGAAATACAGAAACTTTACAGAGAAAACACACAGATTGATACATTGGACATTCACTCTGACATCATTTTTTTAATAAATTGCTTGAAAGTTGTACAAATATTTGGTGACAAGCTGTGGGCTTCCAAAAGATGGAAATACCCCAGGAACATGCCCCACAAACCCTGGTTCAATGAAGATCTCTCCAGCCTCAGACACATTTTAAAAGATGTAGAGAGGGGGGGAAGCTTGGCCATCAAAGAAAATGGCCGCTCCGGCTGACGCTCTGGGGAAATGGCCCGGATTCTTCCCAATTAATGCAGATGTTCCTCAGGACCTCAATTTGCTTGTGAACCGCTGTTGGGCTAGAACTTTGAATCTCACAGGTGCAGACACCTCTTTTCTATATAGCAGTCAGGACAATAGAGAGAGATATGGAAACTACTAGCAGGAGTCATAATGCGAGCCCCACAGAAACCCAAGGCTGACACTAATAATGGCCGGTGGAAGAAAATAAAACTAACAATCTTAATATGGTGTGGTATGCATCATTGATAGTACAATCATTTGAACCGAAAATCAATAAGCTTGTTCAAACTGCAAATTTCCAATTGCAGCAACTAGAGAGAATAAAGCATATGCTTTCAGAAGATCGATTAAAGATGGCTGCTATCCGGCCTTCTGGTGAAAGTTCTGCTGCCTCCTAAAGCCGGGTAACAACAAGGGGTATGCAGTTCCTAATGAAACGAAGAACGAAAACACAAACAGGTCGGTGCTTATAACCTGAGGACCCAGATGGAGGCATCTGAATGCTCAGGAGCAAGAGCCCTCACACACCCAGACGTGTGTCATGCTTAATCAT
Organism: Calotriton arnoldi; assembly: GCA_963921515.1. Taxonomy (NCBI): domain Eukaryota; kingdom Metazoa; phylum Chordata; class Amphibia; order Caudata; family Salamandridae; genus Calotriton; species Calotriton arnoldi. The sequence continues at coordinate 1,661,359 of CAWUFW010001518.1, forward strand.
AGGACATTGCTCCTCATCTGGCCAGCCCGACGGGCACCCACAAGGGGTCTGTTTGCCGGGTTTTTTGCCTGATGTGAAGCTAGGCTCTCACATGTAGATTGGTTTGAGCGAGTTAAAATAGGGTAAGAAGTACCCTAATAATATTTTAATTCAGTGGGTCCCCTTGTCTAGGTTAAAATCAGATGTGATGGCTGTAACCAGAAGTAGTGGTCTATATCAGCTCATAGGAAAGTGCATGAGTTGGTTGACATATTTCTTGCAATAGTAGTCAAAGTGATCAAGGGCAATTCATCTGGACCTAAATTCCTAATCTACACAGTAAATGGGAATATTATCTTGATCAGTGTGTATTTATCGAATCACTACCATCAAATTGTTGCAAAATGTTTTATACCTCTAGTGGTGGTAAATAAATGACCTGTAGTGGAAATATAAAAACAGTTTAGACAACTACCATATAGTTGAAGTAGCCGAGGGAATACAAATGCTGCCGATAAAACACATGTACTGACGAGTCAGCCCTTAATAGTAAAGGTGCCAAGATCGCAAGAGTGAAGACTACTTAGAACCAAACAAAGTGACACACGTGAAGACACCACATAATAATACAAGCAAGCACTGTGTCCATAGGTTACACTCACCCAATTAGGGAAGTCAGAGGGCGCCCTCAGGTGGATACAGAGACCAAGCTAAATTTTAGCTAGCTAGAGACACAAGTGTAGCGATTAGCTTTTAGACAAACGTCTCGGAAGCACCTCGGGAGCGACTAGGCTGAGTCCCACAGACAGGGAGAGTCAATAGTACTTACTGTGTCCTGATGCGAAGTGAGGATGTGAACCTATCCCGTGTCTGTTACCTCGGAGATGAAGCGCCAGAGAACGGGCCAGGAACAAGTACGTGTGGATCTTAGTAACAGGTGTGCACAATTGCGACTGCCCATAGCCGCGACTGGAGCATAACGCTGGTTCAATGAAAAGGCGATCCGATGTGAGCGCCCTATTGGAAGGGGGTGAGTCACATAAACACCCCTTCCTTATTACAAAGGTCATTCCAGGAAAAAGGGGGTAAGGAGTGGCAACGGCAGATGTGGGGTAATTGCTTAGAGAGTAGTCGCTCTAAATATATATCAAGGTCAAACGTATGCCCAAAAGTGGTACTTCGTGGCAACATGGGCGCCATGTTGGGTGCGACAGTGTTGCCTCAACCCACAGAGGGAATATCAGTGGGTCACAATACCTGGATAGCCACATAATAAGCCCTGAATGGGGCGGAGAGTGTTGTGAGCGCCATATTAAAGGAGACAAAGGTGGGGGTTGGCCGTAGTTGCAGTGGCTTCAAATCGGGCGTCAATGGGGGAACTTATTGAGCAAACAAGACAACAAGAATGGAGGGGCGGAGTATCCCTCACTGGATGGAAGGATCAGTATACGTCAATGCATCAAGTGAAAACAAACAGATCATTGTGTACCAATGACTCCGGTTGTTATATGAATCAAGGCATTGATAACGGTGTCTGTATGGGAGGACAACCAACGGAAATCATAAGTACAGTGTACATAGGTGTGCTGTACATTGAAATTAAAGTGAACATAAGGTATAATAGATGTCTCAGTCTGTAGGTGGCCAGCTAAGGCGTATCAGGGGAGAGTCATGGAGCAGGGGGTCAGTCATCCAATTCGCTCCATGGTATATCCTCATTGTGGCCGACCTTATGGGTCAAAAGGCGGAATATCCAATTCTGCTCACTTCTGAACAATGTGCCTTTGCTTATGTGTTGGTGTGTTTCTAGTATGGTCCAGCGAGTGTCATCAGGGGTATGATTTAGATCGATAATGTATGTGCTAATTTTAGTGGTCAGTTTTTTGCAGCGGATGTTGCTGCGGTGTTCCATGATTCTCACCTTGACGGGTCTGGTCGTCATCCCAATGTATTTTTTGTCACATGGACAGCTAATTATGTATACACAATTATTTTAATTACAGTTTGTGTATCTTTTGGAACCAAGTGTGTGTTGCATCAAGCCTGATTTCTTTAGAGACTTCAGTGAGGGGACAGACCGCACATGACCCGCAGGGAAAGTGACCCCTTACTGGGGGAGGAGCCCAAAGAGGGCGTTGAGCAGACCTTGTGGGTTTTCATGGTCTCGTGTGGACAATCATGTCTTTTAAATTGCTTGTGCGTTTGTAGGCAAAACTGGGTCTAAGAAATGTCAGACTACCCAAGAGAACCCACATCACCCAGCACCTGGAAGACCTCCATTGGCTCCCAGTCCAGAAGAGATACCCTTTCAAGCTCCAGACCCATGCCTACAAGGCCCTCCACGACAAAGGACCGGCCTACATGAACCAATGCCTGTACTTCCAGTGACACCCCCCAGGTACCTCTGCTCTGCACATCTCACTCTCTCACAGGTCCCTCAACATACGCCACGCCGGAGGATGCTCCTTCTCCCATCTCGCCACTAAAGCCTGGAACTCCCTCCCCCTCCACCTCTGCACCCTCACTGACCCACTTCAAGAAGGAGCTCTTCCACTGAGACCCGCAGCAAGCGCCTGGATATCCTCTTGGGTGATAAGCCGCGCTTTCCAAGTACTACTTGATTGATAGAATTGCCCAATGTTTTCTGATGTTTTTTTGTATCTCGTTGGAATTAGGTGTGAATGTGGTGACACTTGTTATCGCATCTTAGTGTGCGCAAGTATGTGGTTCTAGCAGGGCTGCCATGTTGTTGGTTCTTGCCCTCTTGTGTGCTGTTTTTAGACCATGTGGTGGATAGTCACATGCCACCAGATTCGTGGCCAGAGATTGTGCTTGTATCTCAAAGTCTTGCGTGGTGCTGCAATTGCGGCGGAGCCGCAGATATTGGCCAAATGGGAGGTTGTCCCTGAGCACTTTCGGGTGATGGCTACTGTATAAAAGCAGACTGTTACTGTCTGTGGGTTTTTGTATGTAGTGGTTGTCAGTCTGCCCTCTGTGATGGTGATCAGAAGATCTAAGAAGGGGGGTCCCTTGTCTGAGATGTTCTTTGTGAACTTTAAGTAGGGACTGAGTGTATTCACCCAGTTGTAAAAGATTTCACACTCAATTCTGTCTCCTTTCCAGAAGATCAGAATATTGTCTATATATCTGCGCCAAAGGATTGGTAGTACACAGGATCTAGTCTTTTTTCGAAGCTGGCTATGTAGAGACACGCCAGACTGGGGGCAAAAGTGCTTCCCATAGAGGTACTCTGGGTTTTTCTGGTATAGTTGGTCCCCATATTGGAAGACATTCTGTGGGAGAGCCAATGTGGCACATTCCATGATGAAACTCACATTCTTCAGATAGTAGGGTACTTTCAACCATCTCCAGGGTGGCGGGGTGTGGAATGTTGGTGTACAGGACCTCTACATCTAAAGTCATCAACATGTCAATCTGGTTAGTGTTGTTGGTCTATTCAATCAAATTTAGTATGTCCCTGGTATCTTTAAGGAATGATGGTGTTTTAATTACTAGTGGCTGAAAAAATAAGCACAACATTTTGAAAGAGGTTCCAAAAGTGAACCTATCCCCAACACAATGGGTCTGCCTGGAGTGGGGATAATTCCTTTGTAAATTTTCTGGAGGATATAGAATTATGGGATTTTGGGACTGGTGTTCACCAGAAAATCAGCCTCATTCTTACTAATCAACCCATCAGTTTTATCAAAGGATACCATTGCAGAGATCTGTATACTCAATCTCACTGTTGGATCAAGGTTGATCAGTGTGTAGTAGGTCCAATAGTCCAGCTGACGAAGGCATTAAGTATTATAATTTGCAGTGGACATGATTACAATTGCTCCCCTTATCTGCTTGCTTGATTGTGATCTGGGTGTCATTGGCAAATTATGTTATTGCTTGTAACTTACAGTTGGACATGTGAAATGTGGGTACCTCAGTGCATGTGTCAACTTCTATAAGTACCACCAGTTCAAAGGTCAAAAGTTCGTTAGGTATCATCCCTGCTGAGGGTTTAACCCTAAAAGGGTTACGTAAACCTGAATCCAGTTGTTCCGGTGCAGGTTTAGCAAGGAAAAGGCTCTTAAGCGGATTTTGCAGAACAAATTGTGTATCGTTCTTGGGTGTGGGTAAAAAGCACATTCCTAAATATAGCCTCCTAAAGCTGACCTGCACTCCACATGAGAATTGACAAAGAAAATTTGACCAAATCTTCCCTCTCCTGAGAGGTATCCATTAATTCCAAACAAAGGTAGTAATCAAATTGAAACTATGCTGTATCCTGTTCAACACCCTTCAAAGAGGCAAACCTACCTATCTAACCAATCCGCTGAAAATCTCGGGAAATTCAAGTAACAAGGTCTCTCTCAATATCGAGCCTTTGAAATTTAGAACATCTCAAGCTCAAAGAGAATCCTTTTCGGCACCAAACCTGGAATCTGAAGCACCCTCTAATCCAATTAAGAGCTGCTGCCAACATCCTCTGATTCAGATAAAAACTCAAGACTCATCTGCTAACATTATCCCAAAACTAAGATCCCCACCTAGAACAAGTGATTATTGGGGAATGTAATGGCAGCACCACCAATGGCAGCACCACCACTAAACTAAAGTGATTAATATTCCTTCCTCAGAATGGTGCACCTATATTTCTTTCCTTTATGCTTCAAATAACTTGGAAAATAATTCCATGGGTACTGCCTCTCCTAATAACAGGCCTGGGGTTATAGAATGTCTTATTACTCTCTGTCCAACTAGGTCATAGGTGATATACTTAGCAATGCTAGGAGTACAGGTGCAAGTGGCCCTGACCAATTACCGATTACAATCATAAAGTTAGTGCTTGATCTATGGGCTAGATATTTGACAGCATTATTTATATACAGCTTCTTAACTGGAGGGATACCAGATTCTTGGAGAGGAAGTATTATCCTCCCACTACATAAAACAAGCATTGGCATAGCCAATAGGTCTCGCCTTTGGGATTTTATAAGTGTTTATCCTTGCAACAGTTGATGTTGTTGCACCAAGGATATTGTGCTGGATAACTAAACACTTATAAAGACCCAAAGGCGAGACCTATTGGCTATGCCAATGCTTGTCTTTATTCGGTGCTACCCCAGTCGCTGGGGGCGCCATAAAAAGTTTTTGTCTTAGACTTTTGTTAACTAGTAGAAAAGGAACAACCCTTGCTCAAGACCTTGTCAACTAAACCGCATTCCAAATGAGCGGCGCAAGCACTTCCTCTGAAATGCAATGGTTTATGACTGGTCTCCCAAATTGTATGAAAGAAGCCATTGAAAAAGCGTTGAACTTTTTTCATGAGACCAGTTATCCGAGGAAGAGTTGGTATTCTTAAAACACATTAAAATGTTATTTTAAAAAGCACTCGAATTCGAACATATTTTAGAAGTGCGCCTGAAGTTTTCAGCAAAATGTTTGAGACTACTACATTTACATTTGCTGTCTAAAGCGCGCGTGTTGTAAGTGTGTTTTGCTTAAAAGCGCTCAACATACATTAGAGGGGATGTGTTAATCCAAAATGCCCCCTCGCCTATCACCTTAAACGCCCTGAAAAATCTGCAAGAACCAACACAACACATGGACGACAGCCTGTAAAAGCAGAGAGAAATTGTGGCGACAACATAAGCATATCTGGAAAAAATGTGCATGGATATCATTTTGTTTACAAATGCCTATAATGGCAGAAGTGTCAAGATTAAATGATGGACGGAAAGCTGAACAAATCAAGCATTCACACCCAGTCACAGATCTGTGTTTAATTTATCGATTGTTTTCCTCATCAGCCACCCCAGTTTGGACCTAGCAATATGCAAATCAGTCTCGACCCTGCTACTCATGGGAACAGTCCAGCCCGAACTGCCAGACCAGGTCCTCTCTGGACCAGAAACAAGCATCCTGGGACCAGTTTCGGGGTATCACCCCTCATAAGCCAGGCTAGCTTGAACGGACTGTCCCCATGTTAAATCCAAAAACAATGGATTTAACCTGGATCTATGACTGGGGGTGAATGTTTGATTTCTTCAGCATTACATCTATCACCTGTTCTTTCTGTAATGGCAGAAGTGACATAACACCAAACAAGGTTGGCCTCCAGCAACCCTAAGGTTCCTCAACAGCCTCCTGTTCGCTTGTGAAGTGGGGAAAATGGAAAACACGAAAGAGGGCTCTTAGAGCTATATTACTTTTTTTTCTGCTGCTTCCATCAAGACTACTGCTGAAGGTAGGAGGGCAATGGCAGTGTCAGAGGTATCAAGTGTCAAGTCAAGGCTATCAACTGATACCAATGGTTACCTCTAATTGACCTCCATGAAAGAGAGTCCGCAATAATCGGGTGGTATTAGAAGTGGCTCGCATTCTTACTCTTCAATAAAGAATAAGGGTGGATTGGAAGTGGGAGGGAGATCTCCCACTTTAATGGGAACCTTGCCAAAGAAGACCGTGGGTGTGGTTTTACTTATCCAGCTGTTTACTGAAGAGCCACACATGCTGTCATACGGCAATTTAAAAGCACTATGTAATGACTACACACACATTTATGTAACTGTATATTTAATGAATTATTCACTATTGGTGGTTTATAAATAGACATTGATAAACGATTATGGTTTAACCTTCTGTTTATACTTCATGGGAGTAACCTAATGGGATTTTTCAGATTTAATTTTTGTGAAGATTTTGTCTGGGTATTGCTCCAGGAGATTCGTTGATGTTTTGTGCAAAGCCAGATTCTGCAGCTGCATAGCGACTTGCTCAAAGATTCCATTGCATAGTCTGTTTGACAATGAATTTAGACCTAAGCACCATCAGGTGAAACACTCTAAGGCATACTGAATTTACGTTTGACTTTTCATATTTTTTCGAATCCATTCCGATCACTTGATTTCGTGCTCTTTGCAGTCTGTCGTTGTTGTATATAGGTTGTGTGGGCACAATTGGGTTCCCCTGACCCATTTTGGCAAGTTAAACTTGCTGAAGCTTTTCATGGGCAAACATGTAGGAAAACTCTAGTACAACTGGAATTTGGAGCAGCAACTACTGATTTTGCATGTAATTCCCAAATTTCATGATAAAGTATTTATCTCAGAGGGTAAATAGCACACTTTTACCGGCCCTTTATTGTCAGGGTCTATGTGTACCAGTCCTGCAAGTTGTTCTTCACTCATGAAGATGAGAAGAAGATACTCGCTGATACGCCTTAGTGCTTGCACTGTTCCTCCTGTGGATCTCAGGCCTAATGGGCAGCAGGATACAATAACTGATAGGCAGTCTATGGCGTTTGGGTGGAGTTGCTCATTCAGGGCACCAATGCTGTTGTGTAATGCAGAAGAGTACAATATTTTAACTGAGATAAATTGCTTTCTACTCATTTGTTTTTATAGTGATCACACCCAGTACCTGCATCTCTGCTTGTCCTGAGCCTTCTGGACCCCAACTGTCTCTCTAATGGACACCAGTCAAGGGCAGTCAGGGGCAGCAGTCATTACCCTTGACTTGCTCTTTTGTATCCCTGAACTCATGGGTCATGAAGGCCGCACCAGGAAAATGGTAAAAAAAGGCTCTGCTTTAATTTGCAGTCCTTGCATACTGAGCTCTTCAGTTGCAAAGACGAAGGTTTTACGGACAAGGAGTCAATACCATGATGTAATCGATGGTTAAAGAAAGAGTGTGTTCCGCTGCACCTGGCCTTTTGGTGAATCAATGGCTTTTTACCTCCTACTGGATATCCTCTTTGGGCCACTAGTGCCTGCAAGTTATTCTCCAAGTCTTTTCAGCTTGAATATTGAAAGAACACTGTTCAACATGTGTATGACTGTTTTGGGTGCAACGACATCTGCTAGTGATGCGATACATAAAGTATCAGAGCACAAATGTTATGCGGCCGTCATGCAGCTAGAGTGCTCAAACTGTTTGGGCATAGCTATGCAGACGGGGCAAATGTATCAAACCGTTGCAGTAGTCCCGATCTAAGGATTTCTATCTGCTGTGGAATTCTGCACCCAATGTTCGGAAAATTAGATTGTGTAATTACAATTTCTATTTACATAGCGCGTACTACCCCTGACGAGGCGTTGAAGCGCTTTAGGGCGAGTGGTTAATGGTTATTGTTGAATATCGTGATTAGTCATGAGAACAAGAAAAAAGTGCCTGCATTTACTCTAGTTACTTAGTGAGTTAGCTTCCCGTACAGCTTGCTGTTGCAGAGCAATTGAACCGCTCTTCCATTAGACCAGAGGTCTTCAAGCATTTGTAGGTTGAGCCCCCCCAGCTGAATTTTTTTAGATGTTGGGCCCCCCCACCACCTGACAGAAATTTCTGGAATCTGGTACACTACATAATCGACCGCCACGCGCATATCACGGGCCATATCCGGCAAATAATGTTCAACACAATATGAGTGTTAGTAAACTGCAGGTTTGTGAGTGGGTGTGGTGAAATGACAGAGGCTTATTACACAGCTCAAAACACAATTTTTCAAGATAAAATGTGTGTAAATTGTTTTTACTAGGATGCTTTGTTTTACACATGACATAGATTAATAATAACACCACCAACATAAATGTGATGGGTGTGCCGGTTTTTAGCCACATAGACTGTCAATCTGTGGATGGATTTTTGCTACTGCCATCCTCAGGTTGTGCTCCACATCCAGTCTTGAACGGTACTTAGTCTTTAATACCGCAAGTGCTGAGAACCCAATCTCACATAAATAGGACGAGCTGAAAGGCAAGAGAGTTTTGATACCAGTTTCTTTCAAAGCTGAATATTCTGCAGACATTTTCAGCCAAAACATTGACTGTAAGGGAGACAGTGTTATTAGATTTTTCGAGCACTCCCTAGCTCAGAGTTGGTACACGAGAAACAATTCTTCTCTGGAAACCATTAACAAACGTTTTAGGCAGCATTATAATGGGATAATTGCCCACCAACCAGTTATGGATCCGAAGACAAAGATGAAAGTCCACAGAGAGGGCGCTGAACGAACACCTAATTGAGAATTCCTTAGTGGTACGATAAGTTGCTTGCCTGAAGCAGTTGGGGTTTAGGACACATCGGGCTTATGTTTAAAAAAAATAGAACTGATAATGAATGAATGATGTTGCCTATTTTACTTCAGAGCAATGTTGTCTGACAAACTTTGTGGTGGCAGGGACATGTTAAGGATTTTGGGTGCCCTGGGCCAATACTATTTTGGGGGCCCCTGTTCAGAACAGCTTTGAGATTAAATGATTCACTTTCAGCTCTGCCATACCCTCTTTAGCCAGGCTACTAACGGTGCACAGGTGCTATGGTCGAAATTCTAAAAGTGTTTACATCTAATATTCAGAGATAGTGATGTGTGTTTTCACTGTTGTAACAAAACAGCAGCCCACTAATTTTACAGCAAATAATATCTGTGATATCCTCCAATTTCTCATATGTGAGGACCCGTTTTGATCTAAAATAAACTTTTTATGGTTGTTGCATGAAACAAAAACATTTCTCTGCAAATAGTAATAGACTCTCTCACATCAATCACATTAAAAAGAAATGAAACAAAACGGTATTTACAAGAATCTGTTTAGGAATTATTCCAGGCCATCAGGGCAAAAACAGAGCTGCCTCTATCAAGTGGCCCCCTGAAAGGCTGGATTGCAGTGCATGTATATGTGTCCTTTTGTAATTTACGATGAAAACCTTGATGGGGCACGACATGCCCATACGTGTGTACAGGGGCGCCACTAGACCCGAACTTCGGGTGGGGGCTAACACTCCCAGCCAGGGCTGGCCCTAGCACTGGTAGCACACAGTGGAACGGTCTGTTTTGGCGCCCCCTCCCCCATTTCCTCCTTCTCCATGAATTTCCTCACTACCACTCACCAACAATGCACCTCATCTCTCTAGCGCACCTTTCTGGCAAACTTTTCATTTTTTATAGCACTACTCATAGTTTACTCACACTCAGTTCTTTGATCTGCATGGTACACGTTCTTTGTAGCAGGCACATTAAACCTCTGCGCTGTGTGGGTGGCAGGAGTACCCATGTGAGTGCAGGGTGAGCCATGCAACAGTGTGAGAGTAGGGTAAGAGGAGTGACTGCAGGGTGAGTGAGGTGACCATATGAATTTGGATGCGGATGTAAGTGCAGATTGGGACGAATTAATGTATGATTAGTGATGGTCTTATTTGAGTGAGATTGCAGATTGAGCAGTAAGGGGGACAGGTGAGTGAAGTGTCACATGAGTACAGGGTGAGTAGTGTGCTTGTGTGACTGCAGGGTGAGGTACAGGGTGAACAGCGCAAGTGCATTGTGAGTGCAGAGTGATCACTGTGAGTACAGGGTAAGCGGGTGAATGGTGTGAGTGCATCGGGATCACTGTGAGGGCATTGTGATCGCTGTGAGTGCAGGGTGAGTGTGAAAGTGAAGGGCGAAAATGAGGAATGAGTTGTCGGAATGCAAGGTGCATTTCCAGACACTTGAAGTAACTCAGCAGGTTATTGACGGCAGCGTAGGGTTTCAGATATGTTAAACTATTGCTATTATGGCATTAACCAGGGATCAGGGTGGAGGAAATAAATGTGCTGATCTTACAACAAACTTCCAGTTTTATGATTAGGGTTGCCAGCTCATTATTTTGATGTCCCAGGCAGAACAAAAATAAACAGTCACCTAAAGGTGTATTGTCAGCACTTGTGTGTGCATACTTCGAACAGCAAATATAAATAGAAAGCACTTTTAATTGTGGGGCTGCCTGAATGATCCATGCCTGATATTAAAATGGAACAAAGACAGAAAAGTCACATTACAAATGTATACATACTTCTTTATAAGCATATTTAGTGTCAAGACAATCAATTTGCAGGCTGTTTAAACAACACATGGCTGGCTGGCATTTTTCTTTTGGCAACTTGAAGCCCTGTGGGCGTTGCGCGTCTGCCTGTGTAAATTTAAAAGAAACTTTGTCTCCTTTCTGCTAAGAGCTAACCCTCCCAGGACGGGGTTAAACTGGTAGAGTTGAAATGCTTCAGCTGCAGTGGGAGGCAGGATGTCTCCTCTGCTAAAACTGAAAGAAAGGAACAGGCAGTCATTTCAGCTGCAGTGGGAGGCAAGGAGTCTCCTCTGCTATGAAATCGAACGCAAAGGAACAGGACTGTCTGTTCGTTTGCTTTCGGTTTTAGCAGAGGAGACCCTGCCTCCCACTGCAGCTGAAGCATTTCAGCTCTACGAATTAACCCCTCCTGGGAAGGTTAACTGTTAGCTCTTTACATGACAAAAGCACGGGCACCTCCTGCCTTATCTATTTCATCTCCCTCCCCCCTCCAACCCTCTGTTACCGGAGCTCTACAATAAACAATTCCCATTTGAAATGGGTGAAGACTTGCGAAGTTGCGACGCGGGACAGTAAAAGACCAACAAAGGGAAGATCTTAGTGTGGGGTGCGCGCCCCCCCTGAGATGGTGTCGCACCCCCTGGTGGGGCGCGCCCCACAGATTGAAGAACTCTGCATTAGACGATGGGGTTACTTCATCACAGGTATCTAAATGACATACCCCAATGTCCAGTGGTAGCTATCACTTGTGTAACAAGTGCAGTGACGGCTAGGCCCAGGACTGTGCGGAGCTCAATGAACCCTGTTTATGACTGTTTAACATGCCCATTCCCTTCCAGGGTGGGCGGGCATTGTTCAAAATCTCTTCCAGGGATACTTGTATCGCCGTTTACGCTGACCCTTTAGGTTGACGTTGAAGTACTACACGACTCATCCTTGAGTTCTTCAAATGCAAAAATACCTATCCAGAACAACAGGGAGACATACTTCAGAAAATCTCATCACTGTGTCACATTTTCTCCCAGTAGGAAGCTAATTTACTAATGACGCATGCTTATTGTGTCCGTCTTCCGTCTATGTTACAGAGTGCATAGTTTACATTAACCAGATGGACGGCTGGCAACGGTGTATGTCCTTGGTAAGTCGCTCTCTAATCAATATGTACGCCCCCACACACATTTTAGCCAATTTGCCCTGGTGGTCCCACCCACTAAGCCCCAGGAGAAAGCTCTCCCGGTAAACTCACATCCTCTGAGTTTTCACACCTGATTGGTAGCTGAAGCCTGTCTAACACCCTCAGCGGGAGGTGGTCGGGAATTAACTTGAAGTCACTGGAGAGTGTAATTACTAGTGCGGAGGAGTTTAAAACCTGGTGTCCTGCATTGTGCTGCACGTAGCCCATATCAATCGTCATTTAAATTGAAAATAGTATAACTTTCACTCTGCTCGGATGTGGCGTACATTCAAAGATAGCATGCTTATCATCTAATAATCCTCCGGGGGATTGTGAAGGCGATGCATTGCGCCCCGTCCCTTTGTGAGCGGAAACCCTTCTCATCTGTCAGTCCGTGAGTGCGGATTGTAATTTAAAAACCGTCCCCACCCACGTACGGGTTAATCATCATGGGTGTCTTGTCTCTTCTGGAGTGAAAATCGGGTTGCAATCTCGACTGCATGTTTTTTTCAGTGCCAGTAATAACAAGTTTGACGAGGAAAGGAGGCAGCAGGGGGAGGGGAGAGAGGAGGGGGCTGCGCCTGTTTCCCTTGCGGGAGCGAGCAGGAACCATCTGTTAATTACAAACAGATGGTTTCAAAGCTCGCTCCCGCAAGGGAATCGCCAAACGTGCACGCGTTGCCATTAAAAGCAATGCAATGCGTGCACGTTTTTGGCAGAAAAAGCAAATCGATTCATAAAGGTCTCCTCCTATGCGCTGCGTAGGCGAGACCTAAAAAGGCTCCATCACTGTCACAAGTATTTATAGGCAAATTACATTGTTGGATGCCACCGGGAAAATCTTCGCAAAGTGCATCTTAAATAATCTGCAGTGTTGGGTAAAGGAAAATAAATTGGTGCCATTATAACACGCTAGTTTTAGACCAAATTGATCCACCTTGGATAATATAACTGCACTACAACTAATCCAGGAAAAGTATGTCCAGAGGAGGACTATGTCTGTCTACCCGGCCTCTATCGATGTTTCCACCGCTTCTGACTGCATGGACTGGCCCATTCTGAGGAGGAAACTTAGGACAATAGGAATCCCGGCGGGTCTCCTGAAGCTTATCATTGCCCTACATACATGCTTGGTGGCAAGTGTAGCATTACATCAAAAATAGGCACTAGGAACGGCTTAAAACAAGGATGCATTTGGCTCCTCTTTTTTTTTTCATTATACATCGCTGACCTGCCAGAAATGATGGGCCTGGTAGGCGGTGGTGCTTCTAAATTGGGGTCATATGCTTTGGGCACTTTATTATATGCGGACAATATCATCATATTAGATCTGACTCCAGAAGGATTACTCATTTCTTAAGGGTGAATATAGGTAAAGGTAAGATCACAAAGTGTTTTACAAGAGGCTGTCGTGCACCCATGAAGTACAACTGGCATCTAGGTAGTATTGCACTGCAGGCAGTTAAATCGTACCCCTACCTAGGGAAAATCTTCACTGCCAATTTAACAGATAGTGAGCAAATAGCACATTTGAGAAATAGAGCGATGGCCCAAGCTAATGTACTTTATGGAGCAATGGGTCGAAGACATTTTTAACATCTTTTAACAGTCTATAAAATGAAAATTCATCCGACCCTATTATACGGTATACAGATAGTAAAAATAGATCACTGGCACTTTATGCATAGGGTGGAGGGGAAGACATTGCGTTTTAAATGCACCTTAAACACGATGACACCAATTGAGGCATTACTATTAGAAATGGGTTTAATTAGCACTTTTCTAAGGGGTTTGGCAGCTGTAATTTGTTGGTGCTATCGTCTGATACACTCAAATGAAAACTATCTTAGGAAGATATTAGCTATAGAATGTGTTACACCTTTAAGAGGGGGTGGTACATTAATATCGAATTTTCGCTGTGCACTTAAGCAGTTTAGCCTCAATAAGGAAGTTCTACAAAATTCGACCCATCACAAACTTAAAAATTACTAGAAAGTATTTATGAAAAATAGCTAGATGGAAACTGATATTAGACTATGTGAGAAGAAGCAGAGGTTTAATGAACTAGTCCGGCCCTGCCGAGTCGCAGTACATCAACCCCACTTAAGTTGGAACTTAGATCACAGATCTCGTAGATGTAAATATTGTGCAGGCTAAACGGTTTGCCTCTTGCTAGTGTGACTGATGCTTGGCGGCATGTAAAATGGGAGGGCAGAGTATGCACTTTATGTAATGAAGCTGTACAAACGTTAGAGCATGTTTTATTTGAGTGTCCTGCCCTTAAATCACCCTGATTTAACATTCTAAAACAGCTTTTTTTTTTTAAATGGGATAAAAACAACAAAAGCAGCAATTCAACTATTGTATTATCCAGTAAATGAAATCACGTTCTGTACGTTTTTTAACTCCTTTTTGAATATGTATTAAGAGGTGAAATGAGTGTTGAAATCAATTGGGATACTGTAAAATGTTTAATTTTTGTTTCTTCTTCTTAAATGTATTGATTGATGAAAGGTTTGTCTTTTATTGTTGATCACATTGTAGATCTAACTTTTTAATGAACTAGAATAAGTGACCACACATGAGTCCAAATACTCTTAGCACTCTTGTACAGACATTACGTAGCCCACCTACATGGGATTTCTTGTTTTACCTCACTCCTTTACACCCCCAGATACAATTTCTTCCCTATGAACTGCCTTGAAATTCATCCTTCATTGCTCTTCCTCTATCTCTCTTTATAGCCCCCTCCACAACTTCCTACCATTTGTGCTTTGTAGCTAGTTTGTTCTCATTTGTTAGAATATGCTCCTGTTACTGTTCTATACAAATCGCTCAAATACCAACTGGTGAAGTGGGGCTAAAGAACTTTACAGAATGGTCTATAAATTCCTTACCTCCACCAGCATTTTAGTAAATGTAAAAACACTCTCAGGACCCCAGTCATATTTTAGCAATCTACTTCATCATGAAAGAGGCTACCATTGAAGCTAACTTCCTTTCAAATTCACTTTCACAGTAACAGAGCCTCCACTCCAAACTGGACTACCTTGAGCCCGCAAGCCATACTGTGCTAATTCAACCTACTAAAACAAAAAGAAACTATCTGCCTAATTAAAGCCACAAACATGTCTGGTTCTCCGGAAGACACTTATTAGCCAAATATTTTCAAATAATTTCTGCTTGAGACTTCTGCTGCCATTCCAAGAAGAGATCATCAACTCCTCCGTATCAATTGGTGAATCCCCGTGGAACCAAGAAAAATCATATATTAAATCTATTTTAAAAAAACAAGAACTTAACCAATCTGACCAACCTAATTAAAGATGGATAGCTAAAGGACCTTGAGGTAAACTCACTGAAAAGGCAACCTTCGCTCAGATATAAAGTATCATTGAACAAAACACTATTGTCGGGTGGATGGATTCAATCAAGAAACAAGGAATCAGCATTAATCTCTATAAGGAAACAAATTACGAAATCTCTAACAGCTGGGTTGCTGTGCTAATACTTCTTGACCAGTCATCAGGTTCTGAAACAATTGAGCCTGGCCTACTAGCCCGGATGCTTTATGACACTGCGAGAAAGGGTACTGTACTCAAATGAATAGAGTCCTTCCTTGAACAAAGTCTGAAAACTTGCCACCCATCATTTGATTCTTTACCCTGCATCGGTTCACTAATGCTCATCCAGGGCTCAACTATCGCACATTAACATTTACCTAGCCCTTCTTCTTGAACTGGTTAACTATTATAACTCGAATGTTACAACTACATTGATGATACACAGATCATCTTAAAATTCTAACAACCCTGACAAGTCTAAACAGTGGATAATGAGGAATCATTTCAAACTCAACTCCTCAAAAACAAATACTTTCTTGTAAATCATGGCAAAGCTGTAATCCCATATCCACTTGGCCCCAAAAATTAAAGCAGCTGTCTGCCACTTCAAATGAAGCGAAAACCACTGGAGAGATTATGGACTCCAACTGTCTTTAATCCACAGTGAACAAAGTTATGAGATGCATCTTACGCAACAATAATTATACAGTGGGTTTATCCCTACCAAGGACTCTCATACAGATGACAGGTATCACTGGCGCTAGTGATATCAAGACTGGGTTATGCAGACAGACTAAACAGAAAACCAATTGAAAAACTGCATTAAATGGAGAGTACTGCAGCTATACAATCTGTTGCTCGAATATAAATTTACCTTGAAAAAAATAAAGATGAAGCGTTTGGCAAAACAGGAACAACTTAATTAAACACTGCGGCCGGGAGTACAGCATACAGAAACAGGTCTGAGGACTGACTCAAAGTACAATTGTTTTAGAGCATCTTTTTATACATTTCTTGAACCATCATAAAACAATTCATAGAATATGTTTAGGGAGAGGAATGTAGGCCCAGTCATGGAGCCATAAATTACTCCTACCTAATGACAAATGCAGGTAGGTCTCAACTTTGCGTGGACACAGTGAGGACCAGTGGGTAATGTGTCCAGATGTCCGGCATGAGGAGCACTTGATCACAGCATGTGCGTTATGTTTTGATTGGTTAAGTATTCCTAACTTCATGTGGCATCTAACTTTATGGTGTTTTGGGAATGCACACCTCTCCAGCCACGTGCGTTTTATCGGGGCCAATCTCCCCGGACCATTGTGGTGTCACTGCCTATCTATGGGACTAATCTGGGTTTTTTCTATTCACGTATTTGTCTTGCTGGTTTAGTGCCACCCCACCTGTGATCTGTCAATCAGCAGCCTCAGACCTAGGTCGCATGGCCTCCCTGGGCACGTATTTCTGACTTGGGGTTGATCGAGAGGTCATATTGGGAGATTTCGACAACAGTGATTCGATTTCGTTTTTATACATACATATATCATTGCATCCATCGACATCAATATTAACATTCCGCCCTCTAGTTGAATTTTCAACTACATCATTTACTCGTGTTTCGGTTTTAACTACTACTACTTCCCTAGTTACTTGCATTCTAATCATTTAGAGGGCTGCGTTTTTACAGCAGGAAACCCCCACTTGTAGGAAACCACACAGGAACAGTACAAAAAGGACAATGGGCAGCAATGATGTGCACAGTCTTGTCACCCACCGAGGGAGCCAGTAGGGAGCCAGTAGAACGAACTGATGCACCAGTCCTGCTCAGGGGCACCTCCCTCCTTACGCATGTCGGTTTGTAAACGATGCAGTGCGTGGATGGCAAGAGTCAGAGTCCTATTGTCCATGTCATTGCCCGTGTTAAACGTGCAACAGGATGCACAGATCTTGGCACACACCCCTCCCTCCATTGCGGTCATCAAATCCAACACATATTGATGTTGCATCACAATGAAGCGGATGGCTCTTAGTTCTTCCTTGGTTGCATTAAGGCCGAGCACAGTACTGTTCATCATTTCCCATCTGGTTATTTGCAACCCGCGGGAGTTGGCTTTCGTCTGCACAGTGAAGAAAGGTATGGGCCCTCTTGCATTGACTTGTGTGTCAGAAAACTGACTTCTTCCGGAATGTCCTTGAACTGAGCCGAGCCAAAATAATCAGCAGTTCTTTTTTCTGAACCCTGATGCAATAGAGTTGTTTTCTTCTGTAGCGGAAGTTTGTACAACTCTGACAGATCTTCTCCAGGAATTACCAGGGTAGGGGTGTGTATGGTGAACAGGGAGCACAGGCCTCCCATCCGGGGACGAGCTGGGTCTAGGCAAATTCACTGCACTGCCAGTAGGTATCCATCAGGTTGGAGGTGCCCCATTGCATGTCTGGGACGTTTGGTAGTGTGCCACAGTTCTCATTTGTGCAGAGTGGAATCGTTCCTTTACCTCTGAAGGAATACAGTGTAAGTTTCTGTACAATTAGGGATTGCCCCTTCCCTTCCAACCAAGTGTACCTATCTATCTCAGTGTCCCATAATATTTCCTGACATAGGTTATCTATGCTGGTGTTTAACCCTCCTCTACGAGACTCATTTCCCTTCGTATCATCAAGGTGGATGGCCCTACACAAACTCAATGTCTGGCATCAATTTGTTATTAAGGACTGCACCAGACACACTAAGGGTCACTCTGGGACCACAGAGGGAAGCGGGAGCAGATGTGTTTGTGCACTGGTGCAGTGGCATTGCTACCTCCAATAATCTCTTTTCTGGAAAGACTTGGGGCCAAACAGCATCCTCCCCTATGGTGCCCCACCTGCGCATCCTATCTAGCTCTGTTTGAATCTCGCTTGGATCGGTGAAGAGGTACAATGCTGTGGGACTGGTCTCGTAGCAGATCACGTTCACTACTACTCTGTGGGGTTCTACTCTGTGGGTTGTATTTTGGCCCTAATCCTACATAGGTACAGGTGGAGAAGGCATTTCACTTTTTTGGGGGCTATCTCTTGGGACAAGTAAAGCCTGTCTGCAACTACTGCATGTGGTATCAGTGAACAGATATAACATGACCTGGCTTATGCCTAGGCGACCACGGCGGTCATGTGCTGATACCATGTGTTGTGTAAGAGTGCGATGTGTAGTCATGCGGAATAATAGCGTTGGGTTCAGTGTAATTAAAAGTGACATGGGAGAGGTCACTATGCAAGCCCTGTGCAAATGTCAGGGTGAACTCCATCTGGCTAAGTAGATCTTTAGCAACGTATGGATGTGGCCACACCCACAGTAAAAAGAGGATATACAATTGAACAACAATACATACCTGGTGGAACATTGTAGGTCTTGGGGATGGATTCAGGAAAGATGTCTGTAGTCCTCTGGTGATTGGGGGGATTTCTTTACTTTGGAAAGGTTCGAAAGAATTTGGTGTAAAAGGTTATGATAAAAGTTCGAGGTCTTGGACTTGCAACTTGGGTCTTCATTAGAGTTATGGAAGTGGTTGCGGAGACATGGTGGGACACTGTAAAGGTGGTGCACTTTCATGGCTCTATTGCAGACATGTTGGATAAGAGCGGTTGTTTGTTGGTTAAGTTTCAGAAAACATTTGCATCCTTACGTATCATCATCAATCATTCTTGGGCAATCCTGTGACTTTCTTTTTTAGATGTGTGCTTTTACATTCATACATTTTATTTTTAGTGGGGCACCGGAAGGTGGCCCCCAATCAGGGTGTCTACGTTTTTGGAGACAATGGGTGTTTATTCATTGGTCGCCTTATTCTTGCTTATGGGTCATCGGTTCCCTCCCCTAACCATGACAGGAAAGGATATAGGGGTGGTTTCCGTGAGCCTGTGGATAGTTTGGGCTCTTTAACCAAGCCAATGTTTTATGGGTGTCGTTAGACGTCTAATATCCTACCTTCCCTAGTGAGGGAGTGCTGGTGTGCTTTTTAACTATACGTGTGTGGGGTGATTTGAAAAGAGGGGGTGTGCCGTGATTAGTTTTTGTGGGCGTTTGCAGCGTGCTCTGTGGTCACGTGTATACCCCTCTAGTCCCAGCACACGGCGTGCAGTGGGACCCTCCCTAACGGCATCAGGTGTCTTGACTATGCCCTTCTTCTAGAGGGTTCTTTTTGAGCTAGCTTTAGGCTTCTTTTTGAGGGCATCTTGAACACTTCCCTAGGTTCTCATGTGATTTGGTTATTTCTATTGTCATGTACCGGAGGGGGTCAGGGAGCTGTTCCATGGCCCCCATGTGTTTCTGATGTGGCGGTGTCTGAGATTGGGACTATTTGCTCCCCTAAATGGTGTGTGTAAGGCCTTGTGTGTTGTCAGCTTGATTGCTAGGCCGGATATGGTGGTGAGCCTATTTCTGAGTACCTCGCACGGAGCTTTAATGGATCTTTGTGGACTCTCTCCTTACCGGCACCCCCTTTTCGATTCAACTAAGTCCTATCAAGGACTTTTTGGGCCTGCTGTCCCCGGACTTCCAACCAGCGACACCTACCTTCGTTGTTTTGAAGGGACATGACCCAACGAGCAGACTTTGGGTGTTTGGAGAACTTTGAGGGAAAGGAGGAGGCAGAATGTTGCTAAATGGAGAGTCCGGTGCGAGGCTAGATCTAGTCGAATTTCGCCCGATAAGGGTAATGGACTGGGATGACCGATTGTTCTGGTGAGCTCCCCTACTGACTCTGCGGCATGAGGTGGGTTGTGATCGGTCGGAGTTTTATGCGTGCTGTGGACGTTATGAGGTCTACATCATCCCAAGTGTGTGGGAAACCTGGCTCCTGACACTGGGACATTGCCTCGTTTTGGAACTGTGAAGGGGCCTCCATTAGCCTTGAGGCTGTTGGCTGAGACCACAAGCCATGAAGGAATTTTGGTCCCGGGTCGGGGGCCCGAGAGTGAGGCTCTTTTGATCTGGTTATTGGAACCTGTCCCAATTGGACTTGGGTGTGGGGACATGGGTGGCTGCTTTTAAGAACTTGGACGGGAGCTGCTCTGCCCCATCACCAGACTGCCCTACCACTGGGGAGTGGCCAGCCAACCCCACCCTGAGGGATCGGCAGCAGAGTGGGGCCTAATCTCCTGCGGGCACCCGAATGGCAACTCTAGTACGGATTCCCGATCAACACAACATACAGCAGCCCTGTGCTTTCCAAACGCAAGTAAAGACATAGAATTCCTAATGTTGTCCTACTAGTCTTTATTTTGAAATGTGTTTTGAGGTGTGCCTGAAGTGTATGTTCTGCATTGGGGGTTTAACCTTACTGCGTAGGTGGGTTTTGGACAGTTACATCTCCCTGCTGTGGTCCTTGTTAGTTACCTAGGAAGGGTAAACCCAATACTAGTCTCTGGGACCTGGGTAAAGGACAGTACATAGAAACAGTGGTCCCAGAAAACGACCATACAATTTAAAATCCAAAATCACAACATAAATACAAAATCAAAATTGAGACAAAAGGTATTTGTTGCTCCTAGTGTTTAATTCACACTGAGCATTGGTCTGTTATTGACATGGTTCATATATTATTATATACAGTGATAGCCCTAGGTGGGAAAGGGGGGAGGGGGAACAGGTGGAGTGATGGTGATTCAGGTGAGGTTGGGGTAGTGACTACAAAAGTGTAGTGTGCATCAAATCAAAACAATATAATACTTAGAAGACATGTGGCTCATTGGTCGAGCCTATTAATCACAATATACACAAAAAAGCTTGTATAGCCATGGTTTTAGTTAACACAGTACTAAATCTCTGGTGTTAAAGCTGGCTTGATGGAAAAATGTCGACGTTTCGACCCCAATAGATCAGTAGGCTATTACAATCCTTACGCCGGGGTCTTCATCAGGACTGTGGTGTGAGGGTGGGTGAGGGGATCTAGGGAAGAGCATAAGAATGACTTAAAAAATATAGTCATACAGATCAAATAATGTATCTATAGGATGGAAGGAGTGGTAGATTACCATAAGTCGCCTCTGATGAGAGGCTGAAGTTATGCGGGGGCACGTGTGGCTCCTTATAACCGAGAAAAACAGCACCTGTAAAGATAAGGTGCAGAATCAATGTTCGAAAGTCTAAGTCTTGCTGCCAAGGTCTATGAATTAGACAGGCAAGGCATCACTTACTATAAAGGTAAATGTCACTGTTGCATGCCTAATTAATCGGCTGATGACATATAGAGTAATCTGAAAGGAGAAATAAGGAGGGCTAAACAGGACCGTGGAAGCATTCACACGGAGATAGAAATCCAGAAATAGTAAACCACCATAAAGTTACGCGCATGTGACAGTGCCTTTGTCGGGATTCCATGTATCAGTGTAAGTCTAAGGGTCAAGTCAGCACAGATTTGAACACACGTGCCCCCGCATAACTTCAGCCTCTCATCAGAGGCGACTTATGGTAATCTACCACTCCTTCCATCCTATAGATACATTATTTGATCTGTATGACTATATTTTTTAAGTCATTCTTATGCTCTTCCCTAGATCCCCTCACCCACCCTCACACCACAGTCCTGATGAAGACCCCGGCGTAAGGATTGTAATAGCCTACTGATCTATTGGGGTCCAAACGTCGACATTTTTCCATCAAGCCAGCTTTAACACCAGAGATTTAGTACTGTGTTAACTAAAACCATGGCTATACAAGCTTTTTTGTGTATATTGTGATTAATAGGCTCGACCAATGAGCCATATGTCTTCTAAGTATTATATTGTTTTGTTTTGATGCACACTACACTTTTGTAGTCACTACCCCAACCTCACCTGAATCACCATCACTCCACCTGTTCCCCCTCCCCCCCTTTCCCACCTAGGGCTATCACTGTATATAATAATATATGAACCATGTCAATAACAGACCAATGCTCAGTGTGAATTAAACACTAGGAGCAACAAATACCTTTTGTCTCAGTTTTGATTTTGTATTTATGTTGTGATTTTGGATTTTAAATTGTATGGTCGTTTTCTGGGACCACTGTGGTCCTTGTTGGGCTGGGGTCCCCGTCTGTTGCTGCTGCTGCCGCTGCCATGTATTTGACCAACCACCAGCTCCCTGCTGCAGTGGCTGTCTGCTCTCCCTGCGGCTGTGCATACGGTGCATTCGGGTTACCTTGGGCTTGGTTTTGAGGATGGGTATTTTGCGGGGACTAGCCCAGATTTATTGATCTCTGCTCGTGATATGCCTTTAAGTGGCATCGATCGACCATGTGGCCCATTCGGTGGCAATAACATTCTCTGAGGTCCGGCTGCTGCCAGGCTCCCTGACCTCTGCTGCTATAACTCGGTTGAAACCCTCTGGGGTTTTCCGGTGGAGCCCCCTTCAAGACAGGTGCCATTTGTACATGGGCGGTCTTTTTCAATTTGTGTTGGACCAACTTGGCGGTGTCTCTCTGGGCTTGCTCCTGTTTTTCGCTGTCCTTTTCCTTTTTCTTTCTGTAATAATGTAGTATGTGGGCCTGTATTTCCCACCAAGGTTTGGTGTCTAACCCTACTAAGCTGTCCAATCCACTTTGTATTTCGGTGAGCAGCACCTTTTTGAGGATGTTGTGGAAAAATGGTACATGGGGGTCCTTATCGGTCCACGGATGTCCTGCCTCTTGTCCACATCGTTTCCTCATTCTGTCTATAAAGTCTATTATGATCTTCCCAGGCTTCATACTTTCTGCCATCAATCCTCCTACAATAGTAGTGGGTACATTTTGACTTGGAACAGCGCTGCTGATTTCTCTCTAATGTAGCGCTCCCATTTTCTTAGGCAATCCTGCAAGTAGGGGATCCCCCCCTCTGTGCTGGATACAGTCTTCCGCAATAGCCATAGCCACCGGTTTGACGGATCCTTCCCTCAGCCAGGGTCTATTATACTGGCCCTCCCTTTCGGTCCAGCGGGCTAGCAGGTGGCAAAATGGTTGCGTGAAGGTCTCGCCTTCCTCTCTAGTCACTAGCACCCTTGGGGTCAGTTTGTCTATACCACGCGTTCGGGGGAAGCGGCAGACGTCTTCGTCGCTGGTCTCCTCGTTCACATGTAAAGGTGCCACGTTGCTTCTCCTGCATCTTAATTAGTCTGTACCAGGCTACCTTAATCCCTTATCACCTGGTCAGCCCCCCTCCTACGCTGATGATCTGGTAAGGCTCGGGCCCCAGGCAGAAACCTCCCTTCTAGTTCTGTCACTGACTCTTCTCCGAGCGATGCTCTATACCTACCCCTGCCCTCCTCAGGTGGAGGGCGGGCTGCTCTGTTCTCTCGCTGAATTCTCAGGGTGAGAGCTCTCTCTCTCTCTCCATCCTTAATTCACGCCTCTCCTCTAACTCCCACCTAAGTTGTCTCCTTCGTTATGAGCTAGGCGCTATTCTTCTGGGTAGGAATTTGCCCTCAAACTCGCTTTCTGTTGTCCCTTTGGCTGCCTGAGCATACCCTGCGGCTCCCCCCTCATCGTCTGATCCCAGAGGACTGGGGCCCCTTTCTTTGCCCCCACTAGTTGTATCACTGGCCAGTACTGCTATGAATCTCCCGGTCACCAGTGTGCGTTCACCCGGACGAGTGGGAGTGCACGTTCTTCGTATCACTGGGGTTTGATGGGTTGAACGCAACAGACGGGGGGTTGAGCTTCGGGGAGCTCTAGCACTGGACTGGGGTGATACTGGGATAGCCTGAGCCTGGTGGCCTACTGGCCTCCCTTGTCTGGATCTAGCAGTTTGTTGTTCAAAGGGAGGCCCTCCTGCTCCTTCGACCGGTGGATTGGCATAACATAATGCGGGGATGGCACTCGTTGGAGAGAGCACCTCCATTCCTATATACGGTGGGGGAGGCATGGACGCCTTACCTGCAGGTTTTAGGATAGGATTGTCGGTCTGCGCCTCCTCAAAGATGGCCCACAGTTCTAGCAGTGCCTCTCTTCTGGTCTTCTTTTGCCCTACGTATTTGGTTAACGTGTGTGTTCTTGTGTGTTAGATTATGTTAGTGTCAAAGGTTTCCCCCTCTGGCCAGGGGAATGCGTGTGCCTTACTGTGTGCATGCCATTTGTGGCAATACTTGCTAAGATTTTTCCTCTGTGTGGGGAACCTAGATTGCATGTGCTTTAGCGGCAACTCCATGATAGCTGGGAACTTTTTAAGGGACTGGCACGCTCTAGCTTCTCAGGATCAAACAACATTAGATTCTGCTCTGATTGTTGGGGAAATAAATACACAGGGATTACTGGTTACAGCTACTTCTATGAGTGCAATATTATTTACATTGATGCATCAGAATACCCATTTCACAAACCCAAACAAAAAATGTATATAAAGGGTCACAACCTGAAAGGAAGTGCAATTGTTAGTTTAAAACGTGTGAATTCAGAAGAAAAACAGCAGATATGGAAAAACGATTGTAAGAATTAGCGGCGTCTTCATAAGCACATTGAGTCATTAACAAAACACAACACTCAAGACAAGACGTGCAATTGCAACAATTTACCAGCACCACAACATCAAGAATGCATCAATTAATAACCATAGTGAAGAAAAAAAGAGAAAAAACTGACAGAAAAAAAATTATGACTTTGTAAAACAAAAACCTTAGCCTTCTCCTTAGTGCATACTATGCGATGACAAGGGGAGGCTTTGCGCGGTACATGGGACTAAGTGAGCCTGATAGTTTGTCAAGATCGGCTCTGGGACAAAGATAACAACAATTTATGCAGAAACGAGGAACAACTTGACAACCACAGGCCCTCCTTGGCCAAGCACAAGCTACACCTAATCTCCAATGTCCACATTTTCCCTAACGTTCGAATTATACCCTATATCACACCCAGTGGTCCAAGCGCATAACACCTCTCACTTCTTCCAGATACCAACTGTGTTAAGAAACCGGTAGCACTGAGAAAACCCTTTTAGACTAAAAAATAAGATCAAGGTGCTGGCCCTATATCACACTCAGTGCCTATGTGTACGATCTGCATCGTGCCCAGCGGTCCAAGCAGTGAGGCCTTGGCCCTGTATCACACTCAGGGGACACGTATACCATCTGTTTCACACCCAGCAGTCTAAGTGACTAACAACCTTCACCTTTCCAAGCGTGCTGGTTATCAAACAAAGGTGACTGCGGCAGGATCGTCTCCTAGGCCGCCTTGCGACTACTCAGTTCGGACACTTAAAATAGGCAATATGTCAGATTTCTGTCAGTGGCAGGGTGATCAGGTTAAATTTTTACGCTGCTTCCTAGTTTGCCATACACCAAATGCTGGGACTAAGGATCAGATGTAGTCTCTTACCCAATTGACGGTGGCTTCAGGACAGACCTCCACCCCGTGGATTCAGCAGAGCTTTCAATCAATTGCGACGTCTGCTCACCTTCCTTGCTGTGCTGATGTGAATACTTCAGAGTGGGGTCCTTTCCTTCGACTGCAGTCAGGTTCGAAGCATCAATCTCTCCTATCTGGCTCGCCAAAATGTTGCTCAAATATGAATTTACCTTGAAAAAACACAAAGACAAGCGGCGTTTGGCAAAACAGGAACAGTTGTTTTAATTAAATACTGAGGCCGGGAGTACAGCATACAGAAACAGGTTTGGGGACTAACTCAAAGTACAATCAAATTGAGCATCTTTTTATACATTTCTTGAAGCATCATAAAACAATTCATAGACCCTGTTTGAAGAGAGGAATGTAGGCCTAGTCATGGAGCCATGAATTACTCTCACCTGATGACAAATGCAGGTGGGTCTCAACCTTGCGTGGACACAATGAGAGCCAGAAGATAACATGTCCAGATGTCCGGCATGGGGAGCACGTGATCACTGCGTGTGCTGTGCATGCTGTGTCCTGATTGGCTGAGTATTCCTAACTTCATGTGGCATCTAACTTTATGGTGTTTTGGGAATGCGTGCCCCTCTGGCCATATGCGTTTTATCTGGGCCAATTTCCCCATACCATTGTGGTGTCGATGCCTATCTGTGGGACTAATCTGGGTTTTTCCTGTTCGCGCATTTGTCCTGCTGGTTACGTGCCACCCCACCTGTGATCTGTCAATCAGTAGCCTCAGGCCTAGGTCACAGGGCCTGCCTGACCACGTATTTCTGACTCATGGTTGATGGAGAGGTCATAGAGAGATTTCGATAACAGTGATTCTATTTAGTTTTTATACATACATGTATCATTGAGTACATCAATATTAACAAATCCCTCACACTAAACAGATAGGACTATATTCCCCTACCATCAGAGCACTACCCTAGTTACCATTGGCCAGACAAATATCCTTTTAAACCCTCTGCCTTGCTTTTCAGCCGATCCAAAGGCTGGAACCTAGCTTTTTATAACTGAAACTCAGACTATATAATCAAAAGAGAAACCTCAAATTAAGAAAAGCCCCACTGCTGCTAATTTTTACTTAACATGAAGCCTGCATAGGAGTTAGCTGTTACTCTGTACAGACATGTAAATAATGGAATAAACTGCAGCAGACAATTCATTCACAATCCAGAAGAGGCGTTTTTATTACGAAGACACAAGAACTAGGGATGTGGCAAAGAGGGTGGCCGATCAACACTGGTTTACAGAGCTCTGTCGTTCAAGTTTGTTTGTGCTTTACCACATCCTCAGGTTGAATACTTGTTTATCCGGTTTGAAGAAAGAGGGCGATTCCTGTGCTCCTGTGAGACCCAAAAGTGTAAAGATGGGGCCATTGGCTAATACGTAGTGGTAATGCAGCTGTGCGGAAGGCAGATCAGCACATGATGGCTCCTTCCTTGTGAAGTTAAGAAAGGTGGCATGGTATCCCTTGTGGCGCCATAAGACGACCCACCTGAGGACAGCACAAAATCAACAGAATAGTGGGGCCCTGCTGCAGACTGTCAAGTAGACAACTGGAGAAAGCAGGTGGCAAGTGAAGTTTCCTTCATTGGCCGTCTTTTTTGTTGGAGTCTTCTGCAACAATTAACAAAGTGATGTAAGGAATGGTTCAATTAATCTCAGCCAAAGGCGATTGCTTGGGTTTGCAATCCAAACCATCATTTTTCACCCACTACTACCCTCTGTACACAGAGACCAGCCATATGCAAATCAGTTGTGATCATTTTCCAACAGGAACAGTACAGTCGAACTGCCAGGCTAGGTTCTCTTCAGAAGGTAAAGCGAGCAGGTAAACCTAGTCAGTCAGTGAGATTGATTCAAGAATTCCACAAATCACCTTTTTTAGTGTCCATCTTTTTTGTTAGGACAGTAGGCAAGTGGAGAAAACAAATATGGTGGGGGGAGGGGTTGAGCTTCTGACAGTAGGCCTCTTTTTTTGTTTGCACAGAGCCGGTACACTAAACATGAAAACAGCTGCAGCCATCTTGAGAAAAAGCAGCCGACATTGTAGTTAGAGTGATCTTTGTATCTGTGCCCCAAGATCCCTAAGCCTGCAAAAGAACACTCAAAAAAAACAAGAGTAGAACAGATATTTTTAACACCTAAGGGGTCTACCAACAGATAAGACAATGAACAAGCAAAAAAGCGTTCCTCTGACTTCGGTGGCCAAGATGGCGGTCGAGCTTTAGGGCTGCTCCTGTCACCCGGTTCAACTCTTCCTAATCCTACCCGTCAACGACCCTCATCTGAGCCAGCGGTACACCGGGGCTGGCCGCGGTGCCCTGTTGAATCACCGGACCCGTTCCACGCCTGGTGGGGCCCCGTGCGGCAGGTAGTGTGCGGCCTGGTCTCCGGGGCCGCGCACCGCTGCTGGTGTTCTCTGCCTGCCGGGGCGGCATGCCTTTCTCCTGCCGGGGCATGCGGGGCCCCCCGGAGTGTGTAAGAAATATGAGAGGAACCCCTTAAACCAAAGGAATAGGGTTTAATACAACTGTATCATAAAGAGTATTTCCTTTGGACTAAACTTGAAAACTCATATTACTTCTCTATCCACACATGCACATGTTCACCCTTCTCACATTAACTCATGCACTACTCATCCTCCAGGTGTACAAGGGAAATATAAGCATATACCCAAGGCCAGCAGTACAACACAAATATTAAAAATATATAGATCTATTTATTGGTAGAATTATCAAAGAATACATTAATCATTTCATAAATAAAAAATCCTTTGTGGCATCACTAACAGAATCTAAAAATCAATTCAAAACATTATACAAATCATAAAAAGATTGTCACAAAAAAGAGAGTACACATTAAAGACAGCACAATAAGTCATAAAAATCAACACATCCGTGATATCACAATAGTCAAACACTGAAACCCGATATTGCTGCGTTGGTAATAAATCTATGGTTCCAGCCTCTTCACGGATTATGTTAAAAAAGGAGCGTTGACGCGTTTCGATGGAATAACTTATAACACCATCTTTCTCAAGACTGTATGCGAGACTCTCTAGCAGACTTGTTTTAGCCGTAGCATCCACATTAGTAAACTGCCACTCGTGACTTAAAAAAGGTTTGTCTTTCAATTAAATATAACATTAAAATCGGGCCTATACATAAAAATTGTTAACCAAGCAAATTCATAATGCATATTCAAATTGTGCTATTGGGCAAAGAAACCCCCATGCCAAATCACCGCATATGCAGCTCCATGGGCATACACATTATAGTTCCCTAAACACTAAGGCCAACTGGTTACATCCACCATTCATAAGCCAATCTGCTATTCATCAAAGCAGAATCACAAACACTCAACTCTCTAAGTCTTCTCACACTATTAAATCTTTGTTACGCCAACACATAAATCCTCACCTCTTAGTAACTATGCAAGGTTGATGGAAAGAAAGGAACCTTATTTCGCTGAATGCGGATGTACATGCGGGATAAATACCTCCGTCCTCATCCGGAATATCCTGACTCTCGTTTCTGGGAATCTCTGTGAATATATTTTCATAATGATTACCCTAGCTAGAAATACAATATACTAAAAACACAACCTCAATCTTTGAACTTAGTAATAACACATATATCTTTGTTTAAACTAGTCATCCTCACCTTTTTACTCCCTGTATTATAGGTCGATAATATTCGTGAGAGAAAAAAAAAAGGAGCTTATAGTTTCCAACTTCCAAATTCCTCCTGTGTGCCGTTACTCACTCGGATCTATAGGCGAATAAAATAAACATAAGTATTCTAAAGGACGGACCTCTGTGGTAGCTATAGATATTTGAGGCTTACTATGAAAAAAATGTTTTTGACATACCTCAAAGGGGAGGCCTGCCCCAATCGCTATATACTTAAGTTCCCTCTGTTTGAAACTCGACACCACCCTTCGTCAATGGGGTCTGGAGAAACAGAAAAAATATGTATATATAATAAGTACATCCTAATGGTATACGAGTTCAGACTACCCTCGGAGCGTCCAAATACTTTAAGCCTTGTAAAACAGAGTCCGCTCCATGAGTGGCCCGCAAGTTGCTTAAAACATTGCGGCTCCGAGAACGAAGGAGTCCGCTCCCTTAGTAGCCCCCAAGTTATTAGGGGCATCGCGGGTCTAAGGACCTCATCACAGAACGCGATAGATCTAAAAATTCAGAATGCTACCCATTTATGAAATCTACCCCCCCATCATAGATCACGCTAGATTTAGAAATTAAGAATGCTTCCCATTAGTAAAATCTACTCCCCTCGTTCTAGATCCCTGTCTAGGACAAACTCACGCGTCAGCATCTGTTGGCTTCACGTCACTGATCCGGTACGTGCTAATGGCAGCTATCTGGAGACTTACCCTTGTATTTATATCATATTGTTGCTTCACCTGTGTCAAATTGACATTTCCCACGGTCTTACTCCGAGCGCGCTACTCCCCGTCTCACATCCGCATGGACCATAGAAATAGAAAGGGGATTTTATGCGCAGTCTCAGATGCGCTCAAAAACCCTTTTACAATAGCGGACATCTTAAAATTTCTAACCCTGCAATCTCTCAATACTAGAGTTCCTCATTTGAACATACGTTTTAACTCTGCATAATTAAAGTCGCCTAGCTACCTGTCCTTTGCCATTAATATCATTTGTTCTACAACAGGTTTATAAACGCTTCAGTTTTCACATCGCCCTAGTACGGTTGGTATTACTGGCCGACATCTCATACTTGATTCTGATCGATTGGCCATTTCATAGTATATTACACTGTGGAATATTCAACACTTCCTCAAACGGGGACTCTTATATTACAAGGGAGTAAATCAAACCTCACATCCTTACCTGGTGGGCTATACCCAACAAACAACCATCCGTTCTTCTAAAAATGTACGGCATCCCATCATGCCTGATGTGCAAATCTATACTGTTGGTTAAGGCTCACCATATGTTATAATATCACCATTTGTATCTATGTTATAAGATGAAGGACATCCAATCCTCCCTAGAATTCAGGCCTTTATTGATGGTATCTAACTTGCACATATAACATTGTTCTCTCTTTTTCCTATTTTTATCTGTGTCCCCTCCCGTCTATTAGTCTTCATTTTTTCCAGAATATACCATGTAAACTCATCGCACTTGTGATTGAATTGGGAATAATGTTGAGTAAGTGGCGCATTTTCCTTATTCGTACGCACTGCAGATTTGTGTTCCAATAGTCTTAGTCGTAATTCACGACCCGTTTCCCCTACATAGCCTAAGCCACATGGGCAGACCAAAAGATACACCACATTTTTACTCCGGCAGTTGTTCAAAGAATCAGGATTAAAGTTGATTCCATTGAAATAAAAAGTTTTGGCCACTATACATTGATCACAAAGCGAGCAAGTCCCACATTTGTGATTACCTACTGCTTTCTTGGAGATCATGTTGGTCTGGATACTCTCTTCATTCTCTTTATAAGTGTGAACTAAAGAGTTGCGTATATTTTTATTACGCCTGAAAGCAAATAGAGGTTTGTCCAGGCGGTGTTCTCTCTCGTCATTAAGAATTTTCCAATTCCTATTTATTATGTTTTTGATTTGATTACTAACATAGGAGAATTGACTGACGAACACTATCTTTTCTGTGTCTTTCTTCTTTGTTCTCACTTTGTTCATATCCAGCATATATTCTCGGTCATAGAATCTAGCTCGCTTGAATGAATTTTTAATCAACTTTCTGGGATAACCTCTATCCCCTAACTTCTTCATAAGTATCTCTGAATGTACACCAAAGTCCTCCATCGTTGTACAATTCCTGCGCAACCGTAAAAATTCCCCAAAGGGAATATTATCCCTTTGTGATTTGGGATGGTTACTCCCATAATGGAGAAGTGTATTTTTGTCGGTTGGCTTTGTATATAATTCAACTGCCAGTTCGCTTTCACTAGTCTTAACACAAATGTCCAAGAAATTGATCTTGCTGTTACTCCATTGTGCTGTGAACTTGAGATTAGGGTCACCCAGATTGAGCCAAGAGATAAACTCACCCAGGTACTCACTGGTACCGTTCCAGACAAAAATTATATCATCAATGAAACGGTACCAGTGACTAACATTTTCAGAAAAGGGAGCCAACTCGTTAAAAACATGTTTCCGTTCAAATTCGCTGACATATAAACATGCCAGACTGGGGGCACAAGTAGCCCCCATACTGGTCCCTTTAACTTGTTGGTAGAGGTCTTTCTTGTACAAAAACAAATTGTTCTTTAACACCATACTAACACGTCATGATGAAATCGATGTTGATGACCGGAGTGACCTAAAGTGCACAGAGCAGCGGAGAGGGATCCTTATCGAAAGTGCTGCTTGCCCCGCCGAACTCGTGAGTGGGCCTCGCAGCTGCGGTGCTCTCCGGTGGGGCGTGCAGCCTGGGATTGAGCAGCAGCCAGAGCAGAAGAATTGTGTGGCTGGTCTTGGCCAGCCCTAGGAGCGGCCCCCCCACCTGTGGAGTGCTGAGGCGGCGGTGTCCTGTTGCCGCATCTGGGACCCAGTGCAGCGGCCTACACGCATTCTGACCTTGGGGCCGCGGCGGTGGGTTTAGAATACAAGTTTGTCTAATTAGACTGGTGTCCAGGGCTTCAGGCAATTCTGTGTACTTCACCACATCTGAAAATAAGTTCAGTCTTAATGCTACTTGAAGTTTGATTAGTGGGCTTGACATTTACTTTAAGTATATGCAGGGCTTTAGTGTTTAGTATTACCTTAAAATATACCTGTACAGCGCACAAACTGACTAATGCATCAGTGCTATATGAAGTAACTGTCCTTTTCTACACAAGCTGAAATTTTCCCTTCACATAAAGAATGTGCTTGGGTGTTTAGCAAACAAGGCCACTAGCAGTTGTGCCCACTCTTTACTGCGAACGTTGAAGAGAAAGTTTCTGACACTAGCTTGAGGAATTTATATTTTTTGCAACTCTTCATAAGATAAGCCTAGTAAATTCCGAATAACTCTTGGCAGCTTTGCTACTGGAAGGGTCTTTTTTTTTTAGGTCTCAGCTTAGGCAGCGCATGCGCTGTCTCAAAGAGACATGTTGTATATACTATGTGGACTTCAGCCTGCCCATAGGCTTCCCAATTGCTGCTCCATCGTTGCTCTCCTATACTTTCTCCCCATTTGTCCATGGCATACATGCGTTATGCCTCTTCCTGTGTTTAGCCCTCCCCGAGGGCATGGACCAATTACTTCTATCCATCCACTGCTTCCATTTTAACAACTGTTTTAGGAACTACTATTTTTTTTTATTTTGAGCACTTCACATGAGCGCTCGTGTTTTCACTAGCTCCGAGTGCCGCTTCTGTAAACAGGCCTGTAAATCATGTTCACATCTTGTCACATTTGCTGTGCATTCAAAGACCAAGATCAAATGTCAGACGCTGTTTTCCGAGGGCGCATGTTCCATGCCCCAATCCCCTCCCGCTTTGCTGCTTGACTCGTCCCCCCACCCCCTCCCTCATCGCTGCTTGCCCCCTCTGTCCATCATTGCTTGTTATTGTCAGCCGCTCTTTCCGCCTCCTCCCCTCTGAGTCCCACGTTTGTCCTTCTTTCTTTCTTTCTTCACCTCTCTGACTCCGTCCTCTTTCTCTTTTCATGACTGGGCAGTGTGAAGCAGTCATTGCTTGTTTTTTGGAGCTGTGTTTTTAGAGGCGTAACTATCAGTAGTGCAGCAAATATAATTGCAGCGCCACATTGGTGTAAGTGACCACTGCACCCAATTAAAGTTGTTTTTTGCTGAGAAACCACAAATAATGGGCGAAATGTATTGCTTGCATTAGAACCACTGGACTGGAGCTAAGCGTGTTCAAGTTATACATCTAACTCACATTTCTAAACGGAAAGGTTAGTTATATTTGTGTTGCTGAATGCGAGACCGCAGCCACTTGTGTTTTCTGGTGTGCAGCAGTCCTCCTTTACACATGTGTACTTCTGTGATAGTTGACAGTGCGTTTAAGTATCACATCACCCTTTGCTCAGCAGGGATCACTAAGCCCTATGATGGTGGATTTTCTTCCTAGATCAGTGGCGCAGCTGACAAACTGAACCCGGATTATGTCATTGGTGGTGATGAAGGCCAGGGTTGAAATATGCTGTAACAGCATTAGTATGTTTGCACTATTAAGAATGTCCATATTGCCTCCGGAGGCGTACTGTGGCTAAATATTGTTCTCTGTGGGGGCCCCCCATCTGTGATGTAGTTACTTGTTGTTGCACAAGTTGCAGATGCCCTTGACGATTCCCCAGCTTGAATTCTCTGGGGGCCCAGGCTCTGTCTTAGTGGAGGTGATGAAGCGTTCCTCAAGTTATGTCTCTTGCTCCAGAAGGGAGATGAGTCCATGTCTCCACTTCACCGCCCTCGAAGCCTGCAGCCTCTATTAGGGCAGGCGTTACTGGGCCTACACTGTTCAAGGGTGGCATCAGAGGTACACTCAGATGGCTGCTTAAAGTTGGCCAGGTGCAACTGCCATTATTATGCAGCGGGTTGCCTACAGGAGGGTAGTTATGCTTCAGATAGCAGACCTGAGCATCCGATCCCTGTACGGCGCCAGGCCTAGAAATACCAGTGAGTTCAACAGTCGTCGTCAGGGGCGGGTGGTACCCTTTTTGGGCCAGGGCAACCTGGGAATAAGTCAACTGGTTTGTAGGTGCTGGAGGAGAACTGGTGTCCATTTCCCCGGAGATGAAGTAGGGGCCATTCCGATTCTGGGCAGCCATTGAGCTGGTCGGCCAGGCTGCTGGTTTATCAGTAGCCTCCACCACCCTGATCGACAACCTCAGACTCAGACAGCTCGTCACTACGCCCACCCACTCCGCCGGCCACACGCTTGACCCGATCTTCTCCGCAAGCTCCCACGTCACCTTCAGCCACACCACCGTACTCCACTGGACGACCATCGCTGCATCCACTTCACCTTCCGGAAACCCACCGCGCACCACTGCACTCAACAGATCCCCCTTCGCAGCTGGAGCAAAGTCACCGAAGACCAGCTAAACACCACCCTCGCCCGAAGCCCACCCGCCGACCTCACCGACACCAATTCCGCCGCCCGCAACCTCAGGCACTGGATCGACGACTGCGCCAACATTCTAGCCCCGCTCAAGAAACCCTCCAACAGACGGACCGGCCAGAAAGCCAGCTGGTTCACCGCAGACCTCCAGGCCTCCAAACAAACCTGCCTGAAACTTGAGAAGAAGTGGCACCGCGAACAGACACCAGACAGCCATGAAGCCCACAAGAACGCCATCCGCAGACACCACCACCTCATCAAATCCGCCAAGAGGACCTCCTTCAAGGACCGCCTCGACAACAACGCACACAACAGCAAGGAGCTCTTCACCATCGTAAAGGAACTCTCCAACCCCAGCTCCAACACCAACGACATCCCACCATCGCAAGACCTGTGCGACTCCCTCGCCACCTTCTTTCATCGCAAGATCGCAGACCTCCACGACAGCTTCCAGACCGCCCCGACATCCACCAACACCTCAGACCACACGCTCACCATCGACGTCGACCCCCTGATCGCCTGGGCCAACTTGAATGTCGACAACACCATCAAAACCATGAACACCATCCACTTGGGCTCTCCGTCAGACCCATGCCCGCACCACATCTTCAACAACGCCTGCGCCACCATCGCACCCCATCTCCGCAAAGTCATCAACATCTCCTTCGAGACCGCGACCTTCCCGGAGAGCTGGAAGCACGCCGAGATCAACGCCTTACTCAAGAAACCCAAGGCGGACCCGAGAGACCTCAAGAACTTCCGGCCCATCTCCCTGCGAAGGTCATCGAGAAGATCGTCAACGGACAACTGACCCGCTACCTCGAAGAGAACAACGTCCTGAACCCGTCCCAGTCCGGGTTCCGCAGCAACCACAGTACTGAAACTGCCCTCATCGCCACCACTGATGACATCAGGGCCCTGATGGACAACGGCGAAACCACAGCCCGCATCCTCCTGGACCTCTCAGCCGCATTCGACACTGTCTGCCACCGCACCCTACGTACACACCTCCACAACGCAGGGATCCGAGACACGGCCCTGGAATGGACCACCTCCTTCCTCTCCGGCAGAACCCAGAGCGTCCGCCTCCCCCCGTTCCGCTCCGAAGCCGAGATCATCTGCGGCGTGCCCCAAGGATCGTCCCTCAGCCAGACACTGTTCAACGTCTACATGGCACCACTAGCCCACGTCGACAGACAGCACG
The DNA here is from genome assembly GCA_963921515.1 of Calotriton arnoldi. NCBI lineage: Eukaryota > Metazoa > Chordata > Amphibia > Caudata > Salamandridae > Calotriton > Calotriton arnoldi. Next base: position 1,697,316 of record CAWUFW010001518.1, read on the forward strand.
ACCTCAACATCATCTCCTACGCCGACGACACCCAACTGATCCTCTCCCTCACCAAGGACCCCCTCACCGCCAAATCCAACCTCCACGAAGGAATGAAGGCCATCGCCGAATGGATGAAGAACAGCCGACTGAAGCTGAACTCCGACAAGACGGAGGTCCTCATCCTCGGCTCCAACCCCTCAGCCTGGGGCGACTCCTGGTGGCCGACCGCACTGGGAGCAGCACCGGCACCCACCGACCACGCACGCAACCTGGGGTTCATCCTCGACTCTACACTCTCCATGACCAAGCAAGTCAACGCTGTCTCTTCCTCCTGCTTCAACAACCTCCGCATGCTCTGCAAGATCTACAGATGGATCCCCACCGAAACAAGAAGAACAGTCACCCAGACCCTCGTCAGCAGCAGGCTGGACTACGGAAACGCCCTCTACGCGGGAGCCCCGGCAAAACTCCTGAAACGACTGCAACATATACAGAATGCCTCTGCACGCCTGATCCTTGACGTACCCCGCCACAGCCACATCACACCGCACCTGAGAGACCTGCACTGGCTCCCCGTCAACAAGAGGATCACCTTCAAACTCCTCACCCACGCACACAAGGCACTCCACAACACCGGACCTGCTTACCTCAACAAACGACTCACCTTCTACATCCCGAGCCGCCAGCTCCGCTCAGCCGACCTCGCCCTCGCCCCCCGCATCCGAAGAGCGACCACCGGCGGCAGATCCTTCTCACACCTCGCCGCCAAGACCTGGAACACCCTCCCCCTGCTCCTTCGACAGACCCAGGACCTGCTAACCTTCAGGAGGCTACTCAAGACATGGCTGTTCGAGCAGTAGCAGCACCCCGTCCCCTCCCCTCAGCGCCTTGAGACCCTCACGGGTAAGTAGTGCGCTTTACAAATGGATTGATTGATTGATTGATTATCAGTCATATTGGCTTCTTTTGGGGAGCACTGATGTCGGGCTCCATTTTGGAATATTGGATAGAATGGTGGCATCGGCCTGACTGTAGTTGTGGGTAGTGCTTCTTTCTGTGCATTGGTAATAGGGGACCCATCCTAAGTTGTCAGTGCAATCAATCTGCTTTTTTTCCCTGCTTCTGACATTTCCTTAGAAGTTTCTTCGCTCTCCGAGTGACAGAATTTGTTGCTACAGGAGAGGCTTCTGCCTCCTCGTGGCTCCATACTGTACTGTCTGTGTAGGTAACCCCATCACTGTCCGGTGCTGCTTTATTTGCGTCGAGGGTAGCGGTTGAGTTGTTGACAGAACGATGCTGCGCTGGTTGGTCTGGCGTTGGGTCCTCATTTTCCGTTTGTGTAAATGAGTGTACTTTTGTAACAACATCCCGCGACAATTCTCCCTGGTCTGCCTTGGAGGTTCGTCCCATGTTAGCTCCTGTGTTGTGAGGGCAGGGATGCTTATCGTTTATAACTTTCAGTTCAGTGACTAAAGTGGCTAAGACCGATGGGAGCGTGCCCAATTTATCTACAATGTCAGGATATAGACTGTCTGAGTGTGACTTCGCACTTTTGTTTACTTCATAAAGTGTGTCAGACATGTCCGCCGAGGCCATTACTTGGAGCGTTTCCATCTGAATTTCTAGTTTTTGTGATTGCCACGTGAGAGCGTTTGTGGCCGCCGTCAGAGAGGCATTAGTAGACCTGAACAGATTGTCCTGTGCATCAGAGAGTGCGAGGGGTTGTTAGTTCCACTTGAGGTCCCATCTGGGCGGGTCCCACTGTATGTTTGACCCCATTTGCCTTAATTTCCTGAGCCACCACATTCTCTAAGAGTGCTGCCACCTTATTCCCATCCACATCTTCTTGCGCCAGGGGCATGTGAGGGACTTGCGCCATGGTTAGCAAGTCCGTAGGCCTGCGGGGAGCTAGACTATGCGGTGGGAGCTCTGGAGGACACCTGAGTATGCTGGCGGCATCCTTCCACGACTGCGGTGATGAGTAGGAATCTGTTCGTGTTGATGATAATTCAATGATTGAGATTGTCCACCTGAGATCCCCAAACTTTGGACAGGAGCTGACCCTTTTTCTTCCCTGGGAGAGGACGCCCTCCCTGGGGAGCCTTACCGCCGACTGTGTGGATTGTACGGGATAGACCTGCAGTTTCAACTGCACAACACTTCCCACAGGGTTTAGGCCCCTGTCTGCTTTCTTAAAGTAGGCCATAATCCCCGTGTCTTGAGGTCTGTTGTTGCTTGTGTTGCTCCAAAAGTCGCCCTGGTTAGGCGAGAAGCCTTGCCTGGCCCTTCTCATTTTGGGTTGTGCTTGAGTGGGTTATGCCCCGAGCATTGCTGCAACCTTGCCTTTTTCTTTGTCCTCTTTCTGGGCATTGCGCGGGGACCCTTGTAGGCAAAGACTCCAGAGGAGAATTTCCAGAAGCCAACGAGGAGTGCACTTGCGGTGGTTATTCTTGTGTGGGCATTGGAACAAGTATATAAGGTATGCCTTGTTGTGCTTGGGCAGGTACCTTGAAGTGTCGGCTTGCCGTACTGATTGCTTTTGACTGCTGACACCACTGTCTGGGCTCTCGTCAAAGGGCTCCTCTGGGGGTGATATGTGGGCTGCTTGCGCACAGCCACCTTTTTGACTCCTCCTTGTGGACTCGCTGCAAGCAGGCTCATGAGGGAATTTAAGGGAAAACCAGGGGATGTCTCTCAGGCACTGCTGCTTTTTTGTAATAGCTTCACCACGGGCTATGGCTTCACTATGGACTGTGGGGCGCCACCTCACCTCCCCCAGATAGCGAGTAAGGGGGGAAGGGGCACAAGCATGCCCAGGTTGGCTGTGGGGGAAGGGTGTAGCTGGTGCTACTTCAGGATGAAGTCCCAGCCTTTCTGTAGCGACGCTGTTCCTTGCTAAATCTTGCAGATGTATTTAACCTCATTAATGTGTTAATTTCTGACCCGGTGCTCGTGTTTTGTGACCTGCAATCTATTACAGGCTATTGCAGTCTGTTGCCATCTGCTGTCGAGCTCTACTTGGTTCTGCTTGGCAGCGTCACCCAAATAGCAAAAGAGCAGTTGTGCTGCAGGAACTGGGCCCAAGACCGTAAGTGGTGAGGGGTAGGAAACAGAAAGGGACAGGCTCAATACATAGCCCTTGTGGCCCTCGCAAGCCTTCCCCCATGCTCTGGTGACTACGGCAGTGATGACGGGTGAGGTAGCAGATGAATATCTGCAAGGGGAGGCCCCTACCCCCTGCGCTCACCTGTCCCCCATCCGCTAACCACTGCAAACTTGCAACTGGAAACCGCCAAACCGTGGACCCCTGGGTCTTTCAACGGCTCCTGCGCCAAGCTCCTCCTCCTCGTATGCGTATCCACAAGGCTTTGATGGATTTTTGTTTTTTTAAGTTTCTTTATTGATTTTCAAAAATAAAGCAAAACAAAGTGATAGAGGTACACTGCTTGCAGACTACTCCAGGATGTCAACAATCATGGTAATGCACAAAGATATAATCAAGATACCCAGAGGCATCAAAGGTATAAGTAGAAACAAGCTTAAAGCGACCAAACCAGTGAGCTGAATTATGAAGAAATAGAAGTGTGAAAAACAAGGAGAGGGCTGTGTTTCAAGGAGAGATGGTGGAAGGACCCTAGGGTGGGGTGTTTGGGTCTAATGTGCGGAGGTAATCACGCACTGGCCCCCAAATATCTTTAGGACGGCAAGAGGGGGTTGCAAGCCTGCATAATCTTTGCTAACAGTTATGCAGAATGACATACTTTTGAGCCAGGCAGGAGTAGAGGGAGCCACAGTGGCCCCTCAGTGGAGCGTTTTCTCCTGCTTGGCCAGGAGGAAGCACATGGAAACAAAGCGGCGCAGGGAGTGCAGTATGTCATGGGTGTATCCCAAAAGTGCAAGAAGAGGATCCGGGGATAGCTCCATTGCAGAGACGTGTGCAAAGACAGAAATCCAGTATGTGTGTATCACAGGACAGGTCCAGTGTAGATGCGCAAAGTCAGCGCCGGGGGCATGGCATTTGACACATACATCAGATCTGGTGGGGTCAAATTTAGGAATATCCGAGGGTGAAAGATAAATGCGGTGAATACATTTAAAATGCAGTAATTTGTGTCTGTAATTGCTCAAAATGCTCTTGATTTGTGAGCAGCAATTTGCCCATATTTTATCCGTGAGGGAGAGACCTAGCTCCTCCGCCCTTACCCCTTGAAACAATATCCAAGGGTGAAAGATAAACGCGGTGAATAAATTTAAAACGCAGTGATTGGTGTCTGTAATTGCTCGATTTCTGAACAGCAATATGTCCATATTTCATCTGTGAGGGGGACACCCAGCTCCTCCGCCCTTATCCCTCGAACCCTGGCGGTGGTATCAGGTTTGAGTGAGATGCAAGTACGATAGTCGTAAGACTAGGCGATCACCATCCCCTTTGGTTGCATCAAGGGGGGGAAATCCTCAGGGGTCAGTGAGCAGGAAAGTAGGAAGCAGGGAAAGCAGTGTATTATGGAGTCTCCAAATAATGAAACAGTTAAAGAAGGGTAAGTCATGTAAGGGAGGTTCTGCAGTTGGCTGTACAACATGGCCGTCCAGGAATAGACCCCCAGGGTGGAGAGGTGAGGACAGCGAAACACTCGTTGTACGTGCTTTTCTCCGGCCAGCGGGAGCCAGGGATTATCAGCAAGGGGGGCGTGCAGGGTAATAAAGAGGGCTCCCCAGTAGCTGTCGTAATCTATGCCACGCCCAACAAGTCGTGGACACCGTCTGGATAACCTTGACGTTTAGCGAGATGCCCTTCGGCAAGATTAAAGCATTTGGTATATCACCCAACTAGGACCGCTCTGGTCTCAGACAGGGGATGCAAGCATCCGGATGGCACCAGCGATAGGAGTACTGGCATTGGGCGACCAGATAGTACAAGTAGACAGCCACGGCCGGTGCAGGTAAGAGTGGTGGGACCGGATTTCAACATACGACCACGAGGGAAAATTAAATAAATAATTCATCTTTCTTCGTGGTCGTATGTCGAAATCTCCCCCCCCCAACATGGCCCCACCGCTCTTACCTGCACTGCCGCAATCAGAGGTTGGGAACCCCGAGCCAGCTGCACTCATAAGGGAGAGTGAGGCGAAGGAGGAGACCACGCAGAGAGCGGGAAAAAGTCTGTGGTAGTGGGATAGGAATATTAAAAAATAAATATAAAAAACGAGTATGACCATTTTTACGATGGATACACAGCCAGCAATGGATAGAGGCAGATTAATCCTGCGGTCAACCTGGGATGCAAGTTTGGCCATTGCCAGTCTGTAGTTTAGTTGTAGAACTTGGTCCCTGGCCCTATAGGCTTTGATGGATAATTGCAACCCAAAATAAAATTGGTATAAGCTGACTTAAGGCCTCTAAAACCTGACCAATGCTTGTTCTAGTACTTCAAAGGAGGGGGGGGGAGGGGTTAAGCAGTTTAACACTTGAATGGGAGTTCTGTTTTCTGTAGGAGTAGAATGGATGGATTCATCAGGTTGGTCTTCTTGCAACAGCTGAAGTGAATTGCCATTTTCTTTGGCAATTTTTCTGGTATTGTTGAATGTGCCAGGTGACGTTTACAGGGGTTTCATATTTTTGGGGACAAGTGGCTCGGCATATTTTTGACACTGGAAATTTAGTTACGAGGGCACATGAAGGACAGCCATTTTCTGCGAGACATAAAAATAGTCCCTCAATATATCCTTGAACATATTTAAGGTTTCTGAGCATTTTCTGTCTCTCTTACGGGTAAGCACAGTATCTCTTTGTCAATTAAAGCTGGCATTTTTCTGACTGCGTTTTTATTAAAAGGGCACGATAATTTTTCTTATCAGTTTTACAAGGCAGCGGGGAATATTATGGGGGCTGATTCTATTTTCTGTGATACGTGACAAAAAGATGCACTGTTTGTGAGCCTCACATATGAGGAAGGATACTGTTTTCTGTGACACCAGAATGGTTAAAATGAGAGAATCCTAGCATTTTTCAGTGACACGAATAATAGAGTTCCTGCGTTTTCTTTATCCTTGCTTAAGGGGTTGGTATTCTCTGCGACACCTGCAACGGGGGAAGGCGGGTCACGGTGGTGTTCGGATCGTTTCCTTCTGGAGAAGGAAACTACAGCCATCTGAATATTCCTTTGCCGGTATCGGTAGGCCCCTCCTTCCCGGTTTTCTCTGGCTTGGAAGGGAAAAATGCAGGCTCCGGCCGCCGTACGAGCGCGCGCCGGTCCCGCCTCTGGGCAGTACAGTGAGTCCGGCTGCAAGAGACCCCCTCCCCCGCCTGGCGCGCGCTTCAGTGCGTCTCGCGCGCGCCTTCCCCTCCAGTATTGCTTCTCTCGCGCGGCCTTGACGCTCATGGTGCCCGTATCGCCCCCGTGAGGCTGCGCGACGGCGGCATCTGCCCCCCCACCAATCCAGTTCACACCTTTTCCAGTCACCACGTATCGTCTGCCCTGCAGCACCCCCCCACTGTTTGCCCCTCCCCTGGGTAGGAAATGCCAGTGTGACCAGCAGTCTCCACGGAAGAAGCCGGACTAACGCTGGCGGGGCGCCGGGACCTAGGGGTTGTGGCGGGTGGGGCGGAATCAGATGCCCCACCGGGGCCGGGAGGAGAAAGCGCGACCCCCGGTTGCAAGCCCCAGGTGAGTGTCAGACTACCCGTACCCAAAGCACAGGTATTTATTATCAGGTTTCAAATCTGTCGCCATCTTGGTTTCTTTTCTGAAATAAATAGCCCCGCCCTTTCTCCCTGTTTCTGAATGGTGATTGGTGGACTTTAAAGCGCCGGAGACAACCTTCTTCCTGGCTGCAATAGGCTTTTTTGGCCGCCTGTCACCCAGATGGGGGCTGAATGTTGGAATTGTCTATCATGCCTGTGCATCACTGAGACTGGGCGGAATTCCTAACGCCACGAAGCTAATTGGTTGGCTGCTGTTCCTTTCTACTCAGAGTAAGGGAGGAGCCTGGTTTAAAGAGACAGTGATGATCTGGAACGTTCTTTAGGAACGATTTAGAGCTATGGAAGGTGATAGGTTAACTATGTTTATGGGCGGGTCCTAACAGAGAAGGTTGGCATGGGAGGGCATGTGATTTTAGAAGACTTTTTGGGACACAAGTCTGACTTGTTTAGTGTGAGGTTTACACTTTGAAGCACAATCTAAATCGTGACCTTTCCCATTGACTTTATTGACTTCACTGTAAATTACTTATGGTATAATCAACATTTTTTGTAGTTTAGGTACTCTCAATAACTAAAAGCCTTTAGGTTCATGAATATTCGGGTTTAGGTTGATCCAGCAGAAGCCTACAGCATATCCGTGGCCTTAAAAGCCATCAGGATGTGTGTGGTTTAGTTTTTTTTTCCTGAAGTTTGCCCCAGAGTATAGTTGCCCTGTTTAGAAGTGCACTAGCTTGAAACCTTATTTGTTTTCGCAATAAGAAAAGAATAAACTATTCCATTTTCAATTAATTATATATAAAACTATTATTGATGCTGGCTATCCAGCAAACCCAACTAGTTTGCCGCTCTCAACAACTGATTATGGCCTCTCTGTGAGGTCAATCGTTTGTAATCATATGTGAACATAGATTGCACAATGGTGTGTATTAGTGTTTCGTATCCTATTAAGATTACCTCGTGTTGTGGAAATCATAATTTCATACATTAGATTGTGGTACCGTTGTCTCAGTACCACAATCATGATATGATTGAAAAAGCTATTCAGGCATTAATAAAGACAATAGACCGAAAGCTGTTGGAGACCCTGGAGGTAACCTTCAGTGTCCCTAATATGTTTTTGAGATGCAAACATGGATCAACAAAGTTACAAAGAATTGTACTCACTCTAGCTGCCTGACGTCCTAAGTCTTTTGGAGGATTTGAAAGTAGTAAGTGATACCTAATAGTCTTCCCGTGGCCACATAACCCATCAGAATATGTATGGTTTAGTTGTTGTGTCCTTACGTTTTCCAAGAGTTTGGCCCAGAGCATTGTTGCTCAATATTTGTGCTCTAGCCTAAAACCTGGTTTGTTTTCACAATAACAAATGACTAAATTCAATTTACAATAAATTATTTATACATTTCTTCAATAATTATTGATGCTAGCTGTCCAGAAAACCCAACTATTTTGTAGCCCTGAAAAACAGATTACGGCCTCTCTGTGAGGTCAATCATTTGTAATAATATGGGAACACGGATTTCACAATTGTGTGTATTAGTGTTACATATGCAATTATGATAACCTCTTGTGTTGTGTAAGTCCTAATGTGCTGCATTAAATTGTGCCACAGTTTTCTCATTACCACACTCATGATACGATTAAAAGAAAGTAATTAGGTCAGCCATTCATAGAGATAGTAGACCAAAAGCTTCGGGAGACTGGAGGTAACCTTCAATGTCCGTAGTACTTATTTGGGCTGCAAACATGGACCAACAAAGTTACAAGTCACAAAGGATTGTACTCACTTTAGCTGCCAGACGTGCATATTTTCCACGCAGTAAGTGATACCTAAAAGTCCTCCAATTTACAATTGCAAGGTTCCCCACCATAAAAAAAGTTTTTTCACCTTCAGTCGGGGTTCTGATGGAAGTCCACTCACTATATAAAGGACATTGTAAATTAAAAATTCTCTGGTACAGAAGTGTAGAAGTCCTTCAAGCACCATCATAACGTATGCCTTTTGAATCCAAGTTTTCCATTTTATAATTAACCAGTTTGATACTCTACCTATGACTGTCTATGAGACATGCTCAAGGTTTTGAACTTCATTGCATTTGGCAGCTTTCTCATAAAAACTGGCTGTTGTAAAGAGGTAAGAGAGTACTGTTGTTTTTGAAGGATATAGAAGTAACTTTTGGGGCTCAATTTTTGTGCTGCTGTTTTCTCACAACAGTACTGGACGTACAAGTGAGACTAAGCATAGTGCAATTGCTTGATGGAAGAATGTCCAGTAGAACTTCTCAGATCTGTAGGGACTGTTGGTCATTTGTACTCGGTCCTTGGTAGCAGAAGAGGAGTTTCTTATTGCATGACGGCAGAAGTAGGACCTTTAAGCATACAAATTGACTGCTGGCACTTCCCACAGTAATGTCCTGCTTGTTGTACCACGTAACCTTAAGATGCTCAACAGCCCTACCTCATTTTGTCACATACTTTATCCAGCAGCTTATTTCTTCCAAAATGTTCATTGTTTTCTCCTGTTGTATTTCACCTCCATGTCTACTTCTAGGGCACAGTACATCACACAAGGCTCAACTGTTTTCCAAGTCATACATTGTATGTGTTGCAGAAACGTAGCTCGCACAATTTCTCCCTGAAAATCAGTAATGTGGAAACAAATTGATTAGCTTGAGGATGGATTCCAACATTGGTGACTCATGTCATTCCTTTTTCCTTCTACAGCAAATTATTGTTTGCATCAGTGACCCTCGTCTACCCTGTGTATAAGCGCAAGGAATGGTTTTTATACCTCTTTCAGTTGTCTAAGTGCCATGGGAGAACTTGTGATGCAGTCTGAATCTTCTCTCCGGACAATAAAGCAGTTTTCTCTCCATAATGTAATTGTTCTTTTTACTCCTACATGTTCAAGCTTTAGTTTCTGCACTTGCATGCAGAACTAAGTTCTGCAGTCTATTAAAGACGACAACCTTCCTTTTCTTCCTCAGTAACATCAAGTTTTAAAGTACAGAACGTTTGGCATTTAATTTCCACATAGATTTTTAATCAATTAAGTATGGGATCACATAGATTTATTTTCCTTGATTACTTAAATCTGGCTACAGGTGTTTTTATTTGGGACATTTGAACTTAGTAGCATAGCTTATTAAAAACACTTTCTATACCTTCTTAGCCATGGCTAGGTTAGAGGCCTTAAAAACCCAACCTGTTCTTCTGGTGTGAGTAATCTTCCCAATATGGATTCAAAAGTTGACCTTTTCAACTTGATCGCCTCCTTATCAAGCTTAGTTGTATCACTGATCTAAGGCTGTACTAATGTTACGTTCCATTCCTGGTGGCTTGTATATTCGTCAGTGCAGTTACTAGCATGCAAACTCAATGATGAGTACGTAATTTGTTATCACATGAATTAAGACATCTTTGTCTACAGTCATGTTTTGTTTGCTTTCATAAATGTTTGCCTTTTTCTTAGCTACTTTTTAAAATCTGTCCACCACCTTCCTCATAGGACACAGTTAACTCATTTATAGTGCAAAAGTAATCTTGACCTTTGAATGCCAAAGACACTGACACATCAAAGGAAGAATTATTGAACTGTGATTATGTCTAGACCAGGCCCTCAGCACTTGATAATTTGTTGATTGAGCGAGCGGTCTTTATTTGCCTTTAGAAGTCACTACAAAAGTACTTACGACATAGGTTGGGGCTGGACCCTGTTGCATGTTGTAAGTGTAGGAATATGAAGCTTCCTTGCTTGGGTTTCAGAATGTTTCTATTGAAATAATTTGAAAAGAAGCTGGGTGAAGCTTAGTTCAACCAGAGCTAGATTCTTCTTCAATTTGTCTCGAAGACAGTTGCTAAAGTTCCTTAGGCTTTCTTTTAGTTTTACATCCTCCAGTGGACAGTCAACATGAACTGAGAGACCTACAATGCAGTGTCCTAGAACTGTGGAGCTCTTTGGCTGCCTTAAAGTGAAAGTGCATTTTTATTTCTGTGTAGGTCTGTAGTGTAGCTCCTATTTCCCTAATAGGCTCTGCGCATTGGAATAATATATCCTATAGGTTTGACATAGGACTAAGGTCGGTATGTCCCTTTCGAGTATATTAAACTTAATTACTTGTGCCAGCTAGCTCAGAGGCCACTAGAAACTTCTTGACGACAAGAAGGGAGTAGTTTCTGGCAGCCGCAAAACATGACCACTGTGTTTCCCTTACAGAATCAGGACGTGTCCCAGCGTCGTAGAAACAATAGATAACTATTTCACTCAGCTCAGTCGTGCATGGTTCAGTTATTCTCAAAGTTACACAGAAATAACAGAGGGGCGTTTCAATAAAAAGGTTTATTGAACAGTCTTGTTTCTGTTGTAAGTTAGATGTGCTGTTACGATCACAAGACAATATGCGAGATAAATAATGTACAGAGTGAGCAGTAGAAATAAATAATACTGCGTTAGCATTATCTTTTAGCATATATGCATTTACATAAAATGACACAGCCTAAAAATGCGAGTACTCATACGATGCGTTTCTAGCCTAGTTCTACCCCAGTGTTCCTAACCTATCCTAGGTGTAGGGAGAAGTAGAAGTAGGTGATGTATTCCTGACTAGAGTATACTAAGAGTATGTTACGCCTAGTATGCCAAGAGTCTAATATGCCAAGAGTCCCTCTAGGTTCTAGTCTGCTCCATACCTGAAGAATGAGAGCGGTAGGAATCTCTTTCCGGACTCGAACTCCAACACCCCGCAAGGGAAGTTAGATCACTGGAAGCTGGACTCTCTGCGTGCAGGAATGACAGCGTCTTCTCAGTGCGTCCGGCCGGGAATCGGGCTCCTCTGAAGTCGAGGTCTCCTCTGATTTACAGGGGTTTGGGAAGGTATATTTATACCTGAAAATGTTAGCATTGACCTGAGTTGGGCAGCGAAAGACGTCATGAATGAACCCCTAAGGAATAATGGTTCATGCATAATATATGAGTCCTTGAAGATATCAATAGTCCTGGGCAAGGAAAACTCCCGCAGCCTAAGGGTCTGTTTTTTTCATGGACTCGTTGAGACGCTAGAGTGGACGGATGCCGGAATCCATGCCTGTATTTGGAGTGCATGGTTTATGCCTAAATAAGGTCAGGGATTTTATGCCTATGTAAGGGCAAGGCGAATTGTGCCTTATATAAGGACATGATTCTAGAAAAGCCCGTTTATGGACACCCTATAAAGTATACAACACCCACTCCTCTTTCGTGTATACGACACTACTAAAATGCTAAAACATTTAAAATGCTAAACATTTAGAATGGAGTACCGTATATTAAAACATATCCTAAAAAGCATTAAAAGACATATTTAAAAATGCAAATGTTTCTGTACATCAGTAAGCAATGCTTATCATTTCCTGCATAAATTTTGTAATAAATGCAATCGGAATGTAATATAAAAGCAATATTTACATATGACGAAAATGATCGATAAGTTTGTTCAAAGTCATTGCCTGTCATGAAAATTAAATGAACTGTTCTTAGACACACAAGATGACTAAGTGTCCCTGGAAGTACTGCCAAGTCTGTATTATAAGACTAGTTCTACTTTAAGCAGATTGAAGTGCCATTTTCGTTCAAAAAATGGGACAAAAAGTTCAAATTTGGTAGAGTTCCAAGTCTTTGAAAAATGAAGGCCAAATTGTTGCTGTCTCTCTGGAACATAGTTTGCCGAATCAGAGTCAGTTTACGGGTCTGGTGTAAACATGAGATCATTTATTTCAATAGACAAAACATCATCCACTGTCGTTGGTGTAAGTTGGAACACCTCGTGTAAGAGATTGATCGCACAAAGATGGGAAGCATCGCTCCCAGCATAGGTCGCCGCAGCAATGTTCGCGTCCGTTGTTACCTGTGTGCCTGGAGTTGTTTCTCGTACCTCAGCAGCAGCAGGAGGCGACTGTGAGATCTCAATGAATGCTGACATCAGGATAGGGAGCCTCTGGGGACAACACAGAGCATGGGCCGTTATCGGGACCAGCAAAGTATCGACGTCCTTTGGCGCAGCTGATGGATATGTTAGACAAGCGTCCAACACGCATTCTTCACCGCATAGCAGGCAGCGTAGAACAGGTAAGATGCAATCTTGCCAGATTGGTCTGAATGACCGGAACCACGTGGTATTAAGGTCCCGTAGACGAGTCATGCCCAATAGCTGTACTATTCGCTCACAGCACTTTCTTTCAAGGAGAGCTTTCTCCATTTCGCTCGGAGTGATGTCGGCGAATAGGCTGGCCATAGCGTAATAGCAGAAAGATGAATAGAATTCCGGCAACAAGTGCGAGAATTAATGGTATGCCACCAAACACCGAATGTGCAAAGTTGGGGATGATTCCAAGTATTGCCTGGAAAGGTGCTAACAGACCGGAGCAAATGCTCTTAAATACATGTACAATTCCGGTCGTATCTGACATGTTAAAGATACGTGATACCATTTCTACGAAATGTATAGGGCAGTTTGTACGTATTAAAGTCTGTATCTCAGCCGAAGTCCTTGCTACTTGTAGATCATAGGTTTCTTTGGCCGAGGTCAAAGGCACTGTTTGCTGTAAAAGCATGGCTTTCATTCTGCTCAAAGTATCAAATCTTATAAAAGAGACGTTCAGCGAAGGCCATAGCGGCGACTCCCTGACTGTGTCTATTGGGGGAAACAATGCTTGCATACAGCAAGTGACCCTGGAGTTGACCGTTACTAGATATGGGATGCCTGGCAACATTCCACAGCAACTCTGATCATTCAACATGAGGTAACTCCCATTAGAAAGTTGTCCAAACGTTGGATTAATCACAGCAGCTGGTGTACCCCGCTGATGGCAAGACAAGTTTGCCACAGAACCATTACAAGTCCCGTGTACAGAAATGTCCTGACATATTAGTGAACCGGTCAGTGCATGTTTACAGTTAGTACCGCTAAGAAACACTTCACGATCCCCACTCCAACATCTATGTGTATACGGTAAATCCCAAGATGTCTTAATGTATTCCTTACCCAACCTTTCATATTTGCCTGCTTGCATTTGTTTGAGGCAATACTAAAACTGAAAAGTTGTCACAGGTAATGTTATTTTGCCATGAATAACCCATTCTGTAGCTGGTTTTTCTGCCACTGTGAATGGCAACTTCTCCATTTTTTCAATGCTTAGCACTGTATACCTTGCTCCTCTTTGTGCCAATTCGATCTGTTTATCAGTGAGATTGTATTCTGCAAACAGAGACGACGTGTTGATGAAACGCCAAGGCACATAGCCCGCTCGCAAAGATTGCAGCGTCCATGTCAATGACACTATAGAACGTAATTGGGCTTGACCTTGTTGTAACATAGCCAAATCTTGTTCTAGAATGTCGATAGCAGAGGATACAATGCCATCCAATGAATAAATTCTGGAGGACAAAGTTGTTAACCCATTGTCGACCACAGAGAGTGTTTTCTCTAAATTAATACGATCAAGTTCACTTATTCGTTCTGCGGCCTCTATCTGTGACACTTTCCATGCTTCATTATAAGCAGCATATATGAAACGTTTTTGACGCGGTTTTCTTGGTCCAAGCAAGAATTCCCTAAGATCAGCGTCTCCTGTAAGTAAGGATAAGTGTTGTTTCACATCCTGTAGTGTAGATTTATGCAGCCAATCGAGGCATAATTTTCCTACACTGTATGATGTTACTAGCCCCGGATGTTGTCTTTGGACATATCTTGGGTCTGGCCTATGAATAGTAAAGCCCTGAGTTTTGTTCAAGAACCTTTCCTGACAGCTGTCTGTGTCTGTGGGCCAGATCAACCATTTTTTCCAATTTGGATGAGTTCTGTTAAGTTGTAGTATATTGTCAACTGTCACCACTGCCTTTGTATTATTTTCACTGGCAGGTGTTGGCACAGAAGGTGTTTTCATCTCTTTTATCTTGGCTAATCCAAGACAAGATGTTTGTTGGACGGTTTCATTTAAAAACAGTATTTGTTCAGGGATGATACAGGCTCTAAATAAAGCTTCTATACCCTGTACTTGCCAATCTTTACTACCCCAGACAGTTTTTGTCTCAATTGTGTCTTTCCAGAAGTCGAAACCCTGTGTAGACAGTTGGGCAATAAATGCTTCAGAATAAATCTGTTTCGTATTTGTTAACATAATTTTCAGTCCTGTTTTGTTTACATTTTTATAGTAAAACGTTTCTGGGTCAGATGTATTGTAAAGACCTGTTCATGTAAGGCTCCTCTACTTGAGGTATACGTATAAGTGGAGGCAGGGATTCCTTCACTATTAATCTATCTATCACTCCTCACTTAAAATAGAGGTAGTGTCCTACCACTTTACTGCCTAATTTTTCTAAAAACAACCTTTTGCGACTGACAGTCAAACAACCACATACCCCTCTATACATAGGGGTGTATCTTAATTGTTATGAAAATTACACAGGTTGCACCTATCTAGAGGTTACCTTTAACAAAAAAATTGTGAAAGGGCAAGATGGCACCTCACGTGCGCACCACCAGTCGAGCTTGCTGATTGGTACTCACCAGCTATGCTCACTTTTCTCATCATTGGCCACCATATTGCCCAAATAATATGTGTCCCCCAAAAAATTAGTGCCAAAAAATTATTATAGTGCCAGTTGTAATGTGTATTTCACAATTACCACCAAAACATGACCCCGTGCAAATAAAATTGAGATAAGTAGCACAGTCACCAACTTTTATTCTTCCCTTGTGCACTTATTCAAATTTAAAACCGGCTGCTTTACGCAGACCTTTGCCGCAAACATTTGCCAACATGTTTCATTGCCCCTATTACTTCAAGGCAATTTCGTCAGGGCTGGGTCATCAATCACCAATTTTGGACACTGGTAACTTGGTATAAAATGACTGTCAGAAGCAAAAAGAGAATGGCCCAGTTACTGACAACATTCACTCTTCAATGATTCAAATCCACATCATTATGACGTATTGCAAATCTCATTACCATGTGGGAGCCTATGTCATTCGTACCAGCTCGCCACTCCGTCAATTTGAGGAGACTTCCAGACGTGAATCCCTCTCTTTAGGCGTGCACTCAATTGTGCCAATTTCTAAACATCAAAAAACAACTGATAAACATCTCATTTCTCATATAACCACAACTCGAACACCTCAATCATTCTACATTGGACGATGATTACCCCATCGTAGCCTCATTACTTTTCTCCATGACTTACTATGCTTTATAAAACTGGCCTCTCGTATTTCATTCGTCAGCCTGCTTCTAAACATACAATTAGCACCCTCTTTTTCAATGGAACAAGTTATATCAAAATCTCACTCCCGATACCGAGTAACTCTACCGGGTCACTCATAACACCCTTCTCTTTCAATTTCACAGAGCGCATTCTATAAACCTTTCGCTCCTGAAACCGAGATCGCTCTAATTCTGGAACCTCCAACTTTGCCTCCTATCTTTTAAAATTGTTAGCTTACTCTGAGCCCTTCATTACACGCACAACCACCTTACCGCCTTTTTCTCTAGGGAGCGCTTTGAATCCACCCTCGCTCCCGAAGCCGAGTTACAGAGGTTTAAAAACCTCCCGCTCCACCTCACATCACGTCACTGCACCGGCGTGATCGTCACGTTATCGGGGCTGGCAGTACCACGTCACATGACTCAGGCTTCGACTATGGCGGCCATCTTAGACTACCCATAGTCAACCTGCAAGTCTATTGTGATATCTCATCACCACGGGCTACAAAAGGGTGGTCTCTTCCATTTTCAATTAAAACAACTCGTATTATATTATTAACTCTCGATGGTTTTTAAAGTTACTAAAACAACATAAGCTTTACTTTCTTTCTTAAGCAATTTATTTAGTACTTTTTTCACAACATGTTCTCTCAAGAACCTTTATTGTTCCACAATGTTTTTAACACACACAACCATCTTTTATGCAGTGAGGCCCAAAACACTGGGAACTTGTGAAATAACTCACCCTCTCGAATACCAATAGATACAGACAACGTTTTCAAGAGTGTTTAGTTTCTGACTTTATTCCATTCAATAAAGTCGTTTAACCCAATCTGATCACATTTTTCCTGAAAAATCCAGCGCGCCTCTTTAGTAGCAAGGACCCTATCTATACTATATGGGTCCCCCCCTACTTTTTCCAGTACCACCCATGTGAAGGAATGCTTATGTTCATTACAGTGTTGTACTAGTTTAGTTGACAATTTTCCAGATTTTATAGTACTCAAATGTTCCTGTATTCTCACTTTGATCTTCCGTGTGGTGAGCCCTATATACTGTAGTCCACACTGACATGTCAACCTATATACGACATTCATTGTATTGCAGTTACTGAACTGGTTCAAATACCATGTTCTTCCAGATTGCAAAACGACCTCCAGCGTTTTTTTCGTAAGATTGCATACTGAACATGTCCCACAAGGATAATGTCCCGGAGGAACCGTAGTCTCTTTCTGTAATTGTTTAAAACGGGAATGTACCAATTTATCCTTAAGATTACTGGACCTTCTAAAAGCAAACCTTGGGGGTGGCATTTTAAAGTCAGTTGTAGACAATAAAGTCCAGTGTTTCCTTATTGATTGTCTAATCTGGGTTGCCAATGGATCAAAGGTCATAACAACTGGTAGACAGTCGTCCTTCTCCCTTACATTCTTTTCCAAAAGAGCACTACGTGGGGTATTAAGCGCTCTTTTTCTTGCTTGATTCACAACTTTGCGAGGGTAACTTCTCTGCCTCAATTTTTCACATAATCAATAATTCACATAATCCTTCTGACTGTTCTAGAAAAGTTATCGCGTAAAGCCCTCGGGCGGCATGAATGGTAATGCAAGAGGGAGTTTTTGTCAGTCATTTTTTGATGTACCCTTGTACACAGTATATCATTCTCCACCATAATGTAAGTAAACCGGAGGCTTGTATCTTGGACATTCAGCCAATTGAGAAATTCGAGCAGAGACTCCTCTCTACCCACCCAAATGCATAGCACATCGTCTATATACCTCTTCCAGAGGCGAATGTTCTGGAAGAGGTATATAGACGATGTGCTATGCATTTGGGTGGGTAGAGAGGAGTCTCTGCTCGAATTTCTCAATTGGCTGAATGTCCAAGATGCAAGCCTCCGGTTTACTTGGACATATAGTAACCAACAGGTTGTATATTTGGACTTGGACATTATGGTGGAGAATGATATACTGTGTACAAGGGTACATCAAAAAATGACTGACAAAAACTCCCTCTTGCATTACCAGTCATGCCACCCGAGAGCTTTACGCGATAACTTGCCGGTGGGGCAGTTTCTGCGATACCGTAGAAATTGCTCCAGCACGGCATCTTTTCTAGAACAGTCAGAAGGATTATGTGAAAAATTGAAGCAGAGAAGTTACCCTCGCAAAGTTGTGAATCAAGCAAGAAAAAGAGCGCTTAATACCCCACGTTGTGCTCTTTTGGAAAAGAATGTAAGGGAGAAGGACGACTGTCTACCAGTTGTTATGACCTTTGATCCATTGGCAACCCAGATTAGACAATCAATAAGGAAACACTGGACTTTATTGTCTACAACTGACTTTAAAATGCCACCCCCAAGGTTTGCTTTTAGAAGGTCCAGTAATCTTAAGGATAAATTGGTACATTCCCGTTTTAAACAATTACAGAAAGAGACTACGGTTCCTCCGGGACATTATCCTTGTGGGACATGTTCAGTATGCAATCTTACGAAAAAAACGCTGGAGGTGGTTTTGCAATCTGGAAGAACATGGTATTTGAACCAGTTCAGTAACTGCAATACAATGAATGTCGTATATAGGTTGACATGTCAGTGTGGACTACAGTATATAGGGCTCACCACACGGAAGATCACAGTGAGAATACAGGAACATTTGAGTACTATAAAATCTGGAAAATTGTCAACTAAACTAGTACAACACTGTAATGAACATAAGCATTCCTTCACATGGGTGGTACTGGAAAAAGTAGGGGGGGACCCATATAGTATAGATAGGGTCCTTGCTACTAAAGAGGCGCGCTGGATTTTTCAGGAAAAATGTGATCAGATTGGGTTAAACGACTTTATTGAATGGAATAAAGTCAGAAACTAAACACTCTTGAAAACGTTGTCTGTATCTATTGGTATTCGAGAGGGTGAGTTCTTTCACAAGTTCCCAGTGTTTTGGGCCTCACTGCATAAAAGATGGTTGTGTGTGTTAAAAACATTGTGGAACAATAAAGGTTCTTGAGAGAACATGTTGTGAAAAAGTACTAAATAAATTGCTTAAGAAAGAAAGTAAAGCTTATGTTGTTTTAGTAACTTTAAAAACCATCGAGAGTTAATAATATAATACGAGTTGTTTTAATTGAAAATGGAAGAGACCACCCTTTGTAGCCCGTGGTGATGAGATATCACAATAGACTTGCAGGTTGACTATGGGTAGTCTAAGATGGCCGCCATAGTCGAAGCCTGAGTCATGTGACGTGGTACTGCCAGCCCCGATAACGTGACGATCACGCCGGTGCAGTGACGTGATGTGAGGTGGAGCGGGAGGTTTTTAAACCTCTGTAACTCTGCTTCGGGAGCGAGGGTGGATTCAAAGCGCTCCCTAGAGAAAAAGGCAGTAAGGTGGTTGTGCGTGTAATGAAGGGCTCAGAGTAAGCTAACAATTTTAAAAGATAGGAGGCAAAGTTGGAGGTTCCAGAATTAGAGCGATCTCGGTTTCAGGAGCGAAAGGTTAATAGAATGCGCTCTGTGAAATTGAAAGAGAAGGGTGTTAGGAGTGACCCGGTAGAGTTACTCGGTATCGGGAGTGAGATTTTGATATAACTTGTTCCATTGAAAAAGAGGGTGCTAATTGTATGTTTAGAAGCAGGCTGACGAATGAAATATGAGAGGCCAGTTTTATAAAGCATAGTAAGTCATGGAGAAAAGTAATGAGGCTACGATGGGGTAATCATCGTCCAATGTAGAATGATTGAGTTGTTCGAGTTGTGGTTATATGAGAAATGAGATGTTTATCACTTGTTTTTTGATGTTTAGAAATTGGCACGACAATTGAGTGCACGCCTAAAGAGAGGGATTCACGTCTGGAAGTCTCCTCAAATTGACGGAGTGGCGAGCTGGTACGAATGACATAGGCTCCCACATGGTAATGAGATTTGCAATACGTCATAATGATGTGGATTTGAATCATTGAAGAGTGAATGTTGTCAGTAACTGGGCCATTCTCTTTTGCTTCTGACAGTCATTTTATACCAAGTTACCAGTGTCCAAAATTGGTGATTGATGACCCAGCCCTGACGAAATTGCCTTGAAGTAATAGGGGCAATGAAACATGTTGGCAAATGTTTATGGCAAAGGTCTGCGTAAAGCAGCCGGTTTTTAAATTTGAATAAGTGCACAAGTGAAGAATAAAAGTTGGTGACTGTGCTACTTATCTCAATTTTATTTGCACGGGGTCATGTTTTGGTGGTAATTGTGAAATACACATTACAACTGGCACTATAATAATTTTTGGGCACCAATTTTTTTGGGGACACATATTATTTGGGCAATATGGTGGCCAATGATGAGAAAAGTGAGCATAGCTGGTGAGTACCAATCAGCAAGCTCGACTGGTGGTGCGCACGTGAGGTGCCATCTTGCCCTTTCACAAATTTTTTGTTAAAGGTAACATCTAGATAGGTGCAACCTGTGTATTTTTCATAACAATTAAGATACACCCCTATGTATAGAGGGGGTATGTGGTTGTTTGACTGTCAGTCGCAAAAAGGTTGTTTTTAGAAAAATTAGGCAGTAAAGTGGTAGGACACTACCTCTATTTTAAGTGAGGAGTGATAGATAGATTAATAGTGAAGGAATCCCTGCCTCCACTTATACGTATACCTCAAGTAGAGGAGCCTTACATGAACAGGTCTTTTTGATTTAATGATATGTTGAGAGGAGGGCGACCTGTGAATTTGTTTCCCTCTGTAGCTCCTTTTTGATCAAATGTATTGTAACCTGAAAAATATGGAAACTTACTAGCAAAAATTTTTGAACTACCTTGTGGCGGTGTAGGACAATATTCCCATTGGTTAAACATAAACACATTTCTTGGATATGCAGTTTTGTGCAAATAATGATGACCATAGTGGTTATAACAATACAGTTCTTCATAGTCTGATGAACCTTCTAAATATTCATTTTTAGAAAATGCAGCAGATTTTTCTAGATCAAACATTATGTCAGTCACAGTCTCAAAGTCCCAATCATCTGAATAGGTACTGGACGTAATTAAATCACTTAGTGAAATTTTAAACAAATGTGGAATGTTCAATTGTTCACTCGGGCCGAAGATTTCATAATCTGTTTTGTCCCACACTATACCATCCTGTATAGGAACAGCTGTGATGTTCACTGATGACAAGTCTCTTGCTTCACGATGGGAAGATTTATGAGGTTTCAAAAGTACATTCACGTCTTTTCCTTCACTGTTCACATGGATGTATCTGCCACTTATAAGCACGCTTACAGTTGTTACCAAAGCTAGCCAGAGCAGAAAAACAAAAAGTCCAGATGTAATCCAGAGTTCAATCCATGGAGAAACCAGATAAGTCTTTTTCAGAAAGTGAATACAGTCTTGTACTTGCTGCTTGAGTTTGAATGATGCTGGCGTCGTTTCAGGTTCACTTGGATCTTCTGAGAACGTATCAAAGTCAATGAAATAGCCAGAAGCAGTTCTGTCAATTGTTGGAATTGCATCAGGATTTGTTGAAATCACAGGAGACAGTTCTTCACATGTCACGTTGGTGTAGACAGGTGTATTTGGACGAACTGTTATTTGATTGTCAAGAGGGATGAGTTCCATAGCTTGGTTGCTTAGTCCTTCATTTGTTACAGCTGAATTCTCGATTGTGATCAGTCTTTCAGTCTGAACCTCTTGAATAGTAGCGAGAGGAGTGAGTCTGCTACTAGGTCGGAGTCCACGAGGCCTACTGCTTAGTATTGGCCACATGTTGTGGTTTGATGAGGTCGATGGACACATCTTTTCTCCTTTCTTCCAGCAAGGGGCGGCAGAAGTACTGTTCTTGTTCCTTGAACTGCTAGAACAGGTACCGGTTGTCTGTAAGAAGGTCCAAATTCCTTCTTGTCCGCAATTTTTTCTCTGACTAGATCCCCGACTTTCAGAATCCAGACAGGCCTTGCTGGGACCGCCGATATTTCCCCAGTGGTGGTTGGCTGTAGGGAGACGTTGCTTTGTTTCGGTCTTAATTTGTTAAGCTCCTGTAGAACAGCCAAACGATCTTTGATATTAAATGCTTTATTTTCCACCACTGTGCCTACGTGTTCTAAGTCTGGAACCCACATTCTTGTCCCAAATAGGACTTCATATGGAGTGACCCCCCCTAGAGAACTTCTTGGCAGATTGTTGAGAGCGCGCTGTACGCTATTGAGGTGTTTGACCCACCCATCACCCGAACCTAATACCCTAGCTGTTATAGACTGCTTTATGTCCCGGTTTTTCCTTTCCACAACAGAATTTCCCTCAGGATGGAATGGAGAGGAGTACCGCAATGCAACGCCCAGACTGGCCATGGCCTCCTTGTAAGCCCTAGAGCTAAACGCAGGACCCTGGTCAGAATGTAGCGTGCCTATTGCGTATGTGCCGATAAAGACTCGCAAATCTTTTATAACAGTTCGAGCGTCAGCCAAGCGCTGAGGCCATAACCATAGGAACCTAGATTTAGTATTTATGGGAATGCCTTTGTCCAGTGGGACGCCGGCGAGTAGATAGCCTAATGCTGTCTAACAGTGGTGTCTGTACTGGGCTGCCGCATTCGCAGCATGGTGTCTGGTGGCTCTCTCGCTGTAATTTACAGTCTAAGCAGTTGTTGATAAATATGTGAATGTGTGTATTCATTCCAGGCCACCAGTACATCTCTTTTAATTTCAAAATTGTGTTTGAGATCCCTTGATGTGACAGACCCTCCCCCAAATGAGTTTCATAAATCAAGGCTGCTCTTCGCTCCATGTTTGGAATTACCCTATCCCCCACTCCAGGGATTCGAGCAAAGGAACGTTGTTCGCATCAATTACATAAGAGTACTTGAGTGGAAACTTTTTGGTAACGCTGCACTGCTGCCTTTGCTTGAAGCATTGACAGCTAAGATTATCTCACCGTCTATTTTTGTTTTTGAACGAGTGATCGCAGCTACGGTAGCCGTCTGAACAGCCCCCTTTGCGGCTTCGTCAGCCAATGAATTCCCTGCAACGTGAACGCCATCACGTTGATGACTCAGTGTGTGGATCACGTGAGCCTTTGGTAGTTCGTTTTTCAACGGAACTACTTGTTCCCAAAGCAGTTTGTGCTTTATTGTGCCACCTTTCGCATCTTTGAAACCATTTTCAAGCCAGGTTCGTATATAGTCATTATACGACTGAACACAGTAAAAGGAATCGCACACGATTAGTGTGAGGAATTCTCGATCCGTACTCTCAAGTGCCAGTTTGAATGCTTGTAGTTCAGCTCGCTGAGCTGTACAATCACCTAGTGATTGAGTTTTTGTGACCATAGGTCTGAAGATGCCATCTCGTATGCGACCTTTAACGATAGCACACGCTGCACTGTAAGCTTGCTTACTCCCAGTTGCGGGCTGTGCGGATCCGTCAGTGTAAATTACGAATTCATACTGATCGAGAGGCAGAATCTCAGTGGGCAGAGGACATTCTTGTTCATACTGGAGAAATGCTTGTGTTTTTAAATCTGGATCAAAAACATATTCAACATCAGGTGCAGCAAGAGAATTAACCCATTGTATCCATCTCGGATGTAGTGCTTTAGCATTTGGAATGCTTGCTTTTGTGACCGCTTCTAAAGCTAGTCCTGGGGTAACGACGATTATGCGTTTCCCTTGGGCTAAGGCTCTTTCTTTTGCTACAGCTGTTTGAACTGCTGTTAGAATTTTTTCAGTTGAACTGAAGCGCATTTCCGCTTGTGTGTACAAATGAGATTTGTATGCTATTGGTACTTTCTCACCCTCATTGAAGGTTAAGTAGGTGAATCCACATTGACCCGAAATTATTCGGATCACCAAATTTCTTTGACTTACGCGTGTTTGTAAGTGTTTGGTTGCTAACATGTTAGCTTGGAGTGAACGCAAGATTTCTGTGTCCAGTTTTTGATTGAAAAATCAGGTTTGATTAATGCGTAGAGAGGTTTAACCCTTTCTGCATAGTTTAGAATGTATGTTCTTCCAAAATTTAGGAATCCCAGTATTGATTGTAAGTTTTTTAGCGTCTTTGGAGGTTGGAGCAGTGCACATTTCTCTAGAAAGTTAGCTGCCAAGCTCGTGCCTTCACTTGAAAGCTCATATCCCAAAAATAGGACATTGAGATGGGCAATTCGGGACTTTTTAAAGTTGAACTTGTAGCCCTCAGAGGCGAATCCCAATATAATGGTGCTCACCCTGTTCAAGTGTTTGTCCAAGTCATCGTCTGTCAGATAGATGTCATCGACATAGGACAATGCCTCGTTGTCATAGATTTGTAGTAACTCCGTTACCCTCGCTGAGAATAAACCTGGGCTGTTCTTGAACCCTTGTGGGAGTCGACAAAAGTGACGCTGGGTCCCCATTATGGAGAATGCCGTTAAGTACCTGCTTTCAGGTGCTATGTTTTGACAAAAGAAACCATTTGAGATGTTTTAGAACAAGTATTTAGGTGTCTGTAGTCCAAAACTAGACGATATGTATTGTCTGGTTTGGAGACAGGAAACAAAGGATTGTTCATGGAGGAGGTGCATGTTTCAATCACCCCTTGATATTCAAGTTGATCTAAGATCTCCTGACCTGTTTTTTAGCTTCTTGCTTAATAGGATACTGCCTCTGTGCAGTTGGTTCATGTTTCAGATTTATTTTATGGTGAGGTGAGTCCTCATCCCATCCTACATGATTTTTATATAATGCTGGAGCCTGGGCCACTGCCCATTTTCTGGCATATGTATATTTTAAGTGAATTGGAATGTGATTGGAGAAGGCAGGCATAATCATGTCCTCGCCGTGTGGGCACTCCCTGACAAATTGTGGTGGCCAGTCTTTTTCTGCTAGAAGTATGTCATAACCCTTTGATAGTTTTTCCCAAAAGAGTGCTTTAACCTGTCTAGGTTTGTCTCCCTCCATCCGGAGTGTTATATCATATAACTTTTGTGGAGCACTAACCCTGGTGTCTACAGTTTCTACTGTAATGTACTCATTCAAGTCCACTATCTCCAGAAGTTCCATCAGGTTCTGGCGAGCTATTGTGACTTCTGCTGCACTGTCCAGCATTGTCTGAGCCCATTCTCCGTTCTTGAGTTGCGTTCTCAGAATTCTCGGCATGTCTTACTATTAGACCTGCGACTTTCTTTTTGGAGAATTGAGGTTTAGCTTTAGTTTTTGGAGCGTGTTTGTCGTCTTTCGATTTCACGCGTTCTTCTCTATGTTCTGTTCGTCCTCTTCTTTCCGAAGTCTGTGATGAGACCTGAAAGGGACGAGAGGAACGTGTATCAGTGTCTTGATACCTATCAGGTTTTCTCAAATTATCCCTATTCCTGAGGTTATACCTCCTTTCAGAGGGCTCCTTTTGAGGAGACCTACCTCGGGATTGAGACCTTTTCTCATTTGAATTTTGTTTATTAGTCTCCCACTTCTTTTTAGAAGATGTAGGAGTTTGTTTAATTGAGTCCTTCTCAGGACTTTCAGATAGTTTTGGTTTAACTGGTCTCCCACCCAAACTATCTCTGCCTAATTCTGCATAGGATTGTTCTATAATTCTGGGTAGCTCTGTTTGATGTTCTGTAACATCAAATTCCCTTAATTTTTGTCGGATCGCCACTGCTGCTGCCTCCCCTTTAATATTTGATAATATTATTGTTGAGACCTGGTCGAAATTTTTCAGTAATTTCATACCTAAATTTAAAGCAGGCTCTGCCCCGTATTCGTTTTGAATTTGTTTTAGGACATCAGGTATTACCGCAATTGACGGAATGCCGTGTGTTTTAGTGTAGATGGCAGCAAAGACTGAGCCCCAAGTGGTGCAGTCTTCCAGTTGTGGTGTGATCCCCATTGGTAAACTAATGGTTAGTATTCTGTGTTTCTCATGTGGGCTAGTATTTGGAAATACTGCTTCGATTTGAGTAATTTTTTGAGCTATCCAAAACGGGATTTGCTCACGCTTAGTGGGCATTTTACCCATGACTGCGCATAGAGTCTGTGGTGTAATTTTTAGAGTATTCCCCTGGTGAGGGGTTTGATTTGGAAGTGTTAATGGTGGTTGGACTGTAAAAGTCCGCATGACATATTGAACCAATTGTCTGTAGATTTTTACTAACTCTGTGAGTTGAGTAAGTAGTTCCTCATCTGTCATTATTTCTATGTCGGGATGAGGTGTGTAGCCGGCTAGAATCGGCCATGTTGCTCCTGGTCTACCTAGTGGACCGAGCCTGGTTATATTTTTGTGATGTTTTAGGGCGCCTTTAAACCAGAGCTGATGCTCTTGGTATGTAAATGGAATTTCTATATCCTCGAAAGGAATGTATTCCTCTGGTGGTTCATCTTCTTTGTAGAAGTGAAACATGTGTGTTACTGAATTGGATTCAGGAAATATTACCCATGAATAGAATACCTCTGTCTGAAAGGATTCATGTGCCTCTATCACGAAAACTGCTCTACCTCCTCTCGGTGATAGGCCATGTTTTATAAGTTTTAGAGTAATGGCTCTTCTTAAGTTTGGAGCGATGTCGATGACACCCTCCTCGGTTTCATTTAAACCGGTGTTGTTATAAAATGCTGGCTTGGCTGGATCAGCCGCAGCTCCACCGTTTCCGGCGGGATTGTCCCCGTTTAAGGACATTTTGTTTTATGAAAAATGTAGAACAAGTTTCAAGGAAACAAAGATAAGGTGCACAATATTGTGGAACACTGTATCCTTCAACGTTGAGCAAACCAAACAGCTAATATATAGGGTTCTACCCTATGTAGCCGTGGCGGATACTTAACCCTGCCCACTCCAGACGTCTTTAGGAGTATGTGGGTAGGGGTCTCTGAGAGAAAAAGAAGAGATGCACAGCTGAGTTACTCAGTATCTAACGTTGAATTACTGCCTTACCAAACCGTTGGGCGCCATGTAGTGTAGCTCCTATTTCGCTAATAGGCTCTGCGCATTGGAATAATATATCCTATAGGTTTGACATAGGACTAAGGTCGGTATGTCCCTATCGAGTATATTAAACTTAATTACTTGTGCCAGCTAGCTCAGAGGCCACTAGAAACTTCTTGACGACAAGAAGGGAGTAGTTTCTGGCAGCCGCAAAACATGACCACTGTGTTTCCCTTACAGAATCAGGACGTGTCCCAGAGTCGTAGAAACAATAGATAACTATTTCACTCAGCTCAGTCGTGCATGGTTCAGTTATTCTCAAAGTTACACAGAAATAACAGACGGGCGTTTCAATAAAAGGTTTATTGAACAGTCTTGTTTCTGTTGTAAGTTAGATGTGCTGTTACGATCACAAGACAATATGCGAGATAAATAATGTACAGAGTGAGCAGTAGAAATAAATAATACTGCGTTAGCATTATCTTTTTAGCATATATGCATTTACATAAAATGACACAGCCTAAAAATGCGAGTACTCATACGATGCGTTTCTAGCCTAGTTCTACCCCAGTGTTCCTAACCTATCCTAGGTGTAGGGAGAAGTAGAAGTAGGTGATGTATTCCTGACTAGAGTATACTAAGAGTATGTTACGCCTAGTATGCCAAGAGTCTAATATGCCAAGAGTCCCTCTAGGTTCTAGTCTGCTCCATACCTGAAGAATGAGAGAGGTAGGAATCTCTTTCCGGACTCGAACTCCAACACCCCGCAAGGGAAGTTAGATCACTGGAAGCTGGACTCTCTGCGTGCAGGAATGACAGCGTCTTCTCAGTGCGTCCGGCCGGGAATCGGGCTCCTCTGAAGTCGAGGTCTCCTCTGATTTACAGGGGTTTGGGAAGGTATATTTATACCTGAAAATGTTAGCATTGACGTGAGTTGGGCAGCGAAAGACGTCATGAATGAACCCCTAAGGAATAATGGTTCATGCATAATATATGAGTCCTTGAAGAAATCAATAGTCCTGGGCAAGGAAAACTCCCGCAGCCTAAGGGTCTGTTTTTTTCATGGACTCGTTGAGACGCTAGGGTGGACGGATGCCAGAATCCATGCCTGTATTTGGAGTGCATGGTTTATGCCTAAATAAGGTCAGGGATTTTATGCCTATATAAGGGCAAGGCGAATTGTGCCTATATAAGGACATGATTCTAGAAAAGCCCGTTTATGGACACCCTATAAAGTATACAACAGGTCAACATATCTATAAAAGCAATTTCCTTAATTTTTTGTCTTTAAAAAAGGGAAAACCAATAGAGCTTGGGTTGCAAAACTGCTGCATATGCTTATAAACTTTAAAACATTTTTCATTTTCAAGTGGCTGTTCTTGGATATTGAGATAAAATATTACTTGAACAATAAAAAATAAAAAAACTGTTTCTTTCAGGTAGGCGTTGTTTGTTTGTAATTAGAGGGTGTCTCTTTCAAAGTGTTCCAGGTTTTGGCACCCAGGTGCGTAGAAATTTAATGAAGAAAGCCGTAGTGGAGAAATGGTATTACAGGAGAGTACCTTTTTTCTTCTTTGGCATATGCATTTGCTTTCATTTTATAAATGTTTTGAAAGTTTAACATATACCATAGTTCTAAACAACGTGTCTTTGATCTTTTTGTAACATATTTTTACCCCAGTTTAACCTGTATTTTCGTGCTGTTTTTTGCAGGCTCTTGCATTTGGAGCCATGAGGAAACCCAGGAAAAAGTCCAAACACAACCCGGAGGGGAGGCGATCGCCCTCCCCTTACAGTCTAAAATGCTCACCTACACGGGAAACCTTGACATACGCCCAGGCGCAAAGGATTGTGGAAGTAGATATTGATGGACGCTTGCATCGTATTAGCATTTACGATCCTCTGAAGATCATAAACGAAGATGAGTTGACGGCCCAAGATATCACAGAATGTAACAGCAACAAGGAAAACAGTGAGCAGCCACTTTTCCCTTCTAAATCCAAAAAAACACCTTCCAAGGGTAAAAAGAAGGAAACATGTTCTAAGCATATTCCTGGGACCTCCTTTCAGTTACCTCAGCCTAGTTTCCGTGTAATCGACCCAACCTGTCCCTCTGAAGCTCCTCCACTTCCGGCAGCATATTATCGTTATATTGAGAGGCCAACTGAAGAGATAGAGGCAGAAGTGGAGTATGACATGGATGAGGAAGACCTAGCTTGGTTGGAGATGATAAATGAGAAAAGGCATGATGAAGGTTACAGCACAGTCTCCCCTGATCTCTTTGAGATGCTTTTGGACAGGATAGAAAAGGAGTCATTTTTGGTAAGCCGCAACAATGGTAACCAGCAGTCTCCAATCGATGAAGATGCTTGCTGCTGTGTGTGTCTGGACGATGAATGTCACAACAGCAATGTCATCCTCTTTTGTGATATTTGCAATCTGGCTGTGCATCAGGAGTGCTATGGTGTGCCCTACATACCAGAGGGACAATGGTTGTGCCGGTGCTGTTTGCAGTCCCCTTCCCGCCCTGTTGACTGCATCCTATGCCCTAACAAAGGTGGGGCATTCAAACAGACTAGTGATGGCCACTGGGCACACGTGGTATGTGCCATCTGGATCCCTGAGATCTGTTTTGCCAACACTGTGTTCCTAGAGCCTGTTGAGGGCGTTGAAAACATTCCACCTGCCCGATGGAAGCTGACATGCTATATCTGCAAGCAAAAAGGCATGGGTGCTTCTATCCAGTGCCACAAGGTGAATTGTTATACTGCATTCCATGTGACTTGTGCCCAGCGTGCTGGGCTTTTTATGAAGATTGAGCCTATGAGGGAAACTGGCATCAACGGCACGACATTCACTGTGCGCAAGACTGCATACTGCGATGCTCACTCTCCACCAGGGACTATAAAGAAGGAAGTGACTAATGAAGAAGAAGAGCATATTACCGTAGAGACAATGGCAGAATTAACGGCACAAGTAAAAGCGGAGGTAGTTGAGGATGAGGAAGATGAGGTTAGGAAGGACGAAGAAGACGTGGAGTGTGATAAAGGTGCCAAAAAAGGATCTCTGAAGAAGGGCAAAGTGAAGTTAAAACAAAAACTGAAGAAGGATGTTTGTGACACAGTTGAGGGGCATTCCTCTTTGCCATTGCTCACAGTTGCACAGATCCCATCGTGCAGGTGAGTTTCTGCGTGAAGTTCTCATTAATGGTGCCAGTGTTTTATTGTGAACACTGGCTTCTAGCTTCTGCCATACAGCGTTTCAAACTAAAACCGTGGCATTCAGCACTACTAACGTCTGTGGATTTGTGGTAATCAAACTTGTAAAGATGAGGGATGCTTTTAAGGAGGTCGAAGTTGACGGTGGGCGGCCAGTGTTGGATTAGTATAGTCACTATTAAAGGTAGCAAAGATGTGCTCTACGGGCTTAATTTGAGTAAAACTATGTGCAGGGGCCCAGCGTTTTTCTTAGGCGTCTTCCACCGGCGCTGCCAAATGAAAGGTATTGCACATATGTAGGCCCCCGTTCTCGATTCTACTTCATTCTTTTACCACTCTACACTTCTGTATCTTCATTTAATTCTTATAGGTTCTTTTATCCCTTCTTTTCCCCTATGTCATTGTGATTGTGGTTCTCTTCCTCCTTTTTGCTCCTTTTTCTGACTTTCTTTTCCTTGTGCTGGTTCAAAATATGATGATAAAAAACAAGTCTACGCCCCGATAAATGACTCTCGATGCCCATCCCTTGCAATCAGTTATCGGCAGATGAGCTGGTAAAACAAGTGTAACCAGTATTTTTTTTCATTTTTACAACGCAGCAATTAAATGCAGAATAAAGAATGAAAGGAAGTTGAAAAATGGCTAGACAGTGGGGTGTTATGTGGACATTAGAAAGCAGATACAATTTACTTCACAGAGATTCAGCTTTTAACACTGTCCAATCATTCTGATGTCTGTGTTATTTAGTTACACTTTACAGGACAGAGTAGTCCGGTATTTTGAAAACCTCCGCATGGTATTCCATTAGACTGCTTGTATCTAATTGTTTGACTGAACACAGAGGGAGTTAATAATATTAGATTGTTTCCTTGAAGGTAAATGAAACCTGAGCTCATGTCCACACAGAAGACATTATTGAAAATGAACCGCATTGGAATAGGAGCCTAACGCTTTGTAAGTGGCCGAGGTTCTCCAAGGACCCCTCCTCGCTTCTTTGAAAGGCATTCATTCATAAGACACACTGAAAAGGAGCTCTTAGTTTGCATATTCAAATATGACGCACAAAACTGTAATGACGAAGAAGAAACAAACATTTCGAGGCCAACAAATTAGGCTTTGTGTTAATTGTGAAAAAGGGTGTGCTTGTGGAGCATGAAGATTTGTTTTTGTATAGTTTTTAAAATGTTTTTTGGGGACATGGGTAGCACAATATGAATGAGTGTGTTTTTGTTTGCTCTTGTGTATTAGTTAAATACGCGAAGACAGCTAATTGTTGTACAGTCACCGTTTTTCTAATATGCAGGGCCACAGGAATGATATGACTTTGCAGTCGTAACGTTTTCTGCATAATTATGGATTTGCCACATCTGCCACATAATCTCCCATTTGCTACATCATCTGCATATTTTAACAAAAATATTTTGTTTCTAGCTCAAACAGATCAAAAGTTAATTAAAACTCAGCAATACATGTTGCGCGCAGTGGAAGGCCCTTCACAAAGGTTGATCGGTCACTTTTCTGTTGTTTATTGCTTTTTGGTGGTAAGCTGGTAATAATGAGGTGAAACCTTTGCCCATACAGTGTTAACATGTGTAAACAAGCATTGGCATAGCCAATAGGTCTCGCCTTTGGGACCTTATAAGTTATTAGCAATGCAGCACATTATCCTGGGTGCTAGAACATCTACTGTCCTTTAACATGGAAGCTTTAACAGTAATCGGCATAGGTGTTGCCTAGGCGTGGACCTAACTTTTTCTAAAAACTTTCCTGCATTACAAAACTGCTGCATGTGCTCCCTCCTCGACCAAACTGCTTGTCACGCAGTCTGTCTTCAATGGGGGTATATATGGAAGACAAACAACAGCCCTCAGTAAAACCGTTACATTTGCTATACAGGACCTTTTTAAACAAAATTCATATCATCGTAAATATTTGTTGTTATGCTGTGTGGGCGTCTTGTAGCTTTCTTTTACCCTCTTTTTCTGAAAGACAACATACACAATTCTTACTTCTCGCTTACAATTGGGTTTTATTTGTTTTTTAACTTGGGGATGGCATTTATATAGATTCACGCATCCGAAATTGCGCCTGCTTGATAATTTGATGAGCACTGAAAGTGGGTTGACTGGCACTGGGCAGGGACTTACTGACATCATAAAATGATGATTGTCGGCGCATGCACACTACTGTGTCCAAGATGTAAGCGATCTGTAGGTGTGCTTCCTGGCTGAATGGAAACTTTTTGCCACAGAATATTTTTTTATTCAGCTAACCCATAGAAAATCCACACAGGTTGATGATAACTGCCACGTTTCCATTTCAGACTGGCACAACTCCCAGTTGTACGGAAATGGAGTGGCTTGATAGCGGAGCGTTGGAAAAAGTAACAAGTAATGACAGGGGGGTGGGGAAAGAGGGATGGACGTGGGGGAAGATGGGTGAAGCAGAAACACTGGAGGGCGTGTGGATGAAAACAGCAACGTGAAAACACAAGTGGGGGCGATTTTGAGGGCAATCAAAACGGGTTGTAAAACATGCCGAACAGGAAGAAAAGTGCAACATGCTGTGAGGCTACAGACTAAAAAATACTTGTTTTACTTGAACTCTCAGCAAGAGGCTGCAGATTAACACCAAAAAGAGTAAAACCATGCATGGAAGAGTTCCAATATGCTCACCTGAATACACACAATCCAAAGAAATATGTAGTCTATAGTACATATAAGGTGGATAGATTAACTCTAATATATATATATATATATATATATATATATATATATATATATATATATATATATATATATATATATATACACTCACACTCTCTCTCTTTCCCTCTCTCCTGGAGCGCTGCACTAACGAGACAGCAGCTGGATGTGCAAAATTCAGTGAGAAGCTCCGATCGGAGGTGTCTGCCTCCATTGTAGATGAAACTGAACGCTACCGTTTCAAATAGATGGAGTTACCTCAAAAATTTAAGCGAAATACAACATTGCAGTTGAAGCCCCAAAAAAGATTTATTACCAGCAGAGCCATAGGTTACGATAATTTCCCATGGCAGAAGGAAACCCGATCGGTGTCTGACTCATTCCATGGCTGGGAATCGACAACCTTGCGTTTGATTGCTGGCTGACAGTGCTCACACCCTGAACAGGTCACAAGCGGCAGCAGCGAAGTAGGGCGAGGGTGAGACAGGCAGGGGAGAGAGTAGAGAAATGTAAACAAGCGCACGCCGCCACGCTAATTAGAAACAGATGGCCCCTGCGCGCCGCTGCTCGCTCCCCCAAGGTGGATGCCGCCACACGCACGAGTGTTCGAAAAGTGCAGACCGATTCCAAAAGGTCATCTCCTAGAGCAGCGCATGCGCGCTGCGCTAGGCTCGACCTAAAAATGACAAAGTAATGAAGTAATACTGTCACAAACGTGACACATTACACCACATAATTTGTCTTTAGTCGCCACATAATTTAGTCAGCCCATTCACATTATTTGGTGCTCACCTGCCACATAATTCCAGTGGCCCTGCTATTATAATATAATAACTTTTGTCTATTTTACAGTCTTGCTGTCACTTCCTCACTTTCCCTAATAAAGAATTTATTGATATTTAACATTAACAAGACGAAAGGTAAAAAGACTATCCAGCACTTTTATATCCATTAAAAGGAGCAAGTAAGGATACATTTCCTACTTACTATATACGTAATGCAAAAAGGAAAGAAGTATACAGTTGTCTTCAAAAGGCTCAGTTTAGTAATTCATATTTATGTGATAACTGTGTCTCCCAAAGAAGTTTGCTGTAACAAGATCTTCTTCAGGAGAAATGTATATTCTCAAAAACAGTTCAGAACCCGAAGATTAAAATAGAAGATATTTAAAGTATTAGCATCAATAATATAATACTATGTGCAAATTGGCAACATTTTTCAAGGCATATAGCCAGGTTAGACTGTCAGACGGGCTCGTCCAAGAAAGAGAAAATGTGGGTTCCCCTTTATCTCACTTGTTTTGTAATAAATGTACTCACAATATAAATTGTCCAGGTGGGATTTGGAGCGACTGTTTTGTAAGGTTATCTCTTCGGCCTAGTCCAAGGATTAAGACAAGCTCATGGAGTTGACGAGATTAGTGGTGGTTGCCACTAGACCTCTCATCAACTGCAAATCAGCTAAGGCCTGCTCCCGATGGAACAAATTTTGAAGGTGCATGGCTCCCAGATCTCTTTCAGACCTTCAGATAGATCTCACTGTCGGCATTTGTCAAATATGAGGACTAAAAATAAAAAAAATAATATAATACTATTTCTTTTGAACCATAATACAACTAAACACATCAGACTATAGAGATTGTTAGGGACTAGACTAAAGTCGAACCATGTGCCTTCTTGGTAATAGCCAGTGAGTCCATTATGCAACAAACACATGGTTCGTTTTGTTAATCACCAAGAATAAACGTCATACCCTCGCTTGTTAGTGTGAAATGCACTGGGAGATATAAAAAAAATCACCCTCTCCACTCCCTCAGCAAAACATTTTCCTAACATAATGAAAGCGGTAAGAAACTAAACATGGAAATTAGTAAACCAATCACAATGGTGATGTTTTCTCAAGTGTTTAGAAAACATCTGACATTTCTTAAGATAACTATTTTCGAAATTACTGCATTCCAGTGCTAATACATTGCACTGACTCACACAGCTGTAAATGGTACCCGCCCATTAACTTAGCTGCTACAGTGCTTTCTTTTTAATTCTGGATTTTGTCAGCACAGCTATCAAACAGACCCATTGATTTCAATATACATAGTAGGCTTTGCGGTAGCCCCCTTCCATCCATCGGCTTACTTCAACCATCCTTTTTCAATCGTTGACTTGCCAATTTATCTCTTTTTATTGAGCTCTTGTGAGTAATCATATCTCACCATATGCTGTTGACTGTTAGGTTGCATCCTTCCACCTCCTCTTGAGTGCACAAGAGACTACTTTACAACTGTAGACCTATCTGCTCCTGCTTATTTGCCTTGCTCTAATGTGATAACACACATTAAAATCGGATCTATTGGCTTTGCCAGTGCTTGTTATCAGGAAGATGCAGGTCCTCATTTGTTGTACGTAAGCAGCAGCTCAAGGGATTGCTGAGAAGTTTGAATTGTTACAGAAGTACTGAACTTTACTCGCTAGATATTCATCTAAAACACAAGCCTACAATCTTGATTACAATGATCCAAATATTCCCCTCTGCTGTATCCTGAATGCCCTGAATGAAACGTATCATGTGGGCTTTTTAGGTCTTGCTTGAGGCAGCTCTCATGTGATCGGTTTATGGTACTTTTTTTACTGTTGTTTTTAGGTCGAGCCTAGCGCATGCGCTGCTCGGCGAGGCATGCTGTAGCTGTTATGTGTGGTTGAAGAACCTCCCATCTTTCCTATTGGCTTCTGTTAGTGCCCTTCCTAATTGCCTGCTATTCTTTGGTGGATGTGGTAAATTAGTCCTGCCTTTTGCCGTTTTGGACCCTCCCAGGCGACTGCCCCAGTTACTGTGGCATTGCTTTGTTTTTTATATATGTTTGTTCCTGGGCACTCTTTTCCTTTCCCTTCTGCTCATCAGCAGGGCTTCAGGGACGCACTGATGTTCCCTTCTGTCTGCCTGTTTGTTTGTGGCTTTCCCCCTCCCTCCTCTTGCTCGGAGCCCTCCCCCACCCTCCAAGCACACACACAGCTGTCGGTTTCTCACGGCAGAGAGACATCGCACTGCGAATTCCTCCCCAAACCCTCCCCCGCTACCTGCCTCTGTTTACTCCAGCAGCGGCTTCATGTGTAGATGGTTAACCCTTTCTTTCCCCCTTGTTATTAATGGATAACGGTGAACTAGGGCAGAGGCAATGCTCTGGTGAAGCAGACCGTATAGTCGTAAATTGCTTAGGTGATGTCAGACTGCAACCTCTCCAGCCTAGGGGTGTAGCTCTTGGAGCGGTGAAATCCCCACTTCTGCTCTCTATTCCCAGTTAACCTGCTAACTCTACAAGGGTGCTCCTAAGGCATAACAGAGACTCTCGTGCAACCTGTGCCCCACCTCATGTCTAGCGCACTGCTGGATGCCCCTAAGCCACAGTCCTCGAGAAAGCAGTGGCTCTAAGTTTCTGCAGGACCTACAGCCCCTCGGAGAAGTCCCCTGGTAGGCAACACGACGCATTGCTTTCCATGTTCATTTACTGCAGCTGAAGTGCCTGCTAAATTAAAAGGAGCGAGTGTTGCTGATCCTTGCTTGTAACACCTCTTTTAAAATTGAAAGGGTACACACTTTCATAGTCTGTGTTTGGTCTGCATTTTTCACAGCATAGCCAAATAACACCACACTGTCGTCTTTAATGTGAAACCTAGTGCGTTTTAAATGCTTGTTTTTCTTGACGTTTTTAAAAAGCGCTGCATGTAGTCGTGCGGGCATGTCTGTTCGCTAAGCAGTTGGAATAGGCACTTGGAGACCGGTCAGTGAGCAGATGTCACAGTCTGATCTTCGTTGCTACCACCTACAATTCAAGTGATACGCAACACGTCAAAGTTAATAGGTAGTACATTTGTCCGCCTCTCCTGAGCATGCAGATAACTAAAATGGAGTTCATTTTAGTTTGGAGTAAAAAACCTGCCAAGGTTTCCTGCCTTCCCCAGGCCACGCTTCCACATGTCTGGCTTTTTAATGCTCTTTGTTAATAATTTTACATTGCAGTCTACTCGGTCTGTAATTCGCAGCAGTCCAAATCTGTGGTAAAAATATTAATTGTGGAAAACTGATTCCACCCTTTTCAGCTTATTGTGTATGGTGAAAAAAATCTGCAGAATCTGGATAGGAGGGAAATCTAAATAGATACTTAATATTTTGTAAGTTTTTAATCTATCTAAATTTCCAAATCTTCCGAATGTGTGCAAAAGCATCATAAAGTAAGGAATAACTGGACCAGAAGTGAGGGCTCTAGGGCAGCTATTAAAGGCCTTTGTCACTATTGGTATTGACTGAGGTGCTGATTTATTACCTCTGGTTTGACACTGCAGCAGTTTGCAGGATCTGTTTCCATTTCTGTTAATTAAATTAAAAATGTACATAGAATGGTCATTGGCTCCATCCAGAGGAGTATTACTCCTGCCTCATGCTATTGGCTGTTTGCTAAATCATGCCCCCTCTTATGGAGCCCTTGCATTACAGTGCATGAGGGACTATTTTACATCTCAAAAGCACAACAAATCATCATACATTATTTTGTTCTCATAAATGCATTATATATAGAAAGCAATCACTTTGTTTTGCTTTTTCACGGCAGCATTCTTTTTTAGGTCTCGCCTACGCAGCACGCATGCGCTGCATAGGGGGGACCTCTTGTAATCGATCCGCTTTTTTCCCCAAAAACGTGCACGCGTTGCATTGCTTTCAATGGCAACGCGTGCACGTTTGGCGATTCCCTTGCGGGAGCGAGCTTTGACAGATGGTTCCTGCTCGCTCCCGCAAGGAAAACAGGCGCAAGCCCCCTCCTCTCTCCCCTCCCCCTGCTGCCTCCTCCTCTCCTCGTCAAACTTTTTTTTTTACTTTTAGCGCGAGGCGCGCGCGCTTGTCTCCTTTGGGTGCATTATTTCTGAAGGCCATCTTCCTCTCTGCATTCTAGTTGTCAGCGCTACCCTCAATCTCGTTTTCCGCCACACCACAACCCTCTTATTGTGTTTGATTTTTTTTCGTGTTTACCATGCTGTATTGGTGCTATGACTCTATTCATTATTTGTTTTACTTAGAACAGTGGTGGTGCTCCTCATGTAGAAATCTATCTGAAAGCAGTTCTCCATGCGGGAAGGGAGGTTGCTACAATAACGGCAGTGGATTCCACCACACAGAATTGGCCACAGTAAATTAGCTGCATGTGGAAACGATTTTGAGTTCTGCAGTACATAGTGTGGAACAGGCACCATACCGTGTGCATCGATTTGCTTTGTTTTATATTGAAGTATGCAGTATCCTGCCCTCGAAATGAATTTCCTGCTTCTTTTAAGTAACGACTGACAAGTTTATTATCATGCCTGACGATTCCCACCAGATTAATTACTGGTGTTTCTGTCTGTGTGGTGGTGCCTGAGCTATGGCTCAGTGCGGATATGCCACACAGACCTATTCTGCCATGAAGAATGATTGAATGGATGGGAAAGGTTCCCAGAAGAAGCTGTGGTGACCGAACCATTAACCGAAAAATAGACATTTATGTGTTTGTGTATTTAATCTGTGGAGCCAGCAGACCACAGTTCTAATACAAGGTTCCCCTACTTGAAGAAATTATGCAATCCTGAACAAACCACTTTCCCTCCTTTTATGCCTTTATGCTGGAGTCCCTCATTTGCAAACATTGGGGTGCTTATAAAACGCCAATATCCCATGGGCTTCTCCATCCCACAAGCTCACCCAGTTATAGCGTTGAGTAAAAGGAGATTTTTCCATGTAAAAAACTATTGGGGCAGACACTAGAGAACACGCCTCCTCCCTCCCTCTGTGTTGCCTCGCTCCCTCCCTCTGTGTTGCCTCGCTCCCTCCCTCTGTGTTTCCTCTCTCTCACTCCCTCAGTGTTGCCTCTCTCTCTCTGTGTTGCCTCCCTTCCTCAGTGTTGCCTATTTACACTCTGTGTTGCCTCAAGGAAACAGTCGTCGTAGCGCTTTTAAAAAACACAATTACTGTTAGCCATGCTACACAGCAGACGCTGCTGTACAACATAGATATAAAACATTTACCCACCCGATAGCTCTTGTAGGCAAGACCTGTTGGCTTTGCCAATGCTTTTTTTTAAACATGTCTGTGGAATAACGATAAATAAACATTTACATTTGGTCACAGTTGCTGCTGTCTCAATATTTCATAACCTAACATTGCAGCATTTGACTAGAAATGCATTTTGGACACTTTTTGGATGCACAGGAAAGCGCAGAAGATTGAGGACATTGCTTTGCATTCTGAGCTGTTTGTTAGACAGTCTCAGTAGGTAAAATCGAAAACCAACCAAATGCCTTTTGGTTCACGAGCAGCAAAAACACATTCTATAAATATGTTTACATTCACTATGTACATCATGGTAGTTACAAGGGTGGCTTACTGTGGAAGAGAAGAGGGTCCAGACGGTACCCTAGTCCCAGCTCATCTCAGAACTCTGCCTTCCCTGACGCGTCTCTGCCCTTGGCTTCACCCAGCCCTGAATACTTGAATCCACCGCGAGCCAGGCGCCAGCTTCAAGCCGCTACAAGCATCTGCAAGGATGACGTGGACTATGCAGGCCCCCCCCACTAGTAGAGAAGGCCCCTGTGATGGTGCCAGCCCGCAAAGGAGAGCCTGTCTGTCATGGCGCCAGTCTGCATAGGGTGAGCAGGTTTTCAGAAGCAAAAACCGACACTGGCCAGAAATAAAAGGCTAAAGCCATCAGCCTTTTGTAAGGGGCTGGGTGGGGGTTATCTCCTTGTAAATGTGTCTGTAAATACACGTACCATTATCTATGACTGGACCTCCACCCGGTGCCCCCCTACCCTCTACCCCGTGCCCCCCTGCCCTCTACCCCACTCTGTCTCCGACCTCCTGCTGCTGTCTGGAACAAGCAGACGCATCACTTCAATTACTTAAGACTTTGGAGGCGCCCCAGGAAAGGGAAACGTAAGTCCATGATGGCTTGAGCTTTGTCCCAAAAACCGGGACAGGTATTTACAATTTAAAACAAGCATTGGCATAGCCAATAGGTCTCGCCTTTGGGACCTTATAAGTTTTTAGCCATGCAACAGTTGATGTTGTTGCACCAAGGATATTGTGCTGCATAATTAAATACTTATAAGGTCCCAAAAGCGAGACCTATTGGCTATGCCAATGCTTGTTTATTATTTTCACCAGTCCGTAATTCAGATGCAAGCGAGACTTATTGGCTTTGCCAATGCTTGTAATAGATTTCTGCATGGATAGTACAATGTATGTTCGAGACCCGGCTGTAGATTTGAACCGTCTCATGCTAACATTTCTGTTAGTTTCCAAAATGACAGCAGACTCCAAGATCTCTGTTAGACTAGTGCTCGGAGACAAACTTTGGTATTGTAAACCTTAGACTGTGACCATACATCTCTACCAGTATCGTGGGACACAAGGAGCTATACCAGTGTATTGCAATCGTAAACTGCCAATCGGGAAAACATCTCATTCAAAATTTCTGTTTTTATTCCTGTTAGTCTCCTGAACAGCAGTACACTCCGAGATCTCCACTAGGCTAGTACTCGGAGACAAACATTGGTATTGTAAAACTTAGATTGCGACCATACATCTCTGCCAATATCGTGTGACACAAGGAACTCTATTAGTGTATTTCAATCTTAAACTGCCAGTCAGGAAACGTCTCACACATGCATTTCTGTTTTTATGTCTGTTAGTTTCCAGAACGGCAACACACTCCGAGCTCTCCGCTAGGCTAGTACTCAGAGACAAACATTGGTCTTGTAAATCATAGATTGCGACCATACATCTCTACCAGTATTGTGGGACACAGGTGGATCTACCGGTATATATATATATCAATCCTAAAATGCTACAATGTCTAGTGTTCTAGTTTGTGGCTCTGTCACCCTGCCCTACTGAGGAACCTTAATTCAGCTATGTGACCCTCTTGTAATTCCAACACTTCATGCCTCCATGTAGTTCTGCCAGTATACCTCACTACTGCTGTGTGGAAGCAGTATTCCTTGCATCTCTACCAATTTATTTAATTTTGAGAAGTTGAACTGCATGTTATTCCAGTAGAGGAACATACACAGCCCCGTGCATACACCTCAGTAGTGTCTGTTGTTTCTGTATGTACCACAGCTCTACTACTTCTCCTCACATGCAGAACTCTATTTACCAACATGCCACGATGAGTGGGTGTCGGCGATAATGTCACTGATGATGTCGAGCGTAAGTGGCAGATCTGGGCTTGATTTAGGTGCCATCGCAGAGTTGGAGTTCTTTATTGGGACAAGATGGCAGCGCTGGCCCGTATAGTTGATCAAGGTGAGACACGGCTCGGAGTGAAATTGTAGGAGAGTAAGCGCCTTAGATTGGCCCAGTCATAGCATTGCAAGCACAGCGGCCAACTTTTCAGTTTAACATTTCCAGGTTTTAGAGTGCTTATGTGTGACATTAAGAAAACTTACTTAACACACAAAAGATTTTCACCTTAGTACATCTGATTATATCTCTGCATCAAGAAGTGTTTGTTAAAAGTGATAGTTTTAAAATAGAAATTGAGAAACATTCCTGCCCCTGCCATGATGGCAATGCTTTTAATGGGCTAAAATATTATAAAGATACAGTGGTCCTTCATCGAACCATAGCGGCAGTGAATGTGTCTCCTCTAGCCTCCGAGACAGCCATTGTTCACTCCAAGTCTCTACACACATGGGTGACACATTAATTTGTTCTCACGTCATTCCCTGATGGTCTTCGACCACTTGGTTTAATCCTCAGTTACTTCCTCTTACCAG
The DNA here is from genome assembly GCA_963921515.1 of Calotriton arnoldi. NCBI lineage: Eukaryota > Metazoa > Chordata > Amphibia > Caudata > Salamandridae > Calotriton > Calotriton arnoldi. Next base: position 1,738,843 of record CAWUFW010001518.1, read on the forward strand.
TGTGCAATTATTTCTCGGGCATGAATTGTTAATATCCTGATGATGATCCTATTATTTTGTAAGGATCGAAACGTCGTTGACTCCCGTACATTGACCCTACTGTAATGTATATAGTAATGAACATGAGGGCAGAAGTGCTGTTCTGAATTGTGACTAACCTATTTTTTTTTAAATTTCTGTCACATACCAGAGCCCGAGTCTCCTTGTTAATTTAACTATTTGTCGTTTGTGTTTTCACCCACCTATTTAATGAAACTGTTTAATAAATGAGATTTTAATCTGTCTATTGGACACCGTATATGGGCATAATGTTTTCCCATTGCATTATCAACATATGGCCTGATGAGGGAACACTGTTCCTTTATAATACTATGTACCCCATGTCACTTGATATCTACGGGTTTCCCTTGTTCTTTATAAACATTAGTGAGCTAAAGGGCAGTCAGTTGTGATAGTACCCAATATGTGATCTAGATTCTTATTATACACAGATAAGAGACTCATTATAGTTTATTAAATCAAACACAGGACAAGTTTTTGTAAATCGCACATCATGAACTCATGCTTTTGAAAGTGCTCTGATATATAATAATGGACAAAAAGGAGAATCAGTGACAAATTATTTGCCTATGATCACACAATTTGGTAACAGGGACGCTGTGACAGATCCAAGATTTTCTAGTTTGACGCTGTGCAATTCAGCCACTAGATGGGAGGTTTTCAGTGACTCGCACACCTCTAGGTATTGTCAACGGCATCTCTGAGTATCAATCACTTCGCATTTTAGGAATACATTAAAAAGCCAGCTGTTGTTGAAGTGCTGAAGGCTAAGGTATTCCACACTTATTCCATGCTAATTAAGACTACTTTTAATTACTCCCATGTAAAACTCGCATTTTAACTAGTTCTGTATTCTTCAGTGTTTCCTCCTCTTTCAAGGCACGATGAATGCGCTTGGAAGCATAACCTTCAGTGCAGCCGAGCTCTGTAAGAAAACCGACAGAGTGAAAAGAAAGTTGGCTTCTAGGAATCACACTACAGGCCTCACGCCTCTTGTAGCTCACCGCCTCCTGGAATTAATATTAATCGGCAGCGCCGGTGGGAGGAGACAGGGGCGAGGTCCGTCACCTTCTAGTGCACACGGAGCATGCACAGATTGTACCAATTTTTACATTCATTAATGTTTCTAACAGCATAGTGCAGAGACCAAAACACACACAGTGTGATTGACCTACGAGTGCCTTTGCAACTCCGAAGAAGATTATAAAACTGTATTAAAGTCGTTACTAAAAATTTACGTTTCTACAAATTATGTCCTTTGGTAAACGTTGAGTTGCAATGGTCCACTTTACCGGGCTCCAAAATGTTCCTTCCCCAAACACCTTGTTTGTGGTTTTTTTTTGATGATGCCAAACCGCATCGGCAAAAACATTGTGCTTTAAATCAATCATGTTCAGGATTGCCGAAAATCATTGGCAAAGCCAATAGACTACAAAGGCGAGACCTATTGGCTTTGCCAATGCTTGCTTAAATTCAGAATGCAATATGTGCCAGTTATTGCAGTTGAAGGTGTCCGGGTTAATGTTCCATTTGATGAGTGTCTCAGTTCTGTGGCAGGTGTATTGAAACTTAGATTCCAATTTATCGTCCATGCCCTTATTTTCTGCCGTGTAATGAAGCACCACTGAAAATATCTTTTAAAGTATTCAACTTTTGCTTGTTATGATGCATATTCTTTTTTGACGAGGGCTCCTGAAAATCACTCACTATCTAGATTATTTTTTATTGAAACTTCACAAAGTCAATACTTGTTGATTTTTATTTTTATGTACCGACATTTGGGGTGGATTTAAAAAAATATATTTATAGTTTTATTTTATTTTTATGCAATTACTATGTTTATTTTATGTGGACTTTGTTTTGTAACTGATTTCATAGGCTTTTTAACCCCATTAATCAAAGTCAATAAAATGTAAACTAAAGCCAGGAAGAGGCTGGACTTCATGAAGTGAATTCAGATTGTGTCTAGTTGTCACTTGACACTTTTGTCTGGTGTGCTTTAATAGATTTGGAAGTTTGGGAGCTTTGTAGATGGTTGTGAGAGTGACCAAGGCTTGGTGTTAGTTCAGGTTGGGATGGTCGCCTGAACAGTAAATTATGTATTTTCTTGCATGGTATACTCTACGAAATGGCAAACAAACTCTGGCACATGGGACCCAAAGTGATTTGTCCCGGAACACGCAACTTGACCAAGTGGATAAGCTAGGATTCAAACTTAATCCTTGAAGTTCTGAAGTCAGCTGTTTAGCCACTATACCACAATTCTTGAGGAATCAGTAATGCAAATCACCAACCTTCAAATTTGAATGCTCCATTTGGGAAATAAAATTCTCAGACCAATAGCGACATAAGCAGATTCTGCTACTTAACATACTTTAGTTGCAGAGGCCCAGCTTATCAATATTCCCCAAAACAGGTCTCCATAGATATTATCCCTTGCTTCTCACTGATCACCTGTTCCCGCAGTATTGCTGTATGGCATCTTTACAATATATTTCAGCAGCAAATGTTTACCTAACTACTTGAGGCAATAGTTAATGACGTTATCATGACCCAAATCTGACAGGGCACAGCAAAGGTCATTACACCTTCTCACGCAGTATAGTGTTCAACATAGGACACCACAGAGTACAGTTTTCTTTTACTTGGTGCTTCCTTGATAGGTAAACACTGCATTTGTTTCTTTACACTGATGTCTCTGGTAATTTTAGACAAAGTGCTTCTTTGGTGGATAGTATCACTTATCTATAACTTGTTTTCTCTGGCATTCTCAGCAGCTGCCTCCTCATAGCTTAAGTAACTAGTAACTACTTTTATTAAGTGAAGTGGAATTGTGGAAGGAAAGTCAGACCAGTCACTTATATTAACTGTTGCATGATTCATCGAAACCAAATGCCGATTTGGTCTGTTCTTGGTTCGTAGTGTGCATCAAATGGTCACCTTGTGCTTTGTTGGGAGCAGTGTAATTATCGATCAACAAATAAACAAGCTCCTCTTCAGAGCACTTTTGCTTCTATGGGATTAGTCATGTCGGGCCAGGATTAATGAAGTGAAAGGTCACTGCCATTGTTGGGGTTCATACTGCATATGTATAACATCGTGATAGAAAGTTTGCATACGTATTCCATGTGGAATGTGGGGCGACCTGGATTCCTGCAGCATCAGTTGCAGCCTGGCATGGTCGCTGAGAGTAAAAAAAAAAAACGCGTTCCTGACTTACCTGAGAGTTGATCCTGCTGCATCGTGGTGGATCCGTTGTGCGTTGTTCAGTGCAGTGTTAGAGGCCAAACCCTTTTTGGGAGAATTATGCGGTATTGTTTGGTTTCGTTCTGCCAAAGTGGTAAGCTACACAATCGCAACATTGCACTGTTTACCTACTTCTGATCCCTATTTCTTTTTCTGCGGCATTTGCATGCAATGTAAATTAGCGTGAAGCTGCATGCTTAACTGTGGGCCGGACTGTGCATGTTCAATACAAACCTAATCGTCTGTAGAGACACAAGCAAAGTGGCATGTGTAAGATTTTTGGAAGGTTGAGATGCAATTTAACCCCAAGCCATTGTAGAAACACCATATTGATGATGTTGCTAGCAGCCATCTTGGAGAATTGGAAAGTTTTTAATTATTTATCATTGAAGTGCATGTTAAAGCAAAGCATGGTCATTTATTTCGTTTTGCCTACATTATCGGTGACAGTCCCACCTGTATCAAAAACTGAAGCTTGCATTTCAAGCCTGCACTCGTGGTGACAGGCACACCACTTTAACAAACAAAGGTTGCATTTTAAGCCCGCACTTGCAGTGACAGGCACAGCTCTACAGAAAATAAAGTTGAAAACCTCATTAGATTGACTGGACACCTCCAGTACTTGTGATATACGTAAACAAGGAGTGGTTTATATATTTTGTTCTGAGAGGGCAGCAACTCACCCACGCAGGGTCAACTTCATGGAGAAAATAGCACCTCTTCAACCATTGCTTCCTGTTTCAGGTACTTCACTGAGTTGTCAACAGTGGCAGGAATCCTTCTTTGAGGCTTATTTGGAGGCAATTGATGGAGACACTTACATTTCTAAAAAGGAAAAAAGCATGTTTAGTGTACAATCTGAGTATGGAGGGTAGAGGTATTTCAAAAAGACTGTTATGGGTGAGGATGGTGATGCTGTGGATGTTATGGATAATTACGCGTCTATTATCAAAACTGAACAAAAAATTTAGTCTGATGAAGAATACTGTTTTAGAGTAGCACACATTTTTACAACATACTCTGCAACACTCTACGCCAATTCACTCTACTCTATACCACCCCAGTGTATGGCACTCTATGCGACTCCACACTATGCCCCTCCAATACACAACACTGTCTGCCACTCCACTCTACCAAAGGGGATGATGGACGGAGCGCTTGAGCAAATCAAACACTCACCCCCAGTCAACTGATCTGGGTTTAATCCATCATCATTCTTTAGCTCACTCCACCACCCCAGTTCAGACATGGCCATATGCAAATCAGTCTGACCCTGTGCCTCATGGGAACAGTCCAGCCCGAACTGCCAAGCCATGTCTTCCCTGGACCGGAAACAAGCATCCTGGGACCGGTTTCTGTCTATTCAGCCGTCATCAGCCAGGCTAGTTTGAATCCAGTGGCAAAGTGAGCAAGGGACCCACGTCTGGGCATACCCTGCCAACTTAGGGCGAACAAAGGGGATGATGGACGGAGCGCTTGAGCAAATCAAACACTCACCCCCAGTCAACTGATCTGGGTTTAATCCATCATCATTCTTTAGCTCACTCCACCACCCCAGTTCAGACATGGCCATATGCAAATCAGTCTGACCCTGTGCCTCATGGGAACAGTCCAGCCCGAACTGCCAAGCCATGTCTTCCCTGGACCGGAAACAAGCATCCTGGGACCGGTTTCTGGCTATTCAGCCGTCATCAGCCAGGCTAGCTTGAATCCAGTGGCAAAGTGAGCAAGGGATGGATGGATTAAACCCAGATCAGTTGACTGGGGGTGAGTGCTTGCAATGTTCAACACTCCGTCCATCATCCCCTTTGGTTTTGCTATGTTCGCCCTAAGTTGGCAGGGTATGCCCAGACGTGGGTCCCTTGCTCACTTTGCCACTGGATTCAAGATAGCCTGGCTGATGACGGCTGTTAGCCAGAAACCGGTCCCAGGATGCTTGTTTCCGGTCCAGGGAAGACATGGCTTGGCAGTTCGGGCTGGACTGTTCCCATGAGGCACAGGGTCAGACTGATTTGCATATGGCCATGTCTGAACTGGGGTGGCGGAGTGAGCTAAAGAATGATGATGGATTAAACCCAGATCAGTTGACTGGGGGTGAGTGCTTGCAATGTTCAACACTCCGTCCATCATCCCCTTTGGTTTTGCTAACTCCACTCTACAACACTTTACTCCACTCTTCGCCATTCCACTCTACAACTCTCCACGCCACTTTCCATCTGCACCACTAGCTTTTAGCCATGCTGAACAGCAGCCATGCTGGTTTACAACATGGCTGAAACACATTGGCAAAGCCAATAGCTCTTGCATAGGCAAAACCTATTGGCTTTGCCAAGGCTTGTTGTATATATACTACCACTAAGATGGTGTTCTATCAAATGGCCGAAATGCGTTAATGTGGTGATCGCCAATAAATGAATTTCGTAGGCTCCTAGCAGCGTCGGAGCTGTCTTTTGGGGGTGTGGCATTTGCATATATGGTTATGGAATTGCTCGTACAGAATATTCTGACGCGCCCCTCGTTCAGGCAGCACCGTGGCAGCCAGCAAAAGCATCAGACGTGTGTGTGTGGGAGAAAAATATATACACACACACACATATATATTACTGCTTGAATTCATTTATTATACGCTCATCTGCCATAACGCGTTTGGGCCATCTGATACGGCCTTGATCACATGATGATGCAGCACTATTTTTTGCCCCATAAGTAAAGTGCAAACGTTAGATAGTGAAAACATACTATCCTGTTGTATTGGCATGCTGTGCATCTATTTGGTTACAATTAATTTTTTGAATTGCATCAATCTTGCCCAAGTGGGCTTTAAAAATCTGCACCACATGGGTTTGTGGTTCCGCTCCGTGTTTTGCAATTTCCAGCCGGCTACCAGTAGCAGTGTGAGGAGGAGGCCACTTTGCTCCGCCGCATTGCCACCTCCCTGGATTGCCCAGCATTGCTGCGAGGCCCCCGCGACGGTGAACTGCGGCCTCCCGCGCCCCCTCCCTCGGAGTAAGCTGTGAGGAGTGGCGGCAGAGCGGCAGAGAGGTCGGAGCACTGCCGCGTTCCTGCAGATAGCAGTCTGCGGTGCCCGCCTCTCCCCCGTGGTGTCAGCCTATGCAAGGGGGCTTACACGAGAGCAGAGTCGAGTTGCGAGTTGCAGAGCTAAGGAGTCTCGGAGTCCCGGTGGATAGTTCCCTCATAGCGGAGCGGAGCGGTCGTGCAGCGGTAGAGCGTCCAGCGCCCAGCGGCTCCTTACGGCACCTTGGAGACCCTCCCCTGACACTGGGGGTTGTGGAGAGCGCGGCAGATTAGCGGCAGATCGGCCGGAGCCGGTGCCAGAGCTCCTGCGGTAAGCGCGGCCGCCATTAGACGGTGGCCGCAGTGAGTGCGTGCCCTCGGCAGATCGCGGAGGCGGCCCGATTAGATCGGGTGCAGCCTGCGACTCTGCCTAGCGTGCCCCGCTTGCCCTTCCCTTGTCATCTGCTCGTCATCTGCTTGTCATCTGTTTGCCTTCTGCCCGCTACCTGCTCCCTGCACGCTCCCGGTTCGCCTACTCCCGGTCATCTACTGGCCACCCGGTCATCTACTGGCCACCCGGTCATCTACTGGCCATCTGGTCATCTACTGGCCAATCATTGTAACTGTCCCACGGTTTGAACTTATTTATACGCTGCCAAAAAACTGTTGAGTGGAATTTCGGGTCAAGAGCGGGCCCGGAGTGGTGAAACAGCGAGGCAGCGAGGGAAAAGGCTGGTGGGTAGGTGAGCCTAGAACACTGATCTACTGAAGACGAGTGATCTATAAGCACTGTTGCCGGAAATTTGTATTCTTCCTTCTTTTCTCCCTCCCCGTCTAAGTGATCAAGTGCTCAATTGTTCAACTGTTTAACTGTGTGGTGGCAGTAATAAACTAGGCAAACTTGAAACCCAGAGCGTGATGGCTTCTAGGAAGTTGCGCTCAGGGCGTGTGCTCTCCTCCTCACCAAGTCACAAACTGAAAAGATCGTTTAGCGGCACTAGACAACTACAGCATCTCTGCTATAAATCCCATCCTGTTATAACTGGCTTCTTCCGTAAATTGCCCCGGATTCACCCTGAGGTGGCAGCTGTAGTCCAAGAAGGCCAGACTTTTAATTTTCATTCTGTAAAGCCTTCAATTTCCTCAACCTCCTCGCCATTGCCTTTCGCGGACTAGCTGGAACTCCAAGGGAGCCATGCGGGGTGTCAGGTGCAGTCTAGCGGAGGGCCCCGACCTCTGGACCAGATTACCGAAAGAGTGGAGGATGGCTCCAGTGAGCAACTGTTTGTTGTAACCCCGGGTGCTCCTCTGGACTCTGACCTTCTTGCTAGTCAGCAGAGTCAGTCATTCATTTTATCAAACAGGACAAAGCAGTCAAGGAATGACAGCATGATCGAGATTATACCGGCTGTTTCTCTAGCCTAAGCGGAGCTCCATAAGGGATCAGGCAGGGTCGGCGAGTCGGATGTTATAAAAAATTTATACAGCGCACGTACACCAAAAGGTTTCATGGCGCTACTCTAGAATATGCCGGGACCGATGGGGATAGTTATTCATAAGCCTGCCCGAACAGCCATGTCTTAAGCATTTTTCTGAATCTCAAAAGATCAGTACATGACCAAACCTCCAGTGGAAAAGAATTCCACAGTCTTGGGGCCAGGGATGCAAACCTACAGCCACCCTGATGTTTTAACTTAAAGGCGGGGATGGTCAGTAGCTGAAGGTGGGCTGAGCGCAAGTTACGAGAGGGAGTATGCCTTGATAAAAGACAGTTAATAAATTTAGGGCTCCGACTGTGGAGAGACTTAAAGATTAAACATCCCGTTTTAAAGGCCGTACGTTGGGAAATAGGGAGCCAGTGTAGTTTTTTAAAAGGGGTCTGGCTGATTGCCATCTTGGTTGCTGATGGATCAGTCTCGCTGCTTGGTTCTGGACCATCTGAAGCCGCTTGATTAAAAAAAGTGGCATGCCTAGATAGATAGAGTTGGCGTAGTCTAAGTGTGATAAAACCATGGCTATTACAACCTGTATCAACGCTGCATGAGTGAGCAAGCGACTGATCTTTCTGATTTTACGTAATTGAAAGAAACAGGTTGAGACCACAGCACCAACTTGGGATCTCAACGACAGGTCGTTGTTTGATAACACCTAGACTCTTGACGGAGGTAGAGGGTTCGGGCGGGCATCCAAGTTCCGCCGGCCAATAGTGTGGGCCCCAGAAGATCTTACTACTCCCCGTCAGAACTAATTCAGTCTTATCTGGATTAAGTTTTAAATGATTCTGGTCCATCCAATGGCGAATGTGGAGCATAGTGGCCTGGAATTCCAGGATTGAATTGGGGGAGTTATCTATTGTAAAAGTTAACTGTAGATCATCGGCATAATTGAAGGTAGTTACCTTCCGTGCCTTCAGAGACTGAATCAGGGGTGAGAGGTATAGATTAAACAAGTGGGGGGATAATGATGACCCCTGTGGGACCCCGCAAGTAGTTGATAGCTTGGGAGCAGTAAATGAATCCAAGCGAACCGATTGAGTGCGGTCTTCTAAAAAGGAGCTAATACAGCTGAAGGCTGGGCCCTGAATGCCGGCCAGCCTGACACGATCCATCAAAATTTCATGATCGACCGTGTCAGATGCTCGGCTTGGCGCTCCTATGGTGGAGAAGGGAAATCTAATTGAAAAGTCACCGCAAGTGGAAGATTTTACACTCCCGGACATTGACATTGAAGCTCAAAAAAGGGGCTGGGGTGACCAGCTTGACTGTAGGTATAAGGATAATCAGTTAATGAATGGTTACAGGGGAGAAAACACTCCAATCGTAAGCTCTTCTCCTAGGCGTCTCTCTTTGCCTCTTATACTGTAGTACAAGTCACCTGATTGGTACCTCTATGGAGTCTGCACATGATGTATTCTTGCCTGATTCTCAACAGAAATGGGGAAATGAGAGAGAGAGGGTGCGCCCTCAGAATATCTTGTTTGTATTGAAAACATTTTAAACTCCATATTGTCCTTATTAGAAAAGTCTGTACTGAGTTCTGATGACATACTGGAAATGATTTCCGTAATGTTATTTGAAGTGCATAAGATAAATAAGTCGGTCACCACTAAACCCTTCCCCACGATTCCCTCCCAGATGGGAGAATGGCCGAGTGATAGGCCTGCATGACATCCTCCATCGGTTGAGGTGAGAGACGCCTCTGTACAGGCAGGAACCCCCCTTTTCCTAGTGCCCCCCATGGCTCCTGTATGTAATCTCGAAAAGGAAGAGTTATGTTTAAATATATTATTTGAGGAGGTCGAATTGAGTCCCCCTCTGGAGAAGCCCAACTTGAAGATCTTCCCTCTGTTTAGGAAGGGTAGAAGGGGGGACGCTGGAGAAATCGGGAAAAACAGGGGCCATGCCAAGCAAACTAAGCAGGTGGGGAGGGGGAGGTGCAAATCTCTCCAACTACCTCCCGGGTGTATTCCCCTACTCCGCTAGGGAAGAGGGGACAGAAGGATAGCCTAGTAATAAAACATAAGGGGGAAAATATGAAAAAGAAACATAAAAAAGAGACGATTTTCCAAACGGAAAGCGTCTAAATTGCACTTTTCTCGAATTCTGGAAAACCAGAGTGATATCCACTTAATAAAGGAGAAGGGAGGCCCTGAAACATCATTAGCAGATGGCAATTCGAGAGAACTCATCAGAGCCTCCACGACATTAACTGGGCGTCTGGGAGACTCTGGACCGGGAGTACCTCCTCCAACTCAGTTGTCACAGTCCCTCCAAGTAATCCATCCTTCCTACAATGAGTTTGTGGTTCCACTGGGAGGGGAAATACAAATGGGTTATGGGGTCCCCTCACTGCAGATAGGGACTGGGGCCATAGACTCCAATGATCCCAGGGTGGGCGGAAACACAGAGGGAGGGCCCCAAGCTCTAATTAGCACGCAGTTTGGGCTGAATAGAACCCATATAGGGACATCATTTCCATCTGATAGAAATATTGAGGCCCCAATCCTTAATATGGCTTCATATTCGAAAACCCAACATCATGGTGGGACACAAGTTGCCAGATTCACGGATAGGGTTCCTTTATGGATTCCCTGGAGAGATGCCCCAAAGAAAACCAGTGGGGTACAGACCGGCTTATCTCCCATGGTGGATTTTACCTGGCTATTTGACAATGAATCCACACCAGTAAACAGAGGTTATATTCTCAGTTTATTTTCGGAACTAGAGGCATTAAACTTGATAGCAAGTAAGGATATTTTAAATGTGAAGATTAATGTACATGATACTGTTCCATATTCTAGGGTCACCTTTTGCTCCCTGATAGTGGCCAATTTGGTCTTGAAAAATTGTGAACATTTTTTAAAACGAGGGCTCGATATAACATCTGTTAATGAATATGAGGATTACCAAATTGCGGGCCCAAAAACCCATTATTTGAAAGTTTCTAGGGCTACCAATTCAGTGGTGCTGAATGCATTGGGCCCCGATACCGAGTATCCTGTGGGCAATTCCAAAGATATAGTGGTGTCCGTGGACAGGAGGGGGCGCTCAATAAATGTCATGCCCAATGTGCCAGTTGTCCCTCAGGCCTTAGACATAGAAGATGAATCTGCCCAATGGAGTTGGGTTGCAAGAGCCCTGAATAACACTCATTCGGAAGCAGTAAGGAGTGATTCGTTGAGGTAGCCTGGGTGGGCTACTCTTGTCCTGGAATATGGCCGGTTTGGGTCCCAATGAAACAAAATTGAATTCTTTGAAAATTATGAACCCTTTAATTATATGCCTACAAGAAACATGGTCTTGCAAAGATTTTGAATGTGATGGATATTTTGTTTACTCTTGCTATGCTAGGCGTTCGGATAGGGGTCATGCTAGTGGGGGGGTTTCGATTTTACTTAAAAATTCTATTAACTGGAACCAGAAGGTTTTTTTCCACCCCTCAAATCTATGTATATGTGCGAAGTTGGCATCTCTGGGAGAATCGGGCAGGTCCACCTCTTTCCTCGTGGCGAATATGTATATCCCCCCTGGGAAAAATTCCGATCACTTTTTGCGTGCATTTTTCTCTTTTATTCATGATATAGTTATCAGGGAAGAATGCCCCCGAGTGACATTAGTGGGGGATTTAAATGCCAACATTTCGAACTCTGCATCGGGGATTTATGCAAATACAGATAAAGAGGAAATTTGGCACATTCCTGAGATTTCATTACCAAACAAAGTAAAAACAGATAAGCAGGGGTTTATTTTGCTTGATTGTATTAGAAGCTTAGATCTTGTTATTTTAAATGGGAGAGTGCCCGCTGACAAAACTGCACATTTTACCTTTCACTCACAACACACTCAGAGCCTTTTAGACTATGTGATTGTGTCCTACCAAATGTTTGGGGCTTGTGATAACTTCTTTGTCTGCCCGTCGATATGGAGTGACCATAGCATTGTAGGCATGACAGTGGCTTTTGATCTACCCACATTGGATCTGGGGAATGCTGGTCAGGGCAGGGCCTCCTGTAATAAAGCAAACGGCAGGTCTTTTTGGACGCGAAAAAACATCCTTGAAGTAGACTCAATTGTGAAGATGGCCCAAGTAGAACAGCAGGGTTTAACTCACTTTAATATTATACCCTTCTTTGAGGCTCAAATGGAGAAAATTTGTAATTTAAGTTCTACATCTTCGGTACCTCGCCTATGTAAACAGGAAACGTCTTATATGATTTCCTTAAAAAAAACAATGAATCATCTTGTCCGAAAACAGCATATACTTTTTCTCACTGACCGGCAGCGGGAAATCGATCGCCTTAAGCGAATGAAAAGACTTATTATGCTTTGTGAAAAAAGAAGGGAGCTTGATGACAAGTGGATTGGGCTGAGGGAAGCCGCAAGGGCCAAAGACACAAGAAAGTATTGGCGCTTGATCGCGGAATACTGCGATTCAAGGCAGAGGGCACTTACCCATACCAATTCCAGAAAAGGACTGGGTGGATTACATCTCCCTAATTATATGGAAACAACAGCCCAGTTTCATCCGTGATGACAGATGGGGTTAAACCCGCGTCTATTGAATTTACTGAATTTGGCCCCCCGTCAGGAAAGGCTGTGGTAGGTTATATAAAGAATGCAAGAACATCTGGCGCACAAGGGCCGGATGGAATCCCGATTGCACTAATTAAAAAGGAACCAGAAGCGTGGGGTGATTTTTTAGAGCCTCTTTTTAAACATTGCTTTTTTATGAATACAATCCCCCCCTCTTGGAAGGGGAGCATTATAGTCCCCCTGTATAAAAAAAGGACAGAAAACGGTACCGACTAGTTTTAGACAGATTGCCCTTCTGGATGCCTCAGGCAAATTATTTGCAAAAAGCATATTAAGCCATCTTCAACAATGGGTTTATGATCAGAATATCCTTCCCCCGGAACAAGCTGGTTTTAGAAAGAACCATGGCACCTTGGATAATATAGCGGTTGTTCAGACAATTGTAGAGAAATATGTTTTTGTCCAAGGAATGCCAATATATACAGCTTTTAGTCATTTTTCCACGGCGTTTGACAAAGTGGACCGCCAAACGCTGTGGAGAAAACTTGTTCTCCTTGGCATACCATATCATCTTTTGGGTCTGATTATGGAATTGCATACAGACACGTGGTGCCGGGTTCTGATGGGAGGTTCGCAGGGGCTATCATGTAAAATTAGAACGCACAATGGGCTCAAACAGGGTTGCCTATTGGCACCACTTTTATTTTCCCTGTATATTGCTGATCTCCCCGGCACTCTGAACACGGTAAGGGGGGATGCCCCAAAGATTGGTACAATGTCCGTTGGCTCTTTATTATACGCAGACGATGTTGCAATATTCGATCTAACGCCTATCGGCTTGCAACGCCGGCTAGATGCCTTAAGTAAATATGCAAAAATGGCTCACTTCTTGAAGATTAATACCGCAAAAAGCAAGATTTTGGTATTTCGTAAGAAGGGGCTTAGAATAAGGAGCAGTTTAAGATGGATGCTTGGTTATGAAAAATTGGAACTAGTTGACTCGTACCTATATTTGGGGAAGGTTTTTTCCAAAACTGGCCGAGATTTGGAGCATATTAAACATTGTGTCAGTAAAGCTGTCTCCCAGGCAAGTGCACTAAATTGATTTTATAAAACTTGCGGGAGACGCCACTTTGGCCATGTTTTATCTGTTTTTAAGGTCAAAATCCCTCCCTCGTTAATATATGCTTCCGAGGTGCTGGACATGAATTATTGGCTTTCTTTCGATAAGGCGGAAGGGCGAATTCTGCGGCAAATTTGTAATCTAAACACCTTGGCAGCCCCACATGCCCTGCGCCTCGAATTTGGATTAGTTTCGTCCTTTACCCTATCCTTGGCTGCAGTTCTTAGGTGGGGTAGTTCCCTCCTTTTGGGGGAGGAGGGCACACTTGGGGCCGCCCTGAGAATAGAAACTTTTGACACGCAAAAAGAACAATCAATGTTTTTTAGGTCTTTTGTACGTGCAAATGACACATTTGGCCTTAGTTTGAATTCTGCTTCTCCTATGTCCAAATCTGTACTGAAACAACTTCTAAAGAAGTTTAGATCCCCTATTAGTTTGGCGTGAGACGTGGCCTCCAGCCAGTCCAGGTCCAGTAATGAGGCGGTCATAGGGAGTGCTTTGGGGAATAAACCACAGCCTTATTTAACTTGGAATATCCCTCACAGGATCAGAAGGCTGATACTCCTACTGAGATTTAACTTGTTGCCGCTAAGAGATGTTACTGGTATCTGGGATAAAACACCTAGAGAGAAGAGAATTTGTGAATTATGTCAGCTGCAAATCCAGGATCTTAATCATGTGCTTTTTGTATGCCCAAAACTGCAAAGTGCTAGGCGATTGTTTTTAAAGCCAGTTTTCATTAAATATAATATCCACTCTGCCCAGGAGGCACAATCTTTGGTTCTGGCACCTCCGAATGAAATGGTTTGTTTTAAGATATATCAATTTTTAAAAATATTTTTGCCTATTTATTAGGAATTCCTTTTATTGTCTTATGTATTTATAGCACTATTTGCACATTTTTTATTATGTCGATAAATGAAATCTACCAGTGGGTTACTTGTCTGTATCATGTATTTTAGCATTACTTGCACTCCTCTCAGTATGTTTGATATAAGAACTTCCATAGGAATGTATAAGGAAGAATTTTGTATTGTACATAAAGTTTGTCTCTTTTTTTTTTTTTTTTAATCTGATGATGTGTTTTGTGGACCTCCGTAGGAGTTCCATAACGAAATAAAATTAAATTGAATTGAATTGCACCACATGCATCACATCACCTAATGAAACATAATGCAATATTTATTACACTACTTTTACTTCTTTTGTCTAATGGGAGTGGGAGGCTGTATTACAGCTAACCTACTCATTGAAAAGTGTACATCTCTTCCTCAGCACTGAGGCCATTCAGGATCTTACTGTCTAAGTTTATAATCTATATGGTTTCCAATTGCCTTAGCAATCGTTCTCTGTTACCACCTCTGTATTGTACTTGTATTGAACCCATCACATAATATTGCAGCGGAGTCACATCATTATCATGTTGTCCATTGAAATGTCTGGCCACCGGATATGTGAAATTTTTATTTTTGAATACCCTCATGTGTTGTAAAATTCTCTTGTGTACCTGGAATGCGGTGCTACCTACATATCTTAGGTTGCAACTGCAAGTCAATACATATACAGCATAGTCTGTTTTGCAGTTATATACTCCCTTTATTTCAGTGGGCTTACTATACAATGGGATTACGTACTCTGGTGTTAACTCCAGTTTGACACGTCTTACATCTGCACTTTCGGAACCGTTTCTTTTGTTATAGCCAAGTACTCTGAACTGTCACTTCTGGGCTGCTTTTGACCAAAGCATCTCGCATTGAGTATGCTCTTCTGTAATTGATTGAGGGGTTTCTTGGCATCAAGTGGCCTATCACTGTTTCTCCCTTAATTAGGTTCCAATGCTTACGGATAAGCGTTCACAGTGCCATATCCTGGGTGTTATATGCCATGATTAGTCTAATAACTGTGTTGTCTATGTTCTTCCTTTTATGTGAGAACAAAAGTGAATCTCTTTGTTTTCTGTTAATTGATTCCCTTGTAGTCTCCAAGAGTTACCTGGCATACCCTTGCTGTCTAAATCTGATTGCCATTTCATCTTGACATAATGACGCATCTTACTCACGGCTGCAATTTTGCCTGATGCGTAGCATCTCCCCAAATGGGATGCTAGCTTGAAATTTCTAGGATGAAAACTTGTTGCATGCAAGGTTGCATTCCCTGCAGTCTCCTTCCTGAATAATTTAGTTTCCATTTTACCACCCTCAATGAAGACCTCTAAATCTAAAAACGTAACTCTGGTTTGACTTATCTGGCTTGTGAAGTGTAAATTCACAGCATTACTGCTAATCCTTTTTACAAATACATTTGTGCCCTCCACTTAGCCACGCCAGATAAATTATCAATAAACCTGGTCCACAGTATCACATGCTCATCCCAGTCCACCTTGTGGTCACTGAGGAGCACCTTCTCCTCCCACCAGCTCATATGCAAACAGGCATAGCTAGGGACGAAGCAGGTACCCCTCACTGTTCCCCTTAACTGGGGGAATACTTCCCTATTACATAATTTTTTTTTTTGTTTTCTGAGTATTACTGAATCATTGATAATAACATTTTAGTATGTTTGCATAAACTTGAAGGTCGTCCCTTGAGAAAATGTTCCACTGCATGCAGTCCGTCTTTATGGTTAATGCTTGTATATAGCGTTGTCACTTCCATTGTTACGAAAACATCATCATCTTGCCACTTGTCATAAATTCTCTTAAGGAAATCCCAAGTGTCCTTTTATATATGACGGTAGGCTGATCACATAGTCTTGGATAAAAAAAACAATATACTTGGACGTGTTTTCAAACACGCTGCCTCTTGCAGAAATAATGGGTCTCCCTGGTGGTTGTAGGGAATTTTTGAGCACTTTCGTAATTAGATAGAATACTGGGATCTTCGGATGATCTTTTCTTAAAAACATATATTCATCCTGATTGAGCAGGCCTGCGTTTCTCCACGCAATCAATTCATTCTGATATAAGATCCTTGCTTTACCAACTTCACTTCTATTGCTTCTGTCATAACATGCAGTATTGTTTAATTGTTTGCACGCTTCAGCCCTGTACTGGCCAAATAACAATAGTACTTTCCTTGTCAGAGTTCCTTATGACCAATTAATTTTCTGCTTGCAGCTTCCTTATCAAATTATTATACTATTTTTGACGAGAATTGTGTCTCATCCATGCTTCACTTGTTTTACTATGCAGTTTTTTAACCCCTTCAAAAATCAAGTAATTGAACACATCAATAGAGTCTTGTGATGTTCTTGGTTTGAAGTTGGCTTCCCCAAATACTTTTAACAACATCGATTCAATAATATATCTTGGTCCATCAAGGATTCCTAAATTTTCAACGATTCATTTTCAAACTCCTTTAACCCCTTTGCTGCTAGCTCCTCCCCCCGTGCTAAGCCTTTTTTTGGGCTATTTGGGGTAGTTTGCACTTAGGCCACTGTAATGTTTTGTCCACATAAGGTATCCAAGCTAAATTTGCGTCCTTTTCTTCGAACATCCTGAGGATTCTAAAGGTACCCAGGGTTTGTGGATTCCCCTGGAGCGACCGAGAAATTAGCCAAAGTGCAGCTAAATGTTTTTTGGGGGGGGGGGGGGAGTGCTGCAAAAGAAAGCATCTGGTTTTTTCCCTGCAAATGGTATCAATGAAGGGTTTGTGGTGCTAAAATCACCATCTTCCCAGCTTTCAAGAACAGGCAGACTTTTTCAGAAAATCAACATTTTCTACACAGTTTGGGCATTTTACTGAACATCGCCTATTTTTTAAGCTTTTTTCTACCTCCTTCCAGTTAATGGTAGAAATAGGCAAGAAACCAATAATGGATTCCGGAAAGCTATACATTTCTGAAAAGTAGACAAAATTCTGAATTCAGCAAGGGGTCATTTGTGTAGATCCTTCCAGATTTTCCTATAGAAAGCAACAGTTGAAATTAAAAAAAATCAAATTGAGTTGAAAAAAACAGCCATTTGTGCCTAGGTTTTCACCTGTAACTTGTTCTAACTATGACACATTTTTTACAGCAATATACCGTTGTGTCCGCTGGACCCTTCTGGCTGCGGGGATATATAGGACTTGTAGGTTTACCAAGAACCCGAGGTACCCAGAGCCAATAACAGAGCTGCACCTTGCAATGGTTTTTCATTGTGTACCAGGTATACAGCAATTCATTTGGTAAAATATAAAGAGTGAAAAATAGGTATCAAGGAAACCTATGTATTTCTGAAATGGGAACAACATATAGAGTTTAGAAGCAGTGGTTATTTTCTCATCTCTGAATTTGTGGGTACCCATTCTAGCATATGAATTGGAGGGCGTTTTTCAAAATGACTTCTTTTTTACACACGGTCTTACATTTGGAAGGCATAAATGCATAGAAAGACAATTGGTAGGAACACTTGTTCTACTATTCTGTGTTCCCCTAAGTCTCCTGATAAAAATGGTACCTCACTTGTGTGGGTAGGCCTAGTGCCTGCGACAGGAAACAGCCCAAAACGCAACGTGGACACATCACATTTTTCCACAGGAAACTGACCCTTTTTTTGCAATGTGCCTAACTGTGGATTTTGGCCCGTAGCTCAACCGGCACCTAGGGAAACCTTGCAAACCTATACATTTTTGAAAACTAGACACCCAGGTGAATCCGGGATGGCGTGACATGTGTGGCTCTCACCAGGTTCTGTTACCCAGAATCCCTTGCAAACCTTTAACTTTGTTTAAAAAAAAAAAAAAAAGGTACATTTTTCTCACATTTCTGGGATGGAAAGTTCTGGAATCTGCGGGGAGCCACAAACATCCACCCACCCAGCATTCCCCCAAGTCTCCTGATAAAAATGGTACCTCACTTGTGTGGGTAGGCGTAGTGCCCGCAACAGGAAACAGCCCAAAACACAACGTGGAGACATCAAATTTTTGCACTGATAACTAAACCTTTTTTTGCAATGTGCGTAGCTGTGGATTTTGATCCCTAGCTCATCCAGCACCTAGGGAAGCTTAGCGAACCTGTACATTTTTTAAAACTAGACACCCAGGGGAATCCAGGATGCAAAGTTCTGGATTCTGTGTTGAGCCACAAACTTCCACCCACCCAGCATTCCTCCAAGTCTTCCCATAAAAATGGTACCTCACTTGTGTGGGTAGGCCTAGTGCCCGCGACAGGAAATGGCCCAAAACATACTGCGGAGACTTAAAAATTATTGATCAAAAAATTACCTGGTTTTTCAAGGGAGTCATCTGCCTTTTTGGTCCCGGACTCTTGGATCCCCCAACGTTTTCCTACCCAGAATCCCCTGCAAACCTTAAATTTAGCTAAAGAAATCATGCTATCCTTACATTTCTGTGTGGGAAAGTCGTGGGATCACCGGGCCGGCACAAATTTCCTGCCACCCAGTGTTCCTCCAGGTCTCCCGATAAAATGCTACCTCACTTGTGTGGGTGGGCCAAGTGTTCACGGCCGGGCTCTGTGGCCATCTAGGGAAACCTACCAAAGCCCAGACATTTCTGAAAACTAGACACAAAGGGCGGGGGCATCGGCATGCCCATTCTGTGCAACCCCACCCCTACATAAAGTAAAAATATTCCCTGGCGTCTAGTGGGCTCTCTCTCAGGGGAGCAGATCGGGGCTGTTGTCCATATCTTCCCTGGTGCCTAGCGGGCTTTCTGCTCCCCTGGGGAGGCTATTGCTGCAATATGCTCCCGGGGGAGGGGGCAGAAAGACTGTGCCCATTTTTTATGGAGGCGTTGGCAAGCCCATTCTGGGCAGCCCCCACCCCTACACTAAGAAGAAAAAATAGTCCCCCCGGGAGAAGAACGGGGGCTATTGCCCCCTGGTGGACAGAAAAACTGTGCCCATTTTTAGGTCTCGCCTGAGCCAGCGCATGCGCTGCTCTGGCGAGAGTTTTAGTAAGCGGGTTTTGGAAGTGCAAACAGCAGTTTGCTGGCGACCAGCTTGCGTTCACGCGCGATCAGGCGCCATATGGCTTCCCTCGCGATTACTTTCACTTTCGCGGCCGTGTCAGTTTCACGGCCGCGCGGCCATTGCTTGTTTTTATTTATCAATGAGTGATCGATGCTAACTTTTTCAGTGAGCAACAAAGCAAATTAAATAGGCCTCCTTTTCTCTTCGGATGTGTGTTTTCTAGGTTCTCAATGTGTTGTTCATCTTCCTTTATTCTTATGTCTTATTTAATGTATCTGTCTGGAATCAAACACACTTGCAGTTTATTCCTGGTTGTGTTGGCCCATATACCCAGCTATTTGCACGAAATGTTATATAATCAAATATTGATAAGGGCTAAGCAAATATTACAGAGATGAAAGTAAATGAAAACATTTTCTGCTGCAAGAAATATACTCTTCTGGGAATAAACGCATCTGTTTAAGCCATAGCCCTGTACAAAAGTAATGTCTGTGCAGTGAAAACCTTTAAAAGGGCTTCCGATGAATAATCTCATACTTGGTCTCCAAACCCAAGCAGAGGCTATGAAGCAGAAGAACATTCTGGAATGCAGATGCAGTACTTGGCAGAGAGGCCAGTTGTCTTCTGTACAAGCCATGGCCTCTTTAAGCATTCATCACCCACATTGCTGTTGGGCTCCATTGTATGCTCGGCCCTTTAAGACTCAGCGGCTCAGCTGGAGCACGTCTCTGGTGCTGCTAAAGCCTGCATCATGGAGCATCTGGAAGTCCATCAACCTTTGTGTTTGAGGAATGGTGGAGGCCATTTGCAGCTGATTAACTGTGCACATTCTGCCTTTATAATACTCCCTTGTGACACAGGGCTGTGTTCCACACATGGCTCCCATTAATAGCTTGTAAGTTATTTTTATGACTGTACTGGACTAAAATACTAAACCCGATTTGTTTATGTTTCTAGTAACTTGTGGGTGTGGGTCCATGCCATTTATTGCATCTCAAAATTGGGTTCCTTTCTTGTTTAATCTTCAGGAGAGAGCATATGTTAACTCTTTCGAGCAAGATGGGTCGCTTGCATTGAATTTCAAGCCTGAGTTTTCTTTCTCGCATATCTGCTAGATTCCAGGTTTTCAGAACTTCATTCGAGGACACCAATTACTTTGCACTTGGGGGAAAGTATTGCAGTAGAGAAGTCACCGATATTTTCAATGTATATACTGCCGCACACTACATTAGCAAATCAAATGAACTATGTATAGTCTTGGTACTTACGTCCAGCACCTAATTTGTAAACATAAACACATAAATAAATGCCAGTGCACAATATATGTTTTAGGAGACTGCTGTAGTTGGCGTTACGCACTCACCGTTTTGGCAGCGGAGTCAGTGCCCACCACTGACAATCACACTTCAGTTTAGTGTATTTTATATTTTTGGTTTAACCTACAATTGTGCAATACTTTATGAAATTCATTATGGAGATGAACTTTTCAATTTGCTTTTCAAATGGACTATGCACCTCAGGTCAGAGGGTTCGTAGATATTTGCCACCTTTTCTTTTCTGCTAAAATTGTAAGTTGCATCCAACCCTCCTGCTTGTTCATGAAATATAGGCGGGAAATTATTCCTTAGGCGTCTGCAGCCTTCCCGCTTCTCGCTGTTGCGCACAGCTGTCGAGCTCTCGCCGTCCTGTTCCTCCGCACGTCCCAATGTTCCGGGAGGTTGAACGTCACAAACCTCGCGGTAACATCTGTTCTGTGTCAGCAGCACCAACAGACGCCCTTGAGTGGACGTGCACTGTACAAATACTGCGGTTATGTAACGTCGGAGCTGTGCAGTGCACCTCACCCTGCTTGGCTGCACGCTTGAGCTCGCGAGCTTTACTGGCTCGCCTCTGTGCAGCTCTGCAGGCGGCAGCCCGCGCGCTCCCAGTGCAGAAGCAGCGCCGAGAGCATTGTTTACTTGGCCCGGCCTTGCCTATTCCAGTTCTCGTTGCTCTGCCCCCTCTGGCTTTCCTTTCCACAACTACAGTTCCATGCAGGGCCGGACTGGAAACCAGTATAAACCACGGCGCAGATACACAGCTGCCAAATGTAACAAGCATTGACATAGCCAATAGGTCTCGCCTTTGGGACCTTATAAGTGTTTAGACATGCAACAGTTCATGTTGTTGCACCAAGGATATTGTACTGCATAACTAAATACTTATAAGGTTCCAAAGGCGAGACCTATTGGCTATGTCAATGCTTGTTGTAGGGGGTGGGCGTATTGGTACGCCCATTCTGGGCAGCCCCCATCGCTCTTTTATTTAAAAAAAAAAAATCTCTGGTGTCTAGTGGGTAACCCCCATCTGCCCCCCGCAGAAAGACAGTCCCTTTTGTTTTTCTGGTGGGTGGGGGCATTGACATGCCCATTTTGGGCAGGCCCCACCCCTATGCATTAAAAAAAGTAATCCCTGGTTCTAGTGGGCCTTTGGGCAGATCAGGGATAATAACCCCGGGGGCAGAAAGACCGTTCTGATTAGTGTCTCGTTGTTTGGTGGGGGCATTGGCATGCCCATTGTGGGCAGCCACCACCCCTCTTTAAAAAAAATAAAAATAAACAGTAATCCCTGGTGCCTAGTGGGCTTTCTGCCCCCCGGGAGGCCAGTCGGGGTCTTTTGTCCCCATATTCCTCCCTGTGGCAGGGGGGGGGGGGGCACAAAGACTAAATATGCCCATAACATTTTTAGGGGAGCCGCTCAACCCCCCCCTCCCCCCGGTGTCTAGTGGTGGATCCCTGCTTGGGGATCGCCCTCCTGCAGTGATCCCCAAGCAGGGATCCACTAAGTAAGGGTACCATTAGAAAGGGGAAATGCTCCCCTTTCCAATGATGCCTCTCCCTTCTGCCTAGGTGCTTGGGAGGCTGAGAGAGCCCTTGAGCTCATAGGCAGTGAAAGTGAAATGAGCCGATCGGCTCATTTCACTTTCAATGTAATGACGTCAGCGCATCATGCGCGCCAATCGTCATTATATTTAATAAAATAAATGCCTACGGCAGCTGGGGAAGCTCTTCCCCAGCTCCCGAGGCTGAAAAAGAAGAAGGGAAATCCCTTTTCTGTAAACAGCACAGGGATTTCCTGGTTGTGTACAGTGGACGGAAAGGTTCCGTCCTCGGCACACGACCACCGTGGCTGAGGACAGAACCGTTCCATCCTCAGTACAGAACTGGTTAATTCTTTCATCAATTGAATATCAGAGATTTTTAGATTTTGATGATCAGAATCACATATTGTTTCTCGTGTGTTAACAGGTTTTTCTTTGACAAGTGAAATTTCATTAACTTGAGTTTACTTATAAATTTAAAGATGTCAATGCGCGATTTACTATATTTGAAAGAGCCTTCGGGACAAAATGATAGTCCCAATGACAAAATTTGTTCTTCTGCCTTGCTTAAAGTAATATCCGAGAGATTGATGATTGTTTTAGGATTTGTTCCTATTACTACTTCTTCCAAACTTGCCTTGCTTCGATTTTTACTGCCATTGATAAAGTTTCACCGCTTTCGCCTTCTCAACCTCCTTTGGCGTTTTTGTGTTTTGGACTGCGCGGTCGGAGTGTTTGCCTCTGATCTATCTGTAAAAAATGCAATTCGTCAATTACTGATAGATTTATGGTTACTGGCATAACCCACCTGATGCAGTTGCATTCTCTTCTGGGTCTGTTCCAATTTCGGAGTGGAGTTCTAATCCTATTTCCGCAGTCTTGCTTCCTTGCAACAGCCTATTGTCTTTAAATAACATTTTCCTCTTAAGGTTATCAAAGCGGTGTGCAAAGTTAAATATCTGGCCTCTTTCGTAGTCCAGTCTGCCTCTCATAAATGTTTGTGCTTACGTTGTTTAATTACTTCCTCATGCTTCTTTAGACGTTTGATAATGTCTTCCAGAGATTTCTTTACCCGCTCTTGTTCTTTGTCCAGCTTGCCACATAATTTGTCTATTAGTTGTTGCACTGCTGCTCTATCAGTTTCAGCGTACTTATTCAAGATCTTGCTCAATCGATTGGATGCTTCAATGTTGCTATCCGCCCACTCCTTAAGAATCTCAGGATTTAGATTCTCAAAGATTGGAGCCAGGGCTCGAGTCGGGGTACCACGCGGGTGGACGGCGTCCCCCCACTTATTTTACCGGGAGCTCGATAACTGGAGCAAATGGAGCCACACATTCACTCTTTGGCCTCTCTGGGGCGAGATCGGAGCTCATTCAGAACGCTGCTCATGCGCTGGCTTCTCTGATGCAATCGCATCTAAGGGGTGAGCGAGGGGAGGCAATTAGTCTGATGGTGCAAGCCACCTTTCGTGACGTCACTTCCTGTCGTGACGTCAGCGTCCCCCCACTTCTTTTTTTAGGACTTGTGCCCTGATAGGAGCTATTAAAACCCTCAGGGCTTTCGGTACGCGTCGCGCATATGAATATTTCTGTAGGGATTTATGTTCCCACCACTTTGTTCATTTCGCATGTTTCTCCACGTGCTTTAATTTATATTTAGTATCTCCTTCATGCAGTCTTACTGCCGCACCCTGAGAAGTGCTTCCCGTATTGGTATTGCTTTCCTCATTGAATAGTCTCTCCGCTGCCGCCTCCCTTTCACGCAGCGTGTTGGCAGACATGTCTAAATACTGGGCGTTAATACTTCAGAGACAGGCCTGGTTTGCTTTGCTTCTGTGCATAATTAGTCCAACAAGCTGTTTCTCCCTCACTCACGTTGAGTCTCTTACCTCCTGAGTTCGTGAATGTACGACACAAGCCTGCAGACTTTCTGTGGTACACCCGACTCACCGTCTGGTTTTGTCAGTCCGCAGGGAGGTTTCAGCGACTGCTTTCCTCACTCCAATGTGGATAAGCACTTTGCCAAATTAGCTGCTTTGCCTCATGAAGGGGGGGTCTCCAAACGGAGTCAGCTATTTCCTCATTCTGCTTTTTCGCAACTCGAAAGAATTGGCTGCAGACACCAACAATTACTGCTTGAATTCATTTATGATGTATATATGATGTGTGTGACTATATCTATCAGAAAAGCATGAGGCTGGCGAGGCAAGAAAGACATCCTTAAGCCAAGCCTAAATTGAAAATAGCAAAAGCGCTGCAGCACCTCCGCTCTTTCTGAATAAGGCATGGTGTCATGTTTTCCGATATAAAGCATTGATGATCACCCTGATTGAGCTCATAGTTTTGTATAATAGTAGTGCACGTATTTCTTTACCAACGGAGCATAAGTGAACTTTGAGATACCGTTAAGAATCATAGTCTGAATGTTTTGTGTTCTTAACTGATATTGAAAAAGTTGTTTTTACGTGAATGACACTGAATAAGTAGATAACATTGCACACAGTGCGCCGTCCCCAGTATGATTAAGTATATTTGTTTAATGGCTTCCATGTTCGTTATATTCTATTTTTCCTAAAAGAAAAAGGATTCTATTATAGTCTCTTGACTTCCCGTTTATTTATCTAATGTAAATGTGATAGTGTGCTGATACTGTAGGATTGGTCATTTGTGTCTTACTGTATATTCTTTGCAGTGATCTACATTCAGTGGTTCCGGTTTTGTTGGTTGGTTGTAAACTGCTTTATGGAGCCCTTAGGTTTCCTCAACATTCTAAGAAAAGAAGAGGAAAGGACGGATCAGGTCAGAGGGAAGGAGGGAGGAGCTTTGTACTATGCTTGTACCACACCAGTTGGTGGAGTGTAGTATACTATTGATAGCCGAAGTAGGTTTTGGTTGGCTGGACATGAACATGGGAGCAAAAGAGGCGCACTTGTTGTGTGTTTCCTGCATGGCCCATTCTCTTTTTCCCTATGTTGGCTTAGTTATGCACGCTGTGGGCCTCATTTTTTTTGCACATATTACTACATAACCACGCCTGCGTTTGTGTCACATTGTATTTTCACACAGAACCTGCATATGTTTTCATGTTCTGTTCTTCTCCTGGGATTTAATCTGAACACCATAGACATTGCCAAACAGCAATGCCCCTTGTTATTCTTTTTGGTCAGGCCCTAGCACTTAGACATTACACGGGAATGCAGCTGGTGTTTATGAGCAGACATGTCTTGTCATATAACTAAGGACGGAAGTTCTAAATAACACTCACTGAGCGATGGTCCTCAGGCTAAATTACAGTGTCAGCTGAGATTTAGAACGTCCAGCTATGTATGCTAAGGTACAGTGTCTGCCACTAATCCCAGGGATCTTTGATATATAATCATTTAGCTTCAGTAGGAAAGGGGGGGGATTTAGGCTAATCTGTCCTATATCATGACAGAACTTTACATATTATTGGTAACCATGCTAGCGATATTTTTGCTGTCCATTTGTGTTCTAATTGTGGCACAAATACTGCATTTCAGAGCACAATAGTTTAAATAAATAGTCTAAACTTCCTCTTTGTCTCTTGTTTATCTTATTGTGGACAAGTACAAGTGAGAGAGTGGGTCCTGTTACCGCAATCCCTGTGAGGATCAAGAGTGTTGTGTTCTGTGGTGCCAACTCATTTCTTTCTCTGGAACGGGTTAGGAGGGCAAGTGAGGCACTATAGCTAGTCGGACTCGGGCTCATGGATACTGAGGAGGTATGGTGACTCATTCCCTACATGCAAATGTTCCATGGTCCCAAGCATAGTTTTGCTCCTGAGCAGAATCCCTGCAACACATGAAGGTGTGGGCTGGTGCGCCATGAAGTAGTCTGTGGAAGAGAGAAGCAGCTACACGTGTTTGGGATAGGGCAAATAGCCTGGCAGAGTGTACAAAGTTAGAGTAGTCAAGTTTCAAAAGTACTCAAGAAAAAGCCTTGTAGAGATGAATGGAGAAAGATTTATGATCCGGATGTGTGTTTTTCTCTGTAACTTTCTGTTGATTGAATCACAGCCGAGAATCTCACATGGTAAACAATCAAGGTAAGTTTGAGAAATGCGTAACCCAAGAGAATCACAGGGGGAGACAGACGTGCACTGTCACTTTAAAAAACAAAAAACTCTTTGTTGAAAAGCATACGATCCATACATCATAAAGTAGAGAGAAAGTCAACAATTATTACACTTCTATAGATCTTTGGTTCAGTACGTCAGGACAGTTGTTTCCATCATTGCAAAAGTAGCGCTTTTACGGCCCAATAACATTTGGAATGCACACATTTCTCGTTGGTCGCTCCCTCCCTCCTCGTGGCAGCTGTCCCCTAGCCCCTCTTTCATTCCTACCCCCTGTACTCTTGCCAGGCCCCTCACTCTTCCTCCCACCTTTTGGGACAACCTCTACCTTTGTAGATCACTTGTTCTGCCCTTTGGCACCAATCCAGGTCTGCTTTCCAGTCTTCAATACCTGGGGGGCGGGGGTCGCAGCATCCCACGCGCTCCCTATATTCCATTTGGCCACCCCTGCTGCCAGATCTAGTGTAGCTAGGCCATATTATTTCCATGGTAATCCCCAGGATCAACCACTTTGCATCCAAGGGCACCTCCACCAACATGACCCGGGACATTATCTCTGTTGCTCTAGTCCAGTAGTTCTGTATAAGTGGACACTCCCAAAGAAAGTGGAAAAAGTATCTTCACCTTTGCATCCCCTTCTACATAGCGGAGTCATTACCCTACCTATTTTAAGTAATAGCGTCTGTGAGTAGTAGGACTTGTGTAATATTTTGAAGTGGACCAACCTGAAACAAGCACGAATGGCTGTCTTTCGGGCTCTGGAGAGCCTCCACCCAATCCTCATCCTCAAGGTCTCCCAGGTCCCCTTCCCATGCCGTCCTCAGTGGATCCAGTGGTTCGGTGGAGTTATTGACCAGTTTAAGATAGATCACCGACATCCTTTTTGTCTGGCAATGGTTCTGTGAGTATCGGGTCCTCCAGAGGGGAGGACTCAGGCAGTGCTCTCCTTCCTGTATGTGGCACCAAAGGGTGTGTCCCAACTTTAAGTATCAAAAGCGCTCAGATTCTGCTAGAGCGAACTCCTGGCTTAGGTCTTCAAATCGGATAACGGCTTGGTCCCTCCAGATATCACCCAAGTGTTCTATGCCCAGCAGTTCCCACTTCGTGAATCCCTTTAGTCTCCTACCTCGGACAACAAGCGACTGTGCCAAAGCGGCATCAAACCTGTGAGTCTCCCTGTCTAGCCCAGGAATCTTGTGGCTTCCCTCCAGACTCTAACTACTGTCTGTGTATGTCTCTTTCGCTCTTTGCCCGGTAGAGGAGATCTCTCCCTCCCCCCATCCCATAGCCTCTCTATCTGCTCTATATGCTGGGTCTTGGCCTTTAGCAAAGACCCACTTATTGATCACAAGGAGCTGTGGGGCCCAGTAATATTTCAAGATGTTTGGAACTGCCAGCCCCCCATCGTATACCCCTTTCTGCAGTTTGATCAGCCCTATTCTTGGGGCTCCCTCTGCCACATTAACTGATGGACCTTCCGATGTATTTTTTTTAAACACCTCCGGTGAGATTCTATAGGGCTTATTTTGCATGAATTACAGCAACAGTGGTAGGCTCATCATTTTATAAAGGGCAGCTTTGCCCATTAGTGGAAAGCTGCCCCAATGTGTCTCATCTCCCCTGAGCCTCACTAATGGGGGAAGATGTTTCTTCGGAGTTACTCCTGAGGATCTAGTGTAATATATATCCGAAGGTATCAAAACACTTCCAAGGCAATCTGAGCCCGACAATCGAGAGGCAGGCGAGGGCTTGCTCCAGAGAGCGATAGATCACCAAATTGGACCAATTTATCGTGTAGTCTGAATGGTCCCCAAAAATGCGGATCACTCTCATAATCCGAAATATGGAGGAAAGGGGTTGCGTAACATAAAGAAAGACATTGTCGGCGTAAAGGGGGATCCGTTCCTCCTAGCCCCCGCGTGCCTGAATCTCTTGTATTAAGGGATCTTGGCGGACCCACGCCGCCAGTGGCTCGAGCACCACAGAAAATAACATGGGGGAGAGAGGGCATCCCTGGCGAGTACCTCTCCGCAGTTCAAAGCTACAAGATGTCACACCATTGACTCACACCCTGGCCATGGGGGACCGATTAAGCAGCTAATTCGAGCACAAAACCGTGGCCCGAAACCCAGCTTCTTTAACGCAACAAACCTGTAGTTTCACTTGACTGGGTCAAACGCCGTTCTGGCATATAGGGCCATTAGGACTGCCTGGTCCGCTGTCTGAGACTCCGTCAAGTAGAGTACCCCATACAGGTGTCGAAGGTTGAGCCGAGTACTCCTGTTGGGCATAAAACCTGACTGATCAGGATGCACAATCGAGGAGACAACCCCCCGCAACCTAGTTGCCTGGTCCTTCGCCAGTGCTTTGGCCTCCACATGCAACAGGGTGATCGGTCTATAGGACCCACAGTCCGTTGGAGGCTTGCCCTCTTTATGTATGAATACCTATTGTTGCTGTTCTTTGGTCCTCAGGTAGGTAGTCGTCTGTCCGTAACTCCGTAAGCATCGCAAGCATAGGCTTGGCCACAATGTCAGCCAATCATTTGTACTGCCCAACCGATAAGCAATTGGGGCCCGGGGCCTTCCCTGACTGTAGCTCCCGCAGGGCTCGCATCAGTTTGTCTTCCGTCAGACTGCCTCCTAGGTTTCGCGATGGTCAGCAGTTAACTCCTGAAGGGAGACATCCTTGAGGTCTGCACAGTCAGCAGCCATCATGGAAGTCTTGGAGGTATATAGGACCTCATTGTAGGATTCAAAGGCCTCTGCTGTTGCTGCGTTTGATGTGTGTGTGGTGCCCGATCCGTCTAGTATTGTCAGTACCTATGAACGTTCCTCATCTTGCCTGTCCAGCCATGCCAGAAGCTTACAGGCTTTATCTCCCACGCCATATAGGAAACGCTGTATCTCCAGTGCATGTTTAAGTGACAGGTTCTCCACCAAGACCCAGGTTCTGTTGGCATAGCTGCAATCGGCGGCAGTGCTCGGCACCCCCGTAACTATGTCCACCTCCTCTAGTTCCTCTAGTTCCTTTTCTATGGCAGAGCACTGCAGTCTTTTTTTTTAAACAATCATTTTTTTGGGCATTTTCTTTGATTAAATACATCACATCTATATCAGTGGCAGTTATGCAGGAAGATGCATCACATTCATTTTACATCCTTACATGAGATTGGATAACATCGTGTCATATGGTCTCCCTCGTAGCCCCAATTCAGTGGTGTTACTGTGGAACGAGTGGCGAGGCAGTGTCAGCATTCATGCAAGGTGGCCTGTGTGTTATGCTGGGATGTGGTGTACACTCTCATGGTTATCTCTATGTGATAGGGGTCGTTATGTGCCAGAAATGACAGAAACTAGAACAAACCTGGAAAGTTGAACTGGGATACACTGTGTCGAACATTGCCCCATTCGGTGGTGGCAGCCTGTGTGTGGCAGCCTGGCATGGGGTCTAGTTAGGCACCCACGGGGGGGGTGGGGGAGTCTGGAGAGTCGCGCATTAGGCAATGCTTCTACGGCTCACTCATAACTGTCCCAGAGCACTGCAGTCTTGTTTCTATTGTTCTCCCCCTCCCTTGAGCACCTCACCCCCCTCCTCTGACCACTATATTGAACACCTCCAAAGAATGAGCGCTGACGTGACTGAGCCCTGATTATTTTTTTTAGGTATAAGTCGGCACATTCACGCAGTTTGTCCCGCATTTTCCTATCCTGCAGGTACCAAGTGTCTAGTCTATGGGGCGTTTGAAACTCTCTAGCCGGGCCCTGCATCAGGACCTCCACTGGGGAATGGTCCGAAATATCTCTAGCGTGATGTAATGGCAACCTGAACCTGGATACCTGGGCTTGGAGCATGAAAATATGGTCTATCCGGGAGAAACTACAGTGCGAGGGGGGAAAGTACGTGTAGTTGCTGAGGATTATATTCCCTCCACAGGTCCGCCAGCCCCTGTGCAGTTACAAAGTGAGGCAATGGCCCACCCCCAAACAGTGCCACCCGCTCGGTCAGTCCCAGCGTCCATATCTACTCCCATGACCAGGTTCCTGGATGGCAATGTCAGTAGCAACTCTCCCAAGTCAGGGAAGGTCAACCCATCAAGCTGTGGTGGGACATATACTGAGCACAGGTTTAGTATGGCACCTTCCCAAGTCTCCAACAAGGCCACAAAGCAGCCGGGAGCATCGTGCCACACTTGATGAAGTGTAAAAAGCAGCGATCGTTTAATAAAGATCCCTAGTCATCTAAAGCCAGTTGTGTACCCGGCGTGGGCCCGCAATGTATATCCAAACCGGTCTAAGGCTATGTACAGATTACACCTTAGGTGTGTATCCTGTAACATCAATATGTCGGGCCATGTCCTCTCAGGTGTTGCAGGACCAGTGTACGTTTTATCTTGCTACCTAGACTCAAGGACCAGTTGGTCAAATTACGTGTGGCATTGTGTGTCCCGACATGGTAACCATCTCGGAATTTAATCCTTTGCCGCTCTGGCTGGTGGCACCCGCCCTCTTCATGCACCAACCTGTCGTGAAGCCCCTGTCTCTCCCTCTATCCTCGCTAAAGTGTGTGTTGTATGAAGCTCAAACTGCTTTGAACAATACCAGTAAATGAATCCCCAAAAGTCCGTCCTCCCAACTACCCTGAATTGTGAGTTCTGAACTACCCAATCCCCAAACTTGAAGAGTGCTTGTTGCCCCTTAGTAAACACTTAGTAACTGGGGTAGGCAATAGTCACCTAGTTGGTGACAGTTCGGATTATGCTGTAACATTCCCTATGCAACAGAAAAGTACAAATACAATGCCAGTGCTGTGGCAGTCCTTCCCATATTCGTTGGGTTCCTGCTTGTCACCCCTCCCAACTGCCCCTCCCATTGTGCACATCAAGGTAAGCATAGAACTGTGCCTGCTCCCTGTTACTCTCAACTCCACAAAGAGGGTCCCCACAGGCGCTATTTAGGAGTCCTGTGAAGAGAGAGGGCTTTGATCTCTGGTGTCCTGCCAAGGGGGAAGTTCTCCGGTCCCTGTTCGCCCTGGGCCGGTTCGGTCTATGGTCATTGTTCGCTCCCCTGCCAGCCACTCTCCAACCCTGAAGCCAGTCCCACGCCTTCTCAGGTGTGGTAAAGTGCCAAGTCTTTCCCTCAGCAATTACTTTCAGGTTGGCGGGGAAAAGCATCATGTACTTGACTTCTTTGACCCGCAACGCCTTTTTAACTTTGTCTTTGCGTTGAGGCTGCACTTGCAGGGTAAATTCCGGGAAGAAGCGGATCACAGCATTTCCCACGTGTAGATCACCCTGTGACTGAGCAGTCTGCAATATTGCATCTCTCTGTAATTTAGGATCCACGCTATTATTGTACGCGGAGGGACCCCACGCTTTAGGCGAGGTCCCAATGCACGTGGGCCCTCTCAACAGAGAAGAAGTTGGACAGTCTTTTGGGTTTGAGCTTATTGAGTATAAGCCCCTTCAGTAAAAGGTCCAAACTAGGGCCCTCTGTCCCCTCAGGGACGCCCACCACTCTTATGTTATTTCTCCTGGCCCTTCCCTCCTGGTCTTCCAGCTTTGCAGCCATGACGGTACTCTATTTGGTTAAAGTCTGCATCTGCTGCTCGAGTCGCTCCGTTGTTAAAAGTAGTCTGTTGATGTGCTTTTCCGCTGCTGCCACTTTTTCGGATATCTTGTGGAAGTCTGCCCGAAGCAGATAAACCTCTATAGTTACTGCCTCAAGTTTGGGCTCATTAGGTGCCATGGAGCCACATAGATCCTGGATTGCGGCCATAATGGAGCACAGGGATGGCCCCCCACTGCGGTTCTCTGTCTGCCCCCGGGGATGCACACCAGCGGAAGACATCTTTATCGCATACTTGCCTAGGCTGTTTTGTTGCATGCATCTCTGGTGGCGGCCCCTTACCATGTCCCTGGCTCTTGCCGCTTCTGCGACCATTATTCACTAGCACCTCTCAGGAGCCAAGTAGTGTCTTTGCAGGCAGCGCCCGGGGGATGGTCCCTCAGCTCAATCTGCACCCCACCGCCCCGTGGCCACTCCTCTAAACGGCATTACAGACTCCAATCAATCAGTAAGTTGAACACACACAGCGCGCCATGTCTTCTTTAGTATTAGTGCATATCCGCTAGTGCCTTCTGTGCAGGCAGTGTCCAGGCGGCAGCTCTGTGGGCAAGGTGTGCTTTTTAGTAGTGGCCAGTGAATGTTTTCTGAGGGGGCATCAGGAGTCCGGGCGAGCCCCACTGCTTAAATAGTTGTTGGGGGGGGTGGTTAGACCCCAGTCGGCAGAGCGAGGGTGCCACCCCACTCCAGACTCGATTGTCACCCCCGTCTCTCCGAAAGAGGTAATGCGTGTGAGTGAGACGCTTCTCAATCGGCCCCGCCGTCTATGAGAAAGAGAATAGGGGGCACCGGCAGGTCCATCGTATCCTCCGGCCTCTGCTGTTGAATCAAAGACCCCCTCCTGTCATTGCACGTTGGCAGTGCTATAGAGATCAGTCCCAAGCTTGCCCGGTCCGTCCTGTTAGGCCCCAGGGCCCACTAATAAAAGCCTAACCCTCCTACCCACACTCCGAAGCCTAGGGGCCCACTAATAAAAGCTTAACCCTCCGACCCACACTCCGAAGCCTAGGGGCTCCACCACCCCCTTTACTAGGCCCCCGGCAGTCAGGATGGACAATCTCGTACCGACTGGGGCCCTCTGATGCACGACCCAGGGCAGGGCCTCCCTTGCTACTCCCGATCTCAGGCGGGGCAGGCAGATCACAGCCTGGCCACCAGCAGCTGGTCAAGTCTCCCTCCAGCAGCGCAAATCAGTCTCTGTGCCCCCCCAGGTCTTCTACCAGCTCATCGTAACTGAGTTCCTCGCGCCACACCTTGGCTTATTGCACTCCTTCACCTCACTTCCCTACAGCATCTCTGGATGCAGTAGGCCACCTCTCCTCCCTCAAGATGGGCAGCCGCGGTTGGGGCCGCTGTCTCCAGGGCTGCCGGTGCCGTGTCAGCAGGCGTGCATGTCCCCCAGTGATTATTTGGTGCCTAAGCACCGCAGCAGGAGTAAGAAGAGGGGATGGGGGAGAAAGACAGCACCCCCCCACCCCCCGGTCTGAATCGTCCGGCCCCTGCGCCTCTTGTGCCCCTTCCGCCATCATCCTCTGTCATGTGGAGCAGGGATCGCACTCTGCTCCTTTCCAGCAGCATGTCGCACTGGGAATTTAACCCCTTCTTGGTGCTGCGGGGGACCAAAGCTTTGTGGTTCTTACGAAGTCGCACAGTTCTGGCAGGATTGTACACGAATGTCAAGGGTTTCTCCTGGGTGGCCTCAAAGCGTTTTTAGCTTGCGGCCATCTTCACCGTCAGCTAGCCACACCCTCCAGATGCTCAATCTCTGACAGGCTCTGTACTTAGACCAGCAGCTTCTTCCTTATCAATACATTTATCTTCTGGGCCCAAAGGATGAAGAGTGAGTTGGTGGATGTAGGTTCATTGTTGGTTGCCATGTTCATGGGTTAGAATAAATCTACATTTTTTTTTTGTTCAAATGAATGTTCATTGGAGTGAATGTGCGTTCATTTAGGCTAAATTTCATGTGTTCCAGATAGCTAATGAAGTATGCTTCGTACAGTCAAATCTTTCTTATAATGCCCATTTCATTCTCGCCAAGGAATGAGCACACTTGCAGAACTTGCATTTAAAATGGCTTTGTCAAGTATTGTTTATGTATGTTTCTCCAGATACTGACCAAATATGGGGTTGCTTTTTCCATGCACACCCAAATATAGATAATTCTTGAATATGCTTAAAGTGTGTTTTCCCAAACGGGTCATGGAGGCCATAGTTTATATAGGAATTTCCAAAACTATAGCATTCAAGACGGACATTAGCACTTTCTACTTAAAAAAAATTAAATGAACGATCGCCTCCCCTTGAAACCCCAACTCGCAATGCCTATGCTCGTCCCTACTGTCCGAAAGACAATTCTTCACCCTACGTTTTATTGTGCCCCCAACCGGAAACTATTGATCCATTCTTCGGTTTGCTAAGTTGGAGTAATAAACTAGCCCTCTTAGCATGTTGATGTCTCTCAGCCTTCAAACTTTCCTTCCATTGTCCCTTAAATCTAGAATGTTAAGCACTCTGAGCCACCTAGTACACAAGCCATATGCCTCACATAACTAGCTTCAGGTTGTTGCCTATGGGTAACAGCTTAAGGCTATATCCAGTATTTTCTGGTTGAAAACTCTTACAAAACCTATCTTTCACCTGATTGGCAACATAAAGCAAAGTGACAAATGGCAGCCCCCTGTTGATGGGAACTGTGTATCACTATCCAATGGTCCTCCATGTTTCTCTTATGAACCATCACAACAAACTGCAACAGACAAGTATTCCACTCCCTGTGTAATATTATATGGTAAAGCTTGGACTGGAGTCAGTGTTGATCTTAGCTGAACAAGCATATTTCCTGTTCGGATGATATATCTCCTGGGATCGAAACAGTTTGTATAAAATACTTAGGTGTCTGCTAACCCTCTCACATGAGTGGTTATGATAAATATGTTGGATAATACCCCACATTAGCTGTGCCTAAACTAGGCCAGTCCTCTTACCTCAAGTGCCACCTCCATTTATCAAGGCATATCTGTCAAGACAATGGGTCACCAGGTAAACCTGGAACTTGCCTATTAACCCCTATCTCCAACTACCATTCCATGAATTGTACACTTCCCACAAGATGCAGGACTAGATGCGACCAGCATCTTAAACTCTGAACTACAGTGCATCTAGTACCAGGTTTCACCCCACACCCATTGGAGAAAAGATAACATCAAATGAAAGGCAACTATGCTAATGTGATCTAGTGTTTTTTAAAACACCATCCCATTGGCAGATATGTACCACCCTGCCTTACGTTATCAGCAAAACTAGAATCCGGCCCCTCCTAACACCACCAGAGCGAGAGAGGCAGCCAGATACTGAGCATAGTGGGAACCTTAATGTTCATTTCTTTTCTCATCATAGCCATCCTTATCTACACTAATGCTGTGCGCCAACTCCCCCACCCCCCAAGCTAGCAGATTCATTTTCACCTTCCCTCCTATAACTTTTCTGAAACAGGACCTCTTCTACTGTGTCATTTCGGTGCCGGGTTACAAACCAGTAACCTCTCTGACGACAGTTTTGCTACCTCACACCTTTTACCCTGCTCGCCTTCCCTCTAAATTCAATAATGCTATAGATCTCTGTAAGAATCTAATGAAAATCCTCCTCTGCTTCCAGTTAAATATTAGCTGAAATTGGTCCCCCATTCGGTACCTTAAGTTTTCTTTGCACAGAAAGCCGTACGTTTTCAATTTTAGGATCATATGGGGTGAAAGATTGTGATATCGCTGGTTTTCACTCCGTTGAAAAATAATTATTGTCTGATTGCACTTTTGCTTAACACATTCTCTGTCCTCATAGAAGTGGAGTCATGCCAGAGTGTTGGAGTGACTGCATGGCCTCTGTTCAACTAGATGGGATCATCTTCAGATCGGCCAAGAAGAGCCCGGTTCATGTTCTGTAAATATACTCCTTCATAATAGTGCCCTTAGGTTCTCAATTTATATTGAGAATTTTTAATTCTCCAATTATTCCTCTTGGACCTGTTCTTCAGATCATCATGTTTTCTCAGAGTATAATTGTTCTAGCAGTAATATCCAGGTATAAGGTGCTGCTTGACTGTTGAACATTCATCTAGAATGTCTTAGATAAAGTGGACCCTGTATCCTAGTTGAAACATCTACGTATTACATTGAGACAGGATTTTATTTCAGACTTTCTGCTACAACTGTCCTTTTTAATTTCTCTAAAGAAATTTTTTATAAAGCTTTTAGTCACAATCTCCTCAGTAGGGGGTAATGCACGGTCTTGTTCTTCCTGTTCCATGGCTTCAAACCGAAAGCTTGCAGACCTGAGCTCCTGTTTTTTTTCTGAAAATGTCCCTTAATCAATTAGTTTTTTTATTTATAATGAGACCCTTTGTAATGGTTGTTGTAGTTTTTGGTAAAGACTAGTCAGGGTGGGAAGACTTAGTGCAAAAGTATAGTAATGGTATGTAGCAGTGGATCAGCAAGGCCGGGGGCAGAGGCTGTTTTCAGGAGCCAGCAGCTTCTTGAACTAAAGGTGGGATGTGAGTGCTTCATGCAAGGGATGTGGCACCTCATATATGCAAATGTTGACATGGAATGTGCAGGTTCAGGTGATGCAACTTAATTACCTCATGCAAGATTCTGATTGTAATACGTTTTTTATCTCTTTCTAGGAGCTGGGCCCTCCTTATTCCTCCCTGCCACATGGGGGCAGTGCTCTACATGCTGTTTATGCCTTCTTTAGAGTAGTA
Organism: Calotriton arnoldi; assembly: GCA_963921515.1. Classification (NCBI taxonomy): domain Eukaryota; kingdom Metazoa; phylum Chordata; class Amphibia; order Caudata; family Salamandridae; genus Calotriton; species Calotriton arnoldi. The sequence goes on from CAWUFW010001518.1 coordinate 1,775,570, forward strand.
TAATTCAGCTTGTGAGCATCAACATTGAGCAGTGTAGAAAGTCACTTTTTACTCTTGAGATCACCCCCGCAATGGAGAATCTCAAGCTCATGCTCTCACTGTCCTTGTCTCTCTGTCTTCCACAGTCCAGGTGATGCCAGTTACTATCATTCTTTTGAGATGAGGGTTAGATTATTGTAGGGGTGATACGAAAATGACTCTTAATTATTGAAGGTGTGTGCCGTGCTTGGTGAAATTTGATGCAAACAGTTTTGAGAAATCTATGCTTAAAGGTGCTCTTTGAGCCGTCAGTTTTACAATAGTGATTAGAAGCTAGCTCCAAAAAAATCTTCTTTTAAACTATGAAATCTTTAAACAGTGTTTAGCAGCCTTGACATGTGTAATCACATCTGTAACTCAGGAGGTTATTGAAAATAAAGTGAATTTTTGTCAAATATTTAAAATGTTGCTGCTGAAAAATAACTATAGTGACACTGTTGTGCCACATTTAATATATGTGATTGTATATAAGGAGAATGAATGGCGGGCATTTGTGTATTATCATCCTAGTGCCATTGAGAGGTTCTACTGACATAGTTATAAATCACAGTGCCAAGTGGTATTTAAATGTCATCAAAGCTCCATAATCTGTTATCTGTTTTTTGTATATTTTTTGTTTGAAACAGGAAATTGTGGAACGCAGCGCTACCTAATACTGGTGTGTATTGTATCATACAGTACTAACTTCTAGAACAATAGGATTCTGATTCAAAATCTAAAAGCACATGGCTGTGCACCTAATTCACTGATCAGGCACTTCAGACAAGCCCAAAATCAGTACCTTCTACCTGCAATAATTGCTGGATATGGTTGTGTCCTGTATCCCTGCTCTCACCTAGCACCATGTCTGCCCTGTGCTATGCCTAGTGTACCTCCATGGCACTGTGACAGGATGGAAAACATTAGACACACCATCCTGGCTGCAGGGCTTTGTCAGAGAATAAATCTGCATAGAACATTGTATCATTAGACCTAATGTGACCAAAGCTTATTTAACTTTCTCATCTTGGACATACTCATGTTTGGGAACTGGTTCTTAGTTTTTTAAATCAGTTGGCCTTTTGAAATGCCACAGTGCTTTTTTGCCTGGCCCTCTCCAGTTCTGGATCAGAGCTTCGTTGCTGACCTTTTCGGGACTTGAGAGGTATAACTGTGATACCAGCAAAAAAGGCAATTAGCTAGCTGGATTCGACAGTTCTTTGATTGGTGACCTAAGTTGTGGGTGGGTCAGATAGACTTTAAATGTCAAAACATAGTTTATTTGGCTCATAAACAAATAGTTAAACTACTTTATGATAACCTTAGTTATTTATAAGTAACCAATCTTGAATCATTGAGAGTGAAGTCTCTGTTCACATCTTGGTTGAAAAGATCTATACATTTTGTGGTGTTATAGTTTATAAGCTTTGTATTATAACATAGTAATGTAGTCCTTTCATTATTGGCCACGCTACAAGGAAGTAAAATGTGCTCAAAAGTCTCTTGGCTAGAGAAACAAACCTGACATTTGCTCACATTCAGCAACATCCCATTCCAGGACCCCAAAACTTTCATTAATGGGAGCTGGTGGAGCCATAAAACCATAAAGAGTCTTCTCAGATCTGGGTCCATTTCAAAACTCCTAAGTGTTACAAGAGTAGGTACACATTATGTCATCCGATGGAAAAGGACAGGTCGAAAGGAGATTATAAAGTCAGGAGCAAGAGCCCTCTCCAGGCTTACGGATGGGGGTAGTTCGCCGGCACTTCGCCACGCTGACCGATTACTGCACACCTTGCGGTTAATATCCGTAGTACCCAACGGGTATGATTTTAACAATTTTGACGTTGATTACTTTTGCCTAAATGCAGGTATTATACACACCACACATATCTGGTGGATTTTAAGATTCGGGCAAAATTTGTAACCACGATTCTGGTCCCACATGCATGTAGATTAGGAATGTATTCCGTTTGGTCCTGACGGATTGCCGCAGATCCTTAATACATTAGGGCAAGAAATAAGTTGACCCTGATTTAAACCTCAAAACACAAAGGAACATTACTTCCTTTACTGTTTTTTTCTGTTTTTAACTATGACAAGATCCACCACCAGAATAAATTATCTTTTGGTGCCTCTTAGTCATTTTTTAACTTTCACTTTTTCTTTTCCAATGTACACATCTTTTTATACAGCACCTTTTTTCAAAAAGATCTCTAGCAAAGAGCCCCCTCATTGCTGCTCGTTAGGCACTCCAGCACTGGCGTAATGAGGAGCTGCCCAATGATGAAGCATGCCACCCAGTAGGGTGGGTGAGGGCTCTTGCCCCTGATTTTCTAATCTACTTTTGACTTGTCCTTTTCCAGGGGATGACATCATATGTACCTACTCTTTTAACACTTAGGAACTGCATACCCCTTTTCTGTGAATTAAGTTAATGAGCACGCATCCTGGACCTTGATATCTCCGGGTTCGCCCCTTGTTTGATATCCAGTTCAAAGCGTCAATATTTTAAGGGATGATGCTCAAAGTCTAAGGAAGAATACCTCCTATATGATTTCTTCGAGCTAAGATACCCATCATCCTCCGCCCTGGCCTATTGATCAGTCCTTTGAGATTAGATTAGGGCAGCATTTCCCAAACTGGGGTTGGAGCCCACTGGTGGGTTGTGAGTGGATTTTGGTGGGTCGTGAAAGTCCTGCTGTATATGTAAGTAATATTTAAAATCATTAGCCCAGTGCAAGGGTACCGAACAATGTCCCTAAGCCCAGTTTTAAAACAAACCCTTTGAAAGAATTTCCAAGCAAGACGCTGGGTGAACCTTCCAGTATTTGTTGCTGCTGTTTTTTTTTTTTTTTACAAAGCCATTTCAACAGAGAATGCGCTCACTGTTTGCGATCATACACACTTGTGTTGTGAATAACTTAACTTGTGAAAAGCAAGAAATATGAAGCGGTCTAACGGCCAGAGCTGCAGCTTAGGATCTGGGGAGACCGGTCCGACTTGGCTCAACTCTATTTTATTCTGGGCAAATCATATAATCTCTTGTGGTTATAATAAAAAGAATCTGATCGTGTGTAATCTGGTGCTTATGTAAAGTGCTCCAATGCCCTGGGGTCGTGTTTGTCCTATATTGTACTTTAAAATATATATTAATGGAGTCTAAATTGCACCACTGGACATCATTTTAACACAAAATGGATATATGGCCATACTCTGCTATGCTAAGATCACTGGTATCAGCACCAGGATTCCTCAGAAACTTTGATTTTAGTGAACGTATGCCACAGGCCAGCACCACACTTTGAAAAGTATCCCTGCTCCAGACATTAGTGCAGTTCACTATCTTCCACTTTTGTGGGCAGGCAAATATCTTTGCCACATCTGATGAAGAAGAGCATGGTTAAGGCCATGACCTTTACAAACAACCGCTGTTATTTCATTAAAATAACGCCCCACCTCATGTCCATTAAAGCTAGGTGGGTTGCAAAAGTTTGCTGTTCTAAAAATTGGTCTGTGGTTCTAAAGTTTGGGAAGCACTGGAGTAGGGTATTGTGTGAATATTAACCAGTAACCAAATATATTAGGTCTGATTCCTCAGCCCAGCTGCTAAAATGGTGCAGTAAGGGGATTAATTTCAAACTTTCAGCTGGGAGTGTGGTATTCCTCTCGGCCATTCTTATTTGAACCAATAATTGGATACTCTCCAGGATTGCAGGCCTTGAAGGAGCACATTCTGAGCTCCAGTCTAATGGCCTGGACTCATGAAATTGCACAGTCCATGGCATTTCTGAGCACTGGTTGTCAAACCATTTGACTAGAGATTGGACCCAAATTGAGTAGCCATTTGATAGATATGTCATTACCTTTCAGCAAGCTCCCATGATAGTTTTTGATTTTGCTTGTTTGGTTTTCCTGAGTGGTCCCAACTCAAGTTGCAACCAAATATTAATTTAAGAAAATTGTATTCAGTCATAATTTAGAGCACAGATTCACCATATTTCAAGCTAGGTTGCTTACTGTTATTGCGAAGGGGTTGAACAGACTATTTTGTTTAGAAGCAGACCACAGACAGGCAGGTAACTGTTTTTAGCGGACCTTTAATTGGGCAGTGGTTGACGTTCAAATGACATTTGAGCACACTAACTTCTCAACTCAGTGTGTTGGGTAAAGAGTTGTGAACGTTACATTCTACCAAGGGAAAAGTGTTTACACTGATTTGAGAACTGTCACATTTTACAGCATGCATTTCCGCAAATTGGTTTCCGGTTTCATGATATTCTTTGTTCGTAGCTGTTAGACTTGGCATCTTTTGGCCTCTTTCCCCTGTCTTTTTGCTTTCTGACCTCCTGGTTTTGAGTCTGTTTTTGCTGGTTTAGTGTCTCTGCGCACTTTCTCACTGCTGTTCAGTGTTGAAGTGCAAGTGCTTCTGTTGTAAATTGTTGTTATGTATAGGTGTTTCCATGATTGGCTCATTCGATTTACTAGTCAGTCCCTAGTACAGTGCACCGTGTGTGCCTAGGGTCTGTAACTCAAATGCTGCCGGTGGGCTTGCAGCATAGATTGTGCCACCCACACAAGCTCCTGTAAATCTAACTCTGGCCTGCCAGTGCAGAGCCTGTGTGCAGTCTGGTACTGCCATGTCGACTCGGCAAGTGTACCCACTTGCCAGGCCCTAACCTTCCCTTTTCTTACATGTTAGTCACCCCTAAGGTAGGCCCAAGGTACCCCTGTGGGCAGGGTGCAGTGTATGTGAAAGGTAGGACATGCCCTGGTGTGTGTGGCATGTCCTGATAGTGAATTACTGCCCATTTCGTTTTTCACTATTGCAAGGCTACCTGTTCCCATAGAACAGAATGGGGAGTTTGTTTATAACATCTTATAAACATAACTACCCCTGGGAACAAGTTAGAGAAGTAAAGTTTAGTATGCCTGAACTCATAATCTAAAGATGCATCTTTTAGTAAAGGTGATTTTTACATTCTGTGTTTGAAAATACCACTTTTAGAAAGTAGGTATTTTCTTGCTTAGCCATCCAGTATGCTTCTGCAGGGGTTGTGGATTGACTTATTTGAGTATCTCCAAGGGCCTGAAATAGAGCTTGCCTCCTGTTCTGAAGTCTCAGGGACTGCAAAGACTTCACCAACCTCTGGGTACCGCTTCTGGAACCGCTGTTTCAGCTGCCACCGAGAAGGAAAACGCAACCGACTCCATCACCGACTCCGTTGCTGGCTCTGTGTCCTGACTGCACCGCAGACCGCACCATCCGCATCTCGCACCACAACCCTGGTCTCATTGACGACGACCGCTGCCACCGAGCCGCTGCTTGCACCGTGACCTGTGGGCACCGCACTCCGCACCGCCTCGCTTCACTCGCCATTCTGGTCTCACTGACGCTGTCGCTGCTGCAGACTTTGACACTGGTGACCGCATCATGGCTGGGGGCACCGCTCGTAAGTTTCATGACGCACCGCCTCGTCCCACACAGCCATCTGGGCCGACCGACGCCAGCTCCCACTAACCGGCTCTGTCGCCTGCACCGCAACCTGCCAGCACCGGATCGAGCACCGTCTCGTCCTGCACCATAAGCCTTGGTCTCACCGACGCCGTCTGGATGATCGTCACCAAGCCGCTGCCTGCAGCGCATCGAGAGGACACCGCACCTTGCACCGCTTCCATTTTGCAACGCGACCGCGACAGTTGCCACGACCGGCTTGCACCAACGTGTCAGCCACAACGAGAAAGGTACTGTTACAGAGGCTGTTCACGCTTTCGCTGGCCCGTACCGACGCGGTCGGCTGGAACTGTTAGACTCTGTTGTGTTCGGCATCGCGGTAGCCCCGGACGGAGCTACCGACTCGTACGAACTGTGTTTTTCAAGTATTCTTGCAAAGTATAACTTTTTAAGTATTGTATTGTGGATTTTTATCGTTTTGGTCTTGTTTTAAGTATATAAAATATTGGATATTTTTCTAAAACTGGTGTGGTGTCCTTTTGTAGTGTTTTCACTGTATTACTGTTGGTTATGTGCAAATGCTTTACACACTGCCTCTAAGATAAGCCTGACTGCTCGTGCCAAGCTACCAATTGGGTGAGCAGGGGTTAATTTAGGAGTGTAACTCCCTTATCCTGACTAGGAAGAAGGGTCCCTACTTGGACAAAGGTGCAAGCCCTTGCCAACTAGAGACCCCCATTTCTAACATTGGTTGTCAGCGGTGAGGATAGGACTTGTGTTTGCACTTGACTTACAGTGATTGGTGTGCAAACTACTACCATATCGCACGCAGACCATTACGTACCACATACTGTTTTTTTGGTGGTCCAGTTTTGCCTTTCCATCGGTCTTGAACTTGAACTTTCCAGTACAACATGCCTGAATCAATTGCATCATCTGCTGCATCCTTGGAAGTGGCCTTTGAGGAAGAGAGGTCAGAAACCTACAATGTGAAGGAATTGAAGGGGATCTGCAAAAACCTCCAAGTCCAAATCAGGGGTCTCACCAGAAAAGAGGAGCTACAAAAGGCGCTGAGGGCCTGGATAGCAGCCAGACATGCTAGTGAGCTGTCTGGGGATCTTGGCATTGAGGCAGAGGAGCCTGTTCCAAGGATGGATGTGCTGTTTGGGGGGGGGCACCCTCTAAACCAGGCAGCTGTGGCTTGTCCCCAGAGGAGCTGGAGGACAGGCGGGAAGCAAGGAGAGTTGCTGTGGAACTGGAGGAGCTTAAGTTAGCCATAGAGGAGAAAAGGATGATGTTAGACCATGAGATCAGGATAAAGGAGCTGGATCAGAGAAGTAGACCCAGCTCAGATGGTGGCCACAATTCTTCAGGGCAGGCAGACAGAATTGTGCACATCCCCAAGAATGTAGGCAAGGAATTCAAGAAGGGGATGACATACAAAGGTGGTTTCAGGGCTATGAGGCGTCTAAACACATGAATGGGGTCCCTGAGAAGAATTGGGGGGGGCCAGGATTGTGGCCTCTTTTCCCAGAAGAAGAAAGGGATACTTTAGTGGCTTTGGGTAAGGGGTGTAACCTCACATATGCTGACATGAAGGGGGCCCGTCTCACCAGGTATGGTCTCACTCCTGAGAAGTACAGGGATCAGTTTAGGTCCAGTAAGAAGACTGATGCCAACACTTGGTTGGAATGTGTGGATTAATTTTGCAGGTCCCTGGATGGCTGGGTGAAGGGCAGTAATGTGACAGATTTTCAGGGGCTCTACAATTTGATTGCATGGGAGCACTTGTCTAGTCTATGTTTTGCAGAGCTGCGCCAGCACTTGGTTGATAGGAAGCTGACTGACCCTAGGAAGCTTGCTATGGAGGTGGACCGCTGGGTGAGTACCAGGGTCCACAAGAAAGCGTTCGGGGGAGACTCAGCCAAAGGTGGGCAGGGTCCCCAGCAGAAGAGTGGGGGGGACAAGGGTAAAGCACAGGAGTTCTTTAAAGGGCCCCAAACTAATACCCAGGGTAAAGGTTCCCATCCCCCAGGAGATAAGAAAGCAGTGGTCTCTTCAGGAAAGCCTGCAGAGACCGCCCCCGCAAGTGCTTTTCCTGTGACCAAGTGGGTCACTTGAAGGGGGACCCCAAGTGTCCCAAGAGGGCACAGCCACCCACCGGGGGGCAGACCAAGGTGTTGGCTAGTGTAGCACTTGGGGGAGGAGGGGTGCCCACAGGAGGGTGAGGATCCAGCAGAAATGACCCTCCTCTCACTAGGGGACAGTGAGATGGTCCCAGGCAACCAGGTGCCCCCTAACACAAAGAAATACAGCACCTGGGTGACCATCAATGGGAAAAGGATAGAGGCTCTCAGAGATACTGGAGCCAGTGTGACCTCAGTCCAGTGTCACCTGGTCTCTGAGGAGCAAGTAGTCCCCGGGGCATTCCACCATGTAGTTGCTGTAGACAACTCGGAGCGCCAGTTTATGTTGGCGCAAATTCTCTTTGAATGGCGGGGGGTCCTCAGGTCCCTTGAGGGTGGTTGTGAGCCCTACCATGCCTGTAGATTGTCTGCTAGGTAACGACCTGGAGCAGTCCTTGTGGAAGGATGTTGAGCTCAGGTCTCACTTGGAGATGCTTGGGTTGCCAGAGTGGGCATGCGTGTCCACTCGGTCAATGGCGGCCAGAAAGGGTGATCAGAAGGACTTGGAGCCTGAAACAGTGGCCCAGGTTCTTGCCAAGAGAAAGGGCAGGGGGCGCGGGAAACCGGCCCCTGAGGTTCCCACGGACCGGGAGGAGGCTGACCTTGAGGGGGACGCCCCGGTACCTACAGGGCAGCAGGTAGCTGAACTGGGGGACATCTCTGAGCTGACCCACTGGCAGCAAGAAGGTGGTCGCACCAGGGAAGAATTCTGCAGGGAGCAGAAAGAATGCCCTTTTCTAGTGGGTTTGCGGCAGCAGGCTGCAAACCATGCAGCTGGTGATCAGTCTGGATCACATTGGATCTACTGGGAGAATGGTCTCCTGTACAGCGAGCCTAAAGTCGCTGAGCCTAGGTCAGCCCCTGTGCTGGTGGTACCCCAGCTCTTCAGGACCTTCCTACTGGGTCTGGCTCATGACGTGCCTTTGGCAGGACATTTGGGGCGGGACAAGACCTTTGACAGGCTTGTCACCCACTTCTTTTGGCCCCAAATGCGAAGGCAGTCAGATGGACATTGCAGGTCTTGCCAAACTTGCCAGGCGAGTGGGAGGAAGTGGAAGGCTCCTCTCCAACCATTTCCAGTTGTTGGAACACCATTTGAAAGGGTTGGGATGGACATTGTGGGGCCACTGGATCCCAAGACAGCCATGGGCAACAGGTACATCCTGGTCCTGATGGACCATGCCACCCGGTACCCGGAGGCAATCCCTCTCAGGACAACGATGGCGCCAGTGGTGGGCCGGGCGTTAATGGGGATCTTTTCCCGCGTGGGTTTCCCCAGAGAGGTGGTTTCTGGCCCTGGGACCAATTTCATATCGAAGTATATGACATCCCTGTGGTAGAAGTGTGGTGTAGCCAACAAGTTCACCAATCCTTACCACCCACAAGGTAACGGTTTGGTGGAAAGATTCAACCAAACCGTGAAGGGCATGATCAAGGGTCTAACCGAACCCATGAGGCGTAAGTGGGACTTCCTCTTGCCATGCCTTCTCTTTGCATACAGGGAGGTGCCTCAGAAGTCTCTTGGGTTCATTCCCTTTGAGCTCCTGTATGGTCACCCTGTGAGAGGACCTCTGAGTTTGGAGAAGGAAGGCTGGGAGGCAGCTCTTAGGACAACTCCCCAGGATGTGTTTAGCTACATGCTGGCCTTCAGAAACCAAACTGCCTGCTTCAGGAAACTCGCTCAGGCAAACCTGGAAGCAAGCCAGGAAGAAATGAAAAAGTGGTATGACCAGAATGCCACTCTGGTCGAATTTCAACCTGGACAAAAAGTGTGGGTCATGGCCCCAGTGGAACCTTGTGCCTTGCAGGACAAGTGGACTGGGCTTTTTGAGGTGGTGGAGCGCAAAAGTGATGTCACCTACCTGGTGAATTTGCAGACTCCCTGGAACCCTTTGAGGGTTCTCCATGTGAACAGCCTCAAGCCTCACTTTGAGAGGTCCAAAGTGAGCATGCTCTTGGCGACAGATGATGGGGTGGAAGAGGAAAGTGAACCTCTCCCTGACCTCCTGTCTACCAAGGAGCACGATGGGTCAGTGGGAGGTGTGATCCTCTCCCATACACTGACCCCAGAGCAGCAGGGGGGACTGTCACCAGTTGTTGGGACAGTTCGCCACACTGTTCTCTCTGACCCCAGGTGTTACTCACTGGTGTACCCATGACGTGGACACTGGTGACAGCCCTCCTGTGAAACACAAGATTTACAGCTTGTCAGGGCCAGCATCAAAGAGGAGGTCTCTAAGTTGTTGGCGTTAGGGGTGAAAGAGCCCTCCAATAGTCCTTGGGCCAGCCCAGTGGTCTTGGTCCCAAAGGCTGCTGCGCCCGGTGCCACTCCAGAACTGCGGTTTTGCGTGGACTACCGTGGGCTCAATGCTGTCATCAGGACTGGCGCACACCCCATCCCCAGAGCTGATGAGATCATTGATCGTTTGGGAGCTGCCAAGTTCCTCAGCACGTTTGATTTGACGTCTGGCTACTGGCAGATTGCCTTAACCGATGGGGCCAAGGAGAGGTCAGCATTCTCAACCCCAGAAGCACATTACCAGTTCCGGGTGATGCCCTTTGGGTTGAAAAATGCCCTTGCCACCTTTCAGAGGTTGGTCAACCAGGTGTTGGCTGGACTGGAGGATTTCAGTGCCGCCTACCTGGACGACATTGCAGTGTTCAGTTTCAGCTGGGAAGAACACTTGCAGCACCTCTGGGAAGTGTTGAAGGCTCTGCAGAGGGCAGGCCTCACGATCAAGGCCAGTAAGTGCCAGATCGGGCAGGGTTCTGTGGTGTACTTGGGACACCAGGTAGGAAGCGGCCAGGTGGCGCCCCTACAACCCAAGATTGACACCATTCTGGCTTTTGAGCCCCCCAAGACCCAGACAGAGGTGAGAGCCTTTTTAGGACTCACCGGTTACTACAGGAGATGTTTTAAGGGATATGGCACCATTGTTTCCCCCTTAACAGAGCTGACTTCCAGGAAGCAGCCCAAAAAGGTGATCTGGACTGAATCCTGCCAGAAAGACTTTGATGCCCTGAAGGCAGCCATGTGCACGGCGCCCGTGCTCAAGGCACCCGACTTCTCCAAGGAATTCGTCGTGCAGACTGACGCTTCAGAGCATGGTGTGGGAGCGGTGCTCTCACAACTGAACAAACAGGGCCTAGACCAGTCTGTAGACTTCCTTAGCAGGAGACTACTCCACAGGGAACAGAGGTGGAGTGCCATAGAAAGAGAAGCTTTCGCTCTGGTGTGGGCCCTGAAGAAGCTAAGACCCTACCTGTTTGGAACTCACTTCCGGGTTCAGACCACAGGCCCCTCAGATGGTTGATGCAAATGAAGGGTAAGAACCCAAAACTGTTGAGGTGGTCCATCTCCCTACAGGGAATGGACTTTACGGTGGAACACCGCCCTGGCACAGAACACGCCAACGCAGTTAGTCTGTCCAGGTTCTTCCGCCTTAGTGAAGAGAACTCCCAGGAGGTTGGGTAGTTATCCCTACTTTCAGCTGGAGGGGACATGTGTTAGACTTGGCATCTTTTGGCGTGTTTCCCCCGTCTTTTTGCTTTCTGACCTCCTGGTTTTGACTCTGTTTTGGCTGGTTTAGTGTCTCTGCGCACTTTCTCACTGCTGTTCAGTGTTAAAGTGCAAGTGCTCCTGTTGTAAATTGTTGTTATGGATTGGTGTTTCCATGAATGGCTGATCCGATTTACTAGTCAGTCCCTAGTACAATGCACTGTGTGCGCCCAAGGCCTGTAAATCAAATGCTGCTGGTGGGCTTGCAGCACTGATTGTGCCACCCACACAAGCAGCCTGTAAAAGTAACTCTGGCCTGCCATTGCAGAGCCTGTGTGCAGTCTGGTACTGCCTAACCTTCCCTTTTCTTACATTTTAGTCACCCCTAAGGTAGGCCCAAGGTATCCCTGTGGGCAGGGTGCAGTGTATGTGAAAGGTAAGACATGCCCTGGTGTGTGTGGCATGTCCTGTTAGTGAATTACTGCCCATTTCGTTTTTCACTATTGCAAGGCTACCTGTTCCCATAGGGCAGAATGGAGAGTTTGTTTATAACATCTTATAAACATATCTACCCCTGGGAACAACTTAGAAAAGTAAAGTTTAGTATGCCTGAACTCAGAATCTAAAGATGCATCTTTTAGTAAAGGTGATTTTTACATTCTGTGTTTGAAAATACCACTTTTAGAAGGTAGGTATTTTCTTGCTTAGCCATCCAGTATGCCTCTGCTGGGGTTGTGGATTGACTGTCTGTGGCTTTGGTATGACAGGGGCTGGGAAGGAGCAGTGGCTCCAGAGAGTCTAGATGGGTCAGGGATGGGCTGAATAGACCTGGGCTGCATGTAGAGTAGGGGGAGGAGATTTCCTTTCACCTGAATGGGCCTGGTCTGCATCTGACAATGCTGTCTCCACCTCCTGCCAGGAAGCTGCACCAGAGAGGACAGAACTGGTTCTGGCTGGGCACAGACACTCTCTGCCTCCAGAGAACAAAGGATTTTGTGGTATAAATATTGGGACCCAGACCCCAGAACTTTAGAAGTCTTTTGGACCAAGAAGACTGCCAAGAAGAAGAGCTGGAGAAGCTGTGAGGAGGAACTACCACTTTGCTGAGTGCTTTGCTGTGTTGGCCTGCAGTGGCTGCTTCTGTCTTGGGCAATGAAAGGACTGGACTGAACTTTCTGCAACTTCTTTATTTGAGTATCTCCAAGGGCCTGAAATAAAGATTGGTGCCTGTTCTGAAGTCTCAGGGACTGCAAAGACTTCACCAACCTCTGGGTACCGCTTCTGGAACCGCTGTTTCAGCTGCCACAGAGAAGGGAAACGCAGCCGACTCCGTCACCGACTCCCTCGCTGGCTGCGTGTCCTGACTGCATCGCAGACCGCACCGTCCGCATCTCGCACTGCAACTCTGGTCTCACCGACGACCACAGCCGCCGCCTCCACCAAGCCGCTGCTTGCACCATGACCTGTGGGCACCGCACTCCGCACCGCCTCGCTTCACTTCGCCATCCTGGTCTCACCGACGCCGTCGCTGCTGCTGACTTCGACACCTGTGACCGCATCGTGGCTGGGGACACCGCTCGTAAGTTTCACGACGCACCGCCTCGTCCCACACAGCCATCTGGGCCGACCAACGCCAGCTCCCGCTAACCGTCGCCTGCACCGCAACCTGCCAGCACCGCATCGAGCACCGTCTCGCCCTGCACCGTAAGCCTTGGTCTCACCGACGCCGTCTGGACGATCGTCACCGAACCGCTGCCTGCACCGCATCAAGAGGACACCGCACCGCTTCCATTTTGCAATGCAACGGTTGCCACGACCAGCTCGCACCAACGTGTTAGCCGCAACGAGAAAGGTACTGTTACCAAGTCTGTTCACGCTTTCGCTGGCCCGTACCGACGCGGTCGGCTGGGAACTGTTAGACTCTGTTGTTTTCAGCATCGCGGTAGCCCCGGACGGAGCTACCGACTCGTACGATCTGTGTTTTTCAAGTATTCTTGCAAAGTATACCTTTTTAAGTACTGTATTGTGGATTTTTATCGTTTTGGTCTTGTTTTAAGTATATAAAATATTGGATATTTTTCTAAAACTGTTGTGGTGTCCTTTTGTAGTGTTTTCACTGTATTACTGTTGGTTATGTGCAAATGCTTTACACACTGCCTCTAAGATAAGCCTGACTGCTCGTGCCAAGCTACCAAGGGGGTGAGCAGGGGTTATTTTAGGAGTGTAACTCCCTTATCCTGACTAGGAAGAAGGGTCCCTACTTGGACAAAGGTGCAAGCCCTTGCCAACTAGAGACCCCCATTTCTAACAATAGCATAACAGAATATTCATATTAATTTAATTGAAACATTTTAAACAATCTTAATTTTATCGTTTCAACAGATATGTTATTTGCTCTGATTTGGCATCCTTATATGTAGAAAAGAATAAGGTGTCTATTAAACGCACTTTGGAAAAAATAAATGTTTTGATTGAGTTACGTTCATCTTTCCACTTGCTAGGTGTGTGTCCTCTTCCTCAACAACAAAATCGAGGAATTGTTTCTAAACTGGGGGGCTCCGGCATACTACTAACATTTGTTTACGGTGTTGGTGTGCAAATTTAAAACTCACTGAGTTCAAACGGTTATTCATCCTTCTTTTTTACACAGATAAAAGCAATTCTGCATACTAGAAAAGAATACAAAATCACTCAGAGCCATTATAAAAACTTCATTCTCCTGTCTTGTACACATTTTGCATTAATATATCTAAAACACACGCATCACATATTCTTCTTTCCATAATTCTTTTGAGTGATGCATTTATTGTTGAGATTTTGAGTGTTTGCAAACATAAAGCTCTGAAGAATTGACTGTGGCTATGATTTTAGCCAGTAAAAAGTGGAGGCACTGTCGTAGTAATTCCTCTTTGGAGCTGCGTTTGTGAAGGAGTCCGAACTCTGTTACAAGTTACCTGCTAAATCTTGCTGGATTTCCCCTTGCCCTTTGAATCAACTACTTGGGAGTTTACTTTTGGGCCCACAGGGAATTGCAGAGTCAACATATTTACCACTAGCATTTCTTGATCGATATAGAGGGCCAATGGGTTTAATGCTATATGGCTGGTAGTGGCTAGGAATGCCAGTTTGATATGTTAGGTTGTATCTCGACCCCAGAAGCTGCTAGAACTGTCTGGTTTGCTTTGTTGAACGTCTTTGTTTACACTCATGACTGGGCATTGATTTTTATTGCACGTTATGATGATGATATACTTTTTTTTTGGTTTCTACCCTACAATCAGCTGCTAGTTTAAGTATTGATTGTTTTTTTTGTAAACATTTGTTATTGGCATTTTGTGATAGAGAACACAGACAAAACATGGTAAGCGCCATCTCATACAGTGTGAATATTTTCCTTACATGTAATAAGCAGGGCATACATACATATACAGTATAGTGTGCAATCTGTGAGGTGTCGCATGTTTCCAAGATTGCTTGTGTCGCGTCAGTCTTTGCAGCAGTAGGTTATAGCAGCGCCAGTAATTGTAGCGTTCTTGAAAATGAAACAACAATTTTAAACCCCCCACCCCTTTGCCCCGTCCAGCTGTTGCCCAGTCGAGATAGCACCGATGCGGTAGTGTAATGCCAATTTCTAGTATAAAACAAGTGTATAAGTGAGGCCCAGGGTGTCACAGGGAATGACTGTAGGTTGGGCGTCATGTGGGTCCGGAGATATGCATACAAACTATAGATGTTGACAACCGGGTTAACTATGGTGTGGCTGGGGGCTTGGCCTGCGGAGCTGCGAAATGGCCGCTCTGTGAGTGAGCTCCGCCGGCCGAGACTTAATCCTGCTGTTATCCGGTCATTTGGAGGGCTATTACCGCACTGCACATTCATCCACTGAAAGCGGACATTGAGCGGTGCCGATCGCTGTGACCTGCGTCCCTGGACTCTGCTCCGGGGCCGAGCTGTGTGTGCCTTGCTGGAAGAGGGCGGGCGGCGCGCGTTCATCCTGTTGCTGCGCGGGCGGGCTGACCTGGAAATTGAGCCTGCGGCGACCCTTGTGTTGTGGGCCTCGGCTGGGGCGGCTGCGGAGAATTTCCTTCTGATCGGGAGCCTGGAGGTGAGACCCGACCCTACCGCAGCGCTGTGCTGACCTGCTCGAGGGACCTCGTCCGCGCTGCCCAGGCATGGAGGCGCGGCGGCGGAGTGACGGTGTGGAGACAGGGGAGGTGGCGGCGCCATCCGGCAGTCCGAGTGAGCGTGGGGCCTGCCTGTTGTTTTTAGGTGGTGCACATTGGGTCAATGCTGGGGCCCAGTCTCTCTAACGGCGCACTGGCCACTGCTACACTAAGTGGATCTACATCTGGGGATTGGCCTGGAGCCGGCAGCGCCTCACACGCCATTTTGTGCATGTGAGCCTGTGTTCGTCGCAGCGGCCATTTTGATGCGGAGAGCCTGATGGTGGACTGCCTTACTGAGCTGCCAAGTGAATGTGGGGCAAGCTGGTGAGACGCTTCGTGGGTCTTGTCTTGATGCTGCTGTGGCTTGGTCAGCTTGGGGATCCCATAAAGAGCGGTGCCTATCTGAAGTGTGTATCGCACCCTGCTGGCACATCCATGGTCTGACCGCGGTGCGAGTGGGCCACCTGGCTGTTACTGTGGATTGCGGCTGAGCGTTGTCCCCCATCAGCTCGCAGAGAGAGACAGTGACGCCCAATGACTTGAGTGTGGGGCTCCCTGCTGCTTGAAGGTGGCATCCGCCGGACTTGTGTAGGGGCCCCCTAAATCGCAGGGCCCGACGAGCGCATAGAGTGGTTGGGCGCATTGAAGTTTGGTTCGGCGCCGGGAGCACACTCCACACGCCATCTTGGTACTTGGGGCCTACATCGGCACCGGCAGCACTCTTGAGAAGGGGTGTACTGTAGTGCGGAGACCCTTTGGGCAGTCGTGCGTGTGTGGCCCACATCTGGCACTGTGTCGTAGAGCCCCTCTGGTCGTTCTCGTGGGCTGTGGGTGTGCAGTACTCCTGAGAATCCCTGTGCTGCAGGTGTGCTGGTCGAGAGGGTGCGGCGGTCGCCAGTGTGTCATTACTGCTGGGAGCGACAGGTGTTTTGGGGAAGCAAGATGCAAAACAGCTGAAGCTGACCTTCGACCAGCGGAGGACCACGAGGCTCACGGAATCGGACACCGAGGCCTGTGCGTAGAGACCGGCGGAGTCACAGATGGAGGACCGGGGGGAAGACCTGCGGACTCTGATGCTCGAGGTGCGGTCTAGTCTGCGGAACATCGACACAAAGTTGGATACGCTTACCACCCAACTAGATGCGGTCAAAACTCAAGTGGGTACTCACGAAACCAGACTTGATATTCTCGAAAATAAGGTTTCCGACTTCCACGAGTTCCAGGTAGAAACGAAGGAACAGCTCCTACAGATGGACAAAGTGCTGGGTGTAATCCGCGCCAAAAACGAGGACTTGGAGGTGAGGTCGCGCCGCAATAACCTGCGCATCACGGGCATACCGGAGACCACAGCCATTGCCAAAATGGAGACTTATGTGACGGACCAGCTTCGAGAGCTCTTCGACACCCACCTCTCCGCTGTGTTTGCGGTTGAGAGGGCGCACCGTGCCTTGGGCCCTAAACCACCGGTTGGCGCTGCACCCAGACCCATCCTGGCCCGGATTCTTAATTATCAGGACCGAGACCTTATTCTGCGACTGGCACGCGAGAAAGGGAAGATCACGCATAAGGGCAATCAAATCTCTTTCTATCCAGACTTTACGCCTGCGGTGCAGTCGGCACGGCGTGAATTCTTGCCGGCTAAACGTATCCTGCTACAGGCCCAGATTCCCTACTCGCTGTTATACCCGGCCAAACTCAAGGTCACCCACGATGGAACTGCACACTTTTTTACAGATGCCAGTCCGCCCTCAAGTTTGCAAAGCACATCGGTGGCAAACAGCCAAAACGGGGCCCCAGATCTGTGGCCTCTGCCGAGGACCGGCTAAGTGACAACGATTGATGGGCCGCTGGTCCAGTTGTATTCTGTGTTCTTGATGCTTTGATCTATGTTGTTGGGTGGGGGACTAATGTGTGTTTTATCACTGTTGGGTATTGATTGCTGTGTCCCAGTTCTGTTTTGCAACCCTTCACGCCGGAAGCAGCTGGTCCCATATTGGGCGGGCACGTAGGGCAGACTTGGCAGGCTTTATGGCGGACAGGGATGGGCTGGCCCGCGCCGGGCCGAGCTGAGCTGTTTGAACTGCACAGGCCTCTCAGGTTACTGGTACGACATGTGGATGCTACGTTCGACTTGTTTGTAACATTGGTTAAGCTCTCTGCAGTTTCTTGGCCACCCTGTTTTGTCAGGGGAGTACGCTTGCGGTTCTGCGCCCCTATGGGAGGTCGTCCTTTTGCTTACTGTTTTCTAATGATGTTGAGGGTGGGTTCTCTACAACCTGTTTGGGGGGGTTGGTGTGGGTGGTGGGTGGGGGGTCGGGGATTGTTGTAATGTTTTTAGCCAGTATGACACTATTTAGATCGATCGTATGCACCAGGTGGTTCAGGAGTATGTTAGGCTGCCCGTGCCTCACTGTACCTTTACAAAGCAAACAGCCGTTCACCACGCTACCAGCTTGAACTTTTTAACGTGGAACATTCGGGGATTGAATGACGGTAGGAAATCCAGGCTAGTGCATGCCTATTTGCTGAGGCACAACATAGACGTTTGTGTGTTACAAGAGACGCACCTACATGCTGTACCATCCCCCAGGCTGAAACATAATCGTTGGGGCTCAGTGTACTCTTCCATTTACTCCAACTACTCCCGGGGGGTCGCTGTGCTAATCAGGCGAGGTTTGGACTGGAGGGAACGTGAACTTCACATTGACCCGGAAGGTAGGTTCATTGTCCTTCTGGGCACTTTGGGTGGCATCCCAGTAGTTATAGTTGCTCTGTATGGTCCCAACGTGGACTCTCCTAGTTTCTTTCAAGACATCTGGGCCAGGGTTAAGGCGACTGGTTGTGACACTATTATCTGGGGTGGGGACTTTAATGCCATCTTAGACGATGATCTGGATAGGAAAGGGACTTCCCGCACATTACACCCGTCAGCCAGTGCCACTTTGAATGCCATAGTTTCAGATGGGAACCTAGTTGACATTTGGAGGTGTAGACATCCTACGATTAGGGAGGGCACCTGTATTTCAGAACATCACGGCGCGTGGTCTAGGTTAGACTTTTGGTTGGTGTCGCGTGATGTTGCCACTTGGACCAAGGAGGTCTTGCATCTCCCTAGGTCTCTATCAGATCACGCCCCTTGCCGTCTGCAATTAACACTCCCTGACTCACCCCCACGTCTATTCACGTGGCGGCTGCCACCGCACGCTCTTTCGGATGAGGCTTTCAAGGAAGAAATTAGGACTGACATTACTGACTATTTCACCCTGAACTCCGGTTCGGTAGATACGGAGGCCTCTCTTTGGGAGGCATTCAAGGCGGTAATTCGGGGTAAATGCATTGCCCGTCAGGCTGGGGTGCTAAAGGCAATACGGGGCTCGCTTCTCTAGAGGCTCAAATCAGAAGTCTGGAAACACAGTATTACTCCTCTGATGATCCCCAGACGTTGGCCCTTTTAAAGGAAAGACTGCTGGAGTTCGAGGAGGAAGCGCAGCGCGAGGTCAAGTTCTTGGGGAAACACGCGGAGGCGCGGAGGTACGGGGAGGGCGATAGGCCAGGGAGGACTTTGGCTACAATGATCCGCGCCCCGCGCTCCTCGGCCTACATTCCTGAATTGATCAGTGGGAATCGAACTGTCATTATAGGCCAAACTGGCATATTAGATGAATTCTCCACCTTCTACTCAAACCTATACACCCTGACTCAGGAGTCCAGCCCGGAAGGACTACTGCCCTTTCTTGACTCGTTGGAACTGCTTTGGTTTAGTCAAAGTTCAAGAAAGAACAGGGGAACCCTACTCCCTAAGGAACCAGGGTAATAGTTATATAGGAAAAACAATGGTTCCTGTGGAATAATATACTGTGAGGTTATGATACATAAGCACAATCGCGATATAGAGGGTTAGATAATGGCAGAGCGCGAAGGAACCACTAACACCGATTCCAGTGTAGTATATTTTATGGATTTTTTAAACAAAGTTAGGAGTAAACATTATACATCAAAACAACATTTGTGCATAGTGTCCCAAGTGACAAAGGGAACCTAAACCTAAGTGACAACGTGAATATTAAATACAAGGTTTCCACAGTTTGTACAAGTCGACCATTATCAAAATAATTCCATGTGAACAGCAGCTATATACAATGATATGTGCTGGGGAAATGGTTCGCTTCTTCTGTTTGTCGACGGCGTTTCGACCCTCAAAACAATGTGGGGTCTCTTCAGGACTATTGATGAAGGGACATCTAAATGGGATTGAAATAAAAGAGCATAAGGCCCATATACCGGCACAAATGCGAAAAATAGGAAAAATAAAATGAGGGCCGTTGGATAAAAGGTACCTGAATATATGGTTGCGCAGCCTTGTGAAAATGATGTGCCACACGTGAAGAAAAGAGGAAAAGGTTTACTCACATGAGGACCCGTCCGGGTACTGTGATTGTGAGAAAAGAAGTAAAGAAGAATATTGCAATTACTGATAATTGGACAATGCGCTATGTATAATCAATTACAAGTTACACCGAGGTTCTTACCTCAATGTGGTATGTAGGTGGGCCAGAGGGGCTCAATTAGTTTTACGCCACAGCCGTAGCGTTGTAGAATCCCTTTGTGGATTAACAGTGACAATGCACTGAGAGTATTTCTGGAAATTAAAATAATGTAGTGGTCAGATTACTGAATTAAGGACTGAGCGCAAGGGCTAAGCGGCCTGGATGTGCCAGTTCTTACCTCAGTAGAAGAATGGAAAAGTGGGACAGCGCTCCGCGTGTAGATTCAGGAAAAGCCGCGTCAGTCAGCTTGATCGGGTACAATGACAGAGATCCTCATCCAGAGAGGATTGTTATATACAGGGTTTCCCGCTCTTTTTGCCAAGGGAAACTGCTGCACCAAGCAATCCGGTGCTCCGTTTCCGTGATCGGTAGAGAGTGAAAAAAGACCTCAGTGGGAGGTGAAGAAATAAAATGTGTGGCACAAGGTGGGTCTGTTGCGCTAATGACAGTGGTGAATACTCTGTTAATAGGTGGGAATTAGGGCAAAGACATAGGGATTACATGGATTTCCCATTTACAGCGGAGGACGTCTCCAAGGTCATTAAAAGATTGCCGCTAGACAAAGCCCCAGGGTCAGATGGCCTAACTAGCGCCTTCTACAAAACATATGCTGAAGAACTTGCGCCGCACCTCTTTGCGCTATGTGAAGAAGCACAGGCCTCTGGCATTTTACTGCCAACCATGCAAGAAGCAATAATCATAACTCTGCTAAAACCTGGGAAGCCGGATAATGAATTGGACTCCTATAGACCGCTGTCCTTAATAAATGTAGATGTAAAAATTTTGGCGAAGCTGATCGCCTACCGGCTACAGCCTCTACTTCCTTTAATCGCCCGTCCAGACCAATCGGGTTTCATTCCGGGGCGGTCCACCTCACACAATCTCCGGTCTCTGTTCTCGGTTTTACATTATCTCCATCCAAACGTAAAGGCGGCAGCGGTTTTTCTTGACGCTACAAAAGCGTTCGACACATTAGAGTGGCCGTATCTGTTTGCCATTCTTGGTCGTATGGGGTTCAGCCTGTTATTTATAAACTTAATCCGCCTCCTCTACACAAGACCGACAGCTCGGATCCGAGTGAACGGTCTCCTGTCGGCACCCTTTTCTATTTTGCGGGGCACGAGGCAGGGTTGCCCCCTGTCCCCGCTGCTTTTCGCGATAGCGATGGAACCGCTGGCGGCGCGTATACGGCAGCATCACACAGCCAGGGGTATTGGCTTCAGCACCAGAAGCCTCCTCATATCGTTATATGCCGATGATGTTACGCTTTATGTGACCGACCCCGCCAGTAACCTAGTCCCCCTCCTCCGGGAGTTCATAAAATTCGGCGGCCTATCTGGCATATCCATCAACTGGGCCAAATCCGTCATCTTCCCATTGACGGATTCTACCGTCCCCGTCATCTCTGAATACCCCCTAAAATGGGCGGATGAGCCTGTAAAATATCTGGGCATATGGCTTGGCAGAAATCTGCAAGATATATGGAATATGAATTATGGCCGTGCCATAGCCTGGCTGACGGAGAAGGTCACAGTGTGGGCAAAGCTCCCGCTTTCTTTAGCTGGGAAAATTGCACTAGCTAAAATGGTGGTACTGCCGAAATTTCTCTATTTATTTGCAAATATCCCGATCCCCCTTACAAATGCCTTCTTTAAGTCCCTCAGGTTCCTGTTAGTCTCGCTGGTGTGGGCAGGCGGGCAGGCTCGGGTGTCCTGGGATTTGCTGACGCTCCCACTTTGTCAGAGCGGTTTGGGGGCCCCGGACATGCAACTATATGCCTGGTGTGCTCAAGCTCAGTTTCTCCACCACTGGGTCCACCCGACCCCTTTCCAACCCCATGTGGCAGTGGAGACTGATGCGACAGCTCCAGTCCCCCTCCGAGTGGCTCTTTATCAGCCTTACGGACGTCCCACAGATGGCATCAACACCGTGGAGACACTGAGGTGGGCGTGGAACGAACTGCGGAAGAGATTCGGTGCTCCTATACTGTAAGCCCCTTCCATACCATTGGCGCACAACCCCATGCTACCCATCATAGGTGAAGGAATAGGTAAGTCTGCGGCACAAAAGATGAACCTGCGTACCTTCGCAGACCTATACCCCGGGGACACATTTCGACCACCTCCGGTCGCAGAAGAGGGTCAAACAGTACCTTTTGCTGACCTATTCCTCTATTACAAGCTGAGGGCTGCCTGCCGTTCTTTACATGAGACTTTCCCGAATCCCCCGCCCACCATGCCTGCGTTGGAGAATTTGTTAAAGGTCGCCAAGCCTCGTAGACTTGTTACACGGCTATATACACACATGCAAACCTCGGCTCCCCTGACACGGCCGCGGGCATTCCAAGCGTGGAATGGCAAACTCCCCATTCCGTTGACGGAGGACCAGTGGCTGTACTGCTGTCGCCAACTCACTGACTTATCCCCCAACTATAAACTTCGACTAATACATTTCAAGTTCCTTCACCGTTTTTACAGGACACCCGTTAGTTTACATCGCATGGGTCTGCGTGACGACGACGGCTGTTGGAGGTGTAGTTTCACCCCAGCAACCTTTTTACACATGGCATGGAACTGCCCACGGCTGACATCGTTTTGGTCTACAATTTTTATAATAATTCACCAGATAATCGACAGACCTGTAGATCCCACTCCTCTATTGGGCCTGCTGAGCTATGTAAAAGACACACCAGTTAAGGTTCGCAAATTGCACGCACTGCTTCTCCTTTTTGCCAAACGCCAAATTGCAGTACACTGGGGGAGGAAGAGGGCGCCTTCAATTAAGGAATGGATCAGGGACGTCACGTATGGGCATTCCCAATTGTCCACTTTCTGGGAGTTAATGCCCCCTAGCTCTAGACCCAGGGACATCTGGGAACCCTTTATTACGTGGGCCAGGGTAAGACAAGGGGCAGACTAGCATACACCATCTGACGGGGCTACGGGGTAGTATGGGAGGGACAGAGCTGCTAGGTTTAGAACAGGACGATTGACCACTTATGCACTATACGGGGGGAGCTGTCCTGGATACCGGACCATGCCGTCATAGGTTCTATCAGGATAGGATTTGCTGCGTGGTGAACATCACTCATCTGCTGAGGTTGTAGGTGTGACGGGTACGCATGTAATACCAACTGCAATGTATATGTGGGGCAGTCTTGCTTATGATTATGTAACGATTGTCTACTGGCTAGTAGTTTGTTATGTTTCTTTTTTTGAAATGCCAATAAAAAGAATAAAAAAAAAAAAAACTATGGTGTGGCTGAGCTGTTGCGGTCATAGTTCTCATCTCGTTTAAGGTCCTCTAGTAGACCCTCCTTTGCGCGGGCCATCTCTATAGGGCCCCTCCCACGTTTGGCATCTCTCATCAGGGTCATACTCTCATATTCGGTCCAACGGGGGAGGTCGATACTCCATCTCGCTAACTGTGGGCCCCAGACGTTTTTCCAGTTAATGGTTATTTGTCTTTTAGCTAACATCAGCGCCAGATCTATAAATTTGGTAGTTACTTTGCGCTTGGCTGGTCTAGGATAAAGGCCCAAAAGGCACACCGATGAAGACAGTTGTATATTGCGGTCAGTGATGTTATTAGTCAGTCAATCCATCCGCCCAGAAACCAATGACGTGTGGGCAGTCCCATACCATATCTAATAACTCAGCACCCCCCCTCGCCACATCTAGAGCCCGTTGCCTGGGTAGTATTGAAATATTAATGAATTTTTCCTGGTGTGAGATTTGCTCTATTCAGGTAGAAGAAATTAATTAACTTGAAACAGGCGTTTCTTTATACCCGGGGGATAGTAGTGGGGACCAGTGTCCAGTCCGCATTACATTAAGTATTGACTCTTCACCTTGCTATCACAAGAATTTAAAGACTTAAATAAGAGAAAGACACATTTTTGAGTGGTTCGTTAGAATCATATGCTTGGGACATCAGTAGAAAACTACAGTTACTCACTTTAGAGCTGTCCAGTAACTTCAAGCCATCTGGGGACTGGGAGAAGATGCGTGGTGCACACCTGCTATCAAACACC
This sequence comes from Calotriton arnoldi, assembly GCA_963921515.1. Classification (NCBI taxonomy): domain Eukaryota; kingdom Metazoa; phylum Chordata; class Amphibia; order Caudata; family Salamandridae; genus Calotriton; species Calotriton arnoldi. The sequence continues at coordinate 1,799,474 of CAWUFW010001518.1, forward strand.
CTTTATTTTCATTGGTTCCCAACATAGCTGATATTACTTTGAAAAATATATAAAAAAACACTTGCCGGAATTAAACCCTTATGGTCCCTGCATCACTATCTCCTTCCAGTCACTGCTTCAGAGATTTTAAATGTTGAAGCACTTTTCTTAACTTTCAAATTGTGACCAAACTGAACCAGATGTGGGAGGCTGCCTAGATAAAACAAGAATTTGCAATGCAATTGGTCTCGCCTTTGCGACCTTATATTTATTTAGCTATGCAGCACATTAGCCTGGGTGCTGAAACATCTACTGTTCTTTAACATGGAGGGAAAGTAAGCACCAAACTGCGTGACACGCCAGGTATGGGAACACATGGAGAGAAATATTGCCTTTCCGCGGGAAATGGTATAGTCCAAAGCTCGGTTTTTAATATAAAATCAGGGCCTTCGGTAGTCATATCACTGAAAATACAAGATTTGAAAAAAATATATTGTCTATGGGTGCTCGTGGAAGACAATTCTATGGACTGGAATCTAGAGAATTCTAAAGTGATTCTGGTATTTTACTGACCTCTGCTGGACGTTTTCTATCAAGAAAGTTAAATAGAGGCAGTTGCCAGAAAAATTAAAAAAAGAAAGTTCCTCAGCAGAAAGCAATTCTGGTATTTTACTGACCTCTGCTGGTCGTTTTCTATCAAGACAGTTAAATAGAGGCAGTTGAACAGAAAAAAAGTCCCTAAGCGGAAGCAGACAAGTCCTAGGGCTGATCTCCAGAGCCCACAAAGTACATATAAGTATATAATAAGTATATACTAAAGTATATACAAGAGGTCTCGAATGCTCAACCTAAAAAACCAGGCCCTATGCCATTGATCTGTTGGAAGTCAAGCTTCAAAAGCATTCCATATAATTTAATGATGATGTTGCCTGGACTTTCCGAATTACTGTGATTTTCACAATTGTATTTGCCCCCGGAAAGCTGATAGAATTTCACTTACACCACTCACATTTGATGCCACATAATCAGTCATTTCTCAGACGTGTTGGTTTCTGGATTTCCCAGACCTACAGAGTCTTCACCAATAAATTTGGGTATTCAGTTTTTCTTTATTAGTTTCTTTTGATAATAACTTTACCATCCAATCTCTCCTTATGACCTCCTGTGAACAACCACTCTGTAGAGGACAGATTTATGTCTCAACTTTACATCATTGAGTGCCCTTCAGGTGATCAGACAAGAATGTTTTTGGAAATTCCTGGCTTTTTAGCTTAGCAATTTTGCAATAAAAACCCTTCTGAACTTCTCCCAGAATTAAACTTGCTCACAACATTGGCTAATTCAGTTCAATTCACTGGACTCTAAATATGAGTAGGATACTTAATCCCTTGCAATAATAATATGGCTAAGTGCTTTCTCTAGGATTGACTCTTTAATCGATTGACATGCTGGTTGGAATGCTCCCTACATACAGCTAGGAATTCCCACAATTATATTTCTATGATGGACGACAACAAGCAACACTGCTGTGCACCTTCTCACTTTTATTGTGCTTCCAATCTACTGCTTTCAGCACTTTTGCTACCAAACCAGTCGGAGCAGCTTCTCTCTTGAAGGTTTTAGCATAAAAGAACGTCAGAGACCGTTTCAACTACTTAAAAACAATGGGCAAGATTCTTCTCTGAGATGTGACTACCCTTACCCTTGATTTACTCCTGAATTCCCAAAAGCAAGTTACAGTTAGTCAAATCAACTTTACTCGGTTTTCAAAAGTAGCCATAAAAGCACATAAAAACACATCATAAATATAAGCCCAGCGATCCATTCCATTGAAATTTAAAAACACCAACTAGTACATGTCCCTATTAAACAGCAGACAACAAACAGTGCCTCAGTAGGTCCTTCCTTCTTCCAAATGAGGTAGAAACAGATAAAGTGCGTTTTTCCTTCCATGTAGCCTATGAGGTTGTAGCAAATAAAGTGCAGGTATCAGATAACATAAAATCACACAAGGCCCAAGGGACAATGCCAATATTAATAAAAAAATTAAGAAAAGGGATAAAAACCACATGGTCGACCCAGCATCTTTTCGTAAATGGTCAATAATTACAGCAAGTCCCTCGAAGAGTTAGATATTACACCCCACCAAACAGGTGCCATCCCATTAAAACATCAGTGATTTCCTTTTACTAATGGCACATTTTAAAAAGGAGCAAATATTAATACAGTTGGATAGGGCTTCAAGTTGCTGCAAATAGACCAGGGCTAATCCAGAGTTCATGATTCCTCATTTCCTCATAATAAGAATGAGAAACCTTTTGGTGAGATCAAGATAAAATTGACAAAAAAAGGTAAAATACAGCAAGCTCGGTGGGGAGGATTCGTCATATGGGCATATCAATACATTAGATGACTCGAATTGGCCGAGGGGGAAGCCAAGGTGCTGTCTCACGAATCCTAGCTTAAACCTAGTTAGTAATTATCTGTCCCAGGAACTATCAGTCCATTCCAAATATGGTTCCAGCGTTAGTGAGCTAAGAAGCTCCAATTCTTCCCTAACAGTTGGTTTATTAAATTCAAATTTCTCACTGGGAGCTCTCATCCTTAACTTGAATGTAGACTTCACCCAGGCCAAGTCAGTTTTAGATGTAGCAGTTAGGTTGGAGAAAAGAAGTTTGCCTTCTCAACTTCATCAATTCTGACTTAATATAGTTGAACCAGGGGATTTTCAAGCCTCTCTCGCACAAAACAGTCATTTATGATCTCCCTATTTAGCAACGCACGTGGGTTTGCCCAAATAGAACACCACAAGAACGGGGGGGTGGGGGAGGGGGCAACTTGATATTATCTTCAGCATAATCCATCCCAAGCTCCTGATGCATAGTGTAAGTAGAACATGCAGGTGGTACGACCAGAAGTCGCCTAAATACCCTGTTTTGCTCACCTTGGAGGGGACTGATATTAGAATAACCCCAGATTCCTGAGACATATTTAAGTACTGGGAGGCATTTTCTCCTATAGACCTCCAGGAGGGAGGGCTACAGGTTTTTTCCAAATACGGTTGGCCAAATTAAAAATACACCCCACCAAGGTTGCAATTTTCTGACCCACTTTAGCAATAGCGTCCCCAGTTTCCTCTTGCATCCATAACTATGCCCAAATACGAGAAATCCTGGTTCTGGGCAACCGGGCGAGCATGGAAAAATATGCCCCTCATCTTGTGTTGTGTAGGCTTGCAAACCATAATAAAGGTATTAGATTGATTGGTAAATAACCTAAAGTCACCATGAAAGACACAAATTCTTGAGATAAAATATTAAGGCCGTTGGGGGTTCTAGAGAGTGAAACTGCATCATCTGCATATTATAAAACTGGGACCTTTTTCCTGCATCTGATATTGAATTGGAGAGGGCTCTGCCTAGGCTATTAATATATAAAAGAAACAATAAAGGAGCCAGGACACAGCCCTGACACATCCCTCTCCCTAGCTTGAATCAGACTTAAAATCTGTAACAGATGTATGCCTTTTTTATGTGTAGATAAAGATCTTATCATGCATGGCCTACCACCCTCATTTGTAAGTCCTGTTCCCTTGAGAGCAGTATAGAGTGTAAATTATGCAAATGAAAGGATATCGGTTGGGAAACCCCCAACAAGGAATGTACATATTGATAACATCCACATGTTGTCATTTCTATAATTTATTTAATGTTTGCTGACAATCAGGATAGAACCTGTAAAGTCTTAGCTTGACACTTTCCTTATACTGAACTGCAGATCTTCAGAGTGCAGCTCTGCTTCAGAAACCAGAGGCAAGGAGAGTCTACTTACCTCTTGAAAGCAGAATGGTATTGACCCTGAAGGACACAGCCACATAGGGTGAGGCACAGATAAAGTTTACATTAGCTTCCTCAACATCGTTGCCTGTGCATGGATTGTCAGCTTGCTCATCTACCTGAGTTCTTTAGTTTGGGCTGGTGAAGAGTATTGAAACAATTGTTAATCTTATTGTTGCACCGTTGCCGTACGATACTGCATCAGTTGCTTATTGTCAGATCTGTTGACTCCACCTTGTTGTCACCTATTGGACCTGATGTTATCCAGCAAATCTCAGTCTTCAATGGCAGGACCAGCCTTCGAAGACAATACTGTTGTTGCTTCTATGGTTCCCATCATGAAAGGGCTTGCAAAAGAATAGCAAACAATCAAGGGAAGGTGAGTAGAGCTTGCTGCCTCCATCTGTCATGGACTCTTAAAAATAATTTGGTACAGTCCGTCAGGACATACATTAGGGAGAAGATGACAAAGATGCCTCCAAAATTGCCAGTTGTGAAGAAAGGCATAGAAGGAGTTAGAAGGGGAAAGCACTACAGAGAAAAACAATCCAAAGAGGGCATCTGAATGCTTCTGTAGCTACTGAAGATCCCCAGCTATACTCCAACATCTTAATTCTACAAAGGTATTACCAGCTTTTTCTACTTTGTTTGGCATACGTGAGCATGCTAGACAAGAGGAAACTGAATGTGTTGCTCAAACTGGACGACTCCCTAAAAGAGGCAGATATAATTCCATATCAAAAGTAATAAAATCTCCTTTTTTGACTGCCACCAATAGTAAATCAGAAATCTATTAAGTACATTGCCAACTCAAATATGACTTACTTTTGCTTCTTACGCTCTCCCTCTGAACAAAGAGAGCAAGGAAATATATCACAGGGATGTGGAATATTTTAAAAAATGTACTTGTCCAAGGGTCAACATGCTACAGAAACCTACTTGCCCTGCAAAGAAACCAACTTGCCCAGCCTATTGCTTAATTCAATTTGATGAGCTTCCAAAGAAAGTGCCTATTACTTGTAGTGGAGACTATGGCACTATTGACTTTACACAGTGACGCTTTAGATTTTGGATTGGGAAAACAGTATCTGTTATAAATGTACTTGATGTGCATGTACTGGAAAAAAACTATATTACAATATACATTTTGCATTAGGTATTGGCAAATAAAATACAGTAACAAACATTGTAGACCCATGCTGATCTCTACAAAACATCTGGGATCCAGCCCTAAGTCAGAGATGGACATAAATGTCATTCTTCAGTATGCCTCAATCAGAGCTATGTTTTCTTCAGCAGAGCAAAGGATGTTTTTTCGAATTTATCAGTGAAGGACAGGAGTCAGAAATCCTTTCTTCTTAGGAGACAGTTCTGCAGATTTTCAGTCCAATTAACGTCGAAGCATCATCTCACATGATGTGAAAGATTTTAATTTGGGTGAATGTGACATTGGAACACAATGGTAATAAAGAGAACTCTTAGGCCTGGGAACATGGTTGAGCAAGCAGCCAGGGAGGGCGGCTCAGGTTTATGGCTAAGTTATGGCAGTCTTACTAGCAGTGCCAAAGAGAGGCAGTGTACCATTAAACTTGGTGAGGAGTTAGTCGGATCTTCAACAAAGCCCAGTTTGTGTCACAGATTCACAAAAAGGATACCCTAGTCTTCCCATTGAAAAAAGCTGATTGAAAGTCTTGGAAGGCTTCAGTAGATTCCAGAACCATTTACCTAATCTGTGTTAGCCAAGTAAAACGTACAGAATGCAGCAGCAGTGATGACATCTGAAATGACTAAACTCATGCAAGTAGCTGGTATCAGGGCCAAGGTTGTGAAAATCCTTCTCTTGTGCATCTGGTCAGTCCTGGCAGGATTTTAATGTCAGCCAGGGATGCCTTGATGGAGTTACACCGGGAGCCTGTTGTAGCGTAGGATTTATAAAGAGAGCCAGTAGTGGCCCAGGGATTCTCGGCAAGAAATGGCTTAAGTGTCCCGGGAAGCCGTTGATGGCTTTGTGGTTACATTGGGTGTTAGGCTGGTGGCCGGAGAAGAGTGAGGGATGATTGAGAGGTTAGCTATAGAGTTAGAAATGGAGGGGGTGTTAAACAGGGAACCTTAAAAATAGCAGTAGGCTTTAGATAAGAAGAAAGAGAAGAGTTGGGAGTTGCAGTCCTGAAGGCATGGTGAAAGGAGTTACACTAGGAACTAGAGATGGGAGAAAGGTAGGGGTTGATGGAGTGCAGAGGACCGGACAGAGTCAGATGTGGATAGAGATGGTTCAAGAATTTGCTATGGTGCATGAGAAGATAAGTGCGTCAGACGTGGATAGATAAAGTGGAGGTGTTAGGCAGGGCATGGGCTAGTTTTGGTGCCTTTGTTGTTTTTTGACCAAAGCTGGTAGTCTCTGTAAAGAACACTACGTAAATGCATCCATTTTGTTTTCTGGCTACTATCCTACTGAATTCCTGTACTGAAATTCGTACTTGTAAATGAAATGAAATTCGTACTTGTAAAGCGCACTGCTACCCCAGCTGGGGTGTCCTGGCGCTATACGCATACCGCTGTGGAACCCTTCCTGGCTATTCCCTGTGAAATGTCCACTCCTGGGCACCCCCAAGGTGAAGCCAGGCATCCCAGCGCTGGTGGGGCCGTTGTGGAGATTAAGCAAGCTATTGCCCAGAGTTGCAGAGTGGGACCCATGATTAGAATAGGCACCGAGGCGAGAATTATCAGGTCCGAGGAAATTGAGCCCCAAGACCCGCCGAGGCGGAGGTGAACCCTGGTCCCGGGCCAGATCTCTGCATCAGGGTCTGCCGCTCTAACCATTGAGCCACACTTCTCCACTGAGCATCAACATGTTGGTTCTTCCTTTATCAGAGGTCTTCAAACCTTAAAAAAAAAAAAAAAAAAAAACGGGCCTCCAAGAGTTTTTAACAATTATTCTAATAAATTTGCAATGTTCAAATATTTCTATATGTCTAACATTTAAATATTGCAGTTAAGATAGGTTATCTTTTTTTGCCAAGCATTCTATTCTGGTCAGCCAGGCCTTAATAAAGTGTAAAAGTATCCACAGTGTGATTATCAGTAGCGGTGGGAGGGGGAGATTTAAGGAATATTTGGAGTGCCTTTCCTTTTGATACCTACTCCGAGCCAATATGTAAATGACAAAAGGTGTTCGTGATGGCCCATTACAGAGTAGCTTACTGATCCCCATTTTTTTCAACTTGAAACAAAGCACTTTCATCAGCATGAGCATGGTGCCCCCAGTTTGAAGACCTCTGTACTAGATTTAAATTCTTTTAACAGGATCTTCTGCTTGTATTTACCTAATTTGTGTGCAATATGTTTTAACACAATAGCTTCAGTGCTGCCTGTCTGGGGGTTAAAGCCTGTGTGCTCTGTGGTGATTTTTAAAGGTCAACCCCATTGCAAGGTGTAGGTGTTGGAGCACTAAAAGCACTGGGAAGAGGAGCCAAGTCAAAGGACAGACTGCAAGACACACAGAAGTGTTTACAGCCTGACAGCAAGGCACTTCTAAGCCTTAGTGATGTGAAAGAACACCTGGGCCTCGTTAATATATCCACTACAAGCAAGAGACTGAGTTGGACACTTCAGACCCATCACGCTCCCTCCACAACTAAAGCCAGTTCTCCAGGGCCATTTTAAAGAAACTCCTATTTACGTGTTGCATTAACGCATTGTTGGGCATTTTACAGTGCTCTATTTGGGGTATGTCTGAGATATACTTACTGCCCAGGTGTTTGCCGTCTGATTGCACACAATACATCATGTTTCGTAAGATGTATCCCAGTTGCTAGATTAGCGATCAAACGAGGGAACCAAATTTCTAATGCTGCCCACTTAACTACAATGTATGATCTTGGGCAAATGTTCTATTCTCCTGGGAATCTATTCCTTTACCTGTCAAAACTGCTTGCACTTGGCTAAAGCCTGAAGGCTAACGCCTATGTGTTATGCCAAACAGCTTGGCATTTACATAAGTGTACATAACTACTTGAGAACAACACCATTTTTTAAAATATTTAAATGGTTTTCTCACAGAGACCTAAAGTTTCCCAGCTTATGTCCCTGTGAGGATTGGGAGGCGCCTATACTGACAGCAGCTGTTTGTTGCTGTCCTGCCTCCACTAAAGATATGCTCAGCACTGCACTGAAACTCCTACAAAGCCCCTCAATGTGTTGAATACATGGCATTAATGGAAAATGTACTATGGGAAAACTGTCTGCAGGTAAACCAGCAAGCGTATGCGCTCTCTTTTCATGTTTTCTTTAGCGTCCCATTTGTTCATAGGTGCTGCCAAAGTGAGAAGTACTGCCGAACAAATCGTTTTCACAAAGTCCCTGATTTTCTGCTGATTACACTCGCTGTACATAAAACGCAGGCAAGCAGGAAGCACAAGAGGGTAATGGGAAGCATAGCGTTTGCCTCCGTCAGCTCAGATGTGATGTCACGGAAAGTAAAAGATAACGGAAACGCCCACTATGAGCAAACTTGTGTGGGCTCCAAGCGGCCCAGGCAGCAAAATGCCAGCAACATGCTTGACTGGCAGACTTTGATGATTCTACAAGGCCTAGAGGGCGCAGGGGCAAGAGACAAGGCCCAAGGAAGTGCACGAGGAGGAGCAAAGCAAAGGTAATCGGGCAGAAAACTGAGGGGCAGAACTGAGAGGGCCTCCTTTCTCCACCTCCCCCCGATCTCCAGTCTTTTACTTGGCAGTCCGATGGGAGCTGTGCTATCCTGCTCCATGACGTGCGATTTAAGGTCTGCAGGAAAAGCCGCTCGACTTTGCATTTCATCAATCTTCATTTCACAATTAACAACAGCCTCGAGCACGTCCAAATAGTGACTGCAGTCAGTGGCTTTCAGCGAATCATAGGCCTTTAAACATTTTAGTTATTGTAGGCATCGGCTTCGGATTTCTTGATTTGCGGTTAGCCCGTGAAAGTAGCAGTTCTGTCCCTAGTTTAACTATTATCAAGTCTGCTTGTCCTTCGGACAAAACAGACATTAAAACCTCTTGCCCTGGTAATAAATCTAGATGTCTCAGGCGTCGGGCGATACAAATTCCTCATCCCTGATATCATTAAGACTTCATCTTGCAATCAGAGTTGTTAGTACTACAGATCTACTGTCCTTGTCTAGGGCGAGCTAATGTTACCCAGTGGTTAATCTAGTAGATGGCTTGTCAAGACGGTTGAAGGCTCAGTACTTAATGCCAGAAGGTGACTTCATTTTGAGTTGGTGAGAGTGGCATTTCATATTTCCTGTCCGGTGTAAACTGTTATAGGTCTACCTTGACTAGCGTGAGATCTAATGTGATAAACAGAAAGAAAGCTTTAACAAGTACTACTGAGTTAGGAACTTTAGCTCCACCCTCATGTTGGTTTTCTTGAGTACAGCATGCGATTAGGCGGAAAGACTGCTTCTATTGTAGTTTATGCTGTGTGAAAGCTTATGCTCCATACAGCAGGGCTGAGTTTATTATTAAAAGTTATGACAAAGGGCAAATTGCTACTGCAGTGTGTATAAGCCTGTAGACAGGTATTCAGTTACATGGCGTCTGGACAGAAGAGAGTTTGAGATGCTGCAGAAATACGACAAGACAAAGTTCACAAAAGATTGAAACTGATGGGTGACGAGGATCAAATATTTGATCATTGTAACAACAAGTGCTAAAAGTCGTATACAATGGAAAAAAGCCAGGAAAAATATAGTGAAAAAAATAGCAGAAACCAGTGAATCACAACAAGAATTCGAGTCTTCTGAGAAAGCGACGACAACCAAACCCAGTGCCCATCCCCTTAGAAGATCGATGGCTACCACTCGTCCACCTCCAACAACTGATCAGAAAGCAGAGGATCTTTAATGTATTATCTGTGGTTTAGCCAGAACAAGGCCCAAAGGGATTGACGAAAGAACAAAGTATAGAGCATGTCAGTCTCAAAGGGGAAACATGTTTTTATCTGCAGATAGTTGCTCCCAAGATGAAGTTTTTAGCCGAGTAGCTGATCTAAACAACGAGGTGAATGTATTTGCAGCAGATTTGTATGCCCACCCGAACTGCATGCATGCATACATTCGAAAATATGAATGTATAATGAGCTACCTGCAGCAACGTCACCGCCAACCTTCAGTTAAGTTTGAACTTTTTGAAAAAACAAATGGAGTTTTAAAGCCATTTTTTAGTGCTGGCTACGGGTTCACACTCACTACTGAGATCAGAGAAATAACGGTCAACATTGATGAAAATATATTGATCCATAATAATTAAATTAAGATTTTTCTGGTGAGAATGTACAATGACAGAATTCATTTTTGTCAGTCTAACAAAAAGAATGAACCACTTATGGTGTTCTCAGCTGATTTGACTCCTGAAGCTCTTGCTGCCAAAATAAGGTCACAGGATGCAGTAAAATCAGCAAGTGCCATTTTAAGAAACTTCCTAAAAGATTTAGATTTTGGACTTAATGACAAATTTGTTATGCCCTAGAGCTCCGCAGATCATGGGAGTCAACAAGAATGCCTGATGTTGTCTTAACATTTTTTTTACATCATTGTTTAATATCAGCAAAGCAAAACTGTTACAAACTACATTTCTTGAGTTCGGAACAGAATCCAACAACATTGATGATGGCTTTGGAGATATAAGCGAAGAAGTGTAGACAATCCTATGAACCAACAGGCTTATGCTTTGCAATTGTACTGTCTTTTCCAAATCCTGTTTTATGAATTACATCACGGCAAAAAGAAAACTCCGCTACATATGACTCTCCACGCAATCTATGACAAGTGCAAAAGTAGAGAGCTAATCACTTCAATGAATAGGATTGGTGTATCAACAAGTTATAATGACATAGTACGGAGGAGGAACTTGTTAGCAGCTCATGCTGTAAAATCTTGTGAATCTGACAGCACACTACTTCCAAGTCACTTTACCAGGAAAGGATTTACATTGCTGCTCTTGATAATTTTGAATTTGAAGGTAGCTCTTCTTTGTCTGGAACATCCAGCACACATGATACTGCAATGGTGCTTTCTCAAGACTGTACCAATGAAGTAGCTGCTGGAAAACAAGATATGTCAGCTGTAGGCATAAACAAATGAAGCTGCAAACTTATATCCCAACTGCCTTGCTAACGTGTGCAAAATCACTACAAACCATCAACACGTCCCAGTCTACCAGAAAGTTTAAAAGTGCTGAGCACATGGATCTCCATCTATCTGATGCTGCGGTCCACAAAGCTGATTTAACTGAATTTGTCATATTGCTTATTCGATGCGGACTGAAGGATGAAGAAAAATCAGTTCCTCCGTGGGCTGGAATTCGTGCTCTGATTTCCCAGAATACCGTCTCACTGAAGAAGGTTGGGTTTTTCCAGTAATACCATTTCCAGTCACAATTGCGCAACAGTATACACATCTCTTAAAAAAATTCCAAAATGTGCATGCTCAGCTACAATACCTGCCTATCTTGCCAATTTTCTGCGAGAAAGGGGTTTTCCGTATTCTAACTGACATTTTTAAGAGTAATTCAGTAGAGTTTGATGATCTTTATCCAATGATGACAAAGAAAAGCAGGGTTTAGGCCAATACCACGTCAGCAAGGCTAGGCCACTGACAATAGAACAACAATTGAATTTCCAATGCTGACAATCCTTTAATACATTCGCTTGTTTCGTGGGCGCGCAAATTAATTACTGCGATCACCATTTATTTTTTCGTATTCTGGAATATTCATAAATCAATTTTGTATCGGTTGACCAGTATACATGAAAAACAATGATAGCACATTTTTTTCAATCACATTAATAACCCACAAAACATTTAACTCAAATCATAACTTACACATGTGAAAAACATCAGCAACCTATTCACACCTAAGTAACCTTGCATCCTGGTTCTGATGTGAATAGCCCAATGAGAGCCACACTAATTTAATCATTCACCTAGCTCCTATCATTTGGGGAAAACCAGACGGAAAAAAACTTGGATTCAATTACTTTTGCCAAGGATATATTCTTTACATCATTTCAACCTAATCATGATTTTGCCAGGGATATATTCTTTACATCATTTCAACCTAATCATGTTCCCTGTACACCAATAATGTCTTTGAAACACGCTCTCTGGTGTGCAACACTGTCAACGCATTTCGAACGCAAATTAATTTGGGGGTTCTCTTCAAGATGCAGAACGACTGAATACTGTAAAAGAAAAAATAATATTCTTTAGTGTTTAGTGAATTCTGTGTGTCGGGGGTTAACACGATTGTCTGTGACCCTAAACTGTTTACCTTAATTGTACTGCAGAACTGATAGTATGCTGCTCCGAATCTTCTTTCTGTGGTAATGTCCCAATAATTTTGATAAAACAAATACGGGGGGGATTTAATTATGGGGCTAAGTTGTAAAGAACTGGAAAGTCATATAATCAGGACAAACTCTCGTGCACTCACTTAAATTTAGTAGTGTACAGCGGTGGGCTGCATCTTTCAGGGAGAATCGATTCAAAGGAGTTCTGCAAATATATGCATATGCAAATATGTGTTCAAACCAACAAATGTTTTGATAAAGCTGAACACAGTTGAACAGAAACTATTTGACGTCTGCTGTATTTGACGTCTGCTGACAATTGCTGGTAGCATTTAGGGTGGCTGCGTTGTAAACTCTTGATGAACTCATGTCTAATGTGAGCAGGCGAATACACGCTTTCAAAAATGTTTGTTAAGAAATTTTAACTGGGAGCAACACTCCTCCAATGTTTCCAATGCGCAATTAAAATGAGGACGCCACTAAACCACATTATTGCACGATCCGGCTCATCATTTTCTTGCATGCTTGACTGGAGTGATCACATATCTCACACATGCCAAGCAGAAAATGCTTACTTCTCTTCACTTTTTAAATGCTTGTGAATTCTTCCTTTAAACAATCAGTCCTTCGTGGAAGCAGGCATTCGTCAGTTGATTCTTCCTGAAACCGAAACATGATGCTGTAGGTTCTCCGGTTTAAAAGCGGCAGCGTCTACAATCACAGTTTAAACCAAAGATTTAGCTCTTAGTCGCACTGCTTTCTTTATTGAGTAGATTTTCTTCGCACTGCTTTCCAGGCTCTGTTAGTAACGAAGTTCATTCGGCATCCTAGGGGCTGGCTCTTATTTGAAAGTTCACCTTTCTCCTCCCTGTTGTGAATTGTGGCCAATCTGGTCTGTGGGGATGTCTAAAAATCCAGTAGATGTTCTTATTCTCACAGCCCAACGGCATTATGGGACATGTAGTGTATAAAATCTGATTAGTGGTAACAAATGCAAAAAATGGAATAAAATAAAATAACATTTCTGCGTGACTTATTAGTTAGAATGAAGCGGTCCGTAAAAAGTCATTCTCAATGGAACATTCTGTACTCTCTTAATATACGTGTGAGGCTATAGATCATGGGTACTCACAAACTTTCTCTCGGGGGCCAAATTTACAGTGTGGTTTGTGGCCGAGGGCCGCACCGGTGGGGGCAGGGTCAGTGGGGGGGGGGGCGGGGCTAGAGCAAAAAAAAATAACTATGACCATGAGGTTGAACACAGGCCCCTGCAGCGGACGCCTTCGTCCACTGAGCCACCAGACCCGGCATACACACATCTCTCTCTCTCTATCTATCTATCTCTCTCTCTCGCTCTGTCTCCTTCCCTCTCTCTCTCTATCTCTCCCTCCCTCTCTCTCTCTCTCCGTCTCCCTCCCTCTCTCTCCGTCTCCCTCCCTCTCTCTCCGTCTCCCTCCCTCTCTCTCTCTCCCTCTCTCTCTCCCTCTCTCTCTCCCTCCCTCTCTCTCTCTCTCCCTCTCTCTCTCTCTCTCCCTCTCTCTCTCTCCCTCCCTCTCTCTCCCTCCCTCTCTCTGTCTCACTCACTCTGTTTGTCTCCCTCTCTCTCTTTCTGTCTCCCTCTCTCTCTTTCTGTCTCCCTCTCTCTGTCTCCCTCCCTCTCTCTGTCTCCCTCCCTCTCTCTGTCTCCCTCCCTCTCTGTCTCCCTCCCTCTCTCTCTCCCCCTCCCTCTCTCTCTCCCCCTCCCTCTGTATCCCTCTGTCTGTCTCCCTCCCTCTGTCTCCCTCTATCCGTCTCCCTCCCTCTGTCTGTCGCCCTCCTCCCTGTCTGTCTTCCTCTGTCTGTCGCCCTCCTCCCTCTCTCTGTCTCCCTCTGTCTCCCTCCCTCTGTCTCCCTCCCTCTGTCTCCCTCCCTCTGTCTCCCTCCCTCTGTCTCCCTCCCTCTGTCTCCCTCCCTCTGTCTTCCTCCGTCTGTCTCCCTCTGTCTGTCTCCGTCTGTCTCCCTCCCTCTGTCTGTCTCCCTCTGTCTCCCTCTGTCTCCCCCTCTGTCTCCCTCTCTCTGTCTCCCCCTCTCTGTCTCCCCCTCTCTGTCTCCCCCTCTCTGTCTCCCCCTCTCTGTCTCCCCCTCTCTCTGTCTCCTTCCCTCTGTCTCCCTCTGTCTGTCTCCCTCTGTCTGTCTCCCTCTCCCTCCCTCTGTCTCCCCCTGACTCCCTCCCTCTGTCTCCCTCTGCCTCCCTCTGTCTCCCTCTGCCTCCCTCTGTCTCCCTCGCCCTCTGTCTCCCTCGCCCTCTGTCTCCCTCGCCCTGTCTCCCTCGCCCTCTGTCTCCCTCGCCCTCTGTCTCCCTCGCCCTCTGTCTCCCTCCCTCTCTCTGTCTGTCTCCCTCCCTCTCCCTCCCTCTGTCTCCCTCCCTCTGTCTCCCTCCCTCTGTCTCCCTCCCTCTGTCTCCCTTCCTCTGTCTGTCTCCCTCGCTCTGTCACGTCACCCCGCGTGTGTGTCAGCCCGGGCTGAGACAGCTTCCCGGGCGCACACACAGCCGCACCCGAGTACTTCACAGCCTCAGGTCTTTAAAAGACCATTCACTTGTTAATGAGGCTTTGTTGTATTTCACCTCTTCTTAGCGCCCCTGCATGGAGATGCAGGGGCGCTAAAAGAGGTGAAATACAACAAAGCCTCATTAACAAGTGAATGGTTTTAAAGAATCGCCCGGCCCCCATAGAGCGCTGCTGCAACCGGCGGTGTTTGCTGGCACTTAAAAAAAAAAAAAAGAAGAAATAACACAGGTAGGATATCTGCAAGGTCCGCGGGCCGCCAAGGCCCGCGGGCCGTACTATGAGTACCCGTGCTATAGATCATCAAAATTCCGAAACACTGCCCAGGACGCAGTACTGAATGATCCTGATACCTAGAACAAACAGGATTTTTTTTGAATCTTCGTGAATTCCTCATAAATTTTGGAGTTTGTTCATCTCATTCAAACATTCTATTAATGTATTAAACCACAATGTAAGGTAAGCTTTTTTTCTCTTCAGTTGCCTCTCCAAGTCTCCTCCTCTTGTGTCTGGTGGTACAACTGAGTGATGATTCTCCAAAAAATTGTCAACTAGTGGGGCAGTAGTGACTTTGCGCCTAATGCGAGACTTGTGTTGTGTAATTCTCTGTCTCATTTCATGGTTGGTTTCCCTATATAGAGTTTGTTGCATGGGTTGTTTATTCCATATACTACATTCTTAGTTTTGGAGTAAGAGACATCTGTATGTCTCCACTTAATATCTCTATGGACAAACTCTGTACCTTCGATGGTTTGGTTACAGCATGTGCATGTGCCACATATATGATGTCCTTCTACTGGTGTCAAATTCTACATTTGTCTCAGACTACTTTTGAGTGTGGATGATGATGTGTATGCTGAGTACCTACCTGGCTTCCTATACTACGATCATTCTTCAAGGCAAAGAAAGGCCTCTCAAAAGACTTATCCGATTTAGAAATCAGAGGCCAATTTTGTAAGACAGTTTTCTGAAAATGATTCTTCTGTGGGCAAAACGTGACACACAAACCAGCCAGTCTGTGTGATCTTTTTATCTTTTTTGGTCAACAACGTTTCCCGAGGAGTCCATCCAGGCTCTCTTCATTGAATTCTTCAACAGTCTTTTCGGGCAGCCATGAAACAAGTGAATGTATTAAAGAATCAGCATTGGCAATTCAGTTGTTCTTTATCCAATGATTGGCGTTTTCCACATGACAAAAATTGTGTTGCGGTGTGCAGGAAGTTTTCTCAGTGGATGTTGCATAGAAGATTCACTTATTGAGGCTGAAATCTCTGGAAGCAAAACTGTCCAGTCAGTTTTGAGCGGAACTCATTATGTTAGTTCATTACAAGGTATGCTCATCATATCTGAGACTATAGAAACATTGCGTTGGAATGCTTTCTGTTACAAGAATGCCACATTAGGTTTTGCATATCTTATCTCAGAAGTTAACAAGGTACAGGGTGTACGTCATTGAAAAGACATAATGCAAAGCAAGGCTATGTTCAATATGCTCAGTTGAAAATCAGAAAACCAGGTTTGTAGAGTTTATCAAAGAATGTGAAGAAAAATCAGAACTTTGTAAGCGCTGGAGAAATGTTTTACACGTGTTATGTTACAGTGTTTTTATAGAGTGCACAGCTATCCAAACACTGGCTTCCCGGTGCTAAACAGGACACGTGGAGAATGTGCTGCTTTAACTGAAAAGGGGTGTTTTCAGTTGTTTTCTAAAGCTCACCAGATTATTATTTAATCTGAGATGAATAGGAAGAGAGTTCCAGAGCTTTGAAACCAGGTAGGCAAATGAGTGACCCCCCTGCTCTTGCTCTCTTAATTTTGGGGACGACAAGAAGAGAGATCCCTATGGGCACTGTAGGGAGTAATAAGATGCCAAAGTGGGTGAGGGCTAGCCAAATGTTTGATTCTGTGGGCAATATAGAAGGCTTTGAACTCTACTCTTTTGCTTTTAGGCAGCCAGTGAAGATGAACAAGGGCTGGGCTTGCTGAGTGCATTCTAGGCAACCCCAGCAGAGCTTGAGCTGCAGTATTCTGGATGACTTGTAACTTCCTGATAACATGTGAGGAGCACCTAAATAGAGAGAATTGCAATAATCAAGGCAGGAAAGTACCAATCCCTGGACCACTGTACTCCAATATTTGATGGGGAGGCATTTGATCCTCTTCCTAAGGGATCTCAAGAGACCAAAGCAGGTGCCTGCAACTTTCCTTGCCTGGAAGCTTATGGTTAAATCCTTATCTAAGACAACTCCTAGGCTCTTTACTTCTAGTCTGGGGGAAGGGCGGTCCCCCAGACATGGGGGTAAGAGGAATTGATCAATCAATCAGGGATTTATATAGCGCGCTACTCACCCTTGAGGGTCTCAAGGCGCTGGGGGGGGGGGGCAGCTCCGGATCAGTCGAAGAGCCAGGTCTTGAGGTCCTTCCTGAACGTGTGCAGGGTCGGGGAGCGTCTGATGTTCACCGGGAGCTCGTTCCAGGTTTTGGCTGCGATGTAGGAGAAAGCTCTCCCGCCGGTTCGGTTTCTGCGGATGCGGGGGACCTCTGCCAGGGCGAGGTCGGCGGAGCGGAGGTTCCTCTTGGGTACATGGAAGGAAACTCTCTCGTTGAGGTATTTGGGTCCGATGTTGTTGAGGGATTTGTAGGCGTGGGTGAGGAGTTTGAAGGTGACCCTCTTCTCGACGGGGAGCCAGTGGAGGCCTCGTAGGTGTTGGGTCATGTGCTCATGACGCGGTGTCCCGAGGACGAGTCTGGCTGCGGAGTTCTGGATGGTTTGGAGTTTGTGTAGAAGAGTTTTGTTGATTCCGGTGTAGAGGGCATTGCCGTAGTCCAGTCTGCTGGTAATGAGTGCGTGGGTGACGGTCCTTCTGCAGTCAGGGGGGATCCATTTGAAGGTCTTGCGGAGGATGCGAAGGCAGTTGAAACTAGTGGAGGCGACGGCGTTGATCTGGCGGTTCATGGAGAGGGAGGAGTCAAGGATGATGCCAAGGTTTCGTGCGTGGTCTGTAGGGGTGGGTGGGTTCCCGAGGGCAGAGGGCCACCAGGTGTTGTCCCAGGCGGAGGTGCAGGGTCCGAGGAATGAGGACCTCGGTCTTCTCTGAGTTGAGCTTCAGGCAGCTGTCTCTCATCCAGGCTGCCACGTTCTTCATTCCTTCCTGGAAGCAGAGTCTGGTGTCTTCGGGGTTCTTTGTGAGTGAGAGGATGAGCTGGGTGTCGTCGGCGTAGGATACGATGCTGAGCCCGTGCTGTCTGACGATGGCGGCGAGGGGGGCCATGTAGATGTTGAAGAGCGTGGGGCTGAGTGATGATCCCTGGGGTACTCGGCAGTTGATTTCCGTGGGTTTGGAGAGGAAGGGAGGTAGTCGGATCCTCTGGGTTCTGCCGGAGAGGAAGGATTGGATCCAGTCAATGGCGGCTCCTTGTATTCCCGCGTAGTGAAGTCTGGCTGTGAGCGTGCTATGTGAGACGGTGTCGAAGGCTGCGGAGAGGTCTAGAAGGATGAGGGCCGCAGTGTGTCCCTGATCCAGTAGCATGTGGATGTCGTCAGTGGCGGCGAGGGGGCGGTCTCAGTGCTGTGGTTGCTGCGGAATCCGGACTGGGAGGCGTCCAGGATGGAGTTCTCTTCGATGAAGGCGGTCAGCTGGGCGTTCACGAGTCTCTCGGTGACTTTGGCCGCAAAGGGGAGGAGAGAG
Source organism: Calotriton arnoldi (assembly GCA_963921515.1). NCBI lineage: Eukaryota > Metazoa > Chordata > Amphibia > Caudata > Salamandridae > Calotriton > Calotriton arnoldi. Next base: position 1,817,855 of record CAWUFW010001518.1, read on the forward strand.
ATGGGCCGGTAGTTTTTCATGTCCTTTGAGTCGGCCGTTGGCTTCTTGAGGAGGGGTTTTACCTCTGCCCGCTTCCAGTCGTCTGGGCAGATGCCTGATTTGAGGGAGGCGTTGATGGTGCGTCCTAGTTCGGGTGCGATGACGGTGGCGGCCCTGTGGAAAATGTGCGGTGGGCAGGGGTCCGTTGGGGCTCCTGAGTGAGTTTTCTTCATGGTCGCGGTGATGAGTTCGATGGTAGCGGGATCCCAGGCCGTGATGGTCGGCTCATCGGCGGCGGTGGGTGGGGGGGTGGTGTTCGTCGTTGGTTCGCTGAAGTTGTCGTAGAGTGCCTTGATCTTCAGATGGAAGTAGGAGCTGAGTTTGTCGCAGAGTTCCTGGGAAGGTGTGACGTCCGTGGCTTCGCAGGTGGGTTTAGCGAACTGCTGTATGACGTTGAACAGTTCCTTGGCGTTGGTCACGTTGGTCTGGACTTTGTCTTTTATGAAGGTCCGTTTGGTGTCTCTTATGTGCTGGTGGTATTCCTTTAGGGCGCTCTTGTGGTTGTTCTGTGCTTCCGTGGTTTTCAGGTTTCGCCAGGTTTTCTCTAGGCGTCTGCACGAGCATCTGGCTTCTTGAAGTTCTGTGGTGAACCAGGCGGCTTTCAGAGGGCGATGTTTGGCGGGGCGGAGGGGTGCGAGCCTGTCGGCGCAGCAGGAGACCCAGCGATGAAATTCCCTGGCTGCGGCGTTGGTGTCGGTCGTGGCGATAGGGGGGTTTTGACGGAGGGTGGTGTTGAGGTCCTCCTCTGTGACCTTGCTCCAGTTCCGTCATGGCGGGCGCAGGGCGGGTTTGGGTGCGGTGGTGGTGTTGAAGGTGAAGTGGACGCAGTGGTGGTCAGTCCAGGGGGGCTGGGTGTTGTGGCTGAAGCGGATGTTTGTTCCTCCCGCGAAGATGGGGTCGAGGGTGTGCCCCGCTCTGAAGGTGGGCGTGTTGACGAGCTGCTTCAGTCCTAGGTTGGCGAGGTTGGCGAGGAGAGTGGTGGAGTCAGGGTCATTGCTGTTGTCGAGGTGGAAGTTCAGGTCCCCGAGTAGAATGTAGTCCGTAGAGGTGATGGCGTGGGGTGCGGCGAGCTCGGCGATGGTAGTTGCGGGATGGGTGCGAGGTCCTGGCGGTCTGTAAATGAGGGTGCCGCGTAGCGTGGTCCTGGGGCTAGTCTGGATCTGGAAATGGAGGTGTTCTGTGTTGGAGTGGGGGTCACTCGTGCTGGATGTGGAGAGTCGGAGGGGGATCTTGTGTGCGATGGCGAGTCCTCCTCCTGGGCGGTGCGGACGGTCTTTTCTCTGGATCTTGTATCCGCCGGGGATGGCAGTGGCGATGTCGGGGCCGGAGGTGGCGTTGGTCTAGGTTTCCATGAAGAAGGCGACGTCGGGTGAGAGGGTGTCGCTAAGGTCCCAGATCTCTACGGCGTGTCGGTGCAGGGAGCGCACGTTGAGAAGGATGCAAGTCAGGGTTGTGGTGGTGCGTGCATCAGGCGTGCCTTCGGCGGTCGTGGGAGCTTTGTCGATGGTGAAGGATCTGCGGCAGGGTCTGCACGAGAACTGCCAGTGGGTGGTGTTTGGCGAGGATCTTGCGCAGTCGGCGTGTCTTCCGGGGTTGAGTGCGTGGAGGGTGGTTGAGTTGTAGCGCTGGGGCCTCAGAGAACCAGGGTTCCTGGCGCTGGTCGCGGTCGGGTCGCGGACGGGCGCAGACGGGCTTGCCTTAGGCGGGCCTTCGGCGCGCCAGTGGCGCGACCGCACAGCGGTCGCCATAATGTAGGGGAGGGACGTGCAGCTGGGAGGCGGGAGCGGGGCGGTAGGGGGAGGGGTCAGCGGCGGCGGGCAAAACGGAGGGGAGACGAAGGGGAGCAACAGCACAGAGCAATGGGCTGTGAGGGAAAAATGTACCTAGAGAACCAATATACAATAAACAGCAGCGGCACAAATAACAGCAGCGGCAAAATTACACCACAATTACACTAGAAACAAAATACAGTCACCACGCGCAAAGAGGATAGAATCAGGGTAGTCTTAAACCCTGCAACGGAGCGGGCTGGCTTCCAGGCGACGCAGAACACCGCGGAGCTGCCGGGGAGAGTGCGATCCTTGGACCGAGGTTTGAGGACTTCGGTCCAGAGTGGGGGATTATTTTCCATCACCATCACCTCTGTTTTCACCCCTTTGAGCTTGAGACAACTTGTTGCCATCCAACTAGTCACCTGATAAATGCAATCCTCAGCACACATCTGCAAGGTAAAAACAATAGTAATGCATAATAGTGTGCACAAATTAGAAACACAGTATTCGTGATCCTTTTTTTCTTCCTTTATTCTTTTTCTTCCATTAGTTCTTTGTCAGCCAACACGTGTTTCGTCGCAAACATTGGGAATTTAAAATGTGTTTCGTCGCAAACATTGGGAATTTGTCCCGCGACTTTCTCAAGGCTGAGTGAACAAATAAAAAGTGGCCATTGTGACACCATACATAAACTGGTGTACAGAAAACATCTTTAAAGGTCTCCCCGTGACTTTAATGTTGCTCCACTCACAGATTGGAGACACATATACAAGCATGCACAGAGTGGATCCCTGAACCAACTATTCAGTAAGAGAAAGTCTCATAATCCGGATGTAAAAGGGGACCCTATAATCCCAGCATCTAGGTAATGGAGAAAACCATACAGGTGAGTACAAACCCATTGATGCAAAAACCCATATATCTCTCTGATCTGCGTGAAAGCAGAAAAGAAATGACGGATAAAGTGCAGAAAAAATTCAATCAAAACTAAACCAGCTGACTGATGTAGGAAAACCCGCATATCTCTAATACGTGTCAAAAATAGCGAAGAGAGGACGGAAAAGTGAAATGGACACCAACCAATTACAAACCAACACATGCATAAATGAAAATTCCTCAAGTACCTCCAATATCTCTGGTAGAAATCTATGCAATGAGAGACACAGAAGTATAATCAGAACGACCACGCCATACATAGGTCTACTCTCCTCTGTTAAAACAAAAACATCAATTCTAATCACATTGTCACCTACTTTTCATGTGGTGATAATTCCATCCCACAATAAACAATAGACGATATTCGCTGTTAGAGTCAAGTATTCCAGCTCCAAACTTGTATGATCTTAATTCGATCCAATTAGGCAAACTCTGAAATTTAAAAGAAATGCCTCAGTATATCCGACTTTCTAATGTGAGTCACTGTCAATATATAGCCACACATCCCCAAATTTGTCAGACTCACTCTAAATCTTACTAATTTTGAGTGTTAAAGTTCGAACAATGAGTCACAAAACATATTTCTAGCGTGTTCTGAACACACACTACCTTGCTTACACATGCTTTCTCTAATGGGCATGTACTATCTGCCCCACGTCTCCAACACGCCGCATTCAGACCAAAGCGGTTTCCCCAATACGTATTGTACCATGCATCCGCATTCTTCAATGTCTTACAGCTTAATGAAGTAATTCGTCTGTCAAGCAACCAGCTGTGTCCTCGAGTACGGGACACGGACATGCGCGTTACTGCTATTAAATACCTCCCACGTCCTGGGAGCTATAGTCTTGGAGAGAGGACAGCACACTCTGTCCTTCCACCCTGGGTGCCATCTTTAAGTGTACACTGATAACTCAAATATCACGTATCGGACTTCTTAATGTAAATTCTCACAGAGGCTAATAAGCGCACATGAAAAAATTCTATTTACGCAAGACAGGGCTATTTATACCTCAATGTCATGCATTTATACAGAAACGATAGAAAAGCCTCTCCGCGGGCGCCATCTTGGAATTTGTCACAGACAGTAATAGTCTCCCGCTATCTAAAACGAAGTGGGAGCGTAACCTTGTCTCACAAACCTCAGTGTTTGTTACATAATATGTCTATATGCAGCAGGATACATACTATCCTATACGTTCTCTCATGTGACCCTATACTGACACATAGTGCTCAGAAGAAACATGTGGCTACAGTTCCAATCTTTGTTATTATGATATTTCTTGATATCGGTACATCCCTAAATGTATTAGAATCGATCCATCATCAGAACCAATGCTGGTTATATTCCACATATACTGGATTTCTCGTTCCCCTCGAATTGCTTACAGATATCGCATTAGCTCAAATTACGTAAAACCCTAACCTGTCAAGAATTAAAAAGTGTAATATCTAAAAAATTATAATGAAAACTAACATCCATATTGTAAGATCTCCTCGAACTTCTTAACGAAACAAAGGCACATCTTAGGGATATTAACGGACTTGAATTGGGAGGAAAACATGACCTTAGTTACCTTAGATGTCACGGCTCTTTACACCAGCATCAAGAGAGAAATTGGGTTGCGTGCTATTAGGAGGATTCTTAACACCAGATCAGCTAGCGCATAGAACCACACAGAAATGCTGATAAACAGGATCAAGCTTATTTTGGACAACAATGTTTTTCTGTTTAAAGAGAAGTGGTACAGACGAAAACAAGGAGTTGCCATGGGCTCCAGATTCTCTCCCTCTTATGCCAACCTTTTCATGGGTTGGTTCGAGGAGATGAGAATCTGGGGTCCTATGGGCACCGAATGGAATGACTCCATCCTCTATTGGGGGAGGTATATCGATGATTGCCTGATGATCTGGACGGGCACCATGAATAAACTATTGGGGTTTTTTGAATACCTAAACAGCAATGAATACAACATCAAATTTACTTTTGAATTCAGTACGAGTAATATTACTTTTCTGGATGTAGAACTTTATATTAGGGAGAATAAGATTCACAGGAGACTTTTTCGTAAAAAAAACTACTTTTAACGCATTGCTAAATGCCTCTAGCGCACATCCTGCACACCAGATTAGGGCCATCTCCTTTGGAGAACTAATCCGGGCAAGACGCAATTGTAGACATGATCCCGAATTTGAGGAATGTACGAAAGGAATGATGGCACGCTTCCAGAGAAGGGGTTATGATAAAAACACACTTGCAAGAGCTGAACAGAGAATACATAAGATAAAGAGACAAGGTACATTGAGAGAGCATACTAAGGCTGAAAAAAGTGATGAGAAAATATGCATGGTGACGAATTACAATACCTGGTCAGGGGTACTAGTCCGTAGTTTGAACAGGCATTGGCATATTTTAAAGGCAGATAGATCCCTATGTGAATGAATGAATGAATGAATTTGAATGAATTTATATTTGTATAGCGCATGGCTACCCTGAGGCCTCCCAGCGCTGAGGACAGACGCAGATGGACACAAGGCAGAGAGTTAGAGCAAGTCCTTGAAGAGGCAGGTTTTCAGGAGTTTTCGAAACGCTAACAGGTTCGGCTCCTTCCGCAGATGTAAAGGAAGGGTGTTCCAGAGGTTAGAGGCGTTGAAAGAAAAGGAGCGCACGCCCCATCTAGTTCTTCGTATTTTTTCCGGGACGGCAAGATAAGAGGAGCTGGAGCGAAGTTTTCTGGGAGGATGGTAGGGGGTAATGAAGGAATGGGTAATGACCGGGCCATTCTTCCAGAAGGCCTTGTGAGCCAAGCACATGGCCTTAAATTGTATCCTTGCCGTAATAGGGAGCCAGTGAAGGCTCCTCAATGCTGGTTTCGTAGATTGCCTACGAGGAATCTGAAGGAGCAAACGAGCAGCACAGTTCTGGATCGTCTGGAGTTTATGAATAGTGAATTGAGGGGATCCCAAATAGAGGGCGTTCCCATAATCCAGGCGAGAAAGAATAAGAGCTTGGACCATGATCCTTCTCGCCTGGAAGGGAAGGAGGGAGAGGATCTTACGCAACATCCTCATCAGGCCGTAACAGGTAGCTGAGAGCTTGGTGGCCTGATAGTTGAAGCTAAGAGAACAATCAAGCCACATACCAAGACTCTTGATCTGGACTTTTGGGTCTGGGGCAGGGCCAAGACAGTCCGGCCAGAGGAGGGCAGGGTTGAAGGAGGGTGAGTTGCCGAGGAGCATGAGCTCGGTCTTGTCCCCATTGAGCTTGAGGCATGAGAGTTCCATCCACTCGGCCACCGCCTCTAGGCAAGGACCTAGGGAGCTAGATGACCTCTAGGGGTGGTTTAATGCCACCACGAGCTGCGTGTCATCTGCATAGGTGATGATCTTTATGCCGAAAGGATGGACAATCTTCGCCAAGGGTCTCATGTAGATATTAAATAGCGTGGGGCTCAGGGAGGAACCCTGGGGAACCCCACAGCTAAGAGGCAACCGGTTGGACACAACATCTCCTTCAAACACCTGGAAAAAGCGGTCGCTGAGAAAGGACTGGAACCAGGCTAAAGCTGTGCCGGTCACTCCAAGATTCTTAAGTCGACAGGTCAAGATGTTATGATTGACAGTGTCGAATGCGGCACTGAGATCGAGGAGGATGATTGCTGCAGTACCTCCCTGGTCCAGTATCTTCCTCGCCTCCTCAGTTACTGCCAGAAGCGCAGTCTCAGTCCCTAGCTGAGGGCGAAAGCCTGTTTGGGAGCGGTGGAGAAGATTGTTAGACTCCAGATACTCTACCAGCGTGGTATTTATATGTTTCTCAAGCAGCTTACTCAGCCAGGGAAGGAGGGAGATGGGACGATAATTGGTTAAGTTGGACTGGTCAAGGTTGGGTTTCTTTAAAAGGGCCTTCACCAGAGCACGTTTCCAGGCAAGAGGGACCGTGCCGGAAGAGATAGACGAATTTAAGATGTCCAGAATTACGGGGCGAATGGTGTTGGCAACCATAGTAAGAGGCTGTGGGGGAGCAGGATCAGTGGGAGAGCCCGAGATTACCTTGGGCATAATCAGATCTAGTGAATCTGAGTCCAAGAGAGGAATTGCCCTAATGAGAACTGGGATTCAGGTTGCAATCCTGCAGTATGGAAAGCACAGGAATCATTCCGAGAGGCTGGGAAGGACAAATAGATATTTTGAATTTTTGATGGAAAAAACTCCGCTAGGTTGTTACAACGGATAAGTGCCCCTCTAAGATTGGTGGTTTCTGGGGCAAGGTGGAAAGAGTTTAAGCAATTCGAAAGATCTCTTTAGGTGAATTTGCGGCTAGGTTAATTTTCTCCTCGTAAAAGGCAACTTGGGCAGTTTGAATTCCTGACTTATATAGCCTGATTGCCTCTCTATAATCTGATTTCCTGGATACTGAGTAATTCTGCCTCCACCTTCTCTCTAACCTTCTGCATGCTTGTTTTAATTCTCTTAATTTAGGGGAGAACCAGGGAGCCGTCTTTAATCTACATTTCTTGTGGGTGGATCTCTTGGGGAGGACTGAGTCAAGAGAGCTTAGGATCCAGTGATTAAAGTTATCATTGGCCAGATTGGGGTTAGGGTCGCTGGCTGGTCTAGTAACCTCGAGAACTGAGGTCCATTGGTCAGTGGGGAGCTTGGACCAATTCCGTGCCAACACTGGCATTGTGATGGAAGAGGAGGTAGGTCCACGGATTTCCCAAGTTAGGGGGATCAAGAAATGATCCGTCCAAGGGAGTGGGTTTGGAGTGCCTACCACGAGCTCTTGCAGGTTACTGAAAACAGGGTCGAGAAGATGACCTTTGATGTGCGTAGATGTAAATCCTTTCTGGATGAGCTGAAGCGCTAAGAGATTCATTGATAGCTCATTGGCCGTATGATCGGCGGGATCATCTAGGTGGATTATTAAGATCCCCAAGCACAGTAAAATTTGACGGGGCTAGGGCCAGGTTAGCAACGGCGGTGGAGAGGCCAGTAAGAAATTGCCCTACAGCCCGGGGGGGGCGATAAATTAGTAAACCAGAGAAGGTGCTTGTCGGAGAAAACACTATAGAAAAGGCCAGGCTCTCGCAATCCGATAGGGAGTCTGTGGTAGTCCGACAATTGAAGGTCTCTTTAAAGATAATAGCTAGACCCCCTCCTCTGCCAATCTTGCGATCAGCCCTGAGTATTAAATAGCCCGGGGGGAGGGTTTGAACAAGGACAGGAACAGCTTCACCATGAAGCCATGTCTCGGTTAAGAAAAGAGTGTCAGGTTTTAGCTCTTCCAATAATAAATATGTGGTTCTATTACAGACGGACCTGACATCACCTATCGAAGAGGGGTATCCCTTAGAAATTTACTAAGCCCGAGTTACCCTAGAGTGAGAACGACAGAGAGTTGGTTGACTCCGCGTACGATGGGATTTTATGGATGTGGCCATTGTAATGTATTTAAGTAGGCATGCAAAAAGAAAACACATTTCAATGGCCCTGGTGACAAAACATATAGGATTATGTCCAATATCCATTCTTACATGAAATTTGTTGTATACATCAATGAGTGCTAATGCAGTAAGAGGTATGTGGGCAGCACCATAAGGACCTTACGTGAAAGAATAGGGTAACATATGAGAGCTGTCAAACAGGGGGATATCAGATATCCCATTGCAGCACATACAGCGCAATGCCCTTCACAGACCAAAAATAGAGACTTTACATTTTATGGAATTGACCAAACCCTGAGGCACCCTAGAGGGGGTAACAGGGAATTGACTTTACGCAGACGAGAAGCCTTTTGGATTCTCAGACTACGCAGCACAGAAACAGGGCTCAATCTGGATCAGTAGCTTCATTACTTTCTGGGAAGATAAATGTATGTTTGGGTGGCATGCATATTTAATGGTTATAACTTGCAATATACCTGGGAGGTTGTGTTGATTACCATTACTGTCATGTCTACTGATGAATATTAGTACTAGTATTAAGACAAAGATATGAATTTTGGTTTGCCTTTGTTTTGTTAAGAAGTTTGAGGAGATCTTACAATATGGATGTTAGTTTTCATTATAATTTTTTAGATATTACACTTTTTAATTCTTGACAGATTAGGGTTTTACGTAATCTGAGCTAATGCGATATCTGTAAGCAATTCGAGGGGATGGAGAAATCCAGTATATGTGGAATATAACAAGCATTGGTTCTGATGATGGATCGATTCTAATACATTTAGGTATGTACCGATATCAAGAAATATCATAATAACAAAGATTGGAACTGTAGCCACATGTTTCGTCTGAGCACAATGTGTCAGTATAGGGTCACATGAGAGGACTTATAGGATAATATGTATCCTGCTGCATATAGACATATTATGTAACAAACACTGAGGTTTGTGAGACAAGGTGACCCTCCCAGTTCGTTTTAGAAAGCGGGAGACTATTACTGTCTGTGACATATTCCAAGATGGCGCCCGCTGAGAGGCTTTTTTATCGTTTCTGTATAAATGCATGACATTGAGGTATAAATAGCCCTGTCTTGCGTAAATAGAATTCTTTCATGCGCGCTTATTAGCCTCCGTGAGAATTTACATTAAGAAGTCCGATACGTGATATTTGAGTTATCAGTGTACACTTAGATGGCTCCCAGGGTGGAAGGACAGAGTGTGCTGTCCTCTCTCCATGAATATAGCTCCCAGGACGTGGGAGGTATTTAATTGCAGTAACGCGTATGTCCGTGTCTCGTTCTCGAGAACACGGCTGGTTGCTTGACAGACGGATTACTTCGTTAAGCGGTAAGACATTGAAGAGTGTGGATGCATGGTACAATACGGATTGGGGAAATCGCTTTGGTCTGAATGCGGCGTGTTGGAGACGTGGGGCAGATAGTACATGCCCATTAGAGAAAGCATGTGTAAGCAAGGTAGTGTGTGTTCAGAACACGCTAGAAATATGTTTTGTGACTCATTGTTCATACTTTAACACTCAAAATTAGTAAGATTTAGTGTGAGTTTGACAATTTTGGGGATGTGTGGCTATATATTGACCGTGACTCACATTAGAAAGTCGTATATACTGAGGCATTTCTTTTAAATTTCAGAGTTTGCCTAATTGGATCGAATTAAGATTCCATACAAGTTTGGAGCTGGAATACTTGACTGTAACAGCGGATATCGTCTATTGTTTATTGTGAGATGGAATTATCACCATATGAAAAGTAGGTGATAATGTGATTAGAATTGATGTTTTTGTTTTAACAGAGGAGAGTAGGCCTATGTATAACGTGGTCGTTCTGATTATACTTCTGTGTCTCTCATTGCATAGATTTCTACTGGAGATATTGGAGGTACTTGAGGAATTTTCATTTATGCATGAGTTTTGGTTTGTAAGTGGTTGGTGTCCATTTCACTTTTCCGTCCTCGCTCCGCTATTTTTGACACGTATTAGAGATATGCGGGTTTTGCAGCGTGAATCTTTCTGGATTCACTATGCTGTGCATTATTCCGCCATCTCGTGGTTGGGTCCGGATTCGTAGTCTTTTCTTTGTTTTTGTGTTTTTTTTTGTTGGCCCAGGTGGGCGGCGACGCCCCACCATTTGGTGTCTTCGGTGACGTCGTCGCGCTTCCGGCGGAAGCTCCCACCTTTGGTAGCCATCTTCAGATTCTTTTTTCCGCCGTGGGGTCTGGATCGTTGCCGAGAAGTTCCAGAAAATTTTGGACGAAGAATCTCAAAGTCGAAATATCATCACAAAGGATGGATTCCTGAGACACCGGACGACGACACAAGTACCGGAGACAACAAGAAGGACGACGAGGTAGAAGGTCCACGACCGAAATCTCGACGCCTACGGAGAATGCGCTCGCAGGGGGCTCCCTGAGCGCGGTTATGGACAAGACTCCGTTCAAGTTTTGCAAAAACTGCCACCACAAGTACGCCCAAAAAGACCAGCACCCAGTCTGCAACCTCTGCTTGCCGCTCGACCACATCAGCGAAGACTGCAACGCGTGCTCGGCGTTCACCCCGAGACCCTCCGGGTGAGAGACAGACAGAGAAGGGCGAACTACAACATGCAGGGCCAGGGACCAGCACCATCGCTCCGAGACCTGGGCCTCTCGAGCGGAGAGGAAGACAACATCGCTGAGGGACCAGAGGACTGCGCTGTCGTCTAGGTCCATAAGAAAACGTCAAAGGAGGTAAGGGAGTCGTCGACCCCAAAACACCAAAGCGACGCTCGAAAGAGTGAAGCCAGAACACCTAGCGACACTACTAGAAGTGTAGCAAAGTCCTCGAAGGGAGCGTTGCCGCCGAAACCCTCGACGAAAGCAACAGCATCCAAGGACAAGCAGTCGAGCGGATCCTTTGACAAGGACTCACAATCGGCGAAAGCTTCCGAAAAAACAAAGGCGTCGAAGGTCACCTCCGAAAGGGAAGCCTCGGCACCGAGGAAGGAAGGCCCGGCGTCTGTTTCGACGACCGCGAAGAGAAGCACTGCACCACTCGATGCCGAAAAGGCCCACGAGATGGCGAAAAGAAAAGGAGGCTCGAGGCAGAGATGGCGAGCATCCTGCAACGGAAAAAGACTTCGACGACAAGATGAAGCAATACGCTATCCCATCGAAGCCAGCCCACGAGGCGCTCGAGGAGTTCGAAGCTGAATACATCGAGCCCCCTACAACACCTGAACAACTCGAAGACCAGGACGAAGAAGACTACTACTTCGAAGCCGAAGGCGAAGAAGAGATGCAGTCTTACCGGGACTCGGCGTCCTCGGAGGTACAAGACATAGACTGGCAAGACCTCGACGCAGAGTCACCAGAAGAAGGGGTAGACTCTTACCCCTCGAGGCCTTCGCCGCCAGACGACATCGGAGTCTACAATGAGGTCAGTCCAGAAAGCTGCAATGACATATGGGGTCGAAATGCAGGAAGAAAAAACAAAGGCAGGTTTCCTCTTCGAAACCCTGCTCCCTCAACAGACAAGGAGCCAATTCCTACCCATGTTGCCTGGCGTCCTTGACCAGGGAAGGGAGGCCTTCAGGGAACCGGCAGTCTGCAAGGCGGTTACACCTAGAAGCGAGAAGAAATATAAACATTCTACAAAAGACCCGGCGTACATCCAAGGGTCAGTACCAGCGGACTCCATTATCGCTGCAACGGCCAGAAAAGGGCCGGTGTGCCCACCAACACAGGCCCACCTCCAGACAAGGAGAGCAAGCGAATAGACCTTACAGGACGAAAAGTGGAGAGGAACGCAGCCATACACTGGCGCATCGCCAACTCCAACGCCCTCATCAGCAGGCATGCGTACCAGCATTGGGCAGAAATGAGTCAGCTCATTAAACACCTGCCAGAAGGACACCAACAAAGGGCAAATTACCTAGCGGAGGAAGGCAAGGCCATCGCTAACACTTGCTTAAAGTCAGCTTTGGACGCAGTAGAGAACTCCAGCAGGCAAATGATGATAGGAGTAAATGAGAGGAGACACGCATGGCTCAGGATCTCCGGCCTCAAGCCATAAGTACAGAGCAACATCATCAATACACCTTTCGACGGTGAGAAACTGTTTGGGGCAACAGTTGACAACAAGTTGACTCAACTGAAAACGGACAACGAAACTGCAAGGTCCATGGGAGCGCTGCAGTTCAGGGGCATGAGAAGAGGAAACCCCTCAAGGCGACCCAGTGGTAGAGGGGGCAATGCACCCACCACTTCACACCAATCACCCCAGCAAGGATATCAGGGGAACAACCAGGGCCAAAACCTGCAGGGACAACAGCAGCAAAATTGGCAGTACCAACCAAGAGGACGGTCCTTTCGAGGGCGCGGGTACGGACGGGGACAGGCCCGAAGAGGGGCCAGCAGCCCACCTCAAAGTGACTCCAGACACAAACCACACCCTCCCCAGTTAACACCAAGGGAGAGGAGAAGTCCACAAAGGAACAAAATAAGGAACACACACATACAACAAATAACCACCAAGCATACAACACCGGTGGGAGGAAGATTAGGAAAATTCCTCACACAATGGAGGGAAATTACCACGGACAAGTGGATACTAAACACCATACAGCACGGGTACTGCATAGACCTCCTAAAACACCCGCCGGGAAAAAACCAAGACATCGGACAATACCCGCAAGGGAACTCGCCCTCCTCCGTCTAGAAGCAGAGGAGCTGCTACAAAAAAGAGCAATAGAACTAGTCCCAAAAACCAAAGAAACAAGGGAGTATACTCAACATACTTCCTTGTGCCAAAGGTAGACGAAACACTAAGACCAATACTGGACCTCAGATTCCTGAACAAGTTCATAAAAACTCAAAAATTCAAAATGACTTCACTTCAGGAAGTAATACCACAAATCCAAGAAGGGGATTACATGGCGACCTTAGACTTGAAAGATGCATATCTGCACATACCCGTCAACCACAAACACAAACGTCTATTAAGATTCGTGATAGGCCACGAACACTACCAGTTCACAGTGCTGGCCTTCGGACTAAAGTCCGCACCAAGGGTGTTCACAAAATGCCTAGCAGCAGCCGCTGCGCACCTTCGGAGGAAGAGCATACATGTATACCCCTACCTCGACGACTGGCTTGTGAAAGCAGGATCATACAAACTCTGCAAAGACCACATCGAACAAGTCATACAAACACTGTCCACACTAGGTTTCTCAATACACTGGGAGAAATCGTCAACAGAACCTCAGCAGATCAAAATATTCTTAGGGGCACTAATAGACAGCACACAGTCCAAGGTGTTCCCCAGCGACAAGAGAACTATAGCGCTCCTGAGGGAAACACGTCATTACCGCAAGGGGCAAGTTCTGACAGTGAGGACGGTGAGCAGACTAATGGGAATGATGGCATCATGCATTCACCTTGTCCCACATATCAGACTGCACATGAGACCGTTCCAAGAATGGATACAGCAGCAGTGGTCACAAGCGACAGGGAGTTGGGAAGATCTAGTGGTTGTCACACACGCAGTGCAGCAAGAAATAGCGTGGTGGAAGGAAAAGAACATATTACAAGGGAAGCCATTCACACAGCCAACTCCAACAGTGACCGTCACAACGGACGCCTCACAGCAGGGCTGGGGCGCACACATGGACAGACTCCGCGTCAGGGGGCTGTGGTCACAACAAGATGCAGTGAAACACATCAACGTCCTAGAACTAAAAACAGTGTTCCTAGCCTTAAAAACCTTTCAAAAGCAGCTTTACGGGAAGCGAGTGCTGATACAAACAGACAACACAACAACGATGTTCTACATCAACAAACAGGGTGGAACACAGTCAACACCGCTATCAAGCCTGGCACAAGAGATCTGGAGATGGGCCATCCCTCTAAGGATAGACCTGCTAGCAATACACCTTCCAGGAATAGACAATGTGGAAGCAGACCGACTCAGCAGGCAGACGTCTGCATCCCACGAATGGGAACTCAACCAGCAGGAGGTGCAGCGGCTGTTCCAAAAGTGGGGAACACCACGGATAGACCTGTTTGCAACACTCCACAATGCAAAATGCCAACATTACGCATCCAGACAACCGGACCAAAGGTCCCCAGGGAATGCGCTATGGATAAGTTGGTCGAACGAATTTGCATACGCTTTTCCCCCGATACCACGGTTACACAAGGTACTCAGCAATTGCAGGAGCAGCAGCATGACACTGATATTGGTGGCACCTCAGTGGGCCAGACAATCATGGTTCTCACAGATAATGGAAATGGCGCAGGAACCAGCACACAGGTTCAGCAGAAGGAAAGACCTCCTCACAATGCAAGACGGAAAAGTGCTCCACCCAGAACCAGACAGCCTCAGCCTAGCAGCATGGCTCCTGAGGACCTAGAATTCGCACACCTCAAACTACCTCCAAGCACCATGGCAGTACTCAGAGAAGCAAGGAGACCCACTACAAGAAAATGCTACATTGCAAAGTGGAAAAGGTTCTCACAATGGTGCATTACAGAGGGACTGCAACGAAAAGTCACAAAAGAATCAACAGTACTGCGATACTTAACACACCTACTACAAAGCGGGCTGAGCTACTCGTCACTAAGGGTTCACCTAGCAGCCATAGTGGCCTACACCAGGGGAGAAGCGGTGAAAAGCTTCTTCACCTCCCAAGTGGTCAAAAGATTCCTGGAAGGGGCTAAAAGAATAGCCCCCTAAAAGGATGCCAGCCCCAAGCTGGAACCTCAACACTGTACTGACACAGTTGATAAAATCACCATTTGAACCCATACACAAGATCACACTGCACATGCTCACACTAAAAACGGCTTTCTTAGTGGCTATCACGTCACTGCGAAGAGTCAGTGAACTGCAGGCTCTCACACTACAAGAGCCCTACTTGCAAATACACAAGGACAGAATTGTCATGAGAACGGACCCACACTTCCTGCCAAAGGTGGTGTCGCGGTTCCATATCAATCAAACAATACAGATACCAAGTTTCTTCCAGAAACCTTCAACACCCTCAGAAAAGGCGCTACACACGCTGGACGCCAGAAGGGCAGTGATGCACTACATAGAAAGGACGAAGGAATGCAGGAAAACAAAACAACTCTTCGTTTCCTTCGCAAGCAGTTTCCTGGGACGACCAGTAACAAAAAATACCATTGCACGGTGGATTGCACAAGCAATACAACTCTGCCACAAGCAGGCAGGACAAGAATTACAAGGAGCCGCCCAGGCTCACTCAACAAGGAAAAGGGAGCAACGGTTGCGTTCCTAGCGAACACACCTATACAAGACATTTGCCAAGCGGCAACATGGTCTTCCGTGCACACGTTCACCAAACACTACTGTGTTGATATCCAAATGAACAAAGAGGCACAAGTAGGACAGAAGGTCTTACAGCACATTTTCAGCAACTAATGCTCATCTTCCACCCAACCACCGCAATAACAAAACCGCTACTAAGTCTATGCACAGCATAGTGAATCCAGAAAGATTCACGCTGCAAAACGAATAGTTTCTTACCAGTCGGTGTAGTTTTGCAGCTTGAAGACTTTCTGGATTCACTAGCGATCCCACCCGCCTCCGCCAGGAAGATAACATAGGAGGTTAAGGGTACAACTAGACTACATACAAGGTCTAAAGGGATCAAAGAATAATTGAAGGATTAAAGGTTAAAGACATAGACAACAAAAAACTGTAAGAGGAAAAGAAAAAAGAATCCGAAGATGGCTACCAAAGGTGGGAGCTTCCGCCGGAAGCGCGACGACATCACCGAAGACACCAAATGGTGGGGCGTCGCCGCCCACCTGGGCCAACAACAAAAAAAACACAAAAACAAAGAAAAGACTTCGAATCCGGACCCAACCACGAGATGGCGGAATAATGCACAGCATAGTGAATCCAGAAAGTCTTCAAGCTGCAAAACTACACCGACAGGTAAGAAACTATTCGTTTTCCTACATCGGTCAGCTGGTTTAGTTTTGATTGGTGTTTTTCTGCACTTTTTCCGTCATTTCTTTTCTGCTTTCACGCATATCAGAGAGATATATGGGTTTTTGCATCAATGGGCTTGTACTCGCCTATATGTTTTTCTCCATTACCTAGATGCTGGGATTATAGGGTCCCCGTTTCCATCCTGATTATGAGACTTTCTCTTACTGAATAACTCTCAGGAATAAGGTTTCAGGGATCCTCTCTGTGCATGCTTGTATATGTGTCTCCAATCTGTGAGTGGAGCAACATTATAGTCACAGGGAGACCTTTAAAGATGTTTTCTGTACACCAGTTTATGTATGGTGTCACAATGGCTACTTTTTATTTGTTCACTCAGCCTTGAGAAAGTCGCGGGACAAATTCCCAATCTTTGCGACGAAACACGTGTTAAATTCCCAATGTTTGTGACGAAACACGTGTTGGC
The DNA here is from genome assembly GCA_963921515.1 of Calotriton arnoldi. Lineage (NCBI taxonomy): Eukaryota > Metazoa > Chordata > Amphibia > Caudata > Salamandridae > Calotriton > Calotriton arnoldi. Next base: position 1,834,483 of record CAWUFW010001518.1, read on the forward strand.
TGACAAAGAACTTTGTGAAGTAACGGAAGAAAAAGAATAAAGGAAGAAAAAAAAGGATCACGAATACTGTGTTTCTAATTTGTGCACACTATTATGCATTACTATTGTTTTTACCTTGCAGACGTGTGCTGAGGATTGCATTTATCTGTTGTGTTGGCCTCGGCCACATTTTTTTGGGGAGGTTGGAGGTTCTCCTCACCTTACAGCAGCGTCCTCCGATACTGTTTATGACTGATAGATGTGTGACTTCTCCCAAGTGGCGCCATTATACCTAGTATTATACCACTGATCATTGGAGTTTTGCAACTAGTCACCTGCTCCAGACAAGTAGTAAGTTTTCCAGAGGTTGAGTCCGAGTTGGGTGATAGGGAGAAAACAATCTGAGTGTCGTCCGCGTATGACACTGTCGTAAATCCTGAAGAACAAACGATGTCTGATAGCGGGCGCACATACACATTAAAAAGTGTCAGGCTCAAGGAGGAGCTCTGCGGCACTCCACATTCAAGCTGATGCGTCTCAGATGGAAAGGACACTTCACTGACTTAAAAGCTCCTATTTGCTAGAAACAAGGTTAAACATTTTAACCTGTAATTCCAGTCTCTTCTAACCTCTGACACAGGATTGAGTGGGAAACTGTATCAAACGCTGCGCTCCAATCCAAAAAGATGAGTGTAGCTGACCCGCCCTGGTCAAGTATCTTTTTAATGTCCTCTTTGACCAATAAAAGAGCTGTCTCTGTACTGCAGCCAGATCGTAAACCAGTCTGTGTATGGTGCAGTAAGTTGTTAGAATCCAGGAAGTCAGAGAGGATGCCATTTAACAATTATCCAGGGTTTTACTGACTCCTGGAATTAACAAAATGGGTCTATAATTTTCTTTTCCGGGTCCAGGGATGGCTTCTTCAGCAAAGCGCGAATGATAGCGTGTTTCTAAGTATCAGGAACATCTCTGCTTTCTAAAGATAGATTGTAAATGACCGTAAGAGCTGAAATGAAGGCCTCACTCCTTTTCATCAGAATGTCTATGGGGGCCGGGTCCAGTGGTGAGCCCTACTTCACTGTATTTGCTGCAGTTAAAACATCAATTTTACTCAGTTTTGGGAAAGTTGAGAGTTCCACCATTGGCTTCTCAACTTCCATTCTGTTGACTATAATGGGGTGGGGGGTCTGATGGTCTTGATAGGGAGTCGTAGATAAGCCTGACATTTCCTAAAAAATAATTGCCCAGCAGCTTACACCGTTCCTTAGAAGAAGGGGGGCCCGCTCCAGTAATATTAGGTTTTAAAAGGAGTTTAAAATTGTGTATATTTCTTTTGAGGAATGTGGAGATTGACCAAGCCAGTTGTCAAAGTCTTTTAACCTGTCTTTGCGGATCATCTGCTGATACTTCTTTTGAGCTTTCTTATAAATTTCTTTATTAACCTCATCATATTGGGGTCTCCATTTCTTTTCATATTGTTTGCATTCTTTCTTGAGCTCTTTTTTATCTCCGGCGAGAACAATTTAGCATGGGTTCTAGCTCGGGAGAGTTTGCAAGCATTCCTAGGAACTAGCGTATCTAACACTGAATTAATCCATTTATTAAAGGTCTCATAAGAGGCGAAAACATCACCTTCTAACCTAGAAGCAGACTTGTCCAGAGCTGCTTCACAGTTTATATTATCCAGTTTAGCCCATTGTCTGGTTGATTTGACTTGAGCTCTATTAGCTTTGGGCATTACCGAACTGTGAATATGAATGGAACCAACAGGTGATCTGACCAGGTGACTTGCAGAGGGCATTCACTGTCATGGTCGGGATGTTTGTAAAGACCGGGTCCAGGATATAGCCCTTAGAAGTAGGCAGCGTAACCAATTGTGCAAGCTGAATTGCTAATAAATCTTATCTAAAATAACTAGCCTGTGTACATGACTTATCATATATATGAATATTCAGATTCCCCAGTAGCGTAAAATTGGCTGTCTGAAGGCCATGTGCCGCTACGATTTCTGGCATGGTCTGTACAAACCCTGGTGGGCGATATAGGAGTAATCCAGAAAAGGTATATGTCTGTGAAAGTTTTATTAGAAAAAGCTTATTTTCACAGTCTGCAATGTCGAGAGGGGACGACTTGCAGTCGAGATTATCTTTAAAAATGATGGCTACACCACCTCCTTTCTTGCCTAACGGTCATTTTTCACAGTTGCATAGCCAGGTGGAAGAGCTGCTACAATATATGGGCAACTATCCTCATTCAGCCATGTCTTTGTTAAAAATAGAACTTCGGTACGGTTGTCTTACAGTAAAGTGTACAGCTCGGGCTATGTTTAGGGAGTGACATGCAGTTTAGAAGGAACATTTGCCAGCCAGTAACCAGCTGTTTGAAAGTTGTATATGCTTTTCTTACAGCATTGGAATTTTCAATATCTATGCATGCAAATTAAACAGACCAGTGCAATTTGCACACTTATTGGGCATAGTATCAGGGTCCAAGGAGTGAAGACAGTCTTTCCTAGACATGCTATTAAACCTTTTCAGGGCCTCAGAGGTGTAATGTACATGATCTGGGCCAAAAAGGGCAGAGTTTCTGGCTCCTGGCCACAGACGGGCGCAGACGGGCTTGCCTTTGGCACGCCGGTGGTGCGCCCGCTGTGCACGTCCGCTGCGCTGCCATGCACCGGGCCTCATTAAGTAGTGTTTCAGGGGTAAAAGGAGCTGGACCGTCAACCAAGATGGCGCCCGCTCTCGTGCTAACGGAAGGCAACTGGCTCTGAACACGGCCAGGAAAGACTTAGCTCCAACTTTGAAGATGCAAAGTCAGCTACTGACTAACAAGGCAGTAAGTAATCTCCTTACAAGCCCCCAACCCACTCTTCTTGTTCTAAATGAACCGTAAATAGCAGCTTAAGAAAATCTGCAAACACGCTTTTTTGATACAAACAATGCAGAGATAGGTAGTTAAGTGCAGAGAAGGTTTCTTTAAAAGAGCTTTAAAACCGGTTAGAAAGAGCTTTAAACGAGCTGAAACAACGAGCCTCACTGTATCTTGTGTGGTTGCTGCCGCGCACCGGGCCTCATTAAGTAGTGTTCTGAGAGTAAAAAAAGCTGGACCACCAACCAAGATGGCATCCGCTCTTGTGCTAATGGAAGGCAACTGGCTCTGAACACGTCCATGGAGGACTTAGCTCCAAAATGCCCAGAGCACCAGCTTTGAGATGCAAACTCAGCTTCTGACTAACAAGGCGGTAAGTAATCCTTACAAGCCCCCCACCCACTCTTCTTGTTCTATATGAACCGTAAGTAGCAGCTTAAGAAAATGTGTAAACACGCGTTTTGATACAAACAGTGCAGAGATAGGCAGTGCAGAGCAGGTTTCTTTAAAAGAGCTTTAAAACAGGTTAAAAAGAGCTTTAAAACAGCGAGCCTCACTGTATATTGTGAGCATAGCTGTGGAGTCACTGATTATTGTGTTTCGTGAATTTGATTGCATAAACTACCTGAGATATGGGTCATGATATGTGGAAAGAGTGAAGAAGCTAGAGGTGGAAAAACCATACATCTACAGTAAATTAATCCAAGGACATTTTGAGGTGAAAGACAGAGATGGAAGGTTCAATGCTGTGGCTCCAGATATGAAACTGGAACAGATGATCTAGAGATCATGGAAATGCTCCATCGGGAATTTTTGGTCAGACACATAAAAGGGAATATGTTACTCAATGGCAGCTAGTTAACCATGAAGTCCTTTCTATTTGCAATGTTTTCAGAGAGATGACAAATTCAAAATTAATGGACCATCGTGAAACTGTTCCTCACCACGAACTTGTAGGAAAGAGAGGGAACCGTTTTAATAAAGATGTTGACAGCCTTCTTCATTTCATTCAGCAGCAAGGAAACCCCGTTGAAATGACTGAGCCTGTGTGACTACACAACTTCGTGACCAAACAGTATGGGGATAACGATATAGAAAAATGCATACTAGATGTCCTGGAACATGGACCAAAACTATATGCAGAACTTGAGCTGGAGAAATATGTATTGAAAGAGAAAAAGCTGTTTGACATAATCACTAAAGCTAAACTTCCACACTTTAATTGCCATAGTAAGAGTTTTATCCAACCAGCCACTACAAAACAAGTCACAAAAAAACAACTTTCGCAAGCACATAGAGAGATGGATAGAGCAAAAAAAAAGGGTGAATTTATTAAGGATATTCTGTTGCATGATCTTCTTCCAACAAACACATTATTTAATGGAGATGCTGCAACCAAACCAGTGAAGCACAAACTCGAACAAGAACTCTAAAAAAAACTTTCACCTAAAGAATTTCAATGTGAAAAGGTTCCCTTATTGAAAACTGCTGTTGTTGTGGACTAAATGTCACAATTGCGAATGGTCAAGATTTCATCTATGCAAAACGTCAGAGAGGTCGTTCAGACTGTTCTACAGATATCGAAGTTGGTGTCTACCTTGCAAGAACTGCACATTGTCTTTGACAATTAGCTTGAACTATCTGTCAAAGGATGTGGGAGAATCAGATGAATGTCTACAAGTGGAACAATTGACCTTTCCTGCATCAAAAATTTGACACCTATACCTGTGCAACTTGTTAAGTTCTGTTCATCAACATCGAACAAGATGAACTTGGAGATGTTAACTCGCCAAAACATTGCTGATGTTTCAGTGAACACTGAATTTTCAATTATTGCAAGTAAAATGATTGTCAATTAGGAGTTGGTGCCCTTAGTGATATATTCGAAAGGTATGAGCCATATTGTTCAAGAACTTAACAGCAAATTGTAGGAAGCTGACCTTCCTGTTGTGCCACATGTTGAGTGGGCTATTCGAAATGGTTCCAGTCGAGTCATTTTACTGTCAAATGACACAAGTGTTATTTATTGCAATGTTCATAAGTCAAGGATTGTAGAGTTATGGATACGTTATGGAACAGGCGAAAAAAGACACTTAATCCAGCTTCATATTCTGTAAAAGAAACTTGACCTAGAGATGCCCGGTGTTCTTATCAAGGCACATATTCTTACAGGTGACACTATGAGCAAAATTGGAACAAAGCTTGGAGCTTTAACTGCTGAACCTGTGAAGTTTCTAAACAGATTTGCTGAGACAGAAGAAGAATGTGACTTTAAAGACGTAGAAAAATACCTTGTGCGTGTGTAGAAAAAGAGCATACATTTGACGATCTTTGGTACAGTGAGTTCAAGAGATCAGTCGCGCTAAGTGACCTTCCACCGATGTCATATTCTGTGCGTGGACACATTAAAATAGCATTCTACTTGATCAGAAGATGTGTAAATGTTTTGGATCATGCATATGTAGAGAGACCCGTATGAATTTGGTTGGGAAGATATTGATGGGGTGCTAAACCCTACAAAATTTCTAAAGCCTCTACCCCCAGAACGTACATATACTCGCAAAACCTGTGCTACAAAAAAAAAGACCCTGTCAATATGCTCTTCTCAAATGTTCAACATTCTGCAAATGTACCACGAGCGATTGCCGAAACAAATAAATAAAGTGAACTATGAAAATGTGTCTAAAACAGGAGTGCTAAACATTATTGTTTTTTCTTTATATTCAGATCATAAACATTGTTTGGTGTATACATAAAAGGATTAAAAACCATTATTATTTGTTTAATTTCTATATATTTCTCTTCTTCCTCTATTACAGTCGCCATTTTGGAAAATGGCAGAAGGATTTGTCTGTGGAGGTAATTTCCTGTCTCTATAAGACTACTTGACCCCCAAAACCTATATTTTGAATTCCAAAATGAAGTATATAGGTCTCATTGTGCCTAAAATATTTCATCATCACTACAACACATCCGCCATTTTTAAAAATGTCGTCCAGAAAAATTCGGCCCAGAACTGCAATGTTTACCCAAGCTAAATTACTTCTCTAATGATCCAAAAACACAAATCAAAAATGAAAATCTCTGGACAACAAATTTTTTAAGTAGGTAGATCAGGGGGCCGGGATTATTAGTGATGCTACCCTGAAGTGGACTGTATTAAGTGATCCTGTCAGTCATTTGTACATGGTATGATAGTCCACGTATTAACTACAGATATTTACACGTTTGTCATCTTTGAAATTCTAATTATTTTGCTAGGTCCACAAAGGATTTTGTGTGGTGTATATTCCAGGCGTTTTCCAATTTAGAGATGCCTATTTTGTCTCAGCATGTGAAACCCTTAGGAGTATTCATTGTCTTCCTTTAACCAGTTGCCTTGCCAAAGCCCCACAACTCTGCGCCATACAGCGCTGCGCTAACCGCCTTCAGATCATAGACCTGCAAGGCGGCAGCGACCGGTCTACTATGCGAGGAACGATGTTCCCTCCCTAGCACTCCCGTGACACGCTTGTGGCCCAGTAACATCTTGGTTATGTGGGGATTCCAGGACATTCTATCTGAGAGGCGGACACCCAGGTAGTCGAAGGTACCGACTCTTTCCAGGGGGGACCCATCTAGCACTACACTGTCTTTGAAGGACTTATGCGGGTTAAAGGCCATGAATTTGGATTTGGTAGTGTTAATGACCAAACCCCTGGTATCACAGAATGATTGAAATCTATTGAGCAGAAGCTGAAGTCCCGCTGGAGTCTTGGACACCAGCAGGGTATCGTCTGCAAACAATAGGGTTGGTACCTTGTCCCCCCCCCAAGGTTGGTGCGTCTGCAGGTTCTTGTTGCAGAAAGCTGACCACCCCCTTCATATGCAATGAGAAAAAGGTGGGAGCCAAGACGCAACCTTGGCGCACTCCCCTACTAACTGGGATACGCTCTGTAAGTTGTCCCTGTGGCCCCCATCTGACCTGTGCATAGTTCCCCACATGCAATTGAACTAGCAAGCTGAGGATAGGTGGCGGAATCCCCATGTCATTAAGCACAAGCCATAGCTTATGCCTGGGAACTAAGTCGAAGGCAGTCTTTAGATCAATAAAAGCTAGATAAAGACTGCTCCGACCGATCATAACTTTCCAGTAGAGGAGCAGGAGACAAAATACTTGGTCGATAGTCCCCGTCATTTCCCTAAAACCTGCTTGGTATTGGGATAAGATTGCATTTTCTTCCTCCCAAGCCTGGATTTTGTGCAGAAGGGCTCTACAGAAGACCTTTTGGAGGGCATCTAGCAAGCTGATAGGCCTGTAATTTGAGGGTTACCTCTGTCCCCTTTTTTAGGTCTCGCCTAGCGATGCAGCGCATGCGCTGCTCGCCTTGGCGAGACCTATTGTCGTCGGTTTGGTGGGCGAAGGGGGACAGCCGATGTGCACGCTCACGGCGTCTCTATCAGCTTGCCCCCGGACAGCAGATGGGCACGCGCATGGCGTCTCTTCACTTTCGAGCGGTCCCACCGCGCGCTTTCACTTTTGCGCGCTCGAGCTCACGGCGTCTCTATCAGCTTGCCCCCGACAGCAAATGGGCACGCGCACGGCGTCTCTTCAGTCTTCACTTTCACTTAGCACGATCCAAATCTGTATGTTGTAAGTCCGTATGATGTACTTTTATGTTTAAAACGATTCTGGGGAGCGATGAGGAAGGGTGGCACTGGAAGGGTTCAATACCAGTTACATGGGTGCTTGCTTTCTAGTATTACGTTTTGTTGTTTCCTAATAGTTATATGTATCTTTATGCTTATTTCTCTCCGCAGCCATTTCTTACACCGGGCTTGTATTGTTGCATTTGTATTTGTTTATTTATTTAATTATTTTGGAGCGCCGTCTGCTAACTTTAGCGGCGGCGCTTCAGGTCAGCAGAGCTGCTTTAGAGGGAGAGAACCAGGTCAGCAGAGCCGTTGTAGAGCCAGAGAACCAGGTCAGCAGAGCTGCTCTAGAGCCTAAGAACCAGGTCAGCAGAGCTGCTCTAGAGCCAGAGAACCAGGTCAGCAGAGCTGCTGTAGAGCCATAGAACCAGGTCAGCAGAGCTGCTTTAGAGCCAGAGAAACCAGGTCAGCAGAGCTGCTTTAGAGGGAGAGAACCAGGTCAGCAGAGCCGTTGTAGAGCCAGAGAACCAGGTCAGCAGAGTTGCTCTAGAGCCTAAGAACCAGATCAGCAGAGCTGCTCTAGAGCCAGAGAACCAGGTCAGCAGAGCTGCTGTAGAGCCATAGATCCAGGTCAGCAGAGCTGCTCTAGAGCCAGAGAACCAGGTCAGCAGAGCTGCTGTAGAGCCAGAGAAACCAGGTCAGCAGAGCTGCTTTAGAGGGAGAGAACCAGGTCAGCAGAGCTGCTTTAGAGCCATAGAACCAGGTCAGCAGAGCTGCTTTAGAGCCAGAGAACCAGGTCAGCAGAGCCGTTGTAGAGCCAGAGAACCAGGTCAGCAGAGCTGCTGTAGAGCCAGAGAAACCAGGTCAGCAGAGCTGCTTTAGAGGGAGAGAACCAGGTCAGCAGAGCTGCTGTAGAGTCATAGAACCAGGTCAGCAGAGCTGCTTTAGAGCCAGAGAAACCAGGTCAGCAGAGCTGCTTTAGAGGGAGAGAACCAGGTCAGCAGAGCTGCTTTAGAACCAGAGAACCAGGTCAGCAGAGCTGTTGTAGAGCCAGAGAACCAGGTCAGCAGAGCTGCTCTAGAGCCTAAGAACCAGGTCAGCACAGCTGCTCTAGAGCCAGAGAACCAGGTCAGCAGAGCTGCTGTAGAGCCATAGAACCAGGTCAGCAGAGCTGCTTTAGAGCCTGAGAAACCAGGTCAGCAGAGCTGCTTTAGAGGGAGAGAACCAGGTCAGCAGAGCTGCTTTAGAGCCAGAGAACCAGGTCAGCAGAGCCGTTGTAGAGCCAGAGAACCAGGTCAGCAGAGCTGCTCTAGAGCCTAAGAACCAGGTCAGCAGAGCTGCTGTAGAGCCATAGATCCAGGTCAGCAGAGCTGCTCTAGAGCCAGAGAACCAGGTCAGCTAAGCTGCTGTAGAGCCAGAGAAACCAGGTCAGCAGAGCTGCTTTAGAGGGAGAGAACCAGGTCAGCAGAGCTGCTTTAGAGCCATAGAACCAGGTCAGCAGAGCTGCTTTAGAGCCAGAGAACCAGGTCAGCAGAGCTGTTGTAGAGCCAGAGAACCAAGCCAGCAGAGCTGCTCTAGAGCCTAAGAACCAGGTCAGCAGAGCTGCTCTAGAGGCAGAGAACCAGGTCAGCAGAGCTGCTCTAGAGCCAGAGAACCAGGTCAGCAGAGCTGCTCTAGAGCCTAAGAACCAGGTCATCAGAGCTGCTCTAGAGCCAGAGAACCAGGTCAGCAGAGCTGCTGTAGAGCCAGAGAAACCAGGTCAGCAGAGCTCCTTTAGAGGGACAGAACCAGGTCAGCAGAGCTGCTTTAGAGCCCTAGAACCAGGTCAGCAGAGCTGCTTTAGAGCCAGAGAACCAGGTCAGCAGAGCTGCTTTAGAGCCAGAGAACCAGGTCAGCAGAGCTGCTCTAGAGCCTAAGAACCAGGTCAGCAGAGCCGTTGTAGAGCCAGAGAACCAGGCCAGCAGAGCTGCTTTAGAGCCTAAGCACCAGGTCAGCAGAGCTGCTTTAGAGCCTAAGAACCAGGTCAGCAGAGCTGCTCTAGAGCCAGAGAACCAGGTCAGCCGAGCTGCTGTAGAGCCAGAGAAATCAGGTCAGCAGAGCTGCTTTACAGCCAGAGAACCAGGTCATTAGAGCTGCTCTAGAGCCTAAGAACCAGGTCAGCAGAGCTGCTGTAGAGCCAGAGAAACCAGGTCAGCAGAGCTGCTTTAGAGGGAGAGAACCAGGTCAGCAGAGCTGCTTTAGAGCCAGAGAACCAGGTCAGCAGAGCTGCTTTAGAGCCAAAGAACCAGGTCAGCAGAGCTGCTCTAGAGCCAGAGAACCAGGTCAGCAGAGCTGCTCTAGAGCCATAGAACCAGGTCAGCAGAGCTGCTTTAGAGCCAGAGAACCAGGTCAGCAGAGCCGTTGTAGAGCCAGAGAACCAGGTCAGGAGAGCTGCTCTAGAGCCTAAGAACCAGGCCAGCAGAGCTGCTCTAGAGCCAGAGAACCAGGTCAGCAGAGCTGCTGTAGAGCCAGAGAAACCAGGTCAGCAGACCTGCTTTAGAGGGAGAGAACCAGGTCAGCAGAGCTGCTTTAGAGGGAGAGAACCAGGTCAGCAGAGCTGCTTTAGAGCCAGAGAACCAGGTCAGCAGAGCTGCTCTAGAGGCAGAGAACCAGGTCAGCAGAGCTGCTGTAGAGCCAGAGAAACCAGGTCAGCAGAGCTGCTGTAGAGCCAGAGAAACCAGGTCAGCAGAGCTGCTGTAGAGCCAGAGAAACCAGGTCAGCAGAACTGCTTTAGAGCCATAGAATCAGGTCAGCAGAGCTGCTCTAGAGCCTAAGAACCAGGTCAGCAGAGCTGCTCTAGAGCCAGAGAACCAGGTCAGCAGAGCTGCTTCAAAGCCAGAGAACCAGGTCAGCAGAGCTGTTCTAGAGCCTAAGAACCAGGTCAGCAGAGCTGCTCTAGAGCCAGAGAACCAGGTCAGCAGAGCTGCTGTAGAGCCAGAGAAACCAGGTCAGCAGAGCTGCTTTAGAGGGAGAGAACCAGGTCAGCAGAGCTGCTTTAGAGCCAGAGAACCAGGTCAGCAGAGCTGCTTTAGAGCCAGAGAACCAGGTCAGCAGAGCTGCTTTAGAGCCATAGAACCTGGTCAGCAGAGCTGCTGTAGAGCCATAGAACCAGGCCAGCAGAGCTGCTGTAGAGCCAGAGAACCAGGTAAGCAGAGCCGTTGTGAGCCAGAGAACCAGGTCAGTAGAGCTGCTCTAGAGCCAGAGAACTAGGTCAGCAGAGCTGCTGTAGAGCCAGAGAACCAGGTCAGCAGAGCAGCTCTAGAGCCACAGAACCAGGTCAGCAGAGCTGCTTTAGAGCCAGAGAACCAGGTCAACAGAGCCTCTGTAGAGCCAGAGAACTAGGTCAGCAGAGCTGCTGTAGAGCCAGAGAACCAGGTCAGCAGAGCCGCTCTAGAGCCACAGAACCAGGTCAGCAGAGCTGCTTTAGAGCCAGAGAACCAGGTCAACAGAGCCTCTGTAGAGCCAGAGAACCAGGTCAGCAGAGCTGCTTTAGAGCCAGAGAACCAGGTCAGCAGAGCCGTTGTAGAGCCAGAGAACCAGGTCAGCAAAGCTGCTTTAGAGCCAGAGAAACAGGACATTGGGGCTTATTTACAAGCCCCTTGCGCCGCCGCTGCGTCACTTTTTCCCACACAAAAATTGAAGCACCGGCAGTGCAAGGGACTTGTAAATAAGCCCCATTGTGCCCATTCGAACGCAATAAAACAGTTACGTAACCTTCACACCACGGAAAAGGTGAAATAAAGCACCAGTTTCTAAAGTTATTGCTCTTTCCACAGTTACTGGTAACTCAAGTCTCCTGCCTGAGGTCTACTACATTTATTGTAATTTAAAACTTCAGGTATCAAAATGCAAAGTTGTGTGAGCTATTAGCCTTACACTGGCTGAACAACTGCCTCCTACCATAGGACTGTTACGAGTGTCTACAAATCTAAGATTGTATTTTGGGAAGTAGATGATGCACCTCATGCCTGCAACATAAAACAAGCATTTGCAATGCAATAGGGCTGGCATTACTAAAAGTTTGAGCTATTGGCGTTGCAAATGATAATGTTTGTTAGTTTTGTAAAAAAATATTCCAGCAGTAGCATAAGTAATTAAATAAAATCCACGTAGACCACCAGTACCACCACCACTAACACCACCAGTACCACCAGTACCAATACCACTACCGCCACCGCTACAACCACAAGTACCATAACCACCACTACAATTATTACTATTACTACTCTGTGGTGATAGTAATAATAATAGTGGTAATTATGGTACTGGTGGAAAATTACTATTATAAATTACAATACCTGTTAATTTTTCAAAAGGCATTGCCATTTACAATACCAATAGCTCTAAAACTCGCAGTTCCGAGACCTATTGCATTGTAAATGCTTGTTATAAATTGGGACCACCTCGGCCCCTTCCATGACTCTAGAACTGGAGCACCATTGGCCAGGGCATTGGACAGGAGTAAGATGTAATTAGCCCAGCTTGGAATATCTAATAAGAATAAGTCCCCCGGTATGCCATCAGGCCCTGCCGCCTTAGACCGTATTATTCTCCTTAGAGAGGACTCGATCTCTTTCAGGGTGAAGAACTTGTTTGTCGAGTGCTGGATAAGGGGCCCAGCTTCCTCCATAGTGGACGTCTCCCCAGAGGCTGAGTAAAGCTTCAAAAAATGATCAAACCAGGCCTGGCCAGTAATATAAGTGGGTGGTGATTGTCCCCCTCCTTGGTTACCCCAGGCGACTAGGGACCAAAAAGATTTGGAATCTTTATCCACACTCGCTTCCTTTAATTGCTGCCACCGGGATTCATCCCAGGCCCGTCTCGCCTGATGCAGGGCTGACTTATAGCTCTTCCTAGAGGCTTTAATTAAGTCACCATCTTTTACTTTGATGGCTAAAGCTAGAGTTGAGCGTGCACGTTCACCATCCTTTGTGTACCACGGGACTGCTCCCCCTTTTGAAGTGCATGGCCTTCGGTCTGTTCTTGAATCAATGAAGTGGGAGCTGAGGTGAGCAAAGATACGAGTATGGGCGGTAACTATCTCATCCTCGCTACCTGGACATGTGGCCAGAGACTGAAGCTCGAAAGTGCCCGCTTTCAAGTCGTTATGTATGTTCCTGATCTTATCTTCCTGTAAGACTATCTTCCGCCATCTTAGAGTATGCCTGTCGTTGGATTGATGAACCTCCTTGGTGTTACTCACTTGGGCGCCTCTCATAGAGGTAGGGAGATCGTCCCACAGGGGCTTCATAATGAGACAGAGGGGATTATAATCACCGTCTGTTGTAACACCCACATTCATATCGATCACATTCCTCCAAAGCCCCACATCGAGGAGGATGTAGTCGATGCAGGATGGACCACTAGGCCTATTGAACGTGTTCGCGCCCAACCTATCAGAGGGGGTTCTTCCATTCACTGCGCTTAGCCGAAATTCTGCGCTTAGGGCATTCACTTGGAGTGCCAGCTTTGTCCATATCCTAACTGGAGGAAGGTCTAATTGGCGGACAGCCCATCTAGAGTCATCTTCATTCGACCACATTAAGTCCTCTATGTTTAGGGGCTCAAAGGAGGTGTTGAAATCGCCTGCTAATAATAGTCTTGAATAGGATGGGCACCTATGTAACTCCTCTTCCAGAAGGGTGAGCGAGGGTCTCCCCCCTTTGGTTCCCCTCACATAGATGTTAAGTAGGTCGATGGAAACGATTAGGACCTTTAATACGAACTCCCAGGATATCAGGACTGGGGCTTGGGAGAAGGATGATCTGACATCCCAGCGCGATTCCCACCCATATTATCAACCCCCCAGCTTGGCACCCTTTTCTTCTAGTGGTCGCTGGAAAGCAATAGCATGCATACCCAGATTTGTACGAAGGGACCAGGCTCCAGGTCTCCTGGAAAATACAAATGTCAAATCCCTCAATTAAGGTGTTCCAGTGAGGGAGTGACATTTTGCTTCTTAACCCTGCCACATTCCAGGAGACTATTCTAAGCTGCTGGTCAAGTTCTAGTCTGGGAAGCGGATCAGATCCTGGGGTAGCGGGACAGGTGCTGGTGGGGGACTGCATGATTACATGGCGGTCGATATTTCTACCAGGGTCGGGCTCTCTGGAAGTAAAACAGGATCCGCCCACCCCGGCCTCCTGAGCAGTTTCTTTTCCCCGCTCAATGGTCCTTCTCTGAATCGTCGATGGACTAGCCCTCATGATCATATTTGTTTTGTGTGTTGAAAAAGGCACAGCGTTAAAATGCTCCTCCCCCTGGAGTCAATCGTTCATATCTAAATGAGAACCCCAGATAGCTGCACCACGGTCAGCAGAGGAGCCAACAGCTCTTTGCATTTGTGAGTTATAGCGCTTAAATTGAATTCGAGAATCATCAGGGGAACAAGTGCGATATTCCAAAGCAAGAAGACCCTCAGCCAGATCTGCACCCTTAGGAATTAGTTCAATACAGTCATAGGGTTGATCAGGAGATGTAAGTCTTCTTGCCCTGATAACATCGTCACGGATCACAAAACGACACCTCCTGACGTAACGAATCCAATGAATCGCTTTGTTGGTTAGTGCATCTTCTCCCTCATACCCCACTCTCCCATTGAGTTTGGGGACATTGACCATATGAATTTTCTGAGCTAATGCTGAGTTAACAGGGGGTGGGAAGTTCGGCTTTGGCCTGTAGTGGTTTGAATGTACTGAATCTTGGTGCAAGATTATACTTCTTACCCCAAAGTATTTGGAAGGGCTGTTTCTGGACATTACAGTGGGGAAATGGTTAGTTGGAGTGGCATTTTGATAGGCTGGTCCTTGGGTATGAGAAATAACAGCACGGTGTGGACCGGGTTGCCTGTGGGGAAGGCAAACCCCTTCCGATGTGGCAGATAAAAGTGAAGCGGGTCCTGTACTAGTTGGATGGTTGAGTGTTCCCTGGGCGGGCTCAAGGGGCAATTGAGATCGCGTGTCGTTCTGTAGCAGTTGTTTGACCAAAGTAGTAAGCCCATCTATCATAGATCTTAAGGTCCCTACCTCGGTTCTAAGGTCACTGATGAGCTGGCAAGAGCACTGCTTCTTACACCCGTGGTGAGAGACAGGTGCAGATACTGGTTCGCCTAGCCCATCTGGGGACTGATGGTCCAGCGAGTCAATCAGATCCGAAAGGGGGGCGAACCTGTTGGTGCACTCAGGTGCGGGCTCAAGCTGGCTTATATGGTGCGTAGTGGAACTTAAGGGTGGCGAGTGGACCCTCACAGTATGAGACAGTTCCCCCTGTTTGCTCAACAAAGCCCCCTTGGTGGGTAACAGGGATCAGGGCCTGGTGAGGCAACTAAGGCACCTTCGCAGTTACTTATCAGGCAATCAATGCAATCCATAACGCAATTGTTGCCTGTGTGCTTCAGCTGTTTGGTGGACTTTTTTGCTTTCTTGTCCTTTCCAGCTGGCCTCCCGTGCCCTCAGTAGCTTTTCTTTTCCCCATCCCTCACTGGCGCGGGCAAGTAACAATCTCCACTCCGAATCTGGTCGCTATTTTACAGGATAAATATCATGAGGGAGTAATTGAGAATGCTTAAGCAGCGGGAGTTTAGGCGTCACCAAGAAGCTGGGGCCCACCCAATATAGCAAATAGAAAACAAGGAGCCCTTCAAAATACACACAATAGGGAGAGAGGAGGATTAACAATCAAAATGGACACAGCTTATAATTAGTTCAATTCAGTTAATCAATTGTCCAGGGAGGGGCGAAAGTCCAATTCAGTGTCCAACCCAAAAAAAAAGTCAGTGTCAAATCACAGCGTGAGGGGCTGATAAAAACTAGCCATAGACCAGCAGGGAAACAAACGGGAGAGTTACAGTACCTTGCAAAATAGGACGTGACTCCGAACGCAGCTGTCCTGAACCGAACGCAAGGGGGGTGGCCCTGCCCTGCCTCTTCCTGGCGATGATGGGCCCGCCCTTGGCCCAGGCGCGGCCCGTGCGCGTCCCGCATCGCTGGAGTGAAGACTCGCTTAAAAGCGCTAGAGTGCTGTCCTTGGCCCCTCTTTCTGGGGCAGTGCACACTGGGACAGGGAGTCCCCCTCCGGCAGGCCCCGGCAGCCAAGTAGTGAAAGGCAAGAGTCCTGCGGCGTCGCATGAGTGAAAACGCGCTTAAAAGCGCTAGAGTGCTGTCCTTGGCCCCTCTTTCTGGGGCAGTGCACACTGGGACAGGGAGTCCCCCACCGGCAGGCCCCGGCAGCCAAGTAGTGAAAGGCAAGAGTCCTGCGGCGTCGCAGGAGTGAAAACGCGCTTAAAAGCGCTGGAGCGCTGTCCTTGGCCCCTCCTTCTGGGACAGTGCACACTGGGACAGGGAGTCCCCCTCCGGCAGGCCCTGGCAGCCAAGTAGTGAAAGGCAAGAGTCCTGCGGCGTCCCCAATATATCTCCACAGTATGTATTAGCTTTTTCGCTTAGTGAAAATTAGAGATTATTCTTAAAATGTAAGATCAAGGAACTGTACTACCAATATAAATATCACACTTCAGCAAAAGCACTGTTCCACTGGTCTGTTACAAGTGCATGGCAGCGGCTCACCACAGGACACCATTATTTGTCTTCCTGTTCATTGGCAACTACATTCTAAAGACTTGCCCACCAGAGAAGCTACTGGAGCGTATCAAACGATTACAGAATCTGATGCTTCAGAAAAACTACAAATGCAAAAGAAACAATTGATGGACGGAATGCTGGACAATGCAAACATTCACCCCCAGTCACAAGGATCTGGGTTAAATCCATCATTCTTTTGCTCACCACACCACCCCAGTTTGGACCCAGCCATATGCAAATCAGTCTTGACCCTGTTCCTTGTGGGAACAGTCCAGCCCGAACTGCTAGGCCAAGTCCTCCCTGGACCGGAAACATGCATCCTGGGACCTGTTTCAGGGCATCACCCTTCATCAGCCAGGCTAGCTTGAATCCAGTGGTGTAGTGAGCACGGGTCCCACGTCTGGGCATACCCTTCCCACTTAGGGCGACATGTGTAAAAGAAACAATTGATGGACGAAATGCTGGATAATGCAAACATTCATCCCCAGTCACAAGGATCTGGGTTAAATCCATCATTCTTTTGCTCACCACACCACCCCAGTTTGGACCCAGCCATATGCAAATCAGTCTTGACCCTGTTCCTTGTGGGAACAGTCCAGCCCGAACTGCTAGGCCAGGTCCTCCCTGGACCGGAAACAAGCATCCTGGGACCGGTTTCAGGGCATCACCCTTCATCAGCCAGGCTAGCTTAAATCCAGTGGTGTAGTGAGCACGATACCCACGTCTGGGCATACCCTTCCTACTTAGGGTGACATATGCAAAAGAAACAATTGATGGACGTAATGCTGGACAATGCAAACATTCACAGTTCGGGCTGGACTGTTCCCATTGGGTGCAGGGTCAAGACTGAATATGTATGAGCGAGTTAGCCTTCTATTTTTTGCAGAAAATTTCTCGCTTAAGGATTTGCAAATGTAATTCCATTTATCCACCATCAGTCTTTCAGTTACTTCATCAGAGCAGCTGGATCTAATTAGTAATTCAGCAGGCTCATTACTTTGGCCTGTTTGTTAGACTGCCAAACCAATCTTATCAAATTTTAGGAAGATGGCACTTGGTGAAGAACATTGGATTTCTGCATATGGCAAACAGATAGATCCAAAATTAGTTCTTGGGGATTGTGATCTCTTTCTACTCTTGGTGTTGCTGTATATCCAACAAAATTGGCGGTCAACTCTTTTGTGATGATGGTATAGTCTATTATAGAGCTATGATTGGAGTTTTTAAAAGTCGGTACTATAGTTGGTTTTTTTGGGGACCTTTCGTTAAGCATTTCTATGCCAAGTTGTCATAGATGATCACAACAAAACTGATTGATGTTACTCGTTGGCTTATCAGATTGTTTTATTGAAATTAGATGAATATTTAAATCACCGAAGGTGATTAGACTTCCAGTTGGGTGTTGACAGGCTAGTGTTTTAACAATTTCCCACAAAGTAAACAGCAGGTCATTTTGTTATTTCTCCACCTGCTCAAATAGATGTTCAATAAAATCATTGGCGAGGGAAAAAGTAATTTTACACATTGCAGCCATGTCAGTTGTAAATTAATTGCCTAGACCTTGGCATCTAATTCTGTGACTATGTATATTGAAAGCCCTCCTTTGGCACAGCCATGCTGGGATGTACGGGTGGCTGTAAGGATAAATTCTTGGTAGCCAATAATTGAAGTACTTTGCTCTTTTCATTTTTCTTGAAACATCAGTATTTCAAAGTTTTACAAAAAGGTTATAGTGTCTGTATCTTCCAGCAACCTTGCAAGACCATGCCCGTTTCAGGAGCATAGTCTTGTGCGTGGACATTTGTGGTTTAGCGGAGTTGTTCAGACATCAGTCCTCACCGTCATATGTTGTTTTAGATAAGATTGACGAGAGCCATGGCCTGTCCCCCCAATAGCGCCTCATAACGGGGGGGGGTCAACTGTTTTGAACTATTATTTATGGGTGTAGGCTGCCCTTCCCTCTTTGATGGCTCTGAGAGGATCAGTAATGTTGGGTAGTTTGAAAGAACAGATTTCTTGACTTCAATTCCCCATTCTGTGAAGAGTGATCGGCATTCAAATACTTAAGTTGCAATTACGTTATTTGACCATGTGGTAAAAGTAGATTTTGTGAGGGATTAAAGGGATCTTGCTTGAATTGGACTAATTCAAGATCGTCTGACGTAAGATATGATGGAACTGGAATTGAAGCTATCATTTTTAGTATAGTTCCTCGATTAAGAATATTATGCGGATCTCTGGATTCATACAACGGGTGAAAAATAATCTTGATATTAGTAGCGTGATTAATCTGACTTGCACCTTCATGTGAATCATTGATGTGCTCCATACCTGGGCTCTGACCTTTGATCGTTGGGCTAATCAAGGTTCCCTGACAGGGTGAAGTTAGTAGTGAATTAGCGGAATTTCTTCCACTTTCAATTTCAGACTTGTGAAGTTGCTCAGTTTTGTTTGTGTTCAAGGCAATGAAATTTACTTTTAATAAATTCTTTTTCACAGTATTTTGGTTTGGAGCCATGGATATTTTTGTTTGGCAATCCTCATTTTATCGGTGGGGGTAGGCCTTTTTCCCTCTTATCATGGTTTGGCCATTCCGCTATTTGCTGCCCAGGTTGAGAGTTAATTAAATTTTGCCGGATTATGGTTTAGGGAGTCATCTCCCATCTCTGCAGCTTTAGGCTGAAACTTATGGTTGATCTGGGTAGTAGATTTAAAAATAGAAAAGCAATCCTTGGGCTTCACTTCTGACCTTGCAGGAATTGCAGATTTCTTGCCTTTATTCCAACCCTTTCTTAGCCTTTTTCTGGCCGTTCTTGTTAGGCATATTTGCGCGTTAGAGCAATTAGGTGAGGTTGAAGCTTTTAATGCATGTATTGCGTTGCTTTCTGACTCCTGCACTGAGGGTGCCATTTCAACCTTTTCCATCACAGAAACATTCTGAGCATTAGATGTTTTGCTCTGTTGGGATTTTACTTCTCAGTACTGTTTGCTCAATTTCACATGGTGCAAATAATACATGGAAGAATGTCAAAGGACACTTAAAATACTGTTATTTTTGTGAGCATAAAATGCAAATGCATTAGTACTGCCCTCAGTATTACCCCTCAAACAATCAGCGTATTACTGCTCTAAATTATCAGCAAAGAAGAAAAGGTTTCTCCGTTGGAATATCTCGCTAAAACCGCACAATATGTTTTTGCAGCATGGGTTTAGGAGAAAGTTAATTAAGATCAGAACAGTTGCTTGCTTGAGCCATTATAAAAGCTTTGGGAATCACTAGTTTTAAAGGAGATCTTTAAGATAAATGGAGGCCCTTTATTCATCTGTGTCTTTAAATTCAAGTAGTGCTTAAGGAATATGGGCAAAGTTTTCCAATCTCATACTTTTCTTTTCCAAGCAGCGTGAAAATAGGATGATACGACCAAGAAAACTTTCCTGTTGTCTGTTCTCATGCAGAACACTACAGCTTCATTACACTTTCTGATTTTATATTTGAGAAAAAGCAGGCCTAAATAAAATTTCCGATTGCTTAATGTTTGCTGACACAACAAGAAAAAAATGGGTAATAGTTTCTGAAACCTCCTAAAGAGGTTCAGCACAGATTTGCTTTCTCAACAGCCTTTGGTGACCATGTTTTGATTATTGAAGCTACCTACGTTGCACAAAATGATTGTCATCTATGTTTGTGGGGACATAGCCTGATGGTGGACGTACTCGTGGATTCCTGCCTCTGCCCTTGTGGCATGAGCAGACCTATTGCATTTTCATTCATGAGGGAGATGCAGTTCATGCTATGAGGGAGAATAACAGAGGATTGATTGATTATTGATTTGGATTTCTTCACCTTTGTAATGTTGAGTTTGAAGCGGTCTTTCTAGTTTCCTGTTAGAGAAGGTTTGTTGGCTATGAAGGATGCTTCCTTTTCCACTGATACCAAGGAATACAATGAGTCCATTTGGCAAAAGTGGTAGTGTGTTTGATACTCCTTTGGTCCTGTGTCATCAGGCTAGGCTGTTTTTGGGGAGTAGCTATTGATTTCCACTGGTGTTCCTGGGCCTTTGGTATTGCGCTGCGGTATAGCATCTTGGGTTTTGATTCTGCAAAATGTAATTCAGTTGAGGCTTATTCTACTAGTTGATGAAGCTTTTGAATTCAGACACTGCATGGCACAAATTAACCCTATATAAAATATTTTTGTCCAGCCAGAGGTACATCTTTATGGTTTAAATCTTTTATTGATTTTCAAACAGATATAAAAAACAAGACCCTCAGCTCCTTAGAGACAGTGCTAAGAGACAACGAGGTCGCAGTACATATCATTACCATGGGCAATAAGCGTGGAGCGGGCCCACAACAATTAACCAGGGAGGGAAACAAAAGGAGAAAACCCAACTACCCCCCCCACCCACCCCTCGTCCACTCTGAACAAAAAATAAAGGGGAAGCAGCCTAATGTTTAGCGCCGTCGTTTACGGCTTTTCACGGAATTGCTACTTGGAATCTGTGTGTCTGGGAGGCGAAGTAGTCGGAGGTACCGAGGGCACGTCAGCTCTCGGAACTCGGACACTAGTAGAGTCAAAAGGGCCGCCACAACTCTGGGAATTCAGACCCTCTACCGGCCAGCGTGAGAGTGAGCTTCTCCATGCCTAACACCAGCCAGAGTCTCTGGAGCCAGCCAGAATGTGTAGGGAGTTGGGTGGAGCGCCAGTGCATCAGGATGTTTTGTGTGGCCGCTCCTAAGGCAATCGCAATCAGCCGACCGTTCCGGGATTTGAGTGGGTATGTCAATGGGTTGGGCAAGCCCAGGAGGACGTAGGTAGGGAAGCGCGGGAGCTGCGTTTCGAAGTGTAGGTCTATTTCGTCAAGGACTTGGGACCAATATGGTTGTATACAGGTACAGCTCCAGAGACGTGTTCTAGAGTACCCACCTCCCCGCACTCCCTCCAGCACAGGTCGCTCCGTCAGGGGTCGAAGCGGTGTAAGCGCTCCGGTGTGTAATACCAGTATGTGGCAATCTTGGTCAAGGTCTCTGTGAGACCCATATGGTAGGCCGAGTGCCGTGCCCTGTGGTAGATGCCTTCCCATTCTTTGTAGCTTAGTGATCTCCCTAGATCCCTTTCCCAGCGGGCTCGGCCTGCGTTGTGTGTGTGCATGGTATTGGCTAGGAGATTTTTGTATAGGTCGGAGATGATTTTCTTATCAGAGGTACGAGTTATAAGCCATTTTTCATATGGCGTCAAAAGACACTGTGCCTGTGGTTTGACATGTGGGTGAAGTGCCCAGTGCCTGATTTGGAGATATGGCAAGCGTTCTAGTTCTGAGAGGCCATAATCTTCTTTGAGCTGTGGAAATGGAATGACGCCATCTAAGTCAAAAAGGTGACCCAGGGACCAGCAGGGCGAGGAGCGCCAGGCCTGAAAGGTCCGGACATCTGTACCGGGGTGAAACTCTGGGTTGTCAAATAGTGGTGTAAGGGGTGATGGGAAGGTGGTCAGCTGAGTGGAAACGTTAGTGCGGTCCCAGGAGTCCATAATGGTGCTTGTGATGTATGAAGCATAGAGATTGGGCGGTCTGTGTTGTTTGCGGAGAAAGGGAATACCTTGCAGTGGCCTGCCCGCTACCGCCTGGTCCTGAAACAACCAGTGTTTCTCCGATTCCAAGCGATGCCACTCCACTAGATATCTAAGCTGGGCAGCGTGAAAGCATAGTTGAAGGTCGGGCACCCCCACTCCCCCCTTTTCTGGTGGAAGGACCGCGACCTGGTGTCGGAACCGTAGTTTACGGCCATGCCAGATGAAGCGCGATAAGTCTGCTTGTGTCTGTTGAATCCAACCCAGTGGGGGCCGAAGGGGAAGGGTCTGGAAGAGGTACAGGATTTGGGGAAGTATAGTCACTTTGGTAGCTGCAATCCTACCTAGCCAAGACATCGTGCAGTGTTTCCACCTATTTAGTTCCCTACGTATGTGGGTGCGGAGATTAGAGTAGTTGATGTCAGTGGTGGCCTATATGGTGGGAGCTAGCTGGATACCTAAGTAGGGAATCGCAGCAGACGCCCATTGCATCGGGTGTTCCTCTTGTAGGTGAGTGAGAGTAGGCGGAGAAAGGGAGATATTAAGAGCTATGGATTTATCCATGTTAATTTTAAAACCCGACCCTTGCGCAAAGCTATATAATTCAATAAAGAGGGAGCGCAGAGCCGTGATCGGATCCGAAAGGGAGAGCAGGATATCGTCTGCGTAGAGGCTTATGGTGTGAACATCCCCTCCAAATTTAATCCCGGTTATCAGAGGGTGCCGTCGAATTCTAAGTGCCAGAGGTTCCATATAGAGAGCGAAGAGGAGGGGTGACAGAGGCCACCCCTGCCTAGTGCCCCTCCCGATAGGGAAACGAGAGGATGAGTAACCGTTAACCCGGACTGTCGCCACAGGAGAACGGTAGCAATTTAGAATTCGAGTGCGGAGTTTCTCACCAAGGCCAGCAGCCATCAGGACCATCTCCAGATGGGGCCAATGCACCCTATCGAAGGCCTTTTCCGCATCAATGGCCAGGAGCATATATTCTCCCTGGGTGCGGGACGCTTTTTCGATCAGATGTAAAATTTGTTTAGTGTTGTCGCTAGTCTGCCTCTGTGGGATAAAGCCCGCCTGGTCTGGTTCAACCAGTTGGGCCATATATGGTGCTAGGCGAGCCGCGAGGATGCTAGTGTATAGTTTAATATCTATGTTTAGCAGAGATATAGGCCTATACGCGCTACAGGATGTCCTGTCCTTCCCAGGTTTCGGGATAACGACTATTGCCGCCTCTAACATCTCTCCCGGTATAGCTCCTGTTTGTTCAAAGGTGTTAAACAGACCTGTCAGGATAGGGGCTAATTGGCTGCAGAACATCTTGTAAAAGGCAGCCGTGTAGCCGTCTGGGCCGGGCGATTTACCTAACTTGAGGCGGGAGATCGCGGAGATAACCTCCTCCATCTGTATAGCTTTATCTAGGTGGTCAGCTTGTGCTTGGGACAAAGAGGGCATATGAGCCGTGGCTATATAGTCGGCGCTGTTCTGGGCGTCCAGGGGATCTCCCAAGTAGAGGTCCGCATAGAAGTCCCGGAATATTTCAGCTATAGCCGCATCGTCAGAGACCGACTCGCCCCCCGGGGTTCGGATAGTCAGGACACCCTGCTTTTGCCTGACCTCACGCAGCTTGTTGTCGAGGAGGCGGCTGCATCTATCCCCTCCCGTATAGTAGGAGTGGCGGAGTCTGAGGGCCGCACACTCGGCTCTGTCCTGGTCTAAGGCTGCTAGCTGCTTCCTTTCTACACAGAGCTGACGCCAAGCACGGGAGGCGCCTGTTCTCTGATGCATCTGCTCAAGCTCCGATACTCTCTGGGTGAGTTCCGCTCTCTTGCGGCTCCTCTCTCGGTTGTGGGCTGAGGATATAGCTATAAATTCCCCCCTTATGACTGCCTTCAGTGCCGCCCATTGTGTCGCCAGGGATGTGTCTGGGTTAGCATTGAGGGTGACAAAGTCTGTGATAGCTTTCTGGATGTGATCGGTCACCGATGTATGGTGTAGCAGTGTGTCGCGCAGGCGCCAGTGTCTAAGAGGCCGCGATGACTGCGGTAGCTGGAAGGTGGCCAGGACCGGGGAGTGGTCTGAGAGGGAGGCCGTCAAAATTTCGGTGTCCATAGCGTGTGTTTGGAGTGATGAGGAACTAAGGAAGTAGTCCAGTCGCGCATACGTCTTGTGGGCCCCGGAATAAAAATTGTAGCTGCGGGTACGTGGATGGAAGTGGCGCCAGAGGTCTACCAGCCCCAAGTCGTGGAGATGGGTCCGCCCCGCAGGCGTAAGGACACCCGCTTGACTCGTCCTCTGACAGGAACGGTCCATGTTGTTATCGAAAACAATATTGAGGTCCCCACCCAGCAATAACTGGCGGTCTGAGGCTGCAGCCGCCTCTCGGAGGGCATTGAGGAGGAACTTAATCTGCCCTTCATTGGGTGCGTATATAGAACCAACTACAAAGGGCACGCCTCCTAGTGAGAACTGGTATGTGAGTAAGCGGCCCTTAATCTCTGCTTCCTTCTGCAAGACCCTACCGGAAAAGGAACGGGAGACTAGTATGGCCACCCCGGCCGATTTTGAGGTGTTAGAGGAGAACATCTGCGTTGGGAATGCCTTGGACTTCAACCTATGGTGGTCTTTGGAAAGGAGGTGAGTCTCCTGAAGAAGGCATATGTCCGCCTTTGAGTGCTCTAAGTAATGAAGGACGGCCCTGCGTTTGATTGGGTTGTTCAAACCCCTCACGTTGAGAGTGAGGACTTTAAGGCAATCATGTGGCATCGGGGGGCCATAGTTGTGTCAGGATGCGATGTATGCTGCTGGCAGTATGGAGCAACAGGGACCGAGAGGGCTGGCCATCCAGTCGTGAGCTATGGAGTCCCAGAAGGGCAACTAAGGAAGGTGGACGAGGGAACCCATACCCCAAAAAAAAAAACAAAAAAACTGTAGTCGAAACAAATGTCTCAGCCAGATAGGAAAAGACAAAAACAAATAAAAAAGTCAAGTTCCAAGAAAAATGTCCGCCATCCTGGAGCAGCCAGGAGGTCGTCAAGGTGGAGCTCGTAGTGTGGCCAGAGGGGGGGGGTCCGGTTCCCCCTGCCGCCCACCAGGAATCAGAGAGCCAGTTTCAGGGAGAAGCGGGTACCAACTGCTCACTCGGCGGTAGGGCTCGCCCCAGCTAAGGCGTCAATTGCGGAAGCTAGTGCATCCTGCTGGCCTTTCGCTATGTCTGATTTGTTCGGCTTCCGGGTCCGTCGGCGTCGACTTTGGCGCCGCCACCCCGAAGGTGTAGTCTCAGGCCCTGAACTGGTGCTGAGGCGGTCGTCTTCCTCGCTTGGCACCGCCAGGCCCAACAGTCGGCAGGATTCGATGAGCGAGCGCATCTGGTGGAGCTTGCCATTGAGACGAAAGATGAGGCGGAATGGATGCCCCCAGGAATACGGGATGCTTTGTTGCCTGAGATGTTCTGTCACTGGGCGGAACTGCCGGCGGCGCTGCAGAGTGATCAGGGCCAAGTCCTGGTAGTGTACTGGGGAGTGCCCTTGGTAGGAAATAGGGTGGAGGGACCTCGCCTTCGTGAGAATGGCTTCTTTGGTTTTGAAGTCCTGTAAACATACAAGGATGTCCGCTGGAGGGGCATTAGGTGCTCGGGGTGGGCCAACTCTGTGTGCTCTGTCCAGGATGATTTCAGTGCCATCGGGAGTCGTTAAGATGTGGCGGAAGAGACCCTCCGTGAATGCAAGGAGGTCCTTGGTGTCATCCGACACCCTCAAGCCCCGGATCCGGATATTGTGCCTGCGTGACCTGTTTTCCAAGTCCTCCAGGTGTGTTTGAATATCCAGGTGCTGGTCTTGCAGGCGAATTATCTCCTGTTGGAGCATGGTCACCTCAGTCGCAGTAGTGTCGCTCTTGTCCTCCAACGTTGCGACGCGTTCTTCCACATCTCTGCGGATCTCTTTCATTTCGGCTGTTGGTTCCGTCTTCACAGTTTGTATATCAGCTGTGAGGGTATTGAAGAGTGATTCTAAGAATGCTTTGGTGATACGCTCATCCCCGGAGTTTGGGGGTTGCTGCGGAGTCGCCATCTTGGGTGACGCAGTTGCTAAGTTGGGAATTGAGTGTGCACGTCCAAAGATATCCTTCAAGGGCTTCTGCTTTCTCGTCCTGGCCGAGGACATAGTCGTGGGGTCTCTGGTGTATGGTCAGCTCCGGAGTATCTCTATCGTATGCACCCCACTTGTAGAAGGACTTCCGTTTTCGCTTCTGGCGGTGCTGAGTTGGGTCGCGTGTCTCCGTCTCCCCCGGGCCCACGGGCGGTCACGCACAGGCCCAGGCAGGGGTTCTTCAGCACGTCTCTGGAGTGGCGGGTCCACACGGCCCCGCAGCGTGTCGCAGCTCGCGTGGGATCTGTAGGACGGCTGAGGTGCAGACTAGTCGGGTGCGGGCTCTCCCCCGCAGTCGGGGGATATGCTGGACCAGACGCCGCTGGGACAGTAGGTGCACCCCCCACCCGGCGTGCCCAAGGGACCACTCCAACAACGTTCTGGTCACTTAAGCCGGCGATGTCCTCTCCTCTGCCCTCCCCGCTGCTAGACCGACGGTAGACCCAAGCGTGGAGGAAGGTCTGAGTGCAGGGTAAGCCGCGCGCCCCTGGCTGCGGGTCCGCCCAGGTGGGCCACAGGAAGGAGAGGGCGACACGCCCCACGAGGGCGCAGCCGAGCCGCAACGTCTCTGGACCCCTGACCCACCCTGCTGCCTCCGTGGGTGTCCTCAGCGATCTGGTCGGGAGTTTTGCGGGCGTTTCTGACCCCGCAGGGGCCAAGGACTCACTGTGTAAAGCGCCGGGGGCCCGCGGCAGTCTCACTCAGATGCTCCGCCGGAAGGGGGCGCCTCCAGATCCCACGGCAGGTGTCGGTGTCCTCCGCTGGGCCCCAGGTCTCAGTCCTCGCCAAGCATCACCGTGTGTGGTGGCTCCGCTTCTTTTAGGCCCAGCACTAGCGTGGCGGCAAAGTGTAGAGGTTGCGGCAAGATGGCGCCGCAGCGCCTCCCCCCCACTCTTCACTCGCGCCGAGGGGGTAGAGGCTGGTCCCGGTGTGAATAAGCCAGGAGTCGCCGCGGCTACAGGAAGACAGTCAGTGGGGGCGCCAAACCAGGTCAGGCCTCTGGGGACGGCCCCGCTCCTCAGGCCGCTACACGAGGCGGTTAGCGGGCCCAGCCGCCCTCAGCCCCACTCAGGCAATGTCACGGGTCTCACCCCCAAGGGCAGGGTCAAAGCGGCCAACTGCGCCCTCCGCCACGAGTGATTGTGGTGCCGCAGATGCGAGGTGGCCGGAGCGGGAGAGGGGGAGACCTCACCTCAATCTCCGCTCGCCGCGGCTGGCCAGATATGGATCCTCAGGTGCGTCTGGTGGGCTCCGGGCGCCACGCAACAGCGGGGCACGTCTCTCTCCGAATCGCTGGTCCCCAGGAGCTCCGGGCCGGGAGTGCAGGCTCTCCGCCGCGACGGCAGACGGCCCTCGTGACCACAGGTTCGCCGGGCAGAGGCCGTGTTGTCGAAAGCTGGCCTCGGCGGTTCCCGTTACGGGCCGTCCCTGTGTCAAGGCCTCTGCCGCGCTGTGGATGTCGCAGGTCGGGCCGCTCTTTACCCCGCCGGTAATTGGTGTCTGCGGCCAACCGCCGCGGCCGCCGATGTCAGAGATGGGGCGAGGCAGCCTTCCGCCGCCGATTTTCAGCTTTCCCCGGCCCTCTTGGAAGCTGTTAGACGCTAGTGTCGGCGGACGGCGGGCAGGAGCTCCGGAGAACTTGTCCTACCTCGCCGCCATCTTGGCCACGCCCCCCAGAGGTACATCTTTAAAGAGTCTAGGACTTTATTTGTAGGAGAACACTGTAAAAAATAAAATGAGAAAAAACACATAAATAGTCTATCCCCGTCATCTGGATACAACAATAAATCATTTTACATCATTTACGCATTTAGGCGCTATAATTCAGTGTAAAATAGGGGTCAATTGAAGAGTGTTGCACAGCGTCAAGATTGAGATCCTCTGCAATCTTCTAATAGCTTAAATCCTCTGTTCTTTCCCATAGTCACTGCTACTATATAACTGGGTGCCAGCCCAAATGCTACACATGTATCCAATGTGCCATGATACAGCTATCCTTTGTCCTAGTTTTGGAGCTCAAAGGGGGCTGTTCATTAGATTTAAACTGAGTGATGGTCACTTAAGCGGATCTCAAATTCTAGAGTCTGAGTGTCCGGTTAACAAAGTCATTACAGATTTAGGGGTTGGTGATGGTAGGAATTCATGATATGGTTCAAAGGTGGAAAATATAATATTCATGCAAGGAGGCTCTGAAGCTAGGAATAGACTTTGCACTCTCTGCAGATCCTACAGGGCTGTCAAACGTATAAGGCCATATCTCTTACATGGTCGTTCATTGCCCAGATATTCAGATTGTCAGGTTCACCATGTCATATGGGGCACCTGTTGAATCTAGTGTTGTCACTTGTTACCGCCATTTATGGTCCGTTTCAAGTGGCACATTGAAATGCAATCTCTGGAAACATACTTAAATCAGAGATGGTTTACATGGGTTTGGAATCATGGTGATTAGTCCCTGTCAGTTGAACTCCCCCTAAGAAACTGGGGTGAAAGGGAAAAACTGTCTTCCTCTGGATTGGAACAGGGTTATGTGCTCTCACAAAGTCAAGGGTTTTCATGAAAGGTTGAGGCATAATTCAGACTCCCCAGAGGTGAAGTCCTTGAATGTCTTCTGCTAATCCTCGAGTCTCTGGATGTTCAGACCTCTTTCAGTTTAGTCATTGCTAGCTGGTCTGCAATGTTCTCCTGGGTCCTTGGTGGCACCCTTACATTTGGCTTCCTGCAGGCAGGAATTAGTTCAGTCACACAGCATCCATTCATGGAGGGGAGTGAGGGGGTCACAGATATGCAAGACTGCACAGATTTACTGATAGAGTCAGCAGACCCCTCTTCATGGGGGTACAGATCACAATGCATGTCAGTCAGATGTTAATGACTGTCTCCGATAGGCTTGTGAGAGGATAGTAGTGGATCACAAATCCAGTCAGTGCCTCTACCCCTAGTCTAGCCAAGTTTAGCATTCTGCTGTGGAAGAAATATAACCATGGTGGTGCATTGACCCGGTTTCTCAAAAGTAGATGCTTCTGTGCAAATAGAGTAGCAGGGTTGCCTACAAAGTGGATGCAGGATGTTAATCACCTGTTTATGAGGGAATTCAGTTCAGCAACATCTTATAGCAAATCTAACTGGTGCTGCTTCCTGATCCCAACCCTTGTAGAACTTGCTTCTCCCGCAAACTTTTGCTGTAATGCTCTACCTTAATGGTTTCTTGTTTTGTGAGGTGTTTGTACAGTACAAACTGGAGTAATATCCACAACCCTTGAACTCAGCAACCTTTTGTATGCCTCAGTCTATTAAGTGGCTTGTATTGTACAGTGCAGAGCGTTTTGCATGGCTGTTGGATTCACCACAGCCATCACAGATTGGAAATGGCTACATCCAATCATTGCAGGTAATGTTCTGCGAGAAAGACTTTCTCAGATAAAATCTTACCACTGATGTCCTCACTTATCCATGATTTCCTATTGTTTCCTATTGCTGTTCACTAGCATTATTAGGAATTAGTTCACAGTAAATGGTGGCCTTTGCTTTTCTCCTTCTTTTCTGATGATGTTTGATGTGATAAGTTTGATTGGTATGGCTGTGCGGTTTTTACGGGAAACGGCCACTACAACGCGGCCGTTTCCACGCATAACTTAACCACGCATGCATTACAACGCATGCGTGGTTACAACGAATAGCCTTTAGCACGCATACCTTTACTACGAGATACGTAGTAAAGGCATGTGTGTTAAAGGCAAAAAAAAAAAGGGGGACTTGGGGGTCTCCCCCCCACCCCAAAAAGCGTGAAAAAACAGGGGGCTTGGGGGGTCTCCCCACATCAAAAACGCACCTGTTGAAGATTCTATGTGGAGGGAATCGGGAGGCAATCGGCGTCGCTAGAGGAAACGGAAAGACACTTCCGTTTCCTCTTAACGACGTGCGACGTCAACACGGAAGAACATTGAGAAGAGACGACGTGGAGAGGTAACGGGAATATTAGATTTAAGAAAAAAAAAAAGCAGGGGTCCGATTTAAGGCTTAAGGGCAGGGGAGGGGTATTTGTAAGAAGGGTTATGGGGTGGGGGAATAACCTTTACAAAGAGTATGCCCTTACCATGCATGAATTTACAACGAAAATCGTTGTAAAAGTATGCGTGGTAAAGGAATATTCGTGGTAAAGGTTATGCGTGGGAAAGGCATTCCGTTGTAACGCATGCGTGGAAAAGGCATGCGTTACAACGGAATGCGTTGTAACATCATACAACCGGTTTTTACAGGCTCATTCATTGAAAAACCAAAAGCCTTCATCTTTCTTTCATAAATTCTCACAGTCTCCCATTCAGAAACTTCCATCCTTTTGGAAATGATTTCAGCTTGGTTTTGGGTGTTTAGCAATAGGTGTAGATGTTCAGTTTAACTTAGTTTCTATGGCTTTGTTCCTGAGCCCCTTCCTCTCCCTATTTCCACAAACTCATTAGTTTAAGATCCTTACCTCTTTACTTTTGTGGTGGAAATTGGAGACTTCAGCTGTGAACTGTATAATTGTTTTTTAGCTTTGGAAGCAGGAGTAGGCATTACGTTCTGATGTGTTTGCCAGGCAATGTCTATTTAATCTCACTTTTTCTTGTCCCGATTAGATTTAGTTATTTTCCACAGTCTGTTTATAACAAATACTTGGTATTGTCTTTTCCGAATTATATTTATTTCTTTTGTCTTCCTTAATGTGTCCATCTACCAACCTTTCGCATTCCTAACTTTGGGATCCCCTTTCCTGGTCCTTCCAAGTGAATGATGTAGTGACATGGCACGTGTGCATGCACTGAGTGGACATGGTATGGCATGTTGAGTATGGATGCTGAAAGAAAGTAATGATGTATAGAAGGTTGGGGTGTATGTGTGCTGTGGCAGCCTTGCTGCGAATTGAAATTGGAGCAAGCACGGAACTCTGGCAGGAATTATGATGCTGTTACTAAGGCCTAACTTGCTGTTACTAGGGCCTCCTACCTCTGTTGGTCTAGACCAGGCTTCTCCAGTGAGTAGTTTGTGAGCTACTGGTAGCTCTCCAGCTACCTATAGTTCTCCTATGTGCCTCTGAATCAGAATATTTTGCTTGATTGAATTAATATGTGCGTGCCAGTACTATGTATTCAATGCAGAAATGGCTGTATTTACAGAACTCATAACCTGATGCTTGAAGAAAAATGATTGAATTTCGAAAATATATTTAAAGCTGATTAATCATGTGAGGAGACTTATTACTAATATTATTACTTTTGTGGCAGGGCCCTGCGGCTGTGGCTGGCATGTATTATCTTTAAACAAAAAAAGAGCGAGGCGTAAGAGAGCTCGTCCATCTCCCTTAATCAATACTATACAACAAAAAGAACGGGCTCAGGAAAAGTTTACTGCATTCAAAAACAATTTGTGTCTGCAAAACCTAGTTGGCGGCATGCTTCATCATTGGGTTCCTACCTAGGATGCTGAGTACATCCTAGGTGTGCTTCGACGCCTGATTACAGCGGAGCTGGTTTTTATTAGTGACAGATTGTGAAGGTGGTGAGTTAAAACAGTCTACAGGATCCCCCTCCTTACTAGGAGTTTTTTAATAATGGGGTCCTGTGGCAGGATTAAAAAGAACTGCAGATATCTGGGAGAAATAATTGATCTCCTGGATCCTAAGAATTTGTCTACATGTTTCAGCCAAAAGAAAACAGTAAGATGCTTTCTTCAGGACCATAGGTGAAAAACCCCCCAAAAATAATTTTCAGGCTTCGGAATGTTGTGGAAGAGCACACACTAAGGTGTGCTGAGTAGTGGAGAAATTCTCTCTTTTTTTATTCTCTCGGGTGAAAACGTAACTTACGGTTTTCACCTGACTCATTGTTAACTGTAAGATAAAAGTGCAACAATCGATAATCGCAACAACACAATTGATTTTGATGCAGTATATACTATCGGATATCTGTGGCATATCTCATATACCATAGGTGGTAGCATGCCAATCAAACATTCATCTTTGCATGCAAATTATATTCCAATAATTAGTCTATACGTTCAAAATTTGATATAAACAACGCTAGTGCTTGTTATTTATTTGTACAGGTGATTCACGTGTGGGATATGCTTGGGAAGGCCGTGTGTATTGGGTCTTAGTTTATACCCTAATACTATAAGCCTGTCCCTGCCAAAATTCTGGTAGTTATGGCTCTGTCTCGAGTCAGTACCTCGTGAAATTATTAAGTTAATCATCTTGTTTATTTGTCACAGTGACCCTCATTGTGGCAGAGAATTGTGTTAATGATGAAAATAATGTATTGTGCCAGATTTTATAGAAAAGATAAACACCCAGCCGAATCTGCATTAATATGTGTAGTATGGTGAAACTATTACAAAAGGTATGCACATCACTTATGTCGCTCTAGGATTCGGCGACATGGATCCCGGTAGGGGGCAGTGCTATAGGCACACTCTAAGAAAAATAGAGGAGAGTGTTGGAAATGTAAGCCGTTTTTTGGTTGAAACGTTCAGAAATACTCAATGCTGCCCCTTCTTCCCACTTACTTAGTCATGTCACCTGCCCTCGGCGGACACCTATTCCATGACCTTTGTCATTTTTCAGCTCGGTGTGGATGGCACTGTGCTAATCTATGCTTAAAGACTTTGCTGTTGAAATGACAAAATACTTTGTCCCTTTCTATCTCGGCATGGATGGCATGGGCTAATCCTATGCTTAAAAACTTTGATAGAAAAGCAGACATTTGAGGTGAGCAAATACAGAGTGTCTCTGGTGTTGTAGAGTGCTCTATACAGTAGCTGCTCTCCACCTAAACTTGGGAACTACCTAGAGTTCTCTACTCCTTTTGTTGCATATATATATATATTCACTAAAATAAAAATAAAGGATTCATTTGGAGTTCTACATGAAGGAGGTAGTAAGATTTTAACTTATGTTATACGTTAAAACTTAGAAATTCAAATGACCGTTTAAAAATCAAAAAAGCAGTGAAATTCATCAGTTATACATAACTGACATTAGTACAACTTGCACCACCATAGATTTCAGATGTCACTATTGATTTAATATGTGAGGCCATAAGCAGTGCATCACATCAGTACAAGACATACTTATATCCGTTATGTAAAACTTTCAAATTTCCCTGCTTTTTGATTTTTAAATGGTAGCCCTTTTTCAGTAAATTTCTAAGGTTTATTTTAAACAGAAGTTAATATCTTACTAACTTCCTCATATATAGCTCCACTTTCACCTTTGTTTTTTTAGGGATTTTCTATGTTTTTTTTCTTAAACGTAAAGTACTATGTTATTATGATGCATTCCTTTTGGCTGTGGGGGGGGGGTTGACTGAAGGGGTGGATTGTCGGTTGGCTGACTTTCTTAAATGTCTTTTTTTAAGGTTTCTTATGTCCTGCGGGGGTCCTGAGATGCAAAAAAAAAAAATATTCTTTATTTTTGGCCTGTGTGGGGGATCCCTACCGTGCCTCTTTTTATATCCTTTTGAAAAAAATTCCAAATGTTTTCAGGACTCGGGGACTGAGCCACTGAGTCGTAAAAAAGCGGCTGCAACATTTTTTTTCATGTTGCAGCTGCCAATCACATCGTGTGGTCCCGCAGGACCGACCGATCAGAGTGCTTGTTTTAATGTTTTATTTCCATGGGACTCCTGCAGCGACATATCTATACATTTTGAACCTGAATTTCTCTAAAACGGCTGAACAGAGTTACACCATATCCCAAAAAACATGCTTTCTGAGTAAAGATCTAACTTTCTCCCAAATTGGATGTAATTCTGTTTAGCTGTTTTTCCTGTACTGTCCAATTCTTCTGATGAAAAATACATGGGGAAAAAAGTGTTTTGGGACCGCCCTTTTTCTTGACCCCCCTCCCCCCACTTGACAAATCACCCCAAAACGTACTGTTTTTTTGGGTTAGGGGAGTTTCATAAAGATTCGTCAAACAGCACCAGAGTTATTAGTAAAACAAAAAACGCTTCTTCTATGAAAACTCTGACTCTTATATAAATACACTGGGGAGAGTGCCATTGTGTAAGATATATATATATATATAATTACACTTACCTCCCTTTACTGCTACCTTCTCCTAAAACCTAAAATTAGTCTTACCTCCCTTTACCTCTACTCTCAATTAAACCCTAAAATCAACCTTAAATCCCATTACTTCTACCCACCCCTGAACCCTAAAATTACCCTTTCGCCCCTTTACTTCTTCCCTCCCCTAAACCCTGAAATTACCCTTACCACCCTTTAGTTTTACTGCATCTAAATCCCTTTTTTGAATAACAAATTTTATGCTAGAAAAAAAATGTTACCCTTGTGGTAAAGTACTGCATTGTAAAGGATGCGTGGTAAAGGTAAAATCCTAGAATATGCACTTACTTGCATGATACCTGCGTGGGAAAGGCTGCGTTGTAAAGGCTGTGATAGGATGAGAGGTTGTTTAACGGCTAGGGCGGTCGACCTCAAATCTGGGGAACCGGGTTCGAGTCTCGGCAATAACGCTCAACATCCTGAGATTCTTGGCAAATCACTTAATCTCCCCATACCTAACAAAAATTAATGTGTCCTTGTGTAACGCAACTGGTGCTCATGTAAAGCGGTCTGATACCCAATACCTTCGGGTCAAGTTCGCGCTATATAAAACTCCGGAGAAAACAAAAAAGGCATTTGTGGTAAAGACAGTCTCCCTGTAAAGCAAGAGCTAAACTATGCAAGGGTTTTACTACTGTGTCTGTCAGTGGTTCAAAACACAGCTGCATGCCTTCCAATAAAATATTACTCATTTTTATATTCCTTGAAAGATCCGCACTGGCACTATATTGGAAAAAACAAATATTTTTAAACTTTACCCGAGTTTGAGTGCTTGAATGTCTCTGCCCCTTAGATATCTGAGAGATTACTCTGGTCTTACATTCAAGGTCACATAGTGGAAAATTCAGCTACAAGTCGTGAGGTTTCGTGACTTTGGAACAGTTTTTCTTCTTACCTGAGCCAGGTGTCAGACCTCTACAAATTTAAAAAGACAATGAAAAGGGTTACTTTTTCTAAGAATTCCTTCTGGTTCTTGAGGCTTGCAGTTTCAGGTGTATTAATTTGATAAACAAATCAAGTTTGCAGTTGGTGCAAGGGAAATATGAAACTCTAAATGAAATAGATCTGTGTCTGTGTCAACTTCACGAGACCGCCTTTAACCAAAAAGCCCTAAAAAGCGCAATGCTTACAATTCACAAAACGTAAGGTGCTCCAGTAGGAAGTTTATTTTACAGTGTTGGGATTCCTAACATTTGCTTGTCTTTTTGACTGAAAACAGTTGATAAATATTCTTTGTGGGATCTCTGAAATGCCATTTGGAAAATGTTATCAGGAGTAGTTTAATAGGGAGAATGAAGTTGACACCAAGAATTAGCGAATATCAGATGTTACAATGTGGGTCTTTACCCTGCGAATAATACAATGCATTTATTTACCTTTACAACCTAGAGCTTTTCAACAAATTCCTTTATCCTGAATTTCATGATTTTAAGTGTGATATTCTTTAATACATAAAGAATTTATATATATCTTTTGAAATATATTTATTAATTTATATTTTGGAGGGTCCTCACCAAATGCCCCCTTTTTATATTTGGGGGAGGGGTGAAAAACCCCTGAAACCTCACTTTTTCCATCCCTTTACCTCCCATTACCTTTACCCACCCCATAACCCTAAAATCACTCTTACCTCCATTTATCACTACCCACCCTCAAACCCTAAAATCACCCTTACCTCTCTTTACCTCTAACCACCACTTACCCCTTAAATCACCTTTACCTCTCCCCACCCCTGAACCTTAATATCACCCTTATCTTCCTTTACTGCTACCCACACATTAAAGCTTTTAAAAAAAGAAATATATATAAAAACGTTATTTAAAAAAAGAAATATATATATATATTCATGTGGAGTAAATTTCAGCGTGGTATTGGATGCAGGATAAAGGTAAAACCCATTTATATATACTTACATTGTGGTATACTTACCTGCGTGTTAAAGACTGTGGGGGGTAACGACCAGTGGGTAAAGCCTACTTACCGATTTCAGCTCTTTCAATTTGCATCTGGCACAGGGAAGGAATTTTGAAGTCTTTGTGCTCAAAGAAATAAGTTTGTACATGGGAACATGAGGAGAAACATGCATGGCACTGTGCAGTCAATCTGTTATCAGATGCCAGTTGCTTGTGATCTTGTGTCATGAGATTTGTAAGTTGCCCTAAGGCAGTTCTATTTAGAGAATTTGGATGACGTGACTAAGATTTGCGTGGTTTGATGCTTCCCATAGAGAATATATATTCTTAGAGTGTTAAGGGATGACAGAGTGTATATTATTCATCGAATTGGTCATCTCTCATCTTGGTGTTCTTTCAACTCATTTCAGGTTAAGTAAAATCTTCAGTGGAATTTCCCTCCAGAAGAAGAATCAGTTCATGCAGCGACTACACAGCTATTGGCTACTGAAGAGACAATCACGACACGGTGTCCCATTGATTCGACGCCTGCACTCTCATCTGCAGTCCCAGAGAAATGCTGAACAGGTAGTGTTGCACTTCCAATTAGGATCATCTAGGTCTTTGTGGACACATTGGTTGAATAAATTGTGACATCTGCGTTTGTTTTGCACGTCGGTAGAAGTAAATTGTTATTTGTTCAAGAGTGCAGTAGCCTGGGATCTCTTACACTCTGAATTGAGTGGTGGATGGTTAAGCATCCACATTTTTCCAAAGGTTCTCCATTGTGGGATCTTTATTAGCAGTCAAAAGCATCTGAAAAGTCCAAGTTATGTGCTGATTGAACGATCAAGTCCATGTGCAAGATCCCTGATCACTTCATACATATAAATATTTCATACTTAGAATAGGTTTTACAAGCTACATTTAATTTGTTTCCTTTTTAAAAGTGCCTTACTCAGAATTACCACTGCTCTAAATTAAAAACCTATTCAAAGTTAACTTCACTGTCCCCTTTTCATTAAATAGAAAACAGTAAATAAAGTGTCTGTGTCTTGTGTTACTTGTTTCAATCTTTTGATGAGCACAGGTAAATTACCACTTTACTAAAGAAGTCTTTCAGTGACTTCCACGTTTTTACCTAGCAACCAACAGTTGCTGGAGTTTTTTTAATGAAAGAGCCCAGTAGTAAATATGCACTGGAACCTCCAAAGCAGCATTGAAAATTCAAATTTTTCTGCTATTTCTTTAAGTTTTGGTTTATGACTATACTATGGGCATCAGAATGATAAGCTTTTAGTGATGTTTCCATATTGCGTGCTTTAGGAATGTCATTACCTTTATCACCATCAAATTACTTCATCCTAGTATAGGGAGACATAGTCCCTACTGGTACCAAAAGAGGCACACAGCCTATGGTAATTTATCTTCAAGATGCAGTCACCATAATGGTACAGCACGTATCTGAGTGGGAAATAACATTGTACACCCATTACGTTGTCCCTACATATATTTGTATCAGTAGGAAATGGATAATGTTCCATTACAATCCTTTGACAAGTTTTCCACAATGAAGAACAAAAAGGTTAGGCTTATGAATCTTGGTACAAAAAAAGTGATCAGTGGGACTGATCCTTACAACTTTAGGTTAAGGTTTTAGAACTTTCCACCGTTAGTCCTGATACCTTAGATTCACATGTCTTCCATTACAATGACACCAATAGCCTGGCACTGTTGAAACAGCCATGATGCGTACAACTGGTAGATAATGGTCAGAGCCTTAAACTCAAAACCAAGCCCATCTAATCATGTAAATAATAAAATGAGGAAAAGTCACACGCACACACACGGACCTAAGCTTTGTGAATTTTGCGGGTGTGGATCCTGAGATTACAGGCATGCCTGTATATTGTAAGGTAAAAGGATGCCTGTCACAAGAATGGTTGCTTAACTTATCTACGGAGGCACAGTGAATAATGCTCTTTAACAACAGAAGCACATTTTATACAATTTCACAAGGATCAGTTCATTTCACATACATACACATCTGGCATTCATACCCAAGGTGTCAATCAAGCTATACGTCACAGTATGAATTCAAACTAGAGCCTTAGTAGTGAAACTGTTGGAGTACAAAAATATATTGTTTAGACTGGACAAAATACTTGGGTGGAAAAAACAACCACTTCCTGAATACATCAACAAGAACATGGGATGTTCTAATTCAGATAAGATCCAGAAATTATTCTGCAAGAACATACGAAGCTACAGTCTCCTTTGGCAAGCTAGATGAAGTCCAGTATGTAATTTTACCCCACATTATTGTGTAGACCGAGACAGGAAGAAATTTTGAGTAGGAATGAGCATTCTTAAAGTACACCTTCAAACTAATCCACTTTCAATTTATGGTTCTTCTTAAACAGTATAATATTGTTGCCATGTAGCTTTAATAGTTTCAAATTCACATAATTTACCTGTGCTCATCAAGAGATTGAAACAAGTAACACAAGACACATTGACCAGGTAACATAAATATAATGATAACAACAAAGCACAAGGCGTTGTTGAGCTCTGGTGGACTTCTTAGTGCAGTTCTCTCCCATCGCTGCTCACAACTTTCAAAACCGCTTGACTGAAAACTATATGTCCGATGGCATGTGTGGCTGTAGATACACATGTTCTGCATACTCCTGCCATCTAGTGTTGGGTCAGGTTGTGTGCAACTTGTTTTTCTTCTAAGAAGTCTCTCGAGGTAAAGTGACTCCTCCTTTTGGTGATATTGCACATGGGCATCGACGCCATTGTTAGATTGTTTTCTTTCCGTCATCGAGCTCGGATGTGTTATTCGTGCTCCAGTTCGAGACCACTTTCTGTGCATTGTTAATCTCTATCCCTGTCGGTATTTTTTCCGTTCGCGTTACACAGCTGTGCCTTTTGTAAACAGAAGCAATCCTTTGATCATCAATTCGACGTTCTCCAGTTGTGGCATTCACACCTCGCCTATTCGGGCATAGCTGCCAAGGTTTCCGATTGCTATGTGTGACATTTTTATAATTTCAGTGTGATTATGAGTGACATTTCAAACACTATGAGTGACACTTTTCTCGCGAGCAAAATCAAGCAGTAAAGACGAGGGAAATTTATATAAACATTAGAAATGACACCCATTTGAGCAACAAGAAACTAAGAAAATCTTAAAACTGCTGCAAATGACAGAAACGGAAGGGTACTAACCTCGTGACCTTGTAAACTGATCGTAGTTTTGGGAATATGCAATGCATCATTGGTACATTAGAGTTCTTTCAACAGGGATATTTAGCCCCTCCTTTGTGCGAAATCACTGTGGTAGCGTTAATTTTATAATACCTTGTCTCTAGTAAAGTCACAACACTACACTGGTGCACCTAAGTGGGGAAAAATAACAAAAAAATGCAGCTGTCGATGTCCTTGTGAAGTGTCTCTGTGTGTCTCTGACAGCCACACTCACTGGCTCAGCTGGCTGTATACACTGGTCTCTCAGCTGCTGTACAGTAGCGAAGTCAGTCTGTCCCCAGTCATGACGCTGGTGAGGAGCCCCCCCAAGAGCTCTCAATGCAGAACTGGTGACTGGTGACGGTGGCAATGCTTGGCTAATGTGAGAGGTGTGCCTGCCCTAAACACCACCTGTTCAGCCTCTCCCGGACTCAGAGCAGAGTTCTCGTGTTGCTAGGAGAGTCGACAGCAACAATTACGGGGGGCACGGGCTGGGGTACAGGCTAAGGGAGGAAATAAACATCTGAAAGCACTAGTACCTAGGTGTACACTAACCTCGTCACATAGCTCAGCACTGTAACAGCAATCTATACATGGCAGCTACGGAGAAGTATTTAAAAAGATGTAATTGATCATTCCAGTTAATAGATTACCTGCTCTCTCAGGCACTTACTAATTATTCAGCATTATGATCGTCACTGGGCGGCTGCGGGCCGGTGGGCTGGGTCCCGGTCGCATCAGATATTACTACTGCCGGGGTGCAGTCAGTCATGCTGCAACCGGCGAGCATAGCAGCTTGCTGCACCCACTGTCACAGCGGCTGGCCCCCGGGCGCTGTCTCTGTGATACTGACTCGTGGCTTTGGCCTGGTCTGTGGCCAAATGGTGCAGGTGGGATCCATTGTAGATTGGATCCATGACCCATCTTTACCACATAAGGTCGGTGGTGTCAGCAGCTTTGAGTCTGGCTTGCCCTGTACTGACCGCAGCTCTCAGTCTGGTTGCCCTTCACTGACAACGGTGAAAATCAAACGGCGTTAGTGTCCAAAATTGTTCACCTCATTCCCGCCACCCCGCTGCAGTGAGAGCGGCGAGGTCAGGAGAAGCAGGACCTGCGCATTTTAACTTAAAGAAGCGCGGGCTGCAGCAGGAGGATGGACGTGACTCACGTTGCCTATTGACTCTACTTCATCATTGGGCACTGACTGCAGTTACGTCACTTTAAGTTCGGCTCCATGTGTATCGGCCCGGAAGTGTGTCTAACTTGAGTATTACAATTACATTGTAGCCATACTAACTCGCAGAGCTGCGAGCAGAAGATCTCGCCATAATCCTTAACCTCTGCCTGCCTGGAGCAGTTCGCACTGCAGCTCAGTCCATCATGTGCATTATAGCAGCGCTCCAAGTGGCAGCTGAGAAGGCGCTATAATGCGTGACAATACATTTCAGTGCGGTGATGCGGATCATCACACTGAAATGAGTTAGACTAACGCCTGATGCGTGGTACTTGGCAGGAATGTTCGGGCCTTCTCCATTCGGGCCTTGTTTGTCTCATCGGCTTCAACCAATGATGCTCTGCTGATGGGCCGAACTCCGTTTCGATTCTGTCCCAACTGCCACGCAAAATACCCACATGCAGACCCCCATCAGGTTTGCAACCTGTCTGTCTCTTGACCACAACGAGGAAAACTGTGAGGCCTGCTGATCTTTTATTTCGAAGAAAATGTTGCGGGACCATCAGGCGCGTTGGAAAGAGATGCAGCGCCAAGATTTGGAAAAGAGATGCAACATCTCTGGCCAACAGGATGTCGAACAGATGCAGGAGGAACTGTTCGAGGCTCCGGCAGCAGAGGAAGAGGCCTTTTCCATATCGGACTCCGCATCCAAACCTGAAATAGAGTTTGGCCTACAGATGCAGGACTTGCCTTCGGGACAGCGCACATTGAGTACCCATGTCCCTGTCCAGCACACTAAGAGCCATTCAGTTTCGACCAAAATTACGGCTCCCGGGCCACCTCTGGCGACAGGCCATGGTAGGCACCGAATATCTGCTAAGGATGGCCCGGCACCGAAAGCCAAGCTGACCTTTTCCACATTGAGCCGACCAATCTCAGTGCCGAGCAGACCATTCGACACACCGGCTCCGAGCACCCAGTCCTTCGCCATTTCCGCTCCGACCTCCTTGTCGCCGAAACAAAAATCAAGTTTGCCACCATCCATTTCGGCACCAGAACCAATCCTCGCAACTATGAAAGAGAGGCTCGATCCAAAGCAGAAGAATGGTCGGATTTTGGCAAAGACAGCACAATCAGTGCCTACTTCATTGAAAAGTTAGCTTTCTATTTGAGGAGGCTATTGATCTACCTGAACCTCCTAAGAAACTGAAAAAGGACATTGCAACCAGTCCTGTACAGCCACCTTTGCCCGCTTCTCCACCTCCACCACCTCCTACATCCTACACCTCCCTCACCACCACCACCTCCTTCATGACATCACTCTCTTAGTGATACAGGAGGCATTATTCCACAGGGTTCCCCACAGTCTGATACTGGGAGATGGCGATGGTCAGCAGCCCACAGATTCATGGGACAGCTACTTCATTGACCCCTCCGTAGATAATGATCCAGACCTTGACCCAGCTAAGCCATCACCCCTGGATGATGCAACATCCTTCCAGGAACTTCTAGTTAAGGCAGCTACGTATCACCAGGTCCCCTTGCACAAAGTTCCCATAGAGGAGAACTTCCTCTTTGAAACACTCTCCTCTACTACTAGGACATGCCAATATGTGACCATGCTAAAGGGGATGCTCTGTTACTCAGATGAAATCTTTAATGATCTGGTACGGGCATGTATTATTACACCAATAGTAGGCAAAATATACAAAGCTGCACCCTCAGATCCACCTTACATTAAAGGCCAACTTACCCCAGACTCGCTGGTTGTATCTAATGCCTGCAAAAGGGCTAACCCTCAGACATCAGCAGATGCCCCTCCACCCGACAAAGAGTCGGGTGGAGTGATGCTTCGGGGAAAAGGGTGGCAGCACAGGCACCAACCATTGGCGAATTGCCAGCACACGGGTCGTTGGCGAGGTACGACAGGGCCAATTGGGATGAGATGGAGGAACTCCTCCAACATCTCCCTGAGAAAAAAAGAAGAAAAAAAAGAAGCCACCAAATTGTCCATTAGGGTAAGTTAATTTCAAAACACTTGATCAGATATGCCCTCAACTCAGCGGACACAGCTGCCAGGAACATAAATACAAGTATACTGCTACGTGGACACGCTTTGCTTTGCATATCTGGCTTTAAGCCAGAGGTACAGCAGAAACTCCTTAACGTTCCTTTTGATCAACAACATCTGTTTGGCTCCCAAATGAACCAAACATTAGAAAAAATGAAAAAGGACTTTGAGGTTGCCAAGTCAATGGTGACGTTTCAGACCCCCACTCCTTGTGGTTCTTTTCGGTGCCCCCCCATACAAACAGGGTAATAAAACAAACCATCAGATGCCTCTACCCTTTCCTATAGGCAACAGCATCACACCTCCCGGTCACGGTGATATTACACAGGCACATATAGAGGGAATAATTCCAAAGGGCATAGAAGAGGTGCCTCCCCTCGCACCACACCCTCCCCTTCAAAACAGTGACTCATTTTTCATTCCCTTGGACCATTTAACACCTGTT
Source organism: Calotriton arnoldi (assembly GCA_963921515.1). Lineage (NCBI taxonomy): Eukaryota > Metazoa > Chordata > Amphibia > Caudata > Salamandridae > Calotriton > Calotriton arnoldi. Next base: position 1,877,234 of record CAWUFW010001518.1, read on the forward strand.
GGGGATGACTACAACAGACCAGTGGGTGTTGGATATTATCCAACATGGTTATTGTCTGGAGCTCATCAGAACACCTCCAACCATCCCACCTCGCAGGCACATACTTTTCAAACAACACCAAACCTTGCTCAAACAAGAAGTACAGGCTCTCTTGCAAAAAGGAGCCATAGAGCCTGTTCCTCTAGGACAACAAAGTTCAGGAGTATACTCTCTATACTTCCTCATTCCCAAAAAAAGACGGTTCACTTTGGCCCATATTAGATCTCCGACCGTTAAATCAATATATCCTCTCAGAGCACTTCCACATTGTAACTCTTCAGGATGTGATTCCTCTATTACAACAGGGCGACTTTATGTCTGCACTAAACTTAAAGGATGCTTACTTTCACATACTTTCCAAACAACACCAAACCTTGCTCAAACAAGTACAGGCTCTTTTGCAAAAGGAGCCATAGAGCCTGTTCCTCTAGGACAACAAGGTACAGGATGGTAACTCTTCCGGATGTGATTCCTCTATTACAAAAGGGCGACTTTATGCACTAAACGTAAAGAATGCTTACTTTCACATCCGGATACATCCAGCTCACCAAAAATGCCTCAGGTTTGTCATAGCAGGAACACATTATCAGTTCAAAGTGCTTCCATTCAGAGTCACTACCACACCCCGGGTATTCACTAAATGTCTAGCGATAGTTGTAGCACATCTATGCAGACAGAGTATTCATGCCTTCCCGTATCTAGATGATTGGCTCATCAAAGCCAGTACTCTTCAGTTGTGCCTACAACCACTATACATCTTCTTAATCAATTGGAGTTTACAATCAATATATAAAAATCACGCCGTCACAGATTCAGCCTTATCTAGGGGCTATTCTCAACACACAGTTGGGATTAGCCTACCCAAATGCAGTCAGGATTCACAACATCGCAGCGCTGGTACATCAATATCACCCCAATCAACACATAACAGTCAGAATAGTTCAACAACTTCTAGGCATGATGTCGTCTTGTCCTGCAGTAGTGCCACATGCAAGAATACATATATGTCCGCTGCAGGAATATCTGGCGAGTCAGTGGTCTCAGTCACAGGGTCAGTTACAGGGTTTAGTGTTGATAGATAGCCGTACACATCACTGTCTGCAGTGTTGGAATACACAGAACCTATAAAAAGGTCAGCCGCTTCTCAACCCTCTTCCCCATATCATTCTCACAGTGGACGCATTCCTTACAGGATGGGGTGCACATCTATAGGATCTCACAGCTTAGGGTCTCTGGGACACCAAACACCAGAATCTCCACATCAACTACCTAAAGCTTCAAGCACTTCACCTTGCGTTGAAAGCCTTTCTAGTCCGCCTGAAAGGCAAAGTTGTCTTAGTCGGAAAGGACAACACAACAGCTGTGTTCTATTTACAAAAACAGGGGGGGGGACACTCTCTACAGTTATCACGCCTATCTCAGATGATTTGGCATTGGGCGATACGTCACAACATTCTCCTGTTAGCGGAACATCTCCCAGGGACGGGCAACTACTTTCGCTGACCTCCTCAGCAGGATGGTGCAGCAAGTTCACGAGTGGAAACTCCACCCCAGAGTCCTCCTTCCATACTTACACCTGTGGGGGTTTCCACAGATAGACCTTTTTGCTACCGCAGACAACGCAAAATGCCAAATCTTCGCCTCCAGGCTACCACACCGATTATCCAAAGGCAATGCTCTATGGATGAACTGGTCAGGGATATTTGCCTACGCTTTTCCACCCCTCCCTCTTCTTCTGTTTGTGGTTCGGAAGCTCAGGCAAACGTCTCTCACCTTCCTTCGTGTAGCTCCCACTTGGGCTCGACAACTACGGTTCACCACACTACTTGAGCTTTCAGTAGTGCCACACGAGAAGCTTCCCCATTAACACGGATCTTCGCACTCAAAATCATTGAGAAGTCAGGCACCCAAATCCAAAGGAACTCAACCTTATGATTTGGCTCCTGAGGTCATAGAATTCAGTTACCTAAATCTCCCACCAGAATGCATGACCATACTCAGAGAAGCTCGTAAACCCACAACCAGGGCGTGTTACGCCAGTTTGTTGTCAAGGTTGATAGGGTTCCCTATGTGTTTTTTTTAATTTTGTATGTGTTACTCGTTTGTATGTTTTATTGTATTGTAATTGCATGTTCAAGGCATGTGAGCTGTAGATCACATTCTTTGCATACTTCTGCCATCTAGTACTGGGTCCAGATGTTTGCAAGTTGTTTATCTTCTTAGAAGTCTTTACAGTCACGAGGTAGGTGACTCCTCCTTTCGGTGATAGTGCGCATGGGCATCGACTCCATTGTTAGATTGCCTTTTCCGCCATCAGGTTCGGACATGTATTGCTGTGCTCCGCTTCGAAACGGTTTCTTCGGGTTCCCCTCGGTGCGCAATCCACTCTACCCACGTCGGTAATGTTTAGAACGCGTGTCCCACTTCTCCGCATATCGTATCCGTCGAGGAAAACCTTTGTTTCGATCGAAGATCTTCGAGAAGGCCGTCCGGCCTAACCGCATCGGTCCACTTTGCAGTCGATGGAACGGACTCCATTCAAATTCTGCCCTCGGTGCCACACCAAGTATCCGCGCACCGATTCGCACGAAGTGTGCAACTTGTGCTTGTCTCCGGAGCACAACGAACAGGACTGCGACGCATGCAAATCATTCCGATCGAAAAAAACGATCTGTGATCGTCGGGCTCGACATCGCGAAATGCAGAGTCAAAACATCGAATACACGCCGAACATCTTCGGCGAAGGATCCAAGCACGACTTCGACGCACAAGGGGCCGAGGAAGAACAAGAAGAACTTGCCTCCATTACAGAATCGGACTCCGAGATGGAAGAAGATTTTGCCACAATGTCAACTTCCCGTGAGTACCGAACGCCCCTTGACCCAAACTCCAACTCAGCCGAAACAAAAGGCTTCGGTCCCACCTCCGCCTTCGGGCCACGGTCGGCACCAACAAGATGTTTCGGATGCCCCGCCCTTCGGCTCTGCACCGAAACACATCACTAAGCCTTCCGGCTCGGGATCAAGTCGGCCAAAGTCTGGCACCGAGCCGAAAACCGATTCGGAGCCGAAATCATTGACACCAAAATCGAAGCCTCCTTCGGGACCGAAACTTTCCGCGCCGAAAAGTCATTCTACCCCGGCACCGAAATCTTCAGTGCCGAAACCTAAAACTGCTCCTCCAAAAATGCTGCAGGATCTGATTTTCGACACCCCAACACCCAAATCGGACCCAAAACAAAAGGCACTTTATATAAATCCAGATACAGGACGTGTTCTTACTAAATCCCCCCAGAAACGCAAACCTGAGGACACCCTTTACCATATTCCTTTGAAGAGGAAGAATGTAGGTACTAACCCCTTCCCTCCTCCTCCTCCACCACGTTCCCCTACACCAACTTCTCCACCTTTGCAGCATTTACTGATTACACCAACTAACTCTCCACCACCAACACCTGATGATGATGATGGAAATGGGGGGGGACATTATTTTACAAATAGACCCCTGGAAGGATTTTAACACGGATTCACCTACAGATAACGACCCAGATCTTTACCCTGCAAAGCCTTCCCCTCCTGACGACAATGTAGGATATCTAGAATTACTTGCTAGAGCTGCAGAATATCATGGGGTACAGTTACACAGGGAATCTCTAGAAGAAGATTTCCTATTTAGTTACCACTAGACTCCTTGGTGGTCTCTAATGCCCGTAAACGGACCAATTCACAGACTACAGGGGATGCTCCCCCTCCAGACAAAGAGTCAAAACTAAACAAAACTCAAAAAAGGGAAGGATCAAGGCTGAAGATCCTGCACCAGTCAAGATACCCTATCTAGGCAATATTTGTTGTGTTATAAATTGGTGCAAGGGGCCTGGGACATGACCTTCATATGTCCCAAAGAAATGGCACGCATGCCACTTGGACAAATTGAACAAGGGGTGGCCCTGCACTCAAGCAAGTAAATTATATATAAGTGGAGCTTACTTATTGTCCACAATCACAATATGAAGGGAAAACACAATAAGTCAAGATCTTCCCAATTGAAGAAAACACAGATAGATTTTGATTGTCAAATCCAACGTGCCTCAGTTTGTCTGAGGTAATTGATCCTATCACCGCCTCTATCATTCCTACTAACATGATCTATTGCATGGAAGGTAATGCTCGTGTTTTCAGGATGAGAAACCTGAATATGCTGTGCAACCGGGTATTTGTCATCCCTATTTTTGATACTTCTCACATGTTCCTGAATACGGATTTTTAAGCTCCGTATACTACTACCAACATACACTGTTTATTTGATTAAATGTTCCTGCGAGAAGGTGTATGTGGTGTTGCAATTGATAAAGGAAGTGACATTAAATTCTCTAGAGTTGTACCTGAAACTTGTGAGCTTGTTCGCTCCATAATTGCAAACACAGCAATTGCCACATGTATAAAAACCATGTGATTTTTCGGGCAACCATGTTGTTAATGAGGTCTTTGGTTCTCTTAACAAAACTAGGGCACCGAATATCTTTTATTGTCGTGCCTTTGCGGTACGTTACTCTTGGTTTTGGTGCTGCAAAGTCAGAAGGAAGGGAGTCAGATTGAAGTAAATGCCAGTTTTTCCTTAATATATTGAAAATGTGTCCACTATACATATTGTATTCAGTGATGAAAGCAGTATGAGTCTGATGTGTCTTGTTGACCTGGCGAACCTTGGGAACAAGGGTATCACTCCTATTTAGTTTTTTGATTTTACGTTCAGCTTTTTGGAGGCAGTTTTTATCATAGCCTCTTTCCCCAAAGTCCCGTTTAATTTTGTCGACATTACTTTCAAAATTGTGGTCTTGGCTGCAATTACGGCGAGCTCTAACCATTTCACCATATGGTATTGCAGAAATGGTGGATTTCGGGTGACAACTCGTTGCATGTAGCACACTATTGCAGGAGGTGGACTTTTTGAAAATGTCGCTATGAATGACCCCATCAGTTACATACAATCTAAGGTCCAAGTAGGTGATCTCATACTTAGAGCTGTTGATTGTAAGCTTGACATTAAAGGTATTGTCATTAAGGTATGTAAAATATCCGTCAAGCTATTCAGTACTGCCCTTCCAAATTAAAAAGACATCATCAATATACCTGACGTAAAAAAGGATATTATCAATGCAATTACTGGCTCCTGGGCCCCAGGCATGCACCATCTCATACAGCCCCATAAAGAGGTTAGCATAATATGGAGCAAACCTAGAGCCCATCGCAGTTCCCTGTTTCTGAAAATACCATGTACATCCATGCATAAAAGCATTTTGTGTGAGAATCATTTCTAGTAGCATCTGGGTATGCTCCAGATGACATGCATTGCGCTTGTACAAAAAGTAAGTCAATGCTTTTAGTCCATACTCCTTTTCAATGCATGTGTACAAACTCTCCACATCCATGGTCACAAATGTGAAGACATCTTCCTCCCACTTAAGATCCTCTAGTTTACACAGGAGCTCCCTACTATCTTTCAAGTAGGAGGGGAGGTTCTGAACAAAGGGCTGGAGGAAAGAAACTACGTACTCCGCAAGGTGTTCGGTAGGGCCCCCATTGCCAGATATAATTGGCCTTCCCGGAGGAAAGGGACCACTTTTGTGTATCTTGGGGAGTACGTAGATACAGGGATGTCTTGAATTTTGTGCAAACAGATACTTGTATTCTAAGTCAGTGATAAGGCAAGACTTGTGCCATTCCATTAGTCTAGCATTTATGTTTTTCTCAATTGTCATTGTAGGGTTGGAATTCAATTTAACATAGCAATTAGTCTGGGCTAACTGGCGGCCAATTTCTGCTACATAGTCTATGTAATTCATCAAAACAATATTGCCGCCTTTATCCGCTTCGCGGATCACCAAACTGGAGTCATCTCGTGTAGATTGGAGAAAGTTTCTCTCTTCTCTACTTATGTTTAGATGGTGTAGACATTTCTTATTATTGACATGACTGTCTTCTAGATGGTACAGATCCTGAGTAACCCTAGATGCAAACTCATCAATCACAGACTTAGTACCACTTGGGGGAATAAATTTAGAGGTACTCCGCAAACCGCTATCCACCGTCACATCCTGTACTACATTTAAGTTACGTGCATATTCAACTAGGTCTCCCAAAGCCTCTTCGTCATGCAAGGTGGCAATCAAATGTGACACATTGATGTCAGATATTGTAAATTCAGAATCACAAGGTAAAATAATAGTAGGATGACATACAGACGGATGTTCAGCAAATAATTTTTTTAATTTTAACTTGCGTACAAACTTAAATAAGTCCAGGTGTACATTTTCAAAGATTGGTTTTTCTGTCAAACAAAAATTTAATCCTTTACATAGAACCAAAGTCTCATGTTTGCTCAAGATTCTAGAAGACAAATTTACGACAGTTACTGCATTGGTCATAGATTCATCACTTATGCTGTCCACATTGTGGTGCACAATCTCATCTACTTCATGTCCTGTTTGGTTTCTATTCTTGCTTTTGTGCCTGCCCGCGTATTTTTTGCCACCCCTCCTTGTTCTTCGCCAAAGGTTTTCTTTTTGTTTCCCAAACGATACCTTTGTACTTCCCGTAAAAAAACGGAAGGTGGGTTGGGATTTGTCATGACTGTGCTAGGGCCTTCGCCCGGGTCGCTTTCTATCGAGGAGATGGAAGTACTACTGGAAGATATACTAGGGGCCCTCACCTCACTCGAGGGAACAGATACAGGTTTACATCATCATACTTTCTAGCGAAAGTGAAGATATGTCCCCTTTCATAATCATTCTGATCTCTTTGTATCTTTTGCTGTTTCTTTCCTTTGAGATAGACCTGATAATTTGCTAGCTCTTTTTTGAGAATAACATAGTTTTTTTGTATGACATCTGGCAGATTAGTGTCAGTGATTTCTTTTTCTAAAGTCATTATGTCTTCTCTGATCTTTTTTACTTTACGTTCAGAATTTCGTACCAGAATGTCCATCATTCTGTACGATGACACATGTAACGCTTCCTCCCACTCTTCTAGAAGATCTGGATCCAAGTCCTCGTAGTTGGGAAAGATGACAATACGTAAACCTCGTGGGATTCTCTTGTTCTCTAGATATTTCTTAAGGGTAGCACCGTCCCACCATTTGGTGAGCTCTTGTTTCTTAAGTTTTTCTAGACGTATAAACTTACTCTTCAGACCATCATTCTTAGATGATTTGGGTATGGTTTGTGCTGTACTGCTATCATATTCCCCAAATAAATCTCCTATTAACTCCTCCCCGATTATCATCGAAATCCATTATGAATTGGTACTCAATGCCAATGTTTAGACTGTGCTAGGGAGCCCAAAAATTACACAAAGCTCATAAAATGGAAGGATCAAGGCTGAAGATCCTGAACAAGCTCACAAGTTTCAGGTACAACAACTCTAGAGAATTTAATGTCACTTCCTTTATCAATTGCAACACCACATATGTTGTTTATTTGATTAAATGTTCCTGCGAGAAGGTGTATGTTGGTAGTAGTATACAGAGCTTAAAAATCCGTATTCAGGAACATGTGAGAAGTATCAAAAATAGGGATGACAAATACCCGGTTGCACAGCATATTCATGTTTGTCATCCTGAAAACACGAGGATTACCTTCCATGCAATAGATCATGTTAGTAAGAATGATAGAGGCGGTGATAGGATCAATTACCTCAGACAAACTGAGGCACGTTGGATTTGACAATCAAAATCTATCAGTGTTTTCTTCAATTGGGAAGATCTTGACTTATTGTGTTTTCCCTTCATATTGTGATTGTGGACAATAAGTAAGCTCCACTTATACATAATTTACTTGCTTGAGTGCAGGGCCACCCCTTGTTCAAAGAGGCAAAACTATTAGACGCCTCAGGTAAACGAGTAGTAGACCAAGCAGCAAATCATTGGCGCATTGCCAACATCCAGGCCCTGCTAGCCAGATATGATAGGGCACACTGGGACGAAATGGAGCAGTTGCTACAACACCTCACAGATAAGCACAAAGCAAAAGCCTAGGATTTAGTCCAGGAAGGGAAGCTCATATCCAATTCCTCAATCAGATGCGCTTTAGATGCTGCAGACACCGCAGCTAGAGAGATCAACACTAGTGTGTTATTAAGGAGACATGCATGGTTGAGGATTTCTGGTTTTAAACCCGAAGTACAACAGTCTATTTTAAATACTCCGTTTGACAAGGAACATCTCTTTGGGCCCGAAGTAGATAAGTCATTAATTTTTTTTTAAAAAGACACAGAAGTAGCCAAGTCTATGGGAGCTCTGCAGTCTCCCTCTAATCGGGCTTCTTTCGTCGCTCCTTCCACTGTAGAGGGTCGAAAACCATGTCCTCAGACAATACTGCCGCCTCCTACAAAGGCAACATTCAATCTTCCTCTACAAGGGGCTTCTTTAGAGGAGGATACAGAGGAAACAACAACAAAGGTCGAGGCAGGGGTTCCACACCACGTAATTCCCCCTCCCCCAACAAGCAGTGACTTGCCTACAGTTCCCCCGATCATTTAACACCTGTCGGGGGACGTCTTCTACAATTCCTCTCCATTTGGCAATCTATCACCACAGACAAATGGGTGTTAGGAATTATCCAACATGGTTATTGCCTGGAGCTTACCAACAATCCTCCAAACATTCCACCATGTTCTCACAAAATGTCACCAGAACATTTACATCTACTTCAGCAAGAGGTCCAGTCTCTCCTGTCCAAAGGAGCCAAAGAACCTGTGCCGTTACAACATCAAGGGACAGGCGTGTACTCCCTGTACTTTCTCATCCTCAAAAAGGATGGCTCCTTGAGACCTATTCTAGACCTCAGAGAACTAAACCTCTACATACTTTGAAAGCATTTCCACATGGTGACACTTCAACAAGTGCTCCCACTTCTACAGCAGGGCGATTTTATGTCTACTCTAGACTTAAAAGACTCATATTTCCACATTCCAATTCAACCCCGCTCATAGCAAATACCTCAGATTTATGATATCGGGTCATCATTACCAATTCAAAGTACTACCGTTTGGTGTCACCACTGCTCCCAGGGTATTTACCAAATGTCTGGCAGTAGTCGCAGCACACCTGAGAAGACAACACATCCATGTCTTACCATACCTGGACGACTGGCTCATCAAAACCAGGACTTACCAAATGTGTCTCCAACACACTCAAACCACTATTCACTTACTTCACCAACTAGGGTTTACAGTAAATGTGTTAAAGTCTCATCTACAGCCTTCGAACACACAAATTTATCTGGGAGCCACGATAGACGCTCAGAAAGCTCTAGCCTCTCCCAATACAGCCAAGATTCACAGTATTCAGTCCCTTCTCACTCAATTTCAGCCCAACCAATCATTACCAGCAAAAGTATTCATGCAACTGCTAGGGATGATGGCGTCTTGCATTATAATTGTTCCCTACGCAAGACTTCACGTATCCCCTTCAAGAATGCTTACCAAGTCAGCGGAACCAGTCGCAGGGTCAGTTGACCAATCTAGTGTTGGTAGATGGCCGCACCAATCACTCTCTGCAGTGGTGGAACCCACAAAAGTTATCCAAAGGGCAGCCCTTCCTCGACCCTGTTCTACAGACAGTACTAACAGCAGACGCATCGCTCACTGGTTGGGGCGCTAACCTACAAAGTCACACAATCCAAGGATTATGGACTCTAAAGTACAAGAGCCTCCACATAAATCACCTAGAGCTACTAGCAGTGTTTCTAGCGCTCAGAGCCTTTCAAACTCACCTAATAGGCAAAACTGTCTTATGCCGGACAGACAAGATGACAGCTATGTACTCTATACAAAAACAGGGGGGACACACTCTCTCCAACTGTCACACCCAGCACAAGCCATTTGGAATTGGGCCATACATCACAAAATGTATCTCCTAGCAGAACATCTTCCAGGAGTAAATCAAATTGCAGACCTTCTCAGCAGACAGAGACAGCAAATCCACAAGTGGGTACTTCATCCCCGGATTCTTCTTCCCTACTTTCAGGAATGGGGATTTCCTCACATAGACCTGTTCGCCACAGCTCAAAACGCAAAATGCCCAAGGTTCGCCTCCAGGTTCCCACACCCGCTCTCCAAAGGCAATGCCCTATGGATGAACTGGTCAGGGATATTTGTCTACGCTTTTCCGCCTCTCCCACTCATTCCGGTGGTAGTTCGGAAGCTCAGACAATCATCCCTCAAACTCATTTTCATAGCTCCCACATGGGCACGTCAGCCTTGGTTCACCACCCTGCTAGAGCTCTCAGTAGTTCCACACCAAAAGCTGCATCTCAACTCCAGTCTCCTCACTCAGAGACATGGAGAAATCAGGAATCCAAATCCCAAGGAACTCAACCTAGCGATTTGGCTCCTGAAGTCATAGTTTGGTTATTTACAATTACCACCAGACTGTATGAAAATCCTAAAGGAGGCTAGAAAACCTACTACTAGGGCATGTTATGCAGCAAAGTGGAAACGATTTGTTATATACTGTAACAGTAACAATATCAATCCCCTTGATGCTTCAGTGCAAAACATCATCTGTTATCTCTTCCACTTACAGCAATCTGAATTAGCCTATACATCTATTCGATTGCATTTAGCAGCAGTACCTGCATACTTACAAAACAAACAACACTTATCTCTATTCAGAGTACCAGTGATTAAAGCCTTTATGGAAGGACTAAAAGAGTAATACCACCAAGAGCTCCACCTGCACCAGTACGGAACTTGAACATAGCCCTTACGAGGCTAATGGGTCCACCTTTTGAACCAATGCACAAATGTCAACTACAATTTCTCTCATGGAAGGTTGCTTTTCTTTTTGCAATCACTTCCTTAAGGAGAGTTGGTGAACTCCAGGCATTAACTATACAAGAGCCTTTCTTTCAACTTCACAAAGACAAAGTGGTTCCCAAATTTCTTCCTAAAGTGGTTTCTACTTTTCACATCAATCAATCAATCAGTTGAGTTACCCGTGTTCTTTCCTCAACCTGATTCTGTAGCAGAACGAGCTCTACACACACTAGATGTTAGAAGAACTCTACTATATTATGTGGAAGGAACAAAATAAATTGTAAGACAAAACCGCTCTTTGTTGCTTTTTCGCCACCACACAAAGGCAATCCCATTTCTAAATCAGGCATTGCAAGATGGATCGTGAAATATTTCCAAACATGTTATGTGAAAGCGAAAAGAACCTTGACAATACCCCCTAGAGCGCATTCCACCCGCAATATAGGGGCTACTATGGCTTTCTTAGGGAATATTCCGCTAGCTGACATCTGTATGGCAGCAACATGGTCTACACCACACACATTCACCAAACACTATTGTGTAGATGTGTGAGGCAACAAGCTAATGTAGGCCAGGGAGTACTTAAAACACTTTTTCAAACCACTGCAACAGCTACAGGTTAGCCACCGCTTCGGGTGTTTACTGCTGTATACTCTATGCAAAGCATGTGGTCTACAGCCCACATGCCTCGAACGGATAATGTTACTTACCCAGTAAGCATCTGTTCTTGGCATGTAGAGCTGTAGATTCACATGCGCCCACCCGCCTCCCCGGGTACCTATACCTGTTGCAGTTTTCTTACTTTACATACATATGCATAGACATCTCTATTCTACCTTTACTAACTCCATTCTCACCCTCTGCGGGAAAACAATTTAACAATGGAGTCGATGCTCATGCGCACTATCACCAAAAGGAGGAGTCACCAACCTCGTGACTGGAAAGACTTCTTCGAAGAAAAACAACTTGCAAACGTCCGTTCCCAACACTAGATGGCAGGAGTATGAAAAGTATGTGAATCTACAGTTCTACATGTCAAGAACAGATGCTTACTGGGTAAGTAACATTATCATTATACAGCGCTTACTACCCCCGACGAGGCATCGAAGCGCTTTTTCGTCGAGTAGCAAGCCACTCCGGAACCCATAAAGGATTAGTGGTGAATTAGTATAGTGAAATATGAGAGTAATTTTAGTGGTGGATATGTTAGTTATTTTGAGAAGGATAGTGGAGGGATAGAAGAGGGAAAAAGGTTTACATTTATATAGCGCTTGCTACCCCTGATGGGGTGTTTAAGAGCTTTTTCTTTGAGTAGCACGCTACTCCGGAATTCATAAAGGATTAGATGTGAATTAGTATAGTGAAATATGAAAGTAATTTGAGCGGGGGATATGTTAATGAGTTATTTGGATTGAGAAGCATAGTGGAGGGATAGAAGAGGGAAAAAGGTTTGCATTCATATAGCACCTGTTACCCCTGATGGGTGTTGAAGCACTTTTTTGGTGAGTAGCACGTTACTCCGGAACCCATAAAGGATTAGTGGTGAATTAGTATAGTGAAATATGAAATCAATTTGAGTGGTGGACATGCTAGTCTGTTATTTGGATTGAAAAGGATAGTGGAGGGTTAGAAGAGGGAAAGTTTTAGAACTGTTTTTTTTTTTGGAGCGCATAGCAGTAGGAGGAGGCTTGGGATGAGTAAAAGGGAGGTGGAGGGGGAAGGGTTTAGAAAGGCTTGTTTTGGGAGATCAGAATAGTAAAAGAGGTATGAGATGATGCAAGGAGGGGTAGAGTAGGGAAGAGTCTAGAAAGGGTTATTTTGGGGATCATAGTAGTGGTTTTGGGTTTGGGATGAATGAGAGAATGGAGGTAGAGGATATATTGATAGCGGTATAAGGTGAGAAATAGGGTAGTACATTGGATAGAGTAGTAGAGAGAGGTTTGAAATGAGTCAGAGTTGAGGTAGTGAATATATTTAGAGCGGTATAGGGTGAGAAATAGGGTAGTGCATTGGATATGCTGAATTAGAAGAGAAAAAAATATATATAGATCCATAAGTACATGGCAGGTATATAGATGCATAAAGGAAGGTAGTATATGTAGATTAAAGATGCATTTAATAAACTCCGGCTTTCAAGTGTTTTTGTACTTTAGATTAATTTAAAATAGCATTTTTTTAATTCAATAGTGAAGCAATTGTAGATGAATAATTATGATAAGATTTACTTATTTATGCAGTCACTTATATACATGTTAAAAACATAGAATAATGTAACTATCCATAATATGTACATTTGTTAGCAGAACTAATGAATATCTATATTTTTTTAAACATAATTATGCTACACGCTTATACAAACCAATGCATATATATAGTTGCATATCTATAATCTAAATAAATGCTTATATACAGAGGGATATGCTGTAGATTTCTGTTTGCGTATGGTGGTTATGTGGGAAAGAGCCAATTCTTGAGTAGTTTTCTGAAGATAAGGTGGTTATCCGTGGATCTTATGTTGGGGGTAAAGAGTTCCATAGTTTGGCTGCTTGAACAAAGAAGATTGGCCACCCATGGTTTTTTCTTGTACATTGGGATTTTGAGGCAAGGTGCCACTCTAGAGCGGAGGTTCCTTTGTTGAATGTGCTTGGTGATTTTATTCCTGATGAGCGGTCCGGTTCCATGTAGCGCTTTGTGGGCGATTCAGAGCAGCTTGAACGTGGATCTTCTGGCAGGTGGTAACCAATGCAGGGCTTTCAAGTTAGGGGAGATGTGGTCTTGCGGTTTTATATATGAGTAGTCTGGCAGCCGAGTTCTGAATCCGTTGTAGTCTTTTCATGGTCGTTAAAGATGATCCGTGGTAGAGGCTATTGGCGTAATCGAGTTTGGACAGAAAAAGGGAGATGGTAGTCTGAACCTTGTGTGGAAATCCCAAACGGGGGAAGATTCGTCGCAGAATTTTTATAGTAACAAAGCTTGATCTTGCTAGTTTATCCACTTGGGCATTCATTAATAGCTTGGAGTCCATGGTCAGTCTGAGGTTTCTTACTTCCTTCTATACTTTAGGAGGTGTTCCCAGATCATCAGGCCACGCAGCAAGCGGGTCATAATGTTTCCAATCGCCACCTGTGAGTATTTTCGTTTTGGAAGCATTCAATTTGAGATGACTCCACGTCATCCATAGATCCCCGGCTCTGAGACAACTAAAAATTGGCGAGTTTCCAGTGTCTTTGGGGCATTCCAGTTGAAGGAGTATTTGCGTGTCATCTGCATAGTAATAGCACGTGAGGTTAAATTGATTGATCAGTGCTGGTAATGACTTCATGTAGATGTTGAATAGCATGGGCGAGATGATAGAGCCTTGAGGGACGTCTGCTTTTGTGAAGTACGGTTTGGACGAGAAAGGGGGTATGGATGACATTAATTCTGTTACGAAGGTAGGATGTGATCCAGTCTAGAGCCCTCTATGCCGACCTCGTAGAGTCTTTGTATCAGAGTATCATTACAGATGGCAATGAGGGCAGATTCTGTGCCTCTTCCTGGACGGAATCCCGTTTGGAAGTCTGAAAGTATGGCAGTATCGTCAATGAATTATTGTTATTCTGTGGTATATAAATTAATTTTTCTATTTAATATATATATCTTAAATTCTTGCACAGGTGGCATGAAAGACATTTTATACTTCGTTCTGTATAACATGTTGCTGCTTGTTGGAATTTTGTTAAATGACAGTTTTTTAGTACCTTGGATATCTTCTATGATTGTCAGATCTCGTGTTGGGGTGGAATATTTTACTATGAGTATTTAATTGTAAATTTGAATCTTATCTCATTTATATGCATGTATTTTTGTGATTTTATGTGGACCTCTTCGGAGTTTCGTAATCATAAATAAATAAACTTGAAACTTGACCTGTTTGATGTATCTGTGCAAAACATTATCTGCTGTCAACTGCATTTGCAGTCTTCTGGACTAGCATACCCTTCAATACTTTTACATCTAGCTGCAGTAGCTGCCTACCTGCAAAACAGACAACATTGATCACTGTTCAAGATACCAGAAATGAAGGCATTCATGGAAGGCCTTAAAAGATTAATTCCACCCAGGGTTCACCCTGCACCTGCTTGGAATCTCATCATTGTACTCCCTAGACTTATGGACCCACTAGACTTTGAACCCTTGCATAATTGCCCTCTCCAATTCCTGTTTAGGATGGTAGCCTTTTTAGTAGCCATCGCTTCTCTTAGACATGTCAGTGAGCTCCAGGCACTAACCTTGAAAGAACCTTTCTTCTAACTACACAGAGATAGGTTAGTCCTTCGAACTAACCCAAAATTCCTTCCGAAGGTAGTTTCTACTGTTCACCTAAATCAGTCAGTTAAATTATCTGTCTTCTTTCCTCAACCTGATTCAGTTGCAGAAAGAGCCCTTCATACAATAGGGGCCTGATTCCGATGCGGTTAGGAAGGCCTCCTAATGGCATTTGCTCTGTCCAAATCGGATCGGGAACGTGTCTTTCCGACCGACTCGGAAAGGTTTCCGACCGACCGAGTATGATGCGAGTTAGGCGTTAGGAATATCCCAATCTGAACCCGACGGCATTTGGAATGACCGAGCCGTACGGAGCAGAATCGTACGTCTCTACGGGCCGCATTTCTGAAAGACCGAGTACGATGCTGGATTTGGACAGCCTTTCCGAATCGTGCCGTCCGACTCGAAACGGCAGTCGGAATCAGAATTTGGAGCCCCGTAGTGGCCCCCCTGCACCCGGAGCCTTCCCAATCGGGCCCATGGGTCCCCCCTTTACCAGCCATGCACAGTGTGGCAGGCACCAGGGGGTGCCCAGCACAGGGTGCCCGATTTTCCCCAGCCACCCCTTTCTTCAATGGGAGCCTATGCATTCGGTCGGAACAAAGGCTCCCATTGAAGTCAATGGGAATCCAACCAAATCGTATCTGGAAGCATCTGGATGCATCGTACTCGGTCGGTTGGACTCTCCCGATCCGATTTGGTCGGAAACCATTCCCAAACCCTTTCGGTCGGGAAGCTTTTCAAACCGCATCAGAATCGGGTCCTAGATGTTAAAAGAGCTTCAATGTACTATAGTGACAGAACTAAAGAGTTTTGTAAAACCAAGCAACTCTTTGTGGCCTTTTCGCCCCCTGACATAGGAAAGCCTATATCAAAATCAGCTATTTCTAGATAGAATATGTTACTCCAAAGCTAAAAGAACTTTGCCCACACCTCCTAGAACCCACTCTACCTGCAGAATAGGAGCTCCTATGGCTTTCCTGGGCAATATACCAATAGCTGAGATTTGTAAAACAGCTACATGGTCAACCACACACACTTTCACTAAACATACTGTGTGAATGTATTAGCATGCCAACAAGCAAATGTAGGACAGACCGTGCTACTTACCCTTTTCCAAACAACTGCGACACCCACAGGTTAGCCACCGCTTTCTGGAGGGCACTGCTTGATAGTCTCTGTATAACCGGTGTATCTACAGCCACACATGCCATCGAAAGGATTATGTTGCTTACCCTGCAAATAGCTGTTCGTGGCATGTAGTGCTGTAGATTCACAAGTGCCCACCCTCCTCTTCGAACACCTGTGGCCATTGCAGTACCTTCTTACAATATAATATGCATGGTCATCTCTTTACTAACACTTACACTCCTTCTCACCCGACTGCGGTAAAACAATCTAACCATGGAGTTGATGCCCATGCGCAATATCACCTAGAGGAGTAGTCACTTTACCTCGTGACTCGAGAGACTTAGTTGAAGAAAAACTACTTGCACACATCCGGACCCAACACTAGATATCTGAAAGAGACAATTAGTTATGGATTCCTCAACTTAGAATTACCACCAGGCGTCAGACTGGATCCGGAGAATTTTTTCCTCAGCAGTACCTCTGCGCGTCGATAGGTGGCGTCGGTCGACTCTGCGTTCGTCGTTGGCATCGTGGGCGCCGGAATGATGTCGCTGTATCTAGTTAGACGCCGCCCTCGCGCGCTGACGTCAGTTCTTTCTTTTTCTGCGCCAGCCAATGCAAATCCGGAGAGAGCGGTACCTCGAGGCACTTTTTGACTCCGTTTTTTGTGACTTTTGTCGACACCTTTTTTGAGTCGATCGACTCCCATTGCACGGAGGGATGTCACGTCGGACCAGCTTCAAGGCTTGTGACTCCTGTCACAAATTAATGTCGGTTACGGACCCGCACCTCGTGTGCCTTTGGTGCCTGGAACGTGACCACGACCCGAAGTTGTGCTCCGACTGCCGGGCTATGAATCCGAAGTCTTTGCGGGAGCGGTCCAGAAAGCTTCTCAAGGCCCGGCAGTCCGCTCCGCCCCATTCGAGGTCCCGGTCGAGAGGGAGGTCGCGGGACCGGTCGCGGAGCCACCACCACCACTCGTCATCAAAGTCTTCGTGTAAGTCGAAGCACAAGAAGAAGGCAAAGAAGCATCGTCGCTCTTCGTGTTCTCCCCGTCCGTCGGCCGACGCTACGCGGGGCCCGGGAGGTAGTCGTCCGGCTCCGTCCGCGGAGCCTGTTGGGTCGACTCTGGCCTTCCCTCCCTTTCTGGGACCCGGAGCGACCCCTGCCCAGCTTCGAAGCTTTTACAAAGCTTTACATTCCATCTTTGGGCAGCCCGACTCCGCCGGCACGCCCTCAAGCCCCGCGGACTCGGTTGGGGGCTCTAGGCCTTCGATGCCGGCGGCTTCGGCTCTGGCGCCGCAGGGCCCCCAAGGATCCAGGCCTGGATCCGGATCGGTGCCGGTCGACCTCGTGACACCTCCTCCGGCACCGAATCCAGTGACGACATCCCCGCCGCCCCCAACGCCGGTTGTGTCCTCAGCCGGCGTCGACCCCGGCCTCCCCCTCGATGAGGACATGGAGCCGGACCGATGTCCTCCGACGTAGGGACCGGCGCCTACCGGTACTTTTGTACCCCTGTTCTCTCCTGATGTTTCCTACCACCCTGAGTGGCTCACAGGAGAGGGTGAGGAGGACTGGGAGGGGTCTGTGGACCCTCTTGCAGACCAGTTGGAGGAATCGGACTGGAGAGAGGAGTTGGGTGAGGCCAGTGGTCTGGACACCTCCCCAGACCTTTGCATGCTATCTCCCCTTACCATGGCTACGGAGGAGGGTGCATCTTACGCAGTGGTGTTAGGTAGGGCAGCCAAGGCCCTAAACCTCGAGCTTCCTACGGTGGCGGTCAGGGCTAACCTCCTGACAGGTGCTTCAACCGGCGGCGGCCTCTTCGGAGCCTTTGCTGCCGTTTAATGAGGCCCTTATGGACATCCTTTTGGGCACTTGGTCCAAGCCCAACACAGGGGCTCCTGTGGACAGGATGATTGCCCGACGCCACTGCCCGGCACCGGGCGACCCCATTTTCCTCACTTCCCATCCTACCCTTGAGAGCTTGGTAGTCCAAGCCTCAACGTCCAAAGGCGCATTCCCTAACGCACCACCTGATAGGGAATCCAAGAAGCTGGACCACCTTGGGAAGAAGATGTTTTCTTCCTCCAGCTTGGGACTGCAGTCGGTGAATACCGCATGTCTATTGGGCCGTTACTCCCACTCGGTGTGGGACACGGTTGTGCAGGTGCTGCCACAGTGCCCGGAGGAGGCCCGGGCCGTGCTCTCCCGTGCTGTTGCCGAGGGGAGAGACGCAGCGAAGTTCACCATCCAGTGTGGGCTGGACACCGCCGACTCACTGGGCAGGACGATTTCCACATCGGTAGCACTGAGACGCTACGCCTGGTTGAGGTCCACTGGCTTTTCGGGGGATGTCCAAGCAACGCTTTTGGACATGCCTTTGATGGCCGTCGCCTGTTTGGCGAAAAGGCAGACAACGCGCTCGAGCGCTTCAAGGATTCTAGGGCTACGGCCAGATCCTTAGGCCTCACTTCCACCTCCCGCCCAGCGCAGTCTGCTTTTTGCCCCTTTCGTGGCTACGGAAGGGGTACCCTGCCTCGTTCCGCCCAGAGCCACAGGCCTGCGCAAGCTGTCCAGCCTCTGCGCGGCCGGGGCGTGGATCCCACCGCCGTGGGTCGGGGATCCAGCGGGCAGCCCAGTCCACCAGCGCCCCCTCTGCAGCAGCCTCCAAACCCTCCTAGTCTGACCTTTCAGGCCCATCACTCGCCAGTGGGCGGCAGGATTCGCCATCACCTCCCCAACTGGCTCAACATCAGGTCGGACAGGTGGGTTTTGCAGATAGTACAAAGGGGCTACTCTCTCCCCTTCGAACCTACCCCTCCATCCATGCCACCTCAATTCCATCGCATGTCAGAGGATCACCTGGCCCTTCTCCAGCAGGAAGTTACGGCTCTCTTAGCCAAGGGAGCCATTGAGCGCGTTCCTGCCCCAGAAGTAGGTCGTGGTTGTTATTCTCACTACTTTCTGGTGCCCAAGAAGGACAAGGGCCTGCTTCCTATCTTGGACCTCAGGAACGTCAACCGCTTCCTCTGGAAGGAGAAGTTCAAGATGTTGACACTGGCTCAGGTCCTGACTGCTCTTGACCCTGGAGACTGGATGGTAGCGTTGGACTTGCAGGACGCTTATTTTCATATCTCCGTCCTGCCGGCACACCGGCATTACCTGCGGTTCACAGTAGGCCACGAGCACTTTCAGTTTACCGTGCTCCCCTTTGGCCATACCAGCGCCCCTCGGGTGTTCACGAAAGTGATGGCGGTAGTCGCAGCTCATCTGCGCAGATCAGGGGTTCCAGTCTTCCCCTATCTCGACGACTGGCTGTTGAAGGTGGGCTCGCCCCAGGCTGTCGTCTCCCACCTCCAGACTACGGCCGACCTCCAGCATTCGCTGGGGTTCACCATCAATGTGCTGAAGTCACACCTGATTCCCTCTCAGAAGCTCCTTTTCATCGGAGCGGTTCTGGACACAGCGCAGTTTCGGGCTTATCCTCCTATGCAGCGAGTCCGGGATATTCGGGCTATGATTCCAATCTTTCAGCCTCTATCCCGGGTTTCGGTCAGAATGACCCTGAGGCTACTGGGCCTCATGGCCTCCTGCATCCTGTTGGTGGACTATGCCAGATGGCATATGCGGGCTCTGCAGTGGGACCTGAAGTTCCAGTGGGCACAGCATCGGGGGAATCTTTCCGATTGCGTCCAGGTCTTGGAGGGCATTGCACGCCAATTGCAGTGGTGGCTAACGAACCAGGATTGGGTCGACGGCAGATCCCTCTCCCTTCCCCAACCAGAGTTCACAGTGGTGACGGATGCATCACTGCTGGGTTGGGGCGGCCACATGGGAGAGGCGGAGATCAGAGACCTCTGGTCTCCGGCGGAGTCCCGGCTCAACATCAACCTTCTGGAGCTTCAGGCGATTCGTCTTGCACTAAAGGCATTCCTTCCCTCTGTCCGGGGAAGAGTAGTGCTGGTGTTCACGGACAACACCACAGCCATGTGGTACTGCAACAAACAGGGTAGGGTGGGGTCCTGGACCCTATGAGAGGCTCTCCGCCTTTGGACATGGCTGGAACATCAGGGCATATCCCTGGTGGTTCAACACCTGGCAGGTTCTCTGAATGCCAGGGTGGACAACTCAGCCGCAGGTGCATGATGGATCACGAATGGTGTCTTCACTCGGAGGTGGTGCAAGGTCTCTTTCAGTAGTGGGGAGATCCTTGGTTAGATTTGTTCGCCACCGAAGAGAACGCGCAATGTCAGCAGTTCTGTGCGTTGGAATTTCCAAGGCGGCACTCGCTAGGAGACGCTTTTCGTCGCGAGTGGAGATGCGGTCTTCTATACGCCTTTCCGCCTATACCACTTCTGCCCAGAGTGCTGAAGAAGATCAAGCACGACCGAGCCCA
This sequence comes from Calotriton arnoldi, assembly GCA_963921515.1. Taxonomy (NCBI): domain Eukaryota; kingdom Metazoa; phylum Chordata; class Amphibia; order Caudata; family Salamandridae; genus Calotriton; species Calotriton arnoldi. The sequence continues at coordinate 1,897,928 of CAWUFW010001518.1, forward strand.
AGTCATTCTTGTGACCCTGGATTGGGCACGAAGAGTCTGGTATCCCGAGCTATTACACATGGCCATCGATCCTCCGATCAGACTGCCTCTTCGGGAGGATCTTCTGTCGCAGCAGCAGGGGATGGTCCTCCGTCCGAACCTCTCCAGCCTCCACCTCCTTGCATGGAGATTGAGCGGCAACAGTTGACAGCTTTCGACCTTTCTCCCGAAGTCTGTAATGTTATCTTGGCAGCCAGGCATCACTCCACCAAAACGGTATACGCCTGTAGATGGAACAAGTTTGTGGCATGGTGCGCAGCAAAGGCTGTGGATCCCCTTTCTGACCCCCTTTCAGAGGTTCTCCTCTTCATTCTTTCTTTGGCCCAGCAGGGCTCTGCTCTGGGCACTCTCAAAGGCTATCTTTCGGCCATTTCGGCCTTCCTTCGGCTGCCTGACCAGCCTTCTCTTTTCATGTCCCCCATTGTAAATCGCTTTCTTAAGGGCATTACTCACTTGTTTCCTCCAACTCCTTTCGTGATGCCCCAGTGGGACTTGAACCTGGTTCTTACTTTTCTTATGTGTGCTCCCTTTGAGCCGCTGCATAACTGTCCTCTCAGGCTCCTGACTCTTAAAACTGCCTTTATGGTTGCCATCACCTCTGCTCGCAGGGTGAGTGAGCTACAAGCCCTTTCTTCTAAGCGTCCTTTCCTGGCTGTTCATCCGGACAAAGTTGTCCTCCGCACTAGACCTTCTTTCCTTCCCAAAGTGGTTACCTCTTTCCACATAGGACAGCCATCACTTTGCCCACCTTCTTTCCACCTCTGCATCCTTCTAAAGAGGAAGAGAGGCTCCACCGTCTGGTTTCAAAACGTGCGCTTTCCTTCTTTCTGGATCTCACAAGACAATTCCGGGTGGATGACCAGCTCTTTGTTGGTTATGTGGGCGCTAAGAAAGGTCGGGCCGTGCAAAAACAAACCATCTCCCGATGGGTCGTTGTTTGCATTAAGATCTGCTATTCCTTAGCGAAAATGGAACCTCCAGTGGGGTTGCGTGCCCATTCCACCAGGGCGACGGCAGCCACTACTGCTTTGGGACGTGGAGTCCCCCTTCTTGACATCTGCCAGACAGCTATGTGGGCTTCACTGCACACGTTTACCAAACACTACTGCCTGGATAGCCAAGTCCAGAGGGACGGCTTCTTCGGCCGTTCGGTTCTCCAGGACTTTCTAGTGTGAACTTGGTTCGCAGACCCACCACCGGGGTTGGTATTGCTGGGGTATCTATTCTAAGATAAGGAATCCATAACTAATTGTCTCTTTCAGATGAACAAGTTTCTTACCTTCGGTAACGATATATCTGTGAGAGACATAGATTAGTTATGGATTCCTCACCGCCCCACCCATCCTCCCCGTTCTGCGAACTGACTTCTAGGGTAAGGGACTTCCTTTCAGGGCCTTAGTTTTCGTGCACCAGTGGTCAGTGTCTTGCATGACTCTGCGCTTCTGGCGTGGAATGTCGTGTAAAGAACTGACGTCAGCGCGCGAGGGCGGCGTCTAAGTAGATACCGCAACGTTATTCCGGCGACCACGACGCCAACGACTAACGCGTAGCCGACCGACACCACCTATCGACGCGCAGAGGTACCGCTGAAGAAAAAATTCTCCGGATCCAGTCTGACGCCTGGGGGTAATTCTAAGGTGAGGAATCCATAACTAATCTATGTCTCTTACAGATATATCATTACCGAAGGTAAGTAACTTGTTCGACAGGAGTATGCAGAGCATGTGAATCTACAGCACTGCATGCCACAAATAGATGCTGACAGGGTAACATAATCCTTTTCTTACATTTTTTCCTCACTGTTGTATTCAGTTGTTCAGTCCTCTAAATTTATATGAACCACTCACTAACTCCTCTGCTACCTCTATTCTTCATGTATCACTCATGTAGTTGGACAAAAAAAATGGAGGCTGAGAGCTTTTCCTTGGGCAAACAGTGTATAAAGCTATTAGGTCTTCAAATACTTTTATTATTTCAGTTTTAAATCTTTTTATTCACATTGAACAAAGATATAATTTTTAACAGTTGCCACAGTACACAGCAGAAGTACAACGTGTTACCTCACCTTACTGCTGTTCAATCAATCAATATTTCTTTATTTTGGCTGCTCACTGCCATAAAATATCACAATAAACTAATCCATCTAACATTCACTACAGTCCAAGAGGAAAATGCACAAAGATCGCAATTAAAGTGACAGAGTAAAATAATTAAAGATTGTCAGCATTAAAAGAATTTAAAAAAAATGTTAAAGTAAAGAAAACCGGCCCAAATACAGATAATCACCAAGTAATTCAGTCAATGACCAAATCATCATCATAACTAAGATCATTCCTACGAATACGAAGCAGCATCATCATGATTGTCTAGTGCCCAAAGACTCAAATTTTATTTAGTTAACAGTTCTTGATACTCATCTCATAGAAGAAAATGTATCCACGGTTATCATATATCTTAAGCTTCAATCTACATGCAAATAATTAACCTCTGCATTAGCTTATTAAAATAACTTCAGTCCTCTCCTTGGGACAGTTGATCCACTAATCTTGTGTCTTAGTCTCCAGGCTACACAAATAGTTGGCTGCAGCAAATGCATATAGATCTGTGCTATCTGTGGTTAAGATTCTAAGGGCATTTTCAAAACTTCGCTCTCCTAGTTTTCTACACGCAGGGACAAACAAAGATTTCCTAAAGTCCATGTATGCGAGGCAAAAAAACATGAATTGTGCTACTGTTTCAAGAGGAGATGTTCAGCATGGGCAATTTGGAGATATTCTCGGCAGCACACTCCAAATACATCTATGCTTGTTCACAGGTAAAATTCCGTATCAAAACTTCAAGTATAGGGATCTCGCCTCAGGGGCCTCTATTTTGTCAAGAACTTCTTCGAATTGAGGAGCACATTTTGTTTCTAGAAACCTTTCTGTTAAATTACCTGAGAAAAAAGTCAGGTAATGTTTGTTATCAACAAAGGCCCAGTACCTGCTATTCAGATGTTCCACCAACCCCTTGTTGCATAAAGAAAGATTATATCAAAGCTCACTCAGATTAAGATTGGAGAGCTAAATCTTCATAAATTTTAGCCAAGGTGTCCTAGCATCAACATCCAGATCTTTCAATTTCTTAAGCGCTAGTTGATAATGTTTCAAGTCTTCAGATGACCACAGCCTCAACTAATATAGAAGGAGCCTAAGATTTACATGTCTGCAATATTCTGCTCCGCCGAATCCAGCCTTAGAGGAATCAGAGAGGTACTTTATGGGAGGCCAGAAAGAGAGCGAATAAAGCTGTTCTCTAAAATTACCAATTGAGATACATTACTGACACCCCACACCTCAGAACCATATAGGGCTCCACTGACTGCTTTTGCACGGTATACCTGCAGTGCTGGTGATAAGAGGCAAATGGTTTAAGAGTTTTAGGCCCTCAATACAGCCCCAGCACTGTGCTGCAGCAGCACCTTGTTTTTCAAGGTTTGTGCCGACCACGAGAGAATGTTCGTTAGTCAGACTCCAAGATAATCAAACTCCTTGACTCCCTCCAAGGGGACACCTTGAGTGTGTTTTATTGGTGTTTATTTCTAGTCCAAACAAGTCACAGAAACTGGAAAATGTTCCTAGCAGAGTTTGCAGGCCCCTTGGAATGTTTTATAGTAAGAGAGTATCATCCGCAAACAGGAGAGCTGGAATCTTCTCACCTCCGAATTTGGGGGTATCATTATCACGACTATATCACCCCATTAATATAGAGAGTAAATAAAGTTGGGGCTAGCTCACAGCCTTGGCAAACACCTCTTTGTTAGGATTTACTGTCGGCTCCCCCATGACTCCCATCTAACCTATGCAAAGTTGTTACTGTACAGTCGTACAATCAGGCTTAACAGTGGATCTGGTAAGTCCATTTTTTGAGAGCCAGTCAAAGCAGGCCCCTGGGAACAAGGTTAAAGGCTGCCCTTAAATCAATAAACGCTACATAAAGGTGCTCACATCTCAACTTTACAGTCTTCCAGACCAGAAGGGAAAAGCGGAAAACTTGATCGATTGTACTAGTATTTTTCCTAAACCCAGTCTGCAAATGGGAAAGAACCTTTGCCTCATGCATCCAGTCTCGGACTCTTCCTACAATCTTTCTACTAAAGATTTTTTGGGCAGTGTCAATAAGGCTAATAGGTCGATAGCTAGCTGGATTTTCCCTAGAGCTCTTCTTGAAAATAGGAATAATTTCTGCCCCTCTCTAAGTGGCGGGGATATCACAGCCCTGTGTTATTGCTTTGTTAATAAATTGAGCTACTGACCCCAGACAGTCATTTCCGAGCGGTACGAATTGTCTGGTATCTTGTCTAATCCAGCTGCTTTACCCCCTTCATAGAATTAATTGCCATCGTCGTTTCATCTAGCGTGAAGACGTCTTTACCCATTAAGGGCCTGCCAGTAGTATCAACAGAGTCGGCACTCTGATCAACTAATGCATACAGATCCTTAAAGTGCTTAGACCTTACTTCGGGTTGGATATAGAATTCATCTATTTTAATAGGGTCAGCACTGCCCTGTGAAAAAAGATGCCAGAATTCCCCACTCCTACTATTTTTCACGTTATCAGTTAAATCGTGCCATTTCCTTTCCTCCCACTTCCTCTTGCTGGTAATTTGTGTGAACGTATACTTCTTTCTGGTAGCTGAAATCGCATCTCTCGCTTCCCCCTTGATTGCTTTGGTTAGCTCAGGCATAGCCTTCCTGGATAAAGTGTTAAACCAGCCGGCGCCTGCAACCACACTTTTTTGTGATAAGACCAACTTGGTAAAGTGGTCTTTAAGGTGATCTGACATGCGACCATATATAACCATGATAGGGATTCCCTTAGGGGAGGTTTTAAGATATGTGTCTAATAGGTCAGCTACAATTCCATAGATTGTACCATATTTCCCAGGGGAGTTTTAATACATGGCCATGTAATAGTCCTTCTGTTGTTAGAATGGAAGACAGAGGCAGTCTGAATGGAAGTCTTCTCCCTAACCTTGGAATGGATGCCTGAATACGCAAGTATGAGGACATGATCATTAGTATCAGTCCTATCAATTACCATCAAGTCCTCCATATTTGCCCACAGGCATAGATCCAGCAGAATGTAATCAATTTTGCTTTTACTCTTGGCCTTCTTAAAAGTATGCCTGGGAGTATGGTCGCTAGGTGATTGATAGTCACATGCTTGTAACCCATGGGCAAGAGCAACTAACCCTAACTGGGAGGCCACACGGGTTATCTTTTCTATATAAGTAGTATCTAGCTCAGGAATTTTCCAGGCCCTATCTTCTTTCATCAGCTCATTTAGGGTTCTTTGGGGCTCAAAGGTTGTGTTAAAATCACCCGCAACTAATAAAAAGTCATTATTAGTATCTTGATTAAGGTAGTCGGCCAGAACCTGTAAAGTTGAGGGGACATTCTTGCCTTTATTACAGCGAATGTAAACATTAAAACATTTTACAGAGGGAAATCTCTTAGAAGAAATTAGTAGCCCCAGTATATCTGGGGATCTTCTATACAATATCTTGGTGTTTATAGCGAGTAAAATCTTTACTTCACTTGCCACGGACAAGCCTTGAGAGGAAGATAGAATGAGATCACATGCAACAACTGGATTAGCAAAATTGACGATCCTACAATCTCCCACAACCTCCTTTTCCAGGTGGCCCACCCACGCCACTATGTGAGTGAACAAAATACAAAAAACATGAAAACAAATCTTGTTCATTAGTTGGCTACTATTTTCGGTGGCTTGATGATCAAGTTTTAGGATGTCGGCTAAAATCACCACATACGTTCAAACAGCTGGTGGTAGATGCAACACTGGAATGGAATCACTGTCTTTCTTCGGAGCTGATGAAGTGGATGAAACCATTGAGGAATCCTGATGGGGAGATAGCACACGGGTCTGTTGGCGGAGTAGAAGGGGGAGTTGGGGAGGGTGCTATAAAGTTATATTGGCTATTTTGGCCCCTACGGTAGATGAAATACAGGCAGCAGTAGGTCTACTGGCACTATTACATTGCTCGCTAGCAGGGGTTCCATGTCCAGGATCCGCTGTCACGGACAGTTTCCTTTCAGTTGCTGCCAGTCGCTTGAGGACAGGAGAAATCATAGAAATAATAAATAGAATGTCAAACATGGAAAGTAACAACAAAAAAATAAACAGAAGCAAATAGACTCTCGGTGGTAAGGATGAGAGTACAGTATCAATGGGGAAGGAATCTGTTCAGTATTAAAAGTCTTACTTCTTTTTTGAAGAGGGATTTTGAAGGGTTGGAAATGCTCTCAGGAAGAAGAGAGTTCCAGATTTTTGGGGCAATTCTGGAAAAGGTTTGCTTATAGCGTTTCTTTTTGTTGAATTTGTGCGTCTTCATTAGAAGGGAACTTGTGCTTTGAGAAGATGTATTGCTGCAAGATAGGGTCAGTGTCTGGGCCAAGTAGGAAGGCGTGTTACGGTGAAGAGCTTTATGGGTCATGCAAACAATTTTGAGATGAATCCTAGCCTCATAAGGTAGCCAGTTCAGTGATTTGGAGGTCAGGGTTAGTATCATCACTTTGTTTCGAGCCTATGATGAGCCAAGCTGATGCATTTAAGGTAGCCTTTAAAGGTGCTATTTTTTTATTTTCGGTAGGCCCATGAAGATAGGACAACCCACAGCATAGTTTAGAGATCACAAGTGCTTGATCCGCATGTCTTGAGATTTGCAGTGGGAAGGAAAGGTTTTAGTTTCCCTAATGCGTGCAGTTGATGATCAGCCACTCTGGCGGAGGCGCTGATGTTCTGCATGGAGAGGTTATTGTCCATGATTATTCCTAGGGATTTTGCTGAGTCGATGATGTGTGGGGTACAGTTCAGGGCTGTAAGATGTGGGAGCCATTCTTTCATGTTTGGATTGATATTGGGCCGCTGGAATAATAGGAATTCGGTTTCGAGTGCGTTAAGTTTGAGGTGGTTATGAGTCAGCCAATTTTGTATTTTAGTCATAGTATTATTAAGGATGCTGAAGTCTTTGGGTGAGGAAATTTTCATGCAGAGTTGAGTGTCATCAGCATACATGTGGTAAGAGATGTTGGAGAGTATGAGGATTTCAGTCAGGGGCTCCATGGACAGGTTATACACGATGGGGGAGAGAGTTGAGCCTTGGGGAATGCCAGGCGCGACTGGCGACTGATTTGATAGAGCGAGGTTGATCAAAACACATTGAGATCTGTTTTGTAGGAATTAGGAAAACCATTTTAACACGGTACCGGAGAGACCCATCTTGCATTTCAAGAAGTTCATAAGTGTCTCAGTTGAACCATAAGTTGTATGTTTTGATCAGGACTCTCTTTAATTGGCTGGGGGCAGTGGCATCCATGATGTTGGACATGGAGTTGATATAGTGGTCAGTGAGGTCTTGTGCGTCATACATGTTGGGGGGGGGTGGGAACAGGCTACTGTCACTGATAACCGACAGCATGACTGGATTAATATTACGGGTGTCTCTAATCCAATGTTTGGCTTTTACAGGTTGATCTCTGGAGAGAAGTGCCCTTTTCGCTATAAAGAAGGTGATGCTATAGTGGTCAGTCCAGTCACATGGTAGGATAGATTAGAATTGTATGGTGTTCTCTTTTGCTATTATTAAGTCAAAAGTGGCCCCTTTATAATGAATAGGGCTATTGCAGGCTTGAGCCAAGTTGAGGTCATGGAGGAAGGACTTGAAGCTCTTCATTACCGGATTGTTAGTATTGTTCCAGTGAAAGTTGGAACCGTCAAGAAAAATCTGTTTGTTGTGTTCTCCGTTATTAGCAGAGATGATCTCCATGATTTGCTCGATGAATGTGTGTTTATCTTCAGGAGGATGGTAGATCGTGTGCAGTGTGCATGTTGAGTTGTCTTTGGTGGAAATGTTGATTCTCAGATATTTGCAAGAGGACATTGACAAAGTATGGGTTTGTTTTATAGTGAGATTGAGCTGGTAGATGGCGGCGATGCCACGCCCGGGGTGGCTTGAGCAGTCTAGTCAGATGATGTTATGACTGGAAGGGACTAGGATGTCTAGTATAGGGGAAAATGATTCATTCAGCTACGTTTCAGTGAGTATCAAGAGGTCATGGTTAGGTATAAGGTCAGCTATGTCAGCCGTGTGTTTCATTGCTGAGCGACAATTGAGTAACAAACATTTTAGGTATGTTTTGGAAACATTGGTAGATGAATGTGAAATGGGGACTTGTTTGAGGTTTGTTTTATTAATGGACCTAGATCTAGGATGGAGTTTCGTGAGAGGGTGTGTGATAACTGTCCAAATTTTTTCTGTAGACCCATCGTGGTCGATCGGAGCGGGGTTGTATGTGACTAGGAGGGAGAGGATATTGCTAATCGATAAGTGTCTAACCAGCCTATTGGGTCGGGAGGAATGGTCTGGATTTGGTTTGCATTTCCAACTAGGTTCAAGAGCCCTGGTGCTGGCAGGTCTAGCTGCAGTAGAGCAGTGGGGAAAGGGATTATGTGGTTCCGGTGGTGAGTCATTTGAATCGACCAATTATGTTACAGGTTAGAGGTGATATGCACTAGATTTAGGATGTCAGCCCTTACCATCTGTATATCTGTTTTTATTGTATCGAGCGTAGAGTAGAGCTGGGAGGTACTATTGAGACTGAAGGAACTGTTGAAGTGATGGGGGGATTTGTTCATGATTTTGGGGATAAGGAGGGATGTCCTCGGATTGAGGTAGTGGAAAGATGAATTGGGTGAGTCCAGGGGATTGGAGATGGGATTTTGGTCGGAGTCATAATATAATGTATAGCTTGGGGGTTAGATGGAAGGTGGTCATGGAGGCTATAGGTGTAGATACTCCTGTTGAGCTCCTGACTTGTGGGGGCATTGTGATTTTGGGATCTTATCAAATTTAAAAAGATGGGTGGATGGTAGTTTGTAGGATCCACTATTGGAGTCTTTACATTGGATAGCTGACTAGAAGTGATGTAGATACTTTCCCAGTTGAGAGCAGTGCTGATACAGGGTTCACTATTAGGTTGGGAAGAAGAGTTGTGGAGTGATGTTGTCCTAGGGCAGGGTCGACAATCTCGAGTGAGAAAGGGGTATTTTGGTCTGCAGTTAAACCATTGGTGGATGAGTGGATGTCTGCCAGGGGAAAGAAGTGGGATGAGGTGAGGGGGAGTAGAAGGGATGTTATTATCAAGAGGAAGGGAATCAGTGAGGCATTTGGGATGAAGGGGGGGGGGTGCTGTAGAAGTGTCTAACTTGTTCTTGATGTAGGTAGATAAGATATTGTTGAAGACTTCCAGATTGGGATTGGATGATTGAATGAGCATGGTGCTATTGTTGTAGATGGAGCTAGTGGCTTCTGCATTGTACAAAAGTGAGAACGCGATAGTGAGTTTATAGCCATGGGGTATTTTCTTGTGGAGGTGATGTTGAGTAAGGAGGATGGCATAGGAGCAGATAGGAGAGAGGAGCAAAAACACAACACACAATAAAAATGGCGGGACCACTGTAATGCCAGCACCTGGGAGGGCCCTGATGAGTGATTTGTGACTTATAGATGGGTGTAGATATAGACAGTCATTGGGAGAAGAATACTCGCATTGCTCAGCAGTGCATAGAAGTTAAACCTATGCTACACTAGGATAGACAAGAGGCTTTTATAGGGAACACCAGATGTAATGCAATAACCCATTACGCTATCAGACCAGTACAATGTATTTTGTCACAAACAGACTGAGTAAGGAAAAAGTGGACTGGGACAGGGCACCTAAATGAAACCCTGTTAAAGGACCTAGTAGTGATAGATAATATCAAAGACAGTATTAGCCACTATTGAAAAGAAAACAGCAATAATGATACAAGTACGGTCACAACATGGGATGCCCTGAAGGCATTGCTGCAGGGGCCAATTCACAGCAGAGGTGGCCTGCTTTAAAAGGATGAAAGAAGCTCTCTTGCATCAGTTGAGGGAGGAATTGAAAACTGCAGAAGACGAGCACAAGCAATCACAGCCACAGAAACTTTGGAGAAAATTCATGCAATCAGAGGCAAAATTAGGACTATAGAAATGGAGAGAGGTGATTATTTAATAGCGAAGATAGATGAATAATATTACGCATTGGGCAATAAACCTGGTAGGTTGCCTGCTGACCTCTTGAGAGCTAGATAAACACGTATTTCTATCAGTGAGGTGTGAAACACTAAACGGGATATATGTAGGTTACATTAGGAGAAAGCTTAGTGTTTCTTTGGTACTACTCAACGCTATATGCCAAAGACTGGACCAAACTCCAGGATCAGCGGGCACCTCAAGTGGAGGCAGGTTTGCCGAAGATTTCGCCAACAGATAAAAAGGATCTTAAAAGGTCACTGGATAAAGAGGAAAATATGAAAACCATAAGTAGTCTGCAGTTGTCAAAAGCGCAAGGGTCCAATGGCTTTCCAGCAATATTTTATAAACTGTTTACAAATCAACTGCTGCCATTAATGCACAAAGTATACTTTGAAATGTTCGAAAAGGGGGAAGTAGCTTGAACAATGTCTTGAGTCTGTGATGTCCCTGAATATCAAGCATGATAAGCCCAGTCATATTTGTAACCCATATCTGATAGAGACTTCTAACTGCAGATTCCTTACCTTTGAATTTCCCAGGCGTCAGGCTGGATCCGGAAACTTTTGCTGAACAATACTCCTTGCGCGCGATGTCGTGGCTCCATTTAGCTCCGCGTGACTTCGTCGGCGTCGTTAGCGTTGGTTATGACATTGCGGTGCCTATATAGTCGCCACCCAGGCACGCAGACGTCCGTTCTTTTCTTTGCACGCCAGTTAAGCGCCGATCCGGGAAGAGCTACCCCTCTGCCGCTTTTTGGCAGGCTTTTTCTCGACTTTTGTCGAAATTTTGGGATTTCCGACTTTGTGTGCGAGGGATGTCTTCGAGGAAGACATGTTTCAAGCCATGTGGGACTTGTTGATGTCGGTCACCGATCCCCACTGCGTATGTCTGTGGTGTCTCGAGCGCGACCACGATACGAAGTTGTGTTCGGACTGTCGGGCGATGGCTCCGAAGACCTTGAGAGAGCGGGCGATGAAGTTACTCGCGGTCCGACAGTCGATACTGTCACGTGAGACTCAGAGGAGGTCACGGTCTCGATCGAAAAAGAGGAGCTCACAGGATGGCTCAGGGAGCCCTAAGTCCTCTTCCTCCCATTCGAGGTCCTCGGGACACTCAGGGAAGAGGCATAAGAAAAAGTAGTAGTCCAATCGAACTTCGTCTTCACCTCAACTGGCGTCCGTCGTCGAGAGAGGTAGGAAGCACCGACTCTCTAGGCACGGTTCCGCGGAGCCGGAACCAGAGTCGACTTCACGTCTCCCACCCTTTCCGGGAGCCGGAGCGACTCCCGCTCAAATAAAATAATTTTTCCGAGGCTATGCGCCGCGTATTTTAGCAGAACAACTCTGCTGGTGAGCCTTTGGGCCCCACGGAGTCGGAAGGGGCCCCATTGGGTTTGACGCCGTCGGCTCCAGCCACGATGCCGGTGGGGCCCCAGGAATCCGATCTCGGATCCGGTACGACGCCGGTCGTGCCAACGCGACCTTCCCTGATGTCGAATCCGAAGTCGGTGCCTAAGACGTCATCGATGCCAGTCAGTGGCGCAAGCCCCATCCTCATACCCGACAACACAGAGCCGGAACGGCGTAGATTGATGCCGATTCCGATGTCGACACAACCCACAGGTTCTATGTTGTCGCCTGACCACTTTGAGGATGTGCTAAGCTCAGGAGAGGAATGGGAGGGGTCTGGGGACCCTCTTGAAACCCAGGAAGTCTCTGAGGTGAATTTGGGCTGGTATGGGGAACATGGGGAGGCCAGTGGACTGGATACTTCTCCAGATAGTGGCATGCTCTCTCCGCCAACAGTGGCTACGGAGGAGGGGGCATCTTATGCCATGGTGGTTAAGAGGGCAGCTGAGGTCCTTGGACTGGAGCTGCCCTCGGTGCAGGTCAGGACTAATCTCCTGACTGAGGTGCTTCAACCTGAGGCTTCCACTTCAGAACCCTTGTTGCTCTTTAATGAGGGACTTACGGACGTCCTTCTAGGAACATGGTCCAAACCTGGCACAGGAGCTCCTGTGAATAGGACAATTGCACGCCATCATCACCCAGCACCGGGTGACCCAAAGTTCCTCAGCCAACACCCCACCCCAGAGAGTTTGTTGGTGCACGCCTCTACGTCCCAAAGTGCATTCCCTTCCGCCCCTCTGGATAGGGAATCCAAGAGGCTGGATTCATTCGGAAAGAAGTTGTTTTCTTCCTCCAGTTTGGCATTGCGGTCGGTGAATACTTTATGCTTATTAGGCCATTTCTCCCATTCTCTTTGGGAGACGTTTGTGCAAGTGCTGCCACAAGTCCCGGAGGAGGCCCGGGCTGTGCTCTCCCAAGCTGTCAAGGATGGAAGAGATGCAGCAAAATTCACCATACGGTGTGGACTAGATACGACCGATTCGCTGGGTAGATCGATTTAAACAACGGTGGCCTTGAGGCGCCACGCCCGGCTTCGAACAACTGGCTTCTCGTGCGATGTCCAAGCCAATTTGATGGACATGCCTTTTGATGGAACCCGCCTTTTTGAGGAAAAGGTATAACACAATGGGGTAACCCAGTGTCCCTCAGAGCCTGGGTGAGTATATTTTTTTGCAAGTACTTTTGAGTCTTCCATCTTTACCAGGGTGTTCTGATACTTGCTTTTGCTTTGTTGCGCGCGCTGATTTATTCTATTTGCATTGTTACTGGATTCTTTAAGTAAGCATAAGTATCCATACTTCCAATGATTTGTTCTTGCCAACAAAGCGATTGGCGCTCCCCGACAGAGCCATTGTAGTTTGCTATATTTGAGGAAAAGGCAGACTTGGCCCTGGTCAGGTTCAAGGACTCTTGAGCTACGGCCAGATCCTTGGGCCTCTCCTCCATCCCCCGTGGCCAGTCCTCTTTTCGCCCCTTTCGTGGCAACGGAAGGGGTTTCCAGCCGCATCAACCCTATCCCAGCCACCATCCCGCACAGACTGCCCAAGCCGTGCGAGGACTTGGACGCAGTGCATTCCGAGCTCGGAATGGAGGCCAAAAGTCGTCGACCACACTGCCCCCAGCAGTCGCAGTCTCCAAGCACTACTAGGCTGATTCTTCAGGACCACACTACTCCAGTTGGTGGTAGAATTCGTCATCATCTCCCCCACTGGAGATCCATAACATCGGACAAGTGGGTCTTGCAGATAGTCCAGGAGGGCTATTCTCTACCTTTTCTTTCTTTTCCTCCTCCTATTCTGCCAAATCTGGAATGGCTGACGGAGGATCATTTAAAGTTGCTCCAAGAGGAACTTACGGCTCTCTTGGCTAAGGGAGCTATAGAAAGGGTCCCGGTTTCAGAAGTCGGCAGTGGCTGTTATTCCCGCTACTTTCAGATTCCGAAGAAGAACAAGGGGCTACGGCCCATTTTAGATCTTCAGACCGTCATTCTCTTCCTCAAAAAGGAGAAGTTCAAAATGCTTACTCTGGCTCAGGTCTTGTGTGCCCTAGACCAGGAAGACTGGATTGTAGCGTTGGACCTGCAGGACCCGTATTTTTACATTCCCATCCTGCTGGGCCACAGGCGTTACCCGCGGTTCAAGGTAGGCCACACGCACTTTTACCGTGCTCCCCTTCGTTCTTACCAGTACCCCTCGGGTGTTCACCAAGGGTTGTCGCGGCTCATCTGCGCTGGTTAGGGGTGTCAGTCTTCCCCCTACCTCGACAACTGGCTGTTAAAGCCGTCCTCGCCCCAGGCAGTTGTCTCCCACCTTCAGACTACGGCAAACCTTCTGCATTCGCTGGGATTCTCTATAAACGTGCCGAAGTCTCACCTGACTCCTTCTTGGACGCTCCTTTTCATCTGAGCTGTTCTGGACACAGTGTAGTTTCGGGCTTATCCTCCCGAGCAGCAAGTCTAGGATATTCAGGCTATGATTCTGATATTTCAGCCTCTATCCTGGATTTCGGTGAGACTGACTCTGAGGCTGTTGGGCCTCATGGCCTCCTGCATCCTGTTGGTGAGACACACCAGATGGCGTAGGCGGGCTCTGCAGTGGGACTTGAAGTTCAGATGGGCAAAGCATCGGGGAAATCTCACCGACGTGGTTCAGATATCGGAAGGAACTGCAAAGGATCTGCAGTGGTGGTTAACGAACTGCGATTGGGTCAACAGCAGACCTCTCTCCCTTCCACAACCAGATCTCACTATCGTGACAGATGCGTCACTTCTGGGATGGGGCGGCCATCTGGGAGAGGTGGAGATCAGGGGACACTGGTCTCCGGTGGAGACGGGGCTCCACATAAATGTATTGGAGCTCCGGGCGATTCGGTTGGCATTGAAAGCATTTCTTCCCTCTGTCAAGGGGAAGTTAGTGCAGGTGTTCACAGACAAGACCACTGCCATGTGGTACTGCAACAAGCAGGGCGGTGTGGGGTCGTGGACCCTTTGTCGAGAGGCTCTTTGTCTCTGGACATGGCTGGAACAGCAGGGTAAAACCCTGTTGGTTCAACACCTGGCAGGTTCTCTGAATGCCAGGGCGGACAAACTCAGCCGTCGATGCCTAGCGAATCACGAGTGGTGTCTCCAGTCGGAGGTGGTGCAAGGTCTCTTTCAGCAGTGGGGAGAACCTTGGTTAGATTTGTTCCCCTCCGGAGAGACCGCGCAGTGTCAGCGGTACTGCGCGCTGGAGTTTCCAAGGCCGCTATCGCTCGGCAACGCCTTTCGTCGTGAGTGGAGCACAGGCCTGTTGTACGCCTTTCCGTTCTGAAGAAGATCAGGAACGACTGGGCCCAAGTCATTCTTGTGGCTCCGGACTGAGCGAGGAGAGTCTGGTATCCAGAGCTTCTGAGAATGAGTACCGATTCTCCGATCAGGCTGCCCCTTCGGGAGGATCTTCTGTCGCAGCAGCAGGGGAGGGTTCTCCACCCGAACTTGTCAACTCTGCGCCTCCGTGCATGGAGTTTGAGCGACGACAGTTGATAGCTTTTGACCTTCCTCCCGAAGTCTGTAACGTTATTCTGGCGGCCAGGCGGCCCTCCACTAAGAGGGTACACGCCTGCCATTGACAGAAATGTGTATTATATTGTACAGAAAGGTCCATTGACCCTCTTTCTGCTTCTCTTTCTACTGTCCTTTTATTCATTCTAACCCTTGCCTAGCAGGACTCTGCTTTGGGAACTCTCAAGGGTTACCTTTCTGCTCTGTCTGCTTTTTTGCAGCTGCCAGACAAGCCATCTCTCTTCAAGTCTCCAATTGTAAATAGATTTCTAAAAGGGCTGGCTCACTTATTTCCACCCACACCCTTTGTTATGGCTATGCCCTTGGCTCGGGGTGTCCCTGCCCAAGACATCTGTCAGGCAGCGATGTGGGCTTCTTTGTACACGTTCGCAAAACATTACTGCCTTGATTGTCAGGTACTCAGGGACTGACATTTTGCCCGTTCAGTCCTGCAAGACTTCTTAGTTTAGGATGTGAGTCCGCAACCCACTGCCGGGATGGTATGGCTCGGGTATCTAATTCAAAGGTAAGGAATCTGCAGCTAGAAGTCTCTATCAGATGAACAAGTTACATACCTTCAGTCACGCATTATCTGGTAGAGACTCTATCTAGTTGCAGATTCCTTACAGCACCACCCATGCCTCCCCGCTTTGTGGACTAATATTGTAGGACTTGGGTTGTCGTCCCCCCCCCCCCCCTTTCAGGGCCCTAATTTTGCACACGACTACGTCAGTTACTTCAGGGCTCTGCGCTTCTGGCGTGGAAAAAACTAAAAGTACTGACGTCCACGCGCCTGGGTGGCGCCTATATAGGCACCGCAACGTCATAAACTACTCTTAACGATGCCGATGACGTCACACGGAGCCACACGACATCGCGTGCAAGGGTTATTGCTCAGCAAAAGTTTCCGGATCTAGCCTGATGCCTGGGAAATTCAAGGGTAAGGAATCTGCAGCTAGATAGTCTCAACCAGGTAATGCGTTACCGAAGGTAAGTAACTTTCATCAGCCTTTTTTGTTACTTAGCTGGGATGATAATAGATTAAACAAGACAGCTACACACCTGTTTCAGGTGATTCTGAGGAGGATCATAGTCCTTGACCAGACTGGTTTTATTTTGGGGAACAGGTAAGCAGCCCAGGTTTCCTTTGACACTCAACAGACATTTGGCAGGGTTGACTGGGTCTTTATGTATGATGTCTTACAGAAGGTGGGTCTAGGAGAGAACATGATGAGATCACTAGTGGCGGGATATGTGCTGATAAATAACACTTTTCCAGAACAATCCCAATAAGTAGAATAACTTGGAGGATAGGATGTGGCTTAACAGCTAGAGCGGCCAACTTTGAAGCTGGGGAACCAGGTTCTAGTCTGGCGGTAGGCTCAAGCATCCTGTGATTCTGGGCAAATCACATAATCTTCCCATGCCTAAAAAGTAATGTGTCTGTCTGTAATTCAACTGGTGCTCATGTAAAGTGCTCTGATAACTTTGGGTCGAGTTTGCGCTATATAAAACTGCAAAAAAAAAAACTTGACAGTGGTGTTCCCTGTCAACGCTTCTGTTTGCTCCTACCTTGGACTCCTCTCAACAGATTAGGAACAATATCCATATAAAGGAGTTCAAATTGGGTGGCATAAGACTAAGCTCAGCATGTTTTTTTAAATTACATTTTGGTCTTTCTAACAGACCACAAAACGTCACTTAACTGGGTTGAAAGAAGAACTCCGGGAATATCAGGCATTTGAAAGAGACCGTAGTTCTAGATTCCTTACCTTAGAATTACCCCCAGGCGTCAGACTGGATCCAGAGAATTTTTTTCTTAGCAGTACCCCTGCGCTTCGGTAGGTGGCCTCAGCCGACTCCGCATTCGGCGTCTTGGTCGCCGGGATGACGTCGCGGTGTCTATTTAGACGCCGCCCCTGCGTGCTGACGTCAGTTCTTTCTTTTTCCGCGCTAGCCAGCGCAGATCCGGAGAGAGCCGAGGCCCTTAGTCACTTTTTGACTAAAGCTTTTAAGACTTTTGTTGACATCTTTTTAGAGTCCTTCGACTCCTGGTGCACGTAGGGATGTCCCATCGTCGGACCGGCTTCAAGCCTTGTGACTCCTGTCACAAGCTGATGTCTGTCACGGATCCGCACCTCGTGTGCCTCTGGTGCCTGGATTGCGACTCCGACCCGAAGTCTTTGCGGGAGCAGTCCCTAAAGCTTCTGGAGGCCCAGCAGTCAGTTCCGCGCCGCTCAAGGTCCTGGTCGAGAGGAAGGTCTCGGGACCGGTCGCGGAGCCATCACCACTCGTAAGTCGAAGCACAAGAAGGCGGCGAAGAAGCATCGTCGCTCTTCGCCTTCACCCTGTCCGTCGGCTGACGCGACGCGGGAACTGGAGCGTCGTTGCTCTCCGGCTCCGGAGACTGACTAAAGTGGTGAAGATCGAGCTGGAAAAATAAGACTCACTTAAAATGATTGTATTGCCAAAAATCTGATATATGTTCCAAACACTGGTGCTCTGTAGTAAAAGGGACTACATTGCACACATACAGATTATGTGCATGGGTTTCATTTAACAAGGCCCAGGCTTGACAAAGAGTCCTGCATTACCCATTAAGCAAGGGGGCTTGGGAGTTCCCAATTTGCATAGATATTACCTGGCAGCCCACTTAAGGTATCCTGTAGAAAGGATAAGGAAAGAAATGGTCAGTTTCCCTGCCCATACGAGCTCAATCATGCTAGATTTGAGGCGTTTAAAAAATTGTGTGGTTATTGGCATGGGTATGTTCACGAATAGATACAACAGTTTTGGAAGGATTATCATTTTGGTGATGGCAATGCGGCCCGCAAGGGACAGGGGCAGAGTTTTCCATCTTTGAATTCTGTCTTCTATCCATGCCATTGTCCTGCCATAGTTAGCCATCCAGATTTCCTGTAAATCTCTGCTGAGCCAGACGCCCAAGTATCGCGTTGGGCCTTCTGCCCAGGCTATCGAATATTCAGTTTCGAAGGCGGTTGTACCTGTTGTTAGTGGGAGTATAGTGGATTTGGCCCAGTTGATGTGAATCCCTGAGATGCCACCGTATCGCATGGGTTCTCTGGTGATGGGTGCGAAATTAACGTCCGGGTTAATGATGTAAAGAGTAAGATCATCTGCATACATTGATACAATCATACCTCTAGTGGTGAATCCTATCCCCCGATTCGCATGGTGTTGCCTTAATCTGGCTGCTAGTGGCTCTGGCAAATAGTAAGGGTGATAGTGGGCAACCCTGGCGGGTGCCCCGTGTAATCATAATGGGATCGGAAATTAGTCCGTTGACTCTGACTCTGGCAGTGGGTAGGGTGTAGAGAAGTTTGATTTGTTGTATAAAGATGGGGCTCAGTCCTAGCCGGGTTAAGAGGATAAAGAGAAATTTCCATTCTAGGGAATCAAAAGCTTTGGTGGCATCTAATAATGCGGCAATCGCCGAGACATGGGGGGCGAGATAGTGCCGTAGTGCAAATATTGTACGTAGGTTATGAGAGGTGGAGCGGCCTGGTACGAATCTGGACTGGTCCGGCCGCACGATTAGGGGGAGTAAAGGTTGTAATCTATTGGCCAATAATTTAGCAAAGATTTTATTGTCTAAGTTTATTAGAGGGAGTGGTCGGTAGGAGTCGCACTTTGAGGGGTCTTTGTCCGGTTTTAGCAATGTGGTAATGACAGCTTCTCGCATGGATTGTGGTAGTATCCCGTTTTGTAAAGCCTCTTGGAACACCTCCAGGAGGCGAGGGGCCAGCAGTTCCACATATTCTTTATAAAATGTGGCTGTAATGCCATCTGCCCCGGGAGCTTTGTCCGCAGGTAGGCTTTGGATTACTTGCTTAATATCACCTGCAGAGAACGGTATACCTAAGTATTCGCGGTGTGCCCCGCTTAGCCACAAAAGTTCCAGCTAATCTAGATAACCCAGTAGTTCAGAGTCGGCCGGGTCTGATTGAGAGGAGTATAGTTGTGAGTAGAAGTTTTTCATTGTGTTTAAGACCTCTGGTGGCGACCGGGCCGGCGGTGCATCGGGAGTACGGAGTTCCGTGATGTAAGAAGAGCCTCTGGGAGGTTTTAGGAGATTCACCAGTGTCTTCCCTGGTCTGTCCCCTTCCCTGTACCTGCACGCCTGTGCATGTTTATGTAAGAATTTTGTCTCTCTTTCAGCCTCGTCCTGAAAAGCTGCCATTTTTTTCGCATTTTACCTAGTACTGCCGATGCTTGGGAGTGAAAATGCTGACATTCTAAGTCACGAATCTCGCCCTCCAGTCTTCTCAGACTATTACGGATATCTCTGAGGACTCCTGACTGTAGGGCTATGCAGGCCCCCCGAATCCCCACTTTGAATGCCTCCCATGTTGTACCCACGGAATCTACTGTGCCCGTGTTATGTTCAAAATACTCTGTTATGTTTTTCCGGATCTCTTCTTTGAACACTTGAGTCGAGTAGAGCGTTTGGAGGGAGACGCCAAGTGAAAGTTTGTATGTAGGGCTTTGGGACTTGCAGTTGAATCAAGACGGGTGCATGATCCAACAGTGTGTGTGGATGATGTGAAACCCCAGTTGTCCAAGAGTGCATGTCTTTAGAAGTGAGCTAAAAGTTCAGTCTGGACCATGCCTTGTGTTGTTGGGATACGCATGTGCCTTCGCGGGCCACTGGAGGTAGTGCACGCCATGAATCGATCAGGCAGTGATCGTCTATTATGGTGCGGAGTGCAGCAGCCGCTTGTGGATGGTGTGTGCGGGAGGTGCCCACCGTCGTCCTGTGTTGACAATACTACATTGAAGTCGCCCCCCATAATACTACAGAGCTTCCCATTGATTGAATCCCATGCCACACTTGATTGAAGAATTTGGGGCGGTCTGTATTGGGCCCGTATGTGTTAGCAATGATGATTTGCTGACCATATAGCACACCCCTTAATAGTATGTAGCGCCCCTCAGGATCTGTAATGACATGTTCCGTTGTCCACGGGATTCCTCTCCGTATTAGGATTGCCACCCCGCGTGAGTAATTTGAATAATTGGAGGTGAGTACCACCCCCCATCTGTTGGAGTTCAACCTAGAGTGGGATGTATCTTTCAGATGAGTTTTGTGTAGGAGACAAATATCCACCCCATGCCTAGTGAGATATGAGTGCACTAAGCGTGTCTTTCTGTAGTCATTTAGATCACGTACGTCCAAAGTGACGCATTTTAATGAGGACATATTAGCCTGCGTACGGCTGTTTCAGTGGATGGGCAGGATCGATCGTCCCAGTGTGTGGTTTCCTGTATGTGGTGTAATGTACCCTTAGAGTTGTCATAGCAGTGTGTGCTGAAGGGACTATGTGGTGTAATCTGCGGCTCGGTTAGGGTATATAGCGACAACATCATAAGCAATACATTTAGCGGTGTTGAACAACAATTAACAATCCCATCCCACCCCCCTCGCACACCAACCCCCCAATCAGGTTGTGTTTTCATCCCCTTCAGCAACCCAAGCGTGTGGATGCCCTAGACTAGCCTAAGGCTGTTGGGAATTATCCCTTGGGGAACGTGGGGTCACCAGCTTACACCCCTGCCAGTGACAGCAGGGTGGCCAAGCCCAATTGTGACTCAACTTTGTTTGATATGTTCTGCATATATAGAAGGGGACAGAGCAGTACTATAGCATTTTTTGTCAGCGGTTTTGCAGGGGGAAGCATATGTACCACCCTTTAGCCATGTCTTGGCAAAGACTTTTAAGTCTTCCTAGTGGTGACCCAGATTATAGCTGGTAATACCCATCATATCAAATGCTGGAAGTAGGACATTCAGTCATTGTCATTCAGGTGACTGTCCGGCGATGAGTCTCCCGGTTGTTTCTGAGGTTTACGTGTTTTAGCCGCCTGTTTTGCAAATTTTAGCGCAACTCTGGCATCTGTAAAGATTAGGGGCCTTCCAGTTCCTTGTATCTTTAGCTTTGCCGGGTAGATTAAGGCATATTTGGCTCCCGACTGCTGGAGTAGCTTCTTGGCAGGAATAAACTTTCTACGCGCCGCTTGGACCTGCTGGGTGAAATCTGAATATAGGGATATGGCGTTGCCTTGGTATTGAATAGATCCCTGCTCCCGGGCGAGCCTCAGGATTGTGTCCCGGTCCCGGTAGTTCAAAAGGCGGGCGAGGATGGGACACAGCTGCGCCCCCGTCGGTGGCCTGGGACCGAGAGATCGATGCGCTCGCTCTATGAGGAACATGTTTGAGAGCTCACTCCCGAATAGGTCCTTCAGCATGGATTCTATATATTTCTCCATTATCGGGATGTCTGGTCTCCGGAATTCCCGTAACTCTCACATTGTTGCGCCTGGACCTTGCTTCCAGGTCTTTGTTCTTGGCCTTTATGAGGTTTAGTACTTTGTCCATTTGCAGCATCTTTTCTTGCGTTACAACTTGTTGATCATCTGCATCAGACACTCTGGTTTCGAGGGTGTCTATACGATTTTCGCATTTCTCCACACGCTGTGTTATCTGATCCATACGAGTTGCCAAAGTATCTATTTTAGAGTCAAGGGCCTTCAGGCTTGCTTTTACGTCTTTGAGCATGGATCGTAGATCTTCTTGTGTGGCATCCATTCCTGTGTCGTCCGCCGCATCGGCGGTAGTGGGCCAAATCTCCAGATGTTTTGTGGATCTTTTGTCGAATGTTAGTCTGGCTTGTTTGGTATCAGTTTTCCCCATGACTACTTTGGCTATCAGGCGAGTCACCGGGAGAGCTCCCGCTCTTTGTTCCTTGCGAAATTGTAGTCTTTGTAGTCTTTACAGTGGGCGGCTATGTGTGGGTCCCGGGGACCCATCCGAGTTCTTGGATGTCTTGGCGTCTCCCCCACGCAGCGCGTCTCTTCGGGGTCTACGCTGCACGGTCCGCTCTCTAGCCCGCGGGATTACTGGCCCCGGTCTGATAGCAGCAGTTGTGGTGCTTTATAGAACTTTTCTTCAAGGGAGGGAGGAGGGGGACGCACTATGCCCACATGAGTTCCTGTGCGCCCCCACGATATGGCTTCCAAGCGGTGCACCTATGACCAATTGCCCGCATGTAGTTGTAGCGCAGTTATTAATGTTGGAGCCTACCCTGTCTCTTGCGCTTTCCACCCCGTGTCGCCAGTATTTGTGTCCGCTTCGGCGCGCTCAGAATAGCACTCCTCCAATCTCCTGGAGCCCCTGGGGCTGGCCGCCGCGAGATCGGGGCCCGGCAGCCACGCTGCACTCACCGTGTCGTCTCTCCCCTGCTCCGATCGGCAGCCCAGGGCAGCCCCGGCAGGGCGCTCGCCGCACAGAGGAACTCCACTACGGGCCGCAGATTGCGAGCCCGTGTCTCCGCAGGTAGGTGGGCGCTCGGGCAATAGTAGCTTTTGTTGCACAGTGTTCTGGGGCTTTGTCCGTGGGTCCGTCGGCAGGGATGCGTCAGATGGAAACCCTTGACATTTTGCGCGCCGGGCACGGTCCAACACCACCAGCACGAGAGTCTGCCCAGGCCTCAAACAGCCTCTCCTCCCAGCAGCCCGATCCAAACCGCTCCGGTCGAGCTGCGCTCCGGTATCCGCCCACCGTACTTGGTCGTGGATCTTGTGGTCCAACTCCTCCGCCGACCTCACCGGCCCACTCTGGCTGGGCACAGCCGGCCCCAAGTAGCACCCCGGGGACTCCGGTCCCCCCTCGCAGACACCAGCAGGCAGGCGGGGCGCTCAGGTGGCGGCGTCCTCTGTTACGCAAGCCGCCGGCGCGTGTCCGGGTCTCGTGTCCTAGGCCGCTGCAGGCCCAGTGCAGTCCCCTCCGTCTAGGGCGATAGCAGCTCAGCAAACGATCACTCGAGGGCGGCGTTTGTGCGTACCCACTTTAGGTGGCCAGACAGCGCACAGTGCTGTGTAGATGTTGAGATTTTAGGCAGGATTATTGCGGATATTGTGGCTCGGCCAGCAGAGCCCACTTAGCGTGCGCCCATCTTGCAGCTCGGCTTGGCCACGCCCCAAAATATTTGTTGTTTAACAGAAAGTCTCAATATAAATATGTTTTAACTAAAAACAAAACTCCTCAAGTAGCAGTAATACCCAAGGTGGTGATGCTCAATGAGTCCCCTAAAGCTCAGAGTTTCTTCAGCAAGTGTGGGTGTTGCATAGACACAGACTACAATTTACCATATTGGCACCTCAACACTATGAAGTTGCTTAGCTTATCAACTTGGGTCTGAAGGAATCTCATTGGGAGGGATTTATGGAAGAAAATGTCCCCACCGCTTGAGCCTCCAGTGAAGCCCACATTGAACACATCTTTATGTTAGAGTCTTCCCAAAAAGTCACATTTGCCTGTAAGAGATACCTCTTGCTGCAACATTACCATTGGACCCCACTGCCCCAACATACATATAGTTGTTTGACTTAAGAGGAGAGAAAGGTTACTGTGTCCTTCATAGAGTGGGTTATATCGTCAGTATTCAGATAACCCGCTCTGTGACTCAGTCAAACACATTATGTAAGTCTTGTCTGATCAGGACATATCAATCTTCATTTCATCAATTCTACATTTGTAGGGGGACCTGGTTTCTTTTATTCTCATCATGTTTGCTTCTCCAGAAACCACTGTCGGCTCTCCACCAAAAGTGGGAGGAATCTGTGGGATTCCCACAGCTTTTGCATATTTGTTGATTTTGAGTTTCTGTGAGCCCTATGGGGCTTTCTCTTTTACCATCTTAACACCAGTATAGAGTGACCACACAGAGAGTTGTGTTCTTCACTGTGATTGTGCCCCAGGGGGAGGAGAGGGGAATCACTTCTGTGACGCTCCTTGCGTAGTCTGTTTGGGGTTTTTGTGCAAGGCGGAATGGTGACCAGGAATTGGCTATGTAATGACTGTCTGCACACAGGTTAACATCTGATTGCGATTCCAAGAATGTCTTTATACATTGTGCCCCCTCCCAATGCCCAGAACAGTGGAGGGGCAGTCCCACTCCCATCCTCTATTGGCACTTCCAACACCTGCATCGGGCCAAGCTGTACCTGCAGCACCAAAACGCTGCTGTCGTGAGCACGCTCCTCACCGAACCTGGTAATTGCTCCATTCTTGGCATCCCTACCATGATGAAGCGGCGTCAGTTGGTCCTGGCGGCAGCTGCGGCTATGATGAATTGCGGCTCCTAGCATACTCCACTGACTTTCTCCTCTGTTCCGGTCACACTCTCAGCATGAAGTTACTGGCCATGTGCAGCTGCCACTTCGCTTCACTCCTGTCTGCCTCCAGCTGCACTAATGCGGTTGTCAAATAGTGATGGACACCACCATCAGGGGAGCCAAGAATTATGAGCCAACTTTACCATGTTCTGTGACACATTAGCAAGGATGTAGTTGGATTTTGGAGGAATTGTTTTATCGGAGCTTGTTCATTATGCGTCCACCATCTTGACGTGTTGACCACGCCCCCAACCTCTCAGTACCTCACTCTTGTCCATTATACAAGATGGTAACCTCACAGTTTAATGTTTCCCCACAGTTTCCCTTCAGCTAGACTCATGTTTCACCCTGAGTCTTGCTGGAAATCCCACTGATGCAGATATCCCTTTTTAGGTCAAGCCTGGGCAGCGCATGCGCTTCTCTGCAAGGCTTGTTGTTCTTAGAATAGGTACATTAAGTACCACCCATGTTTTCAATTGGCTTCTCTTGCTGTTCTTCATAAATGGCCGCTTTTGATTGCTAGATAGGCTTACTAGTCCCTCCCTTTAGGCTTCGGTATCCTCCCATGACGACTGCCCGGTTACTTGTGCTTCTATGCGTCACCTGATTTCTAAAACTTCAAGCGCACTCCTTTTTTTGGTTGCCGTGCCTCTGGTGATGTTCTTGCCATGAAACCTTCGTGGCAGCATGGCCAGTCACTTATTTTTTTTTATTTACCCGTGCCGTTTGGTTTCCCACACCACCTCACCCCTCCCACAACAGTGCATGGCCACCCACACCACCACTCCGCGGTCGCTTCTTCTTGATCCTCCTGGCGGTGCTTTTACAGCTGAGGCGCCCACTGTACCGTCCCGTCCGTGGCATTACATCCCCAAGAGCTTTAACTCAAAAAACACGCCACACCTTTTACATTGCAAATACTTTTCATTTTATTTATTTGTTTTTTCAATAAATATAGTTAACGCGTAACACTAGTTTGCGATGTGATTTCGCCAACTTTATTTTCTTCTCCTGCCCTATTACCGGAACTCGGATCCTCTCAGCCGACCATAAAAAAGGGATTCTGGTTCCTGCATCGGTCAGCTCCGCCCTCTCTCCTCTGCCCATTTACAATCATTAGTAAATGCCTGAAGCGGCGCCTAGCTCAGTGACCCACCTCCAAACACACGAACCCATGTATTACACTACTCTTGCCCCTACCAAACACGATTATGCTTTCCACCCGCTCATAAAACCACCCCTCCAATGTCACTACGATCCCGTGACCGCACCCCATTGGCCCCCTATCCACCACCGACCGAACTACTGATGGCAGGTCCCCATCTAACCACTGCCTACGGGGGACACGCCCTCTTCAACACTGAACCCTCTTCCATTCGCACACCAAGCTCAAGCAAATGTGAGACCGATTGCATTGCAAATGCCTGTTGCTGTGTGTTGTCACCCCGCAGACCTGACTTTCTGGCTCCTAGCTCAAGCGCAGGCATTTCCGGACACCAGTACAGACACTGGTGAGGAGTCCAGCGTAGCTTCGTGTACCAGTGGTTCCTCGTTCCTGTGCGGAGAGCGTGTGGAGGGTTTGTTGTGTATGTGTAACGGTTGGGAAGTGTTGAGTTTAGAGAACTCTTTGAAGTTGTTGTGCGATAGTTGTGCTGTGCCCCGTTTTGGAAGAGAGGGTGCATTGGCTTCCTACTGTCCTGCTTGGGGAGGGCAGGGTAGTGCCATAAGCCATGATTAGGAAGTAGTGTGCGGTTCCCCTCTGTCCTGTCATGAGGGGGGGGGGTGTTGAGGGGTGCCACATCCCCTGAATATGTACATTCTCGGGCCAGTTGTGGGGTCCAGGGACTCCCTAGCAGTGCCTTCTGTCAAATTTCACCCGGAACGAGCAGCACTTCCTTTGGAACCTTTCATATATGCTTCAGGTCCGCTCCTCTCACACCACAGGGCAGGGGGAAAAGAGAGGAATTAAATGCAAATATCCTTTTGTTTCTAGGCATTAATAATAACTTTAGGTGGCAGCCAAGCATCGCATGCGAGAATATTCCTGTCAGGGACACGAATGTGTTTATCTGATTGTACTTAGTCAAACGGCCGACCAAAGAGAAGGTTTGTGTTTATATCTGGGCTCTGCACCTGGCTTACGGATGTCGCTGGGAGGGCGGAAGACATTCTGAAAAGTAAACAATTCAAGCCCATCAAAGTAACGTTTCATGTTGTGTAAAGGGAGCATTGGTAAAATCAGTTTGTAAGTAGATTGATGAGTTGAGCATATCACAAAAACGGTGTCATTTGCATGTTATCTACTATTTCTAATGAGATAGCTCAGGAGGTTGAGTATCTGCTGCAGTTGTATGCGTGTGACCTGCTGTCCACAGGTTTCAGTGCTCATTAGGGAGCTTGGTTCGTAATTGCATCTGTCGCACGTGTTTGTGTACGCACGTATGCTTGTGGTTACTTCTATTAAATGTTACATACATATTTTATATAGCAGTAACACAACCTCAAGGACTAGAAGGGTGGGTGGGAATTTCAAGCAAAACTCTCAGGTTTCCTAGTTCCATGCATAAGTACCTCATCTAGTCCGAATTTTTAGTTTTGGATTTTGGTACTTTTAATCCAGAATTCTTATAGGGTTGTACTGAACAGCAGGTTGCACAAAGCAAGTAGAAAACCTAGACCAAGTGAGATCTACATGCTTGAAACTCGGAATCCAAAGAGCTTTGCTTTATATCAGCAGGGCATCTCAGACTTGACCTACTGCACATAGAAAAGATCATGTACTTTTTGGGTGGGATAAACCATCTTACAAAGAACAGAATATGATGAGGACCAATGTAAGTATGTTATTTTTCACTTCTAATGATGGAACTCCTCCACATGCAGGGCAGGATCCCATCTCCTGTACAGTGTACAGCCTCTGCGATCACACCACCATCGTGCGAAAATCCCACCTCCACCCTTCTGCACCATCACACAGTGAGTGCTCTCCCGGACATCTGTATACCCTAGGCGAAGATCAGCACCACTCTGAATAAAGTCTACTAAAATTCAATCCACTCACATTACCAACTCCAGCTCAAGGCAAGCAGCGCAACTCCTACCCCCACTATGTACTACTCACACCAACCCTGGCAGTTCTTACTCCACACTGCATTAACTGACGGCCACTCCACCTGGATATTAATCCTTTAGTTGTGGTAAGAATGGTAAATTTATAGTGCCAGGTAGGCCTGGATTTCTTGGGCCTGAGTTGAAGGAAATGATTGAACGTGCAGGCCCAGGCCCAAGGACAGCCCCTCAATTTACATTTGGCAATACTGATCTCACAATCGAGCCCTTCTATCAAAATGGGGTGGCTGGAACAAATGAACGGATAAGTGGAAGGATCAGATCAAATCCATACTTTCCATATACAAACCTAAAAATGCAAGAATGCTAGTCATGCACATTTATTCCATTCTGCCTCTCCACCTCCCTTCCCGGTACCAAAACTAACAATAGAGCTGGTCAACCAGTGCCCAATGGTGCTGAAACAGCCTTCCTTGGTGTATGGCTGCCAAAACTGGTAAACACACTGCACTAGACACTTGGGAAGCATTGGAAAACAGAAATTTGATGATATGCCCCAGAATCAAATAAAACCATTTATGTAGAATTAAAGCTGTTGATTTTTGTGATCTCACATGGGAGATAAACGGGCCTGGGGGTTTACTTGGCTTCATCGTGTGGTATGCCTGATAAGTCTGTCAGAAGTGTTTACGGTAACAGTTTTGGAAACATATCCGATATTATAAGGGTGATCACTGCATAAAGTGGGATGAACTTGTCATGAATACCACGTCATGGAACTTACCACTGGCCCTAATTGTCCATGTACTAGTCACTTGTCAGTGGAGAGTCGAAATAGGGTTGGTTAGCCAGTCACCTTTCACATGTTCTAAGGTTGGAGACTGACCGGCTGCCGGTATGTCTGATGTGTCTCCTTGTGTAATGTGACTATGCCGCACACGCCTTTTGTAGTTATTATAACACTGCCCTCGCATGGAGGTCGATTCACCAAAATGCCAGGGGTAGCGGAAGTGACATTGCATGCCCTTTGACCTTAGTGACATCACAGGAAGTGACATCGTTTGACTTTTGCCCCGGGTGATGTCACAGGAAGTGATTTTCCACAATCATCGATACTGTTGTCATTAAATAAAGTGGTATCATTGAAATGTAAAAAAAAAAACTTATAGTAAGTGATAATGAAAGTAGATAACATTTTTACTAGATTTCTGTGATGATATTTCAGTGGTGCTACCACAAAACGTCATCAGCATGGACGAGGGTAACTGCCATAGTAGACCAGTTGCACCCACCTTCCTCTTAAACAGACCTTCAAATGTTTAACACACAGATTCACATACCCTAGTCTCAGTCATTGCATAGCAGCCATTATATCCTTAGGCACAGACATAACATGCTGAGACATAGCCTCAACAACCACAATACAGCCTCAAAAGCCAAGGCAGAATCTCCAAGTGCCGGCAAAACCAGTAGATGCCCAGAAATTACACAATATGCCTTTGCTGACACATAATAGCATAGTCCGTAATCAAAGAATAACCCTGGGTGGCACATATGTGAAAGTTCTCCTTACAGGAGAGTTCTACCTTTAAAATCTCACAAAGATGGTTCTAAACATTTGCCACCTTATTCACTCTGCATCCAGTGTTCTCACATATAGAGATAAAGTTACCTACCACTAACCTCATTCATCTTAGCTCCCTCTGAATATTCCAATAGGTGAAGTATAGAGTTCTAATCTAATAAATTGCACACTATTGCCATTTTTAGGTCGAGCCTAGGCAGCGCATGCACTGTCTCTTCAAAACGTGCTGTATTCACTCTGTGGGCTTACAGCCCGCTTATTGCCTTTTTATTCGTCCTTTCGATTGTCGTTCAAAAAGGCTTCCTTGCTCATGGTTAATCCTTCCTCTTTGTCCCTCCTTTTTAGGTCGAGCCTGAGTCAGCGCGCATGCGATGCTCTGCAAGACTTGTTGTAGTGGAGTATGGAAGAGAAGCCCCGCCCACTCTCCGCCCATATTTTTATTGACTTGTGTCATTGTCCTTCTTAAACCCTGGCTTGCGAGTCGTTATTAGGGTTGTTAGTCCCTCCTTGGTACCGCCTTGTCTGCATTTGTAACCTCCCATGGCGACTGGCTCTTTTACTTCGGATGTGACACGGTGTGTCTTAATTTATTCTGTAAGCACTCTTTTCTTTAATGGGTTTCTCCTACTGCAAGCACGACGTGCTTTCCTTGCCATGCCCGCTTTCGCAGCCCCGGACAATGGCGGCCGCTTCTTTGAAGTGAAATAGGTCTCGCATTCACGAGTTTGAGCTATTGCCATTGTAAATGACAATAGCTTAAACTCTCGTAAATGCGAGATCTATTGCATTGCAAATGCTTGTTGTGTTTGGTTTCCTCCTACAGAGCACCGCCCAATTACTGTTAGCATTACGCTTCTGTGTTTGTGTTCACTTGGGGGACTATTTTTTTCTTTCATTCCTGCTCGTGTCACTGTTTGCCCGACTTCAGTGGTTCAGCTTTGGCGTCCGTCACTTATAATCCCCATCCTGTTCAAATACTGAGGTGAAATGTTAGACACTTCAGACACTGTTTTCGAGGGCACCTCATTATTTTTCTTTGACTTCAAAGTGCAAGGATTTCCCCCAATTCCCTCCCGCATCGCTGCTTGTTGCTTTAGCGAGCCTCGGTCACCTAAGCTTCAGCAGCCCAACCTTGCAGCACAGTTAAGAGCAATGCTTGGGCAACTCTTGTCGCATTTTCTCTGATGCTTGTGTATATAATGTGAGCTCAAGCGACTCAAAGGTGTTGGAGAACTTTACATAAGCACTAGTTACATTGCGCAATGTCAGATACATTTTTGGGGCATTTTTATAGAGCGCGAACTCGACAGACCCAAAGGAATTGAAGCGCTTTACAAAAGCACCAGTTACATTACACAAGGTCAGGTTAATTTTTTTGTTTTTAGGTACGCAAAGATTAAGTGATGCCAACACCATCCCTGTTTATTATTTCCACTCTACCTGAGAAATAGGAGCAACATTCGTCCCTCTCACCTCCTCCCATATCGCTGCATGTCCGCCCCACTGTCTCTTCCTGTCATCCTCCTCCTCACAGAGCTCTAATTACAAAGCACATTCACGGCAGCTCCCCAGGGGCTGTGAGGCATTTTTTATTGTATAATGTGAACTCGAGTGACCCAAAGGTGTTGGAGAGCTTTACATGTGTGCTAGTTACACTACACAAGGTCAGAGGATTAATGTTTGGGGGCATTTTTATAGAGCGCAAACTCGACTGACCCAAAGGTATTGATGCAAAAGAAACAATTGATGGACGGAATGCTGGACAATGCAAACATTCACCCCCAGTCCCAAGGATCTGGGTTTAATCCATCATTCTTTTGCTCACCACACCACCCCAGTTTGGACCCAGCCATATGCAAATCAGTCTTGACCCTGCTCCTTGTGGGAACAGTCCAGCCCGAACTGCCAAGCCAGGTCCTCCCTGGACCGGAAACAAGCATCCTGGGACCGGTTTCAGGGCATCACCCTTCTTCAGCCAGGCTAGCTTGAATCCAGTGGTGTGGTGAGCACGGGACCCACGTCTGGGCATACCCTTCCCACTTAGGGCAACATATGCAAAAGAAACAATTGATGGACGGAATGCTGGACAATGCAAACATTCACCCCCAGTCACAAGGATCTGGGTTTAATCCATCATTCTTTTGTTCACCACACCACCCCAGTTTGGACCCAGCCATATGCACATCAGTCTTGACCCTGCTCCTTGTGGGAACAGTCCAGCCCGAACTGCCAAGCCAGGTCCTCCCTGGACCGGAAACAAGCATCCTGGGACCGGTTTCAGGGCATCACCCTTCTTCAGCCAGGCTAGCTTGAATCCAGTGGTGTGGTGAGCACGGGACCCACGTCTGGGCATACCCTTCCCACTTAGGGCAACATATGCAAAAGAAACAATTGATGGACGGAATGCTGGACAATGCAAACATTCACCCCCAGTCACAAGGATCTGGGTATAATCCATCATTCTTTTGCTCACCACACCACCCCAGTTTGGACCCAGCCATATGCAAATCAGTCTTGACCCTGTTCCTTGTGGGAACAGTCCAGCCCGAACTGCCAAGCCAGGTCCTCCCTGGACCGGAAACAAGCATCCTGGGACCGGTTTCAGGGCATCACCCTTCTTCAGCCAGGCTAGCTTGAATCCAGTGGTGTGGTGAGCACGGGACCCACGTCTGGGCATACCCTTCCCACTTATTATTATTATTATTAGGAAGTTTGTAAAGCGCAATGGTTACTCCAACGGAGTGTCCCCGCGCTAGGACAACTGGAAACCCCAAACCCATACCACACTAATCGACTACCTACATAGCCTCTAAACAGAGAAAGGCAGCTGAGTGGTTAGCGACCGCCCCCCAAGTCACGGAAGAGCCAGGTTTTCAATTTCTTACGGAACCAAGGTTCTGACTCAGATGTCCTCAAGTCCACAGGAAGTTTATTCCAGGCCTTAGCTACCAGGAAACCAAAAGATCTTCCGCCCACCCTGGCCCTCCGCACCTTAGGCACAGTCATTCTCATACAACCAAGAGATCTCAAATTCCGAGAAGGTTGGTAAACCATCAGAAGGGGAGTCAAAAAGCGCGGCCCTTTTTTCCTAAGGATCCTGTGGCTAATACAAAGAGCTTTAAATGTAACTCTGGCCTGTATTGGGAGCCAGTGAAGTTTTTAAGGCTTCTCCTACCGGGGCCCTCCTGGGAATATTCAGGATAAGCCTAGCAGCGGCATTTTGGACCTTCTGCAAGATGTTCAGATTTTTAGCGGTCACCCCTAGATACAGAACATTGCAGTAGTCAAGACGAGATGTGACCAAAGCCTGTACAACAGTTCTTTTAGCATCCAGGGGGAGAAGGTCCAGAATTTTCCGCAGCATTTTCAGGATGCCAAAGCAAGTTCCGGCCACAGCAGAAATTTGCTGAGTAAAGGAAAGTGCTTCGTCAAACCACACCCCCAAATTTTTCACCTTATCCTTCGGCACCAGGCAAAGTCCCAGTTCCTCAGGCCACCAATGCTGTGACCAGAAAGAGGGCTGTTTTCCCACAACCAACACCTCTGTCTTCCCTGCATTCAGCTGGAGACAACTCAGTCTCATCCAGTCCATAAGCTCCCTCAGACAAGTTTTGAAATCAGCAGCCCTTCCTGATTCTTGTTGTTCTAGGGTCACAACTAGCTGAGTGTCGTCAGCATAGGATACCAACTTGATTCCATGTCTCAACCCAATATCTGCCAGCGGGCGCATATATATATTGAATAGGGTGGGGCTGAGCGCAGATCCCTGCGGCACCCCCTGGTTTAAAGGACAAACTCTGGACTTGAATGGATGTTGCAACACCTGAAAGGTTCTATTTTCCAAAAAGTTCTTCAACCACATCCACGTGACACCTCCGACCCCGACCTCTCCTAGCCTTTCCAGCAGGAGGCCATGGGACACCGTGTCGAACGCGGCACTCAAGTCCAACAAAACCAGAGCAGTAGTTCTACCTTCATCGGCAGCAATCCTCAACACTTCAGCTGCTAGAAGAAGAGCAGACTCTGTGCCATGCATTGGCCTAAAACCAGCCTGGGTGTCATGAAGAACCTGCCTCTCTTCTAAAAACTTCGACAGTTGGTTATTTAGATGTTTCTCTGCAATTTTTGCCACATAAGGAAGAAGAGATATAGGTCTTAAGTTTTCAGGGATAGCGGGGTCCAGTGATGGTTTCTTCAGCAGAGGAACCACCATAGCGTGTTTCCATCTGCTAGGAACCAGACCAGTGCTGAAGGACAGGTTCATAAGTGAGGTAAGAACAGGGGCAATTATATTTTTCCCTAATTGAAGAAATTTAGGGGGGATCGGGTCCAAAGGTGATCCAGATTTCACAGCCTCAATCAGCCCCAGAACCTCATTTTCCACCAGAGGGCAGAGGATAAACTTATCCTCGGTCACAGGTGCCTCCGTATTAGACACAGGCACATAGCTCCTACTACTATCTGGAAAGTAGGCAGATATCCGGTCGATCTTATCAATAAAATAATTGGCGACCTTATCACAATACTCCGTAGAAGCAGGGAGTGCAACAGTCACTCGTTCTAGAGAGGACAATTGTTTCACTACCTGAAAAATGGTTTTAGAAGAATGTTTGGTTAACTCTATTTGCCCTGTATAATATTCCCTCCGTACTCTCTTAATATGGCGATGGTAGAGCTTCAAGGCATCAAGATATTCCTGTTTATTTACATCCTGATAGTTCTTCCTCCACTGGCGCTCAAGATGCTTACATCTGGTTTTCATTAGTGCCAACTCTTCCGAAAACCACTTCGCCGAAGCGAAAGTACGGGCATTTTTACATTGTTTGAGCGGTATCAGGGAGTCAACCGCCATAGGGCAACATATGCAAAAGAAACAATTGATGGACGGAATGCTGGACAATGCAAACATTCACCCCCAGTCACAAGGATCTGGGTTTAATCCAACATTCTTTTGCTCACCCCACCACCCCAGTTTGGACCCAGCCATATGCAAATCAGTCTTGACCCTGCTCCTTGTGGGAACAGTCCAGCCCGAACTGCCAAGCCAGGTCCTCCCTGGACCGGAAACAAGCATCCTGGGACCGGTTTGAGGGCATCACCCTTCTTCAGGCAGGCTAGCTTGAATCCAGTGGTGTGGTGAGCACGGGACCCACGTCTGGGCATACCCTTCCCACTTAGGGCAACATATGCAAAAGAAACAATTGATGGACGGAATGCTGGACAATGCAAACATTCACCCCCAGTCACAAGGATGCCCTGAAACCGGTCCCAGGATGCTTGTTTCCGGTCCAGGGAGGACCTGGCTTGGCAGTTCGGGCTGGACTGTTCCTACAAGGAACAGGGTCAAGACTGATTTGCATATGGCTGGGTCCAAACTGGGGTGGTGTGGTGAGCAAAAGAATGATGGATTTAACCCAGATCCTTGTGACTGGGGGTGAATGTCTGCATTGTCCAGCATTCCGTCCATCAATTGTTTCTTTTGCATTTGTCGCCCTAAGTGGGAAGGGTATGCCCAGACGTGGGTCCCGTGCTCACTACACCACTGGATTCAAGCTAGCCTGGCTGAAGAAGGGTGATGCCCTGAAACCGGTCCCAGGATGCTTGTTTCCGGTCCAGGGAGGACCTGGCTTGGCAGTTCGGGCTGGACTGTTCCTACAAGGAACAGGGTCAAGACTGATTTGCATATGGCTGGGTCCAAACTGGGGTGGTGTGGTGAGCAAAAGAATGATGGATTTAACCCAGATCCTTGTGACTGGGGGTGAATGTCTGCATTGTCCAGCATTCCGTCCATCAATTGTTTCTTTTGCAAAGGTATTGAAGCGCTTTACAAAATTGCCAGTTACATTACACAAGGTCAGGTAAATGTTTTTGTTTTAAGGTGCGCGGAGATTAAGTGATGCCAGTGTCATCCCTGTTTATTCATTATTTCCTCTCCACCCGACGAATGGGAGCATGTTATTGTTGCTATGTCCAGTGCTCCTATAGCCAGTGGGCTGGGCCGAGGGCCTGCTAGTAAACAGATGGTGCAAGCAGGGTTTTGAATGGAAATCTCTGGAGAAGGGTGTCTGGCGAATAGAGGTCTACGAGAGGAGGGATGTGATGTCTCTGTCATTGGAAAGTACTTCACTGCTTTTTTTCTTAAGCTGTTCAATACTCTAGTGATGCAGTTGCACACATAATGTTATAGTGCTGTGGACTTGCATCAAGGCTTTTCTTTCTGTCTGTCCATAAATGTTTCCATAAATGTTTCCTGAGGCAAGCATGTGTTCCTGAATCAGACTGCATGACCCAGTGTGTAGTAATTGTATAGCTCTTCAATCCCTAGTGGAACGGCATACAGGATAATGTGCTGCATGGCTAAACACTTATAAGGTTCCAAAGGCGAGACCTATTGGCTATGCCAATGCTTGTATATATTAGGATTGGGGTTAGAAGAATCCATAGTCTGGCTGGGCGTAGCCCGTCATCACAGTGCCGTCTGTGTCCACATTCCTTCTGCATGCTCTGGAAGGAGCTCTGCTGGCTTTTCTTACGGAGTCTTGTCTATTTTTTAGCTTAATCCACAATTGATCCTTTGTGACAAGATCCAAGGGTGCCCCTAGCACTTTCTCAAGGGTACCTTGCTTTAGATTTTCCAGGGTCTCAATTCAAGTATCCTACTATGTCATTGCTTCAGCAGTGCAGCCTTTGAAAGTAATTCAATTCTGGACATTTGAATGTAGTACTTTCTGTTGTTCCGTCAAGGTTTGTACAGTATTTACATACACCATCCTTTCCAGTTCATTTTCCAGTTTTCATCATTGTTATGTTAAAAATATTTATTAAGCGCGCATACACCGAGCGGTTTTATGGCGCTGTAAGCAAAGAGGAGGTGGCATCGACGGGACAGATGGCTTACTCATATGCCTGAGAAAATAACTAAGTCTTGAGCTGTTTCCTGAACTGTGCATAGAGAGTCATAGACCTTCGTTCCGCAGGGAGCGAGTTCCAGAATTGCGCAGCCAGGACCGCAAATCTGAGGCCCCTATGTTTTTTACGTTTGAATGAGAGAATGGTTAACAAGTTCAGGTTGGAAGACCCTAATTCCCGAGAAGGGATATAGCGCTCGATCCTTGAGGAGATGAAAGCTGGGCCATTCCCGGCGAGGGCTTTAAAGATGGTACATCCCAGTTTAAAGGCACAGCGTTTAGCCACCGGAAGCCAGTGTAGACTCTTCATCAGAGGTCTAACATGGTGGTGTCTGGGTTGGCGATAGATTAGCCTAGCCGCTTCATTTTTCACCAGCTGCAAACGATGTAATTGATATGCTGGGATACCCACATATAATGAGTTAGCATAATCAATGTGGGAGATTACCAAGGCAAGATTAGCCAGGGTCAAGGCCTCAGTGGTCAAAAATCTACTGATCTCCGGAATCTGCGCAGATGGAAAAAGCAAGCAGAGACCACTGAGCCAATCTGGGCTTTCATGGACAGATCATTGCTGATCACAATCCCCAAGCTCTTAACGGAGCTGACTGGGCTTGGGGGGCTACCCAGCAGCAGTGGGCAAAAATTATGATTCCATAGATCCGCAGTTCCTCCTGTTAAAATCAACTCTGTTTTATCGGGGTTCAGTTTTAGTTGGTTGTCGTTCATCCATTCACTGATGAAGCACATTGTGGGCTGGAAATTGGACACTGAAGAGACCCTCTAGCTTTTGTTTTCTTAATGTTACTGCACTTTACACCTTTTGTTTTCAGCACCATTTCTGAATGCAACTCTTTAATCGAAAGCAAAAGCTTTCTTTTTGTTTGGGTCATTCCACCTTCTTTGGCAGGCTCATCCATCATTTCTCTGTAAGTCTTCCTTCTGCCTTTGTGTTCAAGCCTTTGTTACAGTTGGAATAAATTGACTCTGTTGTTGCTCACTCACTTGGAAGCACGTCGAGATCAACGCCTTACTCAAGAAACCGAAGGCGGACCCAAAGGACCTCAAGAACTTCCGGGCCATCTCCCTGCTCCCGTTCCCGGCAAAGGTCATCGAGAAGACCGTCAACAAACAACTGACCCGCTACCTCGAGGAGAACAACATCCTGGACCCTTCCCAGTCCGGGTTCCGCAGCAACCACAGCACCGAGACTGCCCTCATCGCCGCCACCGATGACATCAAGTCCCTGCTGGACAACGGAGAAACGGCAGCCCTCATCCTCCTGGATCTGTCAGCCGCCTTCAACACGGTCTGCCACCACACACTACGAACACGCCTCCACAACGCCGGGATCCAAGAGAAGGCCCTGGACTGGACCACCTCCTTCCTCTCCGGCAGAACATAGAGCGTCCGCCTTCCCCCCTTCCGCTCCGAAGCCACCGAGATCATCTGCGGCGTACCCCAGGGCTCTTCCCTCAGCCCAACTCTGTTTAACATCTACATGGCACCGCTCGCCCACGTCGCCCGTCGGCACGACCTCAACATCATCTCCTACGCCGATGACACCCAGCTGATCCTCTCCCTCACCAAGGACCCCCACACCGCCAAAACCAACCTTCACGAAGGAATGAAGGCCGTTGCTGAATGGATGAGGAACAGCCGACTGAAGCTGAACTCGGACAAGACGGAGGTCCTCATCCTCGGATCCACCCCTTCGGCCTGGGACGACTCCTGGTGGCCGACCGCACTGGGAACCTCCCCAACACCCACCGACCACGCACGCAACCTAGGGGTCATCCTCGACTCCACCCTCTCCATGACTAAGCAGGTCAACGCCGTCTCCTCCGCCTGCTTCAACACCCTCCGCATGCTCCGCAGGATCTACAAGTGGATCCCCACTGAAACGAGAAGAACGGTCACCCAGGCCCTCGTCAGCAGCAGGTTGGACTACGGAAACGCCCTCTACGCAGGAGCCTCGGCCAAACTCCTGAGACGGCTCCAATGCATCCAGAACGCCTCTGCATGCCTGATCCTCGACATCCCTCGCCGCAGCCACATCACACCCCACCTGAGAGACCTGCACTGGCTCCCGGTCAACAAGAGGATAACCTTCAAACCCCTCACCCACGCACACAAGGCACTCCACAACACCGGACCAACGTACCTCAACAGACGACTCAGCTTCTACACCCCCACCCGCCAGCTCCGCTCCGCCGACCTCGCCCTCGCCACTGTCCCCCGCTTCCGAAGAGCGACCTCCGGTGACAGATCGTTCTCCCACCTCGCCGCCAAGACCTGGAACACCCTCCCCATCCACCTACGGCAGACCCAAGACCTGCTGACCTTCAGAAAACTCCTCAAGACCTGGCTTTTCGAGCAGTAGCAGCATTCCCCACCCCAGCGCCTTGAGACCCTCACGGGTGAGTAGTGCGCTTTACAAATGATATGATTGATTGATTGGTAACCCCCCCTTGTTTTCTTGTATGATTCAGTTTCCGTCCCAAATAGAGTCTCATCTTCAGGGCATTGCTGTCCCCAGCTTCCTTTGCCAGTAACCTGTCCCCCCAGGGGTACTGCCAAAAAAGGCGGGGGCCCTATTTAAGCTTTGGCACACAGAAAATAACAGGTCGCTCACCTCAATTCCCCGGTACCTCTGGTGCAATCTGTGCCCTGACCAAAGCGGCTGCACAGTCCAGGAGTCAGTCTGCCTCAGGCTGCCATCACATACTCTGCAAGACAAGTGCCTGCCATGCAAGCCAGCCATGGACCAGTAGAGCAGTTGAGGGCCACTCCCCTTCAAGCCACAGGAGTAGAGTGCCTAAACCTCACCCCCGATGTTCCACTGGCAGCACCGCTTTGGCCCCACAAATGAGGATGATCTGACAGGCTCCCTGGTACCCACAAGAGTCTCACAGAAGCGGCAAAAGAGGGAGCACCAACACCGCACTGGCATCTTAAGTCCCGGCCACCAAAGTGCACTGCACCCCAACCCTCCACTTTTATTACTTTATTCTATTATATCTTTAGGAACCTTTCTGGTTCACAAGGTGCGTATCTCAGTCTTTCCATTCTCATTCCTTTCCCTGAATAAGAAATTGTAGTTCAAAACCTGGTTGGTGGGGGGCGTGGCCAGCAACATGGCCGATTAGTCGTAACTGCCGGAGCTCCGGCCGCCCGATCCAAATCCTGAACCTAATCCTGCCTCTAGAGCCACCATCCACGGCGCCTTTCTACTGCCACATGCTCCGTGAGACCCGAATGCCTGCCTAGAGATGCGGTAATAGTCCTCGATGCAACGAGAGGCCCGCGATCGGGGTAGCCTAGAAACACCGAGGATGATGCAAGATGGCGCCCTGACTGCGAGGCCCCAGCGAGTCCCGGAAGGCTGAGGATCCGTGACTGTCTTCCCGCACGGCGTATTCAGAGAGCGCCGGGCTTTAGAAGTCTGCGAGGAAATAGCGATTGAAACCACCGGGAGGGCGGCCCTGTCGTCGGAGAAGGTGCGGGAGCCCGGGCCCGGCAGGAGGGCGGAGAGAAACCCCTACGAGGCATTGGGAGCTGCCTGGCGGCGAACCTGCGCCACACGCGGGGCTGCCACTACACGCCTGTGAACTTATCATTTAAGAGGGCCCCAGTGGAGAGAAAATAGCGGGGGGCTCCCGGCGCTGAAAGACTGAGCTCGTACAGACGACGAGGCCACCGGGGACGGGCCGGAGAGACCGGGGAGGAGCTGATGGGAGCAAGCGGATCGATGCTCCTTCCCCAGTCTCCTGGTGAGGCATGCAGACGCGGCGAGAAACCCCACCGGCCATAAGGCTGGGAGACCACTGGGGCTCGAGACCCTGGGACAGGCGAGACACCGGTGCAGAGACCCACAATCACCCGCGGAGCAGGAAGGGGCTCCCTCCCTTGATAGAGGCCGCCCAACTTGCACTCAAATAGAAAGACTGAAGGGCCAGAACCAGGGCAAGGCGCAAAGAACTGAAGGTGAGCCGCGCAACAGTAAACCCACTCAAAGCGTTGTGTGCTGGCTGGTGGGGGAACAAGGCTCAACTGGTTGGAGGTCCAGTCTGGGAACACTTGCGCAGCTTAAGGATGCCCGGAGATATGCGGCCGACCCTGTCCCTGAGCGGGTGCGAGGATTCAGCGCCTGGGCATTGAGGGCACTAAGGCGACAGGGACACGTACGAGAAGAGGGCTCGATCCTGGGGGACCGACGGATTGACAAACTTTGGCTCGTACGTAGACACACGAAAGGCCCACAAACCGCTGCCAAATTCCCGACAGGGCTGGAAGCCATTGGGAGACACCAACTTGGTGGTGGCCCGGGGCCGTGATCGGGGCCCTAGACCTGGAGCACAAAGGAGGCAATCAAGGTGATGATATGTGCTACACTCGAGCTGATGGCTAGACTCTTGGTCCTCTAACAAAACTCAAGCTGCATACAGGAGTGAAAGACTGAATGGGACTTACTGTATCTAGAATTTAATACACTTTACGGCCAGCCGTTACAGGGGCCTGAGGATCTCATAAGGTTACAAGACTAGGCCCGGGATAAATACAGCGGAGGCCTACAGAGGGAAAGGCCCGAGCCCAGAAGGCAGGCAAACCTACGACAGGCAAAACTACGCTCCTCCGTACTATAGAAGACGATCCACCGTAGTCAAGCCCAACAATGGCAAAAGACAAAGAACCCAAAGTTCAAAAACAAGGAAAAATGGACAAATATACAAAAGTGCTCATGCAGCAAACGGCTCCAGAGGGAGAGCCCTCAGGGTCACCAGATAACGCAGCGCTCTTCCAGGCAATCCATGCCTCCAGGGAGGCCATAGAAGGCAAAATGGCGGAGATAAGATCTGAAGTCTCTCTCCTACGGCAAGACGTGCGCAACATCGCGGACCGGGTAACTCAAACGGAAGTCCGTATTTCAGAGGTGGAAGATACGAAGCATACGCTCCAATCCGATGTCAAAGAACTCAAGGCAAGCATGAGGGAGGTGATCTGGAAGGTTGATGATGCAGAAAACAGGGCCCGAAGAAATAATCTCTGCTTTATTGGGATACCGGAGGGACAGGAGGGTACTGACCCCGTATCATTTTTGATGACATGGCTGCGAGAGGCTCTACCAGCAGCGACATTCTCGTAATGCTTCATTATTGAACGGGCCCATAGGATCCCAAATGTAAGGCCACCACCCGGGGCCTCCCCGCGTCCGATGATTGCTAAATTTTTAAATTATCAGGATTGTGACACAATCCTCAGAGAATCGCGACGAGTCGATGAACTCAAACTGGCCAACGGCAAGATAATGATCTTCCCTGACTATTCAAGGGAAGTACAGAAGATGAGAAAATAATTTGACTCAGTGAAGGCTAAGTTGAGAACTATGCAGATCCAATACATGCTCCTCTTCCCGGCTAAACCTAAAGTGATTTTCAAGGGTTTGGCTCAATTTTTCCAAACTCCAGAAGACGCCTGGGCCTGGTTGGAAGAACGTCCTAGATTGAGACAAGAAGAGAGACCTAGTGGGTCACTACACAAAGACACAACCCCAAGATGGGAGCCTAGACCACAAAAAATAAACAAGAGAAGGTTATTTCAACGAGGACGGGGGGAAAAACAGTCGGAGACCACGCTCTCGGGTACCCCTTATAGGCAAAGGAGGATGGCTTCAGAGGAAGAATCAACTCGCGTTCCAGCTGATAATGGAGACTCTACCCGAGGTGACAGCTCTCATACAGACCACTCAGAAAAAAGAATCGCTGGCAGACACAGATAGCGATCACCCACTTCTTAAAGACATTAATCGTATTGAGGAACCAGGCGCAAAGACACAAGAGGCAGGAAATAATTCACGACAACAGCAAGAACAAAGCGGAACAGAGGAATGAAACATGGGCGTGGACCAGGGGCAGAGGCGCCACAGAACGGTCGCAGGGGCCTCCCCCGGCCCTCTCAGGGGAGACCGAGTAGAACTTCTTTTTTTTTTTTTCCCAGCAACGTTCGTATCCTTCACCAGTTGTATTAACATTTAGGGGGGAAGGGAAGGGGAAAGGGGGGGGTCTACAGACTTCTCAAACGACACTTACGCCAAGTTGTCATGTCATGTTGACAGTTCAGGGGACAGGCGTAGGGAGTAGGAGAAAGTGGGGTGGGGGGACTAGGGCAGGGGGTGGGGTTACCAGTAGTTCAAGGGTTCAACAAGGTTTTCAATCAGCTAATAGCAGGAAATTTGACACTCACCGGCAGGATTGGAGGATAGGGAAACCCAGGTAGGAACACCAAGGCAGGCATTGTCCCCACAAACAACACACAATATGGATGAGGATTCATACACAGTCTTGACATGGAACGTCAACGGGCTAGGCAACAAGATTAAGAGAGGGCTGGTCAACAGACATCTCAAGAGACTCAAACCCGATATTGTGTTACTACAAGAAACCCACCTCCGAGGTACACACTGCACCTTCCTGGGGAGGGGAGCCTACGGCACCTTGGCACATGCCGGGTTCCCCCCCAGAGCGCGAGGAGTAGCTATATTAATTAGGAAAACTTGCCCCTTTCAGGTCACTAAGACATGGATAGACCCAAATGGGACATACACGGCCGTTCAGGGTTCATGGAGGCGACGAGAGGTCACTTTAATTAGTGTCTATGCCCCACCGCGACTACAAACACAAACACTGAGAGCAGTAGCAAAGATACTATTAGAATCGGGTATGTCCAGGCATGTGGTGGGAGGGGATTTCAACGATGTAATCGACCCAAGCCTAGATCGCTCACACATGGCCACTGGCACTCGCGTTCCCACCCCACTGGCAGAATTCGTGAAGTCTCTGGGATTGAACGATATTTGGCGACAGCACCACCCAATAGAGCGCAGTTATTCGTATTTCTCAGGGGCACATAGCGTCTTCTCTAGACTTGACTACTTACTTGCCCCGCCGGGTGAAATTCAGGCAGTAAGCAAGGTGGACTACCTTGCAAGGTGTATTTCAGACCACTCTCCACTATGGTTAGCGATAGGGGGAGAAGGGCGCAGACAGCGCACGGATTGGAGACTAAATGCATGGGAGCTTCAGGACAAGGCAGTGATGGGCGTAATATTAACAGAGACCAGGCTGTTCTTCCTAGAAAATGAGGGTTCGGTGTCCTCAGACACAACCCTCTGGGAGGCATATAAGGCAGTGATTCGGGGCAGACTACAGGATGTAATTGCACAAAAAAGGAGGGAGGAAGCACGCCAAATAGAAACTTTAGAGGGTAAGCTTCTAGAACTAGAGGGAAACATCAGCTCAGACACCGAGGCAGACTCGCTAAGACAACTTGAGATTACAAGAAGGGAACTCCGGGCTCTGTCAGAAGGGGAAGTTAAGAATCAAATTCAAGCCACACAACATAGACTTTATGAGACGGGAGACAGAGCAGGGCGACTCCTAGCTTGGCTGAACCGGAAAGAGAGAGCGGCAAACTGGGTAAGCCAAATAGAGGAAGCGGGAAATAGACACACAACGGCCCATACTATAGCGGGAGCTTTCGCACGCTATTACAAAGATCTATACGAGGCGAGAACATCAGTGGATGAGGCCCAAATAGAGATATACTTGAGCGATATACAGAAACCCGCTCTGCGCCAGGAGGACAGCGAAGCCCTAGAAGCAGACCTAACCCTAACGGAAGTGCAGGAGGCCATCACCAAACAAAAGCCTTGGAAAACACCAGGGCCAAACGGCCTACCAGCAGAATTTTTTAAGCACAACAGCAGCCTACTGGCGCCCCGCTTACTAAACATGTTTAGGGCGGCAAGGGAAGAGGGGAGGTTGCAACCAGACCTCTGCCAAGCCACTGTGGTGGTTATACCAAAACCAGGCAAACCCCCGGATAGATGTGGATCCTACCGTCCCATTTCTCTATTAAATATTGAAACTAAGATCTTGGCCTCCATCTTGGCGAAGCGACTTTTAACAGTCATTACGTCCCTGATTCATAGGGACCAGTCAGGCTTCATGCCTAAACGGGCCACACGCCTCAATTTACGCAGATTAGCGAACTGGCTAGACACTGTGAAAAAATTACCTATACCGCTGATGCTGCTATCATTGGACGCAGAGAAGGCCTTCAACACAGTCCACTGGCCATTTGAGTCAACTACTCTCAAAACTGGGTTTTGGAGGAACTTCCAGACATGGGTTGACCTGTTATACACAAACCCTAGGGCAAGAGTCGGAGTAAACCGGGTAAAGTCTGCAGAATTCCCCATCCAAAGAGGCACTAGA
Source organism: Calotriton arnoldi (assembly GCA_963921515.1). Classification (NCBI taxonomy): domain Eukaryota; kingdom Metazoa; phylum Chordata; class Amphibia; order Caudata; family Salamandridae; genus Calotriton; species Calotriton arnoldi. The sequence goes on from CAWUFW010001518.1 coordinate 1,942,072, forward strand.
CAGGGCTGCCCACTATCCCCCCTGCTTTTTGCACTGGTCTTAGAACCATTGGCGTGCGTAATTAGAACCAACCCTGAAATAAAGGGTTTTCAAGATACCAAGGGACAGATGATAGATGAAAGGATTTCCCTCTACGCGGCCATATTTTATTGTACATCTCCAGCCCCGACACAACGCTACCCCTTATACTTCATCTGGTTAAGGAGTTTGGTAGACACGCAGGGTGTAACATCAACTGGGGGAAGTCAAGCTTATACTCCATTGGTAACTCCACGGACACGTATATTACGTCGGAACACCTATACATCACCAAAGATGGTTTTAGATACCCAGGGCTGCACATCTCCACGAATTATTGGTCCAGATTCCACGTTTTTTTCGGCAAAGGCTTGGTGGTTGTTCCCTTGTTTGTAAGGCGGGCCTAGGTTGGAATGCATTGCCCTTGGCTCTTCGCAGTATTTCAGACTCCCGCACTTTCAAAAAAAAGTTGAAAACCTTTCTGTTTTAAGCTCTGATTCATGATCCACTCAGGTTTCCGCGCCGGGACACTCTCTGGAGTAGCCGAGCGCGTTACAAATGCATATAACATAACATTAAGCTGATTGCCTCACACACAATATTAAGCGAGTATTGGCGGAATTTCGAGAAGATGTTGCCAGATGGAGATGTCTCCCACTGACATTGCTAGGGAGGGCGGCCATGTATAAAATGATAACGCCCCCTAAATTACTTTATATCCTGCAGAATACATATCATAAAATCCCAGATGCGGTCTTCAACGGCAATTAATGACGAAGTCCGCACCCTATTATGGGACGGTGGTCACCCTAGAGTAGCACTCCAAACACTGCAAAGCAGCCATTACAATGGGGGTATTGCCCTCCCAGACATAAGGGCCTACTACAGGGCAGTGCACCTAATAGCTATTAACGAATGGGGTCATGTGCCGGGAGACCACCCTACATACGCCCTAGAAAGGCTACAATTTCAGAAACATTCCTACATACATTATATCTATGGGGGTTCTGGAATACGAAGCTTACTGCCCGCAACACAGAGGGCGATTGAAGCCTGGAAAGGTGCGGAGAGGCAGATGAAATGGGAGAAGAGGTTAACTAGGTCCACACCATTATGGGAAGGCAACCGTCTGCCGAAGTTTACGAAACTGCAGGGCTTCAAAGGCTGGGACATAATTGGGATTGTGACACTGGGAGACATAATACGGAAAGGAGACCTTATTACCTTCGCAGAGCTCCAAACCGAATACAGTTTGTCCAATGAACAACGCTATAAATATATACAACTGCAACACGCCTGAAGAACCCAAAAACCTGAGATAGCCGATATCCCCGAATACGCACCGCTAGAAGGACGACTGTTACAAGAGGAGATACTTGAAAAAAGCAGTGTCCTGGACATATAAAACTATAATAATATTCCTGATACATTAACCACACTCAGGAGTCAATGGGAGGAAACTGTTGGTACACTGGACGACATTGACTGGGAAATGGCGCTAATACACCCCAGAGAAGTAGCAATTAAGCTTACGCTATGCCTAATACAGTTTAAAGTTCTGCATAGAGTATATTACGACCGAGTGAGACTTCACGCTATGGGCAGAGCAGAGACACCAGCATGTCTGCGCTGTAAAACGGACAGGGGTTCCTATATTCATACTCTATGGGAGTGTCCATTGATCCATAGATACTGGTCACGAATAATTAAAGAACTAAACAATATACTAGAAATACAGATCCCAATGGATCCAAAATACATTCTCCTAGGCATAATTACAGAGGTTGACATTCCCAGATATAAACGCCTACTAAGTAATCTAGGAATCATAGTGGCAAAACGGGATATTGCCAAGTACTGGGGAAGACCAGACTTGCCTACCATGATGGAATGGCGCGCCAACATGTACCTGTATATGGGGGCGGAAAAAACGGTATATATAGCAAGGGGGTGCCCCAGGAAGTTTAGGAAGATCTGGCAGCCATGGTTGAGCTATTATGGATTAGAAATGATGGAGGAGGGTGTGAACACGACACAACCTATCGCACGGGGATCCACACAGGTTGAGTAATAATACCCTGAGAATGCCAAATAAGAAGCGTTTAACGAGACATGTCTGATACCCGGGAAGGGTGATTGGGGGGGAAACGTGAAGAAGAACTATTTTATTGTACTGCCTACATTTCTACCAATACTGTTTAATGATGACGCTGTTAAATTTGTAACGTATCAGATATTCCTGCTGATGTTTTGGCTGATTTTCAAAAAAATAAACAGTTTAAAAAAAATCTAAAAAAATCTGGTTGGTGTAGAGCTGTTGACAAGTAACTGGTTCACCTTTGCACCAGAAGAAAAAGGATCCAGTTAGCAGCACATCCTCCCAGTCTATTATCTTCAACATCCCCTCCCCCACCCTCTACTCCCTTCTTCTCACTTTCATGTGATAAATTAGGTCCAGTCAGCAGCAAATTCTCCCTGCTCATTGCTTTCTCATTTACTGACAAGATGTGTCTGCTTTTATAGAGGATTTTTCCCAGACTGCCTACCTCCAGGCTCCATGCCTTCACTGGAAAGGTTCTTGTAACTGTTGGGCAGTCTCTTGACCTGAGGGAAGTGAATACCCTTAGTGGTAATGCAGGTATGCACTGCCTTAGCTCAGTTCCCTATAAAAGTAGACCCCGCCAATCCATAGCATCTCACTTGTTAGTGAGGAAGGAGAGTCAATGTCGTCTCATGGAGGATAGACCGATGCCTTGGGTAATCCCGATACACTGGGCTTGAGGAGAATGTACGTTTTACTGTGAGAGACAAACTGGCCTCCTACGTGACCTGCAAGGTCTATTGCCCCCTCCCTAAGCGACTGGTTCCAGCCCCAGGATACCTTCCCCTTCCGCCGTGGATGTGTGCCCTCACATACGGGAGACACAGTAACTCTGTGTGTTACCGATTGACTCTCTAACGGTCCAAAACACACTGCCATCCTGGCACAGTTGGCTTCTCTGTGCTTATCCTCACAAGATCTGGGTTGGAATCCACGTTCTACAGTGGTACATGAACAGAACAGGGACTATATTCCTGCTGTACATACTGTGACCCATCCATGGTGTCACAGAGGCACTGAGGCCAGGAAGTTTAGGAAGATCTGGCAGCCATGGTTGAGCTATTATGGATTAGAAATGATGGAGGAGGGTGTGAACACGACACAACCTAGCGCACGGGGACCCACACAGGTTGAGTAATAATACCCTGAGAATGCCAAATAAGAAGCGTTTAACGAGACATTTCTGATACCCGGGAAGGGTGATTGGGGGAAACGTGAAGAAGAACTATTTTATTGTACTGCCTACATTTCTACCAATACTGTTTAATGATGACGCTGTTAAATTTGTAACGTATCAGATATTCCTGCTGATGTTTTGGCTGATTTTCCAAAAAATAAATAAGCACAGTTTAAAAAAAAAAAAAATGTGGTTGGTGTAGAGCTGTTGACAAGTAACTGGTTCACCTTTCCACCAGAAGAAAAAGGATCCAGTTAGCAGCACATCCTCCCAGTCTATTGTCTTCAACATCCCCTCCCCCACCCTCTACTCCCTTCTTCTCACTTTCATGTGATAAATTAGGTCCAGTCAGCAGCAAATTCTCCCAGCTCATTGCTTTCTCATTTACTGACAAGATGTGTCTGCTTTTATAGAGGATTTTTCCCAGACTGCCTACCTCCAGGCTCCATGCCTTCACTGGAAAGGTTCTTGTCACTGTTGGGCAGTCTCTTGACCTGAGGGAAGTGAATACTCTTAGTGGTAATGCAGGTATGCACTGCCTTAGCTCAGTTCCCTATAAAAGTAGACCCCGCCAATCCATAGCATCTCACTTGTTAGTGATGAAGGAGAGTCAATGTCGTCTCATGGAGGATAGACCGATGCCTTGGGTAATCCTGATACACTGGGCTTGAGGAGAATGTACTTTTTACTGTGAGAGACAAACTGACCTCCTACGTCACCTGCAAGGTCTATTGCCCCCTCCTTAAGTTCCAGCCCCAGGATACCTTCCCCTTCCGCCGTGGATGTGTGCCCTCACATACGGGAGACACAGTAACTCTGTGTGTTACCGATTGACTCTCTAACGGTCCAAAACACACTGCCATCCTGGCACAGTTGGCTTCTCTGTGCTTATCCTCACAAGATCTGGGTTGGAATCCACGTTCTACAGTAGTACATGAACAGAACAGGGACTATATTCCTGCTGTACATACTGTGACCCATCCATGGTGTCACAGAGGCACTGAGGCCAGGAAGACAGTGAGATCAATCAGGCATGTGAGGGTGGTGCCGGCACTAGGTCAGGGCCACAGATGCATTATGCCCTTCTTTTTCTAATGAATTTGCTGAGTCAAGCACTCTATTGCTGCCTTGGAAGGTGAAAGACTTCTCAGAAGTATGAATGAATGTGCCTCACAAACCGAGTAAGTACTGTGAGTATTCCGTACTAGCTGCACAATTAGACAATTCAGTCTAGTGTTGAATACGAAAATATGTAAGATTACAGGATCTGGAATCTGCTATGGTTGGAGTTATAAGAGCACAATGTGCGAAATGAGTGCAGTGATCATTGTAGGAGGAGCTCAGAATGTGTGTGCTTGATGGGAGGAGAATTCTTTGTGCCGTAAGAGCTGAGAATTTGTATGATTGAGAGAAAAGAGTGGCTACCTTCTAGTAAGGCCCACTTGACTTGGAAGCTTGGAAGGAAACTTAATATATGCTGTTTGGATAATCAGCTAGAAACATGTAAACTCTGTGCTGCAAGGGTTGTGTATATTTGCAATATCCTGAAAACAAAATCTATTCAGTGAGAAATAGAGTTACGTTGATTTTGATGGCAGTCCAAATTCTAATTACACATATTCAGAATTATGCTTTGTCGTAAATGTATCAGTGAGTATGTTGTAATGACTCGCTTTCTTTATTGGGTCTTCTGCAGAAGGAACATGATGAGAAGACAAGTGCAGTTAAAGAAGAGCTGAAGTATTGGCAGAAGTTGCGACATGACCTTGAGAGAGCAAGGCTTCTTATTGAACTGATCCGCAAACGAGAGAAACTCAAGCGGGAGCAGGTGATTCCAAATGATTATACCTCTCATGAACATCAATAATGCTGGTTGAGTTCAGACCTCCTTGTGCTCAAATATTGCTGATAATAGTACACTGAAGTCTGCAGCAGCACTGCTCAGACAGCTTTCTGTATTGACTTTGCATGGGATGCATTGTGTACCCTGCTGACTTATGCCAGCAGGTCTCTACAACTTCTTGCTGTTCAATACGGCAAAGTTCTCCATCACTGGATCTTTTTTTGAAAAGAGTAAAGAATGCAGAATATGTCAGCCTATGTCTGGGATCACAGGGCTCTTTTAGAATAGATATAATCTTTTTCATAAACTTTGATACAAACACATTTTTACAGTCTGTAGGCTACAGTGACTTAATTTTAAATTTACAGATAACAACAGAACTTAATATGACACTAGAGGAATACTTAAGGCTGAATTTGAGTTTGGCGGATCAATTTTACTTTAGTGACGGCAGAGAATAATACCTCTGCCATCCCGAGGAACTTCCGTCCACCAAATTTAGAGTTGTCTGGTGACTGTACAAACAGCTCACTGCATTTACAGGAACCGCTGTCGTGGCAGTGCCTGTCAACATAGGAAACAATAGTCGGATGGTACCATCATCCATGACAGCCGGCTGTCAAAATTTTCTCTGAAAGTGGAGCTTTCTCCCACAGTTTGGGATCATTATTATTTTTTTTCTTTCTCCTTACCCGCAGGTTTTTCCTGGTGGTGACAGACCGGAAGAAATAGACTTTACAGTATTCATTGTAAATAGGACAGTGAAGAGTCCTTTTTTTTGGCTCATACTCCGTCAATCCTGTCAGAAGATGTATTCCGTCGACGGAGCCAACGGGAGCTCTGTTGATAGAATTCTTACAGTTCGTCTGACTTTAAATGAGGTAGGCAAACCGAGGGTTTAGTGCACAGGATACTCCGTTGTGTTTGCAACGGAGTACTGTTCTGGCCAAATTCTAAATTGGACCGTAAGCTACTATTTGTTTCTTTCATGCACCTTTTTAAAAGGAAAATGAAAGAAAACTATGTAATTGAGATAGCCAGCAGCCTCACCAATCTGAAATCTGCCACTGCTCTTGTAAGAGGTTCAGCAGCACCACAATCTCATCATGCCTTTCACTGGCAGTTACTTCACTTCTATTTTCTAGCTCCTGTAATCAGGATCTCAGAACATAGATTTGCATTAATGTCTTTCCAAAATAACAAATTTTTATTTTACCGAATGTCTTTAGGGATAGAATAATGCTTTTCCAGCAATTCTCTCAAGAATGTCTTCTCGGTTTGTGAAGTCCTTTGGGAAAAATAAAGCTAAGACTGAGCCCCACGCATTGTGCTTAGTCTGTCATGCTGAGCACTGAAGGATAGAGTGAAGATTTATCGCGACAAGACAAGAAGAATTCAGAAGATGCTTGGAAGTATACAAACCATTGCAATGGGGAGGGGCGGGGGCGGCGCAGCTAACCGCCATGCTGGACGGAGTGGCCTGAGAGTCCTTGGCCCCGAGAAGTCCTCTTTTGTCTGATGCCTGGGTGCCTATCCTGCCTACCAGGGAGTCTGTGCTTGACCCAGGGCACCTCTGGATTCTACAGAGGGGTCTCGAAGAGACCAAAAGCTGCCATGGTAACTGACGATGACTCCGGCTGCACCGACGAGCGTTGACCAAGATGGTGGTCGCGCGGAGAACTCAGCCAGTAAGTGCATCCCTTTAAGTCGGCCTGAAGCTTGGATGCCACCTGAGCTGTAGACTGCCCCTCGTAAAGGGCTCCCAGGGCTGCTATATTCTGTTGCCCTGAACACCTGATGCCCTGCTTCCCTCATCTGCCTCTTGTTATTGCTTCCCATGCGAGGGGTCGCCAGTGTAGAGGAGAGCACTGGGAGACTTGTGAATTCCCCGAGCCGTTCAACGTTCCTGATTGGGACTGACGCGCAGCACCTCCAGCGGCCTGTGACCCTGCTCTGCTGCCCCACTTAGGGGAGACTTTCACTGGGAGCAAACTCTAGAACACTAGTCTCCTTACTGAACTAATGATTACAGTCCTTGTCCCTGCGACCGGTCAACCGGACCAAATCACTGGAGCGAAGCAAGCTCTGCCACACTCCACTTTCTCTTCCTCCTTCCCCATTGTGCATGCACTGTCAGTGATGGGAGGACTGTACACTCCGGACCTGTGATACCTGGAGATACCTTGGTGCCTAGACTCAAAGCACCTCCTTCCAACCAAGGGGAACTCCTCCCAAACTTCCCCAAATGGGCGTTCCCAATGAGAGAGGCACTGCAGCACAGACTCCCAATGATAAATTGGACTCCATTCTTGCTGACATAAGCTCAACTAGAGACACTCTAAAAGCAAAATAGATTATTTTTTAGTGGACATGGGGATACTACGAGATGATAATAGGAAGAAAGCTGATTGAATCCACCAGGTTGAGTCTGAACGTTTTGTGCTGGGTTCCACATCTAAAGCTCACACAGCAGAACTGAGTGCACTTACGGGCAGGATCAAGACATTAGAGACACGGATCGAAAACCAGAAGGGAAGGGCCTGACAGAAAAACACCAGAGTAGAGGGCCTGCCAGAGCAGAGAGAGTGTTCATCTATACTCACATGTCTGGAAGACTGGCTACAAGAGGTGGTAGCCCCGGAGGGCCTGTCCCAGCAGTATGCCTTCAAATGAGTGCACAGGGTGCTGGCTCACCCCCGTGCCGGGGGCGTCCCCACAACTGGTGGTGGCACATCTCATTCACTACATAGATCGAGACTTCCTGTTACGAAAGGCATGCAGTATCTGCCCCTTCAATGTTGATAACGGACAAGTCTCAGTCTTCCCTGATTTCACTGCTGCAGTTCAAAAACAGATGGCTTCCTTCAGGCCTCGAGAAATCTACTCACTATGGCCAATTAGATTTTATCAAGGTGAGCTCCTTTTAGGGCTCACTGGCCCATTTTGGGCAGCTGATAAAGAACAGGTGTTCTGTTATTTCAGAAAGTAAATGAGCAATAAAGATGCCTTTAAAACTTGTTTATATGTTGTCACATTTGCTCTGCGTTGAGAGATCGAGGTCAAATGTCATCTTATCTCTTACAATTTGCAGTCAGAGAAAAAGTAAGCACAACCTCCAGCATAAAATAAGCAGCAAAGTTAGAGAGTTTTGTAAAGTGAACTGTCTGATGATCGTACAAAGAGTGTGAAATGAAAGGGCTGTAAAATGTCCGTTTTATTTCTAACACACAACATTTAAATAGCTTGTAAATAAACTGTACAAACACTTCGAAATATATTTTTGTGGTTATGAAAGTATTTTTCGAAATTCTGTGTGATGAATATAGTTTTTTATAGGATGAAAACCAATCAAAACACTTTACTTGGTGATGTGCAAATGATAAACATTTTTGCTGAAACCCAATTTCCACAGACTATTGTTTATACACTATATAGATTTATCAGTAAAACTGCATGTTAGTGGGAAAGTTTGTGGCCATTTCAATTTAAAATATGCTATTTGTAATTGTCAATGCGCTACCAAATCATGCTTTAGTAATACATTTATAAAAAGTGAATTTTTAAAAATGAGCTGAGAAACATTCTTGCCTCCGCCCTGATGACAATGCTATTAGTGAACTAAGAAGCAGGCCAGGGGATGTGGGCTAGGTTCTTCTTTTACATGGATCACACAATTTGAAACCAGATAATGGGTCAAGCACATTCCAAGTAGGTCAAGTAGATTATTCAAGTCACTAGATCTGCAGGTCTAGTAAACATTTTATGGTTTTTCGAGGCCTGGAGCGTAACCCTATGCTCAGGGAACATTCTTATCACTCAGTAATGCATAACCTCTTAGTCCGTCTAGACACCTTGCTTAGTAATGGACTGTTATGTGACAGGAAAACACACTCTTGAGTACCTCACCAAGAACCATTCGGGCCACAACCCCTTCCTATTGACCCTGCGCTGTGATTACCCTAGATCACCAATCCCGTCCTAGAAACTCAATACGGATGCCCTGGAAGACCGTGTCTTTCAGGACTCCTTAGCGACTACCCTCTTATTATTGGGTGGAGAAAAAGGGCACTGCATCCTCATTCCTGACTGAATGGGAAGCACTCAAGGAGGTGGTTCGGGGACACTGTATAGCTACATGGACAGGGATCCACACTCCACTACACCTCAAGATCACACATCAGGAACAACTGCTTGATGCACATGACAGGGAAGGACCCCTTGAATCCTCTGAGCGCCAACTGGCAGGCTCTGACAAGGAGAACTTACTATTGTAAATAAAAAGGCTGAGGAACATGACTGTTGTTAATACATTACTAAGGCCCATTGCGAACAAGTTAGGGCTGGGCCACTATTCCATGGCTCGCTAACTCCCACAGACATCAAGTCTAAATATGATCTGTTATCGACCCCACAGGACACAGAGTGTTTACACAAGCAGACAATAATGCCAGGCTACGGTAGTATTAGTCTCGCCTGTACACTGCCTGACCTGGTCCTACCCCACAAGACCTGCACTCATGTTATAGACTCTGCGACTCATAGGTTGAGGCATGACATAGCCATCCTACTTGGGGAAGACATTTCAGGTTCAGGAGGTGAGGGAGGCTATCAAGGCACTGACCAGGGGGAAGTAGTGGGGACCGATGGATTACCTGCCGAATTTTATTCGACTTACGTGGATATCTTAGCTCCCGTACTGACCAAACTTTACAACAACGCAAAAGAGCTTGGTGCTCTCTTCTCACCATTTGTGAAGCTGTGATCGTCCTGCTCCTAGAACGATGCAAAGCAAAGAATCTCGTCTCTTCTTGTAGTCCATTATCTTTTTTTTCTTTTTTTTTAATGTGGACTGTAAAATACTAAGTGAAGTCATGGTAAGCCGATTGTTACCTCAGCTCCAGAACCTGATATATCTGGATAAATCTGGATTTATCCCAACTTGCAGCACGGTCCCAAATATCAGAAGACTCGTTAACGTTTTACATTCTTTTCTTTCAGAGTACCCGAAGGCTTTAGCACTGGTAGTCGACATAGAGAAAGCTTTTAACTCCCTATGTTAGGACTTCCTATACATCGCTATGCCCATCATGGGCCTGAGTAGCGGATTCCTTACATGGACGAAATTTCTATACACAGCTCCAACTGCACACGTAAACACTTGTGTGTTCATTTCGTACCTTTGTACCATTGAAAGAGGCACCACTCAGGGCTGCCTGCTGTCTCCGGTGCTGTTTGCCATGGCAGTGGAACCCCTGGTGTTGACACTCAGACAGGGCCACTCTTTCTGCGGTCTGCGCCTTGGTGATACCTCCATGTGCATGTCTCTGTATGTGGATGATGTGCTGCTCTATCTCCGTGGGGAGAGATTGGATGTAGAGACCACTTGCACAGCACTCGCCAGGTTCGCTGAAATATCCGGGCTACAGGTGAATTGGGAAAAATCCACTGTCTACTCCATACATGCTCAGCAATCAGAAGCTGGACTTGCAGAGCTCAGGGAGGAGATGCAGTGGAAATTGTGTAACATTTGCTATTTGAGAGTACAAATCTATCACTGAATCCCAATTAATTGAAGGTAATACACGGGCAGCCCTGACTTCCCTGTGTCAATCTGTTTCCTTCTGGGACACATTACCCCTGTCTGTTATGGGTCGAGCTGCTCTGGCGAAAATGGTGGTTCTTCCACAGTTATTATACTCATCCAATATTGTATCTTTCATAGATTCACATGCTTGGATCCTTCCCCGTCGTCGAAGTGGGAGTCCCAACGGTGGGACTCCCACTTTGAGAACGGGGAATGATTCAAGCAAGGTTATCTATGAAAGCTACCAATACCGAATAACTGCAGTTACAGGTAAGTAACGTATTTTCTTTTTTGCCACTCTTTCATCAGAGAACCCTGGGCTGTCTTTTGAGGTTTTTTTGCTGTGGAACACAAACCGACGTAGGATCTTGCTGGCCATACCCGACTCCCTGCAGCTGAGGGCAGACTGTTGGTCCCAGACTTTGAGCTATATTACTTGGCTGCGCAGCTCGCCTAGGTAGGAGGGAGGTGCCGGAGGGCACCCCTTGGGCGGGGGAAAACTGTCCCTCCCCTCATGTATCACATTGCTCAAGCTGCTTGTCTGTCCCTCGTGGAAACTGCAGGGCCCGGTGGATGGCATTTTGATTGCTACGCTCAAATATGCCTGGAGCCGCGGACCCACCAGGCTGTGAACTTCCGCTTGCAGCCTTCGCTGCTATACATACCTGGGAGATTGGGGTAGACTTCGGGAGTGGGAGAGAGTTGGCTTTTTTTCCTTAAGGGGACTCTATGAAACTGATACGCTTAGGGACTTCCAGAGCCCAGCAGACGTGTTTGGGCTCCCCTCCACCATATTCTCCTATATGGATCACAAGGGCCACGCTGTGGGCACACTAGAAACTCGGTGCTGCTGAGCCCGCGGTACACAGTGCTCTTCAGGTCACTTGCATGGCAGTTGGTAAAACGAGGGCGATTTCCCTACTCTATAATGAGCTGTTACCACAGGCTAAGGTCGACCTTCGGGGACAGCGTGACCGATGGACTCAGAATGTTTGCACTCCCATAACTGATAATGACTGGGATGCCATCCTCGAGGCCACGACACGCACACCTAGAAATGCCAGATTTAAGCTATACAATATTACTTCCTCCACAGAGCCTACCTTACCCGTAAGAGGATTAATACAATGTTCTCTGAAGCACGCATGCCAGTGCACTTGATGCAACATGGAGGGTGTGGACTTCTGCCATATGGTATGGAATTGCCAATAGCTCTGCACTTACTTGAATTCCGTAACATGATACATTGCCATTGCTACAGAGCGGCACATCCTGACAACTGTAACCTAATGCTTTTTGGGACTCTTTCCCTGACCCCAGCAACCACGACCCTATATAAGGACTCAGCACTAGTCCTGGTACGTCGCCAATTTGCAATCGCCTGGAAAGTCCCTCAGGAACCTAGTCTTACGTTGTGGCAAGCGGAGTTGATTGAATGGGCGGAGTGTGAGGAAGCAGCTCCAGAGAGGGAAGTGCGACGAGGAAGCTGGTCTTTGAAGTATGCACAAGCATGGGATACTGTATAATAGGACTGCCCCAACTAGATGGCTCTGGCAGACTTCACACACCCCCTGAGAGTGAGGTGGGATCAGACTAATAGTACACCCCTGACCCTGGCCCATACTCGCCTTATTCTCCTTCTTGCACGTTCCCCATGGGGCCCACCTTACATGGGAACACATAACACATTTAGAGTAGAGTAGACAATACATCTCCTACATCACGGTCCTCCCTGCCTTCACCTACCCCAGCAGGTAGATTAATATTTCTTTAGGTGTTCTTACTGTGTGCTTGAATTTTGTAGCTCTTTATGTATTACTTATTACCACCCTGCCAAAAGGACCACCTTTGCGTCAAGATTAAATCGAAACCTCTGCTAGCCAGCAATGGGTTTCTCTTATTGGTGGTCCTTCCCCACCCCCGTCGCAAGATCTCATAGAACCTGTACCACTTAGATCTGAGCGCATCCGGTTGAGTACATGGGATTGTATTCAATTGTTCTATCTGACTTTGTATCTACGGAAATCAATACAATTATGTTACAAAAGGAAAAAAAAACATCTAGGTGGTCTGGAGTGCCTGGTGTTGTGAGGTCCCCCTCTACCTAGAGCCACTCAGTTACCTATGATGACACCCTCAGTGGAAGATACAAAAATTGTTGCATAGAAGCTGAAATTCAGTGTTCTTGTTCGCCTTTGAGGACTTGCTTGGCATTAAAGACTAAGTTCACATCAAAGAGTGGCATTTGACATCATATCAAGAGCTTCAACATTGAAACACCCCAAGAACGTCTTTAACATTGAGATGGTCCAATAACTTCTTCCACATTAAGACAACCTTTGACATTGAGGTGATCATTTACAGTTTAGCCTTTAACATCCATACATTCAAAATCAATTAAACACTTGGTGGACAAGGTGCCAGCTTTAAACATTTGATTCTGAATATTCCCAGGCGTCGACTCCATCATGTTAGAAGACTCTGGACAGAGTAATTCCATAATCTCAAGTGCTAGTGTTTCATCAATCAGTATCAAGTGTGACCAATATTGCCTTGCCGCCTCCAAAGCCTCAATGTGCAAAAACCTTCATTACTATAAAAAAAGAAAATGTCATCACACAGGCGATCGTCTATTCCTACAGGGCAAAAGACATGGTCATGAAGTTCAAGACGTGACCATCTTATAAACTGCCAACATTTGTTTAAAATGGAGTGCACACTTGGAGGGTGTCAGAGGTGTCTTACGTTCTCACAGGAGGTTGTGTACTTCTCATCAAATATAGAAAATTGATCTGCAACAAGTCAACATTCTCCACAATCCTGACTGACTCTCCTAGATTAACGCCAGCTGGTGACATCAACACTTTTCATTGTTTTCTGACCATCTCAATCAAGACACTAGTAGTTAGCATAACTTTGAAGCACAGTGAAAAAGCATGGCCTATGTTGCTATCATTGTCAGGAAGGACTCTTAGAGCAATCAGTGGCTCTGATTCTAACCCTTGCTTTAGCAAGAACCATCAGATACAGAAAGAAATAACGTTGTCTCACTCCTTAGGAAAGTATGCGACTTATCTGCTACTTCAACAAAGGCTGCAAGCGCAATAAATTTACTGGGACGCTATGACAGGTTTGTGCGGGAATAAGCACAAAAAGTCACAAAAATCCTTCCTATGAACACTAGATAAGACTTTCCAAACTTCAGAATTAAGGTTCTCTAGTAGGGGATTTCAATGTATAGTCATAAGCACTTGAATAGTCCCGCCTACGTGTGGGGACCCCGGAGCACTTCTTTAGATATATCTTCTTAAGTGGGATTTTACGCCTTTCTTCAGGAAGGCCTGCAAAGACACTTAAGAGATAGAGAGACAATACAGCAGCCTAAATAAATGGGCTACACTTGCTGCATCTTCATCTTGAAGTGAAAAAAGGGAGCCAGTATACTATATTTTGTACCATTTTTGAAGTGTTTAACACACAGAAGAATCCCCTTCACAAAACTCCTTTTTTCATGATAGAGATGAAAGGAGAGGACAGAATAGCCCCATAGGCTGCCATTATATGTCTTAAAAATAGAAGCCGTGCCTTTAAGAATCCAGAGACCATCAGTATCCCATCATGCACAGCTAGTGGCAGTTACTTCAGTTCTTTTTTATGGCTCCTACTATCAGGACCCTGGAGCATTGAGCTCTACCAATTTTGTTTTTTTCTTCAAAATTCACTTCTGAATTTAACAAATCGCTACTTCACTCGACGTCTTTGGTCTTTCCCTACGTTTTCTGTCAGGAATGTTTACAGTTTTCACTTAAAAATGCCATCTCCTTTTGATAAGTGTCCAGACTGTAGTAGGAAGAAGGCCAAGACTGATCCTCACAGAGTGTGTACACTATGCCTTCCTGCTACTCATGTTCCTGACCCCTTTTCCATCTGTAAAACATTCTCTAAGCACTCTCTGTGTGACAGAGAGAAGATTCGACTTCAAGGAGCAGAAGAGTGACAAACAGCAGGCCCAATCTTCAGTTGGGACTTCAGAGCGAGGAGTGGGTCAGTCCTCTACCAGGGCTCTGTCTTTAGCCTCTGGGGGGCTCCCCAGCAGAAGAAGGGCTAAAAAACGTCGCCGACCCCGGTCGACTTCGAGGACGATGACGTCGAGAGGAGGTACAGCGCTGACCTGTATCTGGGTCAAAATGACGTCGACGATCCACGCCGAGAAGAAGATCTTTAACACCGATTACGAAGCTGGCGACGAGAACACCTCGGTTGGCGTCAGGAAGCCCACCGCAGACGGTGGTACCTCGCAGGTCGCCGTCGAGGACCTTATTACACCGTCACAGTCGATCGACGTCGAGAAACCATCGATCGACGTCGAGAAACCACCATCGGTCGACTCCGAAATCCTCCTTCGGGGCGACGTCGAAGTTCGCCGTCGACGAGTAGATCAACGTCGAGGGGGACGGATGGATCTTATTCAGGGATTTTGTCAGCTTCTTCAAGGCTTCAGGAGGTGCAGAAAAAGAGAAGGCTGATTTACACATCGGATTCGGAATACTCCCGAACCTATTCTCCATCTAGGAATGTTCCCTCTCCAACGCTTCCTCTTTAGGAGTCTCCACCTCCTCTGCCAGATGTGGAACCAAGACTTCCAACACCGCCTCCTCCTCCGGCACCGCCTCCACCTCCTCCACCACCACAAAGACCAAGGTCTAGGTCTCACACGAGGCATTGGTCTCACAGTCAGACGCTCTTCTACTCATTCACATCGTCGGCATCACGGAGGAATCTCTCATTCCAGACATACCAGAGACACTTTCTCTTCAAGCACAGGGAGATATACTCCTACACTGTCAGACTCTCCTCCCCCGAGGATTTCACCGGTTGATGACATTTCCACCTTTCAAGAGGTTCTGGTGCGGGGTGCTTCCAAATTAAACATTCCAGTGTCCACTCATACACCAACAACTTCCGTAATATTTTGAGACTCTTCAGCAAAAACAAGTTTCACGTCCCTTGCTTCCTCTGGTTCCGGGCCTCTTAGAACCAGCTATGGAACTTTTTCTGATACCCTCTTCAATTAAGTCCGCTCCATCCAGGCTGCAAAAGAAATACCGGCCTCCAGAGCAGGACCCTACTTTTCTACAGACTTACCCAGCTTCGGATTCTGTTATTGTGGTGGCGGCGAAAAAGCAACATGCTAAGACTTGTCGTGTAGTTCCTATAGTACCCATGCAGGACCTGCGCGTTTGTATAACATAAGCTGTGGGCTTGGTGGCAGACTGACTCTGTGCACCCTCACCGCGTATGTTAGATTGTTTTGCATTAGCTAGCTCACAGTGCCACTAGAATCTCCTCTTATCGGGGAGAGATTAGTTTCTGGCAACCTTAGATCATGACGACCCAAATTCCTCAGAATCGTGGAAACAATGTACTACCTTTCGCTCAGTCACTCGTGCTTTCTTATTCGGTTTGTCTCCGAGAGTTACACAGAATAAACAGTCTGGCGTTTCAATAAGTATTTATTGAACAGTTATTCTAGTGTAAAATATATGTGCTGCGGCAACCAGCAGACAATAGCAGAGATATATTATCAGCAGTACGATAAAAGCAAAGGGATAGAACAGTTCTACCATATTGCGATAATCATGAATACATTGTATTGTATTGTAATTGCATTTGTATAGCGCTTACTACCCCTGACGAGGCGTCGAAGCGCTTTTTCGGCGAGAAGCACGCTACTCCGGGACCCATAGAGGATTAGTGTTGAATTAGTATAGTGAAACATGCAAGTAAATTTTAAGTGGTGGATATGTTAGTCAGTTATTTGGATTCGGAAGGATAGCAGAAGGATAGAAGAGGAAAGAAGGTTTGTATTTATATAGCGCTTCTAACCCCTGATGGGGTGTTGAATCGCTTTTTTTTGGCGAGTAGCACGCTACTCCGGAAACCCATAAAGGATTAGTGGTGAATTAGTATTGTGAAATATGAAAGTAATTTGAGTGGTGGATATTAGTCAGTTATTTGGAGTGAGAAGGATAGCGGAGGGATAGAAGGGAAAGAAAGGTTTGCATTCATATAGCGCCTGTTACCCCTGATGGGGTGTTGAAGCGCTTTTCTGGCGAGTAGCAGGCTACTCCGGAACCCATAAAGGATTAGTGTTGAAAATTAGTATAGTGAAATATGAAGTAATTTGAGTGGTGGATATGTTAGTCAGTTATTTGGATTGAGAAGGGTTAGGGAGGGGTAAAAAGGAAAAAAGGTTTGCATTTATATAGCGCTTGTAACCCTGATGAGGTGTTGAAACGCTTTGTTGGCGAGTCAAGAAAGGGTTATTTTGGGTAACATAGTAGTGGTATGGCGTTTGGGATAAATGGGAGAGTGGGTGTAGAGGATATAATGATAGATGTATAGGGTGAGATAGGGTAGTGAATTGGAAAGAGTAGTAGAAAGAAGTTTGAGATGAGTCAGAAAGTTGGGCTAGAAGATATATTGAGGGAAGTATAGGCTGAGAAATAGGGTAGTGCATTGGAAATGCTGAATTAGAAGAAAGTGATAAATATATAGATCCATAAGTACATTGAAAGTATATAGATGCATAAAGGAGGTAAGTATATGCAGATTAAAGATATTGATAGAAGTAGCGGATGAGAGATAGGGTAGTGCATTGGATATGCTTTTTCAGGAGAAAAGTAACAGACACACAGATCCAAGTACATGGAGGTACATAGATGCCCAATGGAAGCAAGTACATGTAGACCAAAGAAGATTTTTTTTTTTCCTTTGTTTTTGTTTTTATAACAACATAATTATTGTACATGTTTATACAAAGCAATACACGAAGATAGGCACATATCTATAGTGAAAATCAATGCTTATGTACAGAGGGACAAATACATAGGGTGGGTATTAATAAATGGGAAAATGGGCAGCATTCCTGGCCCTGGTCCCGACCAGTTTCGAACAGGCTCAAACAGGCACTCACCCTTGTCCTCTCCACCCTTAGCTGAGACGGCCTAAGCCTTGGCCGTTTATAGCCCTAGTAGTCAGGTGACCCCTTCAGCCAATGGGAACCCTAGCCCTAACAATATCCAATCACAACACTAAAATCTAGAACCAATAGGAGACAAGGACCTTACAGCCAATCTTAGCCCTAGTCCAAGAACCAAATCAGTTTCAAAAACCCATGATCTCTACGTCCAATAGAGGCCCTAGCCCTACCAGTAGTCTCAACCCTAGTCCAAGCAACCAATGGCACAGGAAGCCCTAGTCCCTACTTCCAATAGAAAGCCTAACCCTACTCTTAGTCCCACACCTAGTCCAGCAACCAATAACACCAGAAGCCCTAATCGCTACTTCCAATTAAAGGCCTAACCCTAACCCTAGCCCTAGTCCCACCCTAGTCCCAACAACCAATAACACAGGAAGCCCTAGTCCCTACTTCCAATAGAAATACTAACCCTAGCCCTAGTTCCAACCCTACATTGATTGAATCACAGACCCAGAAACCAATCAGAACCCTCAAATACCCAACCAATGAGGACACTAACCCTAATCCAATAGAAACATCAGATACAACCACCAATCAGTGTACACATGTACCAAACAATATCAGACTATATAAGGTCCCAGCTACCTCAGACAAGGTTTGCTGGCCAGGGAGTTGGAAGCTGCTTCTCTATTCAGAAATCTCCTAGGAGACAGACCGGCTCAATCCACACTTTGGACTTCTGCAGGTAAGGCCCCAACAAACTTGTCCTCTAACAACACTAATTGTATAAAACTTTACTCCCTCTCCTGGCCAAAAAACGAAGTGCACAGTCCGTATTAAACACAGTTTAAACAGCTTACAGCACATTACTGCTGTCTCAGGAGGGAAGGGGGGGCTGGTTTCACTGACTTGTTAACAAAAGATTGTCGCTGGGGGTGCACTGCTTAACATACAGATCTTAGCACAGAGCAAAGGAGACATTTGGAGGGAAAAACTGATAGTCACAGGGAATGAGAGGGAAAAACTACAGAGTTTGGACTGCAAATCCCACAATTCAATAGGTTAAATGGAAGCAGTCACAGGCAGGAAAAAACACAAGTTTAAACACAAAAACATGGGATAAATTATGCAATCACTGGCAGGTTAAAACTTGAATTTTAAACTGTAAGAACCACAGGCAAAGACTGTTAAAGAAATTTAAAAAGAAAAAATAAGATGATGCAATCACAGGTAGGGGAAATCGTTTTTTAAACTTTTTTAGGAAAGAGACAGCACTAGTCTGCCTCCTTACCACTTTCTGGACTCTGCTCACTGCAATATGGGGCACAGGTAGGCTGCAACTCACAAGATGGGGGAGAATGATTTGGGGTGCACCCAGCAAAGCCTTAAGGGGCCTGGGCAGGTGTGAGGGGAGGGCTCAGAGTTGCCTGGGAGCTGAATAGCCAGTCCCCAGTCCTAGGTCTGCTGGCCTGGGGGTGGGGACTGGGACTGGGGAGCTGCTCTATTCACAGATCTCCTAGGAGACAGACAGGCTCAATCCACACTTTGGTAAGGCCCCAACAAACTTGTCCTCTAACAACACTATTTGTATAAAACTTTACTCCCTCTCCTGGCCAAAAAACGAAGTGCACAGTCCCTATTACACACAGTTTAAACAGTTTACAGCACATTACTGCTGTCTCAGGAGGGAAGGGGGGGCTGGTTTCACTGACTTGTTAACACAAGATGGTCGCTGGGGGTGCACTGCTTAACATACAGATCTTAGCACAGAGCAAAGGAGACATTTGGAGGGAAAACTGATAGTCACCGGGAATGAGAGGGAAAAACTACAGAGATTTAGGACTGCAAATCCCACAATTCAACACGTTAAATGGAAGCAATCATGGGCAGGAAAAACCACAAGTTTGAACACAAAACAGGTAATTGAATATGCAATCACGGGCAGGTTAAAACTACAATTTTAAACTGTAACAACCACAGGCAAAGACAGTAATCACAGATAGGGAAAATCGTTTTTTTAACTCTTTTAGGAAAGAGACAGCACTAGTCTGCCTCCTTACCACTTCCTGGACTCTGCTCACTGCAATCTGGGGCACAGGTAGGCTGCAACTCACAAGATGGAGGAGAATGATTTGGGGTGCACCCAGCAAAGCCTTAAGGGGCCTGGGCAGGTGTGAGGGGAGGGCTCAGAGTTGCCTGGGAGCTGAATAGCCAATCCCCAGTCCTAGGTCTGCTGGCCTGGGGGTGGGGACTAGGACTGGGGAGCTGCTCTATTCACAGATCTCCTAGGAGACAGACAGGCTCAATCCACACTTTGGTAAGGCCCCAACAAACTTGTCCTCTAACAACACTATTTGTATAAAACTTTACTCCCTCTCCTGGCCAAAAAACGAAGTGCACAGTCCCTATTAAACACAGTTTAAACAGCTTACAGCACATTACTGCTGTCTCAGGAGGGAAGGGGGGGGGCTGGTTTCACTGACTTGTTAACACAAGATGGTCGCTGGGGGTGCACTGCTTAACTTACAGATCTTAGCACAGAGCAAAGGAGACATTTGGAGGGAAAAAACTGATAGTCACAGGGAATGAGAGGGAAAAACTACAGAGTTTGGACTGCAAATCCCACAATTCAACAGGTTAAATGGAAGCAGTCACAGGCAGGAAAAAACACAGGTTTAAACACAAAAACATGGGATAAATTATGCAATCACTGGCAGGTTAAAACTACAATTTTAAACTGTAACAACCACAGGCAAAGACAGTTAAAGAAATTTAAAAAGAAAAAATAAGATGATGCAATCACAGGTAGGAAAAATCGTTTTTTTAACTTTTTTAGGAAAGAGACAGCACTAGTCTGCCTCCTTACCACTTCCTGGACTCTGCTCACTGCAATCTGGGGCACAGGTAGGCTGCAACTCACAAGATGGAGGAGAATGATTTGGGCTGCACCCAGCAAAGCCTTAAGGGGCCTGGGCAGGTGTGAGGGGAGGGCTCAGAGTTGCCTGGGTGCTGAATAGCCAATCCCCAGTCCTAGGTCTGCTGGCCTGGGGGTGGGGACTGGGACTGGGGAGCTGCTCTATTCACAGATCTCCTAGGAGACAGACAGGCTCAATCCACACTTTGGTAAGGCCCCAACAAACTTGTCCTCTAACAACACTATTTGTATAAAACTTTACTCCCTCTCCTGGCCAAAAACGAAGTGCACAGTCCCTATTATAGAACAGTTCTACCATATTGCAATAATCATGAATACATACATGAATATAAAAAGCATTAGGCAAAGTGTGCGTACTCCTACGATGCCTAACTAGATGTACCTAAGTGTACCTAGCATATGTGTAGGTCTAACAACCTAAGAGCCAAGAATCCTTCTAGGATTTAGTCGAACCCCCATACCTGAATAGAGAGAGTGTGGGACCCCGTCCTGGTCTCGAGTTGGACACCCCGCAAGGGCTGTGTCAGACCGCTGTCAGCTGGAGCGACTGCATGCAGGAGCCTCAGCGTCTCTGGTCAGTGTGTCAGCATGGAAGTCTCGGTTCCCTCTGTCTTACCGGGGCAAAATGTGGTGTATTTATACCCTAAAGAGTATCGGTCCTCAGTATGGTTTGTATTGGTCGGTCGTTAGACATGAGGAAGACGTCAGGGGTGAACTTTGTACATACATATTATGCAGGTGGTGTATTCCTAGAGAGCCATGCATAATTGATGAGTACAGTGTGGGCCTGTGTTTGGGAAAAACCCTGCTGTATTCAAAACCACAGGATAGATAACGTTCAGCCCTCAGAGCACGTTGTGTACTAGTGAGGACCAATGTAGGTGAAAGATCATGCCTATATAAGGAATCATGACTATAATAGGACATGTGCAGTTATGACCGTAATAGGGCATATGTGGCTTTGACCATAATAGGGCAAGTACGAATATGACCGTATTAGGGCAAATATGAATACGTCCATTTTAGGGCATGTATGAACGGGTCTACATTAGGGCCTCTATACAGGACATAACACCCACTCCTCTTACGAATTGGATAACAATGACCATACTTAAAATCTGGACAATTTAAAATCATATTTAAAAACAAATAAAAACATGGTTTTAAAACCCTATAAAACAAATTTCTTCTAAAATGTTAGTAATTCAGCTAATTTCAATTGGCACTAAAAGAATGTCTATTTTGTTTCTCCATATAAGTTGCCTCACTCAAAGCGGAAGAAGGCCATGCTTTTCTCAAGCGAAAGTGTCAATTTAGGAAATGTTCCAAATTTGCTTGTTTGTTTTGAAACGAGTGAAGAAGCCGAATTCTTTCCCAGGACACGATGAGCCAATTCAAGATTAAGCGTCCTGGCTGGGAAGCACAACATTATCGTTGTTAGCTGCTGCAGATGACAAATCCAACGCCTCACAGAGAACGTCAATCGCGCATAGATGGAATGTAGCACTGCCAGCAGTCGGTGCTGCGGCATCTTGTGCGGCAGTTGTAACCTGGCCGCCTGTGAAGGAGTCACCTAACCCAGCAGGAGCAAACGGCACCTGTGGATTCTCCAGGAATGCATTCATCAGAATCGGAAGACGCTGTGGACAACGCAGAGCGTGGGCCTTTATGGGGTCCAGCATTGCATCTGTGTCCGGAGGCGCATCTGATGGAAATGTTAGACAAAGATCCAACGTGCATTCTTCTCCGCAAAACAGGCATCGAAGAACAGGTAAGATGCAGTCTACCCAGAGTGGTCGAAAGGATAGAAACCAGGAGGCATTGAGTTCTCGCAGGCAAGAAATGCCCAGAAGTTGTACCATGCGTTCACGGTATTTCCGCTCCTGGAGCATGTTCGCCATTCCCTCGGGAATTGGGCCGTCCATTGCGTAGCAGCAGTATTATGAATAGGACCACTGCAATCAGCAATAGGATAAGCGGGAGTCCTCCAAATACGCTTCCCAATACGGAGTGTATAAAATTTGGGATTACTCAGAGGACTGTCTGAAAGGTGCTTAACAGTCCTGACCCTATGGTCTTAAATAGGTGTACAATACTGCTCGTATCAGACATATTGAAGTTACGTCCCACCATTTCTACGAAATGAAAGGGGCAGTTTGTACGTATAAGCGCCTGTATCTCAGTCGAGGTCCTTGCAACTTGAAGTTCATAGGTTTCTCGAGCGGAGGTTAAGGGCACGGGTTGCTGTAAAAGCATGGCTTGCAGTCTGCTCAGAGTATCAAATTGTATGAAAGAAACGTTCAGTGAAGGCCATAGCGGCGCCTCCCTGACTGTGTTCAGTGGCGGAAACAATACTTGCATACCTCAAGTAACCCTGGAGTTAACAGTGACCAGATATGCGACGCCCGGAAGCATCCCACAGCACCCTTGATCATTTAGCATCAAGTAACTCCCATTTGAGAGCAGCTCGAAAACCGGCGTGATCACGGCAGCTGGGGTCCCAGTCATGTGACACGATAGGTTCGCTACTGAACCGTTACAGGCTCCGTGTAGTGAAATATCCTGACACATGAGAGAACCGCTTAAAGCGTTCTTGCAGTTTGTACCACTCAGATACACTTCTCGATCCCCATTCCGGCATCGATATCTATATGGTAACTCCCAAGTTTCCTTAATGTTTCCCTTATCCATTTTTTCATATGTGCCTGCCTGCCTTTGCTCAAGGCAATATTGAAACTGAAACGTAGTGACCGGCAGAGTGATTTGGCCATGAATTAGCCATTCAGTTGATGGTGATTCGGCTACAGTGAATGGTAACCTTTCCAGTTTCTCAATACGCAGCATTGTATATTTGGCTCCCCTTTGTGCCATTTCTGTCTGTTTATCAGTCAGATTGTATTCTGAAAACAGAGACGCGGTGTTTATAAAATGCTGCACGCAAAGATTGCAGCGTCCAGCTTAGCCTCATAATAGAACGTAGCTGAGATTGCCCGTGTTGTAACAAGGCCAGATCTTGTTCTAATATGTCGATTGCCGAAGACACAATGTTGCCTAAGGAGTAAATCCTGGAGGTCAAAGTAGTTAACCCATTATCCACTACAGCTAATGCCTTTTCTAAGTTAATACGGTCTATCTCCCGTATCCTTTCTGCAGCCTCTTGTTGGGATATTTTCCAGTTTTCATTATAATAGGCATAAATGCCAGCATATATGAAACGTTTCTGACGTGTTTTCCTTGGGCCTGACAAGAAATCCCTACGGTCTACATCAGATGTGAGTAAGTTTAAGTGATGTTTTACTTCTGTGAGTGTTGAGGTCTCTAGCCAATCAAGGCACAACTTCCCAACACTATAGGATGTCGCTACCCCTGGGTGTTGTCTTTGTACATAGCGTGTATCTGGCCTATGGATACTAAACCCTTCGGTTGTATTCATAAATCTCTGCTGATATTTGTTTGTGTCAATGGGCCAAACCAGCCATTCTGTCCAATCAGAATCTGATCTGTTGTACTGGAAAATGTCATCTAATCTCACCCCATGTGTAGTTGAATTCTGCCCCCCATCCATCTGCCATGGTGTTGGAAACCCCGGTGTGTTCATTTCCTTGCCTTTGGCTAATCCAAGACAGGTTGTTTGTTGCACAGTTTCATTCAGAAATAAGATCTGCTGTGGAAAGAGGCATGCTCTAAATAGCGCTTCTGTTCCCTGGACATGCCAGTCCCTAGAACCCCAGATTGATTTTAAATCTATAGTGTCCTTCCATAGGTCGAAACCCTGTGTAGACAACTGGTTCAAAAAGGATGTAGAGTAAATATGTTGGGTGTTTGTTAACATAATTTTCTGAGCTGAAATTTTCGCCACTTCATAATAAAATGACTTTGGGTCGGATGTGTTAAACCCTGAGAAGTATGTGAATTTCTGTGCAAATGCTTGCGAACTACCTTTTGGAGGTGTTGGGCAGTGTTCCCACTGGTGGTATTCAAATACATTTCTAGGTGTTATAGATTTGTGTAAGAAATGATGACCATATTGCTGGTAACAGTACAATGCATCATAATCTGAAGTACCTCCTAACATTTCATTGTTCTGAAATGCGGCAGTTTTTTCTAAATCAGACATCATAGCATTTACAGTTTGTGTCCCAATCATCAGAAAATGTAATGGAGGTAATGATATCACTTAAAGAAATTTTAAATACATGTTTTAGCTTTAAAAGTTCAGTCGGACCGAATACATCATAATCAATCTTGTCCCATACTATACCGTCCGGTATAGGAACTGCTGTGATGTTCACTGAAGACAAGTCTCTTGGTTCACGATGTGAAGACTAGTGTGGTTTTAAAATCACATTGACTCTTTGGGCTGTAGATCTTTGCTGCAGATATCGTCCATTAATAAGCATACTAAAAGTTATAATTAAACCTAGCCAGAAAAGAAAAATATAATCCCAGTGATATACCATAGTTCTATCCAAGGTGACACCAGTTAAGTCTTTCTAAAAAAGTTCAAAAAGTCAGTGAGTTTCTGTTGGAGTAATTTTTTTGGCTGGCGTCGTTTCCGGCTCGCTTGGATCCAGTGAAAACGTATCAAAGTTCATGAAATAGCCAGAAGCAGTTCGATCAATTGTTGGAATTGCATCGGGATTTGTTGAAATCGGATTTTGCTCTTGACGAGGCATGTTGACGTAGATGTCTGTAGTCGGTCTTATTGCAACTTGGTTGTTAAGTTGATTTTCATTTTGAAGATGAATTTCTTGTTGAAGTGGAACGAGTTCCATAGCATTGTTGCGTAGTCCTTCATTCCGTACAGGTGGCTCTTCAAACGTGATGAGTCTTTCTGTTTGAACTTCTTGGATTGTAGCGAGAGGAGGGCGTCTGCTGCTGTGGAGTCCACGCGGCCTACTGTTTAGTATCGGCCACATAGTGTGGTTTGATTAAGTCAATTGAGACAAATCTTTTCTCCTTTTTCCCGGCAAGAGGCGGCAGAAGTACAGTTCTTGTGCCTTGGATTGCAAGGACCGGTACAGGCTTTCTGTAGGATGGCCCAAATTCTTTCTTGTCAGCAATCTTCTCTCTGACCAGATCTCCGACTTTTGGGATCCAGACAGGTCTTGCCATTACTGCCTTGATTTCCTCAGTGGCGGTCTGTTTCTGGAGCACGTTACTTTGTTGTGTTCTGGATTTGTTTAGATCCTGTAAAACAGCCAAACGATCATGGATATCAAATGGTTTTTCATCCGCCACTGTGCCTTCACAATCAAGATCAGGTACCCACATTCTTGTCCCAAATAGGACCTCGTAAGGAGTGACACCCCCTAGAGAGCTTCTTGGCTGATTATTGATCGCTCGCTGTACCCCATAAAGGTGATCGATCCATCTACCGCCCTTGCCTAATATCCTAGCTGTTAAAGATTGCTTTAAGTCTCGGTTTTTCCTCTCCACAACAGAATTTCCCTCGGGATGGTACGGAGAGGAGTACCGCAATGCTACGCCCATTCCTTCCATGGCCTCTTTGTAAGTCCGAGAGCTAAACGCCGGACCACGGTCAGAATGTAAGGTGCCAACTGCGTATGTGCCGATAAAGACTTGCAAATCTTTTATAACAGTTCGAGCGTCAGCCGAGCGCTGAGGCCAAACCTTGAGGAAACTTGAGCTGGACGTACACGAACGGACAACCTAATGCTGTCTAACAATGGTATCTGTACTGGACGTGTTGCAGTGGACCCTTCCATCTGCTTGCAGATGTCGCAGTTCCAGACATAGTCTCTAATCTGCCTTCTCATCACGGGCCACCAGTAGCGTTGTTTCAACAAAGAAACAGTCTCCCTAAGTCCCGAATGTACAGAACCTGTCCCTTCGTGTGCTGCCAAAATTAAACCTTGCCTACGATCCATATTTGGTATTACTCTATCCCCCACTCCAGGAATCTGAGCATATGGAATGTTTTGTGCATCTAACTTGTAGGAGTACTTGAGTGGAAATGTTTTAGGTACTGCTGTGCTGCCTTTGCGTGAAGCATTGACAGCTACCATAATCTCACGTCTATTCTCATCTTTGAACTAGTGATTGCAGCTACAGACGCCGTGCGAACAGCCCCCTTTGCGGCTTCATCAGCCAATGAATTCCCTTCAACGTGAACGCCATCACGCTGATGACTCAGTGTATGTATCACGTGAGCCCTTGGTAGTTCGTTTCTCAACTCCAGTACCTGTTCCCATAGCATTTTATGCTTAATTGTAACACCTTTTGCAACTTTGAACCCGTTTTGTTCCCAGTGATGTAGATATTCATTGTACGACTGTACACAGTAAAAGGAATCACACACAATAAGTGTGGGATATTCGTGATCCGTATTTATAAGTGCCAGTATAAGTGCTTTGAGTTCTGCCAACTGAGCCGTGCAGTCTCCTAGAGATTGCGTTTTAGTGCAACTCGGATGGAACTTTCCATCGTGCATGCAACCTTTAACAATCGCACACGCCGCGCTGTAAGCTTGCTTACTCCCTATGGCTGGTTGAGCAGAACCGCCGGTGTAAATATTGTATTCATACTGATCTAGAGGCAAAATTTCATTTGGAAGAGGATATTCTTGTTCGTATTGCAGGAATGCCTGTGTTTTCAAACTTGGATCAAATCTGTATTCAACATCCGTTGCAGTAAGAGAATTAGCCCACTGTATCCATCTCGGATGTAAGGCTTTCGCATTTGGAATGCTAGCTTTTGTAACAGCTTCTGAAGCTGGTACTGGGGTCACGACAATTATGTGTTTTCCCTGAGCCAGAGCTCTTTCTCTTGCTACAGCGGTCTGCACTGCTGTCAGAATTTTTTCTGTTGAAGTGAAACGCATTTCTGCGTTTGTGTACAGGTAAGATTTGTATGCGATTGGTACTGTTTCACCTTCATTAAAAGTTAAATAAGTGTACCCGCATTGACCCGCTATGACTCGGATCACTAAGTTCTGTGCGTTTACGCATGTCTGTAAATGTTTAGAAGCTATCATGTCTTCCTGTAGGGAACGCAGTATATTTGTGTGTTCCTGTGTCCATTGTCTGACTGAAAAATCAGGTTTTATTAAGTCGTAGAAAGGTTTTACTCTTTGTGCGTAATCCAAAATGTATGTTCGACCAAAATTTAGGAATCCCAGAATTGATTGTAAATTCTTTAAAGATTTTGGAGGTTGGAGCAGCGCACACTTTTCTAAAAAGTTAGCTGCTAGGCTTTTTCCTTCACTTGACAGCTCGTACCCTAAAAATAGGACACTGAGGTGGGCAATGTTTGATTTTTTTAAATTAAATTTGTAGACCTCAGAGGCAAATCCCATAATAATGGTGCTCACCCTGGTCAAGTGCCTCTTTAAGTCATCGTCCGTTAGATAAATATCATCCACATAGGACAATGCTTCTTCATCCAAATTTTGGAGTAACTCTGTTACCCTTGCTGAAAATACCCCCGGGCTGTTTTTATACCCTTGGGCTAGGCAACAAAATTGTCGCTGGGACCCTAACGCACTAAAGGCGGTCAGATACCTGCTTTCAGGCGCTATATTTTGGCAGAAAAATCCATTTGAGATATCAAGTGTTGTTTTGTATTTTTTCCGCACAATGTTATTCATTAATGCGGCACTGTGTGCATTTTGAACTGCAAATGTCTTTGTGCAAGTGTTTAAATGTCTGTAATCCAAAACTAAACGATATGTGTTGTCAGGTTTCATTACGGGAAACAAAGGATTGTTCATAGGTGAAGTGCAATTTTCTATCACCCCTGGTATTCTAGTTGGTCTAGAATCTCCCTGACTTGTTTTTTAGCTTCCTGCTTTATAGGGTATTGCCTTTGAGCATTTGGGGAAACTTTTAACGGGATCACGTGGTGGGTTGAATCCTCATCCCAACCAACATGATTTTTATACAATGCTGGAGCTAGGGCAACCGCCCACTCCTGCGCATATGCATGTTTTAGGTGAATGGGAACGAGGTCGGAAAAGGCTGGAAAAATTACAGTTTCTCCCCTAGGGCACTCCATGACGAATGCTGGCGGCCAGTCTTGTTCTGCTAATAGAATGTCATAACCGGATGACAAATTTTTCCAAAAGAGAGCTTTAACTTTCTTGGGCTTGTCCCCCTCCAGCCGGAGTGTTATCTCATGTAACTTTTGTGGGACACTTACCCGAGTATCAGGTGTTTCCACCGTGATATACTCACTCAACTCCGCTGTCACCAGAAATTCCTTCAGGTTCTGGCGCGCTATCGTTACTTCTGCCGCGCTGTCTAGCATCGTCAGAGCCCATTCCCCGTTCAGAAGCTTTGTCCTCCGAATTCTGGGCATGTCTGATCTTGAGACCTGCTACCTTCTTCTTTTTGAACTGAGGTTTTGATTTTTGTTTATCTTCTTTTTTAGGTCATTAGTCCGCAGCGCGTTGCGTGTCTCTGGACTTTGTACGCTCCTTTGACCGTCCTTCCCTCTCGGAGTTTTTTGATGAACCCTGAAAGGAACGAGAGGAACGAGTATCAGTATCCTGATACCTGTCAGGTTTTTTAATATTATCCCTATTCCTGAGGTTATACCTCCTTTCAGAGGGCTCCTGTTGAGGAGACCTCCCTCTGGACTGAGATCTGCTGTCTTTAGACTTTTGTTGTTTTTTATTTTCCCACTTCTTTTTAGAAGAAGTAGGTGTCTGCTTTGTAGTGTCCTTTTCAGGACTGCCCACCAGTTGTGGTTTTAATGCTTTCCCACCTAGACTGTCTCTGCCTAGTTCTGCATATGCAGTTTCAATTATTTGGGGTAGTTCGTGTTGATGATCCTCTGGACTGAACTCCCTTAGGCGTTGGCGGATCGCCACTGAAGCTGCTACCCCCTTAATGTTAGCTAGTATTATGGCTGATACCTGGTCAAAGTTATTTAGTAACTTCATCCCTAAGTTAAGGGCAGGTTCTGCTCCGTACTCATTTTGTATCTATCTCAATATGTCAGGTACTACTGCTAAGGACGGGATACCATGTGTTCTGGTATATATGGCAGCAAAGACAACCCCAAGAGGTGCAGTCCTCTACTTGTGGTGTGATCCCCATGGGCAAGCAGATTGTTAGAATTCTGTGTTTATCATAGGTGGTAGTATTCGGGAATACTGCCTCAAGCTGAGTTATTTTCTGAGCTATCCAGAATGGGATCTGTTTGCGTTTTGCTGGCATTTTGCCCATTACCGCGTGTAATGTTTGTGGAGTAATTTTATTAACTGTACTCTGGACTGGAGTATCTTGTGCTGCAACTGGTGCAGGCTGAACTGTTAAAGTCCTCTTCACAAATTGTGTGAGGTTTCTGTAGATTTTAATTAAATCTTTGTGTTGTACGAGTAAGTCTGGCTGTGGCATTGTGTTAATGTCAGGATGTGGAGTGTATGCCGCTAATATGGGCCATGTGGCTCCTGCTCCTCCGAGCGGGCCTAATCTTGCTCTTCCTCATACGTGGGGTAGGGCGCCTTTAAACCAGTAATTATGCTCCTGGTAAGTGAGCGGAATCTCTAGCTCCTCAAAAGGAGTATAGTCCGCTGGTGTTTCATCTTTTAGGTAGTAGTGAAATACATCTGTAACTGGATTCGCTGCTGGGAATGTAACCCATGAATAGAACACCTCTGTTTTATTGGAGTCGTGTGCCTCGATCACGAAAATTACTTTACCACCCCTGGCTCTTAAGCCATGTTCTAGAAGTTTTATGGTGACTGCCCTTCTGAAATTTGGTGCAATTTGTATTGCATCTTCAGGGTCTTCTTCTCCTAAACCGAAGAGGTCTGTTTCAACTCTCCTTGTTTCTTCTGCTTGTTCAACCATTTTTAAGTGGGAGAAGGGTGTTTAAGGAAATTTTAAGATAAGGTGTAAATGCACAATTTGTAGGAACTATATGTCCTTCAAGCTTGAATAACCAACAGCCAATAAATACTATTTTCGTACTACTCAGCTGCGGCGGATTTTGTGCCCACCCACTCCAGACGTCTCTGGGGTTTTGTGAGTAGGTTCTCTGAGAATAGCACGACTGAACTACTCAGATTCTACTGTTAAATAAGTACCAAACCAACGTTGGTGGCGCCATGTCGTGTAGTTCCTATAGTACTCATGCAGGACCTGCGCGTTTGTATAACATAAGCTGTGGGCTTGGTGGCACACTGACTCTGTGCACCCTCACCGTGTATGTTAGATTGTTTTGCATTAGCTAGCTCACAGTGCCACTAGAATCTCCTCTTATCGGGGAGAGATTAGTTTCTGGCAACCTTAGATCATAACAACCCAAATTCCTCAGAATCCTGGAAACAATGTACTACCTTTCGCTCAGTCACTCGTGCTTACTTATTCGGTTTGTCTCAGAGAGTTACACAGAATAAACAGTCGGGCGTTTCAATAAGTATTTATTGAACAGTTGTTATTCTAGTGTAAAATATATGTGCTGCGGCAACCAGCAGAGATATATTATCAGCAGTACGATGAAAGCAAAGGGATAGAACAGTTCTACCATATTGCGATAATCATGAATACATACTTGAATATAAAAGCATTATGCAAGTGCGCGTACTCCTACGATGCCGAACTAGATGTACCTGAGTGTACCTAGCATATGTGTAGGTCTAAAAACCTAAGAGCCAAGAATCCTTCTAGGATTTAGTCGAACCCCATACCTGAATAGAGAGAGTGTGGGACTCCGTCTTGGTCTCGAGTTGGACACCCCGCAAGGGCTGTTTCTGACCGCTGTCAGCTGGAGCGACTGCATGCAGGAGCCTCGGCGTCTCTGGTCAGTGTGTCAGAATGGAAGTCTCGGTTCCCTCTGTCTTACCGGGGCAAGATGTGGTGTATTTATACCCTAAAGAGTCTCGGTCCTCAGTATGGTTTGTATTGGTCTGTCGTTAGACATGAGGAAGACGTCAGGGGTGAACTTTGTACAAACATATTACGCAGGTGGTGTATTCCTAGAGAGCCATGCATAATTGATGAGTACAGTGTGGGCCTGTGTTTGGGAAAGCCCTGCTGTATTCAAAACCACAGGATAGATAACGTTCAGCCCTCAGAGTACGTTGGGTACTAGTGAGGACCAATGTAGGTGAAAGATCATGCCTATATAAGGAATCATGACTATAATAGGACATGTACAGTTATGACAGTAATAGGGCATATGCGGCTTTGACCATAATAGGGCAAGTACGAATATGACCGTATTAGGGCAAATATGAATACGTCCATTTTAGGGCATGTATGAACGGGTCTACATTAGGGCCTCTATACGGGACATAACAGGCTCCAACCTCTACAGTGCCACCAGATAAAGAGAGCCGAAAAATAGACTCAGTAGGGAGGAAGGTTTGCAACACAGCAGCGACTATCATGAAAGCTGGTAGTGCCACAGCCTTACTAGGCAGATATGACCGGGCACTGTGGGAATCGCTCCAACAGTTAGCGGACAAGAGAGGACTTTAGTGAGATCTTGACAGAAGGTCTTATGGTCTCGAATCAAGTCATAAGCGCAGCAAAGGACACATCCCTTCTTGCTGCACATGGGTATTGACACGGTGTGGCACTTCGGCGGCACTCATGGCTGCGCCTTACGTCGCTTAAACCCGAATCACAGCAGCGAATCCTGAATCTTCCGTTTTCAGGTACAACTCTTTTCGGCACTCACACAGATGAGAAAATGGCCAGGATGAAGGCAGAAATGAAGACGCTAAAAGCTGTTGGCTTGGAAAGACCGAAGGAGCAGCGTAAATCTTTCAGACCTTTTCAATGCTGCTATTCTACACAGAGGGTTCAAACCCCTCGGTGGTATCAGGGCCGCCAGTCAGGTACGCAGCAACAGTACCAACGCTCCTACCAGCCTTATCAGAAACGACAAGAGGAAGATCAGGACAGCAACCTGCTCAAGGAGGCAAGATGCCAGCAGGGTCAAAACCCTGAATCCTGTCTTCCCCCTCTTCCGCTACCCGCTCCAGTAGTGGAAAGCATCCAACATTACCTGGCAGTGTGGCAAAAAATCACGCAAGACAATTGGGTGCTGAATATTGTTCGCAATGGATACTCCCTCCGATTCATCAACCCTCCACCGTCAATACCTCCGAAACAATCCAGATTCCAAATGCACCAATTACAATTGGAGGCGAACATCCTCTTACAGAAACAGGCGGTGGAACTGGTTCCTCCTCTACAACGAAGCATGGGGCTATACTCAAGATTCTTTCTTGTCAAGGAGAAGGACAAGAACCAGTTCAGGCCCATTCTCAACCTAAGGACGGCCAACAAGTGGATTTGAAGAGAAAGGTTCCGGATGCTAGCATTGCATCAAATTTACCCTCCGCTACATCGAGGGGATAGGTTATGCGCAATCGACCTTTAAGACGCATACTTCCACGTTCCCATCATAAGGAAGCATCGCAAGTTCTTCAGGTTTGCAGTGGGGAACAACCACTGTCAGTACTGTGTACTTCCATTTGGCCTGAAGTCAGCACCCAGGACTTTTTCTAAATGCATGGCAGTGGTTGCGGCCCATCTGAGAAAACACAAAGTGTTCGTCTATCCCTATCTAGACGATTGGCTAATCAAGGCATACACGTCTCAGGAGGCCCAACTGCACTTCAATTGGACCTCCGATCTTCTCCTTCGGTTGGGACTTCATGTCAACCAGGTGAAGTCAACATTGATCCCTGTACAGTGCCTACAATATTTGGGGGCATCCATCGATACTTTCACGGCAAACGTGTGTCCTTCAGAGGAGAGGCGCTTATCGATCTTTCGGAAGGCTCAGGCACTCATGGCAATGTCTCACCCAACCGTGGGAAGGTCTCCTCGCTCCTGGGCTCGATGGCAACCTGTATATTTCTCACACCGAATGCACGCCTCCACACGAAACCCCTGGAGGAATGCCTGGAAGACCAATGGGACCAGCGAACAGGAGATTGGGAAGACCAGATTTGATTGTCTCAGCATGCTCTCCGTTCCATCAAATGGTGGTGCTATCCCACCAATCTCCTACGAGAGATCCCTTTTCACAAGGAGATACCTGTCCAAACCATAGTCACGGATGCCTCTCTCCAAGGATGGGGAGCCCACGCAGGCCAACTTCAAATTCTGGGCAAATGGTCACGCAGAGAATCCACTTACCACATCAATCTGCTAGAGCTATGAGCAGTTCATCTGGTGCTGAAAGCCTTTCAGCCATCACTCCGCTCCAACTCCCTGCTTGTCCAGACGGACAATACAACAACAATGTACTACCTCAACAAGCAGGGAGGCTAGAGTTCCAGGCCATTATCTCTGGAAGCCTAGATAATCTGGAAGTGGCTTCTGGCCAGAAACGTGACCATAACAGCAACTCATCTCCCAGGTGTTCAGAATGCTCAGGCCGACACTCTAAGCAGGCTCCTCCAGGAAAACCACAAGTGGGTCTTAAACGACGACATGGTCCTCGATATCTTCGGAAGATAGGGTACTCTGGAGGTCGACTTGTTCGCCACCGCAGAAAACAGCAAATGCCACAGCTTCGCTTCGAGGTACTACCAACCGGGAACCCTGGGGAATGCCCTATGGATCAACTGGTCAGGCAGATTTCTCTACGCCTTTCCTCCAGTTCCCCTAATCCCGGCAGTCCCCATCAAGCTATCGCAGTCACAGGCCAAATTAATGCTCGTGGCCCTGGAGTGGCCACGTCAATGGTGGTTCACGGTCCTCCTTCACCGGTCTATCCGTCCACATCTCAGGCTTCCATGCAGAACGGATCTGCTAACGAAGTTCAGAGGCCATATGGTGCACCCCAACCTCTCCTATTTAAATTTGGCAGCATGGCTCCTGAGCTAGTACAGTATGGACACTTGAACTTACCTCAGAACTGCATGGACATCCTCAAGGAAGCAAAGCGGCCTTTCACATGTTCCGTTTAAGCTCATAAATGGAAGAGATTCTGTATTTGGTGTTCATCGAAGAATAAGGATCCTACCTCTTGCAAGTTAGATGTCATCCTTCCATATTTGCTCCATCTGGCACAAATTGGCCTTCAATCTTCTTCCATTAGGGTTCACTTGGCAGCCCGAACTGCCTACAGGAAATGCCCTTCACAAACTTCCCTTTTCAGAATTCCTGTCATCAGAGATTTCCTGGAGGGTTTGAAGAAGGTTTTTCCTCCCATTAGAAGTCCTTCTCCTCCTTGGGAGTTCAATGTGGTCCTCTTATCTTCTGCAGGATCCTTTTGAACCCATGAATAAGGCGTCTCTTCAGCATCTGTCATAGAAGACGGCTTTCCTTGTGGCTATTACATCAGCCCGCAGGGTTAGTGAAATCCAGGCACTTTGCTGTCGAGAGCCATACACAGTCTTTCATGCATCTAAAGTAGTTATGAGGACCCATCCGAAATTCCTCCCTAAGGTGGTTTCGGAGTTTCATGTGAACCAGACGATTTCCTTACCTACCTTTTTCCAGCGGAGAGATCTCTTCATTCCCTGGATGTGAGACAGGTTTTAAAATTCTATCTGGATAAAACTAAGGATCTACGGAGATCAGACCAATTATTTGTAAACTGTGGCTCCCTCCGTACAGGTCTAGCGAGTTCTAAGCAGTCCATCTCCAGATGGATTGTTTCCTGCATCTTACTCTGTTACCAAAAAGCGAATAAATCTCTGGCCGTTAAGCCTAAAGCTCACTCTACCAGAGGGTAGGCAGCTACTGCGACTTTCCTTCGTAATATACCCATTGCAGAGATATGCAAAGCTGCAACCTGGAGATCAGTTCATACATTCACTAAACGCTACTGCTTGGACTCGGATGCCAAGGCAGATATTCAAGTAGGGCAGGCTTCCCTTAGGAACCTATTTGCTTAAATCTGCATTCCTTTTGTCTCTGTCTCTTCCACCGCGTTCTATAGGGATGGGCTTGCTAGTGTATTCAAGTGCTCATGACTATACATGGAAATCCCCTACGAGAGAAGGAACAGTTTCTTACCTGTAACTCCAGTTCTCTCGTACGGGTATTTCCATGATAAGTCATATGCAACCCTCCCTCCTCCCCGGTGGAATAGACAGAGGGATCCATAACAAAAAACATGCATTCACTTCTCATCGCCCTCAAGAAGAACTGAAGTAACTGCCACTAGCTGTGCATGATAGGATACTGGTGGTCTCTGGATTCTTAAAGGCACAGCTTCTATTTTTAAGACATATAATGGCAGCCTATGGGGCTATTTTGTTCTCTGTTTTCATCTCTATCATGAAAAAAGGAGTTTTGTGAAGGGGATTCTTCTGTGTGTTAAACACTTCAAAAATGGCACAAAATATAGTATACTGGCTCCCTTTTTTCACTTCGAGATGAAGATGCGGCCAGTGTAGCCTATTTATTTAGGCTGCATTATTGTCTCTCTATCTCTTGAGTGTCTTTGCAGGCCGTCCTGAGGAAAGGTGAAAAATCCCACTTAAGAAGATATATCTAAAGAAGTGCTCCAGGGTATTCAAGTGCTTATGACTTCTCATGGAAATACCCCTACGAGAGAACTGGAGTTACAGGTAAGAAACTGTTCCTTTGATGGTATCTGATCACGTCATCAATGCATCAATTGGTTCTTCCAACTTAGTGTCACATGGATTCTACCATAATTTGGCCATAAGAAATTTAAGTTAGCTGTGCCTCATTGGCCTTAAATCATATGCACAACAAAAGATTTTTAATCTGTAATTCTCTGGCATGCATCTAGTCATAGCAGTCCTACAGAGAGCTGGATTCACCACATGAAGTCTGAGATTGAGACATTGAATGATGTGGGCTTGGAAAAGAAGAGTGAACTTTGCAAGCATTACAAGCCACAAGAGAAGAGGCATTACTAACAGAGTTATAGTCCCACAATGGCAGCAAAACACCCATAACAAAACCAACCCTTTCCTCAGCAAAGACAAACTAGAGAAAGAATGGGTGGTCACCAACATCATCCTCATCATAAAGTTTATTTGGTTTAAAAAAACAACTTAAAAACAACAAACAAATTCATATCTCAGAAACACAGATAAAGTATCATCAATAGTTAAAGCAATTAAAAGTTTCAAGATAGCTTCTAACAAACGTCTACGCATTTAGTCAGGACAATGACTGCTAGCTTTAATTACAAAGAGCAAAAAGCTACTCACAACAAAACAAAGGAGTAGACATCATCTGCATATATAACGGAGCTAGACTACAGTTAACAAAACCACATCTCATCATGGTGTAAGAGTTTTTACCCATTTAAGATGTAAAGAAGAAAAAAGTGTATCAGTGTCTTAATCAAGAAATGGTCACTGAGTATAGATTCATAGCACTAGCAAGCACCCATCCTTTCGGTAAGGATGGCACCCGTGAATTATACCCGTTCTGAGCCTGGTTAGTAAAAAACTTTCATGAGCTTCTGAAATCTGTTGCAGATATGGCTCCATCGTCCCTCAAGTTTGCTACAATAAATGAGATCTAAAAGGTTCAAAAGAATCTCTATAAATGCACACTCCATTGTAAAAATGTATTCCTTACCTTAAGATTATCTTTCTTCTAATGTGACCCAAATGACATAAGCAATTTGGGCCTGCATAGTTGGGAGCATAAATCACTTATCTATTTGAGCCAAGGAACTTTGAGAAAAATGTCCAGGTTCAGACAATCCTTTTTAATTTCATAGTTCAGCTGTGTAGCTCTGCTTAGAAATACAGAGACCCACAGAAGTAAAGATGCCAGTTTAATTACGTCCTCAAAATGAGCACCAGCCTAGTTTCTCAGTTTATGGGAGAATTTCATTGCTATGAAACCTAGAATCTGTCTTCAAAGCCAATTTTCTTCCGTCTAGCGACTGTCCATATTGGTAAACCCCAGATGCCAGCACCATAACGCACACCTGAAATACATTTCCTTCTATAGATATCCATCATGTAATTTATTGGCTTATTACTTAGCCTTGCTGCAGAATTAAACATAGTCCTGAGGAGTGTGCAAACCTTAATCTTATTCACACAAGTTCTTATCAAAAACAGGAACTTCTGTGCTGTAAGCGCAACAGCAGCTTCCTATTGAAGCCAGAGCTCGGTTCAAATTAGTTTGCCGCATCACCCACAAAGCCTTCCATACAGCGACATCCAGCTTTCTGGCTGAAACTCTCTGGTGAATAACGTCTTTTGTCTCAATCATTTTCTGGTAGTGCGAAGAGATTTTTGAACTCTGATCATCCTGCCTTGCACACTCTTGTCTCAGAGACATTTCCATGCTGTGATTAATTAACATTTACCCCTCTGATGCTGCGGACTCAACTAGCCTGTTCCTGTCTGTCAGCTTTAACTTGTATATTTACCTGTGTTTGTTTTAACCTTGCGCAGTACTTGACTCTCTTAAGTTTGTTCATATTTTGCTGTCTCCTAATATGTTGTCACAGGGTAATTATATCTACTTGTGATGGTACAACTGTTTTTTTTTGCATTGCACAGTGCTAACACCTTTAAGCTTTGTTCGCTCTACATAAAACTACTTTCATAAAATAAAATCTTCAGAAACGAACTGTGGAATTGATCTTGAATTGCCAGAAAGTACTGCTATTGCTTTTTTGTTTTAAATAATGAGATGTAATAGGGATTTAGCCCAACACTCAATCTGAAACTGCTAACAAAATGGTAAGAAAAAGAGAACAATTCAGCATATTAGCTCTCCTCCAAATCATTCCTTAACTTCTTCAGGGGGATTTGATGTGTGCCATCAGTCTTCAGAATCTATACATCCACATTTGCAGAACAGCACTACATGTTTCTCAGGTTTCTGGTAGACAGGAGCCACTTTCAGTACAAGTTTCTTCCCTTTTGCCTGAAGCTACATCATATGGCTTTCCAAAATGCATGACAGTGAGTTGTGAGAAAAATTATCATCTTCATCTAGCAGTACCTAGTCAACTTCAACTGATTACTAAATGTTCCTTTTCTGATGGGTATTTCTAACTGAGATTACTCATCTTTAGAATTTTGAATACCTGCTGGGCACCAGATTAGATGCGGAAATAGCATCACCAATTGCTCCTGAGCACTGATGGATGGTGCCATTGTATTCTGTGATACCAAAGGGGATGATGGACGGAGCGCTGGAGCAAATCAAACACTCACCCCCAGTCAACTGATCTGGGTTTAATCCATCATCATTCTTTAGCTCACTCCACCACCCCAGTTCAGACATGGCCATATGCAAATCAGTCTGACCCTGTGCCTCATGGGAACAGTCCAGCCCGAACTGCCAAGCCAGTGGGAAGGGTATGCCCAGACGTGGGTCCCGTGCTCACTACGCCACTGGAGTCAAGCTATCCTGGCTGATGAAGGCTGATAGCCTGAAACCGGTCCTAGGATGCTTGATTCCGGTCCAGGGAAGACATGGCTTGGCAGTTCGGTCTGGACTGTTCCCATGAGGCACAGGGTCAAGACTGATTTGCATATGGCTATGTCTGAACTGGGGTGGCGTGGTGAAGCAAAATAACGATGGATTAAACCCAGATCTGTGACTGGGGGTGAATGTTTGCCAATGTGCAGCATTCCGTCCATCATCTTGTGTGTTTTGCCATTGTATTCTGTGGCAGTGTCATTTTACCTACAGAATTGATGGTGCAGAGCCATAAAGAGGTGCCACCACTGTGTACTGATGTCAGTTTGTTTTTTTACATATTCATGACGTGAAACCGAAGCTCCGCTTTTGTCACTGCCATCCAAAATGTTTTAATCTTCAGACCTCCTACAATTCCTCCCGGAAAGACCACAGGCTTAAACTGTGGTGCACTTGCAGGAAGCAGATGTTGATTAGGGACCTGCACAACGTCTACCTTTGAGTCTCAGATCTGAACATGATCCAAAGTTGTGCATCAAATT
The DNA here is from genome assembly GCA_963921515.1 of Calotriton arnoldi. NCBI lineage: Eukaryota > Metazoa > Chordata > Amphibia > Caudata > Salamandridae > Calotriton > Calotriton arnoldi. Next base: position 1,981,568 of record CAWUFW010001518.1, read on the forward strand.
CTCCCTCATGCATCCAAAGGCCTTCAGGAAGTGGGAAGCGAAGCTGTATGTCGCCAAAAACTAGAAAAGAGGCCAGTTGCACCCCAAGTGCTGGTCTCAGTCCAAATCTTGATCCCCTGTTCTGGCCTCGGCACAAGTACTGCTCAAGGAGTGATCACGCATTCAGCACTTCCCAGTCTGACTCCGCGTCAATAATCCAACTCTCTCCAGCTGGAGTTATTGTGCCCACTGTTTCCCCGGGCCAGCGCAGATAGAGGCCTTTAAGGAGTGGGATACCTCGAGAGGATGCCGGAGCTGTTTGGGGACTATTCCGGTCCCCCATGACTTTGTCACATCCCATGGATCCTCCAGGGCCCTCAATTGGACCACCATCAGCGGGACAAGCCTGAGCAACAATTGACCACACTGGACCTCCACTTGGCACCTTGCCAGTTCCAGGCCACACTTACACTCTTTCGCCAAAGACCACACCAGTTGCAGCAAGATCTGGATCCAAACCTGGAGTCAGGTTTGGCTAGATCATGGCCGGTGTCCTATTATGAGATCACTAAGGCACATCCCATTGTATGAGAGAGCTCTCCAGCAATGTATTTGCTTTAACAGTATTTCCATCAAAAACAAACTGATGGATGGATTGCTTGACTTAATCTCAGCCGCCGGCAGTCGCTCGGGCCACATCCCAGTCTATCGTTTTTTAGCCTACCATGCCACCTCAGTGTGCACACCGCCATATGTAAATCAGTCTCAATCCTGCTCCAGTGGGGACAGTCCAGCCTGAACTGCCAGGCCAGGTCCTCCCAGCACCGGAACAGAAGCAACCTGGGACCGGTTTCTCCCTTTATTAGGGCTCATCAGCCAGATTTAGTTCCAGTGGCACAGTGAGCATGGGATCCACATCTGGGCATAACCGTGACACGTAGGGCATCAAAAACAAAGTGAAGGATGAAATGCTTGACTTAATCTCAGCCACTGACAATCGCTCTGGCTGCATCCCAATCCATCATGTTCGAGGCATGTGAGCTGTAGATCACATGCTGTGCATAGCTCGCCATCTGGTGTTGGGTCCGGATGTTTGCACTTTGTTTTTCTTCGAAGAAGTCTTTCCAGTCACGAGGTAGGTGACTCCTCCTTTCGCTGATAGTGCGCATGGGCATCGACTCCATCCTTAGATTGTTTTTTTCCGCCATCGGGTTCGGATGTGTATTGCTGTGCTCCGGTTAGGCACCATTTCTCTGACCCCTTCGACGCGCAATCCTCTACCCTCGACGGTATTGTTATCGATCGCGGTATCCCATTCTTCGCGTACTGTCTCGACTCAAAACAACTTTGATCGGAAAACTTGAGGCGGGCCTTCGGGCCTACCCGCGCCGACAGCGCTAGCAGTCGATGGAACGGACTCCTTTCAAACTCTACCCCGGTGTAGGAAGCTGGCTCTGTATATACTATACCAAAGTGAGGTATAGTGTGCACAGTCCAGTGGAACCCCAAAGGTAGACAGAGGTAAAGTTAGATAGCACCTCACTCTCTATTTGTGGTAGTGTGGTCGAGCAGTAAGGCAGTATCAGAGGACAGTGTTAAGCATTTGTTGTACACACTCAGTCAGCAAATGAATTCACACATTCAAAGACTGAACTTCAGACCAATTGTTTTTGTATAAAAATATTCTTTTAGTTATTTTAGTTTCTAGAACCACGCAAGCCTGGCACAGGTAAGCAATAAATACTTTACAGTAGTAATGCAGTTTGTAAACAGTTTGAATTGAAATGGTATATGCACTTTGTTTTGACTTACAGGATGGTTGCAGAGAAATGCAATACTTTGTAAAAACAGTACATAGATTTGAATGGGCTTTCCAGTAAAATACCAGGTAAGTTACTTTTGAGATTACTTTTCTTACTCAGAGTAGTATGCCTGGATACTACTCTGGGACATTTCCTGTAAACAGGTAAGTAAAATCGTTTTGGTTAAATAGTACAATTTTAAAGAATTTCTTTAGGTTTTCAAACTCCACACTTAAAAACTTTTCCAAGAAAAACAGTCAATGTTATTCTATGGAGGAAAATAGTGTTATTGGTTTTGAGGTAAGTATTTGGTAGTGGGAGTTGAGGTTCTGGGGGCAGACTCAGGGGCCCCCCAGGGTCAAGGATGCACTCTAGTTACACCCTCAGTGGCACTAGGGCGGCCGGGTGCAGAGTGCTGAAGCCCAATGTTATCCAGTGGGGGATAGGGGGCCTCCGGTTGGTGGCTGCTGACGAGCAGGCCACTTGGGTGTGGGAGCAAAGCTCCTGGACTTTAGCTCAGGGCAAATGGGGAAGCAAAGTAGCACCAAAGGTGCACCCTCAGCGGCACTAGGGCGGCCGGGTGCAGGGTGCTGTTTTGACGTCGGACGCCCTGTTGTTTTCAATGGGGAACCGCCGGTTGGCAAAGGCACTGCAGGCTTGGGGACGAAGGTCTTCTGGGTGCGACCACCACTTCGAGAGGTAAGTTGGGAAGTTAGGGGTTGGTTAGGCACCGTCGGTTTGGGCACCCAAGGCTGTGGGGCGTCGGGTGCAGGGGTGCCTTTCAGGGTCGGATCTTCTTACTAGCTCCTGGGGGACCTTCCGGATTAAGGCTGCAGGCGTAGGCTTGAGGCAGGTCAGGGATCGCCGGATCTCGGGTGAGGATCGCCGGGGGGACCTCCTCGTGGTGTTTGCCCACTCGGGCCGTGGACGGCGGGTGCAGAGTGGAGCGGATCCGCGGTGTCCGGTCGGAACCAGAGGTTGCAGATGAACAAATCCGGTGTTCACGGGAGACACAGTCTTTGTAGTTGAAGGCAGGCAGGTCCTCTGGGGTTTTCGAGGTTGCTGGCTGCAGGACACACCGGGATTTCGCAGGAGCAGGTTTGAGGTGGAGACAGGCCGGTAAGGCTGGGGCCAAGTCAGTGGGCGTCTTCCTCTTGTTGGCTGCTGCACGGCTGTTCGGTCCTTCTTCTTCTTCCCCTTGTAGTTTCTTCTTGGCTGAGGAAGCAAGGTTCAGGGGTGCCCCTAAATACTAGATTTAGGGGCGTTACAGGTAGGTAAAAGGCAGGGACCAATGGGTCCTTCCCTGGGCTGGGTACACCCCCTATTATGCCACCCTCCAGTGGGAGGGGGGCATGAGCCTGTCCCTGGTTGACTGAGTCCCCCCCATCGGCAAGATGGCAGGGACTGAGAGTTGTGCTTCACCTCGCCTCCCCCACCTGAGGGATGGAGTTGGCAGAGGTGGGCACGCCTCTCTTCCTCACTTGTATTTGCCGCCGGTTCTCCCACCCAAAGTGGGGGTCAGAACCAGTGGGGACCAGTTGCCGAAAGCAGCAAGTGGTCTGGGGAAGCTCACAAAGGCGGCAAGCCTTTGAAGCTTCCCCTTCGTGAACCCTGCCCATCCTGGGGGAGGAGGCTTGGCACCTCGTCACAGGATGTGCATTGTTTCAGGCCCCAGAGAGCAGCAGGCTCTTGACCCAGGGGTCCAGAAACATGTCTGGTGGTGGCAGCTGAAAGCAGCCACTCAGCCTGGACACTAGTGGTGGGTTAGTTTTCAGGGGCATCTCTAAGATGCCCTCTGGGTGCATTTTTCATTAAATCCCACACTGGCATCAGTGTGGGTTTAATGTGCTGAGAAGTTTGGTACCAAACTTCTCAGACTTCAGTGTAGCCATTATGGTGCTGTGGAGTTCGTAATGACAAACTTCCAGCACCATATACTCTTAATGGCAGCACTGCACTTACAATGTCTAAGATGGGCTTAGACACTGTAGAGGTACTGTTGTATTCCGCTTTAGGGGTCCGTATATAGGTTTTCCTGAATCATGTCCTTATATAGGCACAATTCGCCCTGCCCTTATATAGGCATAGAATCCCTGTCCTTATTTAGGCATTAACCGTGCACTCCAAATACAGGCATGGTCACCGACATCCGTCCACCCTAACGTCACAACGAGTTCTTAGAAACCAGACCCTTAAGCTTCGGGAGTTCCCCTAGCACAGGACTATTGATTTCTCCAAGAACTCATCTATTATGTATGAACCGTTATACCTTAAGGGTTCATTCCTGACGTCTTCCTCTGTCCGACTTCACGTCAATGCTAACATTCCACGACACCTACCAGGTATAAATATACCTTCCCTTGCCCAAGCAAGTTAGAGGAGACCTCGACTTCAGAGGAGCCCGTATCCCGGCCTGACGCACTGAGAAGACGCTGTCATTCCTGCACGCAGACGAATCCAGCTTCCAGTGTTCTGACTCCCTTCGCAGGGTGTTAGAGTTTCAGATCCGGCAGGAGATTCCCACCTCTCTCATTCTCAAGGTATGGAGCTGACTAGAACCTAGAGGGACTCTTGGCATACTAGACTTAACATACTCTTGGTATACCATACTAGAGAATACTCCACCTACTTCTATCTTTCCCTACACCTAGACTAGGTTAGGTACTAGCTTAGAGACGCATCGTATGAGTACCCGCATTCTTAGCTCATGTTATTTATGTACGTGAATATATGCTAAAAGATAATGCTAGCGCAGTATTATTTATTTCTACTGCTTACGCTGTACATTATTTATCTTGCATACTGTCTTGTGATCATAATAGCACATATCTCTTACACGAGAAACAAGACTGTTCAATAAAACCCTTTTATTGAAACGCCCGTCTTTCCTTTCTGTGTAACTCTGTAGAAACTAAGCATGAACGATTGAATGAGTGAAACTGTTATCTATTGTTTCCACGATTCTGAGACATGTTCCGCTTCTAAAGGGAAACAAAGTTGTCATGTTTTTCGGTTGCCAGAAACTACTCCCTTCTTGTTCTCAAGGAGTTTCTAGTGGCCTCTGAGCTAGCTGGCACAAGTAATTAAGTTTAATATAATCGATAGGGACATAGCGACCTTAGTCCTATTTCAAACCTATAGGTTCTATTATTCCAATGCGCAGAGCCTGTTAGGGAAATAGGAACTACACTACATGGCGCCCAACGGTTTGGTAAGGCAGTAATTTAACGCTAGATACTGAGTAACTCATTCGTGCTTTTCTCAGAAACCCCTACTCACATACTCCATACGACGTCTGGAGTGGGTAGGGTTAAATATCCGCCATAACTAAATAGGGAAGCACCCTATATATTAGTTGTTTGGTTTGTTCAACGTTGAAGGATACAGTGTTCCAAAATATTGTGCACCTTATCTTTTTGTTTCCGTGAAACTTGTTCTACATTTTTCAAAAAACAAAATGCCTGACTCCGACAAAGGTGATGTTGCGGGTCACCCAGCTTTAACAGCTTATAACATCACAGGTTTTGTTGAAACCGAGGAAGGTGTCATAGACATCAATCCAAACTTAAGAAGAGCCATCACTCTAAAACTTATAAAACACGGCCTACCGCCAAGAGGAGGTAGAGCAGTTTTCGTGATAGAGGCGCACGAATCCTTTCAGACAGAGGTATTCTATTCATGGGTCATATTTCCTGAATCAAATTCAGTAACAAGACTGTTTCACTTCTACAAAGAAGATGATCCACCAGAGGAATATATTCCTTTCGAGGATATTGAAATTCCACTAACATACCAGGAGCATCAGCTCTGGTTTAAAGGCGCCCTAAAACATCACAGAAACATTACCACGCTCGGTCCACTAGGTAGGCCAGGAGCAACATGGCCGATTCTAGCCGGCTACACTCCTCATCCTGAACTCGATATAATGTCAGATGAGGAACTACTTACTCAACTACAAGAGTTAATAAAAATCTACATACAACTAGTCCAATATGTCATGCGGACTTTCACAGTCCAACCACCATTGACACTTCCAAATCAAACTCCTCAACAGGGGAATACACAAAAAATTACACACAGACTCTATACGCAGTCATGGGAAAAATGCCCACAAAACGTGAGCAAATTCCATTCTGGATAGCTCAAAAAATTACTCAAATCGAAGCAGTATTTCCAAATACTAGCCTGTATGAGAAACACAGAATCCTAACCATCTGTTTACCGATGGGGATCACACCACAACTGGAAGACTGTACCACTTGGGGCTCAGTCTTTGCTGCCATCTATACTAAAACACATGGTATTCCCTCAATTGCAGTAATACCAGATGTCCTGAAACAAATTCAAAACGAATACGGGGCAGAGCCTGCTCTAAATTTAGGTATGAAATTACTGAAAGATTTCGACCAGGTCTCAACAATAATATTATCTAATATTAAAGGGGAGGCAGCAGCAGTGGCGATCCGCCAACGATTAAGGGAATTCGATGTTACGGAACATCAAACAGAACTACCCAGAATAATAGAACAATCATATGCAGAATTAGGCAGAGATAGTTTGGGTGGAAGACCAGTGAAGCCAAAACTATCTGAAAGTCCTGAGAAGGACTCCATTAAACAAACTCCTACATCTTCTAAAAAGAAGTGGGAAACTAATAAAAATATTTCAGAGAAACGTTCTCAATCCCGAGGTAGGTCTCCTCAAAAGGAGCCCTCTGAAAGGAGGTATAACCTCAGGAATAGGGATAATTTGAAAAAGCCTGACGGGTATCAAGATACTGATACACGTTCCTCTCGTACCTTTCAGATCTCGTCACAGACATCGGAAAGAAGAGGACGGTCAGAACATAGAGAAGAACGCGTGAAATCGAAAGACGACAAACACGTTCCGAAAAGTGAATCCAAACCTCAATTCTCAAAGAAGAAGGTAGCAGGTCTGAAGGTCAGACATGCCGAGGATACTGAGAACACAACTCAAGAACGGAGAATGGGCTCAGACAATGCTGGACAGTGCAGCAGAAGTCACAATTGCTCGCCAGAACCTGAAGGAACTTCTGGAGATAGTGGACTTGAATGAGTACATTACAGTTGAGACTGTAGACACCAGGGTTAGTACTCCACAAAAGTTATATGAAATAACACTCCGGATGGAGGGAGACATACCTAGACAGGTGAAAGCACTTTTTTGGGAAAAACTTTCAAGGGGCTATGACATACTTCTAGCAGAAAAAGACTGGCCACCACAATTTGTCAGGGAGTGCCCACATGGCGAGGACATTATTATGTCTGCCTTCTCTAACCATATTCCAATTCATCTAAAATATACTTATGCCAGGAAATGGGCAGTTGCCCAGGCCCCAGCATTATACAAAAATCATGTAGGATGGGATGAGGATTCACCTCACCATAAAATACATCTGAAAAATCAACCTACTGCACAAAGGCAGTACCCAATAAAGCAAGAAGCTAAAAAACAGGTCAGGGAGATCTTAGATCAACTTGAATATCAGGGGGTGATTGAAACATGCACCTCTTCAATGAACAATCCTTTGTTTCCTGTCTCCAAACCAGACAATACCTATCGTCTAGTTTTGAATTACAGACACTTAAACACTTGTTCAAAAACATTTGCAGTGCAAAATGCATATAGTACAGCATTAATGAATAACATTGTGCGTAAAAAATACAAAACCACATTGGATATCTCAAATGGTTTCTTTTGTCAAAATATAGCACCTGAAAGCAGGTACTTAACAGCTTTCTCAATAATGGGGACCCAGCGTCAATTTTGTCGACTCCCACAAGGGTTCAAGAACAGCCCGGGGTTATTCTCAGCGAGAGTAACGGAGTTACTACAAATTTATGATAATGAGGCATTGTCATATGTCGATGACATCTATCTGACAGACGATGACCTGGACAAACACTTGAACAGGGTGAGCACCATTATACTGGGCTTCGCCTCTGAGGGCTACAAATTCAACTTCAAAAAGTCCAGAATTGCCCATTTCAATGTCCTGTTTCTAGGATATGAGCTTTCAAGTGAAGGCAAGAGCTTGGCAGCCAACTTTTTAGAAAGGTGTGCGCTGCTCCAACCTCCAAAGACGCTGAAAAATTTACAATACATCCTGGGTTTCCTAAATTTTGGAAGAACTTACATTCTAAATTACGCAGAAAGGGTTAAACCTCTCTACGCATTAATCAAACCTGATTTTTCAATCAAAAATTGGACACAAGAACACAGAGAAATCTTGCGTTCACTCCAAGCTAACATGTTAGCAACAAATCACTTACAAACACGCGTAAGTCAACGCAACTTAGTGATCCGAATAATTTCGGGTCAATGCGGATTCACCTACTTAACATTTAATGAGGGTGAAAAAGTACCAATTGCATACAAATCACATTTGTATACACAAGCAGAAATGCGCTTCACTTCAACAGAAAAAATTCTGACAGCAGTTCAAACCGCTGTAGCAAAAGAAAGAACTCTAGCCCAAGGGAAACGCATTATTGTCGTAACCCCAGTACCGGCCTTAGAGGCGGTAACAAAAGCGAGCATTCCAAATGCTAAAGCATTACATCCTAGATGGATACAATGGGTTAATTTTGTTGCTGCAACAGATGTTGAATATGTTTTTTATCCCGATCTAAAAAAACAAGCGTTCCTGCAATATGAACAAGAATGTCCTCTGCCTACTGAGATTCTGCCTCTCGATCAGTACGAATTCATAATTTACACTGACGGATCCGCACAACCCGCAACAGGGAGTAAGCAAGCTTACAGTGCAGCGTGCGCAATCGTTAAAGGTCGCATGCGCGATGGCAACTTCAGACCTATGGTCACAAAAACCCAGTCTCTAGGAGATTGCACAGCTCAGCGAGTTGAAATACAAGCATTCAAACTGGCACTTGAAAGTACAGATCGAGAATTCCCCTCACTCGTAGTGTGCGATTCTTTCTACTGTGTGCAGTCGTATAATGAATATATACAAACTTGACTTGAAAACGGGTTCAAAGATGCAAAAGGTGGCACAATAAAGCATAAAACGCTTTGGGAACAAGTAGTTCAGTTAAAAAGCGAACTACCAAAGGCTCACGTGATCCATACACTGAGTCATCAACGTGATGGCGTTCACGTTGCCGGGAATTCATTGGCTGACGAAGCCGCAAAGGGGGCTGTTCAGACGGCTTCCGTAGCTGCGATCACTCGTTCAAAAACTAAAATAGACAGTGAGATAATGTTGGCTGTCAATGCTACGAGCAAAGGCAGTGGTGCAGCGTTACCAAAAAAGTTTCCACTCAAGTACTCATATGTAATTGATGCGAACAATGTTCCTTTTGCTCGAATCCCTGGAGTGGGGGATAGAGTAATTCCAAACATGGAACGTAGAGCAGCCTTGATTTATGAAACACATCTGGGGGAGTGTCTGTCACATCAAGGGATCTCTAAAACAATATTGACATTAAAAGAGATGTACCGGTGGCCTGGGATGAATACAGAAATACACATATTCATCAATAACTGCTTAGACTGTAAATTACAGCGAGAAAGCCACCAGACACCATGCTACGAATGTAGCTGCCCAGTACAGACACCTTTGTTAGACAGCATTAGACTATCTATGCACAGGCGTCCTCATGGACAAGTGCAATCCCACAAATACTAAGTCAAGGTTCCTATGGATATGGCCTCAGCGCTCGGCTGACGCTCGAACTGTTATAAAAGATTTGCGAGTCTTTATCGGCACATACGCAATAGGCACGCTACATTCTGACCAGGGCCCTGCGTTTAGCTCTCGGGCTTACAAAGGCGCCATGGCCAGTCTGGGCGTTGCATTGCGGTACTCCTCTCCGTTTCATCCTGAGGGAAATTCTGTTGTGGAAAGGAAAAACCGGGACATAAAGCAGTCTATAACAGCTAGGGTATTAGGTTCGGGTGATGGGTGGGTCAAACATCTTTATGGGGTCCAACGCTCATTAAACAACTTGCCAAGAAGTTCTCTAGGGGGGTCACTCCATATGAGGTCCTATTTGGGACAAGAATGTGGGTGCCCGATCTGGAATGCAGTGGCACAGTGGTGGAAAATAAACCCTTTGATATCAAAGATCGTTTGGCTGTTTTACAGGACCTAAATGAAATAAGAACGAAACAAAGCAACGTATTCCTGCAGCCAACCACCACTGGGGAAAAACCGGCGGTCCCAGCAAGGCCTGTCTGGATTCCAAAAGTTGGGGATCTAGTCAGAGAGAAAATTGCGGACAAGAAGGAATTTGGACCTTCTTACAGACAACCAGTACCTGTCCTAGCCATACACGGAACAAGAACAGTACTTCTGCCGCCCCTTGCTGGAAAAAAGGAGAAAAGATTTGTGTCCATCGACCTCATCAAACCACAGTATGTGGCCAATACTAAATAGTAGGCCTCGTGGTCTCCGACCTAGTATCAGACACACTCCTCTCGCTACTATCCAAGAGGTTCAGACTGAAAGACTGATAACCATTGAGAATTCTGCAGTAACAGATGAAGGACGGAGCAACAATGCTATGGAACTCATCCCTCTTAAAACACAAGTAACAGTTCGTCCAAATACACCCGTCTACACCAATGTAACAAGTGATCAACTGAGCCCAGCGATTTCTACAAATCCTGATGCAATTCCAACAATTGACAGAACTGCTACTGGCTACTTCATTAACTTTGATACGTTTTCTGAGGATCCGAGTGAGCCCGAGACGTCGCCAGCATCAAAAACTTTTAAACAGCAAGTACAAGACTTTTTACATTTTTTGAAAAAGACTTATCTAGTTTCACCATGGATTGAACTTTGGGTTATTTCTGGAATACTTTTCTTCCTGCTTTGGCTAGCTTTGGTTATGACTATGAGCGTGCTTATAAATGAGAGATACATCCATTTGGACATTGAAAGAAAAGAAGTGAACTTACTTTTGTAACCTCACAAATCATCCCATCGTGAAACAAGAGACTTGTCTGCAGTGAACATCACAGCCGTTCCTATACAGGATGGTATAGTGTGGGACAAAACTGATTTTGATATTTTTGGCCCGACGGAACATTTGAACATTCCACATTTATTTAAGATCTCACTAAGTGATTTTGTTTCATCCAGTACCTTTTCTGATGATTGGGACTTTGAAACTGTAAATAATATGATGTTTGACCTAGAAAAATCTGCTGCATTTTCTAATAATGAATATTTAGAGGGTTCATCAGACTATGAACAGCTGTATTGCTATAACCACTATGGTCATCACTTTTTGCATAAATCTGCAACACCTAGAAATGTGTTTGTTTAACCAATGGGAGCATTGTCCTACACCACCAAAAGGTAGTTCAAAAACATTTGCTAAAAAGTTTCCATATTTTTCAGGATACAATACATCTGATCCAGAAACATTTTACTATAGAAATGTAAACAAAACAGGACTGAAAATTATGTTAACAAATACAAAACAGATTTACTCTGCAGCTTTTATTGCTCAACTGTCTAGACAGGGTTTCGACTTATGGAAAGACACAATAGACACAAAATCTGTCTGGGGTACTAAAGATTGGCAAGTGCAGGGGATAGAAGCTTTATTTAGAGCCTGTATCGTCCCTCAGCAAATAATGTTTTTGAATGACACGGTCCAACAAACGTCTTGCCTTGGGTTAGCCAAGATTAAAGACATGAAAGCACCTTCTGTACCAACACCTGCAAGTGATAACAATACACAGGCAGCGGTTACAGTTAACACCATACTACAACTCAACAGAACAAATCCTTATTGGAGAAAATGGTTGATCTGGCCCACAGACACAAACAACTGTCAAGAGAGATTCCTGAATAAAACACAGGGGTTTACTATTCATAGGCCAGACCCACGATACGTCCAAAGACAGCATCCGGGGGTAGTAACAACATACAGTGTAGGAAAATTATGCCTCGATTGGCTGCAAAAATCTACACTTAAGGATGTGACACAACACTTATCTTTACTTAAAGAAGACGCAGACCGTAGGGAATTCTTGCTTGGACCAAGAAAACCGCGTCAAAAACGTTTCATATATGCCGGCATTTATGCTGCTTATAAAGAAGCATGGAAGGTGTCACAGATGGAGGCCGCAGAACGAATACGTGAACTTGATCGTATTAACTTAGAGAAAACTCTCTCTGTGGTCGACAATGGGTTAACAACTTTGTCCTCCAGAATTTATTCATTGGACAGTATTGTATCCTCTGCTATCGACATACTGGAACAAGATTTAGCCATGTTACAGCAAGGCCAGTCTCAGTTACGTTCTATTATGTTATTAAGCTGGACGCTGCAATCTTTGCATGCGGGCTATGTGCCTTGGCGTTTTATCAACACGTCGGCTCTGTTTGCAGAATACAATCTAACTGATAAACAGATCGAACTGGCACAAAGGGGAGCAAAGTATACAGTACTGAGCATTGAAAAACTTGAAAAATTACCATTCACAGTGGCAGAAAAACCAGCTACGGAATGGCTTATTCATGGCAAAATTAGTCTACCTGTGACTACTTTTCATTTTCAGTATTGCCTTAAACAGATGCAAGCAGGCAAATGTGAAAGGTTGGGTAAAGAATACATTAAGACATCCTGGAATTTACCTTACACCTATAGATGTTGGAGTGGGGATTGTGAAGTGTTTCTAAGCGGTACACACTGTGAAAGTGCACTAAGCGGTTCACTAATTTGTCAGGACATTTCTTTACACGGGGCTTGTAATGGTTCTGTGGCAAACTTGTCCTGCCACCAGCAGGGTACACCAGCTGCTGTGATTAATCCAACGTTTGGACAACTTTGTAATGGGAGTTACCTCATGTTGAATGATCAGAGTTGCTGTGGCATGTTGCCAGGCATCCCATATCTAGTAACGGTCAACTCCAGGGTCACTTGCTGTATGCAAGTATTGTTTGCCCCAATAGACACAGTCAGGGAGTCGCCTCTATGGCCTTCATTGAATGTCTCTTTTATACGATTTGATACTTTAAGCAGAATGAAAGCCATGCTTATACGACAATCAGTGCCTTTGACCTCGGCCAAAGAAACCTATGATCTACAAGTTGCAAGGACTTCGGCTGAGATACAAGCTTTAATTCGTACAAACTGCCCTATACATTTCGTAGAAATGATAGGACATATCTTTAATATGTCAGATACAAGCGGAATTGTACATGTATTTAAGACCATCTGTTCCGGACTATTAGCTCCTTTCCAGGATGTCCTCGGAATCATCCCAATCTTCGCACATTCGGTGTTTGGTGGTGTGCCGTTAATTCTAGCACTTGTTGCAGGAATTCTGTTTCTATTCCTCCTACTACGCTATGGCAAGCCTCTTCGCCAACATCACTCCGAGCGATGTGGAGAGAGCCCTCCTTGAACGGAAATGCCGTGAGCGAATAGTACAGCTTTTGGGCATGCCTCGTCTACGGGAACTTAATACAACGTGGTTCCTGTCATTCAGACCAATCTGGCAAGATTGCATCTTACCTGTTCTACGCTGCCTGTTTTGCGGTGAAGAATGCGTGCTAGACACCTGTCTAACACTCCCATCAGTCATGCCAACGGATATCGATACTCTGCTGGACCCGATAACGGCCCATGCTGTGTGTTGTCCCCAGAGGCTTCCAATCCTGATGGCGGCATTCATTGAGATCTCACAGACGCTTCCGGCTGCTGCTGAGGTACGAGATGGATCAACGGGCACACAGGTAACAACGGACGCTAACATTGCATCTTCTGCTGAAGGCGATGTTTCTCATCTCTGTGCAATTAACCTTCTGAACGAGGTGTTCCAAATGTCGCCAACTTCGGTGGACGATGTTTTGGCTACGGAAATAGATGAATGTTTACGCCAGACCCATACACTGACTTTGATTCGGCTCACAGTGTACCAGGGCAACAATGAAATTTGGCCTTCATATTTTTCAAACATGGAACTTTTCCCAGAATTGAACTTTTTCTTTTTAAATTTTTGAAATGACATGGCAAATGAACAATCTGCTTACAGTAGAACTAGTCTTATAAAACGGACTTCTTTGAATACTTCCAGGGACACATTGTCACCTTACTTGTCTAACATTTCATTTACTTCTATGATATGCAATGGCTTTGATTGTAAGAACTTATCGACCATTTCATCATATGTATATATTACTGTTTCATTCACGTTGCATTCCACTTCCGTTATATGCTTAGAATGAAAACAATGCTTTAAATGTACAGTACATATGGCATTTCAACAGTTTTGAGCTTCTTTTAAAATGCTTTTAGAAATGTTTTTAGTAATATGTGGTACTCAATTTTATGTTTAGCATTTAAAATGTTTAGCATTTAGTATTATCGTTCAATCGAAGATGGAGTGGGTGTTGTATTCCGCTTTAGGGGTCCGTATATAGGTTTTCCTGAATCATGTCCTTATATAGGCACAATTCGCCCTGCCCTTATATAGGCATAGAATCCCTGTCCTTATTTAGGCATTAACCGTGCACTCCAAATACAGGCATGGTCACCGACATCCGTCCACCCTAACGTCACAACGAGTTCTTAGAAACCAGACCCTTAAGCTTCGGGAGTTCCCCTAGCACAGGACTATTGATTTCTCCAAGAACTCCTCTATTATGTATGAACCGTTATACCTTAAGGGTTCATTCCTGACGTCTTCCTCTGTCCGACTTCACGTCAATGCTAACATTCCACAACACCTACCAGGTATAAATATACCTTCCCTTGCCCAAGCAAGTTAGAGGAGACCTCGACTTCAGAGGAGCCCGTATCCCGGCCTGACGCACTGAGAAGACGCTGTCATTCCTGCACGCAGACGAATCCAGCTTCCAGTGTTCTGACTCCCTTCGCAGGGTGTTAGAGTTTCAGATCCGGCAGGAGATTCCCACCTCTCTCATTCTCAAGGTATGGAGCTGACTAGAACCTAGAGGGACTCTTGCCATACTAGACTTGGCATACTAGACTTAACATACTCTTGGTATACCATACTAGAGAATACTCCACCTACTTCTATCTTTCCCTACACCTAGACTAGGTTAGGTACATTGGGGTAGAACTAGCTTAGAGACGCATCGTATGAGTACCCGCATTCTTAGCTCATGTTATTTATGTACGTGAATATATGCTAAAAGATAATGCTAGCGCAGTATTATTTATTTCTACTGCTTACGCTGTACATTATTTATCTTGCATACTGTCTTGTGATCATAACAGCACATATCTCTTACACGAGAACCAAGACTGTTCAATAAAACCCTTTTTATTGAAACGCCCGTCTTTCCTTTCTGTGTAACTCTGTAGAAACTAAGCATGCACGATTAAATGAGTGAAACTGTTATCTATTGTTTCCACGATTCTGAGACATGTTCCGCTTCTAAAGGGAAACAAAGTTGTCATGTTTTTCGGTTGCCAGAAACTACTCCCTTCTTGTTCTCAAGGAGTTTCTAGTGGCCTCTGAGCTAGCTGGCACAAGTAATTAAGTTTAATATAATCGATAGGGACATACCGACCTTAGTCCTATGTCAAACCTATAGGTTATATTATTCCAATGCGCAGAGCCTATTAGGGAAATAGGAACTACACTACAGTACAGGGCTCATGCACCTGTACCCTCACCACTGGTATAGTGCACCCAGCTATAGGGGTGACTGATCAATGCCAGGGCAGTGGGTTGTAGGCAAGGCACACAGAGATGTGAGCCATGTCGACTCTTCACTTTGTTCTGCACCAAAACACGCAGCCTGCAAAGGCAGTGTGCCAATGTAATGGTACAGGACCTCTAAGGGTGGCACAATAAGTGCTGCAGCCCTTAGAGGCCTTCTCTGGTCACAGTGCCCTGGGTACCTGTGGTACCATTTACCAGGGGCTGACCTGTGGCCAGAGATGCCATTTGGGTTTATGCTTCAATGCAGTTTTAGGGAAAAAACAAAGGCCCTGGGTACCTGATTAGCAGGAGCCCAGGGCACACTCAGTCAAAGCACATCCGCAATTCAGCAAAAAGTGGGGCAACCATGCAGAAAGAGGGCACTTTCTCACATAAATTCCCCCCCCACCAAACAAAAGAGGATGAGACTAACCTTTCCGTAGAGAGTCTTTATTTTCTAAGTGGAAGAACCTGGAAAGTCCATCTGCATTGGCATTGGCACTCCAACGCTGCTCCCTGGGGAGAAGCCTTCTGCTTATAAAATCAACAGGTTGGTCTTGGCCTTCATCATTGGTCTGGGATAGGACCGCTCCTATCCTTAGCTCAGAGGCATCAGTCTGCACAATGAACTGCTTGGCATAGTCTGGAGCTTTGAGAATTGGTGCTGAGCACATCGCCTCAACGCTACAACCCCGCTTGCCGCACTTTGGGGACTCCAAGCCCCACAAATCTGTCTATCTGCCAGGAGGAGGGGCTGCTTCACGCGCTTAAACGCGCCAACGATCTCCCGCGACGCGGGACGCTACAACCCTGCTTGCCGCACTTTGGGGACTCCAAGCCCCACAAATCTGTCAATCTGCCAGGAGGAGGGGCTGCTTCACGCGCTTAAACGCGCCAACGATCTCCCGCGACGCGGGACGCTACAACCCTGCTTGCCGCACTTTGGGGACTCCAAGCCCCACAAATCTGTCAATCTGCCAGGAGGAGGGGCTGCTTCACGCGCTTAAAAGCGCCAACGATCTCCCGGGACGCGCGCAGGCCGCGCCCGGGCCAAGGGCGGGCCCGTCCTTGCCCGTCAGTGACCGGATGAGGCTGGGCTGGGCCACCCCTCTGTCATCTGCCCCACAGACTCAGACTTGGACTACTCCTGCAAATCCCCTTCTGCTGTAGAGGTACTGTGTGTCTTATCCTATTTTCTCCTATCCTGGGTACCTGTATGAAGGACTAAACCGGATCTTGATCCCCTTAGACTGTTGTCACCCCCATGGACTGCCAAATAACTTATGGAACTTTGAGCGCAAGGTTGGTTTTACCAAATACTGGCTAGCCTGCGAAACAGTATTTGTTTTAGTCTGAGTACTAGTTCTTCCAGACATCTGACCCACGGGAAAAAGAAAGTCTAGGGAGTGCAGTGGGGCGGTTTTTGACATTGATTAATGCTTTAATTGTGGTGCTGGGTGTTTTCTTTTTGCCCAATCTCAAGCTAAACTGTGTGTATTAATTGAGTGACAGGTGGAGAAAGAAAGGGAAGAAGGGTAGGACTAAGTAGAAATAAAATCACTAGTGCTTCCTCACTTCCCCCAATATCAATAGATAAAATGCTACAGAGGGCTATTGGGGTGGTGGACACTGAAATTGAGCTTACGGAACGGCGGCTGTCACTCACCCCTGACATATTCATCCAAGCGCCGGATCCGTCCACACCGACAAATACGACTCAATCACAGTTAGTTGAGCCCATCATGTCACCCCCACGGGATGTCCCACCAAAGAAAGCATTGCGCAAGGGTAGAACATGCACAAACATCCCTAAGAATGGTAAACGCAAACTAACAACTGAGGTCGGACCTAAGAAAAAAAAATTCTGTGAGGTCACCACAGCTGACCTCGAGGGGGGCATTGAGCAAGAACACAATCGGGATAGCCCTCAATCTGTCAGTGTAGATATGACTCACCCACCGTGGGCACGGAATTTGATGGCAGCATTTCATGACAAATTGAGAGCCACTATTAAAGAGGAACTAGCCCCCCTAATTAGTCGACTAGATAAATTGGAGAAAGCACTGGCAGCAGGGGATGTAGGGCCACCAGCACGACAAGATCATGTTACTAACAAAGTGAGAGGAGGGATCGAAATAGGTTGCCAGGCGGATATTTCAATCACAATACACTCATCTGGGGGGGGGCGCGTATCACTGAGGGTTCTTCTACTAGCCAAGAGACAGGGGAAGCGAGCAACAGCAAGGAGAAGAGTAATAGGAGTGTTAGTTACGAGCCTAGTGTTGAAACCGCACCCCCTGCTGACAGAAGTAGTGATAAACCTCACCCCCCAGTCCTGGAGGCTACTAGAAAAAAGAGCAGGCAACCAGTGCAAGGCCATAATGTAGAGAGGAATGTGATTGTTGATACCCACTTGCCCAACATAAATCTTCCCCCGGCATGTGCCCCATATGTAGTTATATTGACAGGAACCCCGTCAATCGCACCCAACGCAAAGGAAACCCAACTCGAACTCAGAAACAAATGCCTGTTTTGGCTTGCAAGATATAAACACTTTGAGCATGCTAGAGCAGGGGAGATCATAATGGTCCGAAGAGTAGGGTGGTTGGGAAATTGCCGGAAAACAGATCCAGGGGAGTGTGTTGTTATTAATTTTAAAAATCCTAACACCGTTAGAAACCTACTGAACACTACCATTAATTGCCACAACGCACCAAAAGGAATTAGACTCCGTCCCTTAGACTTCTTTTAACCTCAACAGCAAATAACCATAAGAGATAGTGTAATACCTGCAATCCAAATGATGGGTCCAGGGACTCTAATGGAGGGAAGCTGGGACACATTTAATAGGCGCCCCCAATTCAACATCCCGGTGAATAATAGATTTGAAAGTCTGGAGGAGGTAGACTGACTGGGGGAGGGGCCCCCGGATGGGGATAATCCTAAAATACTGTGGCAGGTCCAAAGGGCAGAAGTAGAGCGTAGTTGGAGCCAACCAGTCGGGGGTAGTAGCTCGGACAATGCCCAGCGGTTCAGCCCGATAAGAGTCAGGACACAACCGAGTAGGGTCTCTGATGCCTCACCCTCACTTCCTCTGATGGGTATAAATAGAGAAGGTGAACCTGGCGGGGTACCCGAGAGGCATCCCGGGGCCAAACCAGGTGATCTTCCCCTCCCCCCCGTGTCACTGCCTCTGAGGCACCAAGTGGGATAAGAGCACAGGGTGGCGGCCTGCGGATCTTGTCCTGGAATCTGGCAGGACTCAAAAACAAACTGCCCTGCCCAGAATGGGGGCGTTTTGTGGATAACCAGGATATTTGATTATTTCAAGAGACCTGGGCGAGGGAAGAATTCCAGAGGGTGGGTTTTGCGTCTTTCAACATCATGGCCACTACGAGGGGGAGGGGGAGACCCTCCGGTGGATTAACGATCTGGGTAGGCACACACCTTGGCTGTAGAGCCGAGCAGATGACATCTCCCACTAACGACATCCAATGTGTCCTGCTGACATTTCCCACAAAGACAAAAATAGCTTTAATTAATGTGTACTCCAGACCCGTGAACAACAGACAGGAATCTGTCGTCATAGACCACTTGGGGCGTTTTATACTAACCTTGGATCCAGCAATCTTGTTGATCGTAGGAGGTGACTTTAATTGTCAATTTGAGCCACTTACCGATCCAAATCTTTTCGCGCCCACAGAAGAAGATCTGCACTGGTCAATACCTGACCCGCAGATTACTCCGATCAAAGTATGGTCACCATTGGCACTGCAACTCCACTCACTTACTTTGGCCCTCTCATTGAGGGCATGTAACGGGAGGACTAAATCCGATCATCCGGGCCAGTTTACATTTAACAGAGAAGGGCAGGCCTCTTTGCTTGACTACATCCTGGTGGAAGCGATACCAAAGGGGGATGATGGACGGAGCGCTAGAGCAAATCAAACACTCACCCCCAGTCAACTGATCTGGGTTTAATCCATCATCATTCTTTAGCTCACTCCACCACCCCAGTTCAGACATGGCCATATGCAAATCAGTCTGACCCTGTGCCTCATGGGAACCGTCCAGCCCGAACTGCCAAGCCATGTCTTCCCTGGACCGGAAACAAGCATCCTGGTGGAAACCAGATCCTGGGAAAAGGTCTCCAACTTCTATGTCCAGCAGAGACAGGACAGTGACCACAATGCCTTCATAGTGATCCTGAAAATAGGGAACTTGGGTATGTCCAACTCGTCACCCCTTACTACAACTGAGACCAACGCACTAACGTTATCTAATAACAGAAGGAGAGTTAGATGGAACCATATCCAGCATTCTCCCTCAAAGCTGGCTAAAGTTTACCAGCTAGAATTACCTATGTTAACTGAAATGTGGGAGGTAGGACAGGCGGAGGTTCATACATGGGGTCGAGATAAGGCATGCAAAATACACGAGGAGTTAACTGCAAAATTGATTGATTTATTCTACCCGGTGTCGCAACCGAGGGAAAACAAACGTCCCAAATGCTCCTGGTTTAACGTTAATTGTCGTAAAGCCAAACAGGATCTACTGGATGCGGTGAAGGCGAAGGTCAGGCCACAAATTAAACTTGCCAGGGCCAGGTATAAAGGGACCATCCAGCAAGAAAAGAAAAACTGGGAATTAGATAGGTGGGAAGCACTTAGGATAGCCCTGAACGACAAAGATTTGAAATCGTTCTGGGGAATAGTAAGTTCATCGGACAGGGAAGGACGACCTGCCATAGAGCCTAACATAGCGCCCGAAGTCTGGGAGATGCATTTTGGGTCATTGTATGACGGGGAGGATGGCGTAGGTGTTATCATTGGCCCTCAGAGCTCACCCTTGGAGTTTCAACAGGAAGGGATGCGGGAGATCACCATGACTGAAGTGGGAAGTGCTATCAATAATCTGCATTGTAACAAAGGGCCAGGTCTAGATAAACTTCCAGGAGACCTTTTCCGGAAGGAACCCAAAATTTGGGTCCCTTATCTGTGTGCCCTATTTAATGCTATCAGGAAGGGAACGGATCCCCCCCGACACCTGGCGCGGGGCAGAGATAGTTCTCAAATTTAAAAAAGGCTGCCCTCTTCTACCCTCAAATTATAGACCCATCAGTCTAATTGACATCACCCAAAAACTGATGGGACGGGTCCTTTTGGACCGTTTACAGGGTTGGATAGAGGAGGAGGAGATCCTAAGTCCCTACCAGGCCGGTTTCAGAACAAATATGTCAACCGTAGACCAGATTTTCAGATTACAACTACTTTTCTGGAAAACGGTGACCATAGAGGGTGGCAGCCTCTATCTTATATTTGTTGATCTGAAGTCGGCCTTCGACCTTGTACCCAGGGAGAAACTCTGGAAAGTACTAAGTGACCTTAGGATTCCACAGTACCTCCTCAATGTGCTAGTGAGGCTCCATTCAGGGAATTATGCACAAGTAAGATGTGGAAAACACGGGGAACTTTCTGCACGTTTCCCCGTCAAAAAGGGGGTACGCCAGGGATGCGTTCTCGCCCCTACTCTATTTTGTCTCTATATCAATGGGCTCATAGACCATCTTAATAACATCAAAGATAATGATGCCCCTAAGCTAGTCTCGGGGAAGGTTCCCGCGTTGATGTTTGCGGATGATACCCTGCTACTGTCCAAATCGCCAACGGGTATACAATGAACTTTTGATGGCTTTGCGGAGTTTTGCAACATGAGGGGCTTGGAGATCAACCTAACCAAGACCAAATATATGGTCTTCAATCCCCTCCAAATCCTTACTTAAATGGTACACTCTTGGAAAGGGTGAGGATATTTGAGTACCTGGGTATTACTCTATCTGAGCACTTTGAGTGGGGGTCCCAGATGGCCAAGGCAAGACTTAGGTTAACTCAGACCGTGGGTGGGATTATGAAATTGCACAGAATCTCTACATTCAAGCCAGCTGCCCCTGTTGTGGAAATATATAAAGCCCAAGCAAGGGGGGGCCACTCTATATGGGGCGGAACTGTGGGGGCATTGCTTTTCCTCTAACCTCACGAAAGTGGAGAACAACTTCGTGAGGCAGTTATTGGGCCTTCCTCGTAGCACCCCCTTAGCTCCTCTCCGTATGGACTTGGGCATGAGGCCTATTGACGAAGAGATTGCCCTTAGACCTATTACATTCTGGCGCCGGGTGTGGGTGACTCCGGAGTTGTCCTTCTACAAAGCCGAGCTTAAGGAGATCCTGTCTATTCCAACTACTAAGAAAATACCGTGGCTTTGCCACATAAGGGATCTCTTTGCTAGGCTAGGCAGGAAGAACCTCTGGAAAACCCCTGAGACATCATGCCCACTGATATCCAGGCCGGATCTAGTGCAACATTATAGGCAATCCAACTTAATGTCCCTACAGGAAAGTACTACTGGCGGTCGGATGACAGCAGAGTTCCTACAAGTAAAGGATGTATATAGAAAAGAACACTTCCTGGATGTGATCTATCCCCCACTGGCCAGGAAATTGTATATGCAATTTAGACTAGGGAACCTTCCACTAATGAGCCATACTAGCAAATGGGCCACAGAGAACAGGGGAGATTGTCCTGCGTGCAATTACAGGGTAGAGTCTGAAATCCATGTATTGTTTTTCTGCCCTGCATACCACCTGCCTCGCAAATGCTGGTTAATTCAAAAATGTAGAAACCTAGGGTTTGGGCGTTGCTTAGAGGCCTATAGAGTCTTAAAATACGATACCTATCCTCCAATCGTATTCGCTGTATCACGTTTTTTAAACACTATGTGGCACATGCGGCGGGGCTTCCTAAAGTAACATTCTGGGATGTACTATGTAATGAAACTGTAAAAGGTCACAACAGGGTTCAGCAAACAGGGAACCTTGTCTCAGCTTTCCGTTTTATTCATCGTTTTTAATTGTGAATATTTTAGTCTGTCATTAACCTAATGGTTGCTTTTTAATGGATTTTAAGAAAACTGGAGGATGCCATTCTATAATCTGCGTGACTGTAGATATACGATTGCGAGTGTACACACTTTTTATTTTTTTAATGTCTGTTGTGTTTTTGTAATGATGTACTTTTATGGTCCTAGTGGCCGAAATAAAGTTATTGACTGACTGACATAGCCTCTTTCAGGGTGTCAAAAGCCTTTTGACAACTAGCTGTCCAGTTTACCTTTTTGGGCATCTTCTTGGAGGTGAGATCTGTGAGGGGAGCCACAATGGACCCATATCCCTTCACAAACCTCCTGTAGTACCCAGTCAAGCCAAGGAATGCCCTGACTTGGGTTTGGGTTGTTGAAGCTACCCAGTCCAGGATGGCCTGGATCTTGGGCTGTAAGGGCTGTACCTGGCCTCCACCCACAAGGTGGCCCAAGTACACCACAGTGCCCTGCCCTGTCTGGCATTTGGATGCCTTGATAGTTAGACCTGCAGTTTGCAGGGCATTTAAAACCTTCCCAAGGTGGATCAGGTGATCCTGCCAGGTGGAGCTAAAGACAGCAATATCATCTAGATAAGCTGCACTAAAGGACTCCAATCCAGCAAGGACTTGATTCACCAACCTCTGGAAGGTGACAGGGGCATTCTTTAAACCAAAGGGCATAACAGTAAACTGATAATGCCCATCAGGTGTGGAGAATGCTGTCTTTTCTTTTGCTCCTGGGGCCATGCCAATTTGCCAGTACCCTGCAGTTAAGTCAAAGGCACTTAGAAATTTGGCTGCACCCAATTTGTCTATCAACTCATCTGCTCTTGGGATAGGGTGAGCATCTGTATTGGTGACAGAGTTGAGCCCTCTATAGTCCACACAGAACCTCATTTCTCTCTTTCCACCCTGTGGATGAGGTTTGGGGACTAGAACCACTGGGCTGGCCCAGGGGCTCTCGGAGGGTTCAATAACCCTAACTCCAGCATCTTGCTGACTTCAGCTCTGATGCTTTCCTTGACTTGATCAGACTGTCGATAGATTTTGTTTTTGACAGGTGAACTGTCACCAGTGTCCACATCATGGGTACACCAGTTTGTCTGACCAGGGGTCAAGGAAAAGAGCTTTGCATACTGCTGCAAGACTTGCTTGCAATCAGTCTGCTGTTGGGCAGAGAGGGTGTCTGAAAAGACAACTCCATCTACTTACCCATCTTTTAGGCTGTATGAGAGGAGGTCAGGGAGAGGTTCACTCTCTGTCTCCTGATCCTCATCATTCACCATCAGCATGGTGATGTCAGCCCTGTCATGAAAGAGCTTTAGGCGGTTCACATGGATAACCCTTTTGGGTTTCCTGCTTGTGCCCAGGTCAACCAAGTAGGTGACCTCACTCTTTTTTTCTAGGCTAGGGTAAGGGCCACTCCATCTGTCCTGGAGTGTCCTTGGTGCCACTGGCTCCAAAACCCACACCTTTTGCCCAGGTTGAAAGTCAACCAGTGCAGCTTTTTGGTCATACCAGTGCTTCTTAAGCTCCTGGCTGGCCTCAAGATTTTTGGATGCCTTTTCCGTGTACTCAGCCATTCTGGACCTTAGGCCAAGCACATAGTCCGCAATATCTTGTTTGGGTTCTTGGAGAGGCTTCTCCCAACCCTCTTTTACAAGACAGAGTAGTCCCCTCACAGGATGGCCAAACAGAAGTTCAAAGGGGGAAAACCCTACTCCCTTTTGTGGCACCTCTCTGTAAGCGAAAAGCAGGCCTGGTAAGAGGACATCCCATCTCCTTTTGAGTTTTTCAGGGAGCCCCATAATCATGCCTTTCAATGTCTTGTTGAATCTCTCAACAAGGCCATTGGTTTGTGGGTGATAGGGTGTAGTAAACTTGTACTGCACTCCACACTCTTTCCACATGTGTTTTAGGTAAGCAGACATGAAGTTGGAACCTCTGTCTGAAACCACCTCCGTAGGAAACCCTACTCTGGTGAAGACACCAATGAGGGCCTTGGCTACTGCAGGAGCTGTAGTAGTCCTAAGGGGAATTGCCTCAGGGTACCTAGTGGCATGATCCACTACCACTAGAATGAATTTGTTCCCTGATGCTGTGGGAGGTTCAAGTGGACCCACTATGTCCACACCTACCCTTTCAAAGGGAACCCCCACCACAGGTAGTGGTATCAGGGGGGCCTTTGAGGGGCCACCTGTCTTGCCACTGGCCTGACAGGTGACACAGGAGCTGACGAACCCCTTTACTTTTTGGAGCATCTGGGGCCAGTAAAAGTGTTCCCAAGTCTTGGTTTGGCCCAGATGTCCAGCTAGGGGGATGTCATGAGCTAAAGTTAGGATAAACTCCCTGTACTTCTGAGGCACTACCACTCTCCTAGTGGCTCCAGGTTTGGGGTCTCTGGCCTCAGTGTACAGTAGTCCCTCTTCCCAATAAACTCTTTGGGTACCACTGACATCTCACTTTTCCTGTGCAGCAGCTTGCTGCCTCAGGCTTTCAAGAGTTGGACAGTCCTGCTGTCCAAGGCACAGCTCTTCCCTAGAGGGTTCCCATGGGCCTAAGAGTTCAACCTGGTAGGGGTCAAGCTCCATTGGCTCAGTTCCCTCTGGGGTGTCCAAGTCCTCTCCCTGAGGAGGGGGGTTCTGATCCTTTTGCTGTACAGAAGCTGGTTCCCCAGTCTTCTTACCTTTTCTCTTGGAAGGTTGGGCCATACTTTCAGGCTCCAACACTTCTTTTTCACCCTGTCTCTTGCTCTGTGCTCTTGTTTTTTACACACACCAATTCAGGGATATCCAGCATTGCTGCATGGGTTTTCAGTTCAACCTCAGCCCATGCTGAGATTTCCAGGTCATTGCCAAGCAGACATGCAGCTGATAGCTTTGGAGAGACCACTACCTCATCATCATAGAAACTTTATTCGATCTTTCTTAGTTCAGATCGTAAAAGTACATAAAAAAATACATAAAACAACTATATAAAATCACATCTAATCACAATTAATATCATACAAGGTCCGGGCTCCTCAAGTTTGTGAATCCTTGCCCCCATTAATGCGCCCTTAAGATCATAAAACATACAATAGATTAAAAGGTTACTAAAAAAATGTTAAGAACCACAAGCAATAAAAGATCCCCTAGATTCGTTAATGGGCCGCGTATTTCCTTTTCCGTATGCATGCCCACAAAAATGATGCTACTGCAAAACAGACAAACGGGTTGGATAATGATTTTAAAAAATATAATGCAACCCGACATAAGCGAAAGTTGTGCCTCTTCAAGATCGGTATAATGAATTTCTTTCTTTCCTGAGCGTACAAGCTACAGAAAAATACCAGGTGTAAATCATTTTGAGATGACTTAAGGGCACAAGGACAAGTCAGAATGCTTGAATCTTCTAGCCGGATACCCCAGCATCAATGGCATCAGGTTTAGGCGGAATCTCAACAAGATAAACTGGTGATTTGAGAATTGGACCTCTGCTAAGTAGGATAACTCTCCCTCAACCAGTGGAGGTGTCAATTGATACATCCGGGCCGTCTGCACTCCATAATTCCTCTCCCTGCGTTCATATTGGGCCCTCAGGTTAAAAGTCTCAACCAGTCTATGCTTAGAAAACATTTTGCATGACTTGGAATCTTTAAAAAGATTTATCAGCCCTAAGGCATTGAGTTCCTGCTCGACATAGTTTAACCATCTGATCTTACTATGATGTTCTAGTTTTAATAGGTCGCTAATGATCCTTTGGTTAAGGGGAACAGTGGCCCTATGCCAGATCGATAACCACAGCATAAGTGGAGCCATGCGAATTAAATCGGTAATGTATGGGAGGCCTAGTTGTATATGGGAAACATAATTTCAATAAGATTGTGGCAGGGAGGTTAATGATTTGAAAAATTTATTTTCAATTGTCTGGAGTGTGTCAGTGGGCACCATGCCCCATACACCTGCCCCATATGTCACGGCTGATACCGTCTTAGCATGATAGATCTTTTTTATAGGGTCAAGAGGTTTGCAGTCTAACCTCCTATAAAACGATTTTAATGCTGCTAAACTCCTATCCATAACCCTACCTTCCACCAGGTGTGTCCACGATTGGTTATTATCAAAAAGAACTCCCAAATATGGGAAGGAGTTAACCACCTCGATTTTTATTGAATCCATGTGGAAGTATGGGATTTTATACTTCTTTCCTGCCCCTGCAATTAATATGAAAGACTTTGCCTGATTAACTTTCAAGTCCATTGTATTCATAAAGGCCGCGTACGCTGTAATCAGGCGTTGGAGGCCCAGGCCCGTTCTGGAAAGCAGTACGGCATCATCAGCGTATGCCAAAATGGGGATACGTTGGGAGTCAAAAGTGGGGACGTCCAGAGTTTCACCCATTAGCGACTCCTCCACACCGTTTGTGTAGATTGAAAAAAGGAACAGTGCGAGGACGCAGCCTTGCCTTACCCCTCTTAAGATCTTAAAGGGGCGGGTGCGCTCCCCATACCGAACTGTTGCAGAGGCGTGAGAGTAGAGTTGCCGAATGAAGTCAATAAGGGGCTGTTCAATTCCCATCTCCGCCATAATATTCCAGAGCTTTGGGTGGGACACGCAGTCAAAAGCTGCGGATAAATCCATAAAGGCAAGATAAAGCTCCCCACCCTTGGCTCTGGTATATTTGTCCATAATAAGGGAGAGGTTCAGACCCTGATCAACAGTGCCCTTCCCTTGTTGGAATCCATACTGGGTCTGCATTAAAAGATTCCTGTCCCGCGCCCAGAGTTCAAGTCTAGACAAGAGGAGACAACCCATCAATTTAGCTGTTGTGTCTATAAGGGAGATGGGTCTATAATTTTTAGGATTCCCCTTGTCTCCCTTTTTAGGTCGAGCCTAAAGTAGCGCGCAAGCGCTGCTTCTGGCAAGACTTTATGTAGGGGGTTTGAAAAAGCTGACCAGACGCTCGTGCGTCATGGCCTTTTCCCTGCGGTTACCCGCACGGGCGCCATGTGGTTTCAATTATCGTGCCCTGACACGGGCGCGATAATTAAAACCAGATGTCTCGCTGTGGCGCGCACGCGCACCTCTCGCGTCGCCCCCCCTCCTCCCCGCTCGTGCCTTCAAATGCTTGTTATCTTTTGCAGCTTTATATAGAACGAATTTGGCCCAGGAGCAATAAAGCGCTTTACATGTACACAGATTACATTACACGTAGATTTGTTAGGCGCAGGGAGATTAAGTGATTTCCCCGAATCACAGTACGCGGAGTTGAGGCTGGGAATTGAACCCGGTTCCGCAGTTCCAAGGTTACCCGCTCTGGCCCTTCGGCCACATCTCCTCCTGTTTCCACGACACATCATATTGACTACGCTTTGTGTTGGAAAAATATTTCTAGTATATTTCAAAAGGAATACGCTATTTACTTGGTCTCATATCCTAGTTACCAGTTCGCTTATGTAACAAAACAATATGGGCAAAGGTAGCCTGCTTTTAAAGTAACGCTCGATTGGATAACAGTGCCAGATAATGGCAACATCTAGGATGACTGCTAGTGGCAAATGTATGCCTTGCGATTCACAGAATGAGCAGCTGACTATATAAGAGCATCAGGAGCTCGAGACTCCGCTTGGATGTTTGCTAGCACTTGGTTTACGAAGCGGCAAAATAATAGGGCTGCTGCAGGCTCGAAAAGAACCATAATTCAGCTCGGGACGCGTGTTAGTCATTGGCAGGGCTATGTCTCTGTCTGAAAAAGATTTGGGGGGGGCGGGGGAGCCAATTCTTCCGGCCATAGGCAGAGTGGCTCTAAGAAGGGGTGGAAACACAACAAAAACCACATTAACAAGTAAATGGTCTTTTAAAGACCTGTGAAGTACTCGGGTGCGGCTGCAATTAGACGGTCGCCAGCCCGCAAAGCTGTCTGAGCCCGGGCTGACACACGACGGGGGGGGGGGGGGGCTGAAGCCCGGTGAGCCCAATGGGTGTTGCGCGCCTGGCTGTGCATACCTTTAAGAACATGTTTCATTGAGGCATAGGCTTCATGTCAGTAGCATAGTTACCCGTTATTTGAAATTGCTGCATTGTTTACTAGGAGTGAGCGAATTATCTGTCCTCCTGGATCACAGAGACAACAGTGTGGGAGAGAAGGCTAACAGAGTCAGTAGCATGCTCCTTGCCGGAAAAACGCTTCGACGCCTCGTCGGGTGGTAGTAAGCGCTATATATTAGGCAATTAAAATACAAAACAACGCCGCTTCTGTTGATATTAATACACAATGCTTAATGATCTGCATCGTCTTTTTCTCCTTGGTTCAGACTATATTAATTTTCCTTTGCCCCAGGACCAACTTTCATTTATTCCAGTGTTCTACTCTTTCACCTTTCAGGGCTTCTTTGAGACTATTCAGCCATCGTAACATTGCTGAAGTTGACTTCTGTACCATTCGTTGGAGAGTTCTCTTTATCCACCACATACTTAGCCCTTCCTTCATTAATTTGATTTGGCAAATTTCACGTATGGTTCTGTCCGAACTATACAGAAGCCAAACGTGTTTTTTCTGCGCTGTGTCCGTTACTGAGGGAACAAAAATGAAGTGGTCTGAGCGCTCACTGAGTCTGCGCAGGGAGGCAGTGTCTCAAAGCTTTGACAGATGTGTAGGTCACCCAAAACACATGCGCAGATTGTCAGTTTCCGCGTCTCGCTCGCTTAGTTTTCACTCTGCCGTGTGCTTACCCTTTCCCGATTGCACTGTGGCAAGGGCTTATTGCCGATCCCAGTGTATGCTGTGCATACCTTTAAGAACATGTTTCATTGAGGCATAGGCTTGATTTCAGTAGCATAGTTACCCGTTATTCGAAATTGCTGCATTGGGTTTCTCTGATTTTTAAGTCCAATTTAAGCCTGGTGTTCTTTCACAAGCTATAATTTGGAAGCCTCCGGTCACTTTTTATGGGAATTCAAGATTCTATGAGCCGAACATTCACAGAATGCACAGAGCAGCTCGCACTGAGTCTCAAAGTCAACTCTGGTTTAAATGGTTAATTTTCATATACAGAATACTTTCACAAATCACTAGTGTAGATTTTCTAAAAACCGATTGTACCATTCATTTATCTTTGAAGATGGCGAACCAAATGTAAGGATAGAAGAAACAGTCCCACTTTGCATATTCAGGATCTCATCTGTATGAGAATCACAAACAATTCTTTACGTCGTGCTATTTACACCATCTTCCCTTCATGGTACAGGTAATTGTCTGATTACCACACTCCGCAATCAACAGCATCTGCAGCCATCTAGATTTGCTATACACTTCTGCCCTGCTCGCAGTCCCAAGTCATATGCTGTCGGAATGTTTTTCTTCAGCTAGGAAAAAACATCCCCTCAGCTCCCTATGCTGGGGCACAGAAGTCTGTGTGTTTCAATAATGGGAAGTG
Organism: Calotriton arnoldi; assembly: GCA_963921515.1. NCBI lineage: Eukaryota > Metazoa > Chordata > Amphibia > Caudata > Salamandridae > Calotriton > Calotriton arnoldi. Next base: position 2,011,357 of record CAWUFW010001518.1, read on the forward strand.
TAGAAATTAAGGCAGTTGCCGGAGAATTGTATGACGTCTCCGAGCACAGGTTGGGAGCATTATTCAGTAGCAGAGTTAACAGGTCTACAAACAAGCATGGGCATAGCCAACAGGTCTCGCCTTTGGGACCTTATAAGTGTTTAACCATGCAACAGTTAATGTTGTTGCACCAAGGATATTGCGCTGCATAACTAAATACTTATAAGGTCCCAAAAGCGAGACCTATTGGCTATGCCAATGCTTGTTATGAATAGGGACTATTATGCTCGTTCTCCACGAAGGAGGTGGGCCTATTTGCGCAATCTTATTAAAAACATTTGTCAACAGGGGGACCCAAAGATCTTGATCCTCCTGAAAAAAATCTATAGGGACCCCATCTGGGCCCGGCGCTTTCCCAGTGCTGCATGCATCTAAGCCACACTTTACCTCTAAAAGAGAGAACACTAATTTTTCCTGAGAGTTAGACCCTATTGGATTGAGAAGGCTGGGCGGGGTGTCAGTAAGGGAAAAAATATTTGAATAATGTGCCACCCAATCGTCTTCACCTACATGAGACTCTAATGTAGGGTCTCCTTGCGTCTTGAAGTAGGGTGCGTTAATCGCGTCCCAGAACTCTTTACTATTTCCTGATTCTGAGGCCTCCTTTAATCTTGCCCAAATCTCCTCCCTTAGTACCCTTTCCCTAGACCTTCTTGCCAATTTAAACTCCCTGCGCAAAGATGCAATTAATATTGGATCTCGAGGTTGTGTCCTGAGTGCAATTACCAAGGCCTTTCTTGATTTTGAACAGGGTGTATCAAACCAGCCCTTTGCCCTTTTGGGTTTATACCGTGTTAGCGCGCTACTTATGTTTTCTAGGATTTTCGTAAACCCTAGTAACATTACGCGGGGAGAGATATTCAAATCCAGGCAGGTTTCGATATTGTTAAGAGTTGCTCACCATTTCAAAAAGAAATTTGGGTCTATCAATTTGAGCCCACTTTAATTGGTAGCCATTTCTTCTTGCTACAAATGGTGGATCTACTTCCTGTTGAGTGGGCACTGCTCTGAAGACAGACCGAAACTCGCAGTTTAAAATGGCATGATCGCTAAAAGTCGTGAATTGGGCATCAACGTTGGTACAGCTCTCGTTAAGAGGGTTTGAGACCAGGATAAAATCTATAGTTGTTTCATAATCAGACCGTCAAAAGGTTTTTAACAGGGAGTCCGAGAGGGGGGAATGCTTATTCACAGTCACCAAATTCCTGGCCGATAGTACTCGGTTAAGACTATTACCATAGGTACAGTGGGAGAAGTGACATATCGGGTTGCCCATAAGGTCCACCAAACCACATACATTCTCTAGGTTGTATTTACAAGGGTGAATGTTAAAATCTCCCAGCCATATAACGTGTATGGGTTCCTTTATCCTTTGTAGTATGTCATCCAATTCCCTATTTACTTCATCTACGGCCAGGTACATATTAGGCCCGAAGTTATTATTGTAGAAGTTTATTAGAAGCCATATGCCTTGTTTAGCCATCTCAAGTATAAGGATGTGGAAAAGCTGGCTCTTATCTTCAAACTTCTTTATTTTCAGGGCCGACGTATTTGGGATCAGTGTTAACAAGCCCCCCTGATGACGACGGAACTGCCCTGGTTTGAAAAGAGCGGTAACCATTTACAAAAATCGCGTCTGTTGCACAGGTTTCTTGGAAGGAAATTAAATCACATTTCTGCCAAGTTTTTGCCCGCTGGTCGTCACCCAGCTCATTTGTTATGCCCGCTACATTCCAAGATGCTATTAGAAATGTGCTAGCCTGGCTCGACTTCTGCTCAGAGGATCTAGGGTACTCAGTGATGTCAGGTAGTACAGCTTGTAATAAGGAAGGCCCCTCGGCTGGCCTTGGGGGCTGTCAATCGCAGAGGTCCATACCTGAGAGGGGGGCAAATCTATTCGAGATGGATATGCCCAGATTTCCCAGAGGGGTAAGATTTGTATGGCCCTCCCTGTAATACGGTGTTGGTTCCAGAGCTATATGATGGAAAGGAGTATAAAAATGACTAAGAGGGAATGCTGCGATCTGGGTGCCCCTAGGTGGTGCTCTGTGTAAGTGAAACAAAAGCGATCTTAATATTGATGAGTTATTAAAATTGAGTACCACACAATCACCTTCCAGATTTTTTTGGGTCGGTCCCACCCACCTTACCCATCTTGCCGTGATAATTTGGCTGGCAAGGCGTGATCCCCCCCCCCTTATCAGGCCTGTTGTATGGATAGTCAGCCAATGAAGAGATTTATCAATTAACTGAATTGTAGATTCAAACTGACCTTCCCTCAAAATGGGAACATTTCCAAGAACTAATACGAGGGGAGACGCTGACGGTGGTAAGTGCAGCGATTCAGACCTGGTATGGGCCTGGCCCACAATAGTTTCCCCCTGGTTTAAGATGTCAACATTGGCCCCCACAGTTTTAGTAAACTGTAAGTTACTTAAGGGCCTATCTGAGGTATTACTAGGAATAAGGAGGGAAGTAGTTGTAAGTTCCCTTGAGTTAGAGGAATTGCCAGTCCTTTGCACTAAACTAGTTTGCCCCTGCGGGGGAAGGGATGGAGCAGGAGTACTCAGGTTCTTGTTTCGACAATGTTCCTGATGGGCTGGCCGAGAGGAGTAATCTCCTACAGTCTTCGATACTCCTAGGGCTTTCTCCGTCTCGCGGTAAGTCCTTTGCCCTTCTTCCAGTCCCACGCTGGAATGTGATATATGGATATGACCCTGTGTGCCCAGACCCTCTAGTTTGGCCAGTCTCTCTTCAATTTCTGATAGCTTGAGCTGCAAATGTGTTAGTGACGGCATAACCAAGGTCTCCATTTGTTTCCAAAACTCTTCTCCGCCCATCTGGGAGGGCAACGTTGCCTGGTCAGAAGCCAATGGAGCAGGACATAACCCCTGTGCAGAATCTCCGTGCCCTTTGTGTTTTGTAATATCTGAAAGAGACACGTTAGTGACAGATTCCTTACCTTAGAATATCCCCAGGCGTCAGGCTGGATCCGGAAAGTTTTTGCGTAGCAGTACCCTTGCGCGTCGGTAGGCGGCGTCGTGCGGCTCCGCGTCCGTCGTCGGCGTCGTGATCGCCGGGATGACGTCGCGGGCAGTACTTAGGCGCCGCCCCTGCGCGTTGACGTCAGTTCTTCTTTTTCCGCGCCAGCAAGCGCAGATCCGGGAAGAGCAGTGCCCTGGTCATTTTTTGACCATACTTTTTGGTGAATTTTTCACTGTTTTTCTCTTCAAGGTGTCGTAGGGATGCCCGGTTTCAAACGTTGCGGCGCCTGTGCTCGGATGATGTCCGTCACCGACCCGCATTGGGAGTGTCTCTTCTGCCTCGGCCGAGGCCACGACACGGAGTCTTGTACCGACTGCCAGGCCCTCAACCCGAAAGCTTTGCGAGAGCGGTCTCGAAAGCTCCTCGAGGCCCGGCATTCGGCTCCGCGGAAGCCCCGGTTGCGTGAGAGGTCCAGGGGTCGATCGCGGAGTCCACACCGGTCGTCGGCATCGAAGTCTTCTTCGTCCGGTAAGTCGAAACATAAAAAGTCCAAAAAGCATCATCGCTCTAGGACTTCGCCTCGCCGGTCTCGCGACTCGGCTGAGGCCCCTCCCGGCACCGTCCCCGCGGCCCCGGACATGCCTGTGGAGTCGCCCCCGCAATACCCGCCCTTCCCGGGTTCGGGGGCGGATCCGGCCAAAGTGCAGGAATTCCTGTCGGCCATGGCCCGCCTCTTCGGGCCTCCAGGTCCCTCCGGTGCGCCTTCGGGCCCCGCGGGCCCTGATGGGGTTGCTCCGGCGTCGCCGACGGCTCCGGCCCCGGCATCGCCCGTGCCTCCAGCCTTGATCCCGGCTCCGGCTTCGGCCCCGGCCTCGATCCCGGCTCCGCAACCCCCATCGACGCCGGTCGACCTAACGACACCTCCGCCGGCGCCGATGTCTCCGGTGCCGTTCTCGACGCCGCCTGGGGCTCCGGGCGGCGTCGTTCCCCAGTTCCTTCCGGCTCCGGACATGGACCCGGACCGACGTCGCTCGACGCCGGTTCCGGCGCCGATGAGACCTTGGGTCCCAAATGTCCCTCCTCCCCCTTATTTTGAACCTGAGGAGGACCAGGAGGACTGGGAGGGGTCTGATGACCCTCTGACACAACAGTGTCAGTACGATGAGGACTGGACAGAGGGTCTAGGGGATGCCAGTGGTCTAGATACTTCCCCTGACACTGGCATGCTGTCTCCTCCCGTGGCTACGGAGGAGGGAGCCAATTTTGCAACGGTGTTGCGTAGGGCGGCTGGAGCCTTACATCTCCAACTCCCTGCTGTGGCGGTCAAGGTTAATCTCTTGACAGAGATGCTTCAGCCGGCAGCCTCCTCTACGGAGACTGTGCTGCCGTTTAACGACGCCCTCACTGACGTTCTTTTGGGCGCCTGGTCCAAGCCCAACACAGGGGCTCCTGTGGATAGGAACGTGTCCCGACGCCATCGCCCAGCTCCGGGCGACCCCCTGTTTCTCTCTGTCCACCCCACCCCTGAGAGCTTGGTTGTCCAAGCCTCCGCTTCCCAAACCGCCTTCCCTACCGCCCCTCCGGATAGGGAATCCAAACGCCTGGATCAATTTGGGAAGAAGGGTTTTTCTTCCTCCAGTGCTGGCTTGCGGTCCATCAACACCGCTTGCCTTTTGGGCCGATATACCCACTCCTTGTGGGATTCAGTGGCGAATGTTTTGCCCCAGTGTTCTGAGGAGGTCCAGACACTGCTTTCCCGCGCCATTGCGGAAGGAAGGGATGCGGCCAAATACACAATCCGATGTGGCCTTGATACCGCCGACTCGCTGGGCAGGTCTATTGCAACGACGGTGGCGCTACGACGCCACGCCTGGCTGAGAACCACTGGTTTTTCAGGGGATGTCCAGAATACTCTCATGGACATGCCCTTTGATGGAGTCGGTCTTTTTGGGTCCAAAGCAGACCATGCGTTGGAGCGCTTTAAGGACTCACGGGCTACTGCAAAGTCCCTGGGCCTTTCTGCTACACGCCCTCCGCTGACTTCTGCTTTTCGCCCCTATCGTGGCCACGGTAGGGGCGCCCCTTCACGTCAGCAGCCCAGCCACCGGCCCGCGCAGCAGGCGTCTTCGCGTGGCCGAGGACGTGGATTCCGCCGTGGCGGATCGGGCAACCAGCGTGCGGGTCAGGCCACCACCTCCAACCCGTCCGCGGCCTCCAAACCCTCCTAGTCCCTCCTTTCAGGTGCACAGCACGCCAGTAGAGGGCAGGGTCCGCCATCACCTTCCCCACTGGCGTACCATCACCTCGGACAGGTGGGTCTTGGACATTGTCCGAAGGGGCTACTCCCTCCCCTTCGAGTCCACCCCCCAGCCATGCCACCTCAATTCCACCGCATGTCAGGGGATCACTTGGTACTTCTGCAGAAGGAAGTCACGGCCCTCTTGGCCAAGAGGGCCATCGAGCATGTTCTGACCCCAGAAGTAGGGCGTGGTTGCTACTCCCACTACTTCCTGGTGCCCAAAAAGGACAAGGAGGACATGCGTCCTATCTTGGACCTCCGGAACGTCAATCGCTTCCTCCGGAAGGAGAAGTTCAAGATGCTCACCCTAGCTCAGGTCTTGACTGCCCTCGACCCTGGAGACTGGTTGGTAGCGTTGGACTTGCAGGACGCATATTTCCACATCCCCGTCCTGCCGGCCCACCGGCGTTACCTTCGGTTCACGGTAGGCCTCGAGCATTTTCAGTTCACCGTGCTCCCCTTTGGCCTTACCAGTGCCCCTCGGGTGTTCACGAAAGTGATGGCGGTGGTCGCAGCTCATCTGCGCCGGGCAGGGGTTTCAGTCTTCCCCTACCTCGACGACTGGCTGCTGAAGGCGGGCTCGTCCCAGGCAGTCGTCTCCCACCTCCAGACTACGGCCGAACTCCTGCACTCGCTGGGGTTCTCCATCAATGTGCCGAAGTCGCATCTGATTCCTTCTCCACAGCTCCTTTTCATCGGAGCAGTTCTGGACACGACGCAGTTTCGGGCCTATCCTCCCGAACGGCGAGTCCGGGATATTCAGGCTATGATTCCGATCTTTCAGCCTTTATCCTGGGTTTCGGTACGGATGACCCTGAGGCTGCTGGGCCTCATGGCCTCCTGCTGGTCAATCATGCCAGATGGCATATGCGGGCTCTGCAGTGGGACCTGAAGTTCCAGTGGGCGCAGCACCAGGGCAACCTGTCCGATCACGTCCAGATCTCGGAGGGGACTGCAAAACAGTTGCAGTGGTGGCTCTCGAACCGGCAATGGGTCATGGGCAGATCCCTCTCCCTTCCCCAGCCAGAGCACACAGTTGTGACGGACGCGTCCCTTCTGGGATGGGGCGGTCACATGGGAGAGGCGGAGATCAGAGGCCTCTGGTCTCCGGCGGAGTCCCCGCTCCATATCAACCTTCTGGAGCTCCGGGCGATCCGACTTGCACTCAAGGCATTCCTTCCCTCTGTCAAAGGGAAGGTAGTGCAGGTGTTCACAGACAACACCACCGCCATGTGGTACTGCAACAAACAAGGCGGGGTGGGGTCGTGGACCCTTTGTCAGGAGGCTCTGCGCCTCTGGACATGGCTGGAACATCAGGGCATGTTCCTGATGGTTCAACACCTGGCAGGTTCACTGAACGCCAGGGCGGACGAACTCAGCCGCAGGTGCATGATGGATCACGAATGGCGTCTTCACTCGGAAGTGGCGCAAGGACTCTTTCTACAGTGGGGAGAGCCTTGGTTAGATCTATTCGCCACTGAAGAAAACGCGCAATGTCATCAGTTCTGCGCGTTGGAATTTCCAAGGCGGCACTCGCTCGGCGACGCTTTTCGTCACGAGTGGAGTTGCGGTCTATTGTACGCCTTTCCGCCTATACCACTTCTACCCAGAGTGTTGAAGAAGATTCGGCACGACCGGGCCCAAGTCATTCTTGTGGCTCCGGACTGGGCTCGAAGAGTTTGGTATCCCGAGCTACTCAATATGAGCGTAGATCCCCCGATCCGTCTGCCTCTTCGGGAGGATCTTCTGTCGCAGCAGCAGGGGACGGTCCTCCACCCGAACCTGTCCAGTCTACACCTGCTTGCGTGGAGATTGAGCGGCGGTAGTTGATTCCTTTCGACTTGCCTCCCGAAGTTTGTGATGTGATTCTGGCAGCCAGGCGTCCCTCCACTAAGGTGGTATACGCCTGCAGGTGGAACAAATTTGTGGCATGGTGCACAGCAAAGGCTGTGAATCCCCTTTCTGCCCCTCTTTCTGAGGTCCTTCTGTTCCTTCTCTCTCTGGCCCAACAGGGTTCTGCCCTGGGTACCATCAAGGGTTATCTTTGTGCTATCTCGGCCTTCCTCAGGCTCCCTGATCAGCCCTCCCTTTTCAAGTCCCCTGTTGTTAACAGGTTCTTAAAAGGCATTACTCACCTCTTCCCTCCTGTTCCGTTTGTGATGCCTCAGTGGGACTTGAACTTGGTTCTTACCTTTTTAATGTGCGCTCCCTTTGAGCCTCTACATAACTGTCCTCTTCGTCTTCTGACTCTGAAGACAGCCTTTCTGGTGGCCATCACCTCCGCTCGGCGGGTGAGTGAGCTCCAGGCTCTGTCTTGCAAACCTCCCTTTCTGTCTGTTCATCCAGACAAGGTTGTTCTTCGGACGCGTCCGTCCTTCTTGCCAAAGGTGGTTACTGCTTTCCACATTGGGCAGACCATCACTTTGCCCACCTTCTTTCCGCCTCCGCATCCTTCCAGAGAGGAAGAGAGGCTCCACCGTCTGGACCCAAAACGTGCGCTCTCCTTCTATATTGACCGCACAAAACACTTCCGGGTGGATGACCAGCTCTTTGTTGGCTACGTGGGCGCCAAAAAGGTCGGGCGGTGCACAAGAGGACCATCTCCCGCTGGGTTACCTTGTGCATCAAGACCTGCTATTCTTTGGCTAAGAAGGAGCCTCCTGTTGGGCTGCGTGCCCATTCCACCAGGGCAACGGCTGCTACCACGGCCTTGGGCCGCGGTGTTCCGCTGCCGGTTATCTGTCAGGCAGCTACGTGGGCCTCGCTGCACACGTTTACAAAGCATTACTGCCTTGACAGTCAGGTCCGGAGGGACGGCTTCTTTGGCCGTTCTGTCCTCCAGGACTTCCTTTTCTGATCTTTGTTCGCAGACCCACCACCGGGGTTGGTATTGCTGGGGTATCTATTCTAAGGTAAGGAATCTGTCACTAACGTGTCTCTTTCAGATGCACAAGTTACTAACTTGTGTAACGATATATCTGTAAGAGACAGTAGTTAGTGACAGATTCCCTACCGCCCACGCATCCTCCCCGTTCTGCGAACTGATTTCTAGGGTTAAGGACATCCCTTTCAGGGCCCTAGTATTTTTCAGACACCTATGTCAGCTTTTTGCATGGCTCTGCGTTCCTGGCACGGAAAGTCGTGTACAGAACTGACGTCAGCGCGCAGGGGCGGCGCCTAAGTACTGCCCGTGACGTCATCCCGGCGATCACGACGCCGACGACGGACACGGAGCCGCACGACGCCGCCTACCGACGCGCAAGGGTACTGCTACGCAAAAACTTTCCGGATCCAGCCTGACGCCTGGGGATATTCTAAGGTAAGGAATCTGTCACTAACTACTGTCTCTTACAGATATATCGTTACACAAGTTAGTAACTTGTGCTTTAGCAGATCGAGACCCTTTCGTTGGTTTAGGTTTTTGTGGCCCCGCGCCCCTCCTTCCCTTTCCTGGTGGTTCACTCATAAGATCATCATTATGCGGCTTGGTAGCCCTGTCCGTTATTCCTATACTGGGCCCATTTGGAATATCAGAGGGGATAGGGACATCCAAATCTGATGGAGGGTGAAGCGACGGCAGGCTTTTCACAGAGGTAGGAGATATTTGCGGGATGCTGGTCGGGTTGTAAGTGCCTAACGATGAGCGTCTCTGCAACGTGAGCGGATCGAGTGAAAGTCGCCGCTCTGTTAACTCAATCTCATGGGTAAGCATTGATTCTGCCCGTGTGATAAAAATTCAGTGTGCCCGCCACTCCGGTACGATCAGGACGGCCCTTGCGCTTGCTCATTTTTGCTACCTAAATATCTTAAATAGGTGCTTTGGGAGAATATTAGTGACCGTTTAAAGAAATCAGTAACACAGTACCTGAAAGTTAGAAGTTCACTCTCCGTTGGACCAGATGTTAGTGGGGGGGCCCAGCCCAGCCTCCTCTGGGCTCCGACGGGCGTGGACGGGCCTGCCCTCGGCCCAGGCTTTGCCTGCGCGCGTCCCACGCCGCGGGACTCTCGGCGCGCTTTTAAGCGCGTTGGCTGGTGGCAAAGGCTGCTGGGACTCCGAGTCCCCCGGAGGCAGAAGGTTACTCCCAGCGGTGGCGGTAAATCTGAACAGGCTGTGGCTACAATGTAGCAGGACTCCCGGCGCGCTTTTAAGCACGTTGGCTGGTGGCAAAGTCTGCTGGGACTCCGAGTCCCCCGGAGGCAGAAGGTTACTCCCAGCGGCGGCGGTAAATCTGAACAGGCTGTGGCTACCTGTTTCAGGCCAGTAAACCCCCCCCCCCAGTCTAATGTCACCATAGCCATTGCATGGTTAGTGGTAACACTGTCAGCATTGGTGACTGGGTAAGTTCTCCCAATCAGGTATTGCTCAGGGGAAAACAGTGTATCTCTCACCATAGTGACACTGGCACCTGTATCCCTCAGAGCTTCTATCCTAGTTCCATTTATCCAAGGGTATTGCAAGTATTTTTTTAAGTTGGGTGGCCACACAGCTACAGTGGCAAACTCAACTTCCCCTTCTGAAACTAGAACTGCTTCAGTGTGCAACCCGATTTGCTCTTGGCACACTGTTGATCCCATCTGGAGACTTGCTACACCAGGAGTAGCTGTAGTAGGACTAGGGGCTCTCTTTGTTGGGCAAGCAGCATCTCCAGTTAAGTGTCCCAACTTCTTACAGTTGTTACACCAGGCCTTTAAAGGATCAACGTTCTTTCCCCTGTACCTATTATTGGACTGGGAAGAGTTTTGGGACCCAACCCCCTGTGCAGGTTTTTGGGGCCCTTTTGAAGACTCAGGCTTTTTATCTTGGGGATTCTCACCACCTTTCCCCTGGGGAGGTTTTGTAACCCCTTTCTTTTGGTCACCCCCAGTGGTTGTTTTTGTCACCCTTGTCTTGACCCAGTGGTCTGCCTTCTTTCCCAATTCTTGGGGAGAAATTAGACCTAGGTCTACCAAATGCTGATGTAACTTTTCATTAGTGCAATTACTTAAAATATGTTCTTTCATAAACAGATTGTAAAGTCCATTGAAATCATGCACATTGTGTCCAGTTAACCAACCATTTAATGTTTTAACTGAGTAGTCTACAAAGTCAATACAGGATTGGTTTTGGGTTTTGTGAGCCCCCCTGAATCTAATTCTATATTCCTCAGTTGTGAGTCCAAATCCCTCAATCAGAGTTCTCTTCATGAGGTCATAATCTGCCCCAGAAAGGGTCAGGAGTCTGTCTCTGCAGTTACCAGAGAACAGTTCCCAAAGGAGTGACCCCCAGTGTGACTTCTTCACTTTTCTCATTTCACAAGCCCTCTTAAAGGCTGGGAACCATTTTGTGATATCATCACTCTCTTCATATTTAGGGACAATCCCTTTGGGGATTTTAGGATCATAAGATTGCTCTTTATCCTTATTAAGTAAATTGCTGCCACCATTGATGGGTGCTAGGCCCATCTCTGCTCTCTCTCTTTCTAGAGCCAGTAACCTGGTCTCTAGATCCAGTCTTTTGGTCAGCCTTGCTAAAAGGCTGTCCTCCTCATTGAGGCTGTCCTCAATGTCCTCAGTGGTACCTGATCCACCTGTGTGGGATCTAGGTACTTAGAGGTTGATTCTTGGAGTCAAGGGTACTTGAACCCTTTTCTCCCTAAGAAGTGGAGGGGGTTGATCTACCAGGTCATCCCTTTCCCCTCCTTCCTCATCTGACTGGTCTTCACCATCTTCAGATGGGTGGTCCTTAGCATTCCCAGCCAACAGCTCCTGGAGCTTTTGTTTGGTAGGATGGGACCCCATGGTTATGTTTTTAAGTTTACAGAGGGACCTTACCTCCTTGAAAGACAAGGCGGGGTCAAGCTCCTCAACCATGTCCTCTATGGCATTGTGGTTATTCTCACTAACAGCTGGGTTCTTGTTTTGAGACATTGCTAAAAATAAATTCTAACCCCTCTAACCCTAGCTAAAGTGACTTTTGGTTTTCTAAAATTCTAAAGGGACTTAACCAAGGCCCTAACAAGACTTTTAGCAATTTTGCAAAAAATTGCCAATTTGAAAAATCAGAATTCAACTTAAGAGTTCTGCCGTGTGATCAGGTGGTAACCAAGTAGTTCAACAAATGCAAAGTTGTATATCCCACCGCTGATCCATCAATGTAGGAAGCTGGCTCTGTATATACTATACCAAAGTGAGATATAGTGTGCACAGGGCCCAGTGGAACCCCAAAGGTAGGCAGAGGTAAAGTTAGATAGCACCTCACTCTCTATTTGTGGTAGTGTGGTCGAGCAGTAAGGCAGTATCAGAGGACAGTGTTAAGCATTTGTTGTACACACTCAGTCAGCAAATGAATTCACACATTCAAAGACTGAACTTCAGATCAATTGTTTTTGTATGAAAATATTTTTTTAGTTATTTTATTTTCTAGAACTAAGCAAGCCTGGCACAGGTAAGCAATAAATACTTTACAGTAGTAATGCAGTTTGAATTGAAATGGTATATGCACTTTGTTTTGACTTACAGGATGGTTGCAGAGAAATGCAATACAGTACATAGACTTGAATGGGCTTTTCAGTAAAATACCAGGTAAGTTACTTTTGAGATTACTTTTCTTACTCCGAGTAGTATGCCTGGTTACTACTCCGGGACATTTCCTGTAAACAGGTAAGTAAAATCGTTTTGGTTAAATAGTACAATTTTAAAGAATTTCTTTAGGTTTTCAAACTCCACACTAAAAACTTTTCCAAGAAAAACAGTCAATGTTATCCTATGGAGGAAAATAGTGTTATCGGTTTTGAGGTAAGTATTTGGTAGTGGGAGTTGAGGTTCTGGGGGCAGACTCAGGGGCCCCCCAGGGTCAAGGATGCACTCTAGTTACACCCTCAGCGGCACTAGGGCGGCCGGGAGCAGAGTGCTGAGGCCCAATGTTATACAATGGGGGATAGAGGGCCTCCGGTTGGTGGCTTCTGACGAGCAGGCCACTTGGGTGTGGGAGCAAAGCTCCTGGACTTTAGCTCAGGGCAAATGGGGAAACAAAGTAGCACCAAAGGTGCACCCTCAGCGGCACTAGGGCGGCCGGGTGCAGGGTGCTGTTTCGACGTCGGACGCCCTGTTGTTTTCAATGGGGAACCTCCGGTTTGCAAAGGCACTGCAGGCTTGGGGATGAAGGTCTTCTGGGTGCGACCACCACTTCGAGAGGTAAGTTGGGAAGTTAGGGGTTGGTTAGGCACAGTCGGTTTGGGCACCCAAGGCTGTAGGGCGTCGGGTGAAGGGGTGCCTTTCGGGGTCAGATCTTCTTACCACCTCCTGGGGGACCTTCCGGATTAAGGATGCAGGCGTCGGCTGGAGGCTTGAGGCAGGTCAGGGATCGCCGGATCTCGGGTGAGGATCGCTAGGGGGACCTCCTCGTGGTGTTTGCCCACTCGAGCTCGGGCCGTGGACGGCGGGTGCAGAGTGGGGCGGATTCGCGGTCTCCGGCCGGAACCAGAGGTTGCAGATGAACAAATCCGGTGTTCACGGGAGACACAGTCTTTGTAGTTGAAGGCAGGCAGGTCCTCCGGGGTTTTCGAGGTTGCTGGCTGCAGGACACACTGGGATTTCGCAGGAGCAGGTTCGAGGTGGAGACAGGCCGGTAAGGCTGGGGCCAAGTTATTGGGCGTCTTCCTCTTGTTAGCTGCTGCACGGCTGTTCGGTCCTTCTTCTTCTTCCCCTTGTAGTTTCTTCTTGGCTGAGGAAGCATGGTTCAGGGGTGCCCCTAAATACTAGATTTAGGGGCGTTACAGGTAGGTAAAAGGCAGGGACCAATGGGTCATCCCTGGGGATGGTACACCCCCTATTATGCCACCCTCCAGTGGGAGGGGGGCATGAGCCTGTCCATGGTTGGCTGAGTCCCCCCATCGGCAAGATGGCGGGGACTGAGAGTTGTGCTTCACCTCGCCTCCCCCATCTGAGGGGTGGAGTTGGGAGAGGTGGGCACACCTCTCTTCCTCACTTGTGTTTCCCGCCGGTTCTCCCGCCCAAAGTGGGGGTCAGAACCAGTGAGGACCAGTTGCTGAAAGCAGGAAGTGGCCTGGGGAAGCTCACAAAGGCAGCAAGCCGTTGAAGCTTCCCCTTCGTGAACCCTGCCCATCCTGGGGGAGGAGGCTTGGCACCTCGTCCCAGGATGTGCATTGTTTCAGGCCCCAGAGAGCAGCAGGCTCTCGACCCAGGGGTCCAGAAACATGTCTGGTGGTGGCAGCTGAAAGCAGCCACTCAGCCTGGACACCAGTGGTGGGTTAGTTTTCAGGGGGCATCTCTAAGATGCCCTCTGGGTGCATTTTTCATTAAATCCCACTCTGGCATCAGTGTGGGTTTAATGTGCTGAGAAGTTTGATACCAAACTTCTCAGTCTTCAGTGTAGCCATTATGGTACTGTGGAGTTCGTAGTAACAAACTCCCAGCACCATATACTCTTAATGGCAGCACTGCACTTACAATGTCTAAGAATGGACTTAGACACTGTAGGGGTACAGGGCTCATGCATCTGTACCCTCACCACTGGTATAGTGCACCCAGCTATATGGGTGACTGATCTATGCCAGGGCAGTAGATTGTAGATATGGCACACAGAGATGTGTGCCATGACGGCTCTTCATTTTGTTCTGCACCAAAAATCACGCTCAAGGAGCCGAGGAAGAAGAACAACATATCTCCGTGTCCGAATCCGACTCCAACATGGAAGAAGAGGAGCAGGTTACTCCGGCGCAACGTACCGTGAGTAAAGATACCCCCTTGGCCCCTCAACAGACAAAGAAAAAGACCCCGGTCCCTCCTCTGCCTTCGGGCCAAGGTCGGCACCGACAAAATGTTTCGGACGCCCCACCCCCGGGCCCGGCACCGAAACAAAAAGAAAAGCCTTCCGGCTCGGGCTCGAGTCGACCCCATATCGGTGCCCAACCAACACCATCGGCACCGAAAGCCAAACCGAAACATCTCTCGGTGCCAATCCCACCGGGATCGAAAAATCCACCTTCGGCACCGAAAGCTTCAGAACCGAAACCTTCAACGCCAAAACCGGCGAGTAAGGACAAAGACACTCCGTCTAAAGAGCCTCGGCCTGATGCCCTGCCGTCGGATCGGAAGCAGAAAAAGCTGGTGATAAACCCAGAAACAGGACATATCCACGCCACCCTTCCAAAAAAAACGGAAAATAGACCAGCTAGAGGATTACCACATTCCTCTCAAAAGGAAAAGTGTGGGTACTAACCCTTCTCCACCTTACATTCCACCTCCTTCTCCTACTGATCCCAACTTACTGATCACACCCACAAATTCACCACCACTATCACCTGACCCACAGGATGTCGGGGATGGGGATGAGGATCAAGATAGGCCACAGGACACTGACCCCTGGGAGGAATATCACACTGACCCAAACATGGATAATGACCCTGATCTATATCCGTCCAGACCCTCGCCACCTGATGATAACGTCGGATATATTGAGCTACTTAACAGAGCTGCTCAATATCATAGGGTGGAGCTACATAAGGAACCATTAGAAGAGGACTTTCTATTTGAGACCCTAAGTTCCACTCAAAAAACCACTCATACACTGCCAATGCTTAAAGGGATGTTAAAGCATACAGATGAAATATTCAAAGACCCTGTGAGTTCAAGAATAATTACACCTATGGTGGAGAAAAAGTATAAACCTGCACCTATTGACCCCACTTACATCAAAGGTCAGTTTCCCTTAGACTCTCTTGTGGTTTCCAATGCACGCAAGAGAGCTAACTTACAGTCCACAGGTGAGGCCCCTCCTCCTGACAAGGAGTCCAAGCTCATTGATGCCTCGGGCAAAAGAATAGCTGCCCAAGCGGCCAATCATTGGCGCATTGCTAATACACAAGCTTTGTTGGCCTGGTACGATAGGGCTCATTACGATGAGCTAGAAAAGCTCATGCAATTTCTCCCTGACGAGCATAAGGCTAGGGCTAATGATCTTATCCAGGAAGGTAAACGCATTACTAATACTTCCATCAGATGTGCCCTAGACGCAGCAGACACGGCAGCTCATGCAGTAAAAACTAGCGTACTGCTACGCAGACATGCTTGGTTGAGAATCTCAGGATTCAAGCCTGAGGTGCAAGCCTCCATTCTCAATGAACCATTTGATAAAGAACATCTCTTTGGCCCAACAGTTGATACCTCGCTGGAGAAAATGAAAAAAGACACAGAGGTAGCAAAGTCCATGGGGGCTTTGCAGTCATCTACAAATAAGGGTTCCTTTTGTCGCTCCTTTTACAGGGGTGGTTCCAAGACTGTATCCACAGAAACTCCCTCCACCTCTTACAAGGGTAATAACCAATCACCCTCATCAAGAGGCTATTTTCGAGGGGGTTTTAGAGGAAACAACGGAAAGGGAAGAGGCAGAGGCAACTCCACACGTACTTCCCCTGCAAACAAACAGTGACTTCCTTCAGGTACCCCCGATCATTCCACTCCTGTCGTGGGACGTCTCTCTCAATTCCTACCTGTCTGGAATTCAATCACCTCAGACAAGTGGGTACTACAAATTATCCAATATGGTTACTGCCTGGAGCTTACAGACATTCCCCCAAATATTCCTCCAAGAACACATACAATGTCACAAGAACATATCACCCTCCTCAAAGAGGAGGTTCTCTCCCTGTTGTGGAGAGGTGTGGTGCAGCGGCCAGGGCAGCTGACTTCGGAGCACAGGGTTCACGGTTCGATCCCCGGCTCCGGCGGCAGCTCAGCTCAGCACCATGTGACTCTGGGCAATAGCTCACTTAATTTCCACGACGGCCCCCAGCGCCTTGAGAAGCGTAAGGGTGAGTAGCTGCGCTATATAAAAAAAAAACGGACTTACTGTTGGAAAAACATGCTATAGAGCTATTCCCCTTACAATACTAAGGGTCCAGGGTATACTCCCTGTACTTCTTAATTCCCAAAAAAGATGGTTCACTCAGGCCGATACTAGACCTCAGAGAATTAAATCTATACATTCAGTTGGACCATTTTCACATGGTCACACTTCAGCAAGTGCTCCCACTACTTCAACAAGGCAACTTTCTATCCACTCTGGACTTAAAGGACGCCTATTTCCATATTCCCATACACCCTGCTCACCTCAAATACCTCAGGTTCGTGGTAGAGGGTCAGCATTATCAATTCAAGGTCCTCCCATTCGGAGTAACTACCGCACCCAGGGTTTTCACAAAGTGCTTGGCAGTAGTCGCAGCTCGTCTACGAAGACAACAAATTCACGTTTTCCCCTACCTAGACGACTGGCTCATAAAAGCCAGCTCGCAACAAAGCTGCCTACGTCACACTCAAAAAACTGTGCAACTACTCCATGAACTTTGGTTCACCGTAAACCTGACCAAGTCTCATCTACAACCATCCAACATACAGGAGTATCTAGGAGCCACAATAAACACTCAAAAAGCTCTAGCGTGTCCCAAACCCAGCCAGAATCCGCAACATGCAGACTCTAATCTCTCAGTTTCGGCCCCACCACGTTTCTTATTAATGGTAGCCCCCATTCTCCTTGAAAACGTCACCGACTTATTCAACTATTCATTAGTCCAGGAAACAGTTCCCAAAATATGGAAAACCGCTAGAGTTAGACCCATCCTGAAGAAACCTAGTGCAGACCCTAATCTCCTGGTCCACTACCGTCCGATCTCACTGCTCCCATACTTTGGGAAAGTACTCGAATCCATGGTCAACAGACAACTTGTCCATCATCTTGAGAGTATCCATCTATTGGACCCCTCACAGTCTGGTTTCAGGGCCGCCCATAGCACTGAGACAGCGCTGGTAGAGGTAGTGGACAATATCAGACTATCACTGGATAGAGGACAATCCTCTATTCTCATTCTACTAGAC
This sequence comes from Calotriton arnoldi, assembly GCA_963921515.1. NCBI lineage: Eukaryota > Metazoa > Chordata > Amphibia > Caudata > Salamandridae > Calotriton > Calotriton arnoldi. The sequence continues at coordinate 2,028,551 of CAWUFW010001518.1, forward strand.
CTGTCAGCAGCTTTCGACACCATCTCCCACAGCATTTTAATACAACGGCTAGGGGAGATTGGTGTCAGAGGAAAGGCCCTGGGATGGTTTAAGAGCTATCTGATGGATCGAGTTACCACTGTCCAAGTTGGCGACATCAGTTCCTGTAGTAGGCCAGTCACGATGGGAGTACCACAGGGCTCTATCCTGAGCCCAACACTTTTCAATCTCTACTTAACACCACTGGCCAGGGTGATTAGATTGTACGGCTTTGACGTAATGTCATATGCTGACGACACTCAAATTCTAGTCACCCTTGGTCAGAACCCCATAGACACCAAGGCCCGCTTCAGGGACTGTATGATCAGCGTTAACAGGTGGATGAATGAAAACCATCTACAACTAAACAGTGATAAAACTGAGATAGTATTTTTCGGGAACGCACAAAAACATTGGACTAATGATTGGTGGCCGGCTACCCTGGGTCCTAGTCCAATACCCAAACAATCTGTTCGAAATCTAGGGGTCCAAATCGATAATAATTTATCGATGAAAAACCAGGTGAACCACATAATTAGGTCCTGTTTTGGTACTATGCGCAATTTGCGTAAAGTTTTTAAATGGATCCCCATGGAAGCAAGGAAACCATTGGTCCAGGGATTGATCATCAATCGCATGGACTATGGTAATGCCCTACTGTCAGCTATAAATGAGGATCTTTTATCTAGGCTGCAGGTTCTGCAAAACACTGCAGCTAGGTTGGTCTTAAATCTTCCGTCAGGTTCTCCCTCTGCCCCAAACCTGAGACGGCTTCACTGGCTGCCTGTGAGAAAGAGAACGTGTTTTAAGATTCTCTGTTTGGCACACAAAAACATGTATGGCAGTGGCCCTTGCTACTGGAAAAAGAAGTTGAACTGGCATCAACCAAGCCGGCCCCTCAGATCCAGCAATCAGCACCTCCTTGCCTCCATCAGAATTCGTACAACTCGTAATGGAGGAAGATCTTTTCATTCTTAGCCCCCACTTTCTGGAATAAATTGCCACTACACCTCCGCGCTATGGCTGATTACCACCGTTTTCGTAGGGAACTAAAAACATGGTCTTTTGACAACTGACCACCTTGTTTTCCTCTATCAACTGTTTTAGTTGGAGATGCCTGTAAGCGCCATGAGACCTTCGGGTGATATGAGCGCTTTACAAATGTCCCATGATTTGATTTGATTGGAACACTCATTACCAACTCGAGTATTCATGCAATTATTAGGAATGATGGCGTCTTGCATCCTAATCGTACCGTACGCAAGACTACAAATGCGTCCTCTCCAAGAATGTTTAGCACGTCAATGGAACCAGGCTCAGGGTCAGTTATCAGATCTAGTGTTGGTAGACGGCCGCGCCCATCGCTCTCTGCAGTGGTGGAATACACAAAACCTTTCAAAAGGGCAGCCCTTCATCGACCCGGTTCCACACATAGTACTAACAATAGACGCATCGCTCACTGGCTGGGGAGCTCATCTCTGGAAACATACCATTCAGGGCATGTGGACTCTGCAACAAAAGCAACTCCACATAAACCATCTAGAGCTGCTAGCGATTTTTCTAGCGCTCCAAGCATTTCAACTTCATCTAGTAGGCAAAGCTGTCCTAATACGTACAGACAACATGACAGCAATGTACTACATACAAAAACAGGGAGGGACACACTCTCTCCAGCTGTCACAACTAGCTCAATTCATCTGGAGTTGGGCGATAAGTCACAAAATGTATCTCCTTGCAGAACACCTTCCAGGAGTAAACAACCCGATTGCAGATCTGCTCAGTCGTCAACGACACCAGATCCACGAATGGGAACTCCACCCTCAGGTTCTCCTCCCATTCTTTCAAATGTGGGGCTTCCCAGAGATAAATCTGTTCGCCACACACCTAAACGCAAAATGCCCAAACTTTGCATCCAGGTATCCACACCCATTGTCCAAAGGCAATGCACTATGGATGAATTGGTCAAAGATATTTGCCTACGCTTTTCCGCCTCTCCCACTCATTCCATTAGTGGTTCGGAAACTCAAACAACACTCCTTGACACTAATCCTAGTTGCTCCCACATGGGACAGTCAACCCTGGTTCACAACCCCGTTGGAGTTATTAGTAGTTCCTCACCAAAAACTACATCTTACTCCCAATCTCCTCGCACAGAGCCATGGAGACATAAGACATCCAGATCCCAGTCATCTCAACCTTGCGATCTGGCACCTGAAATCTTAGAGTTTAGCTACCTCAATCTTCCGCCAGACTGCATGAATATCATCAAAGAGGCTAGACGCCCTACCACAAGAGCATGCTGTGCAGCAAAGTGGAAGAGGTTTGTGATATACTGTAATAACAATCATATCAACCCACTTGATGCTTCAATACAAAACATCATTGGCTATCTATTACATCTACAGCGTAGCAATTTAGCGTATACATCTATACGCTTACATCTCGCTGCAATAGCTGCATATCGACAGAACAGACAACATCTGTCCCTTTTTAGAGTGCCTGCTATTAAAGCATTTATGGAAGGACTTAAAAGAATCATTCCCTCAAGACTTCTACCTGCTCCAGTGTGGAATCTGAATATTGTCCTTACCAGACTAATGGGTCCACCTTTTGAACCATTGCATAGGTGTGAACTGCAATTTCTCACTTGGAAGGTAACCTTCCTCAAAGCTATCACATCACTGAGAAGAGTGGGTGAGCTTCAGGCACCAACCATAGAAGTACCCTTTTTACAAATACACCAAAATAAAGTGGTCCTTCGAACCAACCCAAAGTTCCTACCTAAAGTCATTTCTGCCTTTCATATCAACCAATCTGTTGAGTTACCTGTGTTCTTCCCTCAACCAGATTTTGTGGCAGAACGTGCTCTACACACCTTGGATGTGAAAAGGGCATTACTCTACTACATTGAAAGGACAAAACCTTTCCGTAAAACCAAGCAACTATTTGTTGCTTTTGCTCCACCACATAAAGGCAATCCTATATCAAAATCAGGTATTGCACGGTGGATAGTCAAGTGCATTCAAACATGCTATATTAAAGCGAAACGTACATTAACAATCCCCCCAGAGCACACTCCACTCGCAAGCTAGGGGCTTCTATGGCATTTTTAGGAAATATACCCATAGATGACATTTGCAAAGCTGCAACATGGTCTACACCACACACATTTAGAAAACACTACTGTGTAGATGTCTTAGCTAGACAGCAAGCTAGAGTGGGCCAAGCAGTTTTACGTACACTATTTCAAACAGCTGTAACAGCTACAGGTTAGCCACCGCTTTGGGAGATAACTGCTATATAGTCTATGCACAGCATGTGATCTACAGCTCACATGCCTCGAATGGAAAATGCTACTTACCACAGTATGCATCTGTTCTTGGCATGTAGAGCTGTAGAGTCACATGCGCCCGCCCGCCTCCCCGGGTACCTATACCTGTTGCAGTACTATCTTACTTAGATATAATACACATGGACATCTCTATTTACTACTTTTACTAACTCCATCATCACCCTCTGCGGGAAAACAATCTAAGGATGGAGTCGATACCCATGCGCACTATCACCGAAAGTAGGAGTCGCCTACCTTGTGACTGGAAAGACTTCTTCGAAGAAAAACAAAGTGCAAACATCCGGACCCAACACCAGATGGCGAGCTATGCACAGCATGTGACTCTACAGCTCTACATGCCAAGAACAGATGCATACTGTTGTAAGTAGCATTTTCCTTTTCACCCATCATGCCAACTCAAATTGGACCCAGCCATATGCAAATCAGTCTCTACCCTGCTCTAATGGAAACAGTCCAGCCCAAACTGCCAGGCAGGTCCTCGCTGAACCGGAACACAAGCAACCTGGAACCATTTTCTCCCATACTAGGGCTCATCAGCCAGGTATAGCTTGGTCCCAGTGGCACAGTGAGCACGGGGCCCACGTTGTGGCAATTTGATATCCCTTCACTATGCTGATGCTGGTCTGTATCTAGTCCTTCAGAATTGGGGCCCACTACCCAGGAAAATGCCTGTTTTGTGGTGATGATTTGTAGAGCCACAGAGGTGTAGGAATTACAGTAGCCAACTGTGGAAATCAAAGCGAATTTGCTTACAGAGATCCCGGAACAAGGCCCTTCTTCTTCAAGACCTTTGTTGCCCTTCAATGAATCCCTGACAGATGCTTTGACAACAGCATGTTCAGCCCTGCTGGTGAGGAATGGCCAGCAAGGTAAACCTGAATGCCTTCCCTGCTTGCCTGCCTGATGAAGAATCTAAGCACATCGACGTGTTTGGTAAGAGGGTCTTTCTCCTCTGCCAGTTTGTCATTTAGATCTCTGAAAGCTGTTTGCTTGTTAGGACGATAGACTCATGCTCTCTGAGATATGGTGAGCAAGATCCTGCCCACCCTCCCTGAGGCGTTCCGAAATGCCTTTGCTCATGATGATCAGGATGTGACCATGTACATTTGACATGCTGATCTGGACACCACCGACTGCTTCGCCCATGCTATGTGCAGAAGTGTGCTGATTCACTTTGTTGTCTGGATGTACGCCACAGGCTTTTCTTTTGAGGACATGCCGTTTGACTGCTCCAGTCTGTTTGGAGACAATGCAGATTCAACATTGGAGCCATACAAAGATAGCAATACTACAGCACGCTCCTTGGGATTTTCTAGCCACACTTCACAGAACTGGGCGATGAGGGTGTATTCAGGTACCTGCTATTAGATAAAGTATCCACCAGAGTATTACTGAAGGTAGGCAACTTGTTCATCAAGGAGCATGCCAAGAATTTAAAAATAACCTATCTTTTGCAACTCCTGGTGTTGCATATTAGTCTGTCCATGTCAACTCATACACTAATACAGACGATGCAGTACCTAGAAGTAATTTTAGGGATTTGAATGACAAATATTTCCTTCAAAGGAGAGATTGTGGTCTATTCAATCAAAATGTTGGAATAATTTGCAGATGAAACATCCTCAGATCCCATCTTTGCATTGCTCAATGTATTGCATCATGCATGTGTCTTCATAATTAGAAATGCCCGATTGAACATGAAACCATTGTAGCAGTGTTTGAAAGACCAATGCAACCAGTACTATAGCAGGGTGCATGGTGGTGTTATCCAAGTAATCTTCTAAAAGAGATTCCATTCCATCAAGATCACCCTGTACAGATGATAATAAAAGATGTTTTGGTGATGCCGTTGGGAGCCGACCTAGTGGTTGCAGCTTCCTGGATAACAACTACATAGGGATACCACTAAATAAAGTTCAGTACTTTGAATTACTATGACTAAGAATACAGCTACTTTGATTTAACAAAGGGTAGCTTTAAAACGTAGTCTTATCCTAACCCAAAATCTAATCCTCAATCCACAGCTAATTAACCTTTGCTTTGAGCCTAAAGACCAAAGTTTGAGGTCCATGGGCTGCTGCCAAATGGCTAAGTAAATGGCTGCACTGGCTCTGCCTGCCCAGCAGTGTTTGACCTGCCCTTTTTTGCGTTCCCTGACTGTTCTGTGGAAATGTTTTCATGAATGTGCTTTCTACGCTTTAGTGGGCCTGCCAGCATTTTTCTACATTATTCAAAGACAAACCCCAAAAGTGGTCAAGTTTTTGCAAGATATAGTGTCCTGTGAGCTCAGAGTTTTCTCTTAGCACATGGGGAATATCGATCTTTTCTTTACTGACAGAGGAAAAAAAAGAAGGCAGATATGGTATTGGAAGGCCGTCCCTATATAGGGTGGGCCATACAATGCCATGTGAGCTGGTGAACTATGTGTTTCTTAAGACATAGCCCTTGGCCATGCCTACCAAACCAAAAATATAATCCAAACCTTATCTCTACCCTAATACTAAATTTAACACTATCCTTTACCCTAACTCTAAATTTAAAGCCAAGACTATGGTGATGAGTTAGTGGATGGAATCCCAGTGAACTCCTTAGGAGTTAGGGAGTTTCTGGAATCTTGTGTTCACTGTTTGTACAGGCTTGTGACATATTGTGAGGTAGTATGTGAACCATTGCAGGATTGTCTGAGAACCCTGCTTGTGTTTCCAAGCTGTGGATAAGAGCTACATTTTGCGTCTGTATCGAGGCTGCAGAGAGCATGGGCAGGATAATGTGTCAGTGCTCATTTCTGTTATTGGAGAAGATAGTGTGGGCATTGTCAACCAGTTGAAAAGTGTCTGCCTCCATTCTGCAATGTAGTTTGAAACTGTATTGGTAGTGCTGTAGAAGATTATTCTGCTGAGACGTTCTTGTACCTCAGTAGTAACTGTTTTTTTGATCATTTTTCCTATGAACTTATAGTGCCGAATTTGGTGAGGTACAAGGTTGGTTATATTAGCAGGGATACGATCTGTCCTGTGTTAAGGGCATCCAGAATGGCCTTTTGGCTGAGGGGGGAATTGATTATGCCGAAGAAGGATGTGTTTGTATCTCCTTCAGCAAATTTGACCATTGAGGATGTTAGAATGTCATCATGTGTTGGCCTGGAGAGAGTTCAGGATGTTGGAGAGTTCGGTCTTTGAGATGGGGGTTAAACTCAGTCCTTTTTGGAGATAGAGTGATGGAAGAAAAGTGAAAGTGTGGACGTCGTTGTTGTGTTGTCAGTTTTGGAGTGGGTTATTTTGATGATGTGTTGCATGATTTCCAGAGTGATGAATGTGTAGGAGTCCTTTGTCGATTTAGTATGGTAGTCTAGTACGTTGACATCTCCAACCAATGTAGGGTCATAGGTGGCTGAGATGATTAGTTCTGAAATTTCTTCTTAAATTTCTTGGATCTGTGGTGATCTCTAGAACAGACAAACAGGAGGCTGTCCAGATTGCTGAGAAAGGGAAGTGGCAGGTGAGAAGTTCAAATGACTTGGGTGCTTTAATTCTTGGTGTGAGAGTGAGTCCCGTCTTATTTAGTGCGGGTGGTGTATATGTTGGATGCTGCAGCCTGCAGGGATGAGAAAGTCTAGGATGTGTGTGGCTAGGAGTGTGAACCAGTGTCTGAGAGATACTTTTAACCATATGCAGCTATGCTCCGTCACTTCCAGAGCAGAACGTAGCTTACACAGAGCCGCACAGTGGCGCAAGGGAGCACTGTTATGAAGCGTTTTCAGAGCCAGTGTGGCACTTGTGGAATATTGTAAGGGTGAAGAATGTGCTGTTAGATGGTGTATCTCCAGAAAGAGCATTAGCAAAGATAAGTAACCTGTTCTTCAGCTCTTTATCAATTATGCAACTGATCACAGAATTTTAGATTTGTCCAAACAGCCCAACAGTAGGTGAACCATTTTATGTTGTAAGAGCTTGTGATCAAAAAGCGAATAAGTCCCTTTGTGGTAGGCCAAAAGCTCACACAATAAAGGGAAAGAGAGGCTACCACAACCCAATAAAATGTTATGATTGAAGGAATTTGTAAGACAGCTGCCCAGAGACCTATGTATGGTTACCATGTCAGTAATTTGCAGAGCAAATACCCATGTGGGTCAGATCTCCTATGTAGGCTCTTTTATTAACGAATTTCTCTATTATTGTTTATGATCTTGTTGTTTTCTTCATCCCTTTTTCGAGGAATGGCTTGTTACTCAATACAGAGTTATGACTCAAATCAAATCAAATCAAGGGACATTTGTATCGCGCTCACATCACTAGAAGTCTCATTAATGAATAACCCATGAAGGAGGGAGATTTACTTGTAATCCTAGCTCCATGGACATTTATATTGAAGTCCTAAACAACCCACTTTCCTCACCAGCAGAAACATCAGGATGAGGGCATGGTATTAAGGTCCCATGAAAGGGAAATTAAGTTGCTACTTTAGTGGGGCATGATGGGGTAGAGGTGCTGCTGATGTACTTAAAGGATAAATCTCAGATTTCTGTATTGTTTAGGCTGATGTCTAGCTAGCTCTATTACCGTCACTTTCATGTTTTACTTTGTCAAAAGTGCAAGGAAGATAATAATAATCACTTCGTTTTTTGCTAGTCACATTTTAAGAATAATTGCGTTCTTTTGTAAAAAAAAAAAAAAAAAGTGCAGTTTGGTTAATGTAGCTCTTAGGAAAGTGGTAATGATATATTTTATACCAAAGCTGACTTTTTACAAAAAAGTTGAAATCTAGATTACAAGTGACTAATTAATTTTTCCATATTTATTTATCCTTTCACTGTTCTGTTCAGGTGAAGGTGCAGCAGGCTGCTTTGGAACTCCAGCTAACTCCATTTAATGTGCTGTTGCGTACAACGTTGGATTTACTGCAGGAGAAGGATCCGGCCCACATTTTTGCAGATCCTGTCAACCTGAAAGAGGTGAGTAGCCTTGCCTGAAGAGTACGGCCCCTTTTCTGTATTAAGCCATTTTGGGGTGTGTTAGTGGGAACCATCCTACTCCCAGAGTACTAAACATGGACGGTTTATTTTACTCCCGTTTACATTGGGTTCTGAATATGAGCTTGTGCACTGTGATTGATTACTCTTGAGTGAATTAATTGTTGAGGGAGGTTTTGAAGAGACAAATAGCTATTACAACCTTTGAAAGTGGCTGATCTTTCTTCTCCAGTGTATGTGATGTTATTTGAAATTTGCCTTCCTGTCTGTTTCTGATTTGTAGTGGTTATGTTTGGGAGGAAGTACAAGGCTATATTTCCCTATTTCCCATAGCCTTCGATTTCCCCCTGTCAGGTTGAGTTTTTCTCCTACTTGTGCGTAAATCGAATGAAAACATCTCTTATTAAATTGCACAGCCATTCCTATATGTAGTGTTTTCCCTTCTATTCTAGTGGATGGAGCAGTGGTAGTTAGGGGATTGTCTAGTATGTGGCCTGCCAGAAACATATTCTCTAACACTAACAACCCACATTCGATGAGCGCATTTTGGAATATAGAGGTGGTGTTTATAGCTTGTGGAACCTTTCAGTGATAATGGATGGGTGTGAGTGAGCTAAATGTTAAAAGAAGCTAATTGGCCATCTTAGTTTCTCTTTTTCTTCCTGCCTTCACATGACCCTCACGTGTTTTCAGGCATATGTGTGCACAAAATGTTTTTTTAAGGTAATGGTTAGGCCTGGAACACGGAACTCCGTGAAGTGACAAAAAAACTCAGCGGAGTTCTGCAAGCGGCGGAGTGCAGCGCAAACTGCCGTTCATATGATATTCCTGCCGCTCGGGTAGAAATTCTACCCGAGCGGCAGCTCGCGCTCACCAACTTACCGTTGGCGATCACGAGCAGGGAAGCTGATCTTCCTGCCGCTCAGGTAGAAATTCTACCCGAGCGGCATCTCGCGCTGGGCAACTTACCGTTGGCGATTGCAAGTGGGGGGAAAAAACTCAGCTCCAGGGAGCGGAGTTTTCTGCACTTCGCGAGCTCCACGGAGCTTAGAGTGCAGAAAACTCCACGAAAGGAGCGGAGTTCACTGCCCAGGGTTAGTAATGGTGACTATTTGTATTCCCTGTCAAAGTCTGTTACAGCAGCATCCATTGTGATTGAATTTACATATTTTATTTTTTCTGATACAAAATATTTTGCTGGTAGATTACAAGTTTTCAGGTTTGTGCTCTATGTCTGTCTTTTTATGTCATTCTAATTTTTTATTTTTCACGTTGGGACGCTTGGGACACTATATTTCAAATCCTGCAGTTTTCATAACTAGATGATGATGGTCACAGGTCAACGCCATGAATTAGTCCATTAATCTGATAAGAAACATGAAATAAAGTAATATAAACATTACCAAGTACTCAAACTATAGCACGGTGTAGAAAGTTGCATATTACTAATAGTTTTCTTTCAGTGAGAAAAGCCCAGTTAGAAACATACGATTATTTTACTGGACATAGTGAATGTATTTCTAATTAGTTTTATTCCAGTTCAACCCTGAGCAGGCAAATTCGAGAACATCGCTAATGAAATTGAATTCAGCTGATGTAAAGTTTATCTTTACTAGTCTAGTAATTTCTAATACAGTCCTATTGACAACCACAATACGTGCAAGAGATATTTTGTATCTAGGCTTCCAGGCCATCTTTTGATCATGTAAAGAGTGCGAAACAGGTTAGGTGGTACTAGGGGTACAATGATCTTAATAGCTGCTGTGTTAACGAGGCAGGTATGAATATCAATCTGTGGGTACAATCATGCCTCAAGCTTCACAGTCTGAGGATCCTCCTGTCGCCACTTACAGTCACTGAACTTCATAGCTTCAGGATTTGGTCTGTTGGGTCAGCATTATGGAAGTATTGAACGAAGTGAGCCAGTGTATTCTTAGGAACAAATGGAAGCAGTTTGTTATAGGCTGCATTGAAGTTAACATTTATCCTTTGAAAGTGTCTGTTGAAAGCAATGTTAGGTGTGTCTTGCACCTATGTTAACAGGTTGTTCCATTTTGTTACATTTCCTCCCCAGGTGATTGATATTCAAGTCCCTATTGTTGTAATGGTTTTGTTTGATGCATGTGTGTCTGTAGATACACATGCTTAGCATAAGTCTGCCATCTAGTGTTGAGTTCAGAAGTGTTCAAGTTGTTTTTCTTCGAAGAAGTCTTTCGGTCACAAGTTGTAGTGACTCCTCCTCTTGCTTGCAAAGTGCATGGTCCTCGACTCCGCCTTCGGGTTTGGACGTGTGCTCCTCTGCTCTGGTTCGATACAGTTGTCGGGCTCTTCTCTGATACCGTTGGTATTGTTTTCGATCGCGGTTCGATCACTGCTTTTCTCCTTATACCATTGATGTCGAATTCGTCTGGGCTGCTCAATGCGAGCGCGGACCCCTTGGGCTTTTGCCCTTGGGGATGGATTTTCTCATCGACGTTCACTCCAACAGACGTCCAATTGGTGATCGAAGGACACCTTTTGATTTTGCCCTTCTTGTCACGCCAAATTTCCACGCACTGACCTACACCAGGTGTGTAACTTGTGCTTATCTCCTGAACACCAGGAAGCAACCTGTGTGGCCTGCAGGTCTTTTCGATTAAAAAAAAAAAAACACTTCCGAGAGAATGAAGGGCTGAAAGATTACAAATGTTTCAACAGGGTGTCGATGATACGCCAGACCTCTTTGGTTTGGAAGATCTAGAACTCGAGGTAGAGGCACATCCATCGGCTGCAGATGAAGGCAACATCTCCCAGAGGAACATAAAAGAAGGGCATACCAGATTACATCGGAGGGCAAACTCGTATCCAACACAACTATGCATTGTGCACTTGACGCAACTGATACAGCAGCTAGAGGCATTAATTCAAGCCTCCTTCTAAGGAGACATGCCTGGTTATGTGGATTAGATTTTAAACCTGAAGTTCAGCAGAACTTGTTAGTCCTCCCCTTTGACGGAGAAAGTCTTTTTGGGCCGCAGGGTGATACCTTTCGAGAAAAGATAAAAAAAGATAACGAGACGGCGAAAGTATGGGGAGCATTGCAAACACCAGCACAACGTGGCTCCTTTTGCCGCTCATCCTATTGTGGAGGGTCCAGAACAACCTTCCCTGAGGCATCCACCTCTTCACAGTTCTCGAGGTGGAGGAGGTTTTACCAAACCTTCCACCTCCACCACCAAGCCTTGATTTGCCCACCATTCCACCCTGATTACACTACACCTGTCGGGTGAAGACCTGAACAATGGGTGTTGGATATTATCCAACATGATTATTGCCTGGAGCTCACTTCCACACCTCCAAACATTCCACCTCTCACCCACAGACTGTCAACAGACCATCAAAAACTCCTCAAAAAAATAATTCAAGCTCTTCTACAAAAGGGAGCAATAGAACTTGTGCCATCACACCAACAAGGCACAGGTCTATTGACTTTACTTCCTTATCCCCAAAAAGGATGGGCCTCTAATTCCAATCCTCCACCTCAGACCCCTAAACTATACATTCTATCAGAGCACTTCCACATGGTCATTCTTCAAGATGTCATCCCGCTTCTACAACTAGGCGACTTCATGGCCACACTTGACTTAAAGGACGCCTACTTCCACATTCCAATTCACCCAGCAGATCGTCAGTACCTCGGATTCGTGCTAAATGAACAACATTTTCAGCTCAATGTGCTTCTATTTGGGGTCACCACAGCCCCCAGGGTGTCACCTCAGCTATCTCATCTGGTTTAAACTATCTGGAGTTATGCTCTCCAACACAATATTTACCTCTTAGCGGAGTACATACCAGGGATGGACAACGACTTTGCAGATCTCCTCAGGAGGAGACAACCAAGTCCACGAGGGGGAGCTCAACCCACACGGCCTCCACCCTTTCTTCCAGCAATGGGTTCACCCAGACATAGACCTATTCGCCACAGCAGAAAACGCCAAAATGCCCAAACTTCGCCTCCAGGTTCCCACAGTTCAAGGGCAACACACTATGGATGAGTTGGTCAGGGATATTTTCTTACACTTTTCCACCTTTCCCACTGCTTCCGTTTGTGACACGCAATCTTCGACAAAAGTCTCTGGCACTTGTTCTATTGGCTCCCACATGGGCCATACAACCGTGGTTCGCCACACTACTAGATCTCTCAGTAGTTCCACACCAGGTACTTCCCAACTGGCAGGACCTTCTAACCCAAAATCAGGGAGCAGTAAGACATCCAAACCCCAGATCTCTCAATCTTGCAATCTGGCTCCTGTGGTCTTAGAATTAGGATACTTAAATCTACCTCAACAGTGTATGGATATTCTTCAAGCAGATCCATTACTAGAGCCTGCTATGCGGCAAAGTGGAAACGCTTTGTTCACTATTGTCATTCAAAGGATTTAACACCTTAACAGCAAAGCGTCAAGACATTGGGGCCGATTCTGATGCGTGTTGGAAAAGCTTCCCGACCGAATCGGTTGGGAAATGGTGTCCGACCCACTCGGATCGGGAAAGTCCGACCGGCGGAGTAGGATGCATCCGGATGCTTCCAGATACGATTTGGTTGAACTCCCATTGACTTCAATGGGAACATTTGTTCCTAACCGCATCAGAATTGGGCCCTCGGTCGGGAAGACACGTTCCTGCTCCGATTTGGAAGGAGCAAATGCCGTTAGGAGGCCTTCCTAACCGCATCAGAATCAGGCCCTCGGTCGGGAAGCTTTTCCAACCCGCATCAGAATCGGGCCCATTGTCTCTTACCTTCTGCATTTACAAACCTCTGGGTTAGCCTACACTTCCATAAGACTACACCTAACGGCAGTCGCAGCATATCTCCAAAACAGGGAACAAACTTCTATATTTAGGATTCCTGTCATTAAAGCTTTTCTAGAGGGCCCCAATAGAGTTATCCTGCCTAGGGTTCCTCCAACACCAGCTTTGAGCCTCAATGTTGTATTAAAAAGGTTAATGGGTCCCGCATTTGAACCTTTATACTCCTGCCGTCTCCAGTTTCCAGCCTGGAAAGTTAATTTTCTCATTGCAGTCCCTTCACTCAGACGTGACAGTGAGCTTCAGGCATTAACTCTAGAAGAACAATTCTTCCAACTTCATATGGACAAATTGGTACTATGTACCAACCCTAAATTTCTACCAAAAGTGATCTCACAGTTGCACTGGACAGGTATGTGGGGAAGATGAGTTGGAAGCTGATAACCTCTCCACTGCTTATAATATAGATAGTCTGCTGTACTCAAAATGTCCATGTCTTTTTATGTCCCCGGAAGAGGATATCCCTTATCCTTCAGGTCCTTATTTTGACGAGGCGTGTGCATTTGGGGCACTTGTCCATAAAGCAGTCTAGGCACTGGAGTTGTTGATTCCGTCTGCCGACCCCAAATCCAGCATGCTTGTGGAAATCCTTCAGCCATCCTTCTCAGTTCCAGAACCTCTTCTACCTTTTAACAAAGCTCTCCTAAAACAGGGGCTGGCTGCCTGGAAAAAGCCCTTTTGGACCTGAAACTTCACAAGCAGATTGCTTGGTGCATTATGCTCACATCGGCTGAACCAAAATTCTTGTTGACCCAACCATCTGCAGGGAATTTGGTGGTTAAAGCATCTTTAGCAAAACTGAACCCCACGCTTTTCCTAGGACATCACCAGATCATGGTGTTAAGTCTTAACGACTTGAATCCATGGAACACAAAGTTTTACTTCAGGCAGTTTTACTTTGTGCACTGCTAAAGCCTTGTGCCTCCAAAGACGGTACATTCACACCTGGTGCAAAATGGCAACGGTGCCTTTAATAAGCCTCCCTGAACATGTAAAAGGTCTGTTTTCCGAGTTGGTAAGATGGTCAACGGCCTACATGCCTCAATGCAAATTCTCGCACTATGGCCTGTTCTCTGGTTCTAGTTTTTACTCTACACAGGGATGCCTAGAAGCTCTTAACTGCATTTCCTGGGGGTGTTCTGGCTCCTCTAAAGGATATGCCTTTTGATGTGAGGAGACTCTTTGGTAAAAATGCAAACCTTTCTTTGATGCGTTTTTACAATCGCACTACGGTGCTCGCTGGATCTGGCCTTTTGGCCAAGCGGTTTCATCAGTAGCATTGTGGCATTTTTTGCTTTTCAAGATGTCATCCTTCTGGACAGTATCAATTTTACCATCCAATTCAGACCCCTTAGCAGTTCCGTCTCCTCTTTTTGCAGGACAGGTGGGTCTAAAGAATGCTAGCAACAATAGCAGCTGCTCCTGGCCCTACTTCCGTGGGTTTCTCCACCCAACATCCGCTTTGATTTGCCTCAGTCACTCATTTTCCTGTTAATAAAGAAACCTTCACAATGATTCACTGGGTGATCCTACTTATCCACAAGGGTTATATCCTCCCCGTTCAATCTCCGGATCACAAGCCTTCTGCCAGGAAGTGCAGCGTATCCGATGCCTTCATCTTGGAGGTAGAACTTCTTGCTTTGCTGTGAAAAGGGACCATTGAGGAGGGCGCAGAGGATTCAAAATTATTACTTCTTGGCCCCCCCAAGAACTGTAGAAGTCTCAAACCCATTCTGGGCCTGGAGTCCTGGAACCTCTTTGTTTACCATGACAAAATCAAAACAATATTTCTGAGTTGGGTACTGCTGACCTTAAATGCTTAGCATTAGATGGTGTCTCTGGAGCTCTAGGACACCTATTTCCATCCCTCAACCCTCCCATCTCACAGGCATAACATCCACCTCATGGTAGGGGTCCCAACAGTGGCAATTTTAGTATTCACCCTATATTCATATGACTTTTTTTTCAAGTCTCCATTAAAGTGCTGGCTGTGGCGGCCTCACTCATGAAACCACAAGCCCATGTATTTGTATACTTTCACAGTCAGCAGGTGAAGACAGAGTTTTGCTGCATTATTGTTAGACCACCTGGAGTGCACCATGACCCTACATCATCAGCTGAACACCCACTTTGTTCCGATGCAGTTGAAAAAAATCTGTAAAAGTAACGGAATGGCTGTCAGCTGTTCGAGGCATTATTTACTCCATTATTTACTCCAAGTTGGGAGATATGTAACCATTCAATAGAATGGTTCAGTACGCAGCCTGCATGATCCGATGTTTTAGACTTTAAATCTGATCTTCATTTTTCAGGTTTTTTTTATCTATTGGGCTTGACTCCTTCCTGTTTGTATTGCATGCCAGATGGCAGATAATATCCCATCAGTGGAGTCTCTGGAGTGAGTGACACATGAGTGTCCCTCCACTCATGTGTATTTCTTTCACTTGTTCTGTCGGGGTTTGTTTGGTAGATGTGCCCCTCCAATTTCAGTGTCGATCATCCCTTCAGTGCTCCGCATTTATAGCTTCAGTTGTTACAGGCATGCTTTTGCTGGGTTTGCGCTTTCATGTGGGGGAGATGACAGTGCAAGGCCTTTAGTTTCCATGTGATTAGCAAATGCACATCAGTGGGCTGGAGTTGTGGGCCATTCGCCATACTCTGAAGACATTTTTCCCCTCCATCTTGGGTCGTCTTGTGCATACCATTTTGGACAACATTACTGCCATCCATTATATCAGCTGGTTGGGCAGAGTGGGTTCATGGAGTATGTGCTAGAAGGATTTGTGCTTGTGACTTTGGACACTTGAACTGGTTATCTTCTGAGTGGTAGCTAATCTTGCAAGCATGAAGGCAGATGGCTGTGAGTAGTCTAACTCACAAATGGGAGTTCCACCCTAATGTGACGACTTCTCACAGCTAGGGCTTCCCGGAATCAACCTCTTTGTAAAGGCTCTATACCGGTAATGCCCTATTCGTAGCTTGTGTGGGCTGCAGATATACATGCTGTGCACACTCCTGCCATCTAGTGTTGGCCTGGGACTTTACAAGTTGTTTTTCTCAAGAGAGTCTTTTTATTGCTGGTGTGACGTCGAGTCTCCACCTCCTCGAGGGAAAGTGTATGTCCAACGGCTCCTTTGTTAGATTCATTATTTCCATCCTCAAGTTCAAACAGATTGCATCAGAGCACTGTGCAGCTTCGACGCCTAAGCAGCCTATGGATTCCTTAACGGCTTGAGCATGGCATCTACTCCTCGGATACGAGTACTACAAATAATCAGCGACTAGCGAAGCCGAGTTCTTCAGACGATGCACGATTTCTACCATCGACTTCACAAAACTGCCTTCAAGGATCCATCGAGAATGTTCTGCTGCAGGTGCTGAAGTGTAAAAAAGACAGTCTCTTCCATAAATGCTCTCAATGTGGGGCTAAATACGCTTACTCAGACACAGACTACGTTTGCAATCTCTGCTTGTTGCCTGAACACAAGGAACTGGACTACGCAGCCTGTTCAAAAACAAAAAGACAATTCAGACCAGATGAGACCGACGATTAGCCCATAATATGGAGATGGCAGTGTAAGCAGAATTTTCACAAGAAGAAGAGAAACAACAACTTCAATCCTTCGGAGACGAAGGAGGTGGTGATGCAACAGAAGGTGGCATCGTTGCCAGTCCACACCACGTCGATTTCGACGACTCCAACCAGCAAGAGGAAGACAAAGACTCAACCGTGCTGGTCATGGAAACGACACAAGAACAGAGACCATTGGGGTCACGCCTCAAGATGAGGATAACGCCAAGGGCCGTGGGTACTTAAGACCCACCCCACATACATAAAGTAAGTGCCCAGCCCTCCCAATATCGCCTTAGTGCACCACAACCTTCAGGTTCTGGCTGACCCCGAGAGCGTACCTCGGAGCCAAGACAGGACTAGTCACTACTCTACCCTAATTAGGCTCCAGGCCATAGGGACAGGCATGGAGTCGACGCTCAGCAGCACTCTGTGCAGAAAAAGTCATCGGCTCCAAGACAGCACCTACACCTCGCCATCCGTTAGCACTGGCAAAACCATTGGAGCCGAGCAAACACACAGTGTCGACTCACACCTTATTGGAGCCGAAACACACATCAACTCTGGAGCAGGTATGGGAGCACAAGCACAGTTCGGCTCCAAAGAAGGCTATGGCATCAACCACTTCGACAACAAGACTGCACACCTTTACTGAGGCAAAGAAAAACATGCTGAAACGGATATTCCAGCTAAAAAGCCTGTGGCATCTGACACTGAAGGAAATGTTTTTGAGAACCTTCAAGAGATAATGTGAAAAAAAGCAACAAATTAGAAAGGATCTTTTGCCAGAAAAGACACAAAAGAGGAAAAGACAGGATACTGATATACCTCAGCCAATTCCAAAAAAGACAACGGCTGAGCATAAGGCCATAAGCCCTATGCCACTGGACTTGAATTGAGCCTTTATCACCATCTTCCACACAGTCAATAGAGGAAGAAGTAGGGAGTAAAATTTACTATACTCATGATGCCTCAGACTCCCAAGGAGATCTGCCACATAGCCCAGACCCATGGGATGACTGTGACATAGTGCTACCAGACACTGACATAGAACCCCCAATGCCAAGTAAAGCATCTCCCCCAGAAGATACATCATCATACCACAGTGTTTGTCAAAGAGCAGCTGATTACCACTTGTCAAAATGCACACCACAGAGGAGGAAACTGCCTTCTTAGTGGAAACACTCTAAAAAACAGATGGTACAGTGCATATCTCCAAATAATAGGGTCCATGCTTAAAATCTTGGCATACATTTTTAAAGACCTTGTCAAGACCAGAGTCCTTCCTCCATGTATAAGGAGGAAGTACAGACCTCACCCAACGACCCTCTATACATTAGGGGGCATCCAACAGCTGATTGCCTGGTAGTGACAACAGCTAGAAAGAGAGCAGCTTCTGAAGCCACTGGAGATGCGCCACCTTCTAGTAAGGATAGTCAGCTTATTGATGCAGCAGCAATGAGGGTTGCAACTGGACACGCCAATCACTGGTGCGTTGCTAACACATTGGGGCTCCTGTCCAGATACAAGAGGGCAACATGGGATGAGATGAAAGCTCTTATTCAACATCTCCCTGAACAGTATAAAATGAAAGGGAGAAGACCTAGTTGCAGAGGGTAGACAAGTGTAATGCAAGTATACGTTGTGCCCTAGGCAGTGCAGCCACAGCTGCAAGAGGAATAAACTCCTCTATTCTATTACGCAACATGCATTGTAACACATCTCACGTTTTAAGCCGGAAGTGCAGCAACATTAAGTAATATCCAATTTGATGGGGAACACCTACTTGGACCAGATGTAGACTCCCAACTAGAGAAAATTACAAAAGACACTGAGACTGCTAAATCTATGGGAGCCTTGCAGCCTACAACACCGAAACAACATTTCTTTCTGAAGTATCAGGGAAGAGGAGCTTCCAAAAACAGCACTCCTGACACCCAAACTTAACAAAAACTGCAGCAGCAGCAATACCATCAGCAAACTTGGAAAACTATTGTAGGGGAGAATTCAAGCTGTAAGGAAAAGGTAGAGGAACGTCCAGGCGCCTCTACCTCTAAACAGTGACATACCTTCCATTCCCCCAAGCAAATAACACCTGTCGGGTGAAGGCTACAACAGTTCCACCAGTTGTGATCAGAAGTTACATCAGACCGGTGGGTGCTGGACATTATCCACAAGGGATATTGCCTAGAACTAAAAAGCGACCTACCAAACATTCCTCCTTGCAAACAAATCCTCAACCTGCAGCATGTAAACCTTCTCAAAGAAGAAGTAAAAGCTCTGCTGCAAAAGGGGGCCATAGAGCCTGTACCACACAGACACCAAGGTAAGACAATGTACTCCCTATACTTTTCAATACCCAAAAAAGGATGGGATGCTAACACCAATACTGGATCTTCGACTGCTCAACTTACACTCCTTATCAGAACAGTGCCAAATGGTGACACTACAAGATGTGATACCACTACTACATAACGATTACTTAATGACAGCACTCGATCTGAAAGACACATACTTTCATATACCAATTCATCCTGCACATCGCCGGTTTGTGGTAAGTGGGCGTCATTACCAGTTCAAAGTATTACCTTTCGTAGTGACAATAGCCCCAAGGGTTTTCACAAAATGTCTAGCTGTGGAAGCAGCCCATTTAAGGAGACAGAACATCCATGTATTTCCATACCGCAGTGAAATCTAAGTTCCGGCCAGATGTGGTGGAATGTAGAGCCAGATATAGACCGGCATTAGATCATGCCAAGAAGCAGTGAGAATATGCATTGTGGTCCTCACTCCATAGTGCTCTGGTTGCAGAGGACAATAGGTCCTTTAGAAGGAACCCTACCTTTGCCTGAATGGACCGAAGTCTGCCCTAGAGTTCACTGTACAGCCAGAAGAATGGCAGGGCTCGAAAAATCCCAAAAATGGTACTAGTCCTGCAGGACTAGTACCTTGAAAAATCTCCTCGACCTAACTGCAACCTACTTGACCTCCGTCTCTGAAAGCGGAGCAAATGTGACAAGATAACAAGATTTAAAGGCATCTTTATTGCTCATTAACTTTGTGAGCAATAAAAATGCCTTTAAATCTTATCTTGTCACATTTGCTCCGTTTTCACAGACAGAGGACAAAAGTTAGTTTGTCTTCCTACTTGCCAGAAAGGGCGAGTAGGACCTAAAAACAGCTCGACCTCGTTAAATTTAGCTCGCATATGCGAGCGGTCGAGTGGATTTTTCGAGCCCTGAATGGGTATCCCATTTTGGGGACCTGTACTTTCTTGGCAGCAAGGAGGATGAGGAGAATGTAGCCTTGTGGGAAAATCTATCACTTGGCACTGTAGAAGTTGTCGAATTTTCATTGTCTGAAACCCAGGTAGCCATTAGTTCTTGCATCCCTGCCAGAGCTCCTGGCCCAGATCAAATTCCTAATGATTTATACAGAGAAGACATAGAAACCTGGGGTTCTTATATCAATATGTTATCCACTGCCATTCTCTCAGGCATGGAAATCCCCGCTTTGTGGAACTTAGCTGAGATTATCCCCATTTTCAAGAAAGGGTGTAGGGCCATTCCGGGTAGTTATAGACCCATTAGCCTAATTAATCAATCAATCAGGGGTTTGTTAAAGCGCGACTACTCACCCGTAAGGGTCTCAAGGCGGTGGGGGGGGGGGGTGCAGGTTCCATCCATCAAGGAGGGGGTCTGTCGAAGAGCCAGGTTTTGAGGTTTCTTGCGAAGATGGGGAGCGATGTTGTCTGTCTGAGGTGGAGCGGAACGGCGTTCCATGCTTTGGCCGCGAGGAAGGAGAAGGAGCGGCCTCCCGATCTGGTCTTTCTGGTGCGGGGGACCACGGCGTAGGAGAGCTGGGCTGATCGTAGGGTCCTTTGGGGTGCGTGGAATTTGAGTCGGCTGTTCAGGTATGCTGGTCCGGTGCCGTGGAGGGCCTTGTGTGCGTGGGTGAGCATCTTGAAAGTGATTCTCGCCTCGACAGGGAGCCAGTGGAGTGTGCGCAGGTGCTGGGAGATGTGGCAGTGTTTTGGCAGGTTGAGGACCAGTCTTGCGGCGGCGTTCTGGATGTTCTGTAGCTTGCGGGTGAGGTTTTTGTTTATTCCGGCGTAGAGTGCGTTGCCGTAGTCGAGTCTGTGTAGAAATCTTTTTGCAAGCAGCTATTGGCCCATATCCAGGATTGGATCATGGAAGAAAATATTCTGTCTGACTACCAGGCGGGTTTTTGTGCCAATGTCAGTACCCTGGATCAGGTTTTTCGTTTCCTTTGTATTTACTGGAAAGAAGTTTTCATTAAAGGGGGGAAGTTGTATGTAGGCTTTTTGGATCCGCGTACGGTGTTTGATCTGGTCCCCCGGCGTAAACTTTGGAAGGTGGTGGCAGAGATGGGGATCCCTCCAAATTTATTGGATATTCTTATCTGGTTACACTACGCGAACAAAGCCCAAGTTAGGTGGGGACAAGAGGGACAACTAACTGAGCCCTTTTCGATAAATAGAGGAGTTAGACAGGGGTGCGTTTTCGCACCCACCCTGTGCTCACTATTTATTAATAGAGTAGTAGGTTTTCTTGACCGAGATGGGTGTGATGCCCCGAAAGTCAGAGAGAGTAGGGCCCTTGCCCTTCTCTTTGCCGACGATACGCTATTAATATCAAAGTCTCCCCAAGGGCTACAACAGTTATTAAATGATTTCAAATGTTTTTGTGACAAGCGTGGTCCGGAGCTCAATAACTCAAAAACAAAGTATATGGTATTTTCGAAAGGCACCACGAAGACACTCAGGAGATGCATCTATGTTGAGGACCGTACTATTGAATTAGTCCCTGTATTTGATTATTTAGGGATTCGGTTAACTCCAAATTTGTGTTGGACCCCCCAATATAGAGATAGCACATTTGTCCCTAATTCAGCAGACTACCCATATAACTAAGATCCATAGAAGTACGTTGTCTAGGGAAGTGGCCCCAGCACTAGAAATATATAACACAAAAACCCTAGGAGCGACTATGTGTGGTGCAGAAATTTGGGGGAGTGGGAATACTTCCATCTGGAAAAAGGCATACGTCCTGCCGATCCTTAAGCAAGAGGACGTGAACTTTAGGCCGATCTCTCTCCTGCCAGCACCCGCAAACATCCTAGAGAAGGAAATTCAGAGACAGTTATCTGACTTCCTGGAGGCTAATAACCATCTCCATGACTCCCAATCGGGCTTGAGGTCGGGCTACAGTACAGAGACTGCCCTGCTGGAAGTGGTGGAAACTATACGGGAATCTTTAGACCAGGGTAGCTGTGCTATGCTTGTGCTGCTGGACTTGTCTGCAGCTTTTGACACGGTATCACACCAGATTCTGCTGGAGAGACTGGCATTGCTAGGAGTGGCAGCTTGGTTCCGCTCGTTTCTCAATGCCCGGTCACAGCAAGTTTTTCTCTGCCCTCATGTTTCCTCCTCCAGTCCTCTTGTGTGTGGAGTCCCCCAGGGATCGGCGTTGAGCCCTACTCTTTTTAATGTTTATCTTACCCCCCTGGCATCATTAGTCGAGCAAGGTGGGGCGAGAGTGGTCTCATACGCTGACGACACTCAGCTGGTGTTCTATTTTAAGGACACGCAGAGGTCTCATTTGATAGTTTTAAGTGCTGTTTGATCAATATTTCCTCCTGGATGACAGACAGTTGCTTGAAATTAAATGCTGACAAAATGGAGGTACTGTTTTTTAATCAACCTTCTCCTCCTCGGTCCGATCTCTGGTGGCCGGCGGAGCTAAACCCCCCACCTGCTCCTGTCACCTCAGTTAGAAATCTAGGTTTCAAATTTGATTCTAACCTCTCAGGCAAGGCCCAGATCGGTCAAGTTTCCGCATCTTGCTTTTGGAAACTGAAAGCCTTGCGGAGATTCCTCCATCTTTTGCCTATGGACTGTCGGGGAAACTGTGGTCCATGCTCTTATCACGTCTCAGCTGGACTATGCCAACAGCTTGTACCTGGGTCTCCCAGCCTACTTGATTAGGAATTTGCAGACTATCCAGAACGCTGCAGCTAGGCTCATTAGAAACGTGCCCCTCCGCCATCATATCTCCCCTCATCTACGTAGCCTCCACTTGCTTTCAGTCAAAAGGAGAATAGAGTTCAAGGCACTGTCCTTGGCCTACAGAGCTTCAAGAGACAGGGGCCTGGATACCTGAAGCAGAGACTCCAGAAATATCTCCAGACCAGGGCCTTGCGATCTAATCATCAGGAATTGCTCCGGATGCCTCACTTTGCCAAAGCCAGGATTGGCGGGCGAGCCTTCTCGGTGAGAACGGCTTCCCTCTGGAATTCCATGCCTGACCATCTTCGTAAGGCTGAGTCTGAACTTAAGTTCAGGAAGGCTCTGAAAACCTGGCTGTTCGATCTTCCTTAGTTTGTCCCCCCCTCCCCCCTCCCCGCCCCTTTTCCCTATCTGGTCAACGCCGTCTCCTCCGCCTGCTTCAACACCCTCCGCATGCTCCGCAGGATCTACAAGTGGATCCCCACTGAAACGAGAAGAACGGTCACCCAGGCCCTCGTCAGCAGCAGGTTGGACTACGGAAACGCCCTCTACGCAGGAGCCTCGGCCAAACTCCTGAGACGGCTCCAACGCATCCAGAACGCCTCTGCACGCCTGATCCTCGACATCCCTCGCCGCAGCCACATCACACCCCACCTGAGAGACCTGCTCTGGCTCCCGGTCAACAAGAGGATAACCTTCAAACTCCTCACCCACGCACACAAGGCACTCCACAACACCGGACCAACGTACCTCAACAGACGACTCAGCTTCTACACCCCCACCCGCCAGCTCCGCTCCGCCGACCTCGCCCGCGCCACTGTCCCCCGCTTCCGAAGAGCGGCCTCCGGTGGCAGATCGTTCTCCCACCTCGCCGCCAAGACCTGGAACACCCTCCCCATCCACCTACGGCAGACCCAAGACCTGCTGACCTTCAGAAAACTCAAGACCTGGCTTTTTGAGCAGTAGCAGCATTCCCCACCCCAGCGCCTTGAGACCCTCACGGGTGAGTAGTGCGCTTTACAA
This sequence comes from Calotriton arnoldi, assembly GCA_963921515.1. Taxonomy (NCBI): domain Eukaryota; kingdom Metazoa; phylum Chordata; class Amphibia; order Caudata; family Salamandridae; genus Calotriton; species Calotriton arnoldi. Next base: position 2,052,360 of record CAWUFW010001518.1, read on the forward strand.
ATGATATGATTTGATTGATTGATTGATCTGTTGTTCCGCTGTTTTTAGCACCGGGACACCACCGTTGGTGGTAGCCGTGCACTGTATAAATGGAATGGAATGAAATACTGATTGTCTCTCTGTGACTGTACATCGTTTTATAAGATGACTCCTCAACCTACCAGTTAGCACCCCATTGATCCCTATCCTTCTTGACATGGCCCAAAGAAAAATTGGACTGTAAGCACTTACTGTTCTGGCACCGCCTGTGAACGGCTGAGGATCTTGCCCACTATTGAGTGGTCGTCAGGGACCTTATGATACAACCCTTGATAAGTAAAATTCCCTGGTTTCGTTCCCTTAGGGAAATATTGAGGTAATTGGGGCTGAAGGAATATTGGATAAATCCGTAGGAGTTGAATACGATTTCAAAGAGTAGGGTAAAGACCACTTATTGGGGATCAGTCCTGGTGAAGGATGTGTTAAATCCCTTTGGGCTCACTCACTCGAGAATTTGTAGATTTTAAACCTTTCCAGCTCTTTGAGGACACTATTGATGAAAATGTTCCTCCACTTGCAAGGAAGTGTTCCTCCAATTTATATATAAGACTCTTCCCACTTAATTGTTTCGCAGCAAGTGGCATTGCAATGTACTTTCTGATGCTTTATGCCCGTCTTGCAAGGGAAGCCCCCAATCGTTAGTCCATCTGCTGACTTTTTGCCCGTATTATAAGAATTTGAGGGCCAAGTGGATTATCCCCTTGTGCAGGCTTATTGGACCTGGACATTATCTAGAGGTGCTTAGAATCCTTAGCACAGATACTAGCAGAGTAGTGGTTTTGGCCTCGCTAGATTCTTGTTGGCTCTACGGATTAGACGATCAAGGTGCCAGGTCTAATATATCTAGATTCTAGTTTATAACAACATATATTCTATATTAATGTTACGTATTTTTATATGGTTTCCTTTTAATTGACTGCTATACTTTTTGGCATTTTATAACCACAATGGCGTATGAAATAGAAGTATTTGATTGTGATGTACTTTTTAAGATCTTTGTGAAAGAAATAAAGTTATGATGATGATGATGTATTCCAGTACCTAGACGACTGCCTGATCAAGAGTTCAAGCAAACAGAGGTGCCTGGAAGACACACAGGCCACCTTCAATCTGCTACACAAACTGGGATTCACAATTAATGCCACAAAATCCCACTTACAACCTCTACAGATACAGCCATGTTTGGGAGCGCTACTGACTCTTTTTCAGCCACATCGTCATCTAACAATCAGGGCAGTGATGCGCCTTCTTGTCACGATAGCCTCTTGTATAGCAATACTCCCACATGCCAGACTACAAATGTGCTAATTATAGTAGTGTCTAGCATCTCAGTGGTCACAAGCATAGGGTAATTTGGAGGATCTAGTGTTGGTTTCACCCAGGGCCTATCAATATTTAAAATGGTGGAACGCTCACACCCTGAAGGGCAGATCTTTCCTAGACCCAATTCCCCAAGTGACTATAACAACGGATGCATCACTCATTGGATGGGGCGCACACATGGAGGGCATTACAGTACAGGGATTGTGGACTGTTTACCTACAAACATGCCACATCAATGCCCTAGAGCTCATAGTCATAGCCATACAGATGGCCCTCAAAGCTTTCCTTCCCAATATAGCAGAGAAGAATGCTCTTCTACGCACAGACAATATGACTGCAATGTTTTACATTCAGAAACATGGAGGGACACATTAACTACAGATGTCTCAAATAGCACAGGCCATTTGGCATTGGGCTATTCCTCACCGCATTCACCTCCTAGCGGAATATCTTCCAGGGGTGGATAATTCAATAGCGGACTTACTAAGCAGGATGCAACAAGTACACAAATGGGAACTCCAACCATAAGTCCTACACAAGTACTTTTACATTTGGGGAACACCAGAAATAGACTTATTTGCCTCCAAAGAAAGCGCAAAATGCCTAATCTTCGCCTCCAGGCACCCACATCCACAGTCCAAGGGCAATGCTCTATGGATGAACTGGTCATGGATATTTGCAATATGCTTTTTCACCTCTCCCACTCATTCCATTTCTAGTCAGGAAACTCAGACAAACATCACTTAAGATGATTCTTGGAGCTCCAACCTGGGCACGACAGCCCTGGTTCACGCCATTATTGGAGTTGTCCCTAGTACATCACGAGAAGCTTTCCAACATGCCAGATCTTCTTACTCACATCAAGGGCAGAGTCAGGCACCCAGACCCTAAACTACTCAACCTAGCAATTTGGCTCCTGAAGTCCTAGAGTTTGGATGTTTACAATTGCCTCCAGAATTCATGGACACTCTTAAGGAAGCAAGGTGGCCAACAACAAGAACATGTTGTACAGCCAAATGGAAACATTTTGCACATTATTGTATTGCTTAAAACATAGACCCTTGTGCACCTACAGTGCTACAGCTAGTGTGCTACTTGCTACACCTACAAAAGTCACATTTGGCATGCACTTCCATAAGACTACATTTAGCAGGCATTGACGCTTATCTGCAAAATCGCAAAATCCGTAACTTTTTCGAATACTGGTAATCAAAGCTCTTGTGAAAGGTTTAACTGCATACTCCTCCAGTACCATCATGGAATTTAAAAATGGAGCTTGAACGACTAATATCAGCACCTTTTAAACCACTGCATTCATGCCCTTTGCAGTTCCTGTCTTGGAAGGTAGCTTTCCTTGTAGCTATAACTTCCTTGAGAAGAGTTAGTGAAATTCATGCATTAACCATTGAGGAACCTTATGTTCCTCAATGGTGACTCCTCCTTTCGGTGATAGTGCGCATGGGCATCGACTCCATCCTAAGATTGTTTTTTTCCGCCATCGGGTTCGGATGTGTATTGCTGCGCTCCGGTCCGGTACCGTTTTCGGACCCCTTCGACGAGCAATCCACTACCCTCAACAGTATTGTTATCGATCACGGTTCCCCATTCGACGCGCATCGTCTCACTTCGGAAAACCTTCGATCGGGAAACTCGTGGCAGGCCGTCGGGCCTAACCGCGCCGACCGCACTAGCAGTCGATGGAACGGACTCCCTTCAAGCTCTGTCCCAGGTGTCGTGCTAAGTTTCCACGCACCGACTTAAACGAAGTGTGCAACCTCTGCTTGTCCCCGGAACACAACGAGAACGACTGCGACGCGTGTCGATCGAAAAAGACACTTCGTGACCGTTGGGCTCGATGACACGAAATGCAACACCAGAGCGGCTCCGCACCGGACATCTTCGGCAAAGATTCCGACACTGAACATTAACCTCAAGGAGCCGAGAAAGAAGAAGAACATACCTCCGTGTCTGAAGCCGACTCCGACATGGAAGAAGAGGAGCAGATTACTCCGGGTCAGCGTACCGTGAGTAAAGATACCCCTTTGCCCCCTCAACATAAGACGAAGGCTCCGGTCCCTCCTCTGCCCTCGGGCCAAGGTCGGCACCAACAAAAAGTTTGCGACGTCCCGCCCTCGGGCCTGGCTCCGAAACAGAAAGAGAAGCCTTCGGGCTCGAGCCGGCCCCACTCTGGCACCGAACCAACACCTTCGGCGCTTAAACACAAGTCCAAGTCTTCGACACCGAAAGGCTGGGAGCCGAAACCTTCGACGCCCAAAGGCTCGGAGCCGAAACCGGCTCATAAAGGAAAAGACTCTCCCTCTAAAGAGCCTCGGTCCGATGCACCGCCTTCGGATCCAAAACAGAAAAAACTGGTGATCAACCCTCAAACAGGGCATATTTATGCCACTCTTCCGAAAAAACTGAAAATTGACCTATCAGAGGACTATCACATTCCTCTCAAAAGGAAAACTGTGGATACTAACCCTTCTCCTCCTTCTATTCCACTTCCTTCTCCCATTGATCCCAACTTGCTCATTTCACCAGCAAATTCACCACCACCACCACCACTTTCACCTGACCCACAGGATGAAGGGGATGGAGATGGGGTTGGGGATGAGGATCAGGATAGGTTACAGGACACTGACCCTTGGGACGATTATCAGACAGACCCAATCACATATAATGACCCTGATTTGTATCCCTCCAGACCCTCCCCACCTGACAACAACATTGGGTACATTGAGCTCCTTAATAGGGCCGCTCAATATCATGGGGTGGAGCTCCATAAGGAGCCTTTAGAAGAGGATTTCTTCGTTGAGACACTTACTTCTTCCCAAAGAGCTACTCACACCTTACCAATGCTCAAAGGCATGTTAAAGCACACGGATGAGGTATTTAAAGACCCTGTAAGGGCAAGGATAATTACACCTAGGGTGGACAAAAAATACAAACCCGCTCCTACCGACCCTGTTTACATTAGAGGCCGGCTGCCCTTAGACTCTCTTGTAGTCTCCAACGCTCGCAGGATAAGGAGTCTAAGCTGATTGATGCCTTGGGCAAAAGAGTGGCTTCACAGGCAGCAAATCACTGGCGCATTGCCAACGCTCAGGCTCTGTTGGCTCGTTATGATAGGGCTCATTACGATGAGTTAGAGAAACTCATACAACATTTACCTGATGAATACAAATCTAAGGCTAATGACCTTATTCAGGAAGGTAAACATATTACCAATACATCCATTAGGTATGCCCTAGACGCAGCAGACACAGAAGCTCGTGCAGTCAACACCAGTATACTATTACGCAGACATGCTTGGCTGAGAATATCAGGCTTCAAGCCGGAGGTGCAAACCTCCATCCTTAACCAGCCGTTCGATAAGGAGCATCTCTTTGGCCCAGCTCTTGATACCTCGCTGGAAAAGATGAAGAAAGACACTGAGGTCGCAAAGTCCATGGGGGCTTTGCAGTTACCTGCCACTAGGGGCTCCTTTCGCCGCTCCTTTTACAGGGGTGGTTCAAAAACGGTGTCCACCGAAAATCCCTCCTCCTCTTACAAAGGCAATAACCAATCCCCCTCTTCAATAGGTTATTTCAGAGGAAGTTTTAGAGGAAACAATGGTAAGGGAAGACGCAGAGGTAACTCTACCCGCACTTCCCCCGCAAACAAACAGTGACTTCCTTCCGTTCTCCCCCGATCATTCCACTCCTGTCGGGGGACGACTCTCCCAATTCCTGCCTGTCTGGAAATCAATCACCTCAGACAAGTGGGTACTACAAATTATCCAGTTTGGTTACTGCCTGGAGCTTACAGACACTCCCCCAAATATTCTTCCAAGATCACATGCGATGTCACCAGAGCATCTCACCCTCCTAAAGCAGGAGGTTCTCTCTCTCTTGGAAAAACACGCAATAGAGCCAATCCCATTACAATACCAGGGGACCGAGGTATACTCCCTGTATTTTTTAATTTCCAAAAAGGATGGCTCTCTCAGGCCTATACTAGACCTCAGAGAACTAAATCTGTACATTCATTCGGACCACTTTCACATGGTCACACTCCAACAAGTGCTCCCACTCCTTCAGCAAGGCGACTTTTTGCCCACCTTGGACTTAAAGGACGCCTATTTCCATATTCCCATTCACCCTGCTCACCGGAAATACCTCAGGTTTGTGGTGGACGGACAACATTATCAATTCAAAGTTCTCCCATTCGGGGTAACTACAGCACCCAGGGTTTTCACCAAGTGTCTGGCAGTAGTCGCAGCTCATCCAAGAAGACAGCACATTCACGTCTTTCCCTACCTAGACGACTGGTTAATAAAAGCCAGCTCGCAACAGAGCTGCATAAGAGACACTCGGAAAACAGTCCAACTGCTTCACGACCTGGGGTTCACAGTAAACCTCTCCAAATCTCATCTCCAACCATCCAGCACACAAGTGTATCTGGGAGCCACAATAAATACTCTGAAAGCTCTAGCATATCCCAACCCAGTCAGGATACGCAACATGCAAACTCTAATAGTGCAGTTTCAGCCTCAACACTCATTACCAGCTCGAGTGTTCATGCAATTGCTAGGAATGATGGCATCTATCATTTTAATTGTTCCTTATGCAAGACTCCAAATGCATCCCCTATAGGAATGCTTGGCACGTCAGTGGAGCCAGGCTCAAGGTCAGTTATCAGATCTAGTATTGGTGGATGGCCGCACTCATCGCTCTCTGCAGTGGTGGAACATACAAAACCTTTCCAAGGGGCGGCCATTCGTCGACTCGGTTCCACAGATGGTACTAACAGCAGACGCATCGCTCACTGGTTGGGGAGCTCATCTTCAAAAACATACCGTTCAGGGCATGTGGACTCTGCAACAAAAACAACTCCACATAAACCATCTAGAACTGCTAGCAATTTTTCGAGCATTCAAAGCCTTTCAACCTCATCTACTAGGCAAAGTTGTCCTGATTCGCACAGACAACATGACAGCAATGTACTACATACAAAAACAGGAGGGGGACACTCTCTCCAGCTCTCACAGCTAGCCCAGAGCATCTGGAAATGGGCCATACCTCAAAAAATATATCTCCTTGCAGAACACCTTCCAGGAGTAAACAACCAGATTGCAGATCTGCTCAGTCGTTAACGATAGCAGATCCACGAATGGGAACTCCACTCTCAAGTTCTTCTCCCATTCTTCCAAATGTGGGGCTTCCCAGAGATAGATCTGTTCGCCACCCACCTAAACGCAAAATGCCCAAACTTCGCATCCAGGCACCCGCACCCATTGTCCAAAGGCAATGCGCTATGGATGAATTGGTCAGGGATATTTGCTTACGCTTTTCCGCCTCTCCCACTCATTCCATTAGTGGTTTGGAAGCTCAGACAGCAGTCCCTGACACTAATCCTAGTTGCTCCCACATGGGCCCGTAAACCCTGGTTCACAACCCTATTGGAGTTATCAGTAGTTCCTCACCAAAAACTACACCTTACTCCCAATCTTCTCACTCAGAACCATGGAGAGATAATACATCCAGATCCCAGTCATCTCAACCTTGCGATCTGGCACCTGAAATCCTAGAGTTTGGTTATCTTAATCTTCCGCCAGACTGCATGAATATTATCAAAGAGGCTAGGCGCCCTACCACAAGAGCTTGCTATGCAGCAAAGTGGAAGTGGTTTGTCGTTTACTGTAACAACAATCAAATCAATCCGCTAGACGCTTCGATACAAAACATTATTTGCCATCTATTACATCTACAGCGTTCCAATTTAGCGTACACATCCATACGCTTACATCTAGCTGCAATAGCTGCATATCTACAAAACAGACAGCCTTTGTCTCTTTTTAGAGTGCCTGCTATTAAAGCATTTATGGAAGGATTTAAAAGAATCATTCCCCCCAGACTTCCACCTGCTCCAGTGTGGAATCTAAACATAGTTCTTACAAGACTCATGGGTCCACCTTTTGAGCCATTGCACAAATGTGAACTACAATTTCTCACTTGGAAGGTAGCCTTCCTCATAGCCATCACATCTCTGAGAAGAGTAGGTGAGCTTCAGGCACTAACCACAGAAGAGCCATTTTTACAAATGCATCAAAACAAAGTGGTTCTTAGGACTAACCCTACATTTTTACCTAAAGTCATTTCTGCCTTTCATATCAACCAATCTGTTGAGTTACCTGTGTTCTTCCGTCAACCAGATTCAGTGGCAGAACGTGCTCTTCACACATTGGATGTCAAAAGAGCGTTACTATACTACATTGAAAGAACAAAACCTTTCAGGAAACAAAGCAATTTTTTGTTGCTTTTGCTCCACCACATAAAGGCAATCCAATATCAAAATCAGGTATTGCAAGGTGGATAGTTAAGTGCATTCAAATATGCTACATTAAAGCTAAACGCACATTAACAATTCCCCCTAGAGCGCATTCCACTCGCAAACTAGGGGCCTCTATGGCATTCTTAGGAAATATTCCCATAGATGACATCTGCAAAGCTGCAACATGGTCTACACCACACACCTTTACAAAACACTATTGCATAGATGTGTTAGCTAGACAACAGGCTAGTGTGGGCCAGGCAGTTTTACGTACACTATTTCAGACAGCTGCAACAGCTACAGGTTAGCCACCGCTTTGGGACATAAATGCTATAAAGTCTATGCATAGCATGTGATCTACAGCTCACATGCCTCGAACAGTAAATGCTACTTACCACAGAATGCATCTGTTCTTGGCATGTAGAGCTGTAGAATCTCATGCGCCCACCCGCCTCCCCAGGTACCTATACCTGTTGCAGTACTATCTTACTTAGATACAATATACATAGACATCTCTCTTTTACTACTCTTACTAACTCCATCATCACCCTTTACGGCAAAACAATCTAAGGATGGAGTCGATGCCCATGCGCACTATCACCGAAAGGAGGTGTCACCTACCTTGTGACTGGAAAGACTTCTTCGAACAAAAACAAAGTGCAAACATCCGGACCCGACACTAGATGGCGATCTATGCATAGCATGAGATTCTACAGCTCTACATGCCAAGAACAGATGCATACTGTGGTAAGTAGCATTTACTTATCAACTTTTCCCAGATAAGGTTCGGCTAAGTACAAATCCAAAATTCCTACCAGAGGTCATCTCTCCTTTTAACCTAAATCAAACACTAGATCTGCCAGTCTTCTCTCCCAAACCAGAAACAGTGGCAGAACGGACCCTTCATACACTTGATATTGATCGGGACCTCATGTACTACATTGAGAGAACTGAACAATGTAGACCGACACAACAGCTATTTGTAGCTTTCTCAAATCCTAGGTAAGGTAATTCCATCTCAAGAGCAGGGATTGCAAGGTGGATTGTCAAATGCATCTAAATTTGCAATATAAAAGCAAAAAGAAACTGCCAACAGTTCCAAGAGCACATTCTACAAGAAAGAAAGGTGCATCAAAGGCTTTTTTAGGGAACATTCCACTATTAAGATACCTGCACAGCAGCTACATCGTCAAACCCACTTACGTTTACAAAACACTATGTGGATGTTTATGCCAGACAACAATCTCTGATAGGGCAAACAGTTTTAGGTACATTATTTTAAACAACTGCACCATCTAATGTCTAGAGCTACCGCAAGAGGAGTACTGCTTTACAGTCTTGTATAGCATGTGTATCTGCAGCCAACACATGCTACGAATGGAGTATGTTACTACAAGCATCTATTCGTAGTGTGTAGTGCTGTAGGTTCACATGCGCCCTCCCGCCTCCCAGGCATGTATAATATGGTGTCAGATGTACAAATAGATGTTTTATTAGAGTGTTACATTCATGTTCAACTACAACTACTATCCTACAATACTACATCCTCACTCGCCAACATGGCAGGGGAAAAAATTAACAATCTAACAAAGGAGCCGTTGGACATGCGCTTTCCTTGAGGAGGTGGAGACTCGACGTCACACCAGCAATAAAAAGACTCTCTTGAGAAAAACAACTTGGAAAGTCCGAGCCCAACACTAGATGGCAGGAGTGTGCATAGCATGTGAATCTGCAGCACTACACACTACGATTAAGGAGCATACTCCTCCTTCTGCATCCTGCATTTTCAACCACATGATTTCTTTTGGGAGCACCCTCCAAATAAGCTGGTCTCATGGTCTTTCTGTGCATGCATTTTCATTCCACAACTTCTCATAACCTTCGATTGGGCAAGGATGATTTGATACTCTGATCGGTTGGAATTCGGCAATCAGTCTGCCCTTTGTCTGCTATCCAGAACAGATCTGCTTTCTGAGCAGGATGGTCTGGTCAGGTCCTCTAACCCAGTCCTCAGACACTTCATTGGCATTCATGGGGATTGAACGATGCTGGTTAGAGCCGTCAACTTGCAGACCGATGTAGAGAATTTCATCTTAGCTACCTAGGAGCCAACTACCAAGTCTGTCTGTACAGCTCACAGGGACACATTTGTTTATTGGTGCCAGCTGCAGACTTAATCCCTTATAATGCTGTCTTGTCTGGTGTCCTGTGCTTTGCGCTGTTCCTTATTCAACAGGACTAAGAGGTTTCCACAGTCAAATGCTATTTATTGCTCTACATGCATTTTTAGGTCTCCCAACCAGCCTTCAGATCACCACTGGGAACATGTTTCTTGTGAGGTTTACTGAATATGTTTCTACCCCCTGTTGTTCCCCATTGGGGCTTGAATTTGGTTCTGACTTTTCTCGTCATCACTGTTCAATCGACACATAGTTGTTCTATTCATCTCTTAATTCTAATTACTGTTTACCTGGTGGTGATTACTTTTGCCTTTAAGGTTGAGGCGTTGCTGGCCCCATTGGTCCAGCCGATTATTACTTTCTTCTACTCAGTCTGGTTCTATACGTTTGCTCCTCTTATCTGTTCAAAGGTGGCGTATCCCTTCTCCATGAACCAATCGATTACTCTTCCGTCTTTCTTTCTCCCTGCTCATCCTTCTAAGGAGTAGCTGCACAGATTGGACCCTAGGCCAGCAGCTTCCTATTATGTTGAACATGATCAGACAAGAAATGAATGAGTGAATGACTGTTTTTTTACAGGATTTGTTGGGATCAAGAAGGGCAAGCAGTGACCAAATGTTCTATATTGTGTTGGCCACTTTTTTGCATTAAGATCTGCTACGTTTTGGCTCTGGATGGCATTTATCACTCTATAAATGCTAAGGTGGCTTCTACTGCTGTCACCAGGGTTGTCTTGGTGGCCGATTTTAGCCAGGTGGACACTTGGTCTTCATTACATACTTTTGGCAAATGTTATTGTCTGGTGGCTTAGTCATGTGATGGATACTTCACTAGAGCTAGGTTACATGATTTTCTTGGTTAAATCAACACTACACGTTTTGATTTTGGACTCATTTATAAGGTGGGGAATATGAGGGAAGAAGTGTCCATCAGAAGAAAAAGTTACTTACCTTCAGTAATGGTATTTTCATAATGTGTGGCTGTAGATGCATATGCTGTGCATACTCCTGCAATCTAATGTTGGGCTCTGACATTTACAAGTTGTTTTTGTTTCAATAACTCTGTGGTCATCAGTTGTGCTGTCCCCTCCTAGCCCACAATGCACTAGGACAAAGACTCAACCTTAAGATTGTTTTTTTATACCATCTGGTTAGGACATTTTTCTCAAGCTCTAGGACCGTCAATGATTTTCCGTTCCTTTCGACTTCAGTTGTCATGGCAATTGGTCATCTTCAAAAGAAGCATCGCCATTCAACATCAGTAACTTCTGTTTTTGGTTTCAAACTGCCTTGGGGTTGCTATGTACTCAGGTTCTATTTAAAATGACTGTTCATAGGATGAAAAAAACGCCACGCCAGTTTTGTCCAAGGCGGAATACAAAATAGCTGTGGTCCGATTCACATGATCTGTGCAACCTCTGCTTGTCTCTGGAGTACAAGGAGTCCTCCTGTGCTGCTTGCCAGGCAGTTAAAAAAAGAAGAAGACCCTTTGGTACTTATACATTAGCTGCTGGGCCCATCACAGCATACTGCACCAGGACCCCACCAATGTACCAGCCATCTTCAGCTCTGAAGACATCTAGGAGGTTGAGCAAAAAAGCTGGGGCCAAGGCAGAGAGATATACGAGTGCTCTGACATTGAGGAAAAAACTCCACAGCCTATCAAGGAACCCAGGGCAAGGGCTAACCCCTGAAGCCACTATCTGCTACCCCAATCCAAAGAATGATCCATGGGGATCAGCCTCTAAAATGGTTTCCACTGGAGGTAGTCTGGCAGCTAGCTCAGAGACTGGAAACAAAAGGCTCCAAACTTTGGGCTCATTTTCTGGCTCTAAGACCTCTCTACCTCAAGAGGCCCCCTTGGTTCTAGGAAAGCCTTTGTAGAAGGGCACCGCACCTCCGTGCCAGCCCACACTCGCTTGGCCCCGAGTCGCTGATAACCCACCCTTGAAGTTTAAATTGGCACCATAGTTGACTATGAAAGACACTACAAAGTCTACTCCGAAAAAACCTTCACACGAAGCTTGCGTCCACCACCTCAGGAAGGCACACATACGCCACAATCTACAACGGCTAGGAAATGAAAGTTCACTTTTGAGGAACAAAAATCAGGATAATATGAACTCCAAAAAGAGTAGGGACGAAGCCGGTAGACATCCACTAGTTTCCTCCTCTCACCCCTCAGCCTCCGCTTCCCACCTCGCACTCCATTTTCTTCCTTGCCTCATGAATCTGTCCACTCATTTCACACAGAGTTGGACCAAAGGAGTCCCTATGACACACAGGACCCTTATCTAGAGGGCCCGACAGCAGGGGAGGGGATGATACCTGGAAAGATTACCATGTTAACCTACATGATGGCACAGGTTTAGAGCCATACCTTATCAAAGCCTCTCCTCTGAATAATCCACGATGTACCATGCTGTCATTCAAAGGGCTGCAGCACATCCAAGGTAAGCTGCTTGTGGCAGAAGAAGAGGATGACTTTTTGGTTGAGACACTCTCCAAACAGAAAGATGTATCAAGTATTTACCAATGCTTAAGAGCTTGACCAAATGTAATGCAGATAACTTGAAGGATCTTGAAGAGGGTAGAGCTGTCACACCTAGGGTGGATAAAAGTACAAACCAGCCCTACATTGCCCCCTCGACACCCCTATTGTCATGTGATGCAGAGGGCATTTTGCAAAATGTGTCTTCTTTCACACTGGCTTGAATTTAAAAGCTAAAAATTGATGGAAATTCAGTTAATAATGAAAACAAAATTCTACCCCACTTGAATGGGTGGGTCTTCTGCCTGTGACACAATACTCCCCTAACGAAATATGGAGACGTCAAATTTTCACAATGAAAAATGACGTATTTTGCACTGTAGTTAACTTAGAATCTGGTCGGTAGCTCAGCCGCCTGCAAACCTCAAACGTTATCTAAAATCACACATTTTCCTTATATTTCTGTGAGGGAATCTGTGAGGATCCCCAAAATTCCTAGCACCCTGCGTTCCAACACTTCTCCCAATTAAAACAGTACCTCACTTGTGTGGCAGGACTTTTCACTCACAGCAGGAACAGATGAAAACTGTGACAATATGAAGTCAATGTTTTTGTCTGTTCCTGTCACGTGTGATAGGACCAGCTGCCCAAGTGGAGTACCGTTTCTCTCAGGAAAAGTATGGGATCGCTAGGTGGTAGGAATTGTGTGAATCCCCACAATCTCCAAAACCTTCCCTCACAGAAATGTGAGCAAAGTGCGTGATTTTAGTCAAAATTTGAGGTTTGCAGGTCATTCGGTGTAAGAAAACATAGTTAGATCCACACAAGCTGCACAACCTTGGATTTGTCTGTGTCTAGGTTTCAGAAATGCCCAGGATTCATAGGGTTCCCTGGTTGCCAGTTGACCCAGACCCCAATAGTGCAGTTATTCACCACGGCACATTAAAGGTATTTACCCTCTCTGCCAGGCCATATGTCAAAAATACACCCAAAATAATCAAAGGTTCTTCTCACTTGCCTTAGCAATGGGATGCTCTAGGCCCCAGAGAGACAACAATTGCCTGGGCTTTAGGGGTGGGAGGCATGCTTTCGAGTAAACCTTCAAATCACCCCCTCAGGAGGGCATAAAGAATGTTGGGGGGAGGTTAAAGCCCAAATATATGTCGGACTGTTAGCTCCCCTGTTTTTTTTAGGTTTCTTTTTATCTTCGCCCTGGTGATTAGTGGGCTTACTTTCCAATTTCTCCTCTTCAGGGTGCATAAAAGACTGTTTCAATTTTAAAAATTGGAGGGGTAGCTCTTGCCAATGCCTAAGCAACTGCTCTTCATTACTCCCTTGCCTCTAGTGGTTTGGTGCCTGCTTGGGGATTGCAGTCCAGTATAGATCCACAAGGGAGAGGTACTGTTGGAAGTGCCGGCAAGAGGTTGCTTGCCCCTTTCCCAGCAGGATATCTTCCATGCTGATCTGTGTTTGTAGGGCAGGGTTATGCCCCCTGAGCATCAATGAAAGTGAATACAAAATATACCTAAAAGAGACGTCTGCTTTCACTTTTGTGACCTCAGCTTTGAATAGGTTCACTGTGCACTCTGCAAGCTACAGTGTCAAAAATAATTATTTCAGGAAGCAAGAGAATAAAGCACTAGAAGGATTTGCTTTTGAAATGTAGAGGACAAGACCTTCACATTCTCCACATTCAGGATAAAGTGACCATCATGTTCTCTGCATTAGAGAGTTTAAATCTTATTGTTTCAAGCAATTCCTGTCTTAGAAGTTAGCCTTTGTAGTTGCTTTACTTCTCTCAGGAGAATCAGTGAGCTATAAGCACTAACAGCAGAAGAATCCTTTATCAAGGTGCACAAGGATAGAGTAGTTTTGAGAATAACCTCTAGGTTTCTTCCAAAACTGGTTCCTTTTTTCATGTAACCCAGACAATGGAGTTGTCCATTTTCATCTCATACCCAGAGTCGTTAACAGAAAGGACATTATGTACACTTAATGTCAAAAGGGAACTTATGTACTACATTAAAAGAGCTAAAGTCATCTACAAGATAATCAACTCTCTTGCTTTTGTAAAACCCCTATAGGAAAGCCCATTTCCAAGGGTAGTATTGCCAGATGGAGTAAGTATATACAAACTTTGTGCAAAGGCTAAGCATATGTTAAATGTAGTGCCTTGAGCACATGCCACTTGGAAGAATGCAGGCACTATTAAGGCCGCATTCCAACTGCAACATTTGTAAAGCTGCTTCATGGTCAACACAACACGTTAAATAAAGACTACTGTGTGGATATCCAAGCCTGCCAGTAATCTTTAGTTGGCCAAATGGTCTTAAGCATGTTGTCCAAAACCTCGGCATGATCAGCTTGCTAGCCACCGCTTAGTGATGGGGTCCAGAAATAGCCCTGTTTTTCTTTTTTGTTCCCCCCTCCCCCACTCTGGACTTCGATACATGTCCACAATGACTCCATGCGAGGTTGCCATTTTTGGATTCTTTTTTCCACTGTTTGGTTTGGAAGCACAGTTTACAGCTCCAAGTTGCAGATTTCCAAAGATAAGTGAGACAGCGTCAAAAGAGAGTGGAAAGCTACAAAAAAGGAAAATAAAATAAATAAAAACGAACATTGAACGACAAAGGAAACGAAAGACACCCAAAAAACTAAAGACGCTGGTTTTTCATTTGGGCTTCGTCCACATACGCATGAGTCAGAGAATGTACGTTAGGGGCGAAGGGGTTGGGAGTTTCACCTAGAGGAGTTTCTCTTCCAGATGTTGCCCAAAGTGCTGCGATAAGCATGCCTGCAAGGACAAACATAAGGTCTGTGCCTAGAAAGGACCATAAGTTAAAGGGATGTAAGACTTGCAAGGAGTTCCTCCCAAGAACTCTTAAAGTACAGGAGAAACAAGGGTGGGTACAATATACCATGATGCAATCCAAACAGGGCTCCCTTGAGGATCTTGGACTGTTAAGTGATGTCCAAACGGAACGGACATAAGGGGAAGTTTTGACATTGAGGAGACCTACATCGACCTCAAGAAAGAAAAGGTGCCGAAAAAGATACCAAAGGAGACAGAGCAGATGAAAAAAAGCATGTTCAAAATGCCAAACGGTTGCAGAGGAAAAGAGTAGAAATTCTCAAGTCCTTAAAAACACCCGTGATGCCAAATCTGCTGGCAGTCGAAGGAAAGATAAAACCCAAAAACCACCTGGGTCAAAACGTAAACGCAACGAAGAGGACAAACTGTGACTCGACTCCGAGAGAGGATTGAGATTGGAGGAAGGAAAAGTAGTCAAAGGGGAAAGACAGACTCTGAAAAGAAAGACTTTCTTGATGCTTGACCGCAAACAAGGGTGCCCGACATAGAGAAGAAAAAATGTTGACTCAAGGCTGAAATGGCAGCCTTAATACAGAAAAAGGAGTTTGATGAATCCTTCCAGGGTTTAGGATCCTTGCTAGAACACGGAAGAGTTGCACTGGAGATGAGGAACAGGTTTTTTCAGAATCCTAGCAACCCCCGAACCTTGAGAAGAGAGGAAAAGCACTTCTAGAATGAGTAGAAACATTAGCATCAACCGATACTAGACACATCAGGCTACAGCAGATACATTAATCATAAGCTAAATCAAACCAGCACCAAAAGAATATGACTGATAAATTGAGGACAATCAAGGTGAATGACGGAATGGTAGGCATTAATCAGAGTTAAGTTCGAAAGCAGCGAACAGGTTTCCCAGTTGCCCAGCAACTGCCAGTGGCGGAACATAGATCTACACACTTAATCTTGGCCACCATCACACTTGAACACAGAACCACCAACATCCCAAAACCCAAGAATGATCACAGTTGAAAAGGGCATTGGAGGTAACAACCAGCCTCTTAGTAACGTCAGAAAATGTCAAACTCTCTTGAAATTGATTTCATCATTTACCCTCATGATCCCTTTGAGCAGACTGAAAATGTGTGCTTCTAGACTAGCAACAAAATCCAATGGACTCCAACCAGTGAGAGGAAACAGTGTGCATAAACTGACTGTGTTAAGGAAGCCTTGACGCGGTGCACTAAAAAACCCAACATCTCTAAAGGGATAATTACAACATTAATATATGTAAAGAACTTTCTTCAGTCCGATTCCTAGACTTATTTCAGGGAATTTTCAAATAAACACGTGAATCTAGGAAATATACTACTGATGGAGAACAATAGGCTTCTCAATTTGCTGTTCGTTTTGTACACTTGGTTGCAGTAAAATTAAATGTTTTGTACACTTGGTTGCAGTACAGTTAAAATGTTTTGGAAGAAGAGTTGTTGGCTCTGCTGCAATTTTCTCTTCTCTTCATTTTTTTAAATTTTATTTTATTGTAGTCCCCATTCGTACAGCTCCTGCTGAGTTTTCTTTTTATACCCTGGATGCAAATGGTGTTAATTTATAGAGGTAATATATAATTATGACGCTTCTTGCATAATGTACTAATAAATGGCCACTCATCATCTTTAACATCACATTTCCAAATCCCTCACCACCATAATGAGATCAGTTTTCTTTATTGACCATCCTGCCTATTACGTAATAACTGCAGTTGAAATTGGTAGAGAAGAAATGTCAGTTGCAGCACAATGCTATTATTTCACTATTATGCGACAACTTTTGCTTCTTTCACACTCCACTTGTACATAAAATGATGTTGGGTTGGGGGATCTGCTCTCCCACTCATTCCTTTGCACAAGAAGAAAAGCAAAGGCACTCAGAGTTGTGAGCTATTTCAGAGGACTCCTCTGTGCGCACTGGTATCTTGTATTTGAAAGCACAGTAATCAAAGCAAATAATCCGTCAGAGGATGTCTGGGACTTCAAAAACAAATCTTAAAAAGAGGTATGGGGGGGTAGATAAACAGGAGGAGCTAACATGTTGACATTTAATACAGTAATAGAATGTGTTTATCATGAGGATTATTGTGAAAAACTAACTTTGTTTTCAGTATTATTGTCTTATAGAAGGATACTACAAATACAAAGAGTTAAAAAAAAGTATGATTGTCCCTTTTAAACACGGTGTACAAAGGATAAAGTTTGTAAGTGCAGCTATTGGATTGGCATAGACACTATATGCTTGTCTGTTAACGTTTTTGGTTTGGTTGCATACTCTAATGTGACTGCTGCCTGTATTTGCAGAAACCGGTTGTGCCGAAGCAGCATTTTGAGAGCCCTTATGACTTTAAATTGTGTGTTTTGTTCGATATGTTGTAAACCCAAGATGAATCAGTTTACCTATACATCACAATCCTTCTTCAGCGTTGGGTGTTTTCTGTAATTCCCAACCAAACCATTCCGTCCTGGTGTGTTCCATACCATACTGTTCATGCTGTATATGAAAATTTAAATTGTACAGGTGATGGGGAAGCAATACACGTGGAAGTAGAATAATGTGTAACGCAATTCAGAGATGGAGGTTTCACATAGTGTTTAAATATCATCCCTCTGTCGCTAGAGGATTTTCGAAACCTTTTGAGTTTTTTAAGATACTAATACTGGAGAAACGTGATTCAATTCTAGGTAAATACTACTTTTTATCTTTCTGTATGGTTGGCAAAGCTTTGTGCATAATTTTTATATACTGTGGATTACGCTATATGCAAGTGATTTTAATGTCCCCTCATGTTTGTGTAAAGGGGAAGTGTGTGTGGGTTGGTGCACTTGTGTGAATGCCTCATCTGAACACACTGTTGTGTTTTTTTTATAAATCTTTGTAGTCTTTTGCGTGTGTGGCTGTTAAGTCATCAACCTCTTTATTTGAGGTGAATATATAGTGCTAATAACAAAGTAAGAATACAACAGTAATCGATGAAAGCAAATCACATGGGGACACCAAACATTGAAGAGGGCGAAATGTAGAACAAAATAATTTTACACATGAGACTTTTCTGGTTTCTTAGATACCAAGTTTTGGAAAATCTAATATCATGAATTAAAATATCAATGACACAGGTTTCCATGGTGAATGGTTGACCAACTGTGAAAGGCATGGCTGTTAGATCCAGAAAAGATCCTGCAGTTCAGTCCCTTTGCTTGTCTGTGTAGGCCAGCCTCCGGTTTTTGCCTATGTTCCGTCTTTTTATTTGAGTCTGTCTGTGGTTGTATGTGGTATCCCCGATGCGTGGTTCCTTTAATTCTGTGCAGGTGTGAGCTCGGGGTGAATTCTGGTTGCCTAGTAAATGGTTTTTGTAATTGTACAGGTTTTATATGTTTAGGTTCCAGATTACCTGGAATTCATTTCACGCCCAATGGATTTTGCAACTATGAGGCAGAAAGTGGAGTTGCATCTCTATCAAAACCTGGACGACTTTGAGGAGGATTTTAACCTTGTGGTTACCAACTGCATGAGGTATAACTCAAAAGACACTGTTTTCCACCGGGCTGCTCTGAGAATGAGAGATGTGGGAGGATCAATTCTTCGGCATACACGGCGGCAGGCTGAAAACATAGGCTATGAAACAGAACTGGGAATCCATCTTCCGGAGTCACCGAAAAATGAAGATTACTACAAATTCTCATGGGAAGATGGTGAATTTAAATCTCTAATTTGCCTCACCTTTATAGAGTCATTCTGAAACCTTCCCGTCCTAACATTTCATTCTATGTTTGTTTTTTTTCCTATCGTCTTGCAGTGGACAACATTCTTATGCCTGAGAACCGGGCTCACCTGTCATTGGAGGCTCAGTTAAAAGAGCTTCTGGAGAAGCTGGATATTGTGAGTAGTATGCGGTCCAGTGGAGCCAGGACCCGGCGTATGCGATTATTGCGGCGTGAGATCAACTCTCTACGACTAAAGACATCGCAGCAGCAAAGCCGGACACAATCCAGTGGAGAATCACCAATGTGTCTTGAGAGAGGCACTCAGGATGAAGAAAGAAATGTGACTGTAGAACGTGATGGAGAAGCAGAGAAAGGTGAGGTGCTGTAAGGAAGAAAGAGTTGTGTAAGTGAGATAAATGGGACACAAAGTATTGTTACTGGTTGTACAAATGTGAACTGTTTCTTTTTGACATCTAGGACTGCAATTCAGTATGATGAATAGAAAGTGATTGAGGTTAGAGCATGGACTTCCTGATCTGTCTGTTCCCAGTGTAAAATATGGAGTGGGAGTTGGTGGTGTCTTGTATATGCACATGCTCACAATTTCGGTAGCTACTGGGTAGTGTATGAGAAACAATTAAACAAAATGTTTATGTTTCAAAGATTTTATTTGTTTTTTTAAGGTTTAATGCTCCCATCCTTTGCCACCCCATGAGCTGATCTGTTTCAGTACAAAGTGTACATTACATATGTAACTACTCATTATCTGATTGGAGGCAGCTCCTTTAATCTTGAGTTTCACTCATGTCTTGTAAATAAACTATAGGGGAGACGAAGCCTCTCCACTAAGTGCCCATGCACAGGTTTGCTGGTAATCCCACCCCAGCTAAAAACTTCAGAATGGAATTACAGATAATGGTTTTACCACTCTTAGGTGCACAAACCCCAATCACAGTTCCACCTGCCAAAATAAGATCAAATATATGATGAGTAACAAGCCAGTAATGGAGGAAAACATGCAGAAACAGGTGCAGTAATTTCACACCCCACATTCTAGACCAAACATCTTGGCATGTTAATAGTGGGGGTATAGTGTACTGAAATGTTAATTTTAATGTGGATTTACCTACCCACCTATTACCAGGAAACTCGTTAGTGGGCACTAACAGTCTAAACAGTGGCAGTAATCAAATTCTCCTTGGGTGTGTCTAGTCTGTTAGATTTATTTTTGTAAAAAATAAATGAACTCCATGATGTAGAGAGCTTGACAAACTGTTTCTATATAGATATGGTTATTAAAGTAGCTCATGCCTAGTTAAGAAGCAACAAATAAGTGAATTATTTACTGGTCATAATTGTTCGGAGTCTGGAATACCTTATATCATTCATTGAAATAGGTTTAGAATTCCACTGGTTTGTAATAGTCTGTTTCTCAGCAAGACATAATTGGCTAATGAGACTGCTTCTTTGATTTTAGGGGGTAGGCTATATGCCTACAGTTCACCGTATAAAATAATTAGGTGATCTATTGAGAGTGTCACCTGTAATATACTATAAGTTCACTGCTGACTAGCTCATCCATTGATAACTCTTTAAAAAATTCCAGAGACTAGAATACCACAACCAAATATGAAGTGTCGTCTTTGGTCACGTCCTTTTTGTGTTTCTTAGCGTGCCTTGCTTTCACTGTGCAGATTCTTGAAGTCCTGTAGAACCCATACATGACTTAATAGGCCTTCTAATCAAGAGAAGATTTTCTAGCCTTTGATTAGATCATTTGTCTCCCAAGTAGACATGAGAGAGCCACTTACATGGCACGTTTTCAGGATAACTGCTGACTATGTAATGATTTCCATACAGTCATTGCATTTACATTTATCGTGTGTGGCTATCTTGAATGCCTGGCATGGTTTTTAGTGAACATACACTAGACACCCTTGGGCTACGTACTCTTCCATTGGTTCTATTTGACTGTCATTACGGGGTTCCCAGGACCTCCCTTCAACTCGGAGCTGCTCTCAGAACTATACCTGTGGAAAATGAGCTTGTAGTGATTGGTTATCAGACACCTGGGATTTCAGCCTTTTATCACACACTGTTAAATGTTTAACAGCTGCCTCACAATTAACAAGATATGTAGACCAGTGTATTATTTCTAAACACCTCACACTCTTTCCAAAAACTCCTTAAAATCATCAGAGGACTTACTGTTGTTGGAAGCTAGGGAGTACTGTTTACTCCATGCTCCAAAATCATATCTTCATTAGGCTTGGGTGAAGTCTTCACACAATTGAAGAGGATTTACTAAAGAGGAATACATAGTAAACTTCTATTTCACTGCTACTATGTCTCCATTTGTCATGATGATTTTAGTAATCAGTGAGGCATACAAAGAGCTATAACTTTTTTCACATACCCACAGTATTCTTCAAAGTGACTTCGTTGTGACTATTGGGTACCTGTCGATTGCATAGTTGTTGTGTGTAGTTACATTCAAAATGTAGTTGCTCTGCTTGATAATACTTGTTGGTGTCTGGGTGTGGAAGAGAGTCCTTACCTCTCTTTGGGAGCCCTCTAGGCATCTTAGGCCTTTGGCAATTCCATACTTCGATAGACATTTTCACTGATATTTGTCTAAGCCCTCTTCTCTCCTTTCTCCAGAACCACCACGGTGAGCACCAAAAACCTATAAGAAGTATTGCATTATGCTTATCTTCATCAAGTCAGCATAAATATATTTATCTAGACTTGCATAATATGCTATTCCATTATTGCAAAATATTTACCCTTATGTTTTGACCATTTGACGGGTAGGTGAGGATTAAATTCAGAATATGCTTCCTTGACCTTCACTTCAAAGCCTAGGTCTTTATACACCAAGATTATCTTTACTGGGTTAAGGAGAGAAGGTTTCAGATTACACAAGAGTATAGTGTCTGTAAACATAGAACGTTTAAAAGTTTTCTTTTCCCAAAGCACACCCTGTGTATTGTACTTTGCAAAGGATTCCATTGCGAGGTAAATAACGTTGAGGAGTGTAGACAACCCTACCTGTTCCCCTTCTGCAGGAGGATATTTTCTGGCAGGCAGCCAATCATAGATACTGGGCTGCTGTTCTAGCACAGTTGGTAAACTGCCTCTACATAAGCTCTGGCTCAGATCCCATCCATGATGGACCCAGTCAAATGCATTCTGTGCATTCAGTCAACCAAAGCAAAATGGTCTTGTTTTTACATTTCCTCGCCTTATCTTCTAAATATCTGATCGTAGAAGTATTGACAAAACCTCGTCTTTTAAACATAAATCTAGCCTTGTCCAGGTCGACTACCCATTGCCTCCAGCAGCATACTGTAGATCGTTACTGCTCTGTTTGAGTGCAGTAGGCCTTGGAAAGGAGTACTCTGCCATGGCTTTGTAACTAATGGGATTACAGTTTCTGACTGAATTTCATATACACTACTGTGCAACAAATATAGTTTTGTTGTGCGCTGTGGGGAGGTTAACACAGATCTGTTTCAACCATCTTAAAATATCGGGATAATCCCATCAGAATTTGGGACCTGATACATTCAGTGATTTGCATTGCATGGACTGCCTAATAACGAACATTTCCTGTAGCACTCTTAATCATCTGATCACTGTGGATAATAACTACCCTGCTTTACCGGACCAGTGTAATCTGATGTATAAAATATTTATGAAAGTCTTCGATTTCTCCTCCCCTGGATATTGATACCTTTATTTGAAATATCTTACTCTTGGGCCAATGTGGTTTCAACCTTTACACCAGGAATCCACTAGCTTTTTTTTTTTTTGCCTGACTCATAAAATTCCCATTTCCTCTGAAGAACGGCACAATGTGCGCTGTCCGACCAGAGTACATTTAGCTGATGTATTAAGTGTGATTCTTTTAATACCGATTTGTAAGATGTCATATTGACATTATAAGGTTGAAGAAAGAAGGTTTGTTTTTAGCAGGATATATACTCAACATACAAATTAATGTAGTATGCCGTGCATGTTACTTGTTCTTGAAAGCTTAGTAGACGCTTTCTGATGCAATATTGGGAGTTGCAGTGTTTGATAAACAATAGTAGTTTAGTGATGGGCCCAAATATAATGGAAACTTTTCTGTATCCTGTAAACCTTTACATCAGCTGACACCCTATTATTTCCTTGTGTTATCTGTTCTAAAATGCTTTCTATTCCCCACTTTAGCTGGCGATACCAAGCCTCCCATGCCTCCAATGCTTGAGCCAACAGGGCCTGCTCCCACTCTGTCAGATGTGGATTCTCATCAAGATCCCCCAACATTAAAACCTATCAGTGAAAGCCGCCCACTAAACCGCTTGCAGAAACGACTTAAGTCAGACAGCCAGCTTTGCAAAAAGAAAACAGTGCAGCGGGGGAGTGCAAATTTTCAACGCCTGCTAAGTGATAACGGCATAAACGGTCTAGCTCTCCAGGCAGAGGATGCATTTTCTGGCTCCCCTTTCAGTGGGGTCGGACGGAGGACGTCTGTCCTTTTTAAAAAAGGCAAAAATGGTGTCAAGCAGCAGAGGAGCTTGGACTGTGCACTAGAGAATGGAGAAGACTTTAGCCAAATGGGACAGTTGTCCCCTAGCAGTATGGAGGAAGGTGAGCAGCACTGCCGTAAACATCCTGAGAGCAGGAGCTGTAGCGAGAGTGAGGAAGAGACTTCAGCCTTGTTGTCCCCAGACTCTGGTGAGTTTCCTTTGTATTGCTGTTGAAAGTATTGCAGAAATTTTAGTGGTGGCAGACAATCTGTGGAAATATTCACATGTTTTTCGTCTCTGCTTCTAAACAGCTTTTAAAAAAATGTGTATATATGATACACTAACTGGCTGACATTAAAATCTAGCCAGAAACTTTGTATGCCTTTGCCCTTTATGGGAATGCTTGATTTTGGCATAATTTCTGTCTATGCAATTTAACTGCTTTCGATGGCATAATGTAATGCAATCCTGCTCATTTATAAATATATTTTTTTAATGTAGATATACAGTTATTGAGATGCAACATTTTTGTAAGATTTTATTAGCATTTTCAATTCTTGCATCATAGGATCTTAATTGATAGTCATAAACGGTTGAATAATTGTGCGGTGCATACGTGGACCCTAGAGCAATATTCCATAGATATGTTGTCCATTGAATATAAACACAGGGTGCTAGTGTCTATGACGAGTAGCACCCTTTAGGAGCCAATCAGATGATTCTTCTCATAAGCGCTAAGAGACCGTTGGTGATTATGCGCTATACAAATGTAACTTTTAACCCATAACAAGATAACCCATTTCAAGTCTGCATTGCAACATCTTAAGTGCAAAAAGGGTTGAAAGTGTATAACAACAAAAAAAAAAAAAAAACCTGATAGGCCTAAATTGAAAAAACTGAGAAAAGGGAATCCTGTCCCTTTGAGATTCCGGGAACTTTCCCTATCCATGATGCATTGTACTGGCAGTTGCCTCACAGAGCAAGTTCTTTTTTCTGGCTCCTGTAAGTAGGATCTCAGAAGACATGTGAGGTTTCACACCTCTGTTTATTGACAGGATTTTCAATCGTCTCTACTATTTTTTTTCTTTCACACATCTTTTAAATCCAGCTACAGAGTGAAATTATTTTTTCCTGTATCCGGAATTGCTTTCCATCAGAATTACTTCTGTTTGAGAAATGTTCTTCCTCTTGAAAAAGGCAGTCTCAGACCCACACGTGTTCTGTGTGGTATTCACACAGTGAGGGTAAAAGACTCGGAGGGATGCTCTGAGACATAGGGAAAGGATTAAGCTTCCTCTTATGCTCCCTCTGGAAGTAAGACAGCTACTGAAAAGGACTCCTTTTGGGGGAGTTCAAAGGACAGAAGGGCAGAGTGGTAAAAAGTACCACTGACATCACCACTTTTGATGTCACTCAAGACCGACATCAAAGCTAAGGGCATTGATGCTAAGCGCATTTGTGTGATCTCCTCAGTCTAAAGTGGGTTCGACACCATCAATGCATTGCTTCCATTGAGACTAAAGACAACATTCGCACAGAGATGGGACAATGACAAAATATAAGGCATATTGATCAGCTTTGACGGAATCTCTATCCGTTTTGAGGAAGAACCAACGGTCATTGTCGACAATTACATCATTGCTGTTGAAGAGGAAACCACCCTTAATGTCAAGGAAGACTTCATAGCTCTTAACATATAAGAGACAACAGCGAACAGATTTGCCTCATTCACTTTCGTTTTCGATGTCCAGAACATCCAGAAAGGAGACATCTCCCTCTCTGTCCATGGCAGTGTCGGGCACCCTTTCATTATCATCTGAAATCTCAGTAGCCTCCTCGGAATCTCTACATTCTCCAAGGTTCACCTCATCAGACCACAAATCTAAGGTTCTCTACTTCTTCTCTCTCTCCAACACTAAAGAAAAGAAAAATTTCAGACCATACAGGACACTACCCTTCAAGAAAAATTTTAACAGTAAGCATTTCAAGAACTCCTCAGGCCTTCTCACTCTGGATCCTCATCCTAAACCATTAAGACCTTTGTGACACACCATTCTATTTGGGGACCCTCTGCAAGAACCTTTGCAATTCTCTCCACCAAGAATGTCCAAGACCACATCAAGGTCTCCAATGGAAAGAGCTGAGATATCTCCATCTTCTTCTTCTAGACTGCCATCATAGTTTAGGGATATATTGTTCACTCCACAGAAAGAAGAAAACAGATCTCTGACAAGTTCTAGTTCTCTCGTAAGGGAATTCCATGTATAGTCATAAGCACTTGAATAGTCCCGCCCACGTGCGGGGACCCTGGAGCACCTCTTTAGATATATCTTCTTAAGTGGGTATTTTTCGCCTTTCTCCAGGAAGGCCTGCAAAGACACTTAAGAGATAGAGAGACAATAATGCAGCCTAAATAAATAGGCTACACTAGCCGCATCTTCATCTTGAAGTGAAAAAAGGTAGCCAGTATACTATATTTTGTGCAATTTTTGTGGTAGTTAACACACAGAAGAATCCCCTTCATAAAACTCCTTTTTCATGATAGAGTTGAAAGGAGAGTACAGAATAGCCCCATAGGCTGCCATTATATGTCTTAAAAATAGAAGCTGTCCCTTTAAGAATCCAGAGACCACCAGTATCCCATCATGCACAGCCAGTGGCAGTTACTTGAGTTCTTTTTTCCGGCTCCTGCTATCAGGACCCTGGAGCATTGAGCTCTACCAAATTTTGGATTTTTCGTCAAAATTCCCATCAGGATTTACCTAATAACTACTTCACTCGACGTCTTTGGTCTTTCCCTACATTTTTCTGAGAGGAATTTTCACAGCTTTCACTCAAAAATGCCATCTCTTTTTGATAAGTGTCCAGACTATGGTAGGAAGAAGGCCAAGACTGAGCCTCACAGAGTGTGCGTACTATGCCTGCTTGCTACTCATGTTCCTGACTCCTGTTCCATTTGTAAAACTTTCTCTAAGCACACTCTGTGACAGAGAGAAGATTCGACTTCAAGGAGCAGAAGAGCGACGAAAATAGCAGGCCCAATCTTCAGGTGGGACTTCAGAGCGAGGAGAGGGTCAGTCCTCTACCAGGGCTCTGTCTTAAGCCTCTGGGGGGCTCCCCAGCAGAAGAAGGGCTAAATAACAGCGCCGGCCCCAGTCGACGTCGAGGACGATGACGTCGAGAGAAGGTACAGCGCCGACCTGTTCGCCGTCGACACAGGGCTCTGGGTCAAAACGACGTCTACGTTCCACGTCAAGAAGAAGATCCTCGAACGTCGATTATGAAACCGACGGCGAGAACGCCTCGCAGACTGTAACACCTCGCAGGTCGACGTTGAGAAACTTTTCACACCGCTCGACGTCGAGGCACCAACGTTGATCGACGTCCAGACACCACGGTCGATCGACGTCCAGACACCACCGTTGATCACCGGCGCTGTCGACGCGAGAAAGTCGTCGATCAACGTCGAGACGAGGCTCTTTTTCGAGGCGACGTCGAAGGTCGCCTTCGACGAGTAGATCGACGTCGAGGGAGAGAGATGGATCTTCAGGAACTGTCATCTTCAAGGCTTCAGAAGGCGCGAAAAAAGAGAAGGCTAATTTACACATCGGATTCGGAGTACTACCGAACCTACTCTCCATCTAAGAATGTTCCCTCATCTACTCTTCCTCAGCAGTCTCCGCCTCATCTGCCAGATGTGGAACCAAGACTTCCAACACCGCCTCCTCCTCCACTTCCTCCGGCTCCTCCTCCACTGCCATCACCTCCCCCACCACTACCACAAAGACCAAGGTCTAGGTCTCACACGAGGCATCCTTCTCGCAGCCGTAGACGCTCCTCTACTCGTTCCCATCGTCAACATCATGGTGGAAGGTCTCATTCCAGACATACCAGGGACACTTCGTCTTCAAATACAGGAAGATATTCTCATACGCTATCGGACTCTCCTCCCCCGAGGATTTCACCAATTGATGACATTTCCACTTTCCAAGAGGTTCTGGTGCGGGGTGCTTCTAAATTAAACATTCCAATGTCCACTCCTACACCCTCAACTTCGGTGATATTTGAGACTCTTTAGCAGAGACAAGCTTCTCGTCCCTTGCTTCCTCTGGTGCCGGGCCTCTTAGAACCGGCTATAGAACTTTTTCTAACACCCTCGTCAATTAAGTCAGCTCCATCCAGGCTGCAAAAGAAATACCGGCCTCCAGAGCAGGACCCCACATTCCTGCAGACGGACCCAGCTCCGGACTCGGTTATTGTGGTGGCAGCGAAAAAGCAATACACCACTGCTCCAACCTCTACAGTTCCACCAGATAAAGAGAGCCAAAAGATAGACTCAGTGGGAAGGAAGGTGTGCAACACAGCAGCGACTTCCATGAAAGCTGCTAGTGCCACAGCCTTATTAGGCAGATAAGACCGAGCACTGTGGGAATCGCTCCAACAGTTTGCAGACTACCTCCCTAGAGACAAGTGAGAGGACTTTAATGAGATTTTAACAGAAGGTCTTATGGTCTCTAATCAAGTATTAAGCGCAGCAGCGTACACATCCCTTCTTGCTGCACATGAGTATTGCCACGTCGTGGCACTTCGGCGGCACTCATGGCTGCGTCTGACATCGCTTAAGCCTGAATCACAGCAGCGCATCCTGAATCTCTCGTTTTCAGGTAAAACCCTTTTGGGCACTCACGCAGACGAGGAGATAGCCAGGAGGAAGGCGGAAATGGAAATGTTGAAAGCTGTTGGCCTGGAAAGATCTAAAGAACAGCGTAAATCTTTCCGACCTTTTCAACGCCGCTATTCTTCATAGAGGGTTCAAACCCCTTGGTGGTATCAGGGCCGACAGTCAGGTACGCAACAACCGTACCAACGCTTCTACCAGCCTTATCAAAAACGACAACCAAGAGGAAGGTCAGGACAGCAACCTGCTCAAGGAGGCAAGATGCAAGCAGGGTCAAAGCCCTGAATCCTGTCTTCCTTCTCTTCCGTTACCCGGGGAAAGCATCCATCATTACTTGGCAAAAAATCACGCAAGACAATTGGGTGCTGAATATTGTTCGCAATGGATATTCTCTCAGATTCATCAGCCCTCCACCGTCAATACCTCCGAAGCAATCCAGATCCCACCCACCCCAATTACAATTGGAGGCGAACATCCTCTTACAGAAACAGGCGGTGGAACCCGTTCCTCATTCCCAACGAGGCACGGGGCTATTCTCTAGATGTTTTTTCTTGTCAAAAAGAAAGGCAAGAACGAGTTCAGGCCCATTCTCGAACTAAGGACGGCCAACAAGTGGATTCGGAGAGAGAGATTCCGGATGCTAGCATTGCACCAAATCTACCCTCCGCTACATCGAGGAGATTGGTTATGCGCAATCGACCTTCAAGACGCATACTACCACATTCCCATCATAAGGAAGCATCGCAAGTTCTTGAGGTTTGCAGTAGGGAACAACCACTATCAGTACTGTGTACTTCCATTTGGCCTGAAGTCAGCACCCAGGACCTTCTCCAAATGCATGACGGTGGTAGCGGCCCATCTGAGGAAACACAAAGTGTTCGTCTACCCCTATCTAGACGATTGGCTAATCAAGGCATCCACGTATCAGGAGGCTCAGCCACACTTCAATTGGACCTCCGATCTTCTCCTTCGGTTGGGTCTTCATGCCAACCAGGCGAAGTCAACCTCGATTCTTGTGCCGTGCCTGCAATATCTGGGAGCATCCATCGATACTTGCTCGGCAAACGTGTGTCCTTCGGAGGAGAGACTCTTATCGATCCTTCGAAGGCTCAGCTCTCATGACAATGTCTCACCTGACTGTAACGAAGGTCTCCTTGTTCATGGGCTCAATGGCATCCTGTATATTCCTCACACCGAATGCACGTCTCCACATGAGACCCCTGCAGGAATGCCTAGAAGACCAATGGGACCAGTGAACAGGCGATTGGGAAGACCGGATTCAATTCTCTCAGCATGCCCTCCGGTCCATCAAATGGTGGTGTTATCCCACCAATCTCCCACGAGGGATCCCTTTCCACAAGGAGATACCTGTTCAAACCATAGTCACAGATGCCGCTCTCCTGGGATAGGGAGCCCATACAGGTCAACTTCAAATCCAGGGCAAATGGTCACACAGAGAATCCACTTACCACATCAATCTGCTAGAGCTACGAGCAGTTCACAAGGCGCTGAAAGCCTTTCGGCCATCACTCCGCTCCAACTCCCTGCTTGTCCAGATGGACAATACAACAGCAATCTACTACCTCAACAAGCAGGGAGGCTCGAGGTCCAGACCATTATCTCGGGAAGCCCAGATAATCTGGAAGTGGCTTCTGGCCAGAAACTTTACCATAACAGCAACTCACCTCCCAAGTGTTCAGAATGCTCAGGCCGACTCTCTCAGCAGACTACTTCAGGAAAACCACGAGTGGGTCTTAAGCGACGACTGGTCCACGATATCTTCTGAAGATGGGGCACTCCGGAGGTCGACTTGTTCGCCACCGCAGAAAACAGCAAATGCCAAAGGTTCGCGTCGAGGTACTACCAACCGGGAATCCTGGGGAATGCCCTATGGATCAACTGGTCAGGCAGATTTCTCTACGCCTTTCCTCCAGTTCCCCTAATCCCGGCAGTCCTCATCAAGCTATCGCAGTCACAGGCCAAAATGATACTCATAGCCCTGGAGTGGCCACGTCAGTGGTGGTTCACGGACCTCCTTCACCGGTCTATCCGTCTACATCTCATTCTTCCATGCAGATCAGACCTACTAACGAAGTTCGGAGGCCAGATGGTGCACTCCAACTTTTCCTCTTTGAATTTGGCAGCATGGTTCCTGAGCTAGTACAGTATGGACCCTTGAACTTACCTCAGTCCTGCATGGACATCCTCAAGGAAGCAAAGTGGCCATCCACACGTTCCGCTTATGCTCATAAATGGAAGAGATTCTGTATTTGGTGCTCATCGAAGAGTGAGGATCCTACCTCTTGCCAGGAAGATGTCATCCTTCCATATCTGCTCCTTCTGGCACAATCTGGCCTTCAAATTTCTTCCATTAAGGTTCACTTGGCAGCCCTAACTGCCTACAGGAAATGCCCTTCACAAACTTCCTTTTTCAGAATTACTGTCATCAGAGATTTCCTGGAGGGTTTGAAGGAGGTTTTTGCTCCCATTAAAAGTCCTTCTCCTCCTTGGGAGCTTAATGTGGCCCTCTCTCGGCTTATGCAAGAAGCTTTTGAACCCATACATAAGGCGTCTCTTCAGCATCTGTCTTGGAAGATGGCTTTCCTTGTGGCTATTACTTCCGCCCGCAGGGTTAGCGAAATCTAGGCACTTTGCTGTCAAGAGCCATACACAGTCTTTCATGCATCTAAAGCAGTTATGAGGACCCGTCCGAAGTTCCTCCCTAAGGTGGATTCGGAGTTTCATGTGAACCAAACGATTGCCTTACCTAACTTTTTCCAACATCGACCTACTCCAGCGGAGATATCTCTTCATTCCCTGGATGTTAGAAGGGTTTAAAATTCTATCTGGATAAAACTAAGGATCTACGGAGATCTGACCAGTTATTTGTAAACTATGGCTCTCTCCATACAGGTCTAGCGACTTCCAAGCAGTCCATCTCCAGATGGATTGTTTCCTGCATCTTACTCTGTTACCAAAAAGCGAATAAATCGCTTTCCAGTAAGCCTAAAGGTCACTCGACCAGAGGGAAGAGAGCTACTGCGGCCTTGCTTCGTAATATACCCATTGCAGAGATATGCAAGGCTGCTATCTGGAAATCAGTTCATACATTCACTAAACACTGGTCAGTTAACTGCGTTAAAATCACCCCTACTTTTCCATTTGCTGGATTGCTGGTATACAGACCCCCTGACTCACCTGCTGCTCAGTGGTCTGCACTATATAACACCATTGCTGACCTCTCTCTTAAATATGCAAATTGCACTATTCTTGGAGATTTCAATGTCCATATGGACAACGACATATGCCCATTAGCCGCTCAATTACTACACACCCTTGAAGGATTGAACTTGGCTCAAAAGTATCAGCCCCGACACACATGGCCGGCCATATGTTGGACCTTATCTTCACTAACATTTCCTCCTTAAGAGTGGATTCTCCCCTCCCACTGACCTGGTCAGACCATTTTTTAGTTCCTTTTCATCTGACCACTCCCTCCAATAATAATCAGGTCAGTTCTAAACCCGAAATGAGAAGAAACTGGAGGAAGGTCACATCGGAGGCCATTGATCTGGTGTTACAGGATACAGTCCCAGTTTTGACAGGAGAGCTCAGTCAAGATGTCTCTCTTTTTAATAACTGGATTACACTTGCCTTGGACAAAGTTGCTCCATTTAAAATCACGAAACCTTCCAGGAAAAATCCCTCTGCCCCCTGGTTCACTACTGAACTTAGGCTGGAGAAAAGTTTATGTAAGCAATTGGAGCGGGCATGGAGGAAATACTATCACCCCGACGCCAAACACAGATATAAACTCGCATTAAAAAATTTCACATCTTAAAACGTAACACGATCAGGGATTATGTTGCTAACCAGATTAATACCTCAGATAATTCAACTAAAGAAGTGTTTAAGATCGTTCAGGGCTTTTGAAGCCATTAGCCTTGAAAAGCACTATCTCCCCTTCAGCCTCCCTCTGTGAAGATCTTTCCAGCTTCTTCCATGACAAGATCCAGAAAATCTACTCCTCTTTTCCTTCAGCTGGGATTTCTACGTCATCAGCCAAAATCGACAATTCTAACCTTCCCAACACTTGGTCGGAATTCCACCCATTAGGTATAGAGACCTCTTTGATGGAATTAAGTAAAATTAAATCTGGTGCCCCGACTGACCCTTGTCCAGCCAGCTTTTTTAAACTCCTGGCTCCACGGCTGAATCCCGTCTTAAATGCCATATGGAACGCTTCTCTGAGCCTGGGTATCTTCCCGGTGCCATGGAAGACGGCGTATGTCCAACCAATTCTAAAGAAAGAAGATGCGGATTCATCTGATCTAAAAACTTTTAGACCGATCTCTCTCCTCCCAGCTCCGGCCAAAGTGCTGGAAAAGGTCGTCCAAATGCAACTATCGGAGTTCCTGGAGATCAACCATCTTCTCCACGACTCCCAGTCGGGTTTTAGGAAGGGATATAGCACAGAGACGGCCCTCCTGGAAGTGGCAGAAACCATACGGGAAACAGTAGACCAGGGCAGATGTGCAATGTTAGTGCTGTTGGACTTGTCCGCAGCCTTTGACACTGTGTCACACCAGATCCTACTAGAGAGACTTGAGTCTCTAGGTGTGAAGGGTACTGTGTTAAACTGGTTCCGCACCTTCTTAGAAGGTCGGTCTCAAATGTGTTCTTGCGTCCTTTTACCTCGGCTACTAGAGCTATTAGCTGCGGGGTCCCACAGGGCCTCAGCGCTCAGCCCCACCCTCTTCAATGTGTACTTGACCCCTCTCTCCACACTGATTGAACAGTGTGACGTGAAGGTGGTCTCGTACGCTGATGATACTCAGCTTGTCTTCTCTTTTAAAGAACACACGGAGGCAGCCTTTGCGAATTTTAAAATCTGTTTGCGCACAATCTTGGTATGGATGACAAATAACTGCATGAAGTTGAATACTGATAAAACAGAGGTACTGTTTTTTAATCAACCCTCTCCTCCTGCATCTGAACTCTGGTGGCCTGCTGAGCTTGACCCCCCTCCTAACCCGGTAAGCTCAGCTAGGAACCTAGGCTTCCGATTTGATTCTAGCCTATCAGGTAGTGCTCAGGTTGGTAAAGTTTCTTCCGTGTGTTTCTGGAAATTAAAAGCTTACGCAAATTCCTGCATTTATTACCAATGAATTGCAGAAAAAATGTGGTCCATGCGCTCGTAACTTCACAACTGGACTACGCGAATAGTCTCTATCTGGGGCTCCCGGACTACCTGTTAAGAAAACTGCAGATTATACAGAATGCTGCAGCCAGGTTAATAAGAAACGTGCCTCTTCGCCATCATATCTCTCCTCACCTGCGAAGCCTGCATTGGCTCCCGATCAAGAGACGGATCGAGTTTAAGGCACTGATACTGGCCTTTAGATCTATTAATGACACTGGCCCCCAATACTTGAAGCATAGACTTCGGAGATATCACCAGTCAAGATCTCTGAGGTCTAATTATCAGAACCTAATGGTGACTCCGCGCTTTAAAAAGGCTAGGATGGGGGTCGGGCTTTTGCAGTAAAAACCGCCTTGCTGTGGAACTCTATGCCAGTCCACCTCCGAAAGGCAAAGACAGAGCCTTTGTTTAGAAAGGCCTTGAAAACTTGGTTCTTCAGCCTAACCTAGTACATTTGCGGAATTCCTCAGTCCCTGTATGCAACCTGCACCTACCGTTAGCGCCGGGACACTTCCGTTGGAGGTAGCTGTGCGCTCTATAAAATGCATTAATAATAATAAAAACACTACTGCCTG
Source organism: Calotriton arnoldi (assembly GCA_963921515.1). Classification (NCBI taxonomy): domain Eukaryota; kingdom Metazoa; phylum Chordata; class Amphibia; order Caudata; family Salamandridae; genus Calotriton; species Calotriton arnoldi. The sequence goes on from CAWUFW010001518.1 coordinate 2,086,250, forward strand.
GACTTGGATGCCAAGGCAAATGCTCAAGTAGGGCACACTTCCCTTCGGAACCTATTTGCTTAAATCTGCATATCATTTTTCTCTGTCTCTTCCCCCGCGTACTATAGGGATGGGCTTGCTAGTCTATTCTAGTGCTTATGACTGTACATGGAAATCTCCTACGAGAGAAGGAACAGTTTCTTACCTGTAACTCCAGTTCTCTCGTAGGGGTATTTCCATGATAAGTCATAAGCAACCCTCCCTCCTCCCCGGTAGAATAGACAGAGGGATCCATAACATAGAACATACATTAACTTCTCATCGCCCTGAAAAAGAACTGAAGTAACTGCCACTGGCTGTGCATGATGGGATACTGGTGGTCTCTGGATTCTTAAAGGCACAGCTTCTATTTTTAAGACATAGAATTGGCAGCCTATGGGGCTATCCGTCCTCTCCTTTCATCTCTATCATGAAAAAAGGAGTTTTGTGAAGGGGATTCTTCTGTGTGTTAAACAGCACAAAATTTGCACAAAATATAGTATACTGGCTACCTTTTTTCACTTCAAGATGAAGATGCGGCCAGTGTAGCCTATTTATTTAGGCTGCATTATTGTATCTCTATCTCTTGAGTGTCTTTGCAGGCCTTCCTGAAGAAAGGCGAAAAATACCCACTTAAGAAGATATATCTAAAGAAGTGCTCAGGGGTCCCTGCACGTGGGCGGGACTATTCAAGTGCTTATGACTTGTCATGAAAATACCCCTACGAGAGAACTGGAGTTACAGGTAAGAAACTGTTCCATCACTTCATGTGGACTCAAATGAAACTCATTCCTCCTACACTCCTTTGTCACCATTGGCATCCCTCTCTTGTGGCTCACCCAGAGATGATACAACTACCTTCCATCTGATCTTGGCGAAAGTAACTTCAAAGCTTAATATCTCTCTAGAGCTTTCTCAGCATACTGTGTCAATTAGCTTAAGAGTCATTGCACCTGAGAGCAGCTCCACAGCCTCTATTTCTATTGGTACCTGGTTTATTGGCTATATCAGAAAATTCCTGACACCTGGTTCAGTCGAAACCGCAACTCCTCCTCTGCTTAAAAAGTACAGAACTCCTCAGTAGGATTATGATTTTCTGAAGTCTCATGCGAACCCAGACTCTATAATAATCACGCCATTTAGGCGTAAACACATCTCATAGCCAGAAACCATCCTACCCCAGAGAGAGGGAGTCAACAATTGGATGCTACAGACAGGAAAATTGGAAGGATGGCTGCAACATATCTGAAAATTATCAGTGCGATGACTCTCCTGGATAGATAATAGTGAGAAAATATGGATAGCCTGAGCTCTTTCATGAATGATTAGCCAAGGCATCGCCAACAAGATGTTTAAGAGGGGGTCAAGGAGAGTTTGGGCAATTTAGGAATCTGAGTGGGTCCAAACGATAGCCACGAGACCATTGAAGGTGCCTGAAACATGTAGACCAGACCAAAGATGCTTGAGTGATTGTAACTCGAAAGCATCACGTCTTGTTTTTAATCTTGCCCTACAGACCCATATTAAAGATAAAGACCATGGTACTGCGTAGGCAGTTTGATATTTTAGATCGCCACCCATTACATCAGTGCTCCCTCAAGGAGTGATGTTAGAAGCACGCTCCAATGTTGTCTGTGTCAATAAGCACTCTCTGATGAAACATGCCACTGTAATTATCAGTGGGTGAGAGTTCATTTCCATAAAGTAAGGTATTTTCTTGGGTGGATTTAGGGAGTTCTCATTGCCTAAAATAGTGGGCTCTCTCATAATTTCTCATTGACTCTGCTCCCTCGTATTGATACCTCTTGATGGCTTGGTCATATTTTCTGTACACCTTTCCTCCAATACAATAGATTTCATTGGTAATCGTGAAACTGAAAACGTCTCCAGGAAAGATGATTTTAAAAGAGCCAGATTGGGCAAGACAATGGTGGTACCTGGAACTTATAATCATAGCTCCCTTAGATCATACAGGACACTACCATTCAAGTCCAATCTGTTGAAAAGACTTAAGGGACAGGTTCAACACCCGAGCTTAGATTCATTGAGTTTGACTGCATGGCTCCTGAATTCAGACAAAATGAGTGACCGAATGCTGGTCAGGAGGACGTTATAATACTTAACCCTTTGCATTTAGCACTACTCAAACTACAATTCTCCTTTATAAAAGTGCATTTGGCAGCAATCAATCTCTACAGGAAAGCACCAAATCAGATTTCCTTTCTCAAAGATTCTGTAATTAAGAATTCCTAGAAGACTCAAAAATGTATTCCCATCAAACAGAAGACCGTCTCCTCTGTGGGGCCTGCATCTTGTTCTATTAAAAATATTGGGACCTCGTTTTGAGCTGATTCACAAGCATACATTGCTGCATCTTTCTTGTAAAGCAGCCTTTTAGTAGCCATCACATTTGCTTGGAGAGTGAGTGAGATACAAGCTTTGTTATCTATAGAGCCCTAAACGGTCTTCAACGCTAACAGGGGAGCGATGAGGACACATCCTTCCTTTCAAAGGTTGTTACTTTCATGTTAATCATTATACTATCCACTTTCTTCCCTAATCCCTTGACACCAGCCAAGCAGCCCCTTCTCTCATCAGACATAACAAGAGTGCTTCGATTCTACCTTGACAAGACTAAAGACCGGAGAAAATCCAGACAGCTTTTCATGAATTATGTCCATCTTAGACACGTTTTCGCAAACCTCAAAGCAGTGTATTGCAAGATGGATAGTGGCTTGCATTACCACATGCTCTCAGTAGGCAGGCAGGCCCCTACTAGTCAAACCTAAAGCACACTCTATTAGAGCTAAAGAAGCCACAACAGCATTGCTCAGAAACATTGCAATTGCTGATATCTGCAAAGCAGCAACTGAGAAATCAGTACATACACCTACTAGACATTATTGCATAAACTGACACTCAAGGCAATGCAAGGATAGTTCAGGAAGTTCTTTGAAACCCATTTAAAAGACATCGAAGGATAGCCTTTGATTACACATATTCATGTTCCTTTCTTGCTGCCCAGCAGTGGCTCTCTGTAACTAGCTGACTGTGCGAGCATTTTTTCACTATCAATAAAGATCCTATGTTGCAGAAGAAAAGGCTACTTGCTTTTAGTCCTAGTTCTGCATTGTAGAAATCTTCATTGAAGTCATAAACGACCCCACGAGCTTTCCCAACTGGGAATGATTGGGATTTGTAAACTGCTTGTAAGACGCATTTTCTTTTGAAACAAATGATTCTGTGAGGCAATTACAGTGCAGTGCATCATGGGTAGGGGAAGCTTCTGGAATCCTAAATGGACAGGTTTTTCAACGTAGGCCTGTCAGGCTGCATTTCCTTCTTCCTAAGATGCTGCACTAGGAAACTGTTTCACCTTTGAGGGCTCCAAACCGGTGCTGTTTATCATATGGACATTAGCACCCTTTGTTTATATTCAGTGGACAGTATTCCTGTGGAAAGTGTTCTGGGTCAATGCATGTGGCGTGGATTATTCAGACGTTTGACTTCAGTGCATATTTCTACGATGCAGAACTAGGATTACTAGTAAGTAACATTTTCTCATAGTGGGCACTTTACATACCTTACATATCCCTAAATTTAACATCTTCAACTAATTGTGGATTAGATGCTATATAGCACATTGCACACATTTTGTTGTTGGAAAAAACACTTTGACCATTTTAATTAATAGAATTGGAATCTCTAACATCAGATTTTCTTGATCCAGAATGTTCCTGTCATCTGGAATAGTCTGTTTCCAGCAGCCATTTCTACACTTTTTTTCTTCAAGGTGAAGGTTTTCCGGAACTATGTTCAATCTATGTAGGATGCTTACATTTGTTTCTGAGTGTAAATATATTTAGTTTCATGCAGTTGTGATTTCTTTAAATTGTATGTTTGCTGCTTGACTTAAATACATTTTTGTTTGTCATTCTTATCTGCATTTTTTCAGATTTTGTCACCTTTTTAAAGACTGTTGCATGTATTTTGTAAACTATTTCAAACAGTTTAAACCAGGGAAAATATTGGCAAACCTTTACCTGTACATTAGGAGCATAACATTTTCTTCCTAGGGCAGGGATTTTTCCTGAGCTAATATAATCTCAGGCCTCTCTACCTAAAACGAAATTCTATGACTCCTTACATTCTCCTTAATAAGCCTGACACTCCATATCACGAATCAAATGCTAGGGATTGCAGTCAAGTCCTGGTGTAGTTCATAGGTAAATCTTTGCCTCCTTTCAGAGTAAACTTCAACATTTCATATATACACATGTGGTCTGTCTCTACAAACACATTCCTGTTATGGACCCTCAACACCTTCCTGGGCTTATCAGCTTTCAAATCGAGAATAATCAGTAGAGCAGTGCCTCCCAAACTCTTTAGAACTACAACCCAATTTTTAGAACAACAAACTTTCTCGATCCACCTAGCTTTAATGGATATGAGGCGGGCACATTTTTAATGTAATTAAAGCATCGTGAGGATCGCACTGTCATTTACAAAAAGCACATTTTCCATTGTAAGGGCCAATAGATTTGCACAGACATACCATAACAAAAATATATTGCACACAAATGCTGATGTGTGGAAATCGAGTTGCAGTGAATATTTTTCATTTGTACATCACCAAGTGTCTTTTATTTGTTTTGATCCCATTAAAATCTTTGTTTCCATCACACTTCAGAATTACAAAAAAACTGCTGAATGTGTATAGTCTATTTACAGGTATTTACGTTATGTAGTGTTACAAAAAATGCCGCCCTACAACCTTTTCTTTCACGCTTCCTGAACCCCAGCAAGATTGTCACATAATTCTCTTGACTTTTTTCTTTGACTGCAAAGTGAGAGGAGTTTATAAACATCAATCCCCAAGTTAAAAAAGCAGCAATTTATCAGAAGACATAGACTGTCAATCAATCAAAGATATGTTTATTTAGACCAATGGCCTTTAAACAGCAAAACATTAAAATATGATAGCAAATACATATATAATGATAAATTTCATCTAATAAAACCATAAAAAATTACCCATGTAAAATATATATTTCTAATCCTGTAAAAAAACATCCGCACTCCTACTAATTCTCAATAAACACTGCACAGCTGCCCTCATGAATCTTCCAATAGCACATGCTTTGTCTAAAAAGTGAATATCAGTTAAAAATTCTGCAGCGTGCCCTCGAGTCATAATTCCATATTTCAGGAATATTTGACGTAACCACTGTCTCCTCTGTTGTTTGATTTATAGGCAATCCAACAAAATATGCAACATATCACATTTAGTATTCAACCCACAAGAACAATTCCCTCCTATACCAATCATTTTTGCTTTTACCATATCACTTATCTTGCAAGGGTTGAGTCCAATTCTTACTCTCAACACTTCGGTTCTTAGCAGCTGGTTTGGTAGGGTATCCACATACGGATAACTCACTTTATTCCGCCACGCATTTAACATAAAATGCACTGATTTTTTTCTCTCTTGGATATTGATAGTCACTTTCGTTGGACAGTTCTTTGCCTAGCGCTTTTAGCTCACTCTTGGAGATTTCTATTTATAAGGTCTGTGGGAGCAGAGTTACTTTCATATCTGTACAAACTGCAACCAGGTTGGTCCTAACCTTTTTTGCCCATTTTAATTCACTTTGCTCAATTTCATTCTTGTACCACTGAGAAACTTTCTGTCCATCCTCCCCACTCAATTTTCCCCAGATTCTTATTAGGGCTTTTGCAGCCAACATATTCCATGAAATCATGCCAGTTTCTAAACTTATTGCTTGGATCATGGCTGAACTGCGAAGTGACAGTAAATTCTTCAGGCATTTCCCCTCCTCGGCATCCCACCTGTTTTTACCAATAATATATAACAATTCAGCTCCATATTGAAGTTGCGGGGGGATCATTGCTTCGTAGACTTTTAGGGCTGGTCTACATGACGTGTCTCCAAAGGCCTTATTAATTTTTTTCAGCCCACTCACCAAGGCAATAGCCCTGGTCTTTAAAGCCTCTAGGTGAAATTTCCATTTCAAGGACCGATCATTTGAACTCTGATTTGAATCACAGCAAATGTGACGAGATAAATGCAGAAATTCAAGGCATATTGTTTGGACTTTTAGCGACACATCAAAAAATCGGCTCACATTCCACCAGTGGATCACGACCCAGTTTTTGGGACACACTGCACTAGAGTGATCTCTTGGTCCCTGTCAGTGTACTGCTTGACTGCCAACCAGCTCATACATTGATTGAGACACTAGCAAAGCACTAGGATGCACTCTTGGGCCTATCCAATAGACACTCTTTGCCAACCCATTAGATTTCTCAATCACCATTTGATAATACTAATGTTACATGCACCGATATCCCTATAATTTCTGATATTTAACATAAAAAACTTGAACATATAGGTACACTTATACCCTTGCACCATAGTGTTCAGACATTACCACCTCTCACATTAATTGTTTCAACACAACAAATGGCATTCCCAGGAACATGACAAAAAAATAACTTTAATTTTTCTTGAATTCATAACCTGGCTGTTACATTGTTACATACATTACAGAATGACAATCTACATTTTGCAGTGTACCATTCATTTTACTATGTTGCTATAGCGAGTGATGGCACTGTATGATTATCTGCATGTAATCCAACATTGTGCTTCTGTACTGTACCTCAGGCAACATTATTTTCATATCCCTCTCCATTGTATTCCAACTCATCTATTCCTAAAAAACATTCAGTATATTCCTTCCACTTATCATGCTGCATACCATCCTCCTTTGTGCAGACGCCCATGCTAGTGTTTTCCATGACTGCATATTCCCTTAGCTCCTATAACAAGTTTCTGATAGAGAAGTCCAGCCTCAGATTACTCCAGAAGTGATGTGTGGGGCCTATATAGGTTAAAATGAAAGGAAAAGAGTATGCTGTTCCTATGTGGGAAGCGGGGGAGAGAGAGGAGGAGGGGTGGGAATACGGGGGGAAAAGGCACAGGTAGTGTATTGTTTCAGCCAGGTGCTTACGAAGGAAAGCGTGATTGCAAAGGGATAGCTCCAGTAAGGAGCAAGGGCCCTCACACACCAGGAGGTGTCATGCTTCATCATAGGGCAGCTCCTCGTTGGGCCGACGCTGCAATGCCCAACGGGCCCCGCAAGGGGGCTCTTTGCCGGAGGTCTTTTCTGGTTGCCGACGTGAAGCTAAAAAAGTTCTAGTGAGGGCGAATGTGCAGTGAGTAGGAGTGGGATAATGTGAGTGTGGTTTAAAAATAGCTACAGGATTCTCCAAGGGTAGTTTATTCACTGGGTTCCTGTGCCATAAGGTAAAAACACCAACTAGAAAGTCGTAGACTGGAGAGGGGAAATTATACCAGCTTCAGTTCAAAGGAATGTGTAAGGTGTGCAGGGGGTGGACATGTTTCATGCCCTATAAAGTCCAAGCGGATCTAGGCATTTCATCAGGACCTAAATATCCTCATCTACTCCTAGGGCACGGCGTTACTATGTGTGGAAAAAAAAGGGTCATGTCCCCTATAGTCTGGACTCGAACTGTAGTCCTATAAAGTGGTGAAAACAAGAGGTTAGAATTTATACCGTCTGGAAAAAGGCACCTAAAAAGGGGGTCGATTAGCCCCTACCGTGACATGCCAGGGTACTCGCTGGTGTAGCGAGAAAGACAAGGCTCAAATGGAGTGTCTTCTAGCACGGCACCAACCCGCGTCTGGCCGTCACAGGATGTATAGACGCCACCCCTACGCGCTGTCAGTTCCATTCTTCACATGCCTCTCGATGTGGATCCAGAGCTTCTCTTGTCTCTCAGAGTACCGATTTGTTTTTCACAAAAGTTTCAGTGTGCAAGGGATGTAACCCCCCTAAAATGATTTTTAAGCCCTGTGAGGACTATCGCAAACAGATGTCTATGACAGATCTTCACCAGGTTTGCCTGTGGTGACTGGGATCGAGCCACGACACCAAGACCTGTGGGCATTGCGCGTCAATGAACCCTAAGGCCATCGGGGACCACAAGGTGAAACTTTACGTCATCAAGCACAGGAAGATGCAGCGTGGGGACCGCTCCAAGTCCTTCTCCAAGTCAAAAATGTGTTCCTGGTCCCACTCCTCGAGCCAATGGAGCCACTCTCAAGGCTGGTCTTTGTTGCACTCAGAATCCTCAGGTAAACATTAAAAGCATAAGAAGTTCTGCTTCTTCCCACTTCCTTAACGAAGCGCATGGGTGGGTATTCTGGTCCAATTCCTGCTCCCAAACTCAGCCGACTTCAGAGCCAATTCCACAGCTGATACCGGCACAACCCTAGTTTCCGGGGCCTTCAGCCATGCCGCGCCAAATCGAAGAGTTACTCAGTTATGCTGCAGATCTTTGGTTCTCTGCCTACTCCCTCTGGCGCTCCTTTGGGCCAAGAGGCTCCTGGGCATCTGCTGGTGGGTTCGGTGGCAGTTGGCTCCTCTGTGTCACTTCCACCCTCGACTTCAGTTCTGACGCTGCCCATGGCACCCCTACCCAATCTAGACCCGGACACGTTGATGCTGTCTATGCTGCTTGGAGAGGCAGTCCCGATTGTCCTTTCCGATACTGGTCTGAATTCGACTGGCATCGCAACCGAATCCGCCTGATGTCTCTGCTCTCACCTTACCACCAGACAGGCATTATTTCCTACAGTCTTTTTTTTGGGACAGATTTTGATAATGACTGTGATCAGGGTGATGAGTTCTCTCAGCGCTATGCTGATGACAGTTGGTACAAGGATGTGCAAGATGTGGGCTAGACACTTCCACACAGTCTGCCCTGTCCTCTCCTCCAACCACAGAAGAATCTGTGTCCTACGCTGTACTATTACATAGGGCAGCTGAAGTTCCTTGACCTTCAGCTTCCCACTATGGAAGTCAAGATAAATGTTTTGACCTAAGTCCTGCAAACTGGCCAGACAGCTTCTGAGCTTCTCAAGTCTTTTAAATATGCAAATACCTTACTGGGGGCTTGAGCCAAACCATGTACCGGCCCCCCAGTTAACCATCAGATTGCCAGATGCCATTGCCCTGCTCCGGGTGACCCAGCCTCCTTGTCGCAGCATCCTTCTCTGGAAAGTCTCTTGGTGCAGGCCTTCATCAGCTGGACCAACCCTAACAGTTTTCCTCCCACTCCCCCTGACAGGGAATCTAAGCAAGTGGAGACATTTGGTAAATGCCTCATCTTATTTGGCAGTCTTGCCCTCCGGTCCATTATCGCTTCCTGCTTGCTAGGCTGCTACACTCATGCCCTCTGGGGCTCGGTGGTGCAAGTCCTCCCAGGTGTTTCTGAGGATCTTCACAAGGTTCTTGCGCAGGCCATTTAGGATGGCTGTGACACAGCTAAAATCTGATTCTACCTGCAGATACCTTAGTATAATCCCCAGACGTCAGACTAGAGGTGGACGTTTTTGAGCAGTACCCCTGCGCGCTGGTAGGTGGCGTCCTTCGGCTCTGCATCATCTGGGCCAGAAGTGACGTGCGCAGTACCTATATAGGCACCACCCAGGCCCCCTGACGTCAGTTCTCTCCTCTCCACACCAGATAGCGCTGATCCAGTCAGAGCTACCCTCAGTTGTTTTTTGACTAGCTTTTTTCTTGACTTTTTGTCAACACTTTGAGAGATTTTCTCTCCTGGTGTGACAGGATGTCCCCAAAGAAACCAGCTGTTTTCAAACCATGTGGTGCTAGTCACAGGCAGATGTCTGTGACAGACCCACACTTGGTGTATTTATGGTGCTTGGAGAGGGACCACGACTCCAAGACCTGCGAGGACTACTGTACCATGCATCAGAAAACGCTGAGAAAGAGCGATCCCTCAAACTCCTCGCTGCGCGGCATCAGACGACCTTGTGACGCTCAAGATCCCAGTTGCATCTGGGACAATTCGTGGAGCTGCACCCGGTGATCGTCGTCAGAATCGAAGTCGTCAGGTAAGTCCCACAAGCTCAAGAAATCAAAGAAGTCAAAGAGGCCTTCGACTTCGCCGTGCCCGTCGGAGTCTTCTAATGAGGCATGGGAGCGTTGGCATCCCAGAACCGGCACTTTGGCGGAGCCTGAGTCTGCTCTTCCCTGACTTTCTCTGATTTTCCCGAAGCGACCCCCCGCCCAGCTTAAAGAATTTTATGAGGGCATGCACCTCACATTTGGGCAGGCCAACCCCTCTATAGCACCTTCTGCGCCAGTCGGCCCCATGCAGTTCATTTTGGATCCGGAGAGGAGCCGTCAGCGAGACCTTCCTCTGCGCCCACTCTAGTGACGACGCGGCCCATCGTCATTCCTGACTCCGCACCGGAGCTGGGCCGGCATCGCCCAACACTGGTTCTGGAGCTAGCGGTTACCATGCTTTCAGGAACAGAGCCCGTGCCTTTTGAAATTGACAGACCTGGAGAGGGAGACGAATGGGAGGGGTGTGAGGACCCTATGGATACCAGCATGCACTAGATGAGAATGAGGACAACTGGTATGCGTAACTGACAGTGCCAGTGGGTTACATACCCTCACCTGATACCTGCCTGGTCTCTCCTCTTACTGTGGCTACAGAGGAGGGAGCCTTTTTCACTATGGTGGTGCGTAGGGCGGCTGAGGTATTGGGCCTTCAGCTACCCACTCTGGCAGTCAAGATGAACGTTTTGACATGGGTGCGCCAGCCGGGAATTGCTCCACCTGAACCGTTACTCCCCTTTAATGAAGCCCTTATCGACATCCTACTTGGGGCCAAGTCCAAGCCCTGATCAGGGGCTCCTGTGCATAGGACAATTGCCCGCCACCTGCAGACACCAGTTTCCTTACCCAGTACACCACCCCGGAGAGCTTAGTGGTCCAAGTGTCCACCTCTAGGATCAACCCCGGTGCGTTCCCCACCACTCCACCGGATAGGGAAACCAAGAGGCTTGGATACCTTTGGCAAAAGAATGTTCTCTCCAGCCAGACTTGCACTGTAGTCTGTGAACATGTGTGCCTTTTGGGCCGATATTCCCATACGATGTGGGATTCAGTTGCGCAAGTGCTGCCGATAGTCTCGGAAGAGGCCCGAGCCATACTCTTCCAGGCTATTGCTGATGGGAGAGATGCTGCAAAGTTCACCATATGATGTGGACTGGACACAACTGACTCACTGGGTAGAGTGATTTTATTGTTGGTGGCCTTGCGGCTCCACGCGTGGCAGAGAATTGCTGGCTTTTCAGGGGAAGTCCAAGCATCGCTTATGGACATGCCCTTTGATGGCCCTTGTCTTTATGTAGAGAAGGCGGACTCAGGTCCTTGACCTTGTCTATGGCCCCTCGTCAGTCCCAGTCCACCCACAGCCCCTTTGGTGGCCACGGAAGTGGTTACCAACCATTTCCACACCTTCCCAGCCACCACGGCCAACAGGCTTCCCAGTGTTTTTGTGACCGAGAACACTGGTCCATTAGACCACGTCGTACAGGTAACAGAGGTCGGGCCAGTCCACCATCCCCCATCAGCGGCAGCCTCCAAAAGCCTTTAATTTGCCCTTTTTACCATCATAGGCATCCAGTGGGTGGGTGACAGGATATGCCATCACCTGCACAAATGACGGTTAGTAACAACGGATATTTGGGTTTTGCAAATCCCCTAAGTGGCTACTCACTTCTTTTTGTGACTACCCCTCCACCCATGCCACTCACCTACATCCGGCTGACAGAGGCCCACCTCTCCTTGCTCCGTCAGGAAGTATTGGCACTCTTGGCGAAGGGGGTCATAGAGAGGGTGCTGGTATCAGAAGTAGGTCATGGTTGCTATTCCTTCTACTTTCTGGTGCCCAATAAGGATGAAGGCCTTCGTCCTATCCTAGACCTGCTGCTTCTGCTCAATCTTTTCCTGAAAAAGGAGAAGTTCAAGATACTTACGTTTGCACGGGTTCTGTCTGTCCTGGACCCGGGAGACTAGATAGTAGCGTTAGACTTGCTGGACGCATATTTCAACAGTCCCATCCTGCCTGCCCAGACATTACCTGTGGTTCACAGTGAGCGAAGAGCCCTTTCAGTTTGCTGTGCTCCCCTTCGGCCTTATAAGCGCCGCTTGAGTGTTCACGAAAGTGATGGCGGTGGTTGCGACTCATCTGCGGAGGTCAGGGTTTTCAGTCTTTCCCTACCTCGACGATTGGCTGTTGAAGGTGGGCTCGCCCCAGGCAGTCATCGTCCACCACCAGACTACGGCGAACCTTCTGTACTCGCTGGGGTTCACTAACAACGTACCAAAGTCACACCTAACTCCACCTCAGATGCTTCCTTTCATCAGAGCCGTTAAGGACATAATGCAGTTTCTGGCCTATCCTCCCGAGCAGCGAGTCCAAGATATTCAGCCTCTATCCTGGATTTCCATGCGAATGGCAGCTATAGGTGTCTTTCGTGGAGTGAGACAAGGATGTGTTTTTGCGCCACTTTTATGTGTCCTATATATTAATAATCTTCACCCGTTTTTAATAAATATCATATCAGCTGTTACCAAAAGTTAAAGGCTACACATTACCCTCACTCTTGTATGCGGATGATACGGTCTTGATGGCACACACACCAAGGCCCCTGAGACTTTTAGTTCAAGGATTTGTGGATTTTATTGCTCACTTGACCTGCAGGCCAGTTTTACGAAATCATACATTATGGCCTCAGGCCCTAAGAAACTTGGTTTGTCTACCCTCTTAATAGGCAATGGCGCTCTGAACTGCACTAGCACTTTTTAGGTCGAGCCTGGGCAGCCCATACTCTGGGAGGCATGCTGTATTCAGGTATGGAATACAAGCGCCGCCCATTTCCCGCCCATCTTTTCAATTGGCTCCTGTTACTGTCCTTTCACAATCGTTGCTTTTGATTGATAAATAGGCTTAGTAGTCCCTCCTAGGTACCGCCTTGTCTGCATTTGTAACCTCCCATGAGGACTGAACTTTTTACTTGTGTTGTTACACAGTCTGCTTTATCAAAGCTGTGAGCAGTATTTTCTTTAATGCTCTAATACTATTCCACCCACGACGTGCTTTCCTACAAGGCAGCACGCCGCCTGCTTTTAACTTTTTTATAGTAATTTATTTTTTTAATACACAGCGTAATCCGCTTTTACTATAGCGGCCACACTTATTTATTTATTTAATTTACAGCATTGTCCGCTTTAAATATAGCGGCTGCACCCATTTATTTATTTCATTTACAGCACGCGGTCCACTTTCACTATAGCGGCCACTCTTATTTATTTATTTATTTTACTGCTCGGTCCACTTTCATTTTAGCGGCCGTGCTACAGAACCGTTCTTTATTTATTTATTTATTTATTCCTTTTGGGTGAAAGCGCCCCATACCGTGCTTTCACTTTAATGTTGGCCTTGCCTCTTTCTTTAGACGCTGCTCACTGTAACCTGAATACGGCAAGCAGCGTCTAAAGAAAGGGGCACAGCCACCATTAAAGGGGTCTCGCATCTGCGAGAGTTTGAGCTATTGGCATTATAAATAACAATGCCTTTAATATGTGTGTTACTTTTAAAAACACATGAATGAAAGGCATTGTCATTTACAATGCCAATAGCTTAAACTCTCACAAATGTGAGACCTATCACATTGAAAATGCTTGTTCTTAACTAGGCATTATATTCACTGCTGTCGACTCTTGGACACTGCACATTGCACAAAACAGAACAAAACTTACTAAGGCAATTGGCCCTTTACTTAGTCTTCCACAGCCTAAGGGTGGGGGCTCTAAATTGCCCCTACTACATATTTATAAAACTCAATGTGTACTCACTGCAATTTATGGGGCTGAAGTTTGGTGTATTCATATATGCAACACAATCCAGACTGAAGAAAATAAGTTCTGCAGAAAGGTTTTAATGGCACCCATTTCGTACTCCCATTTAATTTGCCACAGCAAATTGGGTATTCCGCACATAAAAGACTATATGAGAGTTCCCCCACCATTATTATGGTTGGCCGTCTGTAAAAACAAGGAGGCGACTCTAACTAGAGGCATCATTACAGACTGCCTCAGCTGTGACAAAGGTCATAAGATCCCTTAGCTTGCTAGCATGGAATCTAGCCTGCGCTCAGTTAATCTGCAGCAGGCATTCTCTGAACCTAGGAGGCATTTTAACAATTCTAAAAGACAGTTACGGCAGGCTTTTTATGATCTAGTTACCAAAGAACGATTGCTCATTGAGAGACGGAAAAAAAGTGTTGTTGTCTACATTGATTCTGTATCGTTAGACCAGATTGCGGGATATATGACCAGAACAATAGGGCGTTGGTAACGGAGCTTCTTGTTTTGTTATAGGGCTAGCACAATGAAATATTTATTATGTTTTCCATTGGGTAACAACACTATCTTGATTTCTTGCCATGCCCTTATGATGGGAATTCCGCCCAAACAATGTTGCATTTCACATTATTTTGTGGATTTTATGTTATGAATACTAGGATTTTTTTGATTCCCATCATGAGAAAACGATGCATTAATAATATCATTGAAGCCTCGAATATCCTTTTCCAGCTAACGGACGATGCAGTGATAATCCATGTAGGTGCTTTTCTGAGAGCGGCGGTCAGAGCTCGTGGCTCCATGAACACTGATTAGATTTGTTGTAATTATTGGAAGTACTATTTTGCATCTGGTTGTCGGGGAGTTGAACTTTCAACTGTTTTATTGTGTTTTTTAATTTATTTTACCGTATATATATATTGTATTTGTCTGTACTTTTATGGATACCTCTGGTATTTGAATAAAGTTTTTGAATTTAATTGAATTGACCCTGAGATTGTTGGGCCTCATGGCCTCCTGCATCCTGCTTCTAGCTCATGCCCATTGGGATATGTGGGCCCTGCAGTCGAACCTGAAGTCCTGATCTCAGAGGGAACTCCGAAAGATGTGCAGTTGTGGCTGATGAACTGCGATTGGGTCAGTGGCAGACGCCTCTCCCTTCCCCAACCAGAGCTGACTGTGGTGACAGATGTGTCACTTTTGTGATGGGGCGACCAATTGGGAAAGGTGGAGATCCGAGGTCTCTCTGGCGGAGTCCGAGCTCCACATCAACCTGTTGGAGCTTCGGGTTATTGGCTTTGCACTAAAAGCCTTTCTTCCTTCGATCAAGGGAAGGTTGGTGCAGGTGTTCATGCACAACACCACCCTCATGTGGTACTGCAACAAACAAGTCAGGATGTGTTCATGGACCCTTTATAAAGAGGCTCTACGTCTCTGGACATAGCTGGAACTCCAGGGCATGTCCTTGGTTGTTCAACACCTGGCAGGCTCTCAAATCACCAGTACGGACAAACTCATGCCGAAAATGCCTAGCGGATCAAGAATGCCGTCACCACCCGGAGGTGGTTCAAGGCTGCTTTCAGCAGTGGAGAGAACCTTAGTGAGTTTTGTTTGCCACCGCTGAGAATGCGCAATGTCTGTAGTTTTGTGCAGCAAAATTTCCAAGGCGTCTCATGTTTAGAGACACTTTTCGAGTGACCCACTGTACGTCTTTCCACCAATACCACTCCTGACCAGATTTCTCAAGATCAGGAATGACCGGGCCCAAGTTATTCTTGTGGCTCCAGGTTGGACACAGAGAATCTGGTAGCCCAAGCTGTTGAGCATGACAATTGGTCCTCCAATCAGGGTGCCTCTTTAAAAGGCTGTTCTGTCTCAGCAATAGGGGAGGGTTCTCTACATGAACCTGTGCACCCTTCACCTTCCTGTGTGAAGAGTGAGCAGCAACAGTTGACAGCTATTGCCCTTCCTCTCATAGTCTTCGATGTTATTTTGGAATTGAAAATCATGAAAGGAACTGATGTCAGCAACCCAGTGGCTAGCGCCTCTAAAGGTACCATGCCCATCACTTCCGGCACGGATGCCGATGTGGAGCCAAACAATGCCACCTACCAGCATGCAGGGGTATTACTCAAACGCCCGGGTCCAGTCTGATGCCTGGGGATTATTCTAAGGTATGAATCTGCGGCTAGATAGAGTCTTTACCAGGTAAGGCGTTACCAAAGTTAAGTAATTCGTTCTTCACAATTTGTTGTGGCTTTTAACACCACCGACTCTGTTGGACGGGCTATTGACACCAGTGTTACAATATGTCACTGTAGGAAGCTGGCTCTGTATATACTATACCAAAGTAAGGTATAGTGTGCACAGAGTCCAGAGGATCCCCAAAAGCTTACAGAGGTAAAAGTAGATAATACCTTACTCTCTATTTGTGGTAGTGTGGGCGAGCAGTAAGGCTCTATCAGAGGGTAGTGTTAAGCTTTTATTGTACACACTCAGGCAATAAATTATTTCACACACTCAGAGACTGAACTCTGACCAATTGTTTTGTATAAAAATATTACTTTCTTGCATTTTATTTTTAGAACCAAGCCAGACTTGGTGCAGGGTCAAGGATGCACTCAAAGAACACCCTCAGCGGCACTAGGGCGGCCGGGTGCAGAGTGCTTAGGCCCAATGTTATTCACTGGGGGATAGGAGGCCTCTGGTTGGTGACTGCTCACGGGCACGCCACTTGGATGTGGTTGCAAAAGCTCCTAGGGTTTAGCTCATGACAAAGGGGGATCCAAGATAGCACACAGAGTGCACCCACAGCGGCACTGGGGCGGCCGGGTGCAGGATCGACGGCGGGAGCCCTGTTGATTTCAATAGGGGAGCTTCGGTCAGAACAAACACTGCAGGCTCGGGCACGAAGATCTTCTGGAGGTGACCACCGGTTGGAGAGGTAAGTTGGGATGTCGTGGGATGCCAGGACACAGTCGGTTGAGCCACCCAAGGCCGTGGGGTGTCGAGTGCAGGGGTGTCTTTTGGCATTGGGGTTTTCTCACCGGCTCCGGTTGCGGTCGGGATTATCCTCGAGAAAGGGGCTGCAGGCGTCGTCGGGAGACTTGAGGTAGGTCAGGGATCACCAGATGCCAGGTCAGGTTCTCCGGGGAGACCTCCTCGTGGTGTTGCACCACTTGAACTCGGGGCGTGGGCGTTGGGTGCAGAGTGGTGCAGACTCGCGGATTTTGCTGGAGCCAGAGTCTGTTGGTGAGCAACTCCGGTGCTTACAGGAGACAAAGTTTTGTTAGGGAAGGCAGAGCAGGTCCTCTGGGTTCTGGGGGGCTGCTGGCTGCAGGACACACCGGGATTCTACTGGAGCAGGTCGAGTTCGGGACAGGCCGGTAGGGCTGGAGCCAAGTCAGTTGGTGTCTTCTGCTTCTTCCTTCAGCACGGCTCTTCGGTCCTTCTTCTTCTTTCTTCTTGTCTGAGGAGGCAAGGTTCTGGGTTGCCCCTAAATACTAAATTTAGAGGCGTTTCAGGTAGGTACAGGTTGTGACCAATAGGTCCCTTCCTTGTGGTGGGTACACCCCCTATTATGCCACCCTCCAGTGGGAGGGGGGCATAAGCCTCACTCTGGTTGGCTGGGTTCCCCCATCTTCAAGAGTTGTGCTTCGCCTCGCCTCCCCCACCTGAGGGGTGGGGTTGGCAAGGGTGGGCACGCCTCTCTTCCTATCTTGGTTTTCCCGCCGATTCTCCCGCCCAAAGTGGGGGTCAGAACCGGTGGGGGCCAGTTGGGTCAGCTCACAAAGGCGGCAAGCCTTTGAAGCTTCCCCTTCGTGGACTCTGCCCATCCTTGGGTAGAAGGCTTGGCACCTCTGCCCAGGATGTGCTTTGTTTCAGGACCCCTAGAGTGGGAGGCTCTCGACTCAGTGATCCAGAAACATGTCTGGGGGTGGCAGCCGGTGAGCAGCCAGTCAGCCAGGACACTAGAGTCAGGTCGATTTTCAGGGGGCATCTCTAAGATGCCCTCTGAGTGCATTTTGCATTAAATCCCACACTGGCATCAGTGTTGGTTTAATGTGCTGAGAAGTTTGATATCAAATTTCCCAGTTTTTAGTAAAGCCATTATGGTGCTGTGGAGTTCGTAATGACAAACATCCAGACCATATACTCTTTATGGCTCTACTGCACTTACAATGTCTAAGAATGGACTTAGACACTGTAGGGGTACAGGGCTCATGCACCAGTGGCATAGTGCACCCAGCTAGAGGGGTGGCTGACCTATGCCATAGGCAGTGGGTTGTAGGCATTGCACACAGGGATGTGTGCCATGTCGACTCTTCACTGTTCTGCACCAAAACACGCAGTCTGCAATGGCAGTGTGTGTGTGTCAGGGTACAGGGACTCTAAGGGTGGCACAATATGTACTGCAGCCCTCAGAGGCCTTCCCTGGTCACAGGGCCTTGGTGCCCATGGTACCTTTTACAAGGGACTTACATGTGGCCAGAGAGTTGCCAATTGGGTGTGCAACAGTACAGTTTTGGGGAAAGAACATAGGCCCTGGGTACCTGGATGGCAGGAACCCAGGGCACACTTAGTCAAAAGAGCATCAGGCAAAAAGTGGTGGGCAACCATGCAAAAAGGGGCACTTTCCTACAGTCACTATGCCTGGCTACGTTCTACTGGGTTCTCAGATGATGTCTACTCCTCCCTAATGGACATGCTGTTTGATGGGACTCGCTTGTTCGGAGACAAGGCTTGGTCTGCCTTTGAATGCTTTAATAAGAGTTGGGCCACCACTCGCTCTCTGCGCCTTTCTACCCAGTCTCGCCAGCAACACATCCAGCATTCCTTTTGTGGCTTCGGCTGCTACATTCCCTATCGCAAGCCTCTCCTTCCCCAGCAGTTTAGTAGCAGAGCTCATGATGCCCACCACCCTCAAGACCAAGGTCAGCATGCCACCTAGTTTACCACCCCTTCCGCAGCCCCACCTGCCAAACCCAAAGTGTACCCTTGTAGAGTCACAGCCACTTGGTGGGAGACAGAATCCACTTATTGTATCTGAATTGATAAGCGATAACTACAGACAGGTAGGTCCTCCAAATGGTTTTCAGGGGCTACACCCTGCCCTTCCTCTCGTCCCCGCCTTACCTTTCACCATCTACCCAACGACTGGCGGAGGACTTTTTCCCCAATTTGCAGCAGGAAGTGCCAGAAGTAGGCTACTTTCTGATGCCCAAGAAGAACATCCGTCTTCATCCTAATTAAGACCAGTGCCCTCGCAATTTCTTCCTCTACAATGGAGAAATTCAAAATGCTCATCCTGGCCCAGGTCTAGTCTGCCGTCGACCCTAGAGACTGGATGGTGACGTTGAACCTGCAGAACACCTATTTCCAGATTCTCGTCCTGCCGGCCTGTCAGTTCTACTTGTGGTTTGTTAGGGGAGAGGAGCTGAGCTCCCCTTTGGTCTCACCAGCTCCTTTCAGGTGTTCACGAAAGTGATGGCGAGGGTGGCAGCACACCTTCGGAGGTTGGGGTGCCAGTCTTCCCCCGACCTGCTTTTAAAAGCAAACTTGTCCCAGGCAGTCGTTGACCACCTTTAGCAGACGGCAAATTTCCTGTCATCTTGGAGTTTACTATCAACGTGCCAAAGTCACACCTGACTTTTTCTGAGACGTTTCCTTTCATCGGAGCCATTCTGGACAAGGTTCAGTTTTGTGCATTTCCCCTGGGAAAGAGTCAAGGACATTCTGGATTTCAGTGATTTCAACTTTGAGGCTGCTGGGATTGATGGCCTCCTGCATCCTGTGGGTCAAGCACGCAAGATGGCATTTGCGGGCTGCAGTAGTATCTGAAGTCACAGGAGGACCTCTCCAACCACGTCTAGACTTCAGAGAAGACTGTGAAAGATCTGCAGTGGTAGCTACTAGCGTGCGATTGGGTCAGCGGCAGACCTCTCTCACTTCCCCACTGAGAGCTGACAGTGGTGACCGATGCCTTGCTTCTGGGTTGCCATCTGGGAGAGGTGGAGATCAGAGGCCTCTGGTCTCCAGCGGATTCCCGTCTCCATATAACTCTCCAGGAGCTGAGGGCCAACCGCTTGGTTCTGAAAGCCTTCCTGACATCCATCAAGGGAAGGCTGGTACAGGTGCTTACAGACAACACCACCGTCCTGTGTTAATGCAAAAAACAGGGCGGGTGGAGTCGCAGACCCTGTGCCAGGAGGCCTTGCGCCTATGGAAATGGGCAGACCGCCAATGAATGTTCCTGATGGTGAATCACCAGGCGTGCTCATTGCATGCTGGTGTGGACTAAGTCAGATGGTGGCGCTAGTGGCTCACGAGTGGCAGTTACACCTGGAGGTAACGCAAGGTCTCTTCTGTGAATGGGGAGAACCTTGGCTCGATCTGTTCTCTACTGCAGAGAACACGTAATGTAAGCACATCTGCGTGGTGGAGTTCTGTAGGCGTCTCTTGCGCAGAGAACTCAGGACTCCTGGATGTCTTTCCTTCGATACAACTCCCACTCCGAGTTCTCAGGAAGATCAGGACAGACTGGGCTCAAGTCATCCTAGTTGCTCCGGAATGGATACTGAAAGTGTGGTATCCAGTCCTCCTGGGCTCGGGTATCTGTCCTCCAATCAGGCTGCCCCACCGGAAGGATCTGCTGTCACAGCAGAAAAGTTGGATTCTCCATCCTGGCCTTTGCAAACCTTCACCTTCATGCGTAAAAATTTAGCAGCGACAGCTGAACACCTTCAATCTTCCTCTGGAGGTGGTTAATTTAGTTTTCGCAGTCAGGCGTCCCTCGACGAAAATTGTATATGGCTGTCGTTGCAACACATTTGTGGTTTGATGTGGCCCTTGCCAGATAGACCCTCTCCACGTCAAACTGTCTGATGCATTATTATTTGTTCTGGCTCTTGTCCAGCAAGGCCTTGCCATGGATGCAGTTAAAAGGCTATCCTTTGGCCTTCTCTGCTTTCTTGCGGTTACCTTATTAGCTTTCTTTAATTAACTCTCTTTAACCAAGTCACCTGTTTTGAGGGGTTTATTTTTTTTGATAAGCAAGTTTTTATTATTTTTTTGGAAGCTTGAAAGAAATACAAAGTGACAGAAAAACAAAACAGTATGTTCCAAGAAGCGCCAGTAAGATGAAATTAGGATTGACACAGGAAACATCTCAGATAGTCAGTTGTTCGTGTTGTAGAGCCCCAGTCCAAAATAGTCCCACCACTTGCCCCATATCTTGGTGTGTTTCCAGGGACAACCTCTAGCTGGTAAATAGTTTCTTTATGTTGGGCACACCAGTCCAAACCTTGTCTCCATTTATAGAGTGTAGGAGGATTCGGGAACCTCCATTTCCTGGTGATGTCCCTCTTTGTGACCAGGGTGGTCGTACCCTCTAAGACTTGGTCACCCCAGGGTCCTCTGAGCTCCTCCATGATGCACAGCAATGCCAATCGAGTCGTTAACTCAGTCTGTTGGACTGGCACGTTGGAGAGGGGCGAGACCAATTTGATGCGTTTTTTAAGGGCTGCAGCATTTGTTAACCGTTCTTCTTCTCCGTTTCTTCTCCGTTTGTAATGCCTCAATAGGATCTCAATCTTGTCCTTACACATCTGATGTGTACACCTTTTGAGAGCTCCACAGTTGTCCTTTATGGCTACTTACCATCAAAATTGTGCTGCTCGTTGCCATCAACTCTGCACGACGTTTAAGTAAGCTTCAGGCTATTTACACTACCTTCTTCCCAGACAAGCTGGTTCTGCGTACCAGGGCATCTTTTCTTCCAAAAGTTGTGACGCCATTCTACGTCACCCAATCTATCACCCTACCAGCGTTCTATGCTCCACCTCAACCATCTAAGGAGAAGAGACTCCATCGCTTGAACCTCAAGCAAACACTTAGTGTTTACATTGATCGCATCAAAGACCATTGAGTGGATGATCAGTTCTTTGTGCGGTTCGCTGGTCCCAAAAAATGAAAGGCTGTGCAGAAGGGTACCATCGCACGCTGGGTTCTGCTACACCTTAGTGGAAAAGCAGCCTCTGGAAGGACTGCAAGCCCATTCATCCAGGGCCAAAGCTGCTACCACTGCGTTGGCACACGGAATCCCTATCCTCGACATCTGCCAGGCAGCTACATGGGCTACCCTACACATGTTCGCGGAGCACTATTGTCTGGAGGGCCAAATCTGCCAAGAGGGGCATTTTGTGTCCTCTCACAGACCCACCTCCAATAGGTAAAGCTCTGGTATCTATTCAGCAGCTGAGGAGTCAAGAGCTAGAAGTCTCTATCAGAAGATCAAGTTACTTATCTTCGGTAAAGCTGTTTCCGGTAGCCACATATGCCTCACCAACCCTCTCATCCTTCTTGTTCTGTGATTGGACTCTGTCCACTTTTAATAAGATCCCAAGTCTAGGATACTGCACACTGGTCTACCAATTTTCTTGTGGGGCTCCACATCTGGAGGCCTTGACAGTCTCAAAAGCAACTGACTTCCCCAGGTAGGGGTGGTGCCTATAGAGGCCCCACTCATCACTTTTGTAGCAGAAGAGTGTCAGTGCGGAGCCGCATGATGCCACCTTCCAGTATGCAGAAGCAGCACTAAAACGTTTCCAGGTCCAGTTTACCACATGTCTGCCTGGATGCCTTGAGAGCATACCTGAGGGCCAACGATTTGATCTGGAACCTGTTTGTAACTCAGTGGGTGTTTCCTCCAGATTGTTCAAGCACTGGTGCTGGACGAGTTTGAATGTTTCCATTAACAGCACTCTCTGGTGCAGTGTAACGAAATGCTTCTTTTTGTATGGTCACCCCCAGGTTTTCAGACTGATGCTGCTGGTTTTTGGACTCTGAGAGTGCATTGAGGCCAGCTGAACAGACCGCTGTGCCAGTGCCTTGACCCTAAAAGTGTATGTCGAATTTGTTATACCCAATTGGAAATAGCTGACTTACCTGTAAGTCCCTAGTAAATGGCACCCTGGTACCCAGGGCATGTAAGTTAGAGGGGTACCCCAGGGCTTGCAGCACTGATTATGCCACCTTGGAGGTCTCCCAAGCAAAGCAAGTCCCCCAGTCCGCCACTGCAGAATGGTAGAGCAGTCGTGCACTGCAGACCCTACTTTGCCATTGAGAGCAATGGCAAAGCCACCACTTCCCTTGGACATGTGTGTAAGTCACCCCTCTTGCAAGCCTATCAAGCCCTAAAGGCAGGGTGAAACATATGATACAGGCAGGACATGTACTTTACATTTCCTGATAGTAAACCATGCAAAACAACCGTTGTACTGTGGAAAGACTTGGCCACCCAATCGGCGAGTACAGGGTTACATGCTGAACCCCTGAGCTGTTCTAACTGCGGAACGGTGCGACCAAAGTGGCCACTCGAAGGTATTAAACAACTCGTTGCATTGAGCCTGACTTGTATCTCAAGTCCAAATTTATGTAACTTGTTGCAATGTGCAGCTTTAGCACAGGTGCCACTTTGTTTTTGTTTTGTAAACAGGTTTTTATTGATTTTCACTGGTATGAAACAGTCACAGTAGTTTCGAGACATTCAGTTATACAGTCATTATTGCGTTTTCATCATTACCATTAAAACAGTACAAACCCATTCATGATAAGGACCCCTCCCAGTGGTGTCTCCCCATATCTACGTATGATGGTGGTATAGGCAAGGTGTGGTCAACAGTTAATCTTGGGAACCATCAAAGACCTTTATAGGCGCTGGAGGCCTAGCACATGGTCAACAGGCATAGCAGTTAATGTGGCAGAGGTACCTATAATCTATGAGATAAGTGTCTGCTATCAGGGGGATCCAGCCGGTGTTCCCTGTGAAGAGGCATCTGGGTGTGCCATACTATCCACTAACGTTTCCCAGGCCCTGGCCATATCAACTGAACCCCGGCCACCTCAAGCCTCTCTGAGCAGCACAGCTCCTTCATATCCAGCCCATCTCTCAAGTTCCCTTCACCATACTTCCACCCGGGGTCTATTCTGATCCAAAGCTGCCACATTGTTGCCTTTAAAACTCCTATGCCTTCCCGGGCACACATGAAGCCTGCTGCACGAGACAGCTTTCTGCCCTCCTGGACAGACGTGCTAATGGCTCTCAGGAAGGAGAACAATGAGGGATTGCAGACCAAGGAGGTGTCACCTCCCTCACTGCAGGAACCCACTTGGAGGTTATCCCCAAAAGGCAGTCTTCAAAGGTGAAACTGCCTTTGAAGAGCAGATGTGGGACACGAGGGGGAAGACTGACCCATTGTTGAAGTAGACAGTCTAGCACTGGGAGAGGAGAGGGAAAACCAGCGGCGTGTAGCCCTGAGGTAGCCACACCCCGGGGTGGGCTAGTGAGGTCTGTACACCAGGAGAGGGGTGTCACCATCTTGGGAGTGGGCAGAATGGTGCATCCTGGGATAGCCAGATGCCAAACTTGACAGGAAGTGGTCACCATGTGGGAGGGAACCTGGTAGTCCATTGGCTACCGACCTCATCCTACCCTGAGGGCACTTTCCAAGCATAAAGAAGGCACCTCTGGCACCCAGACCTCAGATCTAGACCGATTCGGAAGAAGGGCCAAAGAAGGACTACCCTGCTGCACCAAGGGATCAGCAAAGAGAGGCTGCAACGACGAGGACTGCACCTGCTGGCAAGTGATGAAAAGCTGTGTCCTGCTCAAGGAGAAGTTGTCCCGGAGCCCTGTCAAGCCAAGAGAACTCCAAGGGCCAGCTGACTGGCCTCCTTTTCGCATCACAGGGACAGAACAGCTGAAGAAGCCTGCTGGGGCAAGCTGATAGCCCAAAGTCTTCAGGCCGCTACCACTACTGCCATGTAGCACCGAGGGCCAAGACCCAATGCATAGAGTTTCACCTGAGTTCACTGAGCATGGGAGTGCTATCAGAGAGTTGCTGGGGCCCTCAGAAGGAAAGTATTCGACCCAGAAAGGATTGACCTGTGACCATGTTAACAGGCAACTGGTAGTCCAGTGGCGACTGGACTTCGGCCAGACTAGAGATGACTTCGTGGGATGTCGACCCTGCAACCAGGACCCTCTCACCATCTTCGAGGACCGAGGAATCTCTGCAGGAAGACCCCGTTGACTGCTTTGCATCCACAGCATCCTTAAAACATCTTCAATATCCTTCATCCCTTGTGGCAGGACCACTCCATAGGAATCCATTTCAACGCAGATAAAGTGCCTGAAACTGCTGAAGGACTGCTTCCCCCTGTGAAGGTAACTGTTCTTGAGGACCTTGCTGGTCCCCCTAACTGGCTCCCTACTGGAGTTGGTCACCCCAAGTAATTCGCCGACCGCACTGACACTTACCTAAGTTTTCTTTGAAAAGTTTCCATTCGTTGACTTTGCTAAGGAGTGTTCGCGGTTATGTGAAATTGCACTGATTTATTATTGCTTGTAAAATCTATATCTCTGGAACCCTCTAGTGGATCTATTTCGTTCTAGTGTCTAAATTCTTTTGAAAATAAAACCTATTTTTATAAATTGGTGTTGGATTTCTTGAGTGGCGTGTCGATTTCTTCTTCAATTGTTTTGGTGATGTTTAAATGCTTAACACTTGTTCCTCTGTGTAAACCTTGCTGCTCAGCGCAACAGCTGCCCAGGATTGAGCCGAGGGTTTGACAGATGAAACTTAAGGGTCCTAAAGGGGTTGGTAAGTGTATTACACAGTGAGGTTGCTCTACCACACCATATAATATACCCCATTTCCGCACACGCAGTAGCAGTGTTTCTTGCCGCAATACCAGTGTTTCAGTCCTGATGTTATGGCAGTCCTGGTCTTTCTAGTTCTGGGCTCTCTAGCAGGGCCTTTTAACCTAGAAGCTGCTCCAAACAATATAACTGATCACTTGCCTCTGCACATGAAGGTGAGATCTGCAGACCCGATCACAGAAACTGATAATGCAAGTTCCCTTTGTACCTTTCAGACAAAGTATTTGGCAGAAAATGCTGACACAGACACTTCCCAAAGAACAGCACTCATTTGCAAAAGAATGACAGTATTAATGCTCTGGTAAACCCACCAAAGCCTCCATTTCCTTTAGAGACCCATGTTATCAAAAAGATACAGATTTTCTGGTAGAAAGCAAGTTCTGTGTCCAGTTACCCCCACGTCCCTGATTAATAAACATAGAGCCCCCAAGGAGGTCACTAATATCGTTCCACCCACACCATGTCAATCTGTGATGGTGTTGGCAGCCTCGCGCTCTAAAAAAAAACAACAAAAAACGGGCCTTTTGATCCCACATGGGCAAAAAAGCCAAATGTCTTGAATTAATACCTTACATTTTACCAATCCAGTGGCCTTTCAGTCTGGCAGGCTAATGTTGGTCAGAACACAATAATAGGGGGACTCGGAGCGCGTCTAGGCCCAGCAGACAAGCTCCCTAAATGTACATGCATACAAGAGGAGTCTGCAGTTCCTAAAAGAATCAGAAAAGGAAACCGAAAAGGCAGTAGGTCGGGAGGGGTCTGAGCAAGCAGATCGGGGGGATCTGATTGCTCAGAAGCAAGGGCCCTCACACACCGAGATGGATATCATGCTTCATCATCGGGCAGCTCTTCGTTGGGCTAGCCCTGCAGTGCCCAATGAGCCCCTCGAGGGGGTTCTTTGCCGATGGGCCTTTTTTTAATAATACTCCGTGATGAAGTGTAAGTGGAGGTGCTGTGTGTGTAGATTGATGTGTGTTATAAAAATAACTAAGAGGGACCCTGAAAGTTTTAATACGTGGGATCTTTTGTTATAAATAAAAAGAAAGAGTGACTGTGTTGAAGACAATAATGAAAATTTTCCTAGCTAACATAAGTGAAAGTTTCAATTCTATTAAGGACTCGGAGGCTCGGATTATGCTTTACTTCCTTCACTTTAATTTCACAGCAGCCATTTTTAAAGTAGTAAACCAAACCACATTTCCCAGAAACCACAGGGAAATTGGTAAAAACGAAGAACAGACAACATAGTTTATCAAGTCCCATGATCCAGTCAGGATCCACCACATAGTCCCTTGTCTCTGTCCTTATTATCCTCTTTTTTCACTGCTCGCAACCAAAGATAAGTGTTGTTTTCCTTCTCTGTTAATGATGGATGATTATTGACTGTATGCCTGCTTCGGTATGCATGTGCTATGAGTCGCAGGACCAAATCTGCGCTCCTACGTGACTTTGACATTATATTTTCCCTGGTTTGAGTTGGCAGAGTGCAGTGTTGCTCTCTGGCCGCTAGGTGGCACGGTTGTAGTGCGAATTCTCTATGGTTTGTGACGCGCAATTTTGGAAATCCTGTCAGGATCCAGAAACATTTTTGAACAGAGAAAAAACTTTCAGTCAGTTAACATTAGGAAATTAGGAGCACATTGCGTAAAATCCCTACAGAAGCACCTTACTTACTTGTTACGGGAAGGGAATTCCGGAGCATGTAATCGTGGGTGGGATAATCCTCACCTCAGAGTCCTTAATAGAATGGAAACTTTCCGTTACATTAGCTAGGACATTTTTCATTATATATGTCAGGACCAGAGGCTCAGATTATTCTAGTTTAAAGCTTACTTACCACCAAGTGAGCCATATCTTGGATGGGTTTAAAATAGAACCTCTTGAAGGTAGAATCTGAGGTCCAATCAGCTGCATTCATAATGTCTTCTAGACTTGCGCCTAGACTGAATGCCTTGGAAGCCATTGCCCCTCTTGCAGAATGGGCTCCAAAAATCTTGAGATCAGTGTTCACCCCTGCATGACCCACCGCACCCAATGTGCAGTAGTGGGAGACAAAACCGCCTTATGAGTTCTCCAGAGAGCAATCATGAGCTGTCTCTCTCCCAGAGGTCTAAAATCCACCGACATCTCCTCATATACTTTTAAACACTGCACCACACATAGCTTAGGCGACTCAAGAAATGCCGGGTACTCGATAACCCTGGTGTGACATTTAGTCCGTCGACTAATAGTAAAAGATACCCCCATAGGAGAAAAGGCTCCTCCTGTGAGATCCAGGGCTCTAACATCCAATTTTTTTTACATGATATCAAACAGAGAAGCATTGCCAGCTTTGCCGAAAGCTCCTTACGTGACAAGAACTTATTCGGTTGCCAGGACAGAAAAAGGTTGAGTACCTTATTAACATCCCACAGCTCAGAATAGCGCGGTTCTGGCGGAAGAAATAATCTGATACCTCGCAGCAGCTGGCAAACATAAGGATGCTCCCCTGCTGTGGAACCCTCCACAGGTACATATCCTGCCGATATTGCGGAACGGAAGGTATTTATGGAACGATAGGCCAAACCTTGCTGGGCCAGACTAGCCAGAAAATTCAAGATCTGAACTACGTCAGCGCCCACGAGATCACAACCCCGTCGCACACACTAACGACACCATCGCACCAAGCTGATTGGTATCTCTTGACCATGCTGTCAGACCAGGCCTTGGACAAGAGGTCTATAGCGCATGCTAAAAAACCTGTGATTGACCATCTACTCCTGTAATCCTCCACGCCATCTGGCATAGGGACCCATCCAGCACCAACTGATGCGGACACCGATCAAGGTTGAGAAGAAGATCTGGAAACTGGGGGAGATAAATTGGACAATCCCAAGAAAGTTCCAGAAGATCCGGAAACTGAACTTGCGACTTCCAAATCGGGGTGATGAGAACCACCTCCGCGTGT
The DNA here is from genome assembly GCA_963921515.1 of Calotriton arnoldi. Lineage (NCBI taxonomy): Eukaryota > Metazoa > Chordata > Amphibia > Caudata > Salamandridae > Calotriton > Calotriton arnoldi. Next base: position 2,114,730 of record CAWUFW010001518.1, read on the forward strand.
TGCACCCTGATCTGAGCCGAAGCTCTCATGATCTTTGCAAACAGTGGGTATGCATATTCTCTCACCTGTCCCCAATCCTGCAGGAACTCATCCATGGCAGCAGCCAGAGGGTCCAGCCTCCATCTGAAGAACCAGGGTAACTGATGATCCAGTCTGGAGGCAAAAAGATCCACTGAAAACCTCTGGGTGTAACATTTATAGACTAGAATCTCAAAAATGGCGAGATTGCCAGTCCGCCACCTGGTTCTCCCGACCAGGGAGGTACTCTGCTGTCACCGATATCTGGTGGTCGAAACAGAACTGCTAAAAAGTTGTCGCCAGATCTGAAAGAACTTTTGACCAGGTTCCGCCCTATTAATTTATGTATCTGACAGCCGAAATATTGTCTATTTTTAGAAGGACACTTGTCTGAATTCTGTCTCTGGTCCAGCACCGGACCGCAAAGGATCCCGCCCGAAGCTCTAGGCAGTTGATGTGCAATGCTTGCTCCTGCGGAGACCACAACCCTCCTGCAGAAAAATCTCCAAACCGAGCACCCCAACCTGACCTGCTGCCGTCGGATTCTATAACCAGGTCGGGAGCCGAATCAAATATAGCTAATAAGTTCCACGTCTCCATGTGGGAGAGCCACCAGTGAATTTCTTCCCGCGCTTCCTCAGACAGGGCAACAGAAGGAAAATAAGGGAGGCCTCTTTGCAGGTGCACTGCCTTCAATCTCTGCAATGCCCGATAATGCGATGGGTCCAGGAAGATGGCCTGAAAGGAGGCTGACAGGCGATCTACTGGAAGGGCACCCTCTGGCTAACGTTATGCGCAACTCGTGCCGGACCTTGGAAATCTTCCAAGAAGGCAGGCTCAGAGTGACCTCAGTAGAGTCGATAACGAAACCCAGGAATGTTGCCTTCCGAGAAGGTACCAGAAAAGACTTTTTTGACGTTGATGACAAAGATGAGGCTTTACAAGAGGTCGACCGCTATTTCCGTGTCACTTGTTGAGGATCTTGTGCCAAAAGAAGCATATCGTTGAGATGCACAATGCAGTGAATTACCTGCACTCAAAGGTACTCCACGACCGGGTTGAGCACCTTCGTGAAGCACCAAGGAGTGAAGGAAATACCAAAAGGGAGAGTTGTGAAATGGAAGACTCGACGCCAGACATACTGCAGGAACTTCCTGTATGGAGGAAAGATTGGCATAGCGAGATACACTTCCTTCAAATCCAAACGGACCATCTAATCCGCTGGGCGCAGGACATCCCTCAGGAGATGAATCCCCTCCATTTTGAAATGGCGGTAAACCAGCCATTTGCTGAACTCGCGTATGTTCAACACCAGATGCTGACCCCATCTGCTTGATCTAATAAGAACATATTGCTACGAAACCCTGCGGGTGAGGAGATGTAAGACAAATAGCTCCTTTCTGTAGGAGGGAGGAAACCTCTGCGTCCACCAAGTCTTCTTCTTGCCTTGAAAACTGGATAGGTCTGGGCTGCATCTCTTGCCATTGGAGCCCACAGAACTCTATGTGAAAAACCTGTACAGTCTGCATAACCCAAGCATTGTTTGTGAGTGTCCCCCACACATTTACAAATTTGGCCACGGGATCCCCCCGCTTTTAAGAAGCAAGAGGTAGAAACACGCTGGAATTTGAGACCGCGTCAGCATCTTTGAAACCCCAGCCTCTTGAGCGCCGGCCGCGGTGCTGGTAGAAATTACAATAGTGGGTTTGATCTTGGAACTGGCCTCGCCTGGAGCCTTCCCCTCTGGAGTTTTGGAAGGACTGGCTAGTCAAGCGGCCCCTAACTCGACCAGCTCCATGGAAAACCCGGGAGGAGAACACCTACTTAATAGAAGACTGGCATTTATCTAATGATGTGAAAGTGTTCACAAGCTTCCTGAGCTCTTTAATAAAAGGCTCCCCAAAAAGTCCTCCCTGGGATACTGCCCCGGCTTCAGAATGTGCCAAGTCTCCCAATATGGGGTCGACTTTGATGAGAGAAAAGCGTCTCCGCTCAGTAGAGAGTGTGCAATTGGCGTTACCGAGGAACACCACTGCGCGCTGAGCCCAACCAGAGAGGGCCTCCGGGGAAATAAGGGCACCAGATGCTTTGGCATCTGTGGCCATATCTAGGATCATAGTGACAGGGCCAAAGGCGTCCCAGAGTTAATCCTGACATGCCTGTCAGGACCTGTCGATCCCCTTCTTGTGATCTTTAATGAATTTCGCTAGGAAGGTGGCCATCCTTGGGTCCAACTTCGGGGTTTGAGCCACCTTGCAGTCCAGAGAGGGGAGAGGACATTCTGTCTGTAGGCGACTACGGGCCTCCTTCCCCATGGGGGTGCAAATCCTACTCGCCACATAATTTGCAACCTTTGAGGAAGGTGCCCATTCGGACGACCGAGGGTGGATGACCTGTTCTGGGTACAGCATGTCGGATCCATCTACCACGGACTCAGTAGGCAATGGTGTAGTGGAAGGGCGCCAAGGTCTGGAGGGACCGAGCTCTTCGTCAGTGTCCCCATGAGTATCATCCCCAGCCCCATCGGCCTGAACCAAAATTAGAGGTGCCTTAGGCAGAGTGCCAGAAACGCCTTGCGCAGACGCGCAAAGGCATAATGGTCCACCCCATCTTCACAAGGGAGTTTGGCTGGAGTAGGCTGATCATCTAGTGGATCTGCGGGGGGATTGGGGTCGTATTAGCCGGGGTCTGAGCCCACTGCGTACATTTGTGCTCAATCTTCTGCGCCAGGCGCTGCTACATGGGGGCCATTGCCGCCTCGACCGCTCTTTAAATGGACACGTCTACTGCATCATAAAACTCATCATCCCAGGGTAACTGGGCCAGGAGATCCTTGTTCCTCTGCATATCTCCTTGCTCTGACTTGCTCCCAGCAAAGGGTGGTAAAGATGCAATGGTAGCAGGCACTACTGTTACGTGCTGGAAAAAAAAAAACAACGCTGAGTCAAGGAGAGCAGGAAGATTTAGAGCCTCCAAGCAGTCTCAGGCAGACTGCAGTTTAGGTGCTGGGGACCAGCCAATCACAACTCGGCAGAGCCGCAATTCAGTAGGGGTCCAAGTCCCGGGACACCACCCTCCCTGGAACAATAGAAAATTAAGGGTAGATAATGCCACCTGTGAGTGTGTCCCCTAAAGGCATGCAGAAATGCCTGGCACAGTACAGACCCCATAGGGAATCCAAGAACAGGCAAACCTACCATGGGATCTTAGACAGGGTGCCCAGGCATGTAACGCAGGCTTCACAGCCTGTACAGATACTCATAAACGAGGGCTTCACTCTCCAGGGGCAGGCAGAGGCACTGGCATGCGGCGCGCGATTCTGGATCCTGACAGGAATTCCAAAACCATAGAGAATTCGTGCTACAACAGCGCCACCTACAGGCCAGAGGGCAATACTGCACTCTGCCAACTTAAACCAGGAAAAATATAATGTCAAAGTCACTTACGAGCGCAAATTTGGTGCTGCGACTCGTACCACATGCATACCGAAGCAGGCATACAGTCAATAATCATCCATCATTAAGAGAGAAGGAAAACAACACTTATCTTTGGCTGCGAGCAGCGAAGAAAGAGGATAACCAGGACAGAGACAAGGGACTATATGGTAGATCCTAACTCCTGATTGGATCATGGGACTTGATAAACTATGTTGTCTGTTCTTCGTTTTCACCAATTTCCCTGTGGTTTCTGGAAAATGTGGTTTGGTTTACTACTTTAAAAATGGCTGCTGTGAAATTAAAGTGAAGAAAGTAAAGCATAATCCAAGCCTCCGGTCCTGACATAGAGTCCGGTACAGCTCATGGGACCCTTTGTTTTTATGTATAACAAAAGGTCCCACGTATTCAAACTTTCAGGGTCGGTCTTTGTTATTTTTGTACCACACTTACACCAATCTACATCACACAACACCTCCGCTTACACTTCATTATGGCGTCTTATTTTAAAAGACCACCGGCAAGGAGCCTCCTCGAGGGGCTCGTTGGACATTGCAGAGCCCGCCCAACGAGGAGTTGCCTGATGATGAAGCATGACACTCATCTCGGTGTGTGAGGGCTCTTGCTTCTGAGCAATTGTTCGTTTGAGCACTTGGTGGTGGACTCTCTGCCTTCCTCCCGAGGCTTAGATCTGCCGACCGGCCCCCATGGGAGGAAGACTGCCTAAACGAGGAGTTTTCCGGTCCGAAACATCGGTAAGGTGCGGATGCGGCTGGAGGGGGAGGGGACTACGAGCTGAACCTGCGGCTGTCTCGCTGCCGAATCCCTTTGCGGAGATCAGGACCTCGGCAGGAGAATTAGCAGACACTGGCGCCCACCGTGCACCATTTAATCTGCACGGCGATCGCCCTTCCACTCATGTGCTGCTCCCTCACGAATAAATCAATGACTTTCCCCGCTAGCGAAGATGCCAAGATGGCGCTCGGGGAGCTAGCTGTGGGATCGCTCCCGGGACCGAGAATGATGCTTTCTGATGCCGCTGACCTCCTATTCTGTCCTTCTCAGAAGGCCCCCTACCCTCGGCCCACATCCCGATTTACCGGCCAACCCCCCTGGGGTGCTCGCTGCGCATTATTCTACTCACTTGCCCTCATTACCTCTGAGTTACGGTTGCGGCTGGAGGGGGAGTGACACTCTCGCCCCCTTTTAAAACACGGGCCCCGTCCTCTTGCCGCACCACTGCATAGATCACACCCCCTATGCATTTCGAGTTATTGAGATTATTGGGGACCGACTGATTTTATACATCAAGGACACAATCCCTGTGCCTGACCTCAAGATGGCCGCCTCAGTGGGTCGCTCCATGATGCTCTACTACTCCTGGACAATATAACTGGCCTTTGACCTTGATCTTTATCACAGCCCTCACCTGACCTTGATCCTGCTCACCCTTCTGGACTTTTACTCTGGGATCTTTCCCGTGACCGTGGAGACTTAGCTATTTGACCGATGCCCGGTGGAGCTACCTGATAGCTAAAGAGGAGATGGGCTGTGGACTCCCCCTCGGCCGTCACCTACCCAGCCGGACTTTGGGCAGACTTTCCTTAGTCTCTCCGTCGTACCCTCCCTCCCACCCCTTCACCCCTCCCCCTTCTCCCTCTATGCTCCTTTCTTCTCGTCTTCTTTAATGTTTTTCTGTGGAGACTTAGCTATTTGGCTGATGCCCGGTGGAGCTACCCGATAGCTATTGAGGAGATGGGCTATGGACTTCCCCCTCAGCCCTCACCTACCCTGCCGGACCTTGGACAGACTTTCCCTTCGTCTCTCTGACGTATCTCCCCCCTACTCCTTTTCCCTACCCCCTTACCTTTCTTTACTCCATGAACCTCGTCCTCTATGCTACTTAAATGTTTTTATTGGTATATTATGTAACGGATGTAATTTTGCAACTTTGTGGAACCTTATGTAAAGCGCTCTGATACCTTCGGGTCTAGCCAGCGCTATAAAAAACTCATTAAATAAATAAAAACAATCAGATCCCCCTGATCTGCTTGCTCAGACCCCTCCCGACTTACTGCCTTTTCTGTCACCTTTTCTGATTCTTTTAGGAGCTGCATACTCCACTTGCATACAGGCTAATGTTGGTACAATCCGTGAGAGCTGCTCTTTGTACCTCAGGCACACACACATTTTATTTTAATTGGGGTTTCAACCATTCTTTTAGCATGTTCTCCTGACAAATTTACTATGTACTTTTTTTGTGTATTTTTGATAGTTCCATTGACAAGAGATGCTAGCTGGTATGAATGCGCTTCCCACAGACCTGGCTAGTTTGTCAGTGAGGTATTCTCTTTTCTTTAGTGTTATGGTTTGGTAGTCTCTGCTTGCACACATGACAGTTGCGACTTGAAGGGGTGGATAGAAATGAGGGCGGTGATAGTAAGGTCATAATTTCTATTGCCAATTATAGAGCAAGCCATGGAGGACAGATTTAAGAATAATGAGGGTGACTCTGGTAAGGCGACGGACAGTAGTCTGTTGCTCCCATGAATGAGGGAGAGATTGTTCCAAGAGAGACTTTAATGTGTAAGTCTTGATTGGCACATTCCGGTTTTTTTAGATTTTTTTATTACATGAGTTGAAATAAAGTAACACAGTTAATATAGAATCGTTGTGGTTTTCCGTAAGGTGTGAGCAAAAGTATACTCTTATGTTGCATGTTATCAAGTGAAAATTGGTTGCCAGAGTTGGCGTTCCTAAACATACCACAATTAATTTCATCTTGGTAAGATTGAGTTTAAAATATACGTATGACATTAATGTCTGGATTCAAGAAAGCCATGATTGTGTTTTTCTAGGTATTTTCTGCTGACGATACACTGATATGTAGTTGTGTGTTATCAAATTATTGGTGGAGTGAGACCCCTTGGTTTGCAAGCAGGACACATAGGGACTCCACCTAGATGTAAAGACCCTGGTGGATAAGAGGGCATTATTTTGCAAACTAGAATTATCAGGAAAGACATAGTACATTGAGGATTATATGTTGAGGAACTGGTGACAGTTCAAAAGGAAGGGGCAGTTCAGGACTTAGAATCTAGAGCACAGTCTTGCAGTGAGTTGCTTTAAATACGACTGACCTGTCTCATTTGTTCTAAATCCAAGATCTGAAGTGCATCATCAACTAGAAGATAGGGATACAAACATCAATCCTTGATTTTTGGAGGCAAGTATTAGCTAGTGCTAAAAACATGATGGCTCTGTCCTGACTTTGGACACAACGGTGGAAACTTACATTGGTAATACTTAGTTACCCATGGAACAAAGATGCTTCCTGTTCTTTATCTCTTATCAGTGTGGTATTTGCGGTCTAACGGACTCAGCAGGGTTATGACATTTTAATGTACCTGGTGAATATTCAGCGTTACAAATTGGTTGTTTGTTCACGTTCTAGTCCATTAGTACATTCTTTAAAGAGGTGCCAGGACGTTTTTCTGTGCAAGAGTGAAAATACAAAAGCTATATAGATTTTTAAGGTTACATCACAGTGGAGAAGTCAGGCATGTTTTGCTGCAGTGGTGATCTAGAATAAGAAAGAGGTCATGAGTGGAAGTATCTGAGGAGAATATAATGGCGACTTAGAGATACCAATACTTACAGTAGAGGAAGCATGTATATTCCGGCGTGGTAGTTGTACGATTAATGTGTTGGGTTCGACTAACACATGGAAACAATGAGTGGCACATGCAAGGTGCCGGCTTGTAGCAACAGTGGTGAAACAAAGCCTAATTTACGGACATAAAAGGTCTTGGATTGAGGAAATAAAGTAGAGTAAGTATAATGTGACCAAATACATTAAAAGATGCCGAGCAGGGCCACAGTGTACTATTTTTGCAATTAGTGTGTATTCCTTGGGGCAGTCAGGAAATGTTAGAACTAGGTACTGAGTCTTAGCCCAGTTTATGTGCTGTGCATGTGGGACTTCATTACAGTACCAAGAAAATAAATATACGTGTTGCAGTTTGATGGGAAATGCTTTAATGATAACTAGGTAAATTAAAACAATTGCAGCGTCACTCGTGTGATCATTGACTAGCAGTGCTCAGACCTTTGTTTGTGTATTCTCAGCAGGTGTGCCCAATGGCTTTGGAAACCATGCAGAGAGTGGGTCAGAATCGGAGTGCAGCTCCGTCCTTGGCAGTGGCCTCACCTTTGAGTCCTGTAGGTAAGAGGCTGCACAGATTGTCTAAACATCCATTGTTTATTGAATCCCTATTTTTAGGTCTGGAAAAGCCAATCCATAGTGTTCAATACACAGAGAGTGGGGTTTGTGTCAGCCCATTCCTTTCAGCCACCGACTTGAGACTTTGCCAGTCACGTCTTGGATCAGCCCAAATGAATATTTTAGTAGCACTACCATGCCATTTGCTGTGTGGGTGTATCCTTCAACCTGCTAGGAAATGCTTCCAGAATAATGCATGAGGGGCGATTTTAAACCTGAAAACTATCCTCAGTGATTACACTTTTTGACACAATCAGTTCTTTATCTCACACCTGCATTCTATACAAAAACACAATTCTTTATTGTTCTTTTTTTCACTGCTAGACACATTACTTCACAGGGGAGTGGTATTCCCTTTGGCTCATCCCCCAGGACAAGGTTCTGAACAGCACATTTTCATGTTTATGTAGTCCACTGGACACGTAGGCTGAGCTCTTTGTTGCCAAAAATCTTTGGTAGCTAGTTTACAATACATCAATACGGTTGGGGAAAAGAAGACTGTTGCTAAGGCACGATATATAAATAAAACTAGGAGTAACCCAATATTCCTAGGAAACTGGGGTACTGTAAAATAGCTAAAGATGCACATTGATTCCTTTCGACTTATTCAGAGGGGATCAATTTATAAATTACCCAAAGACATAAAGGATAAATGACTACTGAAATAGTTAAGAGCAAATCAAGTAATATTTATCTAGTCATACTTTAAACTCCTCAAGTATGAATCACAGGTGCTACAAAAAGAATGGTGTTGGCTCATTTCTGATGTGTTGTGTCTGTGATTATTTCTCTTGGAGATTAAAGTAGTACTATATTAATGTTACTTTTATTTATATATCATTTATGTACACATTTATTCTCTCATTTTGCTCTCTCACATTTATATCTTATTATGACTTTTGGGTGAATCATTAATTGATCCCATAAAAATGTTTGGTTATCTATGAATAAGTCCTAAGGAACCATGGTGCACCTTTAGCTAAGTGAGATATGCCTCCACATGCACAATATATTTGAAATTGTATGTATGGTTCCTTATCGTGTGAGTGCTCTAGGGAACTACAGTGAGCTTGCAGCTCATCTTGCATTTCTGACTGTGGTGCCAATGTAAAAACCTATTTACAGAATTTAAGTTGTGTATATTGTAATACTCCCAGAATGCTTCTTGCTTATATGTGAATACATGCATTATTATGGAAACAGTATTGGGGGTAATTAAAATGTACCCAAACATAACTAGCTATTTGAAGAAAATAATAGATCAAGGTTACAGGTATTCAATTACAATGTTGTGCAATTTTTTAATTTTAATTGCCATTTCTCTGTTGCATCGTTTAATAAAAGGTTTTTGAATGACTGCATTTAAAAAATATATATTAGAAGAGAATCATTGTAAAACCACCAAGGTCTACATTATGGACAGCATGTAAAAGATAATAAAGTAGTAGCTCCATTCGTAAAGAAAGTCACAAAAGTGCTTTCTGTAAACTTGCATTTGTGTAGAGTCACAGCTTTAAAGAATTCGTAAGAATTTACAGAAGTAGGTCTGGAAACTGGATTCAATCGAACCAAATTGAAATGAACATAAAAAAATTAAGATCCAACGGAGCGCCAGGTCCAAACGGCCTACCGAATGGACTTTTTAAACATGATAGATCATTTTGGGCGAAGTACTTCACACCTCTGTTCAACCATGCCTTCCAAACAACCAATGTGCCAGCATCGTGGAGAGGCAGCATTCTGCATCCAATTTTCAAAGCAGGTGCAAGGTCAGACCCAGCGAACTTCAGATTAATTGCTTTAATTGACGTTGAAGCAAAACTATATGCATCAAACCTTCTCACAGCTCTAGAAGATTGGGTCGCTTCTAGCAAGATCATTCCAGTCACACAAACAGGTTTTAGACCTGGCACAAAATCCGATGTGTAACCTGCTTGCATTGAATCTTTTGGTCGAAAAAGCCAAGCGTAATCCGCCAAACTGTATACCTGCTTTATCGACCTAAAAGCAGCATTTGACATGGTACCCAGACAACAGCTGTGGCAAAAGATGGCAAATTGGGGCGTTCCACCATTACTACTACGGGCCATCATCAACTTGTATACATCCACATGGGTACAGATAAAACTGGGTAACGGAGATTGCACTACAGCAAGGATCCCTACATATATTGGCCTAAAGCAGGGATGCGTGTTGGCTCCCAGCCTCTTTAATATCTTTACCGCAGATCTGGACAAAAGGCTCTTAGAAGTTCAAAGTGACCCCCGAAAATCGCTCATTATAAAATAAGAAGCCTTCAATATGCAGACGACATCATCTTATGCAGCCAGACACCAGTAGGCCTACAGCGCTTGATCACAAAGTTGGTCGAATATATGGAAGATCACGGCTTGTCCTTGAACCTGAAAAAAACCAAGGTCATGTGTTTTTCGGCCACGATAGTGCCAAATGGAAAAAAATATCGGTGGAACGCATCAGGAAATAGAATAGAGCACTGTGACTCCTACAAATATCTGGGAGTAGTGGTCGACAAAAGGTTCACCCTCAAAGAACATCTAAACCTTAGAAAAGCACAAGCAAACCAACTCCGTTTTGCACTAAACATGTTAAAACAGAAACTGCAATGTCCTTCAAACTTCTACTTATTAAAAGTCATCGCAGCCAAGTTTTTACCGACTCTTACTTATGGCTCAGAATTATTCAAAGGTCAAGATGCCAACTTCCTGAACCTCCAACAGTCAGGTTTATTCAAACGAATTTTCAGGATGCCGCAGTTCACGTCACAAGCCCAAGTTCGCTTAGAATTTGGGCTACTAAATCAACATCCTGTCAGACAAGCAGCGATAATAAAAACGTGCTGGAAATTAAAAGCTGCAGAAGAGGATTCCTTGTTGGGGCACTGTTGGACAGAAATAAAGAACCAACCTAAAGGAACAAAAGCCTGGCACACCGTCCTTGAACACGCACTAACAACGCTAGACTTGCATGATGCCTGGAACACTGACTACAGCTTTGCCGCATTCAAAAAAATAGCCAATAACGCCGCAAAACAAAAGGCTTGGATAATGGACAAAGCAGCTCTATCAAAGAAAAACACGGCTGGATGGTTCTATCGACATATGAGACACAATTGCCCCAGCCATATCTTGTCCAGCATATAACTCCATCAATTCAACACCAACTACTTTTGGTCAGACTGGGAGCATTTACATCAAAAGACCAAGTTCCCGTGTGTAAACAAGCATGGCCAACTATGCTCTGCAGACTTTGTGGACAGATGGAAGAATCCCTTATACACCTAGTGTGCATCTGCCCAGCGGTGAACCATTTGAGAAGGCAGTTCCTACTTCACGCATTCCGCTCCTCCCAAGTTAGATCGTGCTGACCGGCCTTAATGCTACTGCTAAACAGCCACTCTTTGCAGATCTCATGTAGGGCAGCCAGATTTCTGCAGAAAGTAAATCAACTTTTACAAATATCAAACACATAGTGCTCACAGTTACATCGCAGGAGCACAACGACAAGAAACGATAAGAATACAAGTGACGGCACAAAACTGCCCAGGATTTTAGCACACGTTTTAAGACATAAGTAAAAAGACGGACTAATAAAAAAAAAAAGAGAACTATTTATACACAGAGTATTGTTGAATAACGTTGAATTTTGAAAAAGGGCTTTTCCCAATTTTAAAAAATTCTTTTTAAACCAATCACAGTTTTTGGCGAAGCAATGCTTTTTTAAACACAATTTGTAATGGTTTTAATTAACTACATGCAATAAATTACTACTACTAAGGTCTGGAAACCATTCTCCTAAACAATTTTGTGTGAATTCCATTTCTAGATGAGCAAATAGACAACCTTTTGCTCATGCGAAAATCTGCTGAAAAAGTGCTGACTTACTTTTTACACTTTTCCCGGCAAGGGGAAAGTATTCCCCCTCACTGACCAAAAGCCGCTCCTCCCCCGCGATAAACTAATTTTCCATCACCACTACTTCTGGTTTTTCCTGTTTTGTTTAGGGGGATTATGTTCCCTCCACATATGTGCACCCTCACCAGTCTGTTTATTTTCTTACCATGTGGTAGATCGGAAACTTAACAAAGCACTTAATAATACAATGAAATGTTCAGTATTTACTGTGAACAACTTAATCCTGATGTCCTGAAAAGCAACCCATGTGCATCCAGATAGCCTTACTTGAGTTGAAACTAAAATTGCCAAAATTCATGAGTCAGTCTTCAGCACCACAGAACTACATCTCTTTCCACAGATTTTCCCACCACTGTTACACTCTTTCTTGTCATTAAGACCTCTAGAAATCACAGAGTTGATACGCGAGGCTTCCAAAACAAGAGGCTAAACTAGCCACAGATGACTACTTTAAGCAATTCTCCTTCTTTCGCACATACACAAATAACATTAAATGTCTCTTTGTGCTCTGAAGTAGTGCCAAGCCCTCTAAAATATGCCATCATCACCACTTCCTAAAAGAATAACAGTTGGCCCAAATATCTTGTCAAACTCTTGGCCAGTCTCAGACCGCCCACCCATTTTCTGTCAAGCCATTTGCTATCAAGTGATTAGTTGATGTATAGAATAAGAGTACATTGAGCTAAATTGATTCCTCCTTGACAATTGGACTCTATAGGTTGCACCAGATGAGCCCTAGCTAACCTAATGGAGGAACTCTACGTTTCCATGGACAAAGACAAGAAAACAGTCCTTGTACTCCTCTTACTCTCTGTGGCCAACAATACTGTCGACCTCCCAGTACTGGTGGAAAGGCAAAGGAGACGCGGCTTAGCACATAGTGCTGCTGACTGACTAGAACAGCTGTAGCTGACTTCATAACTGGTAAACTAGGTTCGAATTCTGGCCCTTGAATTCTGTTATTCTGGGCAAATCATGCAACGTCCCCGCACCTAATAAAATAAATGCGTAAAGTTTGGTTCTCATGTAAACCGTATGGTTCTCAAGTAAAGCAATCTAATGCCCTTGGGCCAAGTTAGCTCTGTATACAAGTTAAAAAAATAAAAAAAGGGATGGACCAATGGTGGAGAATGGCTGGATCGACTCTGTCTTGGTTTTATTTATATCTGCAGTTAAAAAAAGTTAGGATCAGGTCAATTAAGTCCTGGTAACCTGCTGCATCCCCCTCTTGCTTGATGTTCTTCTACTTGCTTGCTCAGCTACTAAACTTGCACCAAGTCGACTACCAAATGAATCTGGATGGTACACAAATTCTCTTGACAGCCTTTCAGACAGTCCCACAACCATCATCTCTTGGACCATGTACTCCACAGGATGAGAAAGAATGTCCTTTTTTTATTTTTTATTTGTATTTATGCGTTTTTATATAGCGCAAACTTTACTCAAAGGTGTCAGAGCGCTTTACAATTGAACCAGTTACATTACATAAGGACTTCAGAATACATGAATAATATAAAAGATACAAACAGATAAAGTCTAAATTCACATAAGAATGGTAGTAAATACAAAAATCTACTACAGATATTAGTGGTTAGAGTTAAATATATACAAGTTGCAAATTCACTCAAGATTACATTTTAAGAAGCGATAGGGTTGGACAATTATATATTACATATTTACAGAGCATGATCTTCTCGCCGTCGTTGAGCCAGGTCTTCGGGGTGGTGTTGCACTCGCGTACGATGATCTTGGGCCTGGAGGGATCCCTGAGCTGGTGATGGGTGTAGGGGTAGAAGGCCGCGTGGTGGTGGGCGTAGGCGGCATGCAGAATCCTGGGGCTGATCTTGGGCTTCTGCTGGGCTCCGGCTGTGGGAAGGGGGAGGGCGCTCAGGGCAGGCGGATCCGTGCCACGAAGTCCAGTCTCCCGCCGGGCTCAAGCACCCACAGCGCCACTGGTTCCTGACCTCCACGCCGTAAAAAACATAGATGCTTGTTTGGGCTTTCTATGCTTCCATTGGCCTCAAGGTCTAGGAATCCTCTACCTGTTGCCTCCTTGTCTTCCAAAAAAAAATCATAAATATTGGGATACGTTGACTCAGAACTTTCCTTTCCTGGCTGTTGTGCAGCACATCCTCCTAGTCGGTGTATTTATGTCTAACCTTTAGCTGAACTTTTGGTTATTTACGGAGAGAACAATTAGATATGTCAAGCTCACATGCAAGAGAAGGTGCATTTGCTGCACAACCTTCAGTTCACAATTAGTGTCTCATTTACAGCATCTCCAAATTCAAACTTATTTGGGATTTCCTCCTAGTTTAGAGGTGCCAAAAGCTTACCTGACAAAAGAGAGTGTACATCCTCCAAGAGTGATGAGGAAACCAGCAGACTTGATCGACTGTGGCCTGATAGGCCTAGTGGCACTGTTGACCTGGGAGCAACAAAGACTACAACAATGGAACAAACACACTATTGCTGAGCATACTTTATATAGATCGTCAGGCCCAACTGACCATCATGACGGACACATGCTTAATGGGGTGGAAGGTACACATACCAGACTTGATTAATCAAGGCAAGTGGGCAGCAAATGATGCCCAAGACCATGTAAGAAAACTGAGCTTCACTAGAGTGGCACTAGCAGATTTTCCAAAAAGTATGTAGTGTTATTACTTAGCAAGACAATGGTGTATTACATTCAGAAACGGGGAAGCCCACACTCTTCAGTTATCCAGAATGGCACAACTGATTTGGCATTGGGCACACACTCATCAGATTTACCTTCTAGCAACTCTAACCGGGGTGGTTAACAATTATTCAGACCTGTTGAGTAGACCCATAAATGAGAGATACATACATATCTAAACAAAAATGTAGACAGATTGGGAATCTCAGAGATAGACCTGTCCTCAAGAAATGAAAACAAGGAATGGCCGAGTTACATCTGGAGATATCTGAACTCGAGTCACTGAGAAATGAATGTTCTGTGTGTATTTACTCACACTTGTCCTCTTCTACCTCAACTATCTTGTGCCATAATAAAGATACTTGAAGCCCCTGTGATGATGGTCCTCATTTCTCTGTGGGCTCAAAAATGTTTCTCCTTTATAAAGAATATTTAAATAAATCCATTCTGCAGAACACCGAGCCTGACGAACTTGTTTTGCCAGGAAGGAGGACAGCTATTAAATTGATCTACCTGTCACCCTAGAGCTTATAATTTGGATATTTAAATCTTCTGAAGGAACGTATAGACATCTGAATTACAACATCTGACCACTAGAATATATTGTGCAGGAAAATGGAAACGGTTTGCAAACTACTGTGTCAAGATACACACTTGTCCCACTTCAGAACAAGACATTATCAAATATCTTTAAAAGTTACAGGGCTGGCTTACATGCTGATATGCATTCAATTAGAAGCCGGTGCAGCTTATTGCAGAATGGATAGGATGAACCCATTTCTAAATACTTTATATTAAAGCCTTCATGGAAGGTCTTAAGAACATCGTCCAACCTAAAATGGGGATTTATATATTCTTCTTGCAATACTTGTGTGTCAACATTCCGAACTGGTACTTTCATGCACATTACAGAAGTTCATGTGGAATACAATAATTTTAGTTTCAATAACATCATTGCATATATAGTCAGTGAGTACAAGTGTTAACAGTAGACAAATCATATTTACAGCTATGGAAAGAAAAGGTTTTTTTTACGTATCCCGCCACCGTTTGTACCTAACGTGGTGTCATATCAACCTGTTGAATTGTCTTTATTTTTTAATAATCCACAAATTGGGGTAAAAAGTTCGACTTCAACGGATCTCCATTGAAGTAATAAGAAGTGAATAGCTCTGATCACATGTGGGATCCTGGAGCACTTTAAAAAATAACAATATGTACTTTTCTCTGGAATGCCATTTCTTCCCTTTTAAAAATAAAACAATTTTGACAGTCTATTGATGGCAATTTTGGCCAGTTTCCATTACTTTTCTTTAAAAAAAGAAAAGATAGCCAATCTAAATTCATAACAGATCACCAAATAAAGAATGACAAGAAAAACCCTTTCACAAAACTTTTCTGAAGTAAAGTGAGAGAAAAGAAGTGCAATATACCTGGATAGGCTGCAAGCTAAAGAGGCTGAAAAAAATATCACTGTTCCTTTACCCCCTATATCTCGTCATGCCCCATCAGGGACTGTTACTACAGTTAATTTTTCCGGGGCTCCTGGCAACAGGATCCTTGAGTACTGAGCTCAGCCTATTTGGCTTTTGTGTAGAAAAATCTTTCCCGACCTTTGCATAAAGCATTTTGTTCAACACCTTTCATCATCCAGAATATATATTTTTTGTTTGTGACAGAAAATATTTTTTCTTCATAGAAAATGCCATCTATATTTGTAAAATGCCCATCCTGTGGTAGAAAGAAGTTGCAGACTGATCCTTATGACATCTGCGTAACTTGTGTCCATGATGCCCATTGTCCTGAGAAGTGTTCCAGCCTAGGAAGATTTACCTTCATGGTCTTGAAGAGGATCAGCGCAGTAGGCAAGTCAACCTCTTGGAGGGATGAGGGGCATGGCGAGGGAGCTCCCATTGACATAGCTCTCTTCTTTTTGTAAGGACTCCACCAGAGGTGGATCTAGAGAAATATCCAGGCATGGAAAATATCATTCCCAGTTGACGTGGAAGATAGACTGTTGCCGCCTTCTTGCCCTAGAGGGCAGGATTGATGTCTGGGCATTCTAGGTTCTGGAAGACACGGAGGCAGCCTCATCATCGAGACATTCAACACTACCTGTGACGTCAAGCAGGCGGCACGTATCTGCGCAGTTGTTCAGGAAGCTCAAGATAAAGGAAATTCCCACAGCTTCTTATTCCAAGTATTCTTTTGCATACTTTCTTTCTTGTGAGGTATCACCAGTGAATATTTCATTCTCACCATTGCCTCCTAACTCACCCCCCAGACACACATCAGTGCCAACTTCTGTGCCTTCTGCACCTGTTCCATCTACTCCTGTACCATCTGTGTTATTTCCATTTTCACCAGTGCCACCAGCTACACTTCCATCAGTGGAACACCCACAACGTTTGGCACCTTCTTATCAAGCTGAATATTCCTCTGCCCACAGTGTCAACCTCACCTGTCATTTTTGAGGCCCTGTGTTTCCTCTGGGTTTACGGATTTTACAACCTGCAGTGGACCTCTTTCTCACAGTAGCTTACACCAAGACAACTAGAGCAAGGCTGAAAAAGAAACACAAGGTCTTAGATCTGCTTTTCTTAAGAACAGACCCTCAAAAGATTCAACGATTGTGTTGGCAGTAAGAAATTACCACTCAATTGCACTGACTTTTTCTATAAAAAGAAAATAAGCACTTACTTAGATCCTTTAGGACAAAAATGTGTGGGACTTCTGCTACTGCCATTAAAACTGCCAGTATAACAGCTTGACGCAGCACCTCCTCTTGCTTCCACGCCTTCTGCATGCTATGTAGAAACATCCGGTAGATCCCCGTCAACACCAGAAAGGCCGTCACCCACACCCTCGTCACCAGCCTGCTAGAATACGGCAACGCTCATTACTCCGGCATCTCCGCTCAGCTTGTCAAAAGACTCCAGACCATACAGAACACAGCAACCAGACTCATACTCGACCTTCCCAAACGAACCCACATCACCCCCCACCTCAAGAATTTCCACTGGCTCCCCATCTAGAAGAGGTGCCAGTTTAAGCTTCTGACACATGCCTACAAAGCTATACACGACCAAGGACTGGCTCACCACAACCACCACGTAAACTTGTATCAACCCGCCAGACACCTGCGCTCCTCCGCCCTGAGCCTCGAACACTTGCATCCCTCGCACCCTCAGTGAGGGTCGGTCCTCCTCCTATATCGCCGCAAAGACCTGGAACGACTTGCTCCTTCGCCTACGAACAGCTCCCACTCTGGCGGACTTCAGAAGCAGACTCAAAACCCGGATGTTCGACTAAGACCTGCAAAACTTCATCTCCCGGATGCCCTCAGGAGTGATAGAGCTGCTCTATACAAATACTGATTGATTGATTGATAGGACAGATTCCAATGGGATTCATTTCAAAGTTTCTCTGACAGACTCCCTCGAGAAGACAGAGAGGGGTTTCACTTTTTATTAGAGTGAATGATGGTCTCAAATTGGATCATGCAGTTGTGCAGTCTTCTGTCCTTGCTGCTTATGGATGGCTTCATGGTTAGCCATACAACACTCTTCGTCATAATTATGTGAAATTACAGCAGAATTATGCAAGATTACGGGAGGAGCATAACCCAGCATTTAGTGCTGCTTTCGAAGCACAAAATTAACACTTGCATCCAAAATGGAACTGAGAATGCATTTTCCGGTAAGAAAATATTGCTAGATGTAGTAGAACACAAACAGCAGCAGCCGCTTGCACTTGCTAAGTTCGCTGTCCCAGTAGTAGGATTTTTTTGCCAAATTAGTCATAATTACATGAACGAGTCTCACAATTGTGCTTCAAAAGAGTAACACCAAATTGTTTCAATTAATTTGGTAAAATTAAAATTTCGTCCAGCTCTAATCCTAAACTTCTTTCTGGAACTACCCTTTTTGATTCTCACACTGGTGAGGAAATCCGTCAAATGACCAGGATGGGGACCTTGAAGGCTGTATGTCTAGAAAGAAGAGAGGATACAGGAACAATTACTGTCCTTATGATTGCTGATACTTGCCTCAGAGGGTTCAAACCCATTAATTGTTTCAGCATTAGCAAGCACAGTACTTCAAATCATACTAACCTAATATGTTGTAAAGAGGCAGAAGTGGCATCCCTGACTTCTCCCATCTCCCTCTTCCATGCACCACTCCTCTCTGAAAAGCATCATATAACATCTGTAAGAGTGGCAAAACATCACAAAAGAAAGATGGAAGCTGAATATTGTAAAACATGGCTATTCTCTGAGGTTCAGATGGTCTCCTCCAGACATTTTTCCAAAGAAGACTTCCAACTGGAAAAACTTTCACCCTGCTAGAGAAAGAAGCTATAGAACCTGCCCCATCTTCCCAAAAAGGAAGTGGGCCTAAACAAGAATTCAAACCTATTCTTGATTTAAAATTGCCCAACAAATGGATTAAGAGGGAAAGTTTGTGATGCTGATTTCTTAAATCTACCATTAACTCAGACAAGGAGAATGGAAGTGCGCTATACACCTTCAAGAGGCTTACTTTCACATTAAAATGATATAGAAACATATAATGTTCCTGAGGTTTGTCGTCAAAATCATCACTACCTGTAAGAGGTTGTTTGATTCAGCGTCAACTTTGCCCCAAACTCATTCTCAAAATCTATGGCAGTAGTAGCTGCCCACCTGAGAAGACAAAGATTTTGAGCTACCCATACCACTGGGTGATAAAAGTTTCAAAACCCTAGAAGTCTTGTCTCATTTCCAAACAACTCTAGACATTCTAAACAGTTGGGGATGTGAGTCAACTACCCAAGTCCATTTGAAGCCAGTCCGTCCATTCACGACCTAGTAGCAGTTCTGGATACGGAGGTGAAAAACCTTTGGAGGAGAGACTTCTCTATCTGTCTGGAGTGTCGAAATCTGAAGACATCACAAGTAATAACTCATCAGATCCAGCATTTTTCTAGTACGTCTCTCTCATGTTCAGTTGAAGCCCTTCCAGCAGTGTCAGGACAATTGGAAATGCCAGTACTCCAGACAGTTGGGAATTTAATGTTCGAGGCATGTGTGCTGTAGATACACATGCTTTGCATACTCCTGCCATCTAGTGTTGGGTACGGATGTTTGCAAGTTGTTTTTCTTCAAAGAAGTCTTTCCTAGTCACGAGGTAAGGTGACTCCTCCTTTCGGTGATAATGCGCATGGTCATCGACTCCATTGTTAGATTGTTTTTTTCCGCCATCTGGTTCGGACATGTATTGTGGCGCTCCGGTTCGAAGCCGTTCTTCGGTTCCCTTCGACGCGCAGTCCTCTCTACCCTTGGTGGTATTGTTTTCGTACGTGTTTCCCACCTCTACGCGTATCGTTTCGGAATCTACTTTTCGATCGGAAAGCTTCATGGACGGCCTTCGGGCCTAACCGCGGCATGTCAGCTCTTCCTCGATGGAACGACACCGTTCAAATTCTGCCCTCAGTGCCACGCGAAATATCCGGCACTGACTCACACAAAGTGTGTAACTTGTGCTTGTCTCCAAAGCACAAAGAAGAAAACTGCGACGCTTGCAGATCGTTTTGATCGAAGAAAACTCTTCGCGATCGTCGGGCTCGACGTCGGGAGATTCAGCGTCAAAGCATCAAAGACACACCGGACCGGTCAGCAAGATGTTGGTGCATCAGCGGCAGAGGAGGAAGAAGCCTTCTCCATGCAAGACTCCGACTCGGAGCTCGAGATATACCTCGATGCCGAAGAACTGCCGCAGGGACAAGGTGACGTGAGTACTGAAGACCCCTTGCCCCACCAACTCACCCACAAAAAACATAAGGCTTCGGCACCACCTCTGCCTTCTGGCCAAGGTCGGCACCAAGACGACGTTTCCGACGCCCCGCCTCCAGGCTCGGCTCAGAAACACCCAGTAAAGCCTTCCGGCTCGGTACAGATTCGCCAAAAATCATCCTTGGAACCGAAGCCTTTCCGGCTCCAAAAACAAATCCGGCTCGGAGCCGAAGCCCTGCCAAAAACGAAACAGCCTTCGGAGCCGAAATCTTCCATACCGAAAGGCCAGCCTATGCCGGCACCGAAAACGCCGACGCCGAAAACAAAGGATGCCCCTTCGGATCCGGATCTAGACATTGTTCCACCGAAGAAAGATCCCAAACAAAAGAGACTGTATATTAACCTTGAAACAGGCCGTATTCATACTAAACTACCTCAGAAACACAAGCTTCCTGATAAGACATTCATTATAAGATTCCTTTAAAAAGGAAGTCTGTTGCGACCAGTCCTTTTCATCCACCAACACCATCCCCTCCACCACCCCCCTCTCCTCCCTCAAATCCTTTGCAAATCACACCTCAGGATTCTTCACAATCTTACCATGATGATAATGTTGATGATGGGGGTACACATTTACCAGTGGATCAATGGACAGATTACACAATTGATCCTCCAGCAGATAATGACCCAGATCTTTACCCTGCCAAGCCAACTCCTCCAGATGACAATGTTTCCTATCAAGAACTCATTGCCAGGGCTGCACAATATCATGGGGTGGCATTGCACAAAAAATCATTAGAAGAGGATTTTTTGTTCGAGACTTTAGGATCCACATATAGGTCGTCGCAAACACTCCCTATGCTTAAGAGCATGATGAGACACGCTGATGAAATTTTTAAAGACCCTGTGCGTGTACGCATCTTGACTCCTAGAGTTGACAATAAGTATAAAGCCTCTCCAACAGATCCAGTATTTATCAAAGGCCAGTTGCCATTAGATTCACTAGTAGTGTCTAATGCTCATAAGCGAACTAATTCCCAAACATCAGGGGACGCTCCTCCACCAGATAAAGAGTCCAAGTTATTAGACGCTTCTGGCAAGCGCGTAGCTGCTCAGGCTGCCAGTGTCTGGCGCATTGCAAATACGCAGGGACTTTTAGCCAGGTATGACAGAGCACACTGGGATGAAATGGAGCAATTGCTCCAATATCTCCCAGATGAGCATAAAACAAGAGCACAAGATTTGGTAAATGAGGGAAAACTAATTTCCAATTCTTCCATAAGGTGTGCTCTAGATGCTGCGGATACTTCCACTAGAGAAGTCAACACTAGCATTTTGCTTAGGAGACATGCTTGGTTAAGGATCTTCGGGTTTAAACCCGAGGTCCAACAATTCATCCTAAACACGCCATTTGATAAGAAACATCTTTTTGGCCCTGAGGTCGATTAGGCACTAGAAAAAATGAAAAAGGACACTGAAGTGGCCAAATCCATGGGAGCCCTTCAGTCCCCTTCAAACAGAGGATCCTTTCGTCGTTCCTTTTACCGAGTGGGGTCCAAAACCACATCCTCAGACCAAAATACAGAGACCTACAAGGGTAATAATCATTCCTCTGCTTCAAGAGGCTTTTTTCGAGGAGGTTATAGAGGGAACAACTATAAAGGTAGGGGTAAGGGTAACACACCCCGTAACTCCCCTTCCCCTAATAAGCAGTGACTTACCAACGCTTCCCCCCGGCCATACCACACCTGTTGGGGGAAGACTTCAACAATTTCTCCCCATTTGGCAATCTATAACAACCGACAAATGGGTGATTGGGATTATCCAACATGGTTATTGCCTGGAGCTTACCAACAATCCTCCAAACATTCCACCTTGCTTTCACAAATTGTCTCCACAACATGTGTAATTGCTCGAACAGGAAGTGCAATCTCTCTTACTAAAAGGAGCTATAGAACCCATTCCAGTACAATACCAAGGTTCAGGGGTTTACTCCCTGTATTTTCTGATTCCCAAAAAGGATGGTTCCCTAAGACCTATTCTGGATCTCAGAGAGTTAAACCGATATATACTGTCAGAACACTTTCACATGGTGACCCTTCAACACATACTTCCACTTTTACAAAAGGCAGATTTTATGTCTACTCTAGACTTAAAAGACACATATTTTCATGTTTTCACCCAGCTCATCGCAAATACCTCAGTTTTGTGATAGCAGGCAAGCATTATCATTTCAAAGTACTTCCCTTTGGCGTGACTACAGCACCCAGGGTATTTACCAAATGTCTGGCAGTAGTCGCGACTCATCTCAGGAGGCAACATGTTCACGTCTTCCCTTAACTAGATGACTGGCTCATCAAAGCGACCACTTACCAAAACTGTCTGCGACATACTCAAATGACAATAGACCTACTTCATCAACTGTGCTTTACAGTCAATGCACAAAAATCTCACCTGCATCCTTTACAGATGCAATCTTACCTAGGAGCCACTCTAAACACAGTCAAAGCTCTAGCCTTTCCCAATGTAGCCAGAATTCACAACATTCAGTCTATAATACTACAGTTTCAATCCAACCAAGCCTTACCAGCCAGAGTGTTTATGCAACTGCTGCTGGGAATGATGGCATCTTGCATCGCAATTGTACCCCATGCAAGACTTCACATGTATCCCCTACAAGAGTGCTTAGCACACCAGTGAAATCAGTCACAGGGTCAATTAACTGATCTAGTGTTGGTAGACTGCCGTACCCATCGCTCTTTGCAGGGGTGGAACCCACAAAATGTATCAAAAGGACGGCCTTTCATCGACCCTATTCCACAAACCGTGCTCACAGCAGACTTATCTCTAACAGGTTGGGTGCCCATCTTCAAGATTACACAATACAAGGCCTGTGGAGCAACAAGCACAAAAGCCTTCACATCAACTATTTAGAGATTCTAGCAGTCTTTCTAGCGCTCAAAGCTTTTCAAACTCACCTGATAGGCAAAGTTGTCCTAGTCCGGACAGACAACATGACAGCAATGTACTACATACAAAAACAGGGGGGGACATACTCTCTCCAACTGTCATGCCTCTCTCAAGCCATTTGGAATTGGGCAATCCATCACAGGATTTATCTTCTGGCAGAACACCTTCCAGGGGTGAACAATCAGATTGCCGACCTCCTCAGCAGACAGACACAAAATTCATGAGTTGGAAATTCATCCCCAAGTTCTCCTTCCATACTTTCAAAAATGGGGATTCCCACAAATAGACTTGTTTGCCTCAGCCGAAAACGCAAAATGCCCAAACTTCGGTTCCAGGTTCCCACACTGCTCTCAAAGGGCAATGCCCTATGGATGAACGGGTCAGGGATATTTGCCTACGCTTTTCCACCTCTCCCTCTCATTCCGTATTTGGTTCGGATGCTCGGACAAACATCCCTCACACTAATTTTAGTAGCTCCCACATGGGATCGTCAACCATGGTACACCACCCTGTTGGAGCTATCTCTGGTTCCACATCAAAAGCTGCACCTCACCTCCAGCCTCCTCACACAGAACCATTGAGAAATCAGACATCTAAATCCCAAGGAACTGAATTTAGCATTCTGGCTCCTGAAGTCATATAAAGTTTGGTTATTTAAATCTACCACCAGACTGTATGAATATCTAAAAGAAGCGAGAAAGCCTACCACCAGAGCTTGCTATGCAGCAGAGTGGAAATGTTTTGTTGTCTACTGCAATAACAACAAAATAAACCCGCTAGATGCTTCTAAACAAAACATTATTTGTTACCTGTTACACTTACAGCAAACTGGACTAGCTTATACATCTATTCGTTTGCACCTCGCAGCAGTTGCTGCGCATTTGCAGAACAGGCAACATTTATCACTATTCAGAGTTCCAGTGATCAAAGCCTTCATGGAAGGCTTGAAAAGAGTAATACCACCAAGGATTTCTCCTGCTCCAGTATGGAATCGCAACATTGTTCTTACAAGGCTCATGGGTCCACCTTTTGAACCATTGCACAAATGCCCGCTGCAGTTTATCTCATGGAAAGTTGCTTTCCTCATTGCAATCACCTCATTAAGGAGAGTTGGTGAGCTACAGGCATTAACATTGGACAAACCCTTCTTTCAGCTGCACAAAGATAGGGTAGTTCTCCGAACCAACCCTAAATTCCTCCCCAAAGTAGTTTCTGCTTTTCATATAAACCAATCGGTTGGGTTACCTGTGTTTTTTCCTCAACCTGATTCTGTAGCAGAAAGCGCTCTTCACATGCTTGACGTAAAAACTGCTTTATTGTACTACATAGATAGGACAAAAGACTTTCGCAAAACAGAACAACTGTTTGTTGCATTTGCTCCACCTCACAAAGGCAATCCCATTTCTAAATCTGGTATTGCAAGATGAATTGTTAAATGCATTCAAACATGCTACACTAAAGCTAAAAGGACTTTAGCCATACACCCTAAAGCGCATTCCACTCGCAAAATAGGGGCTTCTGTGGCCTTTTTAGGTAACATTCCTCTAGCTGATGTGTGTAAAGCAGCTACATGGTCTACACCACACACATTTACCAAACAATATTGTGTAGATGTGTTAGCACGTCAACAAGCTAATGTAGGCCAAGCAGTACTTAAAAAGCTATTTCAAACAACTCCAACATCTACAGGTTAGCCACCGCTTTGGGAGTATACTGTTTTGTAGTCTATGCAAAGCATGTGTATCTACAGCACACATGCCTCGAACGGATAATGTTACTTACCCAGTAAGCATCTGTTCTTGGCATATAGAGCTGTAGATTCACATGCGCCCACCCGCCTCCCCGGGTACCTGTAGTTGTTGTAGTTCTTAATTATACATTCATACGCAAAGCATGTGAATCTACAGCTCTACATGCCAAGAACATATGCTTACTGGGTAAGTAACATTATCCTTACTCTTACTCCAGTGGTAATTCAGTCACTTCCATAGTGGTGCATGTTGAAAAATCTGCTCAAAGAAATTCCATTTCATCAAGACATTCCAACTCTGATAATCGTAAGGGACGGCTCTCTAATTGGGAGGGGCGCTCATATGCAAGGCCACTGGAATTATGTGATTCTGCAGCTGCACTGTTTTCCACATAACTTTGGATTTGCCGTGTTTGCTACATATTCCATCATCTGCTGCAGAATATGCAGGTTGTAATAAAAAAAAAAGTTTCATTTTCAAATGGATCAAAAGTTACAAAAAATGTGTCCCCGTAGACTGGATAGCCATTTGCAAAGGTCATTTTCCAATTGCTTATTGCTGCATTTGTATGTTAAACTGGTACTAACAAGATAAAATCTTTGCCCAGACAGTGTTACCATGTATAAAAATGTCAAATTAATTAACACTATTACAAAATGTGCCGCATTACGCCACATAATTTGCCTTTTCTTGCCACATAATTTAGTCAACCCTGCTGCATAATTTGGTCCTCCCCGCCGCATAATTTCAGTGGCCCTGCTCATATGAGTTTGGAGCACCTGGTTCCACAGAGACCTTATCAGCCTGCTGAAGTTGAGAACAGTCCATCTGGTTCTCAAATCCTTTAATCCTGCTTTAAAGACCAACTTCTTGCTTGCTAAAATGAACTTGTTAAAATGGACAATACGACAAACATGCTTTACCTCAACAAGGAGGGAGGGCCCATATATATGAAATCTGCCTTTTCTGAGTGGTCCCCACGGATTTTTCACCTTTTGCTGGACCTTTTATTTTTGCTGATATTAGACCTTTGTGCACTTTAACCCTGTTAACCAGCGGAAAAGTGCCTATGCTCTGCCAGTATAGTATTTAGAAGTAGGACATATACAAATGTAATATTGACATGTCATTACAGTAGCTAGCACCCAAAAGCTATTTTTCATTGTGCCAGGCTTAGCTGTCCTGTGTAGAAAACATGGTTACACAATAAAATCCTAATACTGTATCTCTGGAATGGGACTAGCTAGAAACCTAATTAAAAAACTATTTTTAATGGTTGTCAGATCCAATTCAATGGTGAAGTCAGATTTTAAATTAATATTAAGGAAAGCTAATTTCTGGAACGTTACCTTTTCCTTGCTTTAAGTTCCTGGAAGCTAAATTTGTTTTTACTCTCCCACTTCTGCCAACCAGTAATTAGCATTTGAATAGGTGTAGAAAAGGTGCAAAGTTACTCCCAGAACCACAAAATAGTCTGACCTGAATGGGCAGAGATGGCTCCTCTGAGTCTGTCCGATACAATATGAACAGGTCTTGTTCAAGCTCCTTTCACCCGAGGAGTGGGGTTAGACAGGGGTGCATATTGGCCCCTTCGTTGTTCACTTTGTACGTGAACAACTTTTTCTGTGGATTTAATGAGATCCTTCGAAAAATATTTCTATTGCCTCTGTTGAAACCTTTGCACTTTTTTCGGGTTAAGCCTGCTTTAATGTACTTTCAGTTACTTCAGAATGTACATTCAACTTATGCTGTTGTGTGCTTTCTCGCCTCATCCTTGAGGCTGAGAAAGTCGTTTGATGACGGAGGTGATCTCATTTGAGTGTTTTATGCTCCCTTTGGGAGAAGTTGATCTCACATACAATGCACTTTATCATGTTTCACTGTTTTGTTGTGAATTTCATCATGCCCCATACTCTCTGTTAAATAGTTAAGTTTAAGCATGTGCTTTTTATTGATTTATACTTGCCTATTCAAAAGTTTGCACATTGATTACATGTAATTTTGTGACGCACAGAGCGTTAGAGATACCACAGCTCCTGAATGTTGTGAATCTCATCATGTCCCTGTACTCACCAGTAATTTTGAATGTGTTTAAATGAGAGACAGCTGTAAGGAGAAAGCACATAGTATTTTTTTGATGTCTATCAGTCAGTATAAATTGAGTAACAAAATGGTGCTTCACTGAAAAAAGCCTACTAACTTTAATTTACGTCCCCACCATGCACTTCTTATGACCTCACATATGACATCACTCATGACATGCTCTATGACATCACTCATGACATCACTCATGACATCATCCAATGAGTGTGTTAATCTGTTTTATAGTTTACATAGTGGCAGGTAAGTAACATATTACTTTTCTACCTAATTTTGTACAGCTTGGGTCCAGCTAATGGGTGCAAGTGTTTGTAAAACAAATGTGCTCCAAATGCACCATAGGTGAGTAGAAGTATTGAACAGTTAATAAATCTTTGTATTCAAGAGAAACTCTGTGCGCAGGTGACAGTTGACTTATATTCATTATGTTCCACTCAAGTTTTTTAGTTCTGCAGAAACAGGAGAAAGATTCTGTGGAGTAGATACTAACTTTTGTTAGCAGCCTTGAGTTATTAGAGAGAATCGTGTCAGCATGACAATTTCTACTTAACATAGAAGGCTGTGTGCACAAGGTACTAACCTATGCACATGTGCTTGTCTTGCTTCAGAAGATGGGCTGTCTTTATAGTTTTCACCACAGTATGAAGGCTGCAGGTGGCATGATCTTTAGCACCCTACAGATCGTGGTTATTTTTTGCAAATAGTGTCTTTTTTGACAACTGTTGCAATGAGTGTACACTGTTCTTAATAGATTCTTTTTAATACTCAGTGGTGTATTTCTCATGAGAGTTTCACTGGTTTGCAATCAGTGTGGTATAGAATATACTCTCTCCATAGAGATTACGGTACCCAGTTCCTTACTGAAATCAGCTTCATTTCTCAGTGTAAGTTCAGTTAGTGTCAGGGGTTTGATACAGATAAAAGCTGTCCGTAGTAGGGCATTTGTTTTGGAACTGACATTCCTTTTTTTTAGGAACTTGTCTTTCTATGAACAATTGTATACAGATTGAACACCATACTCGGAGGGTTTCCCATATATCTGTGGTTGATTGCTACGCCTAAGAGAGTTGTATCTGTGATGGTACTAATGATGCCTGATATTCTCCTCGGCTATTTTGTGCTTACTGTCAGACCTCTAATGCCATAGTAATTTATAGAGCAATATGCAGGAAACTAAACCTGGGTAATATCATGAGTGATGTAATCAATGATGTCATAGAACATGTCATGAGTGATGTCATGTGTGAGATCTTAAGAAGTACATGGTGGGGGCGCAAGTTATAGTTAGTGCTGCTAACTATAACTAGTGAATTTCTGTGTCTTTTTAGTTTAAAGCGTTAATGTTGTCGTTGACAAATTCACCTGCCAATAGCATTACTTTAAACCTGTTTTTTTCAGTGAATTTCAAATTTCTTTTTACGAAAACAGATCTTTTTATCACACCAAACTATAACGTTACTTTAACCTTTGTTTTTGGGTGAATTTCTAGGATTTTGTTCAAAGTAAATACATTATTTTTGAGTGTATGTATGGTAGAAAAACTGAAGAATATATCCTGTGTGCATTCATTTTGAAAGGGAATGGCTTTGTATTGTAACATACAGGAAAGCGTGCACAGTTTGCAAAATCTTTCTGAAAAATGATGTCCGAGTAAAATACGGAGTAATTCAACAATATTTCAGTTGAGATTGTCTATCTTCTGAGTTCTTGTAACTGTCATATTATGAGATTTTTCCAGCCAGTTCATTAATAATCTCATGGCACACTTTTCAAGGGCGTTGTATGTGTTTTTACATTAAAGAGGTAATTATAATTCAGAAAAAGAGTGATCAGTTTTTGCAATAATGTACAGTATTAGTTTTCACTATGAAAATCTATCTTTAAGGTGTTTCATTACTCTTGCGAAAGGTTCGCAAGCCACTCACGAGAGCATAGAGTTATCAATTTCATTTTATGGTATTGTATAGAGTTCTTTTTCATGTGTTCAGTTATTGTTTAATGCTAATCTATAAAAAGGAAGTCATTTAAATAAGTTTGTTATATCTTTTTCATTTTTTACAAACTGATAACTCTCCGCTAAACCATCACCCCAAGATTACAAATGTATATTTGGGTGTACATAGGGAGTAGCCTTTTAAAGGAAACCTCTCTTGGATGACGGGTGTGCATAGCAGGCTGCGGGGAGGGACTGCCCTTTACGCTGAAACTCCCCTCTTGGATGAATGGTGTGCGTAGTAGGGTGTGGGTAGGGACTAGCCTCTATGCTAAAACCTCTCTCTTGGATGACAGAAGGACGTAGTAGGGTTTTGGGAGGAACTGCACCTCCACTTTGACCTTTCTCTTGGATGACTTGTGTGCATAGTAGGGTGTGGGAAGAGACTGGCCTCTCCGCTAAGACCTCTCCCCAAAATTACAGGTGTGCATAGTAGGTGGCCTTTTACGTGAGACCTCTCTCCTGGAGACTGGTGTGCGGAGTAGAGTGTGGAAAGGAACTGGCATCTCTCGGCTGAGATCTCCCTTTTGGATGAACAGTGTGCATAGTAGGGTGTAGGGAGGGACTGGCCTCCAAGCTGAAACCTCTCTCTTGGACGACAGAAGTGCGTAGTAGGGTTTGGGGAAGAATTGCCCCTCCACTCAGACCTTTCTCTTGGATGACGGGTATGCATAGTGGGGTGTGGGGAGAGACTGGCCTCTTTACTAAGACCTCTCACCAAGATTACAGGTGGGCATAGTAGGATGTATAGAGGGAATGGCCTTTTAGGTGAGACCATTCTCTTGGATGATGGGTGTGCATAGCAGGCTGTGGGGAGGGACTGGCTCCTCCTCTGAGACCTTTCTCTCGGATGACAAGTGTACATAGTAGGGTGTGTGGAGGGACTGCCTCTCGTTTCAGTCCTCTCTCCTGGATAGCAAGTGTCCAGAGTATATGGAGGGACTGACCTATCTGATGAGACCTCTCTAAAATAACGGGTGTCCGTAGAAGGGTATGCGCAGGGTCTTGCCTCTCCACTGACACCGGTCTATTGTATGACGGCTGTACATAGTAGGGTGTGGGGAGAGTCTTCACTCTCTACTCCGAACTCTTCCCAAACTAATATGCGTAAATAGTAGACTCTGATAAACACCATCTCCACTAGCACTCCTACAGTGTGTATACCAGTGTATTCAAAGAACACCTATTCCTTTCTATTTTTCACAATCCCGCAAGAGTCTCGTGAGATCGTTAAATAAAAAAAAAAAAAATAATTAACATTCTGTTCTTTAAAGTATTTATGTCTTACAAACTTCCTCTCAATGATAAGTTGAACAGTATCCATTTCTCCTAGTAGAGTGTATTGACAACTCACCTACTCCTATTTACTATACACGATCCAGCAAAAGTCCCGCAAGATCACACATTAAAAAAAAAAACAATATAGATTTATTTTCATCACAGTAGTTATGCCTTCAAGACCTCTCCAAATCTAGGGGGACAGGATGCCTTTCTGCTGCCCCCTTATATAGATTTTTTCACTTCATTCCCAAAACACCTGTAATTTGTCACAGTAAACAGTAATGGCGGCCATTTCATTTCCAATCCTTAAACAGCCAGCTAATCAGAGTGCTTGCTCTTGCGGGACTCGCAGGAGGCGCTTGCTCTCGCGAGAGCATGAAGGCACAAAACAGTCCTCTTGACCAATCACAGGGCTCCATTCTTGAGTTTGCGCCCTCACAGGACTACTTCGAGACTCTTGCAGACAGAACAGCCTAAATATACAAATATTTTTTACCCTAAATTTCTCAAAAACTCCTGAACTGATTCACACCAAATCACAAAAAGCACAATCTGCAGACCAAGATCTAGCTCCCTGCTAAAATTGGTGTAATTCCATTCAGCACTTTTTGCTGTAGCTTTGCCTAAAGAGGTCTATGGAAAAGGCATGGGGATTTTGTGCTTTAGGGCCCCACTTTTTTCTATGCCCCCACTTGACGGATCATCCCGAAACTTTCCAGGAAGGAGGTGAGATCGATTAACTTTTTTTGCTTTTGTGAATAGTCGTCAGACAGGTCCAAAGTTATTAGCAAACCAAAAAACACTCTTTCTATGAGAAAGCAGACCTACCTATAACTACCTAGTGGCAACCGGCACTAGGTAACATATATATATATATATATATATATATATACATATATATACATATATATATATATATATATATATATATATATATATATATTAGTGAATTTCTTTAAATGCAGATGTGCAGAATGTAATATGCTATTTATTACCAGCACTTAACTCACAAGCATCGAGTGAGTATTCATATTCCTCTCCTCCCTTAACAGTGGTTAAAAATAGCATATTTCACTCTTCACT
The DNA here is from genome assembly GCA_963921515.1 of Calotriton arnoldi. NCBI lineage: Eukaryota > Metazoa > Chordata > Amphibia > Caudata > Salamandridae > Calotriton > Calotriton arnoldi. The sequence continues at coordinate 2,146,030 of CAWUFW010001518.1, forward strand.
TCTGTGTGTAGTTATAAACAAAGGTCTGTACCATTAACCGCAGAAAAAGTGGTTAAATGTATAAAATGAAAGAAAATCACAATAACTAGTCCTTGTGAGTTGTTTTCTTCTGTTAAGTGATTCTACAAAGGAATCTGTGAGTCAATAAGCTGCGCTTTCTCTGGTCGTTTACACAGTTCTGTAGTAATTAAATTTATGCATTGTACTTATACAAGTTTAAATCTGTGTTTATTAGTACGCTTGTTCTCAATAATATGTTATTGGCAACATTTATTATCACCAGCATGGGATTAGAAAAAAATGTGTGTGTATAGACAGATAGAACTTCACTTAGTAGTCAAGTGACAGTAGAAATGCTACGCCTCAATAAGATTAATATTTGTCAATCTCTATGGTATATATATACATATTTTATAATTGAGAAGGGTATCAGATTGCAGAACAAAAACATCTTTAACAGGTTAGGTGGATGACACACACTTTGTGTGCACCCCTGGGTTTTCTTCTGGTATGAAAGATGTCAAAAAGAGTTGAGAATTGAATATCAAGGTCCCTGTTTTGAGAATCTGCCTATTTCAATACTGGACAGAAAAAAGCAAATACAACTGACAACACGAAGTTGCTTTAGACACTAATGATGTTTCTTTGACATAATAAATAAAGTTGGTTTAAAACAATATGCAAGCATACAATATCTTTTAAATAACATGCTACAATATAGCAGTTACAATTATGGATTATAAAACAATCAATTGAAAAATAATAGGTAAACTTGTATAGAGCACAGAATATCTAAATGTTTTAGAAAACTCAAATGCAACACCACAACAACCATTATATTGCTATCTACAAACCCACTATGATGAGAGCATGGGCTCACCAAAAAGAAGCAGAACTGGGACAAGAAGGGGTTCAGGAATCTCAACATCTTCCCTTTGCTATGAGTTATCTAGTATTCATATGTCCTTCAAAATCGTCCAAACATGTGCCTTTTTTGAGTGGCCAGCGTAAGTTGAAGTTACAAGGGAAGAGGAACCGATGGCCAGATGAGGTTGTAATGGATCACTGCTCTCTCTATGTGCACACTTTAGAAAGTCTTCATGATGTAACTATTCATTTCGCTTTGTTACAGTGGTCTATCTCCTCCTAAGCGCAGTAAAGGAAAGCCAGCACTTTCTCGGGTCCCATACCTGGAGTCTGTTAATGGGGACGTGGATTACAGTTGCACAGGTGAGACCAATTTCTTATACCAATGATAAGGTGAAGGGTACAAAATGGAGCTGGCCGGACTTTGATTGTTGAGACAGCTGAGTTGCTGTTCATGAAGACATTGAACTTGCTATTAGATTTGTATTGATAGTTAGGTGTTGGACTAATATTTATGGGGCATGTTGTGCTGAAGGATGCTTGGCTTAAATCCTGTAGTATTGGCTCCTCGTTTATAAGGAAAGGAGAAAGTGTTTCGCCGACACTATGAGTGTTTTGGATGGCTGTAGTGTGGTGATTGGCAAGCACAGGTGAATGGTTTTGGGCGGTGCTTAATTTATAAAAACAAAATAAGTGCAAGTGCCCTCGTCAGGAGGTCACCGCAGCATACACCACCCATTGCCACTACTGCCAATGATAGTACCTACACAACTACTAACCATGACACTCCTACAAGTGTGATAAATCAGACTATTCCAGGCCCCCAAAGCTGTAAGAAAGGCTATTACAGGTATTAGTTGTTTGAATTTATATTGGATCAATAAACAACTGTTGTTCTGCTCATTTCTGAATTACACAAACAGCGCCTCTATGTGGGATAACAATTAAGTGCTGGTGCCTAGCATCGGATACCACTGGCTCAAATTAAGCACTGGGTGCATTTAGAGTGATGTGTGCCGGGCAGATGCCAGGATACTTTGTTTGGGTCATTCAGGGGAATGTGCTGAGTCATTACATAAAGAGGGTATTTGGCCAAAGCAGGGGGTGAGTTAGATTGTTTAACAAACAATATCTAGGGTGTTGTTAAGGTCTTTTAAGTAACCAGGTTTGGTAGATTTGTGTATTAGGAATAACTCCACATGATGAACGAATTACACTGCTCATAGTGTATCAATGATTATTGTTTCTTGCTTCTGTCTAGGTAAGGCGTGTTAGGCACTGTCCATGTCTGAAATTTATTTATCGTTGCTTTTCTGAGAAGGGCATGGAGAGAGCTATGTGTTTTGAAAGATACTATTCTTTCGGGAAATTTTTATCCGTTTAAAAAATCCACCTCCAGTTTAGGTCCTGGGGGCATTGTGGAAATGTAGGAGGTGGGTGCACTGGGCCCCCCTCCTAGGGCAATTCAAAACCCCGGGGACCGCCACCACCCCGGGGCAGTGTCAATATATGCGGGGGAGCCTCGTGGCTGCCCCGGGGACCGCCACCATCCCGGGGCACATATACAATAATGAATGCTATGCCCCCTTTCTCCACCACTCTACAAACACTCCTCCTGGTGCACTTCTGGTTGAGGAATGAATTCCATTTTACTCTTGAGGGCCTCAGGACTAAAGTGGACTACTTCCCCCAACCAGTAGTGCGCCAGGAGGCGCGTTTGCAGAGTGGTGAGAGAAAGGGGGCTTGGCCTTTGACAACCTCTCAGCAATCCAGCTTGTGGGTCTTACAGGAGGTAACAGGAGGGATAGTTGTCCCCAAGGAGCCTCAAGAGCCAAGGGGACTTCATCCCCCTACTAGTAGTGCTCCAGGAGGCGCGTTTGCAGAGTGGTGGAGAAAAGGGGCGCAGCCTCGACAACCTCTCAGCAATCCCTGGGACTTCCTGGAGGTAACAGGAGCGGTAGTTGGCCCCGAAGGACGTCCTTGGAGGCCAACTACCCCTCCTGTTACCTCCAGTAAGTCCCACACAGCGGGATTGCTAAGAGGTCTTTGGAGGCCACGTCCCCTTTCTCCACCACTCTGCAACACGGCTCATGGTGCACTACTGGTTGGGGGAGGAAGTCCACTTTACTCCTGAGGGACCTTGGGGGCCAAGAAGCCCTCCTGGTACCTCCAGTAAGTCCGACACAGTGGGACTCCTGAGAGGTGGTCGGAGGCCCAGCCTCCTTGCTCCAGTACTCTGCAAACGTGACTAGTAGTTACAAAACCATAGAAATTCACTGAAAAAAAACAAAGGTTACAGAGACGTTATAGTTAGGCTCAGGTGTCACTCGAACAAAACCAGAGAAATCCAGCTGTTATTGTTAGTGAGCTAACTATAACTCGCACCCCTGCAATGCACTGCTTATGACCTCAAATAGTTTCGAGGTATATATATACTTTAGGTTGACAAAGGCTGCAAGGACAGCCGAAACGCGTTCCTACCAACATCTGCTGCCAGCTCAATAAAATGGATATTATTTTAATTCGAGTGCGAGCTTTCTCTGTACCTGGAGATTGGTGTTTTGTGAATATATATATATATATATATATATATATATATATATATATATATCTCTCACAGTCCTTCTCAGTAAAAAGACGGATAGCCAGCCACGCCAGTGGTGCTCTTGTTTCATTTTTTTTTTATTCCTCGGACAAACGAAAAACAGACTCGTTTTGACCTACATTGGTCCTATATATATATATATATATATATATATATATATATATATATATATATATATATATATATATATTGAAAGATTTTCCACGCTCAGAGAACAGAAGAAAGAAGAGCCGCACTCAAGGTTTCATGTTTAAGGAGATGAAAATTTAATGACTCGACGCGTTTCGACAACACAGGTCTTTGTCAGAGAGTCAATACAAAGAAAACAAAGAAAACCGGAAGTGGCAGTGTCTTTTAAGCATTTCCTGTTTTTTCAAAAACATAAACATAGAAAAGAAACTAACAGCACATAAGATGATCATCTGCCATATAAATTAAATTAAAAGAAAACAGACTTTGCAATAACTTTTTCAATTCATTAAATTAACATTATAAACAAAGCATACAATTCATGAATATGACAGTTTGTTCAAACCTATACAAAGTGACATATAATAAGAATTTTTTAAATCCTTAAAACGATAATTATGTGGCAAAAAATAAATAATAAAAAACAACAAATATATGTGGAACAAACTGCCAAGTGGCAGAAAGCACTAATTTAGTGCTAAATTATAAGTTCCATTTAGAGCTTAACAGCCATGTGTGACACATTAGATGCCACATGATATACACTAGTGTGAGACCCTGAGTTACACCCACTTCCGGTCCTATTCTGAGACTAGAAAAATAAATAAATAACGGTATTGCGGAGAGGCAATGAAGTGGACAAAAAAGTGTAAAGACTATAATAAATAAAACAAAACAAGGGGGGGGGGTTAAGAAGTTACAGACCCTTAGTCTGTCTGCTAGGAGGCCACGAACTGGAAGCAGGTACATGGCCAGAAGGCAAAGATTGGGAATGCAGGGACTAAATAAGCTTATGGTGCAGAGTTTCCTATATAAAGTGGTACCCTCATTAATTCAACCTAAATGGACATGGAGGTCCTCCTCATGATTAAGGCCTCCTGGGATCTTGCTTTGGAGTCTCACTATGTATTCAGATTCCAGGCGTCGCAGATGACGTTCCCGATCTCCTCCTCTTGGTGAAAGTGGGACCCTGTCAATGCCAAAAACGAAATTTTAGAACTAATGTCTTTAACGTTAGAATGTACCAATGCACAGTGTTTGGCTATATATATATATATCTGAACTAAAAGCTAGGAGACCATTCTGATCTGGCTTCTCCCCACCTCTCAGTGTTTAGAACAGCTTCCAGCCAGTGCAGTCTCCTTTGTCTCTTCCAACACATCCCACGCTATCCTAGGTGCTCGCTCCTGAATGTCCCAGCAGGAGCGGGAGAGGCTCAAGTGGATTAATTGTCTAGGCCTCCTCCTTGCAAAAGGCCACGTTGATGAGACTGGTACAGATCAGCACGAGTACCTGCACACAACCAAGCTGTAGTGCTCTTTGATAACCAAAGCCCTGGCTGCTTTGTTGACCCCAGCTGGAAATCTATGCAATTTTCACAGTATTGGCTCTCCTATCAAAGCCAGCACTCATCATTGTGCCACAGATCCTCATGCAAGATTAAGCCTGGAAGACACATTACTTACAGCCAGATATCTGTCTCAAGGCAATCAATATCTGCCACCCTATGACCTCCCTCTATTTGTCTCTGTAATCCCCCAGCCCAGTTTGATATGTTGATCGTAGATTCCCTGAGCACCAGAATTTGAATTTGTATTCTGAAAATTATACAAAACCTACATACAACAAAAGATGTTCCAATCCTTGGGTTTCTCAGACAGTCTAATGCCAATGCATGATGGTGAGATGAAGGCCACATCTGTTGCCTTTACACCTGCTTGATGCCAGAATATACTGAGGAGGAGTAGATGTTTATACTTGACCTAAGCATAGAATTAGTTCAGTGAACATACTATCTCAGGACCTCGTCGAAACCAACTCCGGGAGAATGGAAACCAGTTCCTTTAAATCAAGGTAGTTGGCCAAGGAAAAGTAACCTCTTCAGCCAAGCCAAATTGCGAAGGGCAGTGTAAGCAGCACTGGCCTGGATACAGTTTTATTTCCCATGTGGGAAGGCTTTTCAGTATTTTAGGTCTGTCTATCACTTCATGACAGTCTCCTCCTTCTTCTCCCACTTTACAGGCAAAGGAGAGATGATTCATTGAATCACCCAGCCTAAATCTGGGTTCTTAACAAAGGAGAAGAATTCCCAGTGTGTTCCCCATGGATCAACCATATCTATGGCTCATTCTTAGTAGTCTCACTCAATTCTGGTAGGGAGAAGTAATGTCGTCCACTATCACCACTCAGCCCAAATCGCCACCATCCCTGGGTCCTCTCATTGTTTAGTAATGGCTGTGCTCTGCAGCCCCCCAGCCACGCCTTTTTTGGGCATTCTAGCAATTTCCGCAGCCTTCTTCGTTTAGGAACAATAGAACAAGTTTAGGGAGGACAAGTATCGCTTACACTGCTTGCTTCTGCCGACAATGAGTGTAGGTTCCTGTCCCATTCTTGGTAATTACGATCTCAACTAGTTGCTTTCTGCTCAGGGCCTTGCACCTGTTCAGATGACAACTGGCAGTGTTCCATGTACAACACGGGCTCTTTACTGCAATGCAACTGTAATGAAGGAACAAAGAAAGTAGCTTGACGTTAGGATGAAAAATACAAAAAATGTAGGGTGTTATTCTTTGGCCATAAGGTATCCCCGTGAGTCTTCACCAAGAACTTTGTGGTTGGTTTTCATGTGACTGCAAAAATTCTACTCTGGCCATTACCTGGGTAATTGCCTAATCAGAAATTTGGAGAGAGAGTTAGCAGAGGCCAGCCTGGTCTTCATGGCTTAATTTAGTTTTTGTTTCTTAGTAAATTACTCCGGATCAGCACAAAAATGATTAATTGGGTTCGGCCTGCGCTTCTATCTTCAAAAGAGAATATTAGATATCAGTTAGACCATGCTCCACTTCCTGGTAAACATTGTTGTGTTGTCTTGGTTGTTCGAACTGCTTTTTAGGTCACAGGCATCTTACATCAGAAAAGATCCCCTGCAAAGTGCACACATGCTCTCTGCAGCTTTACCTTGCAGAGCACTGGAGATAGTTGCTAAACAGTCTCTCCTAATCTCTTCCAATGCACATATCTCTAGTGCTGACACCACAATGTTGGGACCATGATCCCATTTTTGTAATGGGTGCTCCTTCTGCCTGCTGAAGGATCCGGGTAGGCAAGTATTGGTCCCCAAGGGGGGCTGGACACTAAGGGAAATCTTTAAATGACAATTAATCTCAATGGGAGCTTCAAGTAATGTACAAGGGAGCATATAGGTCATGTAGAATTATTTATTTTATAGAAATAACAAGTAGTTTTTGTAGTATTCAGGTGCTCACATATAAAAGTGACAAAAAGCGTGATGTGACAAGAGTGAGGGTGACTTAAAACAATGACATCGCATTGACAACAGACGGTGGAACTACCCAAAATTTTTAAAGAAATGTAAGGGGTTCCTGTTGTAGGGGGTCGACGGCGTTTCGATCTCAGAACCTTGAGATCTTCTTCAGGACATATAGTGAGCAATCTGAATCTAAAAGAATGACATTGTATTATATTATTTTAGGTGTACATTAATTAAATTACATTATTACTAGTTAATAACAGTGAGTATGTGCTCCCAGTGTGTCAATTATGCAAGAAAAACAAAAACAAATTGTGGAACAATAGACTATTAGCAATTAAGGTCTGGAGAATGAGACCGTATTACGCGCCACTCAGATGAAAACGCGAGCGCACCACTAGTGTGCAAGGTAAAAAAGGAAAAAAGAGTTCTGATACGACTCAAGGGAAGAATCATAACTGTGCATGGGAATTAGTCATAACGCCATATGTGAGGAATGTAGTAACTGCATGGCGGCTGGAGCATATCTATGGAGCAAGAACTTACTAGTACCGGGGAGGCCCGGGGGTACAGTGGATGAGGATTGCGCCGGGAGTAATCAAGCAACAGGGTGCGGGGGGCCGGGCAAATTCCGGTTACGCCGCGTTGAGGGAACCGAGTCAAGGTGATTCTGTGAGAGGGGAGTAGAATCAGGCTGGCTGGCCCAGAAATTCGCATGTCGAGTATTAATTGCTGTGTTTAAGGACACTTACTGAATTTAGCTTCAGCGGGGCATGAAGAGACAGCTGATGAGGACCATGGCAATTACGAAGGGGCTGAGTGCCCGATTAATGTCCCCACGATCGGGGAGTGGGATCTGTGGTGAGAGCCGAAAGGGATCAGGAGAGAAACTAATTACATGAAGTGTGACGAATTAGTTACAGCAAGCAGGTACTTACATGGGGGTTATAAATACCAGCAACAATTTGGTAACAAGGCCGGACGTGGGATACCCGGGCGTGCAACGCAGGCAACCAAGGGAAGGATGTAGCACGGCTCGGAGAGGGAATTGTAGCCGGCGTGCGGGGCAGGGATGAGACGCCGCATCAGTTACTCTATCGAGGGCGAATTGAAGCGGGGCGCTGGGTCGGAAATCTGTGAAGAAAACCGACACGGGGTATCAGGCAAAGGGGCACGGGGTCTCTAATTTAGGAACTAGTTTCTCTCATGACTCCTTGCGGCTCTCCCCACAGATCCAACTCCCCGATCGTGGTGTCAGCATTAATCGGGCACTCAGCCCCTTCGTAATTGCCATGGTCCTCATCAGCTGTCTCTTCATGCCCCGCAGAAGCTAAATTCAATAAGTGTACCCCCGGGCCTTCCCAGTACTAGTAAGTTCTTGCTCCATAGATATGCTCCAGCCGCCATGCAGTTACTACATCCCTCACATATGGCGTTGTGTCTTTAATTCCCATGCACAGTTATGATTCTTCCCTTGAGTCGTATCAGAACTCTATTTTCCTTTTTTACCTTGCACACTAGTGGTGCGCTCGCGTTTTCATTTGAGTGGCGCGTAATACGGTCTCATTCTCAGACCTTAATTGCTAATAGTCTATTGTTCCACAATTTGTTTTTGTTTTTCTTGCATAATTGACCCACTGGGAGCACGTACTCACTATTATTAACTAGTAATAATGTAATTTAATTAATGTACACCTAAAATAATATAATACAATGTCATTCTTTTAGATTCAGATTGCTCACTATATGTCCTGAAGAAGATCTCAAGGTTCTGAGATCGAAACGCCGTCGACCCCCTACAACAGGAACCCCTTACATTTCTTTAAAAATGTTGGGTCATTCCACCGTCTGTTGTCAATGCGATGTCATTGTTTTAAGTCATCCTCACTCTTGTCACATCACGCTTTTTGTCACTTTTATATGTGAGCACCTGAATACTACAAAAACTACTTGTTATTTCTACAAAATAAATAACAATTCTACATGACCTATATGCGCCCTTGTACATTACTTGAAGCTCCCATTGAGATTAATTGTCATTTAAAGATTTCCCTTAGTGTCCCCCCCCCCCCCCCACCCCCTTTGGGGACCAATACTTGCCTACCCGGACCCTTTTGGCCATCATTGAACCATTGTTGTCCTTAAGCATATACTCACCCCAGATTCTCATATCGGGGTACCCTTGTTTTCCTATACTACCTTCTGCCTGCAGCATCTATAAATTCCAGTCTACAAATATTTCATCCAAGTTTTGGTAGTTCCCTATAAGTATATGTCCATTATTATTGTGTGGGGCAAAACAGATTTGTCCATCAGCATAAACATTCTGGATCTGAAAAAGTATTTTCTATCCCTGGAAGCCAAGCTGACAATGAGAGAGGCCTCTTCAACATTCAGAAGTGAGGAATCGTGCTTTACCTGCAGCTTGACTGTTTGGCTGTACAAAGGTGAGACTAAAGAATCATCCAAGCCATGTTCCTATTAGTCTCCAGTATTGCAGATGTCGTCATCCAAAGATCAAGACATCTGTGTAAACAGAGAAGAAAAACCATGGAGAAGTTCATCACTCCACCTGTAAGGCTGTGGGGTTCCCAGCCATTGAAACTTTTATGACCCTCCAGAAAGCCTATTGTCAGAGGTCTGCCTCCTGAATGGCTGGGAGGCTCAACTACCTTGGGGCACAATGGTCAAGGTCCTATATCTTCTACATCTTCTTCTTCAGAGGGAACATTTCTGCCTTCACCAGAGGAAGCCCCCCCTATCCATGGTGTAGGGAGGAATCATGTACCTTACCTACCATTGCACAAGCAGAGTGCCAGGTCCCTGATGATGGATCCTCTCCCCACTCCAGCCTCTCATCAAAAAACACGGATGCCATAGCAGCTATCAGAAAGTCCTGCACAAGAAGACAGTCCAGGAGCAAGAGGCTGAGGCTCCGTTTTTGAGCCTTTCCATAGAATATCAGATTGATGCCAGGTCTTTTTTCGACATCTTGCTGACTCAGACATCCATATGAAAAGTCCACAGAAATCTTCCTCTAATTTCTTATGCGATCTGATGAATCTGTTCCTTCTAGCCTGGTCCCTTGCAAAATTTGAACCAAGTTTCTTTGGATTAATGCTTGGCCCTTCCAGCCCATGGACTCCTGCAACTTGATGATCCTTTCTTGGAACACTTCTGTCGTAGTCACTCTAAGGTTGACCTGGTGTATAACAGATTCTGAGGCCCTAGACGCCTCTTAACCATACACCGCATTCCATCGGAAAAAGTGTTCCAGATGATTCACCCCACTTTTTTCCTCAAGATTTACTCCTTAAGTTACATCTGAATGAGGATAATATTCTTCCAGGTGAAAAGAGCTAGAAAAAAAGAGATGAAGTAAATGGTTGGAATCTATGGTTCGGGGGGAGGGGGTCCCTATTTGGAACTGTTGCCCTCACACACCCATGTGGGTGTCATGCTTCATCATCTGGCCATTTGCTCCTCGTGGTGCCGACGCTGCAATGCCCCATGGGCCCCGCTAGAGGGCTCTTTTTCAGAGATCTTTTTTTTATCAACCGTGATGGTGTATGTGAGTGTGCGGAGCTCTATATTAGAGGTGGATTGTATGATCTAAAATTATCTCAAGGAAATTAAATAAAATTTTATTCAAAGATCCTTTGGTAAGGTTAAAAAGTAAGTCAGGGTAGTGTGCGCTGAGTTAGGAAGCGCCACTACTCAGTGAGTGTGATGTAATGAACTGTTGAGGTTTCACTATTCAGGTCGACATGTTTCACGCTCTGTCGGTCCAATACAGGATCCTCAGGACCAAGAAATGTGTTTCCAAACCCTCGTTCAGGGTGGGTATCTAGAGCATTGTTTTACGTAATCCCTGGTTATGACGCAAAAGATCCTAAGTATCTATATTATGCTCCCCCCAATAGGTATCAAGTAATCAGGAGAGAATGGATCACTTCTCCTGTTTTTACCAGGGTCTGGGGTTCTTACCATCTAAAAAACCCTCATTCACGTATTAATCGTAGTAGCGGTATATCTTGGTTGTCCGCTTTTGTTTCTTACATGAAAAGCATCATCATTGGGTCTTATCTGTGCTTTCCTCCACCAGGAGGGAGACCAACTGGTTATTCGCACTAGTGATCAGGAATGGTGATCTAGAGTGGTGAGGGTGAGAGTGGAGTGAACTTAAAATTGCCTCCTTGCCACAGGTACAAATTTATTTAGTCAGGGGTGGGGGCAAGATTAAAAAGAGTTGCAGTGCGTGAATAGAAGGGCTACTAATCTATGGCACCTGTGTCAAAAAATGGGTGGTCGAGCGGTCAACATGTTTCAGCCCTATGGGTGCCCAGTCGGGTCGGAGGGCTTTCTTTAGAACCGAATTGGCAAGTCACTATTGCGTGTCCTGTGTAGGTAAGTAATTGCACTTACCCTTTCTTCCTAGGGCGCCAAGAGGTGCGCTGTATTGTTATGGGTCAGTTGTACCTATAACTGAGAAAGGGGAGAAAAGACCATCATAGCAGTATATACAGGTATTAAGTACTTCTTAATCCAGTTGTGACCTTATACTGTCCTAGTGATGCTGAGTGTCCTCCTTGAGAGCCTATGAATCAATAGAAAATTAAACAGTTAAAAACACACTTGGCTGGGTGATGGAATAAAACCTTAATGTCTGAGAGTGTGTGGTTGTATTCATGGAGAGCATGGAGTTGGTGTAATAATAGTGTGATAATTGTTATATTCTCGTAGTTTTGTAGTCTAAGGTAATGTCAAGATCAGAAGATTTCATTCCGTGTACTGTTACAGTGAGCTGCAGTGCAGGTACTTTAACCCGTTCGATGTGTCGGACGGCCCCCGGCCGTCCGACGTCACGGTGGGCGTGTGCGGAGGATGGCTGGGGGCGTCCGAGACACGCCCACTCATTATTTCACCCGCACCGCGGCGGAATTTGCGCCGCGGTTAATAAGTTAAATTACACAGATGTATGGCCTTGAGGTGGCTGTATTGTCAAGGGGAAGCAAGAACGGCTTGTTAGGGCTGTTCGTGGTTTTTAAAAAAGAAGGGATTGCCTTCTGCGTGTGGAAAAGCTGATTCGTATATTGGGGCCTGTTATTGACAGTGTGCATGTTGAAGAATTCACAAATACATGCACTTTGGGGCTCGTCATAAGATACGCGCTTTGTGATTCTAATGGAATGCCCTGTTCAGGCTGTCCGTAAAGTGAAGGTGAATGCGTCTGATTTTTAGAGGGTTCTTGCTGTTTACTTAGAGATATTAATAGGAGGACTGCTGGCGGCGGCGTGCAAGCTAAGTGGACTCGTGAGAAATGATATTACACACATTACAAAGTAGGATTGTTAGTCAGTCCGTGGCAGTTTCAACACTATTAACATGCTGTGAGGCTATTACAGGATTATTGCGATCACTGCCGTGGTTATGTAGTTAACTTAATTAAGGGCTCGGTGGCTCCCTCGGAGGGCGTGCGGAGCGAGCGTACTTCTTCTGTTACAGTAGAGAGAGGGAGGTTAAGGAGAAATCAGTATTTCAAAAGTAGCGCACCGAGTACGTGCGTGTTAAAATACATACCAGTGAGAAGTCTTGCTTGCTGCTCGTGTCATCTCCGTCTGACGTGCTCCGGTGGCGCTGGCCGGTATTGGAGGCATTATGTACCTTGATTAGCATATGGGCATGGTAGAGAGACTTTCTCTACAGGCAAATCACGTTAGTGAAGAGTGTCACCCTAAGCGCTGTCATGAATGTGGGTTACGCAGTGAAATTGGAATTAAATTTTAAATTAAATGAAAATAGGGGGATTTCTTGAATAAAGCCGGTTTCAGTGGCATTATGTACCCCGAATAGTATATGGGCATAGTAGAGAGACTACCTCTACAGGCAAGGTACATTAGTGAAGAGTGTCACCCTGAGCGCTGCAATAAATGTGAAATGCGCAGTGAGGTTAGTTATAAATTATTTAGAGTGGGGTGATTTCTAGAATGATAATTATATTGTTTTATGAGCAGTCTGGGTGAACATGCAGAATGTTAATATGTGGTAATGTTCTCATTGTTACGGGTTTTTTTTTTGGAACGTTCCAAGTTCTTGTGTGGGAGACTTATTTGTCATTTTGTGTTTATGTTTTGATGAGAATGTTGTTCCACATACTTTAATTCTCATATGGCCAGGGTGAGCTGTGTCTGGGGTATGCGCCTGTTGTCTTCTACTTGTGAGTTGTTGATTGTTCATTGGGCAAAGGTGTGCCAAGGTATATTGTCGTTCAGCCCTACTTCGTACGTTTTTAGACGGTGCACCCATCGTTGTTCCTTTTCAAAGAGGATACGTTCCACGTTGTTGTTCTTTATGGTCACTGTTTCCAGAATGACCCACCGGATCTCATCGGCTGTGTGTTTGGTGTTGATGAAATGGGTGCTCATTTTGGTAGTGTTTTTTTTGCATTTGATATTACTCGTGTTCAGTGATTCTTTGTTTGATTTTTCTGCAGGTCATCCCTATGTATTTCAGTTCGCAGGGGCATGTAATCATGTAGATTACATGGGTGGTGTTACAGTTTGTGAACTGTCGTAGGGTCCATTTGAGGTCAGGGGTCAGTTGTAGTGTTTTGGTCATTTTGGTGAGGTTGCAGACTGAGCACGACCCACAGGGGTAGTGGCCAATTACAGGGGCTAAGTTCCAAGCTTCCCTTACGGACTCCGTTCTTCTTTTAGTTACTGGTGGTGGTCTAGTATGGACTAGTATATCGCAGATGTTTCTTGTCCTTTTGTTTGCGAATCTAGCTTTGGGCCATTTCAGTGCTCCTGATTTTAGGATGCGCCAGTTTCTGTTTACAATCTTCTTGACCGTTTTTGAGACTGTGTTGTATGTGGTTACGCAAGTTAGTATGTCCTCATTTTATTCTTTGGTGGTAGTCTCTAGAAGGTTTTCTCTGTGTTGATGCCTAGCTCTCTTCTGACATTTGTGTATGACTTTTTCTGAGTAGTCCCTTGCTTTGAGTTTCAGACTAAGACCCAATGATGATGCTTTTCACGTAAGAAACAAAAGCGTACAACCAAGATATACCGCTACTACGATTAATACGTGAATGAGGGTTTTTTTAGACGGTAAGAACCCCAGACCCTGGTAAAAACAGGACAAGTGATCCATTCTCTCCTGATTACTTGATAACTAATATGGAAGCTGAATGGATCCTAGCTTCTCTCTCCCCTATTTGATTAGAAGAAAAAAAAAAAAAAAAACATCCCAATAGGTATCCATATATCAACCCCTACTCATAGGCCATAATGTGCCTTAGGTCAAGGCAGAGGACCGGGAGATTTTACGGTTCAGTTCCATGTCATCCAGAGGAAGGCAGGACGAGGGGCAGGTTACGGGCGGCATACTGTGCATGGAACTGAACCATAAAATCTTGCGGTCCCCTGCCGTGACCTAAGGCACATTGTGGCCTATGAGTAGGGGTTGATTTATGGATACCTATTGGGGTGAGCATAATATAGATACTTAGGATCTTATGCGTCATAACCAGGGATTACATAAAACGGATCACTGACAAAATATCGATGGACAAAATATCGTGTTCCCAAAATATCGATGTCAAAAATATCGATGTCAAAAATATCGACGTCAAAAATATCGACATCCTATCTACATAATGGTAAGTACTAAAATATCGAGAGAAAAAAATATAGTGCCCATTAGGATAACGGGCGGATCGCCACCGCCGGGTCGGCGGTGACGATCCGCCCGCCAAATGTCCCTGTGTCACCCTTGCCATATTAGTATGGCGAGGGACACCGCGGCGGACGGAAAGACCGTCCGCCGCTTTTCCACCGGTCGGATTGCGGCCGGGCGGAAAAGGCACACAATATGGTGGCGGTGCCTTGCAGGCACCTCCATCCATATTATGATGCGTGCGGTGTGCATGCATTTCCATAGCGGGGACTCCGCCATGGAAAGGCATGCAGAGATTGGCTTCAGGGGCCCGTTGGGGGCCCGGGGGGGGGGAGTGGGTGGCTGCACTGGGGGGTACCTGTGGTACCCCCCTTCATTGCCGTACACAAGGTGGCAGGCACCGCGTGGTGCCTGTCACGTTGTGCATTGCAATGAACTGCATGCACCCTTAACATTGCGGCGGGTGCTGTTTACAGCACCGCCCGCCGCCATGTTAATGGCAAGAATGCGCCCGCCAGGGTGGTGGGCACATCCTAATTGGCCTAGCGGGACCGCCGCACCTCTGGCGGTCGGTCCCGTTAACCGTTACGGTGTCGGGCGGACAAAGTCCGCCCGCCATCGTAATAGGCCCCATAGTTGTTAAAAATATCGAAGTAAAAAATATCGTTTTTTTTAAATGTATAAAAAATAATGTAAAATAAATTAAATAATACATATAACTTAAAAAATATTTAGAATTATTATAACATGTTAACAATTATAAGTAATAAATGTAATGTAAAAATAAATTAAACATACATATATAAAATGTAATATATATATTTACTTAATAATAATTAATAAATAATTATTTTAATAAATTATAAAATGTTAGAAATATATTACAAATCATAAATACATATATATATATATACATACACCTGTAACATAAAAAAACAAAAAATATATATATTATAAATTAAATTATTAAAATATTAATTTTTAAAACTACATTTTACACTACATTAACTGCAACAGTAGAGAAAGTGTTGGATAGGGGAGGTGAATAAATTACTATTCCCACTCCAGCGAGTGCAACAGTAGGGAAAGTGTTGGATAGCAGAAGGGAATAATTTACTATTCCCACTCCAGCGAGTGCAACAGTAGGGAAAGTGTTGGATAGCGGAGGGGAATAATTTACTATTCCCACTCCAATAAGTGCAACAGTAGGGAAAGTGTTGGATAGCGTACGGGAATAAATTACTATTCCCACTCCAGGGAGTGCAACAGTAGGGAAAGTGTTGGATAGCGTAGGGGTAAAAATTACTATTCCCACTCCAGTGAGTGCAACAGTAGGGAAAGTGTTGGATAGCAGAGGGGAATAATTTACCATTCCCACTCCAATAAATGCAACAGTAAGGAAAGTGTTGGATAGCGGAGGGGAATAATTTACTATTCCCACTCCAATGAGTATAACAGTAGGGAAAGTGTTGGATAGTGAAAGGGAAAAAATTACTATTCCCACTCCAGCAAGTGCAACAGTAGGGAAAGTGTTGGATAGCGGAGGCATAAAAATTACTATTCCCACTGCAGGGACTGCAACAGTAGGGAAAGTGTTGGATAGCGGAGGGGTAAAAATTACTATTCCCACTCCAGCAAGTGCAACAGTAGGGAAAGTGTTGGATAGCGGAGGGGTAGAAATTACTATACCCACTCCAGTGAGTGCAACAGTAGGGAAAGTGTTGGATAGCGGATGGGTAAAAATTACTATTCCCACTCCAGCGAGTGCAACAGTAGGGAAAGTGTTGGATAGCGGAGGGGATAAAACCAAAGATTACAACTATTGAACCAAAAACCACAAACAAAATAAAAACAAAACAATTACCAAAAATATTTATAAATTAATAAATAAATATTAATTATCAACTATTGATTAATTTATTTTAACTAAATTACTTTCCACCCTCTACCCCAAGAAACACCAAAACACACACCTAAAAATATTTACACAATTTCCATAACTAATGTTGCATTCATAAATTAATAACAATTAACAACAAATCATTAATAATAGTTTCTTCCCAACATTTACAACTATAAACCCCACAACTCACACATCAAAATAATTCCACAATTAGCATATTTAATATTTAATTAATTAATTAGCATTAATTAACAAATAATTAATTAATTATAAATAATTTACCTACCACCATATTCCCCTATAAATAACACCACCAATGTTGTTAAACATGACACAATTAACATAATTAATTAACAATTAATTAATTGATAACAATTAACAAGCAAAATAAAAACTATTAATTAATTCACACAATAAACACTATAAAATAACATTGAATAAATATTATATTAAAAATATTTAAAAATGTATTAAAATTAAATTACTTCCCACCCTACCCCACCCTGCTCCCCTATCAACCCACAACCCGCTCCTAAAAAATTACACAATTAACACAATTACCAATTAATTAATAATAATTAACAACCAATTAAATAATTAATAATAAATTAAATACCACAATAATAAATATTAAATACACAAATATTAATTAATAAAAAATATTAATTAATTTATTGAAATTAAATTACTTCCCACCTACTCCCCTATCAACCCACAACCCGCTCCTAAATAAATGACACAATTAACATACTTACCAATTAATTAATAATAATTAACAACCAATTAATAAATAATTAATAATAAATTAATTACCACAATTAACGAACAAAATATTAACTACATAAATATAAATTAATAAAAAATATCAATTAATTAATTGAAATTAAATTACTTTCCACCCTATTCCCCTATAAACCCACAACCCGCTACGGAACTAAAACGCAAAATTTAAGTAAAATAAAATTAATAACATCTAAAAATTATTAATAAATTTATTATAATTAAATTACTTCCCACCCTATTCCCCTTTAAACCCTCAACCCGCTACGGAACTAAAACGCAAAATTTACTTAAAATAAAATTAATAACTTCTAAAAATGTAATACATATATTAAAAAACAAATTCAATACTTAGACAAACAAATAGAACACATACATTTAAAATACATACTAAAATACATAACACTAACTAAAAAAAACGATATTTTTAACAACTATGGGGCTCATTACGATGGCGGACGGAAAAGCATTCCGACCGCCGTGCTAGCGGGAAAGTTCCGCCCGCAGGTACCGCGGCAAAACCCCGGCCAGATTAGGATGCACCGCCAGAAACACCCTACTGCGGCGGTCGGATTCCAGGATTCAGCGGCGGAAAAGCTGTAAATCTATCCACAGCGGTCGGATTTGCTGCGGTAAGGCCAAAGACCGCCGTTTCCCCAGCGCACAGGAAGACATGGAGCTATCCGCAGTATTGCCACAGCCATCCTCGATTGGCCGGATTCTCTGCAGCGGTGTGGTGGGTTGTTTGTGGCATCGTAATACAAACGGCGGTCGTAACCGCATTCCGCACGGCGGTCCCTCCCTTTTGGCTCCGTCCGCCACCGCTGCGGAAGGGGATTCCTGGCGATTCCCGAAACACCGCAACGGACGGGAAATGGGCTATCTTTGCCCATCGTAATACGGCGGACGCAAAGACCGCCGATGGAGTGCGGAAAAGGGCATTTTCCGCCAGCACCGCGGATGTGCTTCCACCCGCCATCGTAATCAGCCCCTAAATTTTTTCTAACGATATTAAAGACTTTGATATTTTTTAAAACGATATTAATGACTTCTATATTGTTAAAAACGATATTACTTACCTTAGACTCGATATTCTGTACCACGATATTCTGACAGTCGATATTTTTGTATCCCGATATTTTGCGCTCAATATTAGTGCAAGTCGACAATAAAAACTCGATATTCTTACTGTTTACCATGTAAAACAATGCTGTAGATACCCACCCTGAATGAGGGTTTGGTAACACATTTCTTGGTCTTGAAGAAACGCTGAGGATCCTGTTTTGGAGTGACAGAGCGTGAAACATGTCGACCTGAATAGTGAAACATCGACAGTTCACTACATCACACTCACTGAGTAGTGGCGCTTCCTAACTCGGCGCACACTACCCTGACTTACTTTTTAACCTTACCAAAGGATATTTGAATAAAATTTCATTTAATTTCCTTGAGGTCATTTTAGATCACACTCTCCACCTCTAATATAGAGCTCCGCACACCCACATACACCATCACGGCTGATACAAAAAACAGATCTCTGAAAAAGAGCCCTCTTTCGGAGCCCCTGGGGCATTGCTGCGCCGACCCCACGAGGAGCAAAAGGCCTGATGATGAAGCATGACACCCACATGGGTGTGTGAGGGCAACACTTCCAAATAGCGAGGACCCCCCCAGAACCATAGATTGCAAGCATTTACTTCAACTCTTTTTTTTCTAGCTCTTTTCACTTAGGAACAAGTACCCACATTGATTATACATATTATTCTACTTTAGGAGCACGGGTACTGAACCTTTATATTGCTCCTAGTCCCCCTCTCTGTGATTAATGATAATATTCTTCCTAAATTTTTCTGTGCCTGCATGGCTCTTGAGTAAAGCAAACATTGCAGTACCTCTTTGTTTAACAGACCGATTCTTTGTGAACTTAGGAATAGCGTTTTACATTGGGAACCTACTGTAAATTCGCATGCTGCCCATTATTCCACCATTTAGTGGTTGGATCAGTAAATTCTCTTTAATAAAAAATGGTTATTTTGGATGTTGACCATAGGCAGAGCTAGTGTGACTCATTAGGATGTCAACAATAAGCCCAAAGTGCTGTGTTATTTCTCCGTCACATACTACCAGCTGAATGTTAAATTTGAGACGGTTACCAACACTGACAACATTAAGGGGCCGATTCCGATTCGGGCAGGAAATCTCTCCGACCGAGCCGGACCCGGAGAGATTTCCGACCGAATCGGACTCTAGCAGCCCAACCGAACGAGTACGATGCGTACGTATGCCATCGGACTCGATTCGGTCGGACTCCCATTGAAGTCAATGGGAGCAGGTTGTACAACGCGTACATGGGCTCCCATTGACTCAATGGGCACGACGCGAACAAGGGCGCCCCCTACAGCGGGTTCGCATCGATGCGGGTTGCGCCGTACATGCTCGTGTAGGGGGGACCCATGGGTCCCCCCTGTGTGCGACTCGTGCGGCTACGCGTGCAGGGGGGTCCGACACGGACCCCCGAAGTCCGGCTGCGACTGCTCTTTGGAGCCGGACGGCGCGAGTCGGTCGGACTGTTCGAGTCGCTCATCGTACTGGCTCGGTCGGGAAACGTCTCCATTGCGCGGTGCGAGTCGTGTCCGTGCGAGTCGGTCGGAGCGGTTCGGACCCGCGAACGAGTCGGTCGGCGATTTCGCGTACGCTCGCATCGTACTCGCTCGCCCGGACGCATGCACGAATCGGTCGGAAAATAGGCCTCCGAATCGGATCCGGTAAAGCCGAATCCAATTCGGTGCCCTACCGGCCGAGATCGGAATCGGCCCCTAAGTATGGAGGAAGAAACGGAATAAAATTCCTTTCCCCTTCAAAGCATGAAAAAACTGGGAAGGGTAGAATTAATATTGACTCAACTTTGAATGATGATGGAATTTTGAAACGCAGATAAAGAAAAGGAAGTTTCTCCACTCAAGGAAAAGACAAAGACCAGTTGTAAGGTCAAAATGGTTTTGAAGTCCTTGAGCAATGAGAAGCAAAAAAGACTTTTTGGCACCAAAATATCATCTCTTTTGCGGAAGAAAAATGCATTTGATGACTCCTTAAGATCAGAACTAAACTAAAAAATGAATTCCCACCTAAAGTAATCAAAATATTTTTATTATGCATTAATAATTATGAAAAGTGATGTATAGCATTAATTAAACGTAATTCAATTATATTTTATTAAAAATGAATCATACTTTTTCTAAATTCAAGATGTTAAAATATTTTATAATTATATAATATGGTTTCTTTTTATATATTTTTTTTAGGTTAAATTATATTTATTTATATTTTTAACTATTTTAAATAATTTAACTTAAATGTTTTTTTTATGGAATTTTCCTTTAAGTTCCTCCCTCCATTATTTTCGGTGGAACGGCGTTGCAGTATCAGTGTTGACCATGTGTGGAACTTGACCAACTGCTGTTTTTTTTTTTTTTGGACTGCAGTAACTTGAACTCGTAAATTTGGCTCCACATCCTTTTTCAGGAGATGGAAACATCTACCCTTTAGGTAACTTTACATTCTGATTTTGTGACTAGCCAAATTAGTAAAGCTTGCTACTCCAAAGTGGAAAAGTAAACTTACACACACAAGTTACCTTTGTGAATAGCCCCGAATATGTATTGAGCAACAGGGAGCCTTTTCCCCAAATGGATGAATACAGACAGGAAATCCAAATTGTATATTTTGGAAGACTTTCATGAAAATGACTGCCCTACGCTAGAGCACGTCTGAATAAACATATTTAATATGAACAGAATAAAAATAATAATATGGGCAATGAACCAAAAGATTATAAAAAATGAAAACATGGTAATTGTAAATGTATTTATATAGCGCTTACTACCCCTGACAAAGCATTGAAGTGCTTTTTGCAGCAAGTAGCATGCTACTCTGGAACTTAAGATTAGTAAGTACATTTTTTTTTGTTTTTTTGTTTTGTTATTTCTTTTGTGTTAGGATTGTGCTCTTGATTTCTTGTGTGTGTCTTGTAGAGTTTGGGGTAGAGATAGAATGATAGGAGTGGATTTGAAAAGGGGAAGTAGTGAATTGTTTTGTAAGTAATGGTCGTGTGTGCTTGTTAGTTGGGTGGCATGGCTAAAAAGAAGGGGTAAAAGATTGAGAAGGATGTTTGAAGTTTAATTGTAGTCTCAAGGTTTGGGATGAGTCAGAGAGAATGGATGTAGATAGTTTTTAATATAAACAATCTATGATAGAACCCCTCTCTTTCTAGGCATCAGCTGAGCTTAACCGATTCAGATTCAAAGGTGCTTACATGAGTTTCTCAGATAGACTGACACGCATCCCTTACAAGAGGTTTTTCAACCTATCTGCTACTATGCGTTGCTTCTGATATGAGGTCGTTTTGTGGCTCAATTTGATATCCCATACACTGATAAGACTTGATCTGTATGACCAAGATGTCTGTCATGAGCCTCTTTCTCCCTGAAAATCTGAAAATGCCCTATTTACTGAGAGGCTTGTTTATCCAGTTTGAATGCACTTTTTAAATTATCTTGAAAAGAGCCAGACCTTGTGATTTGTGATGTAAAATTAACATATGAATTATTTTGCACACTTACTTAATCACTTACTTAAAACATATTCAGCTCAAGCAAGAGAAAAACATAAATGAGGGAAATAAGGAGGAAGAGAAAGACCAAAAAAACAGTAACAGAGGGAGAAAACAGGAATGAAAAAGAACCTGCAAGACTGAGGCAGGGAGTGTGGGGTCAAATGTTAAAAAGAAGCATGAGGAGGAATCAGGACTAACAAATACTTGGTATTCGGCACTCCGACCTTCAACAGCATCAGCCATGGGCTTCCGAGCAAAACTTTGCGTCCCAGCACTTATAATTTTAGAAGTTAAGCACTGATCTGATCATACAATATATGTTTTTTAGAAGTTAGAATCAGACAATCTGGCTTACAAAAAGGGAGAATGGCATTTGGAAGTGCTTAACTTGTAAGGCATGCAAACAAGGCAATGATACCATTGCTCCAATGTCCATGTAATAAGAAGTATACAGGCAATACAACGTGCCACTTACAAAAAATGTAACATCTACTTGAACACACACAGGCGATTAACAATAATGATCTGACATATCCAATGACCAGGCATTATCACCAAGAACACTCCAGTGGAGCAGAGACCCTGACATTTTGGGCCATTGACATAGTGGTCAA
This sequence comes from Calotriton arnoldi, assembly GCA_963921515.1. Taxonomy (NCBI): domain Eukaryota; kingdom Metazoa; phylum Chordata; class Amphibia; order Caudata; family Salamandridae; genus Calotriton; species Calotriton arnoldi. Next base: position 2,168,548 of record CAWUFW010001518.1, read on the forward strand.
AACGTGAAGGTGACAGAACGCTAACACACAGATTTTTAGAATTTAAATAAACTATTAAGATGAAAACAAAAATGCTCTATGGACACAATTAGCTGTTGTGCTGCTTGCGTTCAGCTGGGGCGGGGGTGGGGGGGGGCTGACAATGGATTCTGTATCGAACAGGCCATCCCAGAATTCCCACTACTGAACCTTACCTTGCCCAATCCATAATGGCCACCTAGCTTTCTTTACTTACCTGAAATCTCCCAATCCTATATTGCGGCACTCTGTTTCCTTGATGCAATTTCCTGTTTACAAGGTATATAAGGGAGGTTGTCCTTTCTTTGTCTGCGTTGCAAAGCTTTCCAGTATTATAGGTGTGTTCTCTCACTCCCGATTCCTTTCCAGGAGATTTTCCAGTTAAGGAGTTCTTGTTTTCCTTTGGCACTTTCCAGTTCATCACCCTGGTCTTCCTGCTACCTGAGTATTGCTATCATCAGGAAGTTATTTGCCCTCAGGCTTTTTCCTCCATTTGGGGCTCCTTCCTGACACACTGCTAGGCGCTATCTAGTGTAGGTGGCATTGTGGCTACTAGAAGGGGTCACCCTTATCTCTAGCAGACAAGGATAGTCAAGACCGTGCCCTCCAGTCTACCCTTGGGCGAAATCTTCCAGACAGGCATCAGTATCCTGACTTTGGCACAAGGAACTTTTTATACAAGTATGAAGTATGCATAAATCTGAAAGTGACATTTTGGTTTGCTAATGAAGTAAAAAAAGAAGCATACCCAGAAAAGAAATGTTTTTGTTAACGGGATTATATGGCCCGCTCGTGGGCAGGAAAGGAACTTTTTGCAACTAAAAGTAAATGATTTGCATCCTTTCATATCAAACGCTTCAATGGGTTTAATTTTTACATAAAAGGGCATATGATCTGCCAGATCTCCTCATTGTACATATATCCTTAATCCCAAATTGAGGGATTAGTCATTGTTTTTACACCAACACACTTGGGGCACATTTGGCACACATAACTACATTAACTAGAATTCTGAGTAGAATCATAGAAGAAAGACTACTTAGAAACTGCTGTGACTGATATGTTATTTAGGCCCATGTTGAAATTCATCATTGTTTTGTTTGTTGCACCAGGAAGCATTAAAATTGGTGAACTGATCGACTCAGAGTGTCACTCAGTTTGTAATTGAGATTTGGCAGGAGTGGTTTCCCTAAGAAGCAGGCACCACACAGTTGGCTGAGCGTTTCAGTAATTTTGGAACTCTCTCAGCAGAGATAGAATCTACACTGCTGCAGCCACCTGACACCAGACGAAAAGGAACAGAGAGGCATGTCCTTGTACAAGTCCTGGAGCAAAGTTGCCAGAGAGCATCCCCGGAAGAATCTTAGAGTAAATGTATATCTTTGTGAATTAGGTGTCAATGTGGAATGTGAATGAAAGTGCATACATTCAACAATCTGACATGACTACAAAGTAACAATTGAGTCGATGCCTGATTCTCTGCTATACGGTACAGTAATTTGGAAAACACATGGAGAGAGAGAGATCACAGGCAGCCATTGATTTATTTGATGAAGAAGTGCTGTCACAAAGAGATACAAGTGTTGCAGCATTGGTAACTCACAACAAAAGCTTGAGTTTATTACAAAAAAAATAAAACAATTGAAAAGGATTAAGAAAAAGAAATTAACAAGTGGTGGAAATTACATCTTTAGAAAGGTAACTGGAGGTCAACAAGATCACTGAGGCGTAACAATTTGTTTTGATGCCTAGCTATAAAGATGTATCTGCAGGAAAGGTCCAGGAATGGGGAAACAACAGCATGGCATGCTCCAAACACAAATTTGAGATCTTAATTAAATATGACAAGATTGATCGTAACAAATTGGAAAAAGAAATAAATGATTTAAAGCAAGATATTAAAAAAGGGCAAACAAGAATGTTAGAAATGGGGTTTCTGGTTGGCTAGGGTATACACCTAAGCCAGGCAGAACCCAACACTCTAGTCAGGGTAAGGGAGTTACACACCCAAGATAACCCCTGCTCACCCCCTTGGTAGCTTGGCAGAGCAGTCAGGCTTATCCCAGAGGCAATGTGTAAAGCGTATGCGCAACACACACACATACCAGTGACACACTAGGCAAACCACAAAAAGAGACTGCAAACAAGGTTATATAAAAATAGCCTTTATATTATATATACATCAAAACACAATAGACCATAAATCACTGCGTAGCATGTAAAGCACTTTTAGACCACATAACATAAATCACTGTGCCACTAGGAGCTTATCATAAAGATGCATGTAAACCACATGGGACCATAATCACATAAAACACTGTGCCACTAGGCACTTGTCATTAAGAAGGCACATAACACATCAGACCCCACTGCACTAGACGCTTGTTATGACGTCACATAAACCATTTTGTCATTTTCAATGTGAGATCACATGTACCATTATGTTATTTTCAATATAACTTTGCTTAAATCACTTAGTCGTTCTTAATATAACTCCTAATTGACCTGTAACCCAATAAGAGTACATCTTACCAAAACAAAATGCAATACTCATTATAAAATCTCCCAACACTTTTGATTAAGTAAATCTACCTTGACATGATGAAGAGCATATAGCCACAACAAAAGTGAGCTTGGAATTGCAACAAACAATGAAGGAGGTGATGATTTTGGGATCCCCGCTAACCTAGGGCGAGGACCAAGCAGATGACTTGAACAGAAAGAGCACATCATGCAGAATGATTCAGTGGTGGTCCCATCCTCCTAGGACCACCCCAAGCAAAGTTATGGGCAAAACTTTAATCAAAACCAAAGGCCCCGCGAAGCATTATGGGGCGAGATTCCAGAGTGCACTGAATAACATAGTATCAGCTCTCCCGCTGAACCGGCAGAGCCGCTGCGGCTTCAGGAATGATTTCCTCTGGGTCTAGTGGAGATGCCCATACCAGCGGGCACCTCAGCAGTGGTCTTTGGTGGAGGGCAGCTCGGGCAGCCCACCCCCGGCTGTCCTCGCCAGCTCCCTACCCCAGCAGCACCCCCATGTGCTACAGCAGGAGCCTGCAACAGGTATGGAGGTCTGCCCGCTCCAGCGGGCAGACGGCAACCCTCCGCAGTTGTCTCCCGCTCCCCTCAGACACGGGGAGCAGGGAGAGCGGACCACGCGGGTGAGGCAGTGGCCCTCCCCTGTCCTTGCTCTCGGGGAAGCTCGACGGCGCTTCCCCACCTCAGGAAGCACACGGGGGACCCCCTTTACCATAAGTCTGACCGAGGGATGGGGTCCCCGGGCGAGATGGAGGCATGGGTAGGGGGGAGACATGCACGCCCCCTCCACCAACGTAACACGTTAGCACAACAGCTCTTCCCCGGGCCCTGGCCCAGCCTGGGGGAATCCGATCGACCGGCAGCGGAGCTCCAAGCGCTCCCGGTGAGAAAAGGTCAAAGGACGCCAAACTTTAAAAGGGCATAACTTGGACCCTGTTGGGACGATTTGGACGATCCTGGGCTCATTTTACTCCTGGCGACCAGCTCTATCCACCAGGAGCATTTGCAGCAACCTTCCCCGCCTCTAACGTGGTGCAATCCTCCAAAAGCTGGTCCTCCTGACTCCCTGCGCCAGTTCTCCTTTGTGGTTTTGTTGGGGGGCACAGAAGAGTTTAAGGCTTCCCCCAACTGGTCCTCAGGGGGAGTAAGTGGGCCAGCACACACAAGCCCTTGGGGATTCTTCACAAGCAGGATACCACAGCAGGGCAAAAAGAGTCAGTCCTTTTACTCCACCACAGACAGAAGCAGCAACTGCAGGCCAACCCACCCCTCACTCAGAAAAGGCAGCGCTCCTCACACAGTCCTTCGCTCTTCTTGGCAGGGTCTTCTTGTTTCTTGAAGCAATCCAAAGTCCTGGGGTTTTAGGTCTAATACTTATACCCCAAAATGTCTTTGTTCTCTTTGTGGCAAGGGTCTCTGAACCCAGTCCAAAGCAGTTCTGCATTCACTGGTGCAGCATGACTACAGGGGGCGGAGACAGCATTGTGCAAAAGGAGACACTGCCTATTCAGGTGTAAGTAACACTCCTCCCACCACTCTAAATGCAGACCAGATCTATTCAGCCCTGCGATGAGTCACCCAGGCAAGGCAGGGCACACCTCAACCTCCCTCAGTGACTGTCTAGAGTGAATCCACATCTCAGCTCCTGTCACCCACACACCAGACGCTGAATCCACAAACCAGAGGCACACAGAATGGTGAAGTAAGAAAATGCTCACTTTCTAAAAGTGTCATTTTCAAACACAGGATTTAAAAACCACCTTTACAAAAAGGTGCGTTAATAAATTCTGAGTTCGGCGAGTCCAAACATGATTTTCCTATCTTGTCCCTATTGTAAGTTACACAGGTAAAAATGTTACAGTGCAACTCCAATGATAAGCCTATGGGACAGATAGCCTTTCAACAGTGAAAAATGAAATACACTGAATTTCACTATCAGGACATGCCATTCACACTAGTACATGTCCTACCTTTCACAGACACTGCACACTGCCCATGAGGGTACCTTGGGCATACCTTAGGGGTGCCTTACATGTAAGGAGAGGGATGGTTTGGGGCTGGCAAGTGGGTGCACTTGCCAGGACAACATGGCAGTTTACAACTGTGCGCGCAGACACTACAGTGGTAGGTCTGAGATACATTTACAGAGCTACTCATGCGGGTGGCACAACCAGTGCTGCAAGCCCACTAGTAGCATTTGACTTACAGGCCTTGGCACACACCGTGCACTTTACTAGGGACTTACAGTGAGAAAGTGCCCTCTTTCTGCATGGTTGCCCCCACTTTTTGCTAAATTGCTGATGTGCTTTGACTGAGTGTGCCCTGGGCTCCTGCTAACCAGGTACCCAGGGCATATGTTCTTTCCCTAAAACTGCATTGAAGCCTAAACCCAATTGGCATCTCTGGCCACAGGTCAGTCCCTGGTAAATGGTACCCCAGGTACCCAGGGCACTGTGACCAGAGAAGGCCTCTAAGGGCTGCAGCACTTATTGTGCCACCCTTAGAGGTCCTGTACCTTCACACTCACACACTGCCTTTGCAGGCTGCGTGCTTTGGTGCAGGACAAAGTGAAGAGTCGACATGGCACACAACCCTGTGTGCCATGCCTACAACCCACTGCCCTGGCATAGATCAGTCACCCCTCTAGCTGGGTGCACTATACCAGTGGTGAGGTTTACAGGTGCATGAGCCCTGTACCCCTACAGTTTCTAAGTCCGTTCTTAGAAATTGTAAGTGCAGTGCTGCCATTAAGAGTATATGGTGCTGGGAGTTTGTCATTACGAACTCCACAGCACCATAATGGCTACACTGAAAACTGAGAAGTTTGGTATCAAACTTCTCAGCACATTAAACCCACACTGATGCCAGTGTGGGATTTAATGAAAAATGCACACAGGGGGCATCTTAGAGATGCCCCCTGCAAACTAACTTACCACTAGTGTCCAGGCTGAGTGGCTGCTTTCAGCTGCCACCACATGTTTTTATTTCTGGACCCCTGGGTCGAGAGCCTGCTGCTCTCCGGGGCCTGAAACAATGCACATCCTGGGTCGAGGTGCCAAGCCTCCTCCCCCAGGATGGGCAGGGTCCACAAAAGGGAAGCTTCAAAGGCTTGCCACCTTTGTGAGCTTCCCCAGGCCACTTGCTGCTTTCAGCAACTGGTCCCCACTGGTTCTGACCCCCACTTTAGGCGGGAGAACCAGCGGGAAAAACAAGTGAGGAAGAGAGGTGTGCCCACCTCTGCCAACTCCACCCCTCAGGTGGGGGAGGTGAGGTGAAGCACAACTCTCAGTCCCCGCCATCTTGCAGATGGGGGGACTCAGCCAACCAGGGAAAGGCTTATGACCCCCTCCCACTGGAGGGTGACATAATAGGGGGTGTACCCATCCCAGTGAAGGGACCCATTGGTCCCAACCTTTTTACCTACCTGTAACGCCCCTAAATCTAGTATTTAGGGGCACCCCTGTACCTTGCATCCTTAGACCAGAAGAAACTACAAGAAAAGAAGGACCGAACAGCCGTGCCGAAGCTAACAAGAGGAAGACGCCCACTGACTTGTCCCCAGCCCTACCGGCCTGTCTCCACCTCGAACCTGCTCCTGCGAAATCCCGGTGTGTCCTGCAGCCAGCAACCTCGAAAACCCCGGAGGACCTGCATGCCTTCAACCACAAAGACTGTGTCTCCCCTGAACACCGGATTTGTTCATCTCCAACCTCTGGCTCCGGCCGGACACAGCAAATCTGCACCCACCGTCCACGGCCCTAGCTCGAGTGGGCAAACACCACGAGGAGGTCTCCCCGGCGATCCTGACCCGAGATCCGGCAACCCCGGACCTGCCTCAAGCCTCCAGCCGACGCCTTCAGCCTAAATCCGGATGTCCCCCCAACCACGACCAGGAGCTGGTAAGAAGATCCGACCCTAAAAGGCACCCCTGCACCCGACGCCCCACGGCCTTGGGTGGCCAAACCGGCTGTGCCTAACCAACCCCCAAGATCCCAACTTACCTCTCGAAGTGGTGGTCGCACCCAGAAGACCCCCGTCCCCGAGCCTGCAGTGCCTTTGCAAACCGGAGGTTCCCCATTGCAAACAACAGGGCGCCCAACGTCGAAACAGCACCCTGCACCCGGCCGCCCTAGTGCCGCTGAGGGTGCACCTTTGTGGCTACTTTGTTTCCCCATTTGCCCTGAGCTAAAGTCCAGGAGCTTTGCTCCCACAACCAAGTGGCCTGCTCGTCAGCAGCCACCACCGGAGGCCCCTTATCCCCCATTGGATAACATTGGGCCTCAGCACTCTTCACCCAGCAGCCCTAGTGCCTCTGAGGGTGTAACGAGAGTGCATCCCTGACCCTGGGGGACCCCTGAGTCTACCCCCAGAACCTCAACTCCCACTACCGATTACTTACCCTAAAACCGATAACACTATTTTCCTCCATAGGATAACATTGACTGTTTTTCTTGGAAAAGTGTGGAGTTTGAAAACCTAAAGAAATTCTTTAAAATTGTACTATTTAACAAAAACGCTTTTACTTACCTGTTTACACGAAATGTCCCAGTGTAGTATCCAGGTATACTAAACTGAGTAAGAAAAGTAATCTAAAAAGTAACATACCTGGTATCTTACTGAAAAGTCCATTCAAGTCTATGTACTGTATTTACAAAGCAATGCATTTCTCTGCAACAATACTGTGAGTCAAAACAAAGTGCATATACCATTACAATCCAAACTGTATTACAACTGTATATTTACTGCAATGTACTTATCGCTTACCTGTGCCAGGCTTGCTTGGTTCTAGAAAATAAAATAACTAAAAGAATATTTTCATACAAAAACAATTGGTCTGAAGTTCAATCTTTGAGTGTGTGAATTTATTTGCTGAGTGTGTACAACAAATGCTTAACACTGTCCTCTGATACTGCCTTACTGCTCGACCACACTACTACAAATAGAGAGTGAGGTGCTATCTAACTTTACCTCTGCCTACCTTTGGGGTTCCACTGGACTCTGTGCACACTATACCTCACTTTGGTTTAGTATATACAGAGCCAGCTTCCTACACTTACCAGTAAACCAAATAGGCCAATCATGGATAACCAATCATTGTCGCAATTTATACAGAAAAATAGGAGGCAAAAAGCATAAAGTTTGGGGATAAACCTGTCTAAAGGGCCAGGTCTAACAAGGAAGAAATAAAAAGTCTCCTTGGGAAGATGGAGAAATACTTACAAAAACATGAGAAAACCTTCAAAGTACGCAAAAAATGCAAATTTATATGGGACAGAAATGATTATTTAAATGGTCCAATTTATACATTTGTAAAACGCTATGAACTATTAAGGAAAAGAGAAGTATTAGATAAAATGAAGGAAATAAGCAAAGCATCTGAAAGTTCTGAAGGGGATTCGGGAGAAGAAGGATAAATGACAGGAAAAATCGGTAAACTAATTTTTTGGGATGAAATAAGACTGGTGAATCTGGGTCAAAAAGTCACCAAGAGACAGAGGACTAAAACAGACAAGAGGTAAAGGCCAAAGAGGAAAACAAGGAGAGGGTAGCAGCACCAGAAAAGAATGAAATAGAAGCTATGTATGGGAAACAATTGAACTGCAATCAAAAGAACTAGAAATGGCAATTATTAACCTTTCAGGAAGAACTCAAGCTGGCAAAATATCACATCATAAAAAACACAAAATTAAGAAATTGGAGACCTAAACTTAATACATTCAGAACAACTTACTAGTGGAAGATATAGCAGTACAGAGAAAGCCGGATAAATTAGAAAATGAAAACATGGAGAGAGAAAGATCTGATGAAGAACTGATTGTGAATTTGGAAATTAACCAAACTGAAGCGAGTTTAACCAGTTTAAAACCAAAATCCAAATTCTGTCTTAACCTATCCCTGGTAAACAAAATAGTTCAATTTTCAGAACTAGTCATGAGTGACCCAAAAATGTTAACATGGAGAAAAACGAATAAAAAAGAAAATCTTAGTTTGAAGTAGAGAAATGCACTGTTTGCTCCAGGAAAACAATTGTTGCCACTCCTTGCAAGGTATCAAAATAATTTTTGGGAAATTGGTGCAACGTGTTTTGTCATGAGACCCTTTCTCAAGACAGGAAGTGATGTCACATACATCACTTCCTTAGAGGTTATGAAAATGAACAAAAGACTTTGTGCAAATGCAAAAATAAAAATACAAACTATACAATTCTTACCTGTCACTCTGTGATCTTGGGTAGATTCGAAGGTCGCAATAGCACCTCCCAGAACCCTGTCGCAAGAGGGAGTGGAAGGAAATGCTTGTCAGTGCAAACATTTGCTGTGCTCTTGAGTCAGTCGATATCACATCACAGAAGATGAATACTAGCATCCTTCTCTACCGCCATGCTTGGCTTAGGGTGTCCAGGTACAGCCCAGAGGTTCAACACCACCTCATTAATGTCCCCTTCGATGGAGAACATTTGTCTGGATCCATTTCGATAACATACTTGAAAAAAATTAAAAAGGACACAGAAACACCAAGCCATGGGGACCCTATAGACACCAATGCCTAAAGCTACTTTTCATAAGGCGGGGGAGCAAAGTCATTAGCCTTGTTTATTAAATGGCTACCTGCAGCAACAGCCCTTTCTAGAAAGCCAGGTGCCCAAGGCCTTTGGAAGAGGTGGCTACCCTGGTAACAACTGAGGGAAAGTTAAGGTGGCTGCAGCTGGGTTGCCTCCGCCTCAAAGCAAGGTTTTTCCCCTCATTCCCCAATCACACAATACCTGTCTGGGGAAGATTGCAGTTATTATTTTGTCAGTGGGAGGAAATACCATAGACCAATAGGTCTCAAGGTAGTACGCCAAGAGTACTGCTTTAAGTCCCACACACCACCACCAAACATACCAACTCCTTGCTGTGCATTGTATCAAGACCATCTTGCAGTGCCGCACGAGGAAATAAGGCCCTTCTTATGAAAGATGCAAACAAGCTAGTTCCCCACACAATTCTACCCCCTGTACTTCTTCATCCCCAAAAAGGCTAGAACCCTGTGGACTGTGCTAGAGCTCAAACCTCTCAAGAGTTACATCCTGTTGGAGCATTCCAAAATGACCACACTGCAGGGCATAATTCCACTGCTGTGCAAACGGGAGCACATAGGGATCCTTAACCTGAAGGACGCTACTTCAACATCCCCATCCATCTTGCGTACACCAATACCTGTGCTTTCGGGTAAGTGGACAACACTACCAGTTAAAAGTTCTCCCCTTGAGGTTCACAACAAACCCAAGGGTATTTACCGAATGAATAGCGGTGGTCGCTGCACATCTGTGCAGAAAAGCCATCGAAGTGTTTCCTTACCTGGACGATTGACTGATAAAGAGCAGCAGCCAAGAGCAATGCCTAGCACACGCTCAGACAACAGTGACCCTATTGCACAAGTTAGCATTCACAGCCAGTTCTAAAAGCCATTACTCGTACCACAGCAGAGGCAGCCTTTTCTATAGGCTGTGTTAAATTCCGTCACAGTAAAAGCCTCCCTAAACTAAGGAAGGGTGATGGTATTCCAAAGGCTGCTACCTCTTTTTCAAACACCATGTCCTCTTACGGTGAGGATAGCAGTGAAACTGCTGGGGTGTTGGCTTCATGCATATCAATCATGCCGCGCAAAAGACTGCACATGTGTTCACTGCAAGATGGTCTACCAAGGCAATAGTCACGCCTGGGACGATGCGAAGATCATCTTGACTTTGCAGATTGGCTGCCTTCACCTGTTCCTGTCACAGACACTAGACCAAGCTACAAAAGTAGGGTACCATTTTTATAGGGAGCAGTGTGGAAACGGAGGATGGTTGGAATTTTGTGGATCCTGCAGATTTCACCCCCTCAGAAATATGACGAAAATGTGCGCTTTTAGCCAAAGTTTGATGTTTACATGGCATTGTGGGTAAGAAAACGTTGTAGGATCCACGCAAGTCTCACCACCCTGGACTTGCCTGGGTGTTTAATTTTCAAAAATGTCTTCCTTTGCTTGGTTTCCCTGGATGGTGGCTGAGCTCTGGGCCAAATATCCAACTACCCACATCCATGAAAGTAGGTCAATTTTGATGAGGAAAATTTAATGTCTCCATATTGCGCTGTGGATCCTTTTGTGTCATTAACGCTAAGCCCAGCCACATTAGTGGGGTACCGTTTTTATTAGGAGAAGTGAGGGATCAGTGGTTGATAGTAATTTAGTGCACACCCACAGATTCCGGAAGCTTCCCTGACAGAAAAGTAAGGAAAATGTGTGATTTTAGCCAAAGTTTGAGGTTCCCACAGCATTATGGGTTAGTAAACATAGTGGGATTGATGCAAGCCACGCCATCCTGGACTCCCCTGGGTGTCTAGTTTTCAGAAATGCCTGAGTTTAGTAGAGTTTCTCGGGTGCCAGCAGACCCTAAGCTCAAGAAGAAACTGTGATTCCCCTCTTTTTTAAATTTCTTCACAGCCCACGGTACCAAAAGAACCAACCTAAACAGTGGCTCTTTCAAGCCAGCTCATATTACAGTGCCAGAGTGCCCAGCGGGCCAATCCAACACTGCTGCTACCAGATGCAAACCTTTGTTATGGTCTCTAATTTTCTTTTACAAACACTGCAGAGTACTAATTTCTTTGTAATATGTGTTCTGTCTGGAGGAAACTTGGTCTCTGACAGTGTGGGTTATGGATTTTCATAGAGGTGTAGTTCTCTGATAAAGCCTTTGTATGAGGGAGGGGAGAGGGGAAGTCTTTTGTGGCACTTGAGGATTATTGTGGGGGATTCCAAGGGTTACCTGGGGGTTAACAGTGGCACTGTTGGTGTCTAAAAACCATAATGTGATGTTTTATGCTTCTTGGAGACCATGATGGATGCTGGTGATACATGGGTATAGAGGGTGTGGAAAAATGGTTAGGGTTTTTTTGACAGTACATGAATTTAATGGTGGGTTATGAGAGTCCATAGACGTGGTAGTATGTGACATTTCAGTGCGGATCTATTGACAGTGCATGTCAATGGTGTAGCACTTGCTATTCCAACACTACCTAGAGATTGTGGTGATGTGTCTAGTCTATTTCTTTAAGTCTTTCTTTGTGCCTTTCAGGTAGAAACCTTTTGATGCCGTTTGAGAGGGGTATTGAACTAGAACCCTTGGAACTGGTTTGGGCAAAGTGTCGAGGATACCCTTCGTATCCTGCCTTGGTAAGCATTCCTGGTCTTTCTATTTTTTTTCCAGGTTGCCATACTTGGGAGGTACGTCAGTCTTGATGTGGGAGGGCATGTAGTTTAACATTGTCCCCTGGAGTTAAATGTTCCTTAAGGGGCGCAGTGGAGGATGTCTATCAACACTCTTCTATTTTTTCAGCAAACTTCGGGCTGTATTCTGACTTGCACATGTTTTTAATTCTAAAAAGTATCACACAACTGAATATTTTGATTTTAATGGCTTTGGCTCATCTAAAGTCTCTTACTTAATATATTGTGTCACATGGACAATTTTAGAACATATTTTCTAAGAATATTTGAACTTCTTGGTGTAATAAGAGGTTAAGCCATTGTGTTTCAGTTCTTGATAGCTAGAGATCTGTAAAATCCCCAACCCCTTGACACTAGCTACCTTTTTAGGTCTCGCCTAGGCAGCGGCATGCGCTGCTCTAGGAGGGCCTTTAGCCATCAGTCTTCACTTTTCAAGCACTGCACTCGTGCTTGTGGCGGCATCCACCTTGCGGGAGCGAGCAGCGGCGCACCACAAGCACGAGTGCAGTGCTTGAAAAGTGAAGACTACGCGCGCACGCACCACTCCCGAAAACAGCTGCTGCTTGTTTTAAAGAAATATTGGCGTAGTTGTCTATGCCAGCCGCTAGATGGCAGATGCTGCATGTAGAAGAATCAGTTGCAAACACCAAGCATCAAACACCGGAGTTACTGAATTAATGTTTACCGACCTTGACAGTTTATCACATTATTGTGCTCCCTTGTAACAGTACCAGGAAAATCGGCTTGTCAAATTCACGTTACATTGCCAATGGACTGCTTTTCTCCCCAGATTGGTTTCAATTCATGGTCAAACTGCGCAGTTTCCCACGCCCCCCACCTTCCGAGGAGCCCCCTGGTAAAGTGATCGGGACAGTCTGAAGTCAATAACTGTTTGCATGAGAAACTTTTTTTTCTTAACTCTGCAGATGGGAATGCTGACCAGAAACTTAGGTTGCATGTTTGAGCGGCCCAACCTCAAGCCTCGCTCTCCCAGACAGTTGGTGGCAATTACATTTGAAAACAATCTGTCATGTCGCTTTCCTTGTTCGTTTTTTTGGTTTACACAAGGACAAATTCATTTTTTCCTCTCTCTGCATCTCTATGTACAACACCTGCAACTGTCTCTACTTCCACTCGCTCTCAACATCGGCTCTTTACCTCACCCTCTCTCTATACCTAACATCTATCTACCACTTTCTCTGCCTTCTAATTCACCACTGTTCCGCTCCTCTATCATCTCTCACTGCCTCATATCCCTCTGTACCCCACTCCCCGCGCTCACTGCCTTATATCCCTCTGTACCCCACTCCCCGCGCTCACTGCCTAAAATCCCTCTGTACCCCACACCTCTCGCTCACTGCCTTATATCCCTCTGTACCCCACACCTTGCGCTCACTGCCTTATATCCCTCTGTACCCCACACCTCGCGCTCACTGCCACAACATATCCCTCTGTACCCCACACCTCGCGCTCACTGCCACAACATATCCCTCTGTACCCCACACCTCGCGCTCACTGCCACATATCCCTCTGTATCCCACTCCTCACACTCACTGCCTGATCGCTCACTTTACCCTGCCATTCATCTTCTACGTGTTCTCTCCCCTTCCACTCGTTCTACCTCTGTTCACCCCCTTACTTCTTTTAGTACCTTACTCCTTTCTCAATACCTCTACTTCTTTTCCTCTTCAGTAACATCTCTGACACATATCTGCACTTCCTTTATATCAACGCACCCCTCTACCTCACCTGTCTACCTCAGTTTTTATTATTCCCTCTTCCTCAGCTGTCTCTACCTGTCTCTGACACACCTCTCCCTCTCTCTACCTGGCCCTCTCTCGTTCTGCGACTGCGTTATTCTCCCCTCTCCATCTTTGATTTACCTGTCTCTGCACCTGAATCTTTTTCTTCTACACCTCACTTCTTTGTCTACCCTTCACCCCTCGCTACCCTTCTGTTTGCCTCACTACGGTCTTTACCCGACCCACCTTTCAGTGCCTCTTCCCATTTCGCCTCCCTCCCTCACAGCGCTCTCCTAGCATGCATCTGTTTCTCCCCTCACCACCATGCCTGCCTCTACCCCTCCTTACCTTTCTAATCAGCCTAACTTTCTACCTTCCTGTTATTCCTGGTAGTGAACCTTTCATTTCACGCCTCCGGTTGTATTACCTCTGTACCCCACACCTCGCGCTCACTGCCACAACATATCCCTCTGTACCCCACACCTCGCGCTCACTGCCACAACATATCCCTCTGTACCCCACACCACGCGCTCACTGCCACGTATCCCTCTGTATCCCACTCCTCACACTCACTGCCTGATCGCTCACTTTACCCTGCCATTCATCTTCTACGTGTTCTCTCCCCTTCCACTCGTTCTACCTCTGTTCACCCCCTTACTTCTTTTAGTACCTTACTCCTTTCTCAATACCTCTACTTCTTTTCCTCTTCAGTAACATCTCTCTGACACATCTCTGCACTTCCTTTATATCAACGCACCCCTCTACCTCACCTGTCTACCTCAGTCTTTATTATTCCCTCTTCCTCAGCTGTCTCTACCTGTCTCTGACACACCTCTCCCTCTCTCTACCTGGCCCTCTCTCGTTCTACGACTGCGTTATTCTCCCCTCTCCATCTTTGATTTACCTGTCTCTGCACCTGAATCTTTTTCTTCTACACCTCACTTCTTTGTCTACCCTTCACCCCTCGCTACCCTTCTGTTTGCCTCACTACGGTCTTTACCCGACCCACCTTTCAGTGCCTCTTCCCATTTCGCCTCCCTCCCTCACAGCGCTTTCCTAGCATGCATCTGTTTCTCCCCTCACCACCATGCCTGCCTCTACCCCTCCTTACCTTTCTAACCCGCCTAACTTTCTACCTTCCTGTTATTCCTGGTAGTGAACCTTTCATTTCACGCCTCCGGTTGTATTACCTACGCATTCAAATTGAGTAGGTCATTGCTGTGCTCCCAACCCGACATCAAGACCCAGTCCCCTAGCCTCTCAACATGCCCAGATATAACAACAAGCATTGGCATAGCCAATAGGTCTCGCCTTTTGGAACCTGCTGCATAACTAAATACTTATAAGGTCCCAAAGGCGAGACCTATTGGCTATGCCAATGCTTGTTTCCATTGTCATGGTACTGTCTGTGTAATTTGCATGCCGCCAATTTGTGCAACCAATAGGTGGTGCAGCTGTCCCCCTGTGATGGAGAAGAGCAGTTGACACTGCACACAAATGAAGGCTGTGAACAAAGGCTGCTAGGTTTGATTCTCACATGGCCTTACTATTTCCTTGACCTTTTCTCTGCTTAGTTTTACTGTATTTTTTCCTTAGAACCAACTTCAAGCATGTTATATTTATTTTTCCCTTTAGGAATGTCTTTCCCTTGTTCTTTTATTCTCCCATAACAAGCCCTTGGTCAAATTATGTCATAGAAGTTGGGCTGCAAGCTCTCCCGGTTCTGCCAAGCTACATTTCTTACTTCTGATCTCCACAAATGTTGCAAAAGATGGTGTAGGACTCCACACCTAACCATGATTGCAGAGTTTCTGCTTCTTCTTTAGAAGGCCTATGAGACTTCTTAGACAGTTCTTTTCCCTGGTACTTTGTCTTCAAACCTAAAGATGTAATATTTTAGGTGTCCACTCGTGATGACCTGTTTTTCGCAGAATCTATTTCATGGTTCAGAAAATGTGTTCAGGTGCTGCGCAAATTCTCTGACAAGCCTTCTGCAGTTGATACCTAGGGTCTGTAGCCTACTTCTTTGGCATTCAGACTTAGAGCACATCCCAATAAAGACTAAACCCCCCCACTGCCTCCTATCCCAAACCCCGTCACCATCCACCCCCCACACAACCGCCTACCCCTCCAAAAAAAATAAACCACCAACCCACTCCAGGCAATACTACAACCTATCACAGGCAATATAACGAGCGACTGCCTATCACAAGGTAGATATGCATGTTATTCCTGAGGAGGAAGACTTTCTGTTTGAAACACACTCAAAATCAGAGTGCTCAGTGTAATTCCTCGCTATGTTCAAGGGAATGCTTAAGGCTGCCCCTGACATCTTTACTCAATCGGTCATAGTCTCACTCCCCAAGTAGAGGCAAAATGTAAGCCCTCTCCATCCAACCCCTTACACATCAAGGTTCATGTTCTCCCTGACTCTCTGGTGGTGCATGCTGCATATAATCGAGCCACTGGGGATTCACCACCACCAGATAAGGAGAGCTCATTGATGGAGCAGTGAAGAGTGTAGCTATCGGGCGGCAGGCACATTGCTAATTCCATCGACCTCCTCCCTCGCTATGAAAGGGTTCAGTAGGAGAAGATGGAGGAACTCATTCAACAGCTCCCTGAAATAGTGGCAGAAGAGAAAACCATTTCCAATGCCACTATAAACTGTTCCCTTGACGCTGCTGACATGACTGCTAGAGGAGTGAACACCTCCATCATACTCCGCTGTCACTCTTGGCTTCGTGTATCTGGCTTCAAGCCAGAGGTCCAGCAACATCTCATTAACCTGACGTTCGATGGAGAGCATCCCTTTGGTCTCGGGTTGATGAGGTGCTATAAAAAATCAATAAGGACACCAATACTTTGAGGTCTTTGTGTGACCTGCAAATCCCAGCCGTCAAGGAGTCCTTTCATAAGCAGCAGTATAGGGCAGCAGCCAAGGCCACCTACCCTGAGCAGACGCACTCATACCAGAAGCAGCAGCAGTCTTACTACCAGGGTGATAGGGATATGGGCGTTGGGCTTTCAAGGGTAACAGCTCCCTACAAAGGTTGGGGTAGTGGGGTTTTCACTAAGGGAGCTTCTATCTCTAAACATTCACCCACTCACCCCGCAATGCCCTACCCCAAGGTCACACAACACCTGTCGGGGAGGCTGGAAGATGTCCTTCTATGCTGGGAGTGGATTCTTGCAATCATCCCCAATGGGTATTGCCTAGAATTTCTTACAGTCCCACCAAACACCCCCACCCACGTACAATGACCTCAGAACACCTTTGCCTTCTACATGAGGAGTTCCAAGCCCTTTTACTAAAAGGATCAATAGAGCCAGTGCCTCATCCTCACCGGGGCAAGGGAGTTTACTCCTGATATTTCCTTATCCCCAAAAAGGATGACTCCCTCAGGCCAGTCCTCAATCTCAAGCCCCTCAACAAGTACATGCTGTCTGAACATTTCCACATGACCACTCACAGGATGCCATCCGTCTACTGCAGCAAGGTGACCTCATTATGGCACTAGAGCTCAAGAATGCCTACTTTCACATCCCTATCCACCCTGCTCATCGGTGCTATCTCTGCTTGATGGTATAGTGGCCCACACTACCAATTCAAAATGGTACCTTTTGTGGTCAAAACTGTCCCAGCGGTCTTTACAAAATGTCTAGCAGAGGTAGCCGCCCACCTCAGAAAGGGGTGGCGGGGGCACACGTTTCCTTACCTAGACAATTGGCTGAACAAGAGTCAATGCAGTCAGACGTACCTAGCCAACACCTAAGCTGCCATCTCTGTCCTCCACAGCTTGGGGATTACCATGAACACCACCAACTCCTATCTTCAACCCCTGCAAGTGCAGCCTTTTCTCGGGTCCATCCTAAATGCGTACCCAAACCATCAAAGAATGCTAGCTTTTCAGCAGCCGCTGCCTCTTTTTCAGCCAATTCGTCAACTCTCAATCACAACAGTAATGCACCTCCTGGGCATGATGGCCTCTTGTATAGCCATAGTCTCCCATGCCAGGCTCTGCATGCTACCAATCTAGGAGTGCCTCTTAGCACATTGTTCACAGATGAAAGATTACTGGGAAGATCTAGTGTTGATAGGTACCAATAGCCATTGCTCTCTGCAGTGGTTGAACAGCAACAACTTCATAGACCCCATTCAGCGAGTGACCATCACCACGGATGCCTAACTGTCGGGTGGGAGGCATGTTTACAAAGCATGACAATAGAGGGTTTGTGGTCTCCTTGCCAAAGGGGTCTCCACGTCCGTCATCTAGAGCTTGTAGTCATTCACCTATCTCTCAAAAGCCTTCTTTCAGGAAATACAGGGCATGGTAAAGCCAAAAGGCCAACAAGCCCAATGTAGACTTATCTGATCCCAACAATTTCCGCCCAATTTCCAACATTATGACTCTAGCTAAACTTCTTGAGAAATGCGTACACCTACAACTCTGCAATCACATCAAAAAGTTTCAGCTGCTTGACCAATACCAATCTGGTTTTAGAGGGAGGCATAGTACTGAAACGGCCCTAACCCACATTGTTGATGACGCCTTGAGTCTACTTGACCAAAATGTGCCATGTCTACTTATCCTTCTTGATCTATCCTCAGCGTTTGACACGGTCAAACACGAAAACCTGATTGATATTCTGGAAAAAAGGATGGGGTTATCGGGCCCGGTCTTAAATTGGTTTAACTCATTCCTACAGAACAGAACGCAAAGAATAAAGGTGAATCGTTCCCTTGCTAAGAGTACACCAGTTTCAATTGGAGTGCCTCAAGGTTCCACACTCTCTCCAACACTCTTCAACTTGTTCATGGAACCCTTCACAGAAATCGATGATCGGCTTAGGTTGAAGATTGCTTGTGTGACACACAAAGCGCTCCACCATAATACTCCCTCATACTTGGCAAATAAGCTCGAACTCTCCGGTATGTCTCGGTCCCTAAGAAGCTCCAGCACTCTCCTGCTGAAACCGCACAAGTTCAAAAAGAAAAGAACATACAACCACGCCTTCTCGGGTCTGGCCCCACAAATTTGGAATGCTCTTCCTCCTGATATCCGTTCGAACCCTTCGACCTCTTCATTCAAAATACAAGTCAAAGAACTTCTCTTGAAGAACCAGCTGCAACAATCCTCCCAAAGTCCATATAACTAATATTTTTATACCCTAGAGAAATCATAGCTATCTCCTTTGGTTGAGACATTTTCGGGATGCATCTTATGTTCTCGCTACATGTTTCCTCTTGTTTGTTTTCGCTCTTATTGTATTGGGGCTGGTTCACTACAAATGTTTAGGATGTTTACTTGCTTAGTGACTAACCGTATCCTTTCTTTTCTGATGTACAGTGCTCTGATACCCATTTCGGGTCATGTTCTCGCTTTATAAAACTTTTCAAATAAATGGTAGTCCTTATCACCCACTCTTAGTAGCTCTCAGCGTTAGCACAGCGAATATGGCACTGGACCATACACCTTCTAGCTGAGTATCTTCCAGGAGTGAACAATGACTTTGCAGACCTGCTCAGCAGGATACATCAACAAGTCAATGAATGGTAACCCCACCCACAAGTTCTACTCCCATACTTCAATTACTGAGGTCTATTTCCTCAATTAGACCTCTTCACCACTCACAAAAACTCAAAATGCCAAAACTCCAGTGTTGGAAAACGAGGCAGTATCTGTGAGGCCTGCACAAATAACATGACTACATTTGTCCTTCACTGGGAACCAAACACCCCATTGTAGCGCTTGACTCTCAGAGGGTAGCGTTGCAGAGCAGTCTAAGGCTTACTCAAGGGAGGTGGTGTGGGCTAGCAATCGCCATTTACCAGTATGCAGAAATAACACACAATAATTGATTGTCCAGTCTGAACTTTGCTTTATAAAAGGAAGAGTACATTTATTAAACACACACACTACTCAATACTATGCACCAATTTACAAATATACATAAGCTGTTGGAATTACTTTGTGACATTGCATAACATTCCCACCCCTCCCGCAGGGGGGGTGGGGTCTAGTACCACCACTCCCATTTATGCACATCATCTTACCCCCAATGCAGTAGGTTGACCATAACCTGGGGTGAGGGCCTTGCCCACTGGCACCATCCCAGTGGTGACCCGCCCCCTTTATCTCAACAAGCATTTAAAATTGGCCCACCTGCCCTGGTGACACATAACCCTGACTGAGCATCTCATACTGACCCTACAGTATACACCTCTACATCTTAGGGGCTAACAGTCTGGGTTGTTCCTCGCCTAACGCAGCAGCAAGAATACATGTTTAAGCATCACTTAAAATGACAGTACTTATCATAGCTGATAACCGTTATAATGCATTGCAATTCCAGTATTTGTAAAGCGCACAATTACCCGAGGGTGTCAAGGCGCTGGGGGCCGTCGGGAAGATTAAGCGAGCTATTGCCCAGAGTCACATGGTGCTGGGCTAACCTGCCGCCGGCACCGGGGATCGAACCATGAACCCCATAGTCCGGAGTCAGGCACCCTGGCCGCTGCGCCACTCCTCTTCCACTTCTAAATTAAAGCCCCTAAAAGGCATCACAGTTATAATCACAGGATTAAGCATATACAGCCAAAAACCCTAGCAGGAATGTCCAGCAACATAACCCCACTTTGCTTATGACTTCACATTACACGTGACTTCCAGTCCCTCAATAGAAATAACATTGGTAAATGCACTTCTCGTGCAATTGCACCTCTCCACCTCCAGGGGATGCCCTTCTCCTGACATCCCCAGCTCAGACCTTCATACCTTGGTGCAGTCCCTAACGCACCCCCAGCTGTAGAACAAAAGTTCCAGCTCCAGGATGCTCTTGACCGCTGGCTGAGTCCTTGAGGGGTTATTTCTAGGGAGTCCCCAGAGACTTAGGGGGGGGACTTTACATCTTCGTGCTGGGGGAGACTGCGTTGCTCCTGCAGCTCCCCCTGCACCTTGGCACACATTTCGCAGTGACCCCATCCTCCTGTGGCCAGCCCTAGCCGAGAAAAAGCTGCTTTCCCTTGCAGGCCGGTCCGGGCCTGCAAGGCATTATGGGGCGCTCTTCCCCCATCGGGTGCATTCTTGATGAGCGGCTCTCCCGCTGCTCCGGGGAGAGCCGCGCTGCCCGTGATGGCGGCCCTGCGCTGCATCAGCCCCTCGTAAGGGGGGGGGCGGTCCCACCCAGACCCCTCCTGTGCCAGGTGAGTTTTCCGCGGCTCGGGGAGCCCACCCCCGGCCGCTCTTCCATTCTTTTTGGGGGCCCGGTCCCACCCGGGCACCCCGCCTTGCCTCCTCGTTGGAGAGCCGCTTGGGGACCCCACCCCCGGCGGTTCCCGCCGGCTCCCCGACTGGCCAGCACCCTCGCGTGCTGCCACAGGAGCCGGCACCTCTGTTCTGCCCGCTCCTGCGGGCAGACACGGAGATTCCTGCCGGTCCGGCTGGACCTCAGGGGAGTGCGACGGCACTCCCCCGCCTTCCTCCTGCCACGGGGGAGTGTGTCGGCTCTCCCCCTCCTGCGCGGGGCACACCGGGTCCCGGAGTTGGGGTCCCGGGCCCCTTCCCCTTGGGAGGGCTTTGGGGCCCGGAGTTGGGATCCCTGACCCTTGATAGGTCTTCACGGGGAGCGCGACGGCGCTCCCCGGCTTCCCTTCTTGACGTCGGGGCCCGGAGTTGGGATCCCAGGCCCCAGAGGCATCTTCGTGGGGGGCGCGATGGCGCTCCCCACCCTCCATTGTCGCCGGGGGCCACGGTGGGCTCCTGGCACTTCGTTTGGGGCCCCTTCACGACTTTGCTTCGTGTGGGGGCAGCCCCCGGGACCTGATCCACCCCGGGGGCACATCTAGGACCGGCGGCGGAGCCCCACGCGCTTCGTCGTCGGTCCTCCCTGAGGTCAAAGGTCGCCTACCTTCTGGGGGGCGTATCTCGGCCCCCAGGCTGCCGATTTGCTCCATTTTGGCCTCTTCTTGCTCCTGGTGGCGCGCCCCAGCCACTGGGAGCACTTTCTTTTGCCCTCCAGGTCTCAAGGAGGGTGAACTCAGCAGGGAGTGGTCTTCACTGGCTCCCTGCGCCAGCCTTTCGCCTGGCTCTCCTCCTAGGCCTCTCTTCTCCTTGGGCAAAGGCCCAGGCTTCGGCTCTCTAGTCCTGGACTCCCCTCGTGGCGCAATTCAGGGACCTGGGACAGTCAGGGGGTTCCTCCTTCCAACTGCCCATGGCGCCAGGCTCCAGCACCAGTCTTCCTCAGCAGACCACACCCCAGAGAGAGCTCCTCTTCCTGTGCAAGACCTTTTAAAAGAATTTGGAGGGGGCTGGCAGGAAGGCTCTGCTTGCCCTATCAGGCAGCGACACATCACCTGTCTGCCCCTGCTCCCTCCTTCCTGCCAAGGCCTCTGGGATAGTTCAAAATGGCGTCGTCCAGGGGTCTCATGCCACATGGTCTCTGAAAAGCCCCTTCCCCCCTTGCTGCCTTCTCTCCAGAGCAGCTTGGGGCCTGGCACCAGGTGACAGCTGCTGATGGATTACCTTTAGCTCCACCTACCATCTCTCCCTTTTGGAGAGGAGACCTTCGCCCTTGGAATGCTTGCCATGAAGGGCTAGGCCTCTGATGCTTCAGTTTGGGGAGGAAGGTCATTAATCCAGCCTGGCAGGATCACACCCAGCCAGGCTCTGGCTATGAGCTGACTCAGAGGAATATGACATTTCTGGATGACCCAAAAGCAGTACAGATATGACTTTGGACTCTGCAGAATAATACTTCTCACCTAAGTTACAGTGGACTTTAGTGCATGTCTGGAATTTGTAGGCCCTAGGGAAGTGAAACTATCCCATGTGATCCCCATCCTCATAGGAGAATAGTGGAGTGGTCCTTCAGTGAAAACAGTTTAGCACACTGACTTTCCCTTACATGTTTCTTCCCATTATATAAAGCCTATTCCATGTCACCACCCAGCTCTGCATAATTCCTGCCACACCATTCAATCTGTAGCTGCTCCTGGGCTGCGCACTCCAGGAATCGCCCCTGCGCAGCCCCTACACGTGTGCATACGCATGTACACACGTGTCTGCATGTAACCAGCCCGGTGCCCCTTACTCCGGCTGCAGCGCAGCAGCCTACTCTCACCAGGGGGACACCGGTAAAATCCACATGCAGTCTCTTTCATCATGAGTTCCCTGTGGGTGAGTCCCAACTTTTGAGGCTCTCCCACGGTAAAAGCTCAACCATTAGGTGTTCAAAAAGCGAAAAATCCGGGCGGCTCAGATGGTCAGAACCACCTTCTAACATCCAGGCTTCCACACCTGCAGTTCAAAGGCAGTGCACTATGGATGAATTTGTCAGGGATATTTGCCTACACTTCTCCCCCTCTCCCCTCTACCATATGTAGTCATGAAGCTCGGACAAACATCCCTCATGCTCATTCTGGTAGCTCCCACCTGGACCAGACAACCATGGTTTTCAACATTCCTCCAGGTGTCTGTCGATCACCATGAGAGCCTTCCTAACAGGCCGGACCTTCTCACACAAAACCAAGTTAGGATCAGGCCCCCAGATCCCAGACAGCTCAACCTAGCTATCTCGCACCTGAGGTCTTGGAGTTTGGTTATGTCAGTTTGCCACAAGAGTGCCCGGACATCCTCAAAGAAGCTTGCAAACCTATCATGTATGCTTGCTATGCTGTTAAGTGGAAAGGGTTTGTACAAAACACTGTATTAAAAAACAAACTGATCCCCTTAAACCCACTGTCCAGGACATTGTCTGCTATCTACTTCACCTTCAGAAGTCAGGGTTAACTTACACCTCCATATGCCTTTACTTAGCGGCAGGGGCCACCTATGTGCAACAACAGGGGACATTCCTCACTATTTTGGATTCCTATCATGAAGGCTTTTGCGGAAGGCCTCAAAAGACTTATGCCACCCAGGTTCCCACCTGTGTGAAGCCTCAATTTCGTTCTTGCAAATCTAATGGGACCTCCTTTTTAACCATTAAAGTCTTCTCCTTTACTGGTCCTCAATCGGAAAGTGGCTTTCTTAGTAATTATCACATCTTTAAGGCGTATTGGGAAGCTACAAGTTCTTACCTTGCAAGAGCCTTTGTTTCAGGTGCATAATGATATAGCCGTCCATAGGACTAATCCTAACTTCCTTCCCAAGGTCATATCTCATTTTCACCTTAACCAAACACTTGAGCTCCCTACCATTTTCCCTCACCCAGACCCTGTTGCTGAAAGAGCTCATCATACATTATATGTTAAACACATTCAAATGTATTACATTGAGAGAACCAAAGCTTTTTGTAAAACTCAGCTACAATTTATCGTTTTTGCTAATCCCCATAAGATTGAGTCAATTTGAAAGCAGGCATATCTAGATGGATTGTCTAATGCACCCAAATCTGCCACCACAAAGCTAAAAGACCCTTGCCTATTCATCATAGAGCACTCTCTACCCATAAGAAAGATGCAACAGTGGCTTTCCTAGTAAATATGCCCAAAGCTAGTATTTGCAAGGCAGCTACTTGATCGACTCCACATATTTTAACTAAACAATATTGTGTAGATGTCTTAGCCTGCTGGCAGGCTACATTGGCAAAACAGTCTAGAGAACCTTACATCAGACATCTGCATCCTCCACTGGCTAACCACCGCTTACGGGTACTACTTTACAGTCTATGCAGAACTTCTGTATGTACAGCCACACCACACACGCTAAACACTGAAAATGTTACTTAACATCTAAGCATATGTTTGTTGAGTGTAGTGCTGTAGATTGACATGCACTCATCCACCTCCCCGGGAGTCAGTGGAGGTTGCACATGTCCTCATCCTTAGCATTTAATCCTCATACATATAATACGCATGGCCATCATACTATCCTCACTTTCCTGTCGATACGTATACTCATCTCCTATGCCAAAAACAATCTAACAGTTCAGTCAGTGCCCATGCTCAATACCTTCTTTGGGAGGAGACACTTGTCACCCAGTGATTTGAAAGACATCTTGCAACATCCGAGCCCAACACTAGATAGCAGGAGTATGCCGAGCATGTGAATCTACAGCACTACATGCTACGAACAGATGCTTACAGGGTATATAACATTTTCCTTCTGTTGCATTTCCCTTATACGCCATCAGCAACTTATATATTCATGATGTCTTAAATGGGTTTATTGGTATACGTGTATTACAGCCTTCAGACATGGCTGCCATTAGACGGCCCAGTGACCAGATGTGGAGACTTGATAAGCAATTCAGAAGTGACAGAGAAAGAGGAATCTGAGTGACAATTGATGAAGGCCTGGAGTCTGACAATGATCAGCCAAAAAAGGAGATACCTCAACCGGGGTGTAATAGAAAATTGTTGGAGGTTGACCGGAGCAGTTTTGTGGCTTAGAAAGTAGGGTGATGCTGGTCTGAACATTTGTTGATGGCCATTCAAGTCACAGAAGTGCCCGTACGCGATAGCCAAGAAAATCAGGTGCAAACCTGTACACCTCTGCCATCGTGGGGTGTCAACTCCTCAAATATAAGGGAGACTGTGCTGTAAATCGGGTACAGCAGGGTCACTTGTTGGCAACCTTCATGACTTTTATTAAATATTTTTTAAGTGATCTGTCCTTTTACAGTTTTTCAAGATGATGGAGGAACATCCACCTTCCTCGTTTGCTTATCCTCCTCCACAAATATTGAGCTCTTAGTGGAGATTGCAGAGTTATTCCCACCATATCATTTTTCATATATGAATTGCTGTGTTTGGCCTGGCAGCCCACTGAGCAGAGAATCCCCGGCTCTGTGTAAAAGGGCCAGAGCCTGGAAAAGGGTTATTACTGAGTACTTGAACCCAATATATGCAGACCAGCGCTGAAAGTGATTCTCTTTAGTGGTGGCTCCTCCGCTAAGGCGGAGGTGCGTCGCCCCACAGCTTTTTAGCATTAAAATAAAGGGAAAATAAAATGATGATAACTTGCGTTCTTATCATTTTATTTTGTCCTACTTCCGGCAGCTTTGCGTGAGGGGGCGGGGGCAGAGGAGGAGTGGTAGCACCCTCTTAAGTGCGCAATGACTGCTTGGCCAGCTTGCTCAGGCCGGCCAAACAGTTTTGCGCACTTCGCAAGTTCTCCACGCAGGCTGCATTACAGCCTGCGTGGAGAACATGCCCAGGCTCCCAGTCAGCGTCTGAGCGCTGAAACACGGCGCTCAGACCAATCACAACGCTGCCTAGGCAGCGTTGTGATTGGCTGACTGGGAGCCTGGGTGTGCTTCCTGTTCAGGCCAGTGAGGGAGGGCTACGGAGGAGAGACACGGCTAGAAGGTGAGTTTTATATTCTTATTTAATTTTTTAATACCCGCTTCCTCTGCGTCCACCCCTCCCCCCCCTACCTCCGATCCATGCTGGCCGCCTCTGATTCTCTTCCAGATTGGAGTTTCAGTAGCAAGGTAGAGGGTGAAATTCTCCTCCAAGGAATCCTCATAAATAGTAATAAGTATGACTTGTCCTACTTATGAGGTCACTTTTCAAATATATGTATGTGAGGAGTGGTTTGCGAGGTGCAGAGCATGGTGGCTTTCTGGTGCGCTATCTGCCTGCTTCCCCCTTTTAGGTCCCATTATGAGTGAACAGCAGCTCCTGGGATGTAACGAGACCTGGAGGAGAAGTTGAGTGCACCCGAGTGATGAGTGGAGCAGAGTGCTGGAGGAGTGGTGCAGGGAGATCAAAGCAAGGGTCACCAATAGCCAGCGCTCTCTGTGCCGAGGCTGCAGCCATATTGCGGCCCGGTGGAGAAACGGGGAATAAAGCAAGGCTAGGCTTAATTAGATTGGCAGTCCATGATATGACTCTGCCTTCTTCCTGTGTCAATGATGTGAGCAATCAAAGTTAATTATAAACGTGAGCCCCACCTTTTTTCGAGATATAGAAGAGCCACACTGAAAGGAAGGGTGCCCCTTCCCTGAAACAAGTAAAAGCTATGATTGTAAATAATAATATGGCAGTACTTCAGATTGGTACCCCCACAATCAACTGATGCCAGTCCCAGACGGCACAGCGTTTTTCCTTACAAGCAGAGATCCTACATTTTTTAATAGGTATCTGTGAAACCTGGTGGAGGGAAAGCATCTGAGGGTATTTCCTGAGAGCCACAGCCCTTCACTGGCCTAGTGCAGAGTCTGGAGCATAGGTTGTTAAGGCCACCCTCGCATGGTTCCTGGGGCTCGACTCAGTGGGTGCTGTGGAGTTAATAACAAAAAGACCTACAGAGCTGCCTCTGTGACCTGCATGATAAAAGTTCTAATATGGTCACAACAGAAATGCAAGCACTGAAGTCCAACATGGATTGCCTCTCTCTGACTTGATAAAGGTCTTCAGGCATATGGTAAACAGGAAGTCACAAGATTTGTAGGAGGCGGAGGAACTTAAGGCATTGTGGGACAAGTGCAAAGACTTCAAAGACTGCTCCCAGAGACACAATATAAGGATTCGAAATGTGAGTAAAAATGAACATTCGGATATAGTCTAGTATTGCAAACAGTTGTTCCGCTCTATCTTTAAATAGGATCATTCCTTTGAAATTACCATCACAGGTGTCCACAGGGTGGGAGCTCCAGGGATACCCCTGGAGCCAGCTGCAGAGGTATTGTCCCTAAACTAGTGTTATCGCCACTTAAGGACAGGATTTTAAGATAAGCCAGAAAGCTCGACCCTGTCAGTTTCCAGGATCAGACCGTTGCTTTATTCAAGACAGATCACAGAGTACTTTGATCAAACCCTGAATAACCACTGATCTATGAAGGAGGCAGATTAGTTACAGAGGGACCTTCCCATTCACCATATGGTTCCAGATGGACTCTAAACTCCCCTTATTCATACCTTAGAATACGAACAGGAGATCATAGGTCCAGCTAAAGAGAGTCAATGCGTGGCGACGAACGAGGAGGAAAGTAGTATGACGAAGCCTAAACAAAATTGGGAAAAGACATGAGCCTCAGGAAGAGGAACTCACAAATGAGAACGGGAAATCAAAATACTTGGTTGGGCAGGTGTGATATAGTTGCAAGTTGTGAACTGCTAAAGGGGGGTAAAAGTTAATTTTCCTTGGGGACAAGTAGAGGAGCAAAGAGGAGAAATGTACAAGATTTAGACTTTTCTTTTTTTATTGGTTATCTCTTACGCATATTGACTGTAGTCAACTAGACCATGAACACTACATTTGACTCCTACTGTCAGTTAATTTTGGTGCTATGGGTTTGTGAAAGAAGGAGCAGTATGAAGTGGTTGGGGGAGTTGGGAAGGAAAGTAGAAGATTATCATGTGCTTCACCACCCGTGGGGGAGGCATATATCCCGTTCCTGCTAAGAGAAGTGGTGGGTATGGGAGGGTAGAGTGGAATTTGGGAAGTTGTTTGAAGGGGGGGCAGTTGTGGGTACAGAATTAGAGAATTTTAGGTTGAATGTCCATAGAGGCCAGAATGAAACAAGGCCACTACACTATGGCCCTGTTAGTGTTCCCTGACAGCTTATCCTTAGAATCATGGTGAGAGTCCTGTCATGGAATGTGCGAGGTCTGAATTCCCCTATCATGCAGCATATTATTTGGAGGGAGGTTCTCCCAGATGTGGTGTGTTTACAAGAGACCCATTTGCGATCATTGGATGTGCACCACATGCAGAACAATTTAAACCCCATGCAGTATTTTTCAGCTACAAATAAGAAAGGGGTGTGGGGGGCTTATGATATCGATACATAAATATTTTCTATTGGAAAATGTGAAAATAGTAAAGGATATGAAAGAGGGTCATTTCATCTACCTGCCCCAAGCTGCCCTTTAATATCTTTAATATATTGGTCTCAAAACGGCTTAAGAAGCCTTTCTCGCCGAGATCATAACTAAAATAAAAGCGTTCAGTCAGAACTAATCCCACACCTTGTTAAAACGTTTTACTCCTTACCCCGCTCATCTTCGGGTTTCAACCATTATGACCGAGAGCCACATAACACTAATACAGAAATAAGGCGAACTGGTACACCGGTGTGAAGCGTACCATCTTATTGCTGTTTTAAATACGGATGCCAAAATCTTTACAAATATCTAATCAAACAGATTGATGTCTAATCTGCTATATTTACTGCATCCGTTCAATCAGGGTCTACCCCTAATGGACAGACTGCAGATAATATCCGATAGTTACTTCATTATCAAGGAGATTAACTATAGGAATGTCCCTCTCGCTGCCCTGTCATTATATACTGAAAAAGCATTCAGCAATGAGTTGGCCTTTTCTTCACCAGATTCGTGAGAAGGTAGGATTGGGTCCACATTAATTGACATGGGTAGAGGTCAGCTATAAAAACACACGGGCATATTTATGAGCCTCTTCGCACCGCTCTTGCACCACGCAACATGGTGCAAGAGCGACGCAAATTAAAAATAAGATGTGTGAAGCCACACAAGGCCACCTTGCTTGGTCTTGAGTGGCTTTATAAATCCTGAATAATGCAGTGCAGCGCAAATCACTGTTGCATTACTCTGCGCCAGGGAAGCGTTTCCATGAGTGTTGCATGGGTTTTCCCACGCAACATTCATGGATTTTGATGCATTTCCAGATTTACCAGAAGTGGTAGACCTGAAAATGTGCCAAAAACCTAAGCCTCCCCAGGTAAGGCGTAACAAGGAGAAATATGTTTATTTCTCCTCGATATACTGTTGTTACTCTACATTACTTAGGGCTAGAATGTTTTTGAGTAATATCCTAACAGGAAAATTATTTTTCTCACAAAATGCCTTCACTGTTTGTGAAATGCCCTTCTTGTGGTGACAAGGTGGCCAAGTCAGAACCTCACAACCTCTGTATTCTGTGCGTTCCAGAAGAACATCATCCTGATGACTACTGCCATGGTCAGATGATGTCCTGGAAGACTTTATAAGATAGATAGGCAGAACGGGCTTCATGGCCTATACAAGGGTCTACATCTTTCACTTCAATGAGGTCTGAGGAGCGAGGAGAAGGCAGACCCTTTTACTCTCTGCATGGACAGTGAGCCAAAGGGAGACAACCTCACAGAAAATGGTGCTGCTCCCTCTCGATGTCGAGGTCCATGTTGTCGAAGACAGGTATAGTAGCAATATGCTCGCTGTCAAGACATTAGACGGCAAAGCACTCATCTAAAGCAACTGCACATTCAACGTCTGGTTCACTTTCAACATTGAAACAGTCATGGACGTCGAGCCCCACAGGCCATTTGTTATTTAGACCTCTGTTGACGTCGTGTACCTCTGGTCTTTCACCTTCTGGATTGCGGCTGAGACATCTACGTTGAGAAGATCACTGCATTTAACTGCTGAGTGGGTGCAACAATTCCAAAAAAGTGGAAGCTTCTTCCCACTGCCTACAGGTCCTGTCTCCCCTAGCTTTGGGTAAGGTCCCATACACTCCTCTAGATGGACCACAGAGGCATGGGAGCTAGGAGAAGGCCAGTTTGCTGGTTCTTTACTGGAATTGCTTCCAGCCAGACACAGTGGGGTTGCGATTAGATTTTGGTGGGACTGTGAAGGTCCATGCAATGAGTGCATATGCCTAGCTAGGGCAGGCTTTATATCTGGATGTCCCAAACCCCACCCCCTCATTCAGTGGTGGGTAAAAAGACACCGGGGTCATTTCTATCAGAAGAGGCATAAATAATGCTGAAATCTGCATTAGTGGAGACCATTTAAATAGTTTCCACAACTTAGATTGCAAAAAACTGCACATTAGAGCAGGGGACTTACGTGTAATCTCATGAGACCTGGGCAGCCTCTTAAGTGTGGTCTTCTTGCCAAGAATGTAAAAATGTGTGCAAGTGTTCTGAAGAATATTCTGCAGCGTTCAATGAGACCTCCGCTTTGCAACACATTTTGAGAAGAACTATCACATGTTCCATAAAACAGAAAATGGCTATTTTGTAACTATTTAGTCTGTATAAAAATTGTGCTCATGTTTAAACTGTTGTCAAGTGTCTGTCACCTCTTGGGGTATAATCAGGGCTACATAAACTGCAAATAAATAAACAGCTTAAGGTACTGGTTCAGTGCACAATAACACATGGGAGGGAATAAGCCTTACTGACTTTGGTGAGCAAGTTACTTACCTTTAGTAACACTCCTTCTGATAGAGACTCTACCTGCAAGATCCCCACCTTTTGAATACTTCCCTAGGTGTCAGAGTGAATCCCGAAATTCTTAAGCTGTGTGTGTGTGTCTGTCTGTCTGTCCCTGGCAGCTCCACGTCAACATCATTCCGCACCAGTGACATGCATGGGCCTTTATATGTGCCACCCTTGCGAGTTGACAGTTCTGCACCAACGGAGCTAAACAGATTGGTCAGGACCAGCGTGCAGATTCCTAATGTGGGATAGTGTTATGTGATGAGACCAGTTCATGGAACAAGGAGGGGGGAGGGTTGTGAGGAATATGCGTTAAGATAGAGTATCTACCAGAGAAGCCGCTGCCAAAGGTCTGTAACTTGTTCTTCTGATAGAGACTTATAGTCGTAGATTCCTGACCTTTTGAATAGATGCCCAAGCAATATCTCTTAAATGGTGTGTCCATGAATTGGCTCAAACCAAAAAGTCCTGATGGACTGAGTGAGCAAAATGCCCTTCTCGGCGGGCCTGCCTGTCCAGACAATAGTGCTTCATGAAAGTTTACAGTGATGCCCACATAGTGGAGATTGGGACTATGAACAGAATGACCAATAAGCCTTAAGGGAGCAATTTGTACTTTTGTTAAGTCTTGAGCTATGTGTGATGGAAGCTGAATTAAGAATTTGTTTATGGGAGGAGACCTGCTGCCTTTAAGACCTGGGGACCCAGGATCAGGCTTTGGCCTCGGCGCTAGACTCAACATTCTGTGAATCTAGAAAAATCACTTCAATCTCTCTGTGCCCAAAATGTGTGTAAAATGTAATTTATGTAATCCCCACTTGATGTACACAATCATGGAGAGGATCTCACAACCCCTCACGTAATGTACAGCACTCCGTAGTGCATACATTACATACATACTAGCCCTTGTTAAATGTGAACATATGTGATACATATACACGGACTCACACTTTCTCTTAACACCTCCAATGTTACTGCCTTAACGTTTAGTTCTAAATAAAGATTAAAAGAGTTACAGCACGAAAATATCACTAGGTAATCGGTGGTACATGCAAGACGAAAGAGTGGTACTTTATTTTTAACAAAATAAACATATATATATGTTCGAGGCATATGAGCTGCAGATTCACACACTGTGCATAGATCGCCATCTGGTGTTGGGCCCGGATGTTTGCACTTGTTTTTGTCTTGGAAAAGTCTTTGGAAGTCACGAGATAGGTGACTCCTACTTTCGAAGATAGTGCGCATGGGCATCGGCTCCATCTTCAGATTGTTTTTTTCCGCCATCGGGCTTGGATGTGTTTCTCGCGCTCCAGTTCGGTACCGTTACCGATCCTACTTTCGACGCGCAATCCTTCACCCTTTTCTCCGGTATTGTTTCGATCGCGATCCCTAGTCGTCGCACATCTCTCCAACTTCGAAGTCCTCGATTCCGGTCGTCGACGAAGGCCTTCGGGCCTACCTGGGCCTTTACATCTAGCTCATGGAAAGGACTCCCTTTAAGAAGTGTCCTCAATGTGGGTCGAAGTTCCCCCACACAGATCTTCGTGAGGTGTGTAACCTCTGCCTCTCACCGGAGCACGAGGCCAGAGACTGTCCAGCTTGTGCCTCTTTCCACTCCAAGAAAACTATTCGGGATCGTCGAGCTCGAAGAACAATGGCTCGCTCGTCGGCATCTATTCCCGATGACATCTTCCAGGAGGGCGTCGATGTTCCAGAACAGGAGCGTGTCGAAGAAGGCCTCGTCAGCGCCTCCGAAGCCGATGACTTCGACATCGAAGAAATCACTCCTGGGCAGCGGGTCGTAAGTAGTGACGTCGACCCCCTCCCCCCATCACCCAAAAAGGCTTCGGTCACACCTTCACGCCCAGGTGCACACCGACACAGTACTTCTCATGCCCCGCCTCCGGGCCCGGCAAAGAAGTCAACAACTAAGCCTTCAGGCAACTCGGGCTTGAGTCAGCCTGCAGTCGGTACCGAAACCCAGTCCTCGGCACCGAAAAAGAAACCGTCCTCCGCCGTGCCGACCACTGCCTCCGCATCCAAGCACTCTGCACCAAAATCTACTAGCACCCACCCCTCGAATCCAAAAAAACCATCGGAACCGAGCAAGAAGCCGCTCCCAAAGAGTACAGACTCTCAACTTTCGGAGCCGAAAAAACCTTCGGAACCGAAGAAACAACCGGTTCCACAGGCTCCTGCAAAGACTATAACACCTCGCGGTTCGAAGCCTAAAGAGCACAAAACAGTTCCGGAGTCGGTGCCGCTCAAGCCTTCAGAACCGACAAAATCGGTGCCGAAAGACCAGCCTCCACCAGAAGAGCTTTCTAAACCAGATCATACCCAAAAAAACTCTTCTAAAAGACCCAAAGACTGGTCAACTGACTCTCAGTTCTAAAAAGAGACCACTGGACACGCCTCCATCAGCTCCACCACCTAAGAAGAGAGACATTGGAACATCTCCTCTCAGGATCCCTTCTCCACCTCCTCCTCCACCTCCCCCACCACACCACTCTCCTACACCATCTCCTCCACCAGTGGACGATGATGACACCTCTGATGACACGGGAGGGGGTGCAAACGATGAGCCACTAGGGGATCCTAGTCCACCTTCTACCCCAGACCCCTGGGACGATTACAGCACACCAGATGACCCTAATGTTCCACAAGACGACATCTACCCCTCTAGACCTTCCCCTCCAGAAGACACCATGGGTTTCAACCAGCTCGTTCACAGAGCTGCACAATACCACGGGGTTGACTTACACACAGACCCTGTGGAAGATGATTTTTTAATGGACACTTTTGATACTTCACAAAAGTCCACCTCTATCCTACCTATGTTAAAAGGGGTCATCAAACATGCACCTGAGGTGTTTAAAGATCCTGTTAGGGTTAGGGTTATTAACCCCAGGATAGAGAAAAAATACAAAGCTGCCCCAGCAGACCCAGTATACATTAAGGGACACATACCTTTGGATTCCTTAGTAGTCTCCAACGCTAGGAAGAGGGCTAACTCTCAGACGTCAGGGGATGCTCCACCTCCCGACAAAGAGTCCAAACTCTTGGACGCCTCTGGTAAACGCACAGCGTCACAAGCAGCTAACATCTGGCATATCACCAACACTCAAGCTTTGTTAGCTAGGTATGATAGGGCACACTACGACGAACTAGAGACCCTATTGCAGCATCTTCCGTACCAATATAAAACCAAGGCCAATGACCTCATACAGGAGGGTAAGCTCATTACTAACACCTCCATTCGTTGCGCTCTAGACGTGGCAGACACAGCCTCCCGAGCCATCAACACAAGTGTTCTTCTGCGTAGACATGCTTGGCTACGCATTTCAGGTTTTAAACTCGAAGTACAAACTTCTATCCTTAACCAGACCTTTGATCAGGAACACTTATTCGGACCTACCGTGGATTCATCTCTAGAAAAGATGAAAAAAGACACTGACACGGCTAAATCAATGGGAGCCTTGCAATCGCAAGCTCCCAGACGTTCCTTTCGTCGCTCCTCTTACAAGGGCACCTCCAGAGGCTACTCCTTTGACAACCCATCAACCTCTTATAAGGCCCCCACCCAGATCACATTCACCAGAGATTATCAAAGAGGAGGCTACAGAGGCAATAATAACAAAGGTAGAGGCAAGACCAACAATACCCGCTCTGCCTCCACCCCTACCCAATGACTTCCCTCCCCTCCCCTGGACCATTCCACTCCGGTCGGGGGAAGATTGCTACAGTTCCTTCCTGTCTGGAACAACATCACCACAGACAGGTGGGTGAGACAAATCGTTCAATCAGGTTACTGTCTAGAACTCACCTCTACCCCCCCAAACATACCACCCAGACAGCGTCCAATGTCACCAGAACATTTATCGCTGCTAAAGCAGGAGGTCATCTCCCTCCTACAAAAACATGCAATAGAACCAGTACCCCTGCATCATCAAAACACAGGAGTTTACTCCCTGTACTTTCTGATTCCAAAGAAGGACGGCTCTCTGAGACCTATCCTAGACCTCAGACCCCTAAACCTGTACATACACTCAGACCATTTTCACATGGTCACACTTCAACAAGTCCTTCCTCTTCTCTCACAAGGCGACTTCCTTGCCACTCTAGATCTCAAGGACGCCTACTTTCATATTCCCATTCACATCTCTCACAGGAAATATCTCAGGTTTGTAGTGGACGGTCAGCACTACCAATTCAAGGTACTCCCTTTCGGAGTCACCACAGCACCCAGAGTATTCACCAAGTGTCTGGCGGTAGTTGCAGCTCACCTAAGAAGACAGCACATTTATGTCTTCCCATACTTGGACGACTGGCTCATAAAAGCCAACTCATACAATCAGTGTGTACATCACACTCACGCCACAATCCAGCTACTCCACGACTTGGGGTTTACAGTAAACCGTGCAAATTCTCACCTACAACCGTCCCACATACAACAGTACCTCGGTGCCACAATAAACACCTCAAAAGCACTTGCATATCCCAGCCCAGCCTGGATAGCAAGGATACAAAGTCTCATAACCAAATTTCAGCCGCAACACTCTCTTCCTGCTCGGGTGTTCATTCAGCTCATAGGGATGATGGCCTCTTGCATATTCATAGTACCTCACGCAAGACTCCAGATGCGTCCTCTGCAAGAGTGCTTAGCAAGTCAGTGGAACCAAGCTCAAGGTCAGCTGACAGATCTGGTGTTGGTGG
The DNA here is from genome assembly GCA_963921515.1 of Calotriton arnoldi. Lineage (NCBI taxonomy): Eukaryota > Metazoa > Chordata > Amphibia > Caudata > Salamandridae > Calotriton > Calotriton arnoldi. The sequence goes on from CAWUFW010001518.1 coordinate 2,203,959, forward strand.
ACGGCCGCACGCATCGCTCTCTGCATTGGTGGAACACCCAAAACCTTTCCAAGGGGCGACCGTTCATAGAACCGGTTCCACAGATTGTGCTAACAGCGGACTCATCGCTCTCTGGCTGGGGAGCTCATCTATTACATCACACCATACAGGGCAGGTGTACACCTCAACAAAAGTTACTCCATATCAATCACCTGGAGTTACTAGCCATATTCCTCGCCTTAAAGTCTTTCCAGCGACAAATATCAGGCAAAGCTGTCCTAGTCCGGACCGACAACATGACAGCAATGTACTACATACAGAACCAAGGCGGGACACACTCCCAACAGCTCTCGCAACTAGCACAAAGCATATGGAGATGGGCTATTCCTCAGAAAATTTTTCTCCTAGCACAACACGTTCCCGGAGTCCAGAACAACATAGCGGATCTGTTAAGTCGTCAAACGCAACAGATTCACGAGTGGGAACTTCATCCACAAGTCCTTCAACCGTTCTTCCACATGTGGGGGCAGCCACAGATAGATCTCTTCGCCACACACGAAAACGCCAAATGCCCAAGCTTCGCCGCCAGATATCCACACCCATTCTCCAAAGGCAATGCGATATGGATGAATTGGTCAGGCAGATTTGCTACGCTTTTCCGCCTCTCCCACTCATTCCACTGGTGGTGCGCAAACTGCAGCAACACTCACTCACTCTCATCCTAGTTGCTCCAACATGGGCCAGACAACCGTGCTACACCACATTACTGGAACTATCTGTAGTCCCCCACCAAAAACTACACCTCTCCCCACACCTCTTAACCCAGAACCATGGAGAGATCAGACACCCGGACCCAGCACAGCTCAACCTAGCAATCTGGCTCCTGAGGTCTTAGAGTTTGGTTACCTTAACCTTCCCCTGACTGTATGAACGTTATCAAAGAGGCTAGACGCCCCACCACTAGAGCCTGCTATGCAGCCAAGTGGAAAAGATTTGTAATATACTGTAACAACAACAACGTCAATCCTTTAGATGTGTCTATTCAACACATCATAGGTTATCTACTCCATCTCCAAAAGTGTAACTTAGCATACACATCTATTAGGTTACACCTCGCCGCCATAGCAGCCTACTTACAAAATAGACAACACTTGTCGCTATTCAGGGTACCTGCCATCAAAGCATTTATGGAAGGCCTCAAAAGAATAATTCCTCCCAGGGTACCACCTTCACCTGTATGGAATTTAAACATTGTTCTCACAAGACTAATGGGTCCTCCATTTGAACCTCTGCACAAATGCGAGCTACAATTTCTAACATGGAAAGTCGCTTTCCTGGTAGCCATTACTTCCCTTAGAAGAGTCAGTGAGCTACAAGCACTAACTATTCAAGAACCCTTTTTACAACTCCATCACAACAAAGTAGTTCTCAGAACCAATCAAAATTCCTCCCTAAGGTTATTTCTCCCTTTCATCTCAATCAGTCTGTGGAATTGCCAGTATTCTTCTCGCAACCACAAACAGTCGCAGAAAGAGCTCTTCATACTCTGGATGTTAAAAGAGCACTCCTTTATTACATTGAAAGAACAAACACTTTTCGCAAAACAAAACAACTTTTTGTGTCGTTCTCACCACCACATAAAGGCAACCCCATATCAAAATCTGGTATTGCAAGGTGGATTGTAAAATGCATACAAATTTGCTATCACAAAGCAAAACGTACATTATCTATCCCCCCTAAAGCCCACTCTACCCGAAAGATAGGGGCTTCAATGGCATTTTTAGGGAACATTCCCTTAGATGACATCTGCAAAGCAGCTACATGGTCTACACCGCACACATTCACAAAGCACTATTGTGTAGATGTGCAAACAAAACAACAAGCTAGTGTGGGCCAGGCTGTACTCAAAACACTATTTCAAACTACTGCAACAGATACTGGTGGTCGCCGCTAAGGAGGAATACTGCTATACAATCTATGCACAGTGTGTGAATCTGCAGCTCATGCCTCGAACGGAAAATGCTACTTACCAGTATGTATCTGTTCTTGGCATGTAGAGCTGCAGATCCACACACGCCCACCCACCTCCCCGGCTACCTTTATCTGTTCCAGCATATCTTATTTAGATACAGCATTCATGGGCATCTTTTCTGTTTCTCACAAAACTCCATCATTTCCCTGCTGGCGAAAAACAATCTGAAGATGGAGCCGATGCCCATGCGCACTATCATCCAAAGGAGGAGTCACCTATCTCGTGACTTCCAAAGACTTTTCCAAGACAAAAACAAGTGCAAACATCCGGGCCCAACACCAGATGGCGATCTATGCACAGTGTGTGGATCTGCAGCTCTACATGCCAAGAACAGATGCATACTGGTAAGTAGCATTTTCCTTTTAAATAATGATTTGTTGGAGTAGTGACAAGTTTGTTCTGGACTTTAAGCTAGGAACCAAACATCAATATGGAAACGACAGTCTCTGAATAAGGTAATTGCTTAAATTCTGCATTTCTCAAATATTGCCCCTTGTTCTGATTTCTAGATTATTGATAGCAACATGCCACGTGAAGGACTCTTGCACAATGGAATCCCCATCCCAGTTCCACCACTCGATGTGCTGAAGCTGGGAGAGCAGCGGCAAGCAGAAGCAGGAGATAAGCTCTTCTTGGTCCTTTTCTTTGACAATAAAAGAACCTGGTGAGGAATACTCCTTTGTTAACTACTCAAAGAATAGCCCTACTCTCTTACCTGTCCCTGCTAGCCTCATGATGCCATCTTCTATGGTTAACTGTCTTTTTTCTGTTTTTGTAGGCAGTGGCTTCCTCGTGATAAGGTGCAGCCACTCGGTGTGGACGACACAGTAGACAAGCTGAAGATGTTGGAGGGTCGTAAAACCAGCATTCGCAAGTCTGTGCAGGTGGCATACGACAGGGCCCTGATCCATCTGAGCCGTGTGCGAGGAGACCATTCCTTTGTCACTTCCAGCTATCTGTAGAGACTTTTGAAGTCTGGTTTGCTGCTTACAACCCACCCCCTGCAGGCAAAAAGGAATCCTACGTTCATAGAAAAAAGGTCATGGTGTGGTCCTTCATTGAGGGTGGGAATCACCGTGTGGTACTGAAGTTCCAACAGGAGACCATGGAATGTACAAAACACTTTAATGACTAGTGGTGGGAAAGCAGATCTTCCATACATTTCCCCATGAAGAACCACTGCCAACCAAAGGAGGAATAGAAGCATGAAGATGACTTTGGGGTCATTGTTGCATGCGGGAGTTGCATTGCAGTTTTTTACCTCCTGCACTGTACTTCATGCCATTTGCAGTTGTGGGTCTCAACCTCCGGCACTGAAGAATTCTTATGATGATGTTTGTAATTAAATCTTTAGACTTGTGCCAAAATTGCAGAAGTTAGAAATGAAATGAGGCCGTAGCTGGCCTTTTCTATTTACCACACTTCCCCAATTTACTGCTTTTGACTCGTTCCCCTGCATTTTGTCATGCTCAGGTAGCACATGCTTAACGGATGGTTTGGTTACGTTTTGTCACATTCAGCAATGTGGCTTGGGTTTTGTCACTTTTGTCTAGGCGTAAACGTATTTGTCAACATTTTTTATCAACCATGCAAGTCTGTGCAAGGTCTTGACATTTAGAGCCATTCCTACTGCAGTGAAGACCTGCCTATGAGTTAGACCTACCACTAAATAAGTCTCAATAAGACTACCTGGTCCTGGACCTTCGAGCTATGCCTGCTAGAACGTGGGCTTCAGTCTTTGTGCCACATATGCTGCTGTAGGAGCCTGGCTTTTGGGGGCATGTTTGCTGTTGTGTGGGTGGGCTCTTGGCCAAACATTCTACCTGGAGCCTGTACTCTAAGGACATGTGTTGCCATGTTGACCTGGATATGCCTGCTTTGGTCCCCTGAGCATGACTGCTGGCGTGTGGGTCCAGCTCTTGTGGACAGGCTTCTACCTAGGATTTGTTTGCTGATGCTTTTAGATTTGTCCAAGAGTAGGGCAAGGCCATTAGTCCTGGCCCATGGTTTGCTTGCCTGCATATTTATGCTGTTCATATGTGACTTTTGGAACAAATACACCATCCAAGGGAGAGATGGACACAGTTATATGGGCAACATCCACTTCCTTCCACTCAAGCAAGCTAAAGCTATTACCAGATCCACAAATCCAAAACTCATCTCATCTTCATTTTTAACCTTATCTCAGATATGTACACACTCATATTTGATTTCCTTCTTTTTTATAAATCATTAATTTATTTTAATAACCGTTTTTATTGCCCAAGATAGTATAAATTTAGAATGTATTGTATTTAGTCACTGCATAGCTGACTAGAATTCTTAGTTGCCCCACTGACGAAGGGAGTAGCTCCAAATGTCTACTGTTTTTCAGGCATTTACACAGGCATGTCCAACCAGGCATATTTGATGTCATAGACTCTGAGGAAGTTAGGATGAGAGTTGTCACTTATTCAACACTTATGTGTATGAGAAATGTGCTGACAGTAGTGTTTGATGTCTGTTACCAAAGATGTAATTTGGGGAGTTGTGATGCTGGAATTAAGAAATGGTTAGTAGTGGATCGCTGATGCGAGACAGTTGCTTTCTTACATCCTGATTTCAGTCTGAGGCATATTTGAAAACAAAAGGCGTTCGACATTTTTATTATTTTGAGTATTCTACATCAATTTTAGTCTGAAAATGGCTAAGGTGAGAAAGTATTCGTGACAACAAATTGCTTTATTGTGTCCTGGGGACTGAGAAAGGCAGATGTCAGACTTCGTGGTTCAAATTTGGCTCAGATGTCTGCAAGTGTTAGCTAAATGTATGTCAGTATCTATGTGGATGACATTGTGAGTGGATGGAGATGTGTGTGGGTGTGTGTATAGAGATTGCTTTTTCAGATATTTAGGAGTGAGAGATGTTTTGTCTTTAACTCAAGTTGCATACTCTTTCATTCTTCCATACATTCGCCACGCAGTGTAAGAATCTTATTTAAATAATATGTCTGTGGTACAGTAAGATCAAATGGAAATACGTTCTTTTTACAGCCCACATCATCAACCATACAAAAAGCACTTAGTGAACGGAGGCCCAATCCGCAGTTTGGACCTTAACTGAAGAAGTGTATTCTGGCTTCTTCAACTCTCTGGAAACGTTTTTGGATTGGTTATTTGGTCAGCCTAATCCTATTTCATAAGTCACATTTTTTTTACTTTTCATTTTAAAGACATTATAATATGAAATGGAGGGAATGTAATCACTGCCATATGTGCTCTGCTGACGTTTTTACAATCCGCAAAAGTCTTAACGTTGCAGCATGAGCCTGCAACCTGGAAAGAAAATCAATCTGCAAGGAATATCTGTAGGTGCAAGGACTTTGGTACACCTTTCTGATGCAATGGAGGGTCTCAGAAATTGCCCGGGAGGGAGAATGGGACTTGGGGAGGGCACTGTAACCTGTAAATAGGTGTAAAATATTATTTTAATTTATTGCAGCCTGTTGTTCCCATTCTTGCAGTCCTCCGTTATGTGGCAGGGTGCGTGATCTTGTGCCCCATTTAACAGAGAATGACACTTTTTCTAGGTAGTAGCTCAACTGTGGACTTTGTGACATGTGTCTATCACTGTTTTAGACCTTTTTCCAATCCCCATTTAGACTTTGTGTTGGTGGCCATGCACCAGAATTTTAAGTGTTGCTGTCAATCTGTTGTAAAGCACAGAGCATTCTATTTATTGCAGAAAGTGAGTCTTTTTGCTTTCTAGAAATTTATATCAGAGGAGTTCTAAATGTATGCTTGTAAAGAGAAAAATGCAAATTTTACCTAATATAGCCTCACTGTCTGAAACTCTATTTTCTCTTCAATTAAAATAAATGTTCTATTGTTAATCTGTAACTGCATAGGCCTGAAACTTTGCTTTTCCTTTTCTGCACCTGTGTCGCTAAGCCAATGTTACACTCGATAAAATATCAATCTTTTGTAACAGGTGTAATAACTGGCCATGAAACACAACTTAATGCCTCAGTGTTCTGTCATGTCACATCAAAATTAAAGTCACTCTTACTAAGGAATACAATACGCTATTTTCTGGGTCAAAAAACAAAGCTGAGCGGAAAGAATTCATAGAGAAACGGAATGACTATACTTCATAGATGATCGAATTCAAGCTAGGGAGAGCCACAGATCGACTTAGTAAAGGGTAATATGACCCACACAATAAGTGTGTCAAAGACAAAGTAAAATGGTAAGGGTGTAACACAGGGCTTCGACTCTACTTCAAAATATAATTCAGTTTGGATAAATAGTCTGCTACTCAACTTTACCTTAAGATGGCTTCCCTGTTCAGTTGTACTGTCAGTAATTGAACTGGCCAGCACAGGGGCATATCTGCTCATGCAGATATGCCCTCACATTTAATATAATGCATCCTGCCTTAGGACTTTAAGGCCTGCTGTACGGGTGACTTACAAACATTACATGCAGTGTTAGGGGAGATGACACACAATTGTGTCCCATGTCGTGTATTCACTTTTTGGAGCACCTTGACACACTGCCTGCAGTGGCAGTCTGTGTGAGTTTGGTGTTGGGTCTCTTAGAGTGGCACAAGATATGCTGCAGCTCTTAGGTACCCTTTTTGGTACCTATGCCCTAGGTATCCGAGGTACCACTTACTAGGGACTTGAAGGGGTGCTAAAGGCCTGGTCACTTGGGGATCAAGTAACCAGTTGTCTTGTTTTGGGGAATAAACACTGGCTCTGGGGATCTGGTTACCAGGAACCCAGTGCACTTCAGTCAAAGTTGCATCAAATACCAGGCAAAACGCGGGGGGACTAGTGCAGCAAAAACCCAGTTTCCTACAGTAACTTATACATGTTCGTCGACTTTGCGTGCAAAAGGGCCACCACTTAACTTCAAAGGAATGTTGAGATAAAATAAATCAACTTCCAAACACAATCGAGTTCAAGGATTGTATCAAGAAACTGATTTTTCACTCACATAAAAACCTCACCCACAAAAAGTGAGAGTTAGCTCACGTACAGGGTGCAGGAAGCTGGCTCTGTATATACTATACCAGAGTAAGGTATAGTGTGCACAGAATCCAGTGGATACCTAGCGGCTTTACAGAGGTTAAAGTAGATAATACTAATGCTCTCTTTCGTGGTAGTGTGGGCGAGCAGTTAGTCTTATCAGAGGGCAGTGCTAAGTATTTGTTGTACACACACAGGCAAGAAATTATTAAACACACTCAATGACTAAATCCGAGACCAATGGTATGTAAAAACATTACTTTTAGTGTATTTATTTTATAGAACCAAAGTTACTTTGTTGCAGTAAAATACGTTTTGCAATATCACTGTTTTTCAATGTCAAAGGTGGAAACTGCTTTTTTCAATCAGTATAATGTTATTTATCCTATGGGAGGAAACACAATCCGCAACATATAGGTAAGTAAACGTTTTACGATATTGAGCTTTTGGATAAAGAATCAGTACCAGGCGAGGTTCAGGTAAGTGACCTCACTGCACCACCAGCGGCACAGGGGCGGCTGGGTGCAGAGGTCAAATTCGGAGTCTGGGTGCCAATGTTATCCAATGGAGAAAGGGGACAATCGAAGTGGTACTACTTACAGATAAGTAGAACGGTTTGGTAACCCAGTCTTCGGGGGTCAAGGTAAGCTCAGGGGGGCCACAAGGCCGCCGCAAACGTACACTCTCAGCGGCACAGGCACGGCCGGGTGCAGAGTGCCAACACAGCGTTGGGCGCCCAATGCAAACAAATGGAGGATCTTGAAGTCGGAAAAAGGCTGCAGGCTCAGGCCAGGAGGCTGGACGAAAGAAACCTACAGCTGTACAGGTAAGTTGGGGTGTGCTAGAGCATCGGGACACTGTTGGTAGATCTCCCCAAGGCGGTTGGGTGGGGGAGGGGTCGTCGTGCAGAGGCTGCAGGCATCAATGTGGAGTCCGGCAAAGGTCGATCCACAAGGGACTTTTGCTCAGGATCGCTAGGGAACCTTTTCTGAACCGGTGGGCCACTTGGACTCAGGCCGTAGTCCGGTGCAGAGGTGGTCGGTTTTGCAGTTCCACTGGCAGAGCACTTTGTTTTTAAAGTTGTTTTTCTTCTGGACAGGTCTACTGTCAACGGGAGATTAGTAGTCTTTTTAGAAAGCAGGCAGTCCTCCCAGGGTTCTGAAGGTCGCTGGACTGCGTGACGAGTCGCTCTTCTTTAGCAAGGTCTTTGAGGGCTGCAGACAGGCTGGTAGGGTTGGGGCCAGGTCAGTTGACGTCTTCAGTCTTCGCTGCTGCATGGCTCTTCTTTGTCCTTCTTCGTAGGTCATCAGTAATCTGAGGATTAAGGTTCAGTGGTGCCCCTGAATAATCAATTTAGGGAGTAGTCAATGGGCTACTTCCATTTAGGTTGCCTAATCCCTTTGTATGTCCACACCCTCTGGGGAGGGGGCATACCCCTAACCCTATTGGCTAGAATCCTCTAAAACGATGTGGAGGATTTTGAAAGGAGGGGGTCACTCAGCTCAGTGCACCTTAGGGGTGGCCCTGGCTGAGAGGGGACACACCTCTCCTGCTTACTAATTTTCCCGCCGACCTTGCTGCCAAACGTGGGGCTGGCATCGCCACTAGCTGGAGAGGCCCTGGTCAGCATGACAAAGGACGGGAAGCCTTTGAGGCTCACTGCCTTTCAATGCTGTTCCTGTTTGGGTGTAGGTTTGAGGCACCTCCACCCAGAGCAGGATTTGTTTCTGGCCCATGAGAGCAAAAGGCTCCCACCTTAAGGAGTCACAAACATATCTAGAAGTGGCAGGCTGGTGCTGACCAGTCAGGCACACACTAGTGGGTTGGTAGGTTTTCAGGGGGCACCTCTGAGTGCATTTATTAATGAATCCAGCACTGGCATCAGTGTGGGCTCATTAATCTGAGATGTTAGGTACCAAACATCTTGGAATTCGGTGAAGCCATCATGGAGCTGTGGAACTCGTAGTGACAAGCTCCCAGCCCATGTACTTAGTATGGCTTCACTGTGCACTTATAATATCTAAGAATGGACTTAGACACTATAGGGGCATATCTGCTCATGCAGTTATGCCCTCACATGAGGTATAGTGCACCCTCCCTTAGAGCTTTAAGGCCTGCTGTAGGGGTGACTTACCTATGCCTCTTGCAGTGCTGGTAGGCCCGGCACACAGGGATGTGTGCCAGGTCGAAAACAGGGATGTGTGCCAGGTCGACTCTTCACTTTTCTCTGTACCAAAACACGAAGGCTGCAATGGCAGTGTGCATGTGTTTGGTGAGGGGGTCTCTTAGGGTGGCACAATACATGCTGCAGCCCTTAGAGACACTCTCTGGTCACAATGCCTTTGATACTAGTGGTACCTTTTACAAGAGACTTGTATGTGGGCCAGAGGTGTGCCAATTGTGGAAACAAAGGTACAGTTTTGGGAAAGAACACAGGCACTGGGAACCTGGTTAGCAGGAACCCAGTGCACATTCAGTCAAAGAAGCATCAGAGTCAGGCAAAATGTGGGGGGTAACCATGCCAAAGAGGTCATATCTGAGAGGCTGCAGGAGATGTACAATCTACAGTACGTGGAAGCAAACGAAGCAGTCTAAAGGATGACAAGGGCAGACAAGCAAGCGTACTTGAATAACCTTGCCAGCCAAGCAGAGGAGGCAGCCAGTGAAAAACGGGGTAAGGTCTTCAAGATCACGAAGGCAGTCAGTGGTAAACCTTGTGCAACATACAACATCCCTATCATGGAAAAGCAAGGCAGACTACTCACAACAGAGAAAGAGCAGTAAGCACCCTAGGCTGAGCACTTCAAAGAAGTCTTGAACAGATTGGTACCAACAAGTGAAGTGAATAGCCAAGATGCAGAGACGGAATTGGATGTCAACACTGCTCCATCACAGAAAGAAGAAATAATCACTGCCATCCGATCTGTGAAGAACAGAAAAGTTCCTGGCCAAGACAATCTGAATGCAGAAATGTTCAAGGCAGACCCTGAAGAACAAGTAACTTACCTTCGGTAATGATGTATCTGGTAGAGACATATATTAGTTGTAGATTCCTTACCTTAGAATTTACCCTAGGCGTCAGTCTGGATCTGGAGAATTTTCAACAGCAGTACCCTTGCCCATCGGTAGGTGGCGTCGGTCGGCTCCGCGTCCGTCGTCGGCCTCGTGGGCGCTGGGATGACATTGCAGGATCTATATAGACGAGTCCATGCGCGCTGACGTCAGTTCTTAACACGACTTTCCGCGCCAGAAGCGCAGAGCCATGAGAGACACTGACCACTGTTGCGTCAAAATTAGCGCCCTTTAGGGGAGTCCCTATCCCTAGAAATCAGTTTGCGGGGAGGATGGGTGGGGCGGTAAGGAATCTACAACTAATATGTCTCTACCAGATACATCGTTACTGAAGGGAAGTAACTTGTTCATCTGATAGACTATTAGTTGTAGATTCCCTACCTTAGAATAGATACCCCAGCAATACCAACCCCGGAAGAGGGTCTGCAAACCAAGATTATACCAGGAAGTCCTGGAGGACCGAACGGGCAAAGTTCCCGTCCCTCCAGACTTGGCTGTCCAGGCAGTACTGTCTGGTAAACATGTGCAGGGATGCCCACGTCGCTGCCTGACAGATATCAAGAACTGGGACTCTGCATGCTAACGCAATTGTTGCAGCTGTTTGTCTAGTAAAGTGAGCACGCAATCCCACAGGAGGTTCCTTTTTCGCCAATGCATAGTATATTTTAATACAAAGGACAACCCATCCAGAGATGGTCCGTTTTTGCACAGCCCGACCTTTTTTTTGGTGCCCACATAGCCAATGAAGAGTTGATCATCCACCCGGAAGTCTTTGGTACGATCAAGATAAAAAGACAACGCATGTTTGGGGCCCAGACGGTGGAGTCTCTCCTCTTCTTTGTAGGGATGCGGGGGTGGGTAAAAGGGGGGGCAGAGTGATGGATTGTCCCACATGAAAGGGCGTGACCACTTTAGGGAGGAACAAAGTCTTCGTTCGAAGCACCATTTTAGCCGCATGGACAGACAGATAAGGGGCTTGGAAGACACAGCCTGAAGCTCACTAACTGCGAGCAGAGGTGATGGCAATAAGGAAAGCAGTTTTAAGACTGAGAAGTCTGAGAGGGCAATTATGAAGAGGCTCAAAGAAGGTCAAAACTAGACTTAAATCCTATTGGGAGATGGAGGAAACAAGTGAGGAAGGCCCTTAAAGAACCGATTTACAATGGGAGACTTGAATAAGGAAGGCTCATCTGGAAGTCTCAGAAAGGCAGAGTTAGCTGCAAGATAACCTTTAAGGGTGCCCATGGCAGAGCCCTGCTGAGCCAAAGAAAGTATGTACAAGAGAAACTCTGAAAAAGGGGTGGGAAGGGGATCAACAGCCTTTGCTGTGCACCATGCCACAAACTTGTTCCATCTACAGGCGTATACCGATTTAGTGGAGGGACACCTGGCTGCCAAGATGACATCACAGACTTCGGGTGAGGGTCGACAGCTGTCATTTGCCGATACTCAGTCTCCACACAATGAGGTGGAGGCTGGACAGGTTCCAGTGAAGAACCGTCCCCTGCTGCTGCAACAGAAGATCTTCCTGAAGGGGCATTCGGATCGGAGGATCGTTGGCCATGCTCAGAAGGTCAGAATACCAGACTATTCATGCCCAGTCTGGAGCCACAAGAATGACTTGAGTCCGGTTGTGCTTGATCATCTTGAGCACTCTGGGCAGAAATGGTATAGGCGGAAAGGCATAGAGGAGGCTGAGTTTGTCCACTCTGGCGATCAGAGAACCCGCCAGAGTTACGCCCTGATGTTCCAGAGGCAGAGAGCCTCCTGACAAAGGGTCCACGACCCCACCCCGCCCTGTTTGTTGCAGTACCACATGGCAGTGGTGTTGTCCGTGAACACCTGCACCACTTTCCCTTTGAGACAGGGAAGGAATGATCCCCCAGAGCTCCAGAAGGTTGATATGGAGACTGGACTCCGCCGGAGACCAGACGACTCTGATCTCTGCCTCTCCCAGGTGGCTGCCCCATCCCACCAGTGACTCCTCTGTCACCGCCGTTAGATCTGGTTGGGGAAGGGAGAGGGATCTGCCTCTGACCCAATCTTGGTTTGTTAGCCATCACTGCAGTTGTGCAGTTCCTTCCGCAATATGGACGCAGTCAGAAAGATTCCCCTGTTGCTTCGCCCACTGGAACTTCAGGTCCCACTGCAGAGCCTGCATATGATCCACTAGCAGGATGCAGGAGGCCATGAGGCCCAGCAGCCTCAGAATCATTCTCACCGAAATTGGGTATAGAGGCTTAAAGATCGGTATCATAGCCCGAATATCCTGCACTCGCTGCTCAGGAGGATAGGCCTGAAACTGCACTGGGTCCAGAACCGCACCGATGAAAGGGTATCTGAGAGGGAGTCAGGTGTGACTTTGGCACGTTGATAGTGAACCCCAGCGAGTGCAGGAGGTCTGCCGTTGTCTGGAGATGGGAGACGACAGTCTAGGGCGAGCTCGCCTTCAACAGCCAATCATCAAGATAGGGGAAGACTGGTACCCATGATCTGTGCGAATGAGCTGTGACCACCGCCATCACCTTTGTGAATACCCAAGGGGCACTGGTAAGGCCAAAGGGGAGCTCTGTAAACTGAAAGTGCTCGTGGCTCACCGTGAACCGTAAGTAACATCTGTGGGCAGGCAGGACGGGGATATGGAAGTAAGCGTCCTGCAAGTCCAACGCTACCATCAAGTCCCCTGGGTCGAGGGCAGAAAGGACCTCGGCCAAAGAGAGGATCTTGAATTTCTCCTTCCGGAGGAAGAAGTTGAGGGTCTGGAGGTTAAGATAGGACGCAGGCCTTTGTTTTTCTTTAGCACCAGAAAGTAGCAGGAATAACAACCACGTCCTACTTCTGGCACAGGGACCCTCTCTATGACCCCCTTGTCCAAGAGAGACGCAACTTCCTCGCTGAGAGGCACCAAATGATCCTCCGACATTCGGTCGAAGGAGGGTGGCATGGCGGGAGGGGTAGTCTCGAAGGGGAGGGAATAGCCCCTTCAGACGACCTGCAGAACCCACCTGTCCAACGTGAAGGATTGCCAGTGGAGGCGGTGATGGCGAATCCTGCCTCAGACTGGCCGTTGATGGGCCTGAAACTTCAGACTAGGAAAGTTTGGAGGGGGGGGGGGTGGACTGGCCACCCGTTGGCTCCTTGACCCACGAGAACGCTGGGTCCCACGGGCACGCAGAGGCTAGACAGCTTGCATGACTCTGTGGCTGGGCTGGACAGGACGTGGCTGAGCTCCCCTTCTGTAGCCACGAAAGGCAGACTGAGGTGAATGGGAGGTAGCCGTGAGGCTCGAGGATCTGGCCGTAGCTCGAGAATCCTTGATTCGCTCAAGCGATGAGGCTGTCTTGTTGCCAGAAAGGTGAGTGCCATCAAAGGGCATGTCCATCAAAGTAGATTGGACATCCCCCGAGAAGCCAGAAGTCCTCAACCAGTCGTAGCGTCTGAGTGCTATTGACGAGGCAACCGTTCTGCCCAGTGAGTCAGTGGTGTCCAGTCCACAACTTAGCTGCGTCTCTCCCATTTGTTACTGCCTGGGAGAGAACGGCCCAGGCCTCCTCCAGGAGCTGAGGCACCACCTCCACAACCGTATCCCAGATGGTATGGGAGTATCGGCCCAAGAGGCATGTGGTATTCACCGACCGCAATGCCAAGCTGGAGGAAGAAAACATCCTCTTCCCAAGGTGGTCCAGCTTCTTGGATTCCCTATCTGGGGTGCAGAAGGGAATGCACCCTTTGAAGATGAGGCTTGGACAACCAAACTCTCAGGGGGGGGATGTTGTGTGAGGAACGCTGGGTCCCCCAGAGCAGGCGGTGACCGCAGGCAATTTTCCTATCCACAGAAGCACCTGTGCTGGGCTTGGACCAAGTGCCCAGAAGGACATCGGTGAGGGCTTCATTGAAGGGCAAAAGGGGTTCTGAATTTGTAGCCGCAGGCTGAAGCACCTCTGTCAGGAGGTTAGTCCTGACTGCCACCGAAGGGAGCTTGAGGACAAGGACCTCGGCCTCCCTTCTCACCACCACGGCATAAGAAGGTCCCTCCTCCGTAGCCACGGTAGGGGGAGAAAGCAAGCCAGTATCAGGAGAGGTGTCCAAACCACTGGCCTCACCCAGGTCCGTCTGCCAGTCCATATATTCTTCAAGCTGGTCAATTAAAAGATCCAGCTGCCCCTCCCAGTCCTCTTCCCCACCTCCTGGCACAAAATCCACACCAGGTATGAACACAGGGACAAAAGTCCTTCCGGCGTCAGAATCTACGTGGAGCGATGTCGGTCCAGCCCCGTTTCCACGTCGGGGACGAGGATAGGGTCTACTCCGACCGAGGGCACTGTTGATGTCGGGGAAGGTCGAGTAAGGTCGACTGGCATCGGTCCGGATCCGAGAATGGCTCCACGGGGGCCCTACAGAGTCAGGGCCGAAGCCGCCCGTGTGGAAGGCCTAGGGCCCCCAACTGACTCTGAGGGGCTTGAAGGCGCACCAACAGAGCTGGGCTATCCAAAAATGAGGTAGAGGGCCTCATAGAACTTTTAAATTTGGGCAGGAGATGCCCTGGCTCCCGGAAAAGCGGGGAGGCGCTGATTTGTCTCAGAAGGAGGCTTCAGGGACGGAGCTTTCGAGCAGCGACGCTCAGAGTCCCACGTCTCGTCAGCCGACTGATGGGGTGAAGTTGAAGAAAGCCTGTGCTTCTTCAACTTCTTGTGCTTACCTGACGTCCCCGACGACTTGGAATGCGAACAGGAGTGCGGGCTCTGCGACCTTTTTCAGGACCTTCCTCTCGAACGAAAATGGGAGCGACGCGGAGCCGAGCGCCGGACAACTTTCAGGACCGCTCCTGCAAAGCCTTCGGATTCATGGCCCGGCACTTGGAGCACGACTTCGGGTCATAGTCGAGCTCCAGGCACCAGAGGCACACGAGGTGTGGATCCGTCACGGACATCATCCAGTGGCAGGAGCCTCAGGGCTTGAAGCCGGTCCTACGCTGGGACATCCTCGACGCACCAGGAGTCCAAGGCTCGAAAAAGAAGCTGACAAAAAGTCAAAATAGGCTAGCCAAACAATGGCTAAGGGGTAGCTCTCTCTGGATATGTGCTTAGGCTGGCGCGGAAAAAGAACTGACAGCGCGCGTGGGTAGCGTCTATATAGGTCCCGCGACGGCATCCCGGCGCCCACAATGAACGCAGAGCTGACCGATGCCACCTATCGACGTGATGGGGTACTGCTGTTGAAAATTCTCCGGATCCAGACTGACGCCTGGGGGAGATTCTAAGGTAAGGAATCTACAACTAATAGTCTCTATCAGATACATCAGCCAGGATCCTCCAACCACTGTTTAAGTTTATTTGGGTGATTAGTTAATTAAAACCTTTGCACTAAAAATAATAAAACAAAATACATTTGGTAAAAACATTAAAGTGCTAGAAAAAGCTGATGCAAAATAGGGGTGACTCAAGTGTCCATTACGCTGAGCATAAAAACAATAAAATACAGAGAGGCTAATTATTACAAATTTAGTTCTAAAATTTCACCACATGAAGCTCCACGCCTGATTAATATTTTGGCCGGCTGATAGACCATGGGACAGCTGCCCCCTCAAACATTCGGAGGCGGTTAATCCACTTAAAGTGCATAATGTGTCAGTGCTTGACTGTGCTAGAATTTGCAATAAAGTGGCAATTCAAGCAAAGTCTTGTGCGAAGGGAGACAGGATAGACCATGGAACCTTTCGGAAGCAGTTAATCCACTTAAAGTACGTAATATGCCAGTGCTTGACTGTACTAAAGTTTGCAGTAAAGTGGCAGTGCAAGCAAAGTCTTGTGCAAAGGGGGTCAAGATACCGGATTCAGCCTTGGTGCATTACCGTCTGTTAGATGGTTCATTTTCAGTTTGAGTCTTGTCAGGTATTTCACCAGTCTGCAGTTTAGTCGATTGTCTGAGGTTATTGAAACAGGCTATGACAGCCTGCCTACATCAATGAAAACCCCTAGCGTTAAATTCTGCATTTAAGATGGCTTTCCTGACCTCCAAAGTTGATTTACATATGCAGATTTGTTGTACCATGGTTTCCTGGGATTGTCAGCAAAGTCAGAAGGCCTGTGATGGTAAACAGTCCTGACGATATTTCAGAAAAGATCTTTTGGTCTGGGCTTTGATACCTGCTCTCAAGTATGGTTGAGGTGCTAGGTATCCATAGTATGCTTTTGTGAGCCAGGCGTGTCATTGCGTGGAAAAAAGCTTTCTGTCAGCTAGTGAAGAGGTGCTCTTAATTCTTCTGTTTACAGTAGCCTTGACTAGGGAGTAGCTGATTATTGTGTCCCATTCTTGGTTTAAGACAACGGATGTTAAGGAAGAGAGAAGATAACTCCTAGCAGGGGAGTAGTCTCTGCTGCTTTCTTCCCAAAGATGATAATTCAGCGTTCAATAGTCAGCATTCTTTAGTTTGCAACAGACTTTGATGAATGCTCCATGCCTCCCCAGAATTTGTTTAGTGAGACCAAATTCTAATCGTAGTTGGGCTGGAGACAAGTGGCGTGGTAGTAAAAAAAACAACTTAAAGAGCCTGATGATGAGTTTGTCAAAGTGCCAAGTGTGTCTGCCTTTCAATGCTTCGCTGCCATAAGCTATAGTTGGTACCAATTTGGTCTGTATTCCCTTCAATAGAGGTGTGTATGTCGATGTTGCAATTGTAGTCTTTAAGCGTTGGAAGGCTGCAGTGAGGGAATTAGCTTTCGGCCACCTAAGCTCCATGTGTTGCTTAAAAGAGCCTTGTCTATCAAATAGCATACCCAGGTAGTTGTATTGTGATACAACCTCAATTGCCCCTTCACGCAGATTCCACTAATGAAAGCACAGGGAAGGTTTACCTATAATCATGATTTTTGTCTTCTTCAAATTGATTTTCATTGAGCACGTACTGGAGTATGAAGCAGTGGTGTTCAAAAGTCTTTGAAGGCAGACTTTTGTTTGGTTGAGCAAGATTAGTTCGTCCGGGTACATTAAACTTGGCAGCAGGATGTTTCCCAGTTTTGGAGCATGTGAGTTTACCTAATCAAGGCTGGATGGGAGATCTGCCAGAAAAACATTAGAGAGTGTGGGGGCTAACACATACCCTTTTCTTAAGCCTTGGTCATGTTTGAATTTTTCTGGACAGATGAGCACCATCTCCTAACTTTATTCTAACCCAGGTATGAGGTATATTCCAGCTGGTGAGTTTATTCCAAAGCTTGCCCCTGTCTACTCGATCAAACGATGCTTTGTAATCAATGAAACCGAAGTAAAGGGGCTGATGGTTTTTCCTGTGTAGATTGACCAATAGTGATGGAGCCAGTAAGTTTGATATAGTTCCCATGCCTTTTGCAAACCCTGTTTGATTTTAACACCTTCAGCAGCCTAGGATGATAGCTCCTGAAGGAGACAGCCTGCAAAGTATTTTGACTCAACGTCTATAAATCGGTAATTTAATTTAAGTTGGTAATTTGCAGGGTCGGAGTCATTGCCACCTTTATAAATCGGAGAAATAATTGAGCCTATCTATGAAGAGGGGATGAGGTTAAGAGTGGTAATGCTATCAAAGATTGGGTCCAAGTTCTTTGCCCAGAAAGATTTGTCCTCTTAGAAATGGCAGATGGAAGGCCATTTGGGGCAGGCGGTCCGTCGCAGCTGCTTCTCGAGATTTGACGTTCAATTGTTGCTGCCTAAATTTCAGAGGACTGAAAGCCTGTATTACGCTGGGGATCTCTTGAAACTCTTGTGAAACCATTGACTGATTAGCTGTAGTCTTTCTCAGATGCAGTGTGCTCTCAGATTGGCTGAAGTGCTTTGGGAGGTACTCGAACCAGTGCTTTTCTTGGATGTTAACTGGTGTTTTAGTTTTTGAGACCTCGTTTAAGTTGTTCACTGTTTTCCAAAATTTCTCGTGTTTGTTGGTTTTTGTTGTAAGATATTGAATTTGTGCTGAAATTGACCAATACGCAACCTGAGAGGTTAAAAACTCATCGTCTTGCTAGAACCTAAGCAGATTCATATTGAAGTCCCCTGAGAGTATTATTTCACTTGGCAGGGGTCCATCTTGGGGGTCACAGACTTCCTTTTTTAAGTTGTTGATGGCTATTTGTTTTTATTCTCGCTTTTAGAGGTATTCATAAGGGGAAGATTGAGCGTTCTTGAACCCTGTTTAAGAGTGGTTTGAACAATATGCAGGCCGCTCTATGCTGTTGGTTTCATTATATGACCGCCTTTCAGGGCAGCCTGGATGTAAATTACCAATCCCTGCAATGTCAACCATAAGTAGCTTCTTTTTTTGCAGGTGTCGAGAAGCTGCTGTAGCCTGGGATCGTGGGCACCGTATCTGCCCAGGTTTCTTGTAGTAGGATGATCTGAAATTCTAAAGTTTTGCTATCAGCGAGTTTAACAGACCATTGATGTTCCTTGAGCAAATCTTGAGTTTCCCTATCCTTGTCGAAGCTACAGCCATAGGTCCGGTTCGTACTTCTGCTTTGGGATTGTTCAGGGCTCTAGAAATCCATCTCCAATCATGATCCTTTAATGGTGACCATTGGTTGTCAGGTCAAGTGGTGGATTGTGTATGCTGAGGAACTTTAGAGACATGTTCAGGGCTTTTCTTAAAACTAAGCGTGTGTGTATTCTTTGAGGTGTAATGATATTTTTATTCCTAGTGCCCATTACTTAGAAGTGCGGGTAGGCTGATACCCTATAAGGGACAACCGTATCCCCTAACTTTGGAACGTCTTTGCTGCTGTCAGTATCTTTTTTTGCTGCAAAGGTGGACGTCTACAAGACTTTGGTTGTTTCATTAGAACATCCTGAGGTGGGAGTCATGAACTCCACAAAGGCAATTTCATTGGAACTCAGACTACTTGTTTCTGGAATTTGGCTCAGTAGGCGGAGGATATTTCTGTGAATCAGCAAGTCAAAGTGACCTCCCAGTTGGTACTCTGGACACAGTAGGGTTAACTGATTGCTGTTTGTATCTAAAGACAAAGTCTGAGAGAAAATGGTGCTGTTCCGGCATTCTTGGGCCAATTGATGCTGCAGTCCAGGAGCCGGAGAGTGATGGACCAGCTACTCGTGGGGCCTTACTATGATGGCTATCAAATTTTTGTTTGGTGCTTTCTTGATGCACTGCTATAAGTTGAAGGGGGCTTTTGATGCAGTTTGGAAAAAAGCAACTGTGTGGCTTCTTCAATAACTCTTCTTACTTTTACATTTTGCAGCTTACAGAGTGACAGATCGGGTGCATTCGTTTTGGTCCCCACGCAGGCTCTTGCTTCTGTGGAATTTGGTTGGTTGAGGGAAGATCCCCCTGTCTGTAGCTACTTGTGCTTCCGGCTGGTTACCTGTACAGGAAGATCTGCCTTTTTCAGCTTCATCTGCCATAGGCTCCATAGTGCGGCTGTTTCCTGTTAAAGTTGAATTTTGGTTAACTGTACCAAATTCGGTGTCATTTACATGTTGGATTGTGCTAGTCTCTGTAATGCTATTTCTGCGTAGATTTGGGTTAGAAGTTTTTAAACCACTGTTTACATTGATTTGTGAACAGATGATTGGAACCAATGCAAAAGAAGGGAGCATTAACCAATTGTAACAACTGACATGGAATCACACTTCTGTCAATCCAGAGTAAACTAGCAAAAATCATCATACAGCACATTTCTGATGCTATGAACAAGCAGTTAAGAAAAAAAGAACAGGATGGATTCCAAAAACGGCAGAGGGTGTGTTGATCAGATTCTTACTCTACACAACATCATAGAGCAGTGTACGGAGTGGCAGAGACAACTATACATCAACTTCATTGATTTTGAGAAAGCTTTTGACTGTATCCACAGTGACAGCCTCTAGCATATGCCATACCACAGCAGTTAGTTCTCCTGATAAAGAGCTTTTATGATACTTTAACCTGCAAGATGGGAGATAGTAAGTATAGCTTCTAGGTCAAGACCAGTGTGAGACTGTGATGCGTGATGTCAGCGCTGCTCTTCAACCTAGAAATCAACTGGGTGGTGCGACGCACAACTGAAGACCAATCCAGAGGCATCAGATGGACCTTATTCTCTACAATAGAGGACCTTGACTATGCGGGGGGCCTAGCCTTGCTCTCTTTCCCGTACCAGCATATGCAGGAAAAGATGTCTCACCTCAACATCTTTGCACAGTAAGTGGGCCTGAAGATCAACACAAAGAAATCAGAAGTCCTGCCACTCAATATCCCAAATTCTTCACCAATCAAGGTGGATAAAGAGTTCACCTATCTAGGCAGTAGTATCAGACATGGTTGAGGGGCAGGTAGTGACATTAAGAGCAGACTGAACAAGGCCAGAAATACCTTCAGGATACTGAACAATGTGTGGAGGTCATCTCAGTACAGCACCAACACCAAGCTGAGGCTTTACCAGAGCTGCATTCTGTCCACATTCTTGTATAGGTCAGAGTGATGGCAGATGATGAAAAGGGACATCACCAAACTGTACCTTTAACACACCATAACCTGAGAACAATTTTGCACATTTTCTGGCTGCGAACCATCTCCAGCTGCTCACCAGACGCAAGCAAGAGAGCATGGACACCATCATAATGAGAAAAGATGGATAGGACACACTATCAGAAGAGAACAGCTCTCCATCACAAGAACAGCTCTCCACTGGAACCCCGAAGGCAAACGTAAGAGAGGCAGGCCAAAGAACACCTGAGCAGAATAGTGGAAACAGAAATGAAGACCCTAAACCACAGTTAGGGCACAATACAGAAACTAGCCCAAGACAGACAGAAGTGGAGTTCCTTCCCTACAGGCCATTTGGCATAACGAGCAGTAAGAAGTATGGAACTCCTAGACAGGGAGAGGGAATGTACCAACTAACACTCATGCAGGATACGATGGCTGAAGCAGTTCCCAGGAAGAGTGAATAATCACAGTAAGATATTGAGCCCAGTCAATCCCTAGATGTATTAATCAGTTTAAACCACACATTGTGCTCAGTTATCTAACAGAATGTTTAATCTCAGCCTCAAGATGGGTCAAGTAAAGGCAGGGACAAGTGTTTTCCACTTTACTAAATATGAGGATACACATAATCTAGAGATGTTACCTTTACACTGGGCATAGAAATAAAATATTAAAATAATCTTGTTCTAAACAACCCGCCAAAGTATGTGATTCAACCTTCTAGGGCCCTCACATTAGGGTCCTGAGTGGTTTTTCAAACAGCACTGTCTTAAGTACAGGCTTGGAGGTACTGACAGTGCCACTACAATGTGCATGCACACACAAGAGTTAACAAATCTCCCAACACCTCCTAAGCAGGCTGAAATAATGCCTACTCTATAAAGTGAACTAAAAGAATAGATTCACTTTTGAAATGATACAAAAAATGTAGGGCCTCATTTACAAGAAAGTGCCGCAGCCCTGCACCACGCTGCAGCACTTTCAAAGCACAGGGATGCGTCAAATCTACAAGAATATGACGGATCCCTTTGCTCTCCCCTGCGCTGACGCGCAATTAGCTGCCATGCGCAGACGCAGGCACCATAGTGCCAGGATGCCTGCGTCACGGTGATTATTGTTTATGTGCAGGAAGGTGTCCCTTCCTGCACATAAAAAAATCTGAAATGGTGTTTTTCAAATTCTATGTTTGCTGCATTAGCACACAGAGAACTTGTAAAATATTTTTTTGAATGATTGTTTATGTGCAGGAAGGCACACCTTCCTGCACATAAACAATCATAAGAGGTGATTTCCTCGTTCTATGTGTGCTGCAGAATGCAGCACGCATAAAAAGAGGGGAAAAAAGAGAGTAGATTTCTCCTTGTTGCGCCTCCCTACGCCTCCCCTGGGGAGGCGTAGCATTCAGACGCATTTCCAGGTTTACGATTTCTCGTAAATCTGGAAATGTGTCGGGTTCCATGGGTGTTGCGTGGGAACAGCAACAGCCATGGAACTCCCCTTTCACGCAAAGTGCTGTGTGTAAAGGGGCCGTATTTATAAGGACAGGAAAAGCCACGCAGGGTGGCTTTTTGTGTCCTTGTAAATATGGGGCAGGAAAATGCGCCACCAGTGCATCACAAATAGTGACGCACAGGCGGCGCAAGGGGCTTGTAAATAAGTCTGTTAAAGTTTTAAATAAATAGAACATCAATAGTAAGAGGTACTCATCACAGCTTTGGCATTTGAATCAAAAAGCTTGTGTCTATTCTTTCATGTCAGTGAAATGCACATTTTTATGGTTGGTGTCATACATTTAAACAAGGAGGGCAATATAGCACACAACAATTTTTATTTTACATATATTGACAGCATTTATATATGTGAGAAATCTGGGTTTGGAGGTTCCAAGGCAATCAGAAGTTAATTCACCTAAATTGTGTCGCCTGTATCTTTCAGGTCTGGTGTCCTGGTGCCCGTAATGCGGGTCCTCAAGCTTGGAACCAAGTACCCCCTATTAGTAATAACTCTAGCATGTCAGAGCAGCCCATGGTTGATTCCGGGAGGTCCTGTGAGCTAGAAACTCAGAAATCAACAAATAACACTTAATAAACCAATGTCCGAAAGGAAAAGTATTTTAATACAGACAACTAAATACAGACTAAATTACAAATATGTACAAAATGGCAGATGGAAAAACGAATTCAAATACACCCTAAAGGCCTCGCAAACTACATGGGCTATACGCTAATAGATGGTCATAGTTGTCAACGAATCCCCTAAATCCAGAGTAGACCACGTAACTCAAAGGCACCTTTGAGGGCCTGCGAGGCAGAACATCCCAACTCCTATAATCGCAATATGTCTAGAATCTAGATGCATATTGCGACTCACACGTGGATGACCTTTATAAAATACCTGCTGGCTTGGTCATAGGGTGTTCCCAAATACATCAGCAAGGAAAAAACAGACTTTTTAATATGCATTATTAAGTCAGTGCTGCTGTGACCGACATTTTCAGTGGTACCAGCTTCAGCAGGAAGCAGCCAGTGCAACAATGGACGGCTACTTTGGTGAATTGGCAAAGACCTGACATATCATCACCTACACTTTGTCTCTATTTGAGCAGAAGGCTTTTTCACACTATTTCTCCAAGGGCGTTCCAAACGCATGGAGGCGATTCAAAGACCAGGTTTCCAGAGTAGTTTCCTCTGTGTCCATATGTTGTGGCAGAGCTCTCCATACCATCTGCACAGGAAGTAACATCACTGACTTCCCATCATCCATCTGCACAGGAAGTGACATCACTACACTTACCATCTGCACCGGAAGTGACGTCACTGGATTTACCATCATCCATCTGCACAGGAAATGATATACTACTTATGTCATTTTATCGTACTTCTTTTATGTATAATCATGTTGGACCTTTCTATTACATGGCACTTGCATGAATTTATTTTATAAAATCGAATAATGTAAATATCGATTGACATTACTGGATTTTGCATCATCCATATGCACATGAAGTGACATCACTGATTTCCTGCCCAAATTTTCTTTTTAAGGAGAAGCTAAGCAGGAGGACTCATTTTCATTATCCATCTGCACAAGAAGTGAGATCACTGGATTTCCCATCATCCGTCTGCACAGGAAGTGACCAGTACATTTACTGTCAACTATCTGCACGAAGTGACTCCCCTGCAGAAATAAACTCAGGGTTCCAGGATTATTATGTCTTCCTCTACAGACCATTGAGGGTAGACTAGCTGGGGGCCTTTGGACCACATAGAGCTCTGGAGTCTACCAGCGGCTGAGGACCTGGTGAGACCAATCACTGCCCAAGAAATAAAATCAGCCATCCAGAGCATGGCTACTGGCAGGTCGCCAGGGCCAGATGGACTCCCCTTAGAATTCTACACGACTTATTCAGGGGTGCTAGCACTGAGATTCGAGGATCTGTATAAAGAAGCGTTTGAGCGGGTAGTCTCCCGGACTCGACAGAAGAGGCACTGGTCATAGCATTGGCTAAAACAAAGGCCCCTGAAGTTCGTACAGCGTGCTTCAGACCCCTCTCCATGTTTAATACTGACTTCAAGGTCTTGAGTAAGGCACTATCCACCCGACCGCGGCTGCACATGCCAAATTTGATATACACCAATAAGAATGGGTTCATCCCTGACCGAAACACTTCCTTCTACCTCCGTAGGCTGTAAAACATCGTTCACAACCTTGATTGGTCAGACCACCCCCAGGCCATGATCGTGTCTGTAGACCTAGAGAAGGCTTTTGACACCGTATGATGGGACTTCCTTGAGGCAGACATGCTCCACATGGGGCTTGGCGAAGGGTGGGCAAGCTGGGTGCGACTGTTGTACTCAATGCCCACAGCCTGGTGAAAACAGGACGCACCATCTCGGATTCGTATGACATTTTTCGGGGCACGAGGCAGGGGTGCCCATTGTCCCCAATAGTCTTTGCCTTGGTGGAGCTCTTCCAAACAGAATGCCAAGGGTATGGGACTCATTGTGGACGGGGAGGAACATACCATCTCCCTCTATGCAGATGACCGGTTGATTTATCTGAAAAATAGGGAGGACATTGACTTCGCTTTGCTGCTACTTGAGGCATATTGAACCTTTTCAGACCTGTGGGCTAACAGAGCTAAAATATGCGAGTAGCCTCCTGGCCCGCTGGATGTCCACCAGACATTCTCTGGGCGCCCTACACATTTAAATACCTAGGCATTCATATTTATCTTGCAACAGACAATCTGTGGGAAGGCAATCTCGGTAATGTCATGGCGCGCATAGCACTTTCCAAGATGGTCATGCTCCGAAGGCTTTATTATTTTGCGAATCTGTGGGTGAGGATTCCGGTATCATGGTTTCGATAACTGGATTCATTCCTGAGGGAGTTGATCAGGGACGGAGGTTGCCAGAACGTCTTGCTTGCTACCCTCTGCCGCCCACCCTTGGAGGGGTGCTTGGAGTCTCTGATTTTGAACTGTACCGCATGGCGGCACAACTTCAATAGATCACAAGGTAGCTATATGGGCCGGGGCTGCCGGGAATAGGTTTGATAGGCGCTGAGCCAAACCAGGCCACACTGATTGTGAAGTTGCTCCGACCCGCGCTGAGGATCCCACCTGGACTTCTCCCGGCAACAACTCTGAGCTGTTGGCCCCAATGTCTTCGGCACAAGGAAGGGGCAGCACTGTATGCCCCTGAGTTTAAGCTTGTGAGGTTGCCACACGGGAACACGATTGAGTTTTTTAGGGCAGGGCAGATGGGCACTTGGATGGAGGCAGGGATAGTGACAGTGAGCGACTGCTATCAGTTGGGCACTCTTGTCCCGCTGTTGGATCTGATGGAACAAACGGCTCAACCGGCAGGTCAATTCCTCACATATGAGGCACTCCTACAAACATTCTGCGATCTCTGAGGGCAGGGAGACATGGAGCCGGTGACCCACTTAGTTCTGCAATTGTTGCTGACGCTGGGGACAGGGAGACATCTGATTACGTGGTTCTAACGGGCACGGAGTACAATGTCTGGAAAACCCATGGGGGCCCTTAGGAGACGCTGGACAGCCAAATTGGGCTTAGAAATCCCAGACACGGAATGGGGAAGATCCAGAAAGTGTCTTGTAACACCCACCTTAACTATATTCAGTATAACTACACTCACAGGACATACTTGAAGCCGCTGAGGATCAGGGTGATTTATGGGGTAGAGCCCAGGCAGTGCCGCATCTGGTGTGCAACACCAGATGCAGATTTCAAACACAAAACGTGGGGTTGCACCCAACTGCAGGAGTACTGGGGGGCAGTCCTTGCGAAGCTCACCGCGACCCTAGGTAATAATAGAAGTCTGTGTTCTGGGAGCTTTCCCCAGACCCAAACCTAAACAGGCATTTGCAATGCAATAGGTCTTGCATTTACGAGAGTTTAACCTATTGGTTATGATGTGTACAAACAATTTCAACCAACTCTATTGTTCAACATTGCACTCCAGAAACAAAATGGAGTCCTTTTCAAGGTGGGTGGGATTGAGCAGCAGCAAATCATGGATAATGTATCAACGAAGGCATTGGGGTCGAAAGAATTCTTATAACAAAATCTGAGCCTGGAAGACAAATGTATACAAATAATGAAGAACCTGCTATAATGAACGAAAATCAATAAATTGGATTGCTGCTGCAATCAATCCAGGGAATGTGGTCATGAGACCATCAACTTGGAGGTCCTGATGACGAGGCAGTCCACTTGTTGCCATGGAAAATTGCAGGATTGAAAAGGAACTGAAAATCTCCAACCACTACACTGAAAACAATTTTTTTTTTTATCTATAGCTCTGCAGGAAAACTTGGAAACCAATGATGTGGCGAAGAAAGATTGCCTGGTTTATATTCTGAATGCGGTAAAGGAGAAAATTGGTAACCAGTGGTTGGTTAGCACTCTTAATAGCAGTGAAAAAAGAAATCTAGAGTGTGAGAACATTTAATGAGTTACCAACTTTCTAATCATTGAAATACCTTGATTAAGTGTGGACAGTTTAAAAATACCCTTAAAGATCTAATAACACTAAATACATATTTTCCCTCAGGGAAAGCAACTGAAAAATACGGTTCTTCTGGAGAAAATCATCTTGAAATTCCCAACTGTCCCAATTCTCCTCTTTGGAGATTTTAACGCAAAAATCACCAGCAAGTCTCCAGTGGATGAGGCTTATTACAAAAGGAAAATGGTTTGGGTATCCTAGATCAAATACTTGTCAATAATCCTGGAGATGTCAAAGGCACCTGGATACCTAGCTTGCCACTATCCTGTGGCCTCCAGTTCCTGCTTGTTCCAGACTTATCAAGGGACACCGCACCTGCCTGGGTTTTCCCGCTAGGGTTTTCCCACTGGGGATTTCCCACTCACCGTTCTTCCCACTATCCGAAGCTTAATGTAGGCCACAGCTTAATGTAGGCCACAGCGCGTCCGCACAGAAGACACATGCATCAGGCGTGCTGCTGGCATGCTGAAGGTGTGCCAAAGATACGCCCGTCTGTGCCCGTCCGCGCCTGGACCATGCCCAGCGCCATGACCCCTGGCCCTCCTGCCCCCAGAAGATACACCATCGCT
The DNA here is from genome assembly GCA_963921515.1 of Calotriton arnoldi. NCBI lineage: Eukaryota > Metazoa > Chordata > Amphibia > Caudata > Salamandridae > Calotriton > Calotriton arnoldi. The sequence continues at coordinate 2,231,113 of CAWUFW010001518.1, forward strand.
GAGCTCTACACCCTCGGCCCCGGACGCCGTAACAAACACTGCCACTACGCTGACCCACACTCCACGGTAGGACCTTTCACCTACACCCACTGCCACTTCACGTGCTGCTGCGCACACACCAGCCCACCGACCAGCCCTACCCCGAACACACCCCAGACACCACCTGAATAAAAACACCAACTTTCATGCGCACTTCTCAACACACGCTCACTATGCAAGCATTCCACTGAATTATGGGACCTCATCGCCACCCTCACACCCGACATAGTCTTCGTCACTGAGACCTGGTTCAACCTCGCATCCACCCCAGACATTGCCACAGCGATCCCTGACAGATATTAAATCACTCACCAGGGCCGCATCAATAAGCCGGAAGCAGAAACCGGTATCATCCACAAAGAGACCATACTGTGTGCCGCCACCATTGACAACACCACCACCCCCATTGAACATCTCAACTTCAAGCTCCACATGGACCACAAGACAACCATCGGAGGCACCCTTGCATACCGACCCCCAGGCCCACACTCCAGCTTCTACAACACCATCGCAGACTTCATTGCGGCCCTAGTCTTAGACTCCAAGGACTACATCTTCCTCGGCGACCTAAATTTCCACATTGACGACCCCAATGACAAAAACACTGCTCACCTACTCGACAGTATGAGCAGCCTTGGATTGACCCAGATTGTCCACAACCCTACACACACAGCAGGACACACGCTGGACCCAATTTTCACCTCCAGCAACTGCGTCAAATACAGCCATGTCACCGAACTCACATGGACCGATCACTCCATTGTCCACTTCGGCATCTCCAGCCCCCACACTGCCACCTCCAAGATGACCAACACTGCTGACCAAAAGTGGAATAAAATTTCAGAGACCAGCTGGGCGAACATCCTCAACACCTCCAACCCTGCTATTCCACCAACCTCAAGCAGGGAGTGAAAAACGTCAACACCTGGATCACCAATTGCGCAGACACCATCGTCCCCATCAAGAGCAACATCCAAAGAAAATCCTCTAAAACGGAACTGGTACACCCAAGAACTCAAAACAGCGAAACGAGACAGCAAACAGTTGGACAGGAGATGGCGCACCAGCAAGAACACCTCCGACAGGGCAGCCTTCAAGACTTCCCTCTACCACGGCCTGCTGAGGGCAACAAAGACGACAGCCATTGCTGCATGCATCAAAACCAGTGCAAACAACACCAAGGAACTTTTCAACATCGTTAAGTAATTCTCCAACCTGGCTGCCAGCGAACACGATATCACACCCTCACGGGAGCTGTGCGACAACCTCACCCACTTCTTCCATGACAAGATCTCAAACATATACAGAAACTTCGAGCCCCAACGCCTACCTACGGACTTCCTCGACAGATATGCTACCACTGTAACCGACACAAACCACACACTGACCACCTGGAATATCCGCTCCACCCAGGACACCACCTGCACCATGAAATCCATCCACTTGGGAGCTCCCACAGACCCATGCCCGCACCACATCTTCAACCCTGGAAACCAAAGGATCAGCCAAGAACTCACCACCCTACTCCACACCTCTATCACCCTCTCAACATTTCCCGATGCATGGAAACACGCCGAAGTCAGACCACTACTCAAAAAACCCTCTGCTGACCCCAGTGAACTTAAAAACTACTGGCCAATTTCCCTGCTCCCATTCCCAGTGAAGATACTGGAAAAGATCATCAACAATCAACTCATGACACACCTACAACAGAACCAGCTACTCAGCCCCTCCCAATCTGGCTTCCGCAGCAATCATAGCACCAAAACCGCCCTGATCGCAGCCACCAACGACATCTGAACCCTCCTCGACCGAGGACAAACAGCAGCTTTGATCCTGCTTGACCTCTCGGCAGCCTTCGACACCGTATCCCACCGCACACTGATCGAAAGACTCTACCACATTGGCATCCAAGGAGATGCACTCAGATGGATCACCTCCTTCCTCACCGGAAGAACCCAGAGGATCCAGCTCCCACCTTTTACCTCTGAACTCAAGGAGTCACCTGCGGTGTCCCCCAGAGTTCATCCCCCAGCCCCATGCTCTTTAAAGTATATACGACCCCGCTGGCCAACATGGTCAGATCCTACGGTCTCAACATAATTTCCTACACAGACGACACCCAACTCATCCTCTCACTCACCGACGACCCCACCACCACCAAAACCAACCTCCACAGATGCATGACAAACTTTGCCGACTGGATGAAGAACAACTGCCTGCAGCTGAACACAGACAAGACAGAAGTACTGATCTTTGGCAACAGCAGTAACACATGGAATGACTCCTGATGGCCATCAGACCGAGGACCCGCAACCACTCCCTCCAACCATGCCAGAAACCTGGCAATCATCATTGATAACAATCTCACCATGAAATCACAGATCTACTCCGTCTCCTCCGCATGCTTCCTCACTCTGCACATCCTATGTAAGATCTTCAAGTGGCTACCTCTACACCATGAGACGCACCGTGACACCAGCCCTCGTCACCAGCTTACTGGACTACAGCAATGCCCACTAAGCAGAAATCGACATACACCTTCTACAGAGACTTCAGACCATACAGAACACCACAGCCAGACTCATCCTCGGCCTTGCACGACAAACCCACATCACACCCCACCTCAGGAAACTCTACTGGCTCCCTGTACAGAAGAGACGGCAATTCAAGCTGCTAACCCACGCATACAAGGCTCTACACAACGAAGGTCCCGCTTACATTAACCACCACCTGAACTTCCACTAACCATTGAGAAGACTGTGCTCTGCCTCCCTTTCACTTGCCCATACTCCCCGCATCTATCAAAGCAGAAGTGGAGGAATCTCCTAATCCCACATCGAAGCAAAGAACTGGAACAGCCTCCCCACGCACCTCCGGACCATCACCTCACTTCTGGAATTTCAAATAGCCCTCAAGACCTGGCTGTTCGAATAAGCCTCCGGGGCCTACAAGCGCCTGGATACCCTATTGGGTGATTAGCCGCGCTTTATAAATCCTGATTGATAAACAAGCATTGGAAAACCCAATAAGTCTTGCCTATGCAAGAGCTACTGGCTTTGCCAATATATTTTAGTCATGTTGCACATCAATGTGACTGCTGTTTAGCATGGCTAAAGGATAGTAGGGCAAAGGAGAGTGGCGTGGAGTGTCGTAAAGTAGAGTAGACAGGAGTGTTGTGGAGTGGCGTTGAGTTGAGGGGTGGAGTGGAGTGCACTGTCATGAAGTGGTGTGGAGGGAGTAGAGTGTCGTAGAGTCGAAGGGTGTGGAGTGGGGTACAGTTGAGTGGGGTAGAGTGTCAGGGAGTGGAGTGGCGTAGAGTGTTGTGGAGTGGCATAGTGTGTCGTGGAGTGGCGTAAAGGGTGTTGCATAGAGTGGAGTAGATTGTGGTAGAGTGGAGTGGCATAGAGTGAAGTAGTGTATGAGAGTGGAATGGCACAGAGTGGAGTACAGTGTTGTAGAGTCAAGTGGTGTAGAGTGGAGTGCGCAGAGTAGAGTGGAGTAGTGTGTCAGAAAAGAGTGGAGTAAAGTGGCTTGAGTAGCATAGAGGGAGTTGCATAGAGCATGGTAGAGTGGAGTAGTGTTGTAGAATGGCATAGATTGGAGTAGAGCATAAGAGTACAGCTTCATAGAGTGGAGTGTCGTAGAGTGGAATAGAGCCTAAATTACAGTGGTGCAGAGTAGATTGGTGTAGAGTGCATTGACATAGAGTGCAGTAGAGTAGAGTGAAGTGACGTGGAGTGGAGTGATTCCAAGTACAGCGGAGTGGTGCAGGGTAGAGTGTAGAGGTGTAGAGTAGAGTGGCGTCGACTGCAGTGGTATAGAGTAGTGGTGAATAATAGATTAGAGTGGGATGGAGTGATATAGAGTGTAGTGGCATAGAGTGGCGTAGCATGGACTGGTGCAGAGTAGAGCTGTGGCGTAAACTGTAGTGGGATAGACTAGAGTTGGGCCGAAAGCAGTGGCGTAGAGTAGAATAGAGTGGTGTAGAGTGCAGTGACGTAGAGCGCTATGGTGTAGAGTGGCATAGCTTGCAGTGGCGTAGAGTGCTGTGGTGCAGAGTAGAGTAAAGTGGCACAGAGTAGAGTGGCGCAGAGAGCAGTGACAGAGTACAGTGGTGCAGAGTAGATCAGAGTGGCGTAGAGTACAGTGACAGAGAGCAGTGGTGTAGAGCAGTGTAGTTTGCAGTGGTGTAGCATCCAGTGGCATAGAGTACAGTGGCGCAGAGTAGAGTGCCATCGAGTTCAGTGGCCGAGAGTGCAGTCTTCCAGAGTAGAGTGGCATAGAGTGCAATGGCTTAGAGTAGAGTGGCTCAGAGTAGAATACAGTGGTGTAGAGTGCAGAGTGTTGCATAGTAGAGTATAGTGTCGTAAAGTGCAGTGGTGTAGAGTAGTTGCCAAAGAGTGCATTGATTTAGAGTAAAGTGGTGTTGCGTTCATTGGTGTAGAGTGCAGTAGTTTAGAGTACAGTGAAGTAGCGCGGAGTGGTGCAGGGTAGAGTGCAGTAGCATAGAGTAGTGGCGTAGAGCGTAGTGGCATACAGTGCAGTGGCATAGAATAGATTGTTTCAGAGTAGAGTGAAGTGGAGTGGTGCAGGATAGAGTGCAGTAGTATAGATTAGTGGCGTAGAGCGCAGTGGCGCAGAGTGAAGTAGAATGCCGTAGAGTAGATTGTTTCAGTGTGAAGTGGCATAGAGTGGAGTTGTGCAGCGTAGAGTGGGGGAGTGCAGGGTAGAGTGGAGTGGCATAGAGTGGAGTGGTCTAGACTAGACTGGTGTATAGGGCAGTGGCAAAGAGTTCAGTGGTGCATAGTACAGTGGGGTGGAGTGCACTGACATAGAGTAGAGTGATGCAGAGTAGAGAGGCATAGAGTAAAATAGTGTAGCGTATCGCACCAGATGCTGGCAGTGCTAAAGCCAGCCCTGGTGGAAGGCCGTTATTGTTTCAGTGGAACATGCTCACCTATTTTATTGTTGACAACACAAGTATCCACCAAATGGTATAAAAACAATGTTTTGATATAAGCAGGATGTTTAAGGCTGTAGTTTAAATAATGTAGTGAGTTTCTGGGTTCCTGTTTGCGTTTTTCAGGAAATCAGTAATCTGTGTTGTGTAGGTTTTTATGGCATGGTGCTACTATATGTGTTGCACATACTGAGACTATTGCTCATTAAGTGCAGTTGTGTAGGCTACACCTTTTGGCTTGCCCATGCGTTTTACTATTGAAAGGGGTTGGAACTCTGATTCGCTGACTGTAAACAGAAAGATCATTAGAGGGTCACTTTAAGAAAAAGCCATCAGTGCTTTGATAGAAGAACCTCAACATGAATATTTGTTTAGCACCTATGCTACATCCTTGTAAACTGAAGCATAGGAGGGGCAGGAAGGAGCAAGATCCATGGGGAGAATAATCTGCATTCCTCTTGCTTTCCTATATACGCTCACACTTTGAAGTCACAGAAAGAAAAGTAAACACCAAGCTCCCTCGGAATATGAGCCTGACATTTGATCTTTGTGTTTAAATGCAAAGCAAATGTGACAAGATTTGAAGGCCTGTTTACAGAAAGTGAGATCACGTAAGGATACAGTAAACCAGGCTTGGGCAAGAGAAGGGCGAGCTCAAGCTAGACAGACTGAATCAAATAGAGCCAGCAAATAGAAAGCAAGGAAATGTGAGTTACAAACTACAAAGCCAGTGGTAAGCAATGGACAGAATACATTCTCAGGGAAGCTTTCTGAATGTCCCCAAGATGATTTCTGCAAACCAGACATCTGCGCTGTCTGGTAGGCTTCAACCTAAAAATTGGCTACAGCCCTTGAAACGTTTAATATGACAATAATAAATGGTGGGGCTAAATGAGATCATCTGGGGAGGCACACCTTTGATAATGGGAGAAAGTCCTCGCCTATTGATTAGAATATAAACTCCTCTGAAGATATTCATCTGGTAAGATACCTTGAAATTGGGGGCTCCACAGGAAGTGACCATTAGCACATTCTGCTAATATTTGGTTGCTCTCCCCAAACGAGGGACAGCTGGTAAAATAGACTTCAAGTCTGAAGGAAGATTCAACATAGGATTATTTGGTCAGCAAAACTGAAAACCCAAACAGTAAATAGGATTTGTGATCTTATGAGAAAGCATAAGGGAAGCACTCCTCAAGTTATACAGGAGGAATATGAAAAATTAATACACGCAGGGTGATAGACTGCATCCATGGCCTAAATAATAAAAAGGTATCAAAGGTAAATCTTCAGTCATTGAAGGAGATGTTGATAATTATGCAAAATAAGCAAATAAGGAAGGCTTTTAATGCTGGTGGAGTTAACAGAGAGTCCTTAATACGACAACACAGGAAGAATTTTAGAAGGGAGATCAGAACGATCGATTGGACTGAGAAAGAAACAGTTTGGTCTGAGGACATAACGGCCTGGCGTGAAGGGAGATCAAAGACCTTCTGGCATACCCTGGTGGGAATGAGCAGCCAGAAGCAATGCCAGCCGCCGAGGAGGACTCCATTAAGTATGTATCAGAGTTATATAGCAAAAAGAACCAATAATAACTGGGCTTCCACAGAGGTCTTAAAGGGCACATCTTCAACAGAACTCTTTTGGATCAGGCTTCTTTGATCCCAAGAACAAGTTAGATTGAGGAAATTATAAATTGGTGGGTACAAGGCCTAGATGGTCTATCTGCTTATATAATAAAACTTAACCTTAATCTGTGGGTTCAAGTCCTCACCCCGTTGTTCGTGGCAGTAATAATTGGACATGAAATCCCAGAATCCTGGAAAGGAAATATAAGGGTCCCAATCTATAGAAAAGGGCTCCTGTGTGTTGCCAAAGGGCTACCGCACGATAAAAATGTTGGACATACTGAGCAAAATGTAGTCCAAACATCTCTTACAAGCAGTGGATGAATGGATTAAAAAAGAGGTGGTTCTCTCAAAGACGCAACATGGATGTGGGAGAGGGTACTCAACAGTGAATGGTGCCTAACATTGAAATTGCTAGTAGAGGATTACGCTTTCAAAAGAAATCCGCTTCTCTACGTCTTGAATATAGATTTATCACCAGCATTCAACACCATTATTCATGCCCACCCATGGTAAAAAAATAGGAAGATAGCAGCAACTTTTTAATGCCACTCCACAGAGTCCCGGACCAGAACTGAAAGGGGAATAACGAAGCGTTATCTAGGAAAATATACACGGGTGTATGGTAGCCCCTCCTTTCTTGCATATACATAGCAGATGCACCTATAGCACTAGGGTGGCCCGGCGGCTGTTCATTTCCACCGCAGCTGGAGGTGAGCTCCTTTCTATGCGGAAACCAGAGCATTACTGGAGCTACCCCGTTGGCTTTAGAGGCAATTACACGTCTTTGCAGCCTATTGATTATTAATGTTTGTAAAAACAAAAGTAACGGTATTCTCTAATAAAACTATTCAGAACATATACCAGAAGTGGAGGCTTAATGGAGCGCACCTAGAGGGTGTAAAAGAGCACAGGTGTCTGGGCCTCGCCTTAAATACAGTCTCTACTGCAAGCCCCCATGCTGATCAAAAGTGGTTGCACGCTCATTACAAAGAATGCGGTCCGCACTGGGACACAGACCAGTCCAAGCTCTGAGTGAGACCTGCCTTCAGAAGAAAGCAATCTGCTGCTTTCTGCCTGCAAAATCCTTCTCGCGAAAAACATTACTCGCCTCCAGATAATCGAAATGGACATTTGGAAAGGATGGCTGGGCGTCCTCCGAGGCACAGTCGACCGTGCATTGTGGCTTGAGTTGGGACTGACAAACAGATATTGAAATATCGGCAAAAAACTTGAACTATTGTTTTTTGTCTTCCCAGCGTGGCTGGTGGATCACCGAGGCACTTAATCAAATACCACCAAGAGTCACATAACTTGGCTTCATGGATTGTGAATCTTCATAAAATGATGAGCATATAATTAACACCTATAGGTGGTAGCCCAGTGTGTCATTGGACAAAGTGATAACACTCCTGGTTAAAGAATCATATATAAAATGGGACTTGGAAAATGCCGGAAAAAGAAACCAACTGGAGCATTTACTAGTCGCAGAGTACAGAAGTGATTTGCAGTCAGGCGAAGCACATCAGCAGGTGGGTGCTGGAGGCCGGGCTTGGCCAAGGGCCGCTTCCATAGAGAGAGTGGAGGGTCATCAGGGCCGCTTCCATAGAGAGAGTGGAGGGTCATCAGGGCCGCTTCCATAGAGAGTGGAGGGTCATCAGGGCCGCTTCCATAGAGAGTGGAGGGTCATCAGGGCGGTATTGGCATGATCACTTGTCCCTTTTGGAAATACTGCTCGCTGACATCGTCTCACCTACTGTTCTTTGCACTGCCTTTGCTTAAGAGAGGAAAAAAACTGGTACCTCCAGTTTTTAGAGGTGTACAGATTTGTCTCTTACAGCACTTCCTAAAATCTATCTAGAACTCTGATAACGTGAGACTGTTACAGTGTGAGGAAATCTTTCGATACTGTGCGGAAATGCTTGGAATAGTTGTTAGAGGTTGTATAGGCATTAGAATCTATATAACCAGCTGCTAAAAGGGCACGTTGCACTTCATTACTATGCGTTCTCTTCTTTTGTTCTCTTTCTTTTTCATTAGTGGTCGGTATAATAAGTTCCCTCCACCTGGTTTGACAAGTGTGGCGGTCTCCTCCACTAAGGCGGAGGAGCGTCGCCCCACTGGTATTTCAGTAGTGCAAAAAATAAAAATAAAATGATAAAAACAGGACGGTTATCATTTTATTTTTCTATGCGGGAGTCGGGCGGGGCTGGGCTATGTGACGCCAGAGTGCGGGAGGAGTGGTTTGCACTCCTCTAAGTGCACATGATGGTTTGGCCGGCCCTCTAGGGCCGACCAAACCGTCATGCGCACTTCACATGTTCTCCATTAGGCTGTGTTGCACAGCCCCATGGAGTACATGCCCAGCCTCATGCGTCATGATTGGCTGGGAGAGGCCGGAAGCCTGGGTGCTTCCGGGTGCTTCCAGTACAGCAGACTGAGAAGAGGCTTGTGGCAGAGCAACGGAGAAGGTACATTTTTTTTAATCCACCCCAGTTCCTAGGCAGCCCCCATTGTAACTGTGAATCTATTTGTGCCTATTAATTTGTATTTTGCACTGCCATATTGAATATAGAATCTCAATTGTCCTCAGCAGATTATAGCAAATTAGAACCATATATTTATGCATTAATGTTATTCTAATGTACACGTTTCTTGTTGTAATGCATTTTACTAGCTGTTACAAACTCATTAGATATTTCAGTTTAGTTAAACATGCATGAGATTAATTTCCTATTTGTTTTATTTTATAAGGAAGTGATTGCTGTCCGGTGTTATGGAGTAATTATATGTTACATTGAAATGAATTAATGGTTTTAATTAAATGTATCTAATTTATTTTATGCTGTAGTATGTTTTTAGAATGGAATGCTTTAGTGTTATGTTTGTATTGTCTTATTGGCAAAATGTCCAACAAATAAACAAATGGCAAATGACACAGCAAGTATGAACTCTCCTCTCAATGCCCCCCCCCCCCACCCCACTCCCCCAATAAAACTTGTGAAAGGAATAGATCTTTAACAAGAAGAAACAACAGCTGAAAATATATTTAAGCTTGCATGCCCTTGACCGACAATGGGCACTCTAGAAAGGGCTTATCACTTTATAAAGTCCTTTTGGGATCACAACTCAGTAGGCCTTATTTCTACACTGAATATATTCCATTTCATTTTACTTCTTTTTAATAATTGATCAAGTATAGGGTATTTATTCGAGCTGGCCAGAATACCACAGGAATGTCCTACAATAGGTAATCCATTAGGTGGCCCGCTAGATGCCTCAAAGCTTTGGGAGCTTGTGGTACTAAATATTGCCAGTATGTTCCATAACTTAGGACACCATAGCGATAAAGATGGCGTTTCTTTTTTCATGTAGTAAGCTGCTAATGTGTTTTTGCTACTCCCAAACAGGTCCACATCAGTAGAGATCTAGCTTTGTGTGAAGTTTTAATCCAAGTGATCGAAGCCCTAGGATAACAAATGCTAAATATTTCAGTATAGGATAACCCAGGATAGTTTACATTGCAGAGAGGATTTTAGCCCAGCATAGTTTGATCTGTGTGCAGTTCCACCAGAGGTGCTTAAAATCTCCCAACAACCAGCATCCTCTCCAGCAAACCTAGCTGGTATATGTGGGTGACATTTAGCATGAACAGAATGGCAAGAGTACCAATCAAATATCACTTTGTAATGTTTCTTCCCTACAAGTTATGCTGAAGGGAGAATTTATGAACTCCCTGTTCTAGGGTCTTCCATTGGTCATCACTTACTTCAATCCACAGCATATTACTGAGAACCTTGTAGGAGTAGTGTGCCAGTGGCAGAGTAGTCAACAGCATATTGTATAAAGTGGTAATTCAACCCGTGGCGTCCCTGGCCGTTTTTTCAACATTTTCCATTTGTTCAATTGGCTCCATTTGTTCCCTAGTGGTGAACCTTTTGACGTGTGGGCACATGACCCAGGGCCGAATTTGGGTATAGTGATATTGTTCAGTTTCATTTTGTTTGAAAAGTTGCTTACAGGGTGCATGTATTAATAAATCCATCACTGGAATCAGTGTCAGTTTATTAATACAAAGTGTTTGATATCAAATATCTTTGGTTTCAGTAAAGACATACTGTAGGTGGGGAACTCGTAATCACCAGTGCCCAGTACATGTACTCAAGATGGCTACTCTGTTCAATGTCCAGTAATCGACTTGGAAATCCCAGGGGCATATCTGCTCATGCAGATATTTCCTCACTTGTAATATAATGCAGCATTCCCTAGGGTTGCAAGACATGCTGTAGGGGCGACTTACATATTTTGCACGCAGTGTCTGCAGGCATGGCACAAAGGAGGTGTGCCATGTTGTGTGTTCACTTTTGTCTGCACCACGTCACGCAGCCTGCAGTGGCAGTTTGCACAAGTGTGGTCTCTTAAGAGGGCACAATATATGCTGCAGCCCTTAGGGACCCTCTTTAGAATCCATGCCCTAGGTTTCCTGGGTACCATTTACTAGGGTCTTACAGGGGTGCTAATGGTATTGCCGATTGGGGGAACAATTGTACAGTTTTAGGGAAAGGGATCTGGCACTGGGGACCTGGATAGCAGGAACCCAGTGCACCTTTGTCAAAATTACATCATTTACCAGGCAAAAAGTGGGGTTGACTATGTCAAAAAGGGCACTTTCCTACACCCCCTCCACCATCGCCAAATGAAAAAGAATAAGACTAACCTTTCCCAAGAGAATCCTCATCATCTAAGTGGAAAAACCTGGAAAGGCCATCTGCATTGGCACAGTCAGTTCTAGGTCTATGCTCAACTGTAAAGTCCATACCATATAGGGAGCTGGACCATCTTAACAGTTTGGGGTTTTCACCTTTCATTTGCATCAGCCATCTGAGAGGCCTGTGGTCAGTTTGGACAAGGAAGGTAGAACCAAACAAGGATGTTCTCAACTTCTTTAGGGACCAAACCACAGACAAGGCTACCCTGTCAATGGCACTCCAATGCTTCTGTCTGGGGAGTAACCTTCTGCTAATGAAAGCAACAGGCTTGTCAAGGCCATCATAGTTGGTCTGGGATAGGATTGCTTTTATCCAATGTTCAGAGGCATGTGTCTGCACTATGAACTGCTTTGAATAATCTGGAGCTTTTAGAATGGGTGCTGAGTGCATTGCTTCCTTCAGAGTGCCAAAAGCCTTTTGATGTGACACTGTCCAGTTTACTTTCTTTGGCATCTTCTTGGACGTCAATTCTGTGAGGGGTGACACATTGGCGCCATACCCCTTCACAGACCTCCTGTAGTACCCAGTCAAGCCAAGAAATGCCCTGACTTGAGTCTGGGTGGTTGGAGCTACCCAGTCCACAATTGTCTGGGTCTTGAGTTGTAAGGGTTAAACTTGGCCTCCACCTACAAGGTGGCCCAAGTATACAACAGAGCCGTGCCCTCTCTGGCACTTGCTTGCCTTGATAGATTGCACTCTGCAGAGCCTCAAGGACCTTTCAAAGGTGGATCAGGTGATCCTGCCAAGTTGCACTATAGACAGCAATATCATCTAGATCTGCTGTACTAAAAGCTTCCAACCCAGCAATGACTTTATTCACCAACCTTGAAGGTGGCAGGGGCATACTTTAGTCCAAATGGCATTACTGTTAATTGGTAATGTCCACCTGGGGTAGAGAATGCTGACTTTTCTTTTACTCCAGGGGTCAGACCAATCTGCCATTACCCAGATGTTAAAACAAAAGTACTGAGAAACTTGGCTGTCCCTTGCCTGTCAATAAGTTCATCTGCCCTTGGGATAGGGTAGGGTGTGTATCTGTCTTAGTGACAGCATTGAGACCTCTATAATCCCCACAAAACCCCAGCTCTATTTTACCACCCTTAGATTGAGGTTTGGGAACCAAGACCACTGGGCTAGCTAAGGGACTTTCAGAAGGTTCAATCCTCCCTAACTCCATCATCTTGCTGACTTCAGCCCTGGTGCTTTCCTTCACTTGGTCAGACTGTCTGTATATCTATTTTAGACAGGTATACTGTCAGCAGTGTCCACATCCTGGGTACACCAGCTAGCCTGACCAGGGGTGAGGGAAAAGAGCCCAGCAAACTGCTCCAGGACTTGCCTGCAGTCAGCTTGCTGTTGGGCAAAGAGGGTGTCTGAGAAGACCACTCCATCAACTGACCCATCTGTAGGTCTGTGGAAGAGGAGATCAGTGAGAGGTTCACTCTCTTCTTGCTGATCCTCATCAATGACCATCAGCATGGTCACATCAGCCCTGTCATGGATAGGTTTCAGGCGGGTCACATGGATGCTCTGTGAGGACTCCTGCTAGTGCCTAGGTCAACTAAGTAGGTGACCTCACCTTTTCTTTCAATAATAGGGTAAGGACCACTTCATTTGTCCTGGAGTGCCCTTGGCGCTACAGGCTCTAGTACCCACACTTTCTGCCCTGGTTGGACCTCCACCAGTGCAGCCTTTTGGTCATACCAGAGCTTTTGGAGCTCTTGGCTGGCCTCCAGGTTTTTGGATGCTTTCTACGTGTACTCAGCCATCCTTGAACTTAGGCCAAGTACATAGTCCACAATGTCTAGCTTAGGCTCTTTGAGAGGTCTCGCCCTGCCTTCCTTCACCTGACAAAATGGTCCCCTTACAGAATGACCAAACAGAAGTTCAAAGGGACTAAATCCCACTCTCTTCTGTGACACTTATCTGTAGGTAAAAAGCAGGCATGGCAAAAGGACATCCCATCTCCTTCTGAGTTTTTTAGGGAGTTCCATGATCATGCCTTTCATGGTTTTGTTGAATCTGTCAATTAAACCATTGGTTTGTGGATAATATGGGGTAGTGAACTTGTAAGTCACACAGCATTCATTCCACGTGGCCTTTGGGTAGCCATGCATTAAGTTACTACCTCTGTTTGACACCACCTCTTTAGGAAAACCCACTCTTGTAAAGATATTCAAGAGGGCCCTGGCAACTGCAGGAGCAGTGACAGTCCTAAGTGGAATAGCTTCAGGTTACCTAGTGGCATGATCCACTACTACCAGTATAAATCTGTTCCCTGATGCTGTTGGAAGGTAAAGGGGGCCAACAACGGCAACTCCTACCCTTTCAAAGGGAACCCCAACCACTGGAAGTGAGATTACGGGGGCCTTTGGGTGGTTACCTGCCTTGCCATTGGCTTGACCGGTAACACAGGAGTTACAAAACTCCTTCACCTTCCGGGACATACCTGGCCAGTAGAAGTGGGTGACTCACCTACTTCAAGTTTTGATCTGGCCAAGATACCCAGCTAAGGGGATGTTATGAGCTAAAGAGAGTAAGAACTCTCTGTACTCCTGCGGCACTACCACTCTCCTAGTGGCACCAGGTTTGGAGTTTCTGACCTCCGTGTACAGGAGTCTCTCCTCCCAAAAGGTTTGGTGGGAGCCACTGACATCTCCCTTTTCCTGGTCAGCAGCTTGCTGTCTCAGACTCTCAAGAGTGGGACGGGTCCTCTGTCCCTGGCACACATCTTCTCTAGAGGGCTCCCCTGGGCCTAGGAGCTTTGTTGTGTAAGGCCCAAGTTCCTGGGGCTCATTTCCCTCTGGGGCTGCAAAGTCTTCTCCCTTAGCAGATGGTACCGGAGCTTGTGCCTGATCTGAAGCTGGTTTCCCAGACTTCCTGCCTTTTCTCTTGGAGAATTGGGCCATTATTCCAGGCTCCAACTCCTCTTTTTCACCCTGGGTTTTACTTTGTGCTCTGGTTTTCACACACACACCCATTCAGGTATTCACAGCAAGGCTGTAGGGGTTTTCAGCTCTACCTCAATCCAAGCTGACTACTCCAGATCATTTCCTAGCAGACAGGCTATAGGAATAGCAGAGGATACAACTGACCGTTCCCCATTCTAAGGACACCATTGCCATGGGATGGACCATAGTTTGGTTGTCAGCGTTGGTGACTGGATAGGTCTCTCCACTTGGAACAGAGACACAGATGCAGCACTGCCAGAGGACTTAAAATGTGGGATTACCAATGAGGAATTACTGACGGGACCACCAGAGAAGCAGATAGCAGCACTGTCTAGAGGACTTAAAATGGGGAATTGCTGGCAGGACCAAAGAAGCAGCTGCATCACTGCGTAGCGGACTTAAAAATTGGGAATTACCGACGGGACCAGAGAAGCAGCTGCAGCACTGTCTAGAGGACTTTGAATGAGGAATTACTGATGAGACCAGAGAAGCAGCTGCAGCACTGTCTAGAGGGCTTAAAATGAGGAATTACTGGCGGGACTAGAGAAGCAGCTAGCAGCACTGTCTAGAGGACTTAGAATAAGTAATTACTGGCAGGACCAGATTAACAGCTGCAGCACTGTCTAGAGGACTTAGAATGAGGAATTACCACTGAGACCAGAGAAGCAACTGCAGCACTGTCTAGAGGACTTAGAATGAGGAATTACCACTGGGAAGAGAGAAGTAGCTAGCAGCACTGTCGAGAGGACTAAGAATGAGAAGTTACAACTGGGAACAGAGACACAGATGCAGCACTGCCTAGAGGACTAAGAATGGGGAATTGCCACTGGGAACAGAGACACAGCTGCAGCACTGCCTAGAGGACTTAGAATGAGGAATTGCTGATGAGACCAGAGAAGCAACACTGTCTAGAGGACTTAGAATAAGGTATTAACTATGAGACCAGAGAAGCAGCTAGCAGCACTGTGTAGAGGACTGAGAATGCGGAATTACCACTCGGAACAGAGACACAGCTGCAGCACTGCCTAGATGACTTAGAATGAGGAATTACCACTGGAACCAGAGAAGCAGCTGCAGCACAGGCTAGAGGCCTTAGAATGAGGAATTACCTCTAGGACTAGAGAGGTAGCTGCAGCACTGTCTGGAGGACTAAGAATGAGGAGTTACCTCTGGGAACAGAGACGTAGATGCAGCACTGCCTAGAGGACTAAGAATGGGGAATTACCATTGGAACAGAGATACAGCTGTAGCACTGCCAAGAGGACTTAGAATGAGGAATTACCGATGAGACCAGAGAAGCAGGTAGCAGCACTGTCTAGAGGACTTAGAATGAGGAATTACCACTGGGACCAGAGAAGCAGGTAGCAGCACTGTGTAGAGGACTTAGAATGAGGAATTACTGACGGGACCAGAGAAGCAGATAGCAGCACTGTCTAGAGGACTAAAAATGAGGAATTGCTGGCAGGACCAAAGAAGCAGCTGCATCACTGAGTAGAGGACTTAAAATGTGGGAATTACCGATGAGACCAGAGAAGCAGCTGCAGCACTGTCTAGAGGACTTAGACTGAGGAACTTCCAATGGGACCAGAGTAGCAACTGCAGCACTGTCTAGAGGTCTTAGAATGAGGAATTACCACTGGGACTAGAGAGGCAGGTGCAGCACTGTCTGGAGGACTCAGAATGAGGAAGTACCACTAGGAAGAAAGAAGTAGCTAGCAGCACTGTCTAGAGGACTAAGAATGAGGAGTTACCACTGGGAACAGAGACGCAGATGCAGCACTGCCTAGAGGACTTAGAATGAGAAACTACTGAGAGGACCATAGAAGCAGATGCAGCACGGCCTAGAGGACTAAAATGTGGAAATTACCGACGGGAGCAGTGAAGCAGCAGCAGCAGCAGCGCTGTCTAGAGGACTTAGAATGAGGAATTACCAATTAGACCACAGAAGCAGCTGGCAGCAGTGTCACGAGAACTTAGAATGAGGAATTACCACTGGGATGAGAGAAGCAGCTGTAGCGCTGTCTGGAGGACTAAGAATGAGGAAGTGCCACTGGGAACAGAAGCAGCTAGCAGTACTGTCTAGAGGACTCAGAATGAGGAGTTACCACTGAGAACAGAGACGCAGATGCAGAACTGCCTAGAGGACTAAGAATGGGGAGTTGTCACTGGGAACAGAAACACAGCTGCAGCCCTGTCTAGAGGACTTAGAATGAGGAGTTACCGACAGGAGCAGAGAAGCAGCTAGCAGCACTGTCTAGAGGACTAAGAAAGAGGAATTACCACTGAGAACAGAGACGCAGATGCAGAACTGTCTAGAGGACTAAAATGGGGACTTATCACTGGGAACAGAAACACAGCTGTAGCACTGCCTGGAGGACTTAGAATGAGGAATTACCGATGAGACCAGAGAAGCAGGTAGCAGCACTGTCTAGAGGACTTAGAATGGGGGACTTACAGATGAGACCAGAGAAGCGACAACAGCACTGTCTGGTGGACTTAGAGTGAGGAATTACCACTCGGAACAGGACACAGCTGCAGCGATGCCTAGCGGACTTAGAATGGGGGAGTTACTGAGGGGACCAGAGAAGTAGCTAGCAGCACTGACTAGAGGACTAAGAATGAGGATTTACCACTGGGACCATAGAAGCAGGTAGCAGCACTGTCTAGAGGACTTAGAATGAGGAATTAGTGACAGGACCAGAGAAGCAGATAGCAGCAATGTCTAGAGGACTTAAAATGAGGAATTGCTGGCAGGACCAAAGAAGCAGCTGCATCACTGCGTAGAGGACTTAAAATGCGGGAATTACCGACGAGACCAGAGAAGCAGCTGCAGCACTGTCTAGAGGACTTAGAATGAGGAATTATCGATGAGACCAAAGAAGCAGCTGCAGCACTGTCTAGAGGACGTAGAATGAGGAATTACGGACGGGACCAGAATAGCAGCTAGCAGCACTGTCTGGAAGACTGAGAATTGAGGAATTACCAACAGGACCAGAGTAGGAGCTAGCAGCACTGTCTAGAGGACTTAAAATGAGGGATTACTGACAGGACTAGAGAAGCAGCTAGCAGCACTGTCTAGAGGAGTACAAATGAGGATTTACCACTGGGACCAGAGAAGCAGGTAGCAGCACTGTGTAGAGGACTTAGAATGAGGAATTACTGACGGGACCAGAGAAGCAGATAGCAGCACTGTCTAGAGGACTTAAAATGAGGAATTGCTGGCAGGACCAAAGAAGCAGCTGCATCACTGAGTAGAGGACTTAAAATGTGGGAATTACCAACGAGACCAGAGAAGCAGCTGCAGCACTGTCTAGAGGACTTAGACTGAGGAACTTCCAATGGGACCAGAGTAGCAACTGCAGCACTGTCTAGAGGTCTTATAATGAGGAATTACCACTGGGACTAGAGAGGCAGGTGCAGCACATGTCTGGAGGACTCAGAATGAGGAAGTACCACTAGGAAGAAAGAAGTAGCTAGCAGCACTGTCTAGAGGACTAAGAATGAGGAGTTACCACTGGGAACAGAGACGCAGATGCAGCACTGCCTAGAGGACTAAGAATGGGGAATCACCACTGGGAACAGAGACACAGCTGTAGCACTGCCTAGAGGACTTAGAATGAGGAATTACCGATGGGACCAGAGAAGCAGGTAGCAGCACTGTCTAGAGGACTTAGAATGAGGAATTACCAATGGGACCGGAGAAGCAGCTAGCAGCACTGTCTAGAGGACTTAGAATGAGAAACTACTGAGAGGACCATAGAAGCAGCTGCAGCACTACCTAGAGGACTAAAATGTGGAAACTACCGACAGGAGCAGTGAAGCAGCAGCAGCGCTATCTAGAGGACTAAGAATGAGGAAGTACCACTGGGAACAGAGAAGCAGCTAGCAGTACTGTCTAGAGGACTAGGAATGAGGAGTTACCACTGGGAACAAAGACGCAGATGCAGAACTGCCTAGAGGACTTAGTATGAGGAGTTACCGATGGTAGCAGAGAAGCAGCTAGCAGCACTATCTAGAGGACTAAGAATGAGGAATTACCACTGAGACCAGAGACAAAGCTGCAGCACTATCTAGAGAACTAAAAATGGGGAATTATCACTGGGAACAGAGACATAGCTGTAGCACTGCCTAGAGGACTTAGAATGAGGAATTACCGATGAGACCAGAGAAGCAGGTAGCAGCACTGTCTGGAGGACTTATAATGAGGAATTACCACTGGGAACAGAGACCCAGCTGCAGCGATGCCTAGAGGACTTAGAATGGGGGAGTTAATGAGAGGACCAGAGAAGCAGCTAGCAGCACTGTCTAGAAAACTTAAAATGAGGAATTGCTGGCAGGACTGTCTGGAAGACTGAGGATGAGGAATTACCAACAGGACCAGTGTAGGAGCTAGCAGCACTATCTAGAGGACTTAGAATGAGAAATTACCAATGGGGCCAGAGTAGCAGCTAACAGCACTGTTATGTTCCATTCAGGTACCCCAATATGGGCTCAGGTAGTCACCTAACCTTTCACCTATATTCTTCCCTACCTTTACACTACATAACGGTTCTTGGGACTGACCTTTTACCTTGTTACGGTACTGCTTACAGGACGTAGGGTTTTCCCTGAAAACTAGCCTCATCCATTATGCATTAGGATTCTTGGAAACTCAGCAGGACTACCATCTCCTGCATAATAACTATGTACAAGGGTCATTCCTTCCGTCATCCTAGGTCCGACATGACACAGCAAGGTAGAACCCCTGAGGGTACCACTTTCGGTATATGAACACCATATCTTGCTGAGGTAGTCAGAGGAGAAAAGGACTTCCATGCCGACACACTGACGCGAGACGCTGAGGTTCCTGCACGCAGACACTCCAGCTCGCAGTGGTCTGACATTCCTTGCGGGGTGTCCATCTCGAGACCAAGACGGGGTCCCATAGTCTCACACTTCAGGAAATGGGGTTGACTTTATCCTAGAGGTATTCTTGTCTTTACACCCACATACATGCTAGGTACACTTAGGTACATCTAGTTAGGGTCGCATCATAGGAGTACGCATTTATTACTGTCATGTATTTTATATACTTGCCTGTATTCATTGTTTTAGCTCGATGGTAGAAATTTACCATCCTTTTACCCTGTTAGTGCTTATAATCATTTATAACTGTTACTGTCTAATGGTTGTTTCAGCACAACTATTTTACACTAGAATGACGCTGGTTCAATAAATGCTTATTGGAAAACGTCCCCACCATTTTTTCTGTGCATCTCTCTGAGACGAAGTGAGCATGAGTGACTGAGCGAAAAGTATTGCACTGTTTCCACGATCCTGAGGGATCAGGGTTGTCATGTTTGATAGTTGCCAAGAACTATTCTCTCCTTGGTAAGAGGGTGTTTCTAGTGGCACTGTCAGCTAGCTGGTATACAGGCTAACATACCCGGTGGGGGTGTCTAGAATCAGTCTGGACACCAATCCTACAGTGTATGTTGTCAAAACGCACAGATCCTATATAGGTTTATAGGAACTACACGACATGGCGCCGCCAACGTTGGGTTTGGTACTTATTTTACAGTCAAATCTGAGTAGTTCAGTCGTGTTTTTCTCAAAGACCCCATCTCACATTTCCCCAGAGACGTCTGGAGTGGGAAGGGAACTATCTGCCACAGCTGAGTAGGCATATCCTATGTATTGGCTGTAGGTTTATCAAGCTTGAAGTACAAATAGTTCCTATTGTGCATAAAACCTTTATCTCGGTTCCCTTGAAATTTTTTCAACAATGACTGAGGAAGGCGACGCTGCCCCAGCACTACGTGCGGGTGCAGGAGTTGAGGAAGAACTAGAAGGGGAAATCAACATTTCAGAAAATGTTAGAACTGCCTTTACTTTAAAACTAGCGAACTATGGAGTCTCAGCTAGGGGTGGGACAGTCACATTCGTGATTGAGACACACAAATCATATAGAACAGAGGTATTCTATTCATGGGTTAAATTTCCACCAGCAGATACACAAAGACATTTCATTCTTACACTGAAGATGAAACACCAGATGAATACTGTCCGTATGAGGACATTGAATTTCCGCTCACCTACCAGGAGCACATAAACTGATTTAAAGGCGCCCTCCCCCACACAAAAGACAAAGTAAGACTAGGTCTGCTCGGAAGAGATGGAGCCACTTGGCCAGTCCTTGTGGCTTACACACCACATCCAGGCATTGACTCAATGCCAGTGGCAGACTTATGTCCACTTCATAAAGAAATAATAAAACTTTACAGAAACCTGACAGTGCGTGATGAGAACACTCACACTTCAGCCAACAAGGGCTACACAAACAGGACAAATTCAGGGATCTACAACTAAAATTACACCACAAACGCTACACGCAGTTATGGGTAAAATGCCCACTAAATGTGAGCAAATGCCATTCTGGATAGCTCAAAAAATAACACAGCTAGAGGCAGTATTTCCACACACAAGCCCTCAAGAAAAACACAGAATGTTAACAATCTGCTTGCCAATGGGAATAGCTCCCCAGATAGAGGATTGTACCACTTGGGGTACAGTTTTCGCTGCCATATTTACCAGAACTCATGGTATCCAGTCATTAGCAGTAATACCGGACGTATTAAGACCAATACAAACTGAGTATGGAGCAGAACCTGCTCTGAACTTAGGGATGAAATTATTAGGTAATTTTGCCCAGGTATCAGCTATAATATTAGCAAATATAAAACAGGAGGCAGCAGCAGTTCCAATACGCCAATGCTTGAGGGATTTCACTCCTTTACAACAGGAACATGAATTGCCTAAAATTATCGAAGACACCTATGCTGAATTAGGTACAGATATTTTGGGAGCTAGAGCAATAAAACCTCGACTCATGGGTGGTCATGAAAAGGATAACACCAAGCAAACGCCGGATTCTTCCAAAAAGAAATGGGATAACCAAAAGAATAGATCTCAGTCCAGGGGTAGGTCTCCTCAACAGGAGCCCTCCGAAAGGAGGGACAACCTTAGGAATAGAGATAACATTAAAAAACCTGACAGGTATCAGGATACTGATACGCGTGCCTCTCGTTCCTTTCAGGGTTCACCAAGAAACTCCGAGAGGGAAGAACGGTCAGAACACAGACAAGAAGAGCGTACAAAGTCCAGAGACACGCCACGCACTTCAGATTATACTTCCAAAAAAGAAGAGAAGCCAAAATCAAAACCTCAATTTAAAAAGAAGAAAGTAGCAGGTCTCAAAGTTAGACATGCCCAGAATTCTGAGGACTCAACTTCTGAACAGGGAATGGGCTCTGACGATGCTAGACAGCGCAGCAGCAGTTACAATAGCTAGCCAGAACCTGATGGAATTTCTGGTGACAGCGGAGTTGAATGAGCATATCACGGTGGAAGCACCTGATACAAGGGTAAGTGTCCCACATCGGTTAGATAACACTCCAAATGGAAAGGACAAACCTAGAAAAATTAAAGGTCTCTTTTGGGAGTACCTGACTTTTGGCCATGACATCCTTTTAGCTGAAAAAGATTGGCCGCCTGAAATTGTTATGGATTGCCCAAAGGGAGAAACGGTAATCTTACTGTCCTTTTCCGAACTTGTTCCAATTACTTAAAACATACATACGCGCAGGAGTGGGCAGTAGCGCTTGCTCCAGCACTATATCACAACGTGGTTGGGTGGGATGCTGAGTCACCACACCATGTAATCCCAGTAAAAACGACTCCAACTCCATAGAGACAGTACCCAATTAAACAAGAAGCGAAAAAACAGGTCGAGGAGATCTTAGATCAACTTGAATACCAGGGTGTAATAGAAACTTGCACTTCTTCAATGAACAATCCTTTGTTTCCCGTAATGAAACCCGATAATTCATACCGTCTAGTTTTAGACTACCGACATCTGAACACATGCACTAAAACATTTGCAGTACAGAATGCACACAGTGCAGCATTAATGAATAACATTGTGCGGAAAAAATACAAAACAACACTAGATATCTCAAATGGATTTTTCTGCCAAAATATAGCGTCTGAGAGCCGGTATTTGACAACATTCTCAGCGCTAGGTTCCCAGCGTCAATTTTGTCGACTCCCCCAAGGTTATAGGAATAGCTCTGGGTTGTTTTCCACTAGGGTAGCATAATTACTTCAGAATTTGGATGAAGAGGCACTGTCCTATGTAGATGATATTTATCTGACGGATGATGATTTAAAGGATCACTTGGCTAGGGTGAGCAACATAATTTTGGGGTTCGCTTCTGAGGGCTACAAATTCAACTTCAAAAAATCTAAAATAGCCCACCTCAGTGTCCTATTTTTGGGATATGAGCTCTCATGTGAAGGAAAAAGCCTGGCAGCTAACTTTTTAGAAAAGTGCGCGCTGCTCCAACCTCCTAAATCTTTGAAGACCTTACAATCCATTTTGGGATTTTAACATTTTGGCAGAACATACATTTTGGATTACGCAGAAAAAGTAAAACCTTTCTACGACTTAATCAGACTTGATTTTTCAGTTAGGCATTGGACACAGGAACACACAGATATCCTTTGTTCCCTACAAGTTGACATGATAACTTCAAAACACTTGCAGACACACGTAAATGTCCGGAATTTGGTGATCCGTGTTATAGCGGGTCAATCTGGGTACACTTCCCTAACCTTCAATGAAGGAGAAACAGTACCCATAGCATACAAATCACACTTGTACACAAACGCTGAAATGCACTTTGCTTCTAAGGAAAAAACCCTGACAGCAGTACAGACCGCTGTAGTAAGAGAAAGAGCACTGGCTCAGGGGAAACGAATCATTGTCGTTACTCCGGTACCAGCCTTAGAGGCTGCTACAAAGGCAAGCGTTCCTAATGCTAAAGCCTTACATCCAAGATGGATACAATGGGCTAATTCTCTCACTGCGACGGATGTAAAATACAGGTCTGACCCTAGTCTAAAAACACAAGCATTCCTGCAATATGAACAAGAATATCCTCTACCAAATGAAATTATAGCTCTAGATCAGTATGAATACATCATTTACACTGACGGATCTGCTCAGCCGACCGTAGGGAGTAAACAGCAATGCAGCGCTGCGTGTGCGATTGTAAAAGTTCGGATGCAGGATGGCAAGTTCCAACCCAGCGATACGAAGACACAGTCTCTAGGAGACTGCACAGCTCAGCTGGAAGAACTAAAAGCCCTGTTACTGGCACTAATAAATACGGATGGGGAATTCCCCAAACTGATTGTGTGAAATTCTTTTTATTGTGTCCAGTCATACAACGAATATCTTCATTACTGGGGTCAAAATGGGATTAAAGACTCAAAAGGTGGCACAATTAAGCATAAAATGCTATGGGAACAGGTAGCTGAGTTGAAAAACGAACTACCAAAAGCTCACGTGATACACACGCCGAGTCATCAACGTGATGGCGTTCACATTGAAGGGAATTCGTTGGCTGATGAAGCCGCGTAGGGGGCAGTACGTTCTGCTGCCGTAGCTGCAATCACTCGTTCTAAAATGAGAATAGACGGACAGATCATTGTAGCTGTCGTTGCTTCACTCAAAAACAACCCAGCCTTACTGAAAGGTTTTCCACTCAAATACTCCTACAAGTTAGATGCAAACAACATTCCGTATGCTCAGATTCCAGGAGTGGGGGATAGAGTAATACCAAACATGGATCGCAGATTAGGTTTGATTCTAGCTGCACACGAGGGTCTAGGTTCTGCACACGCAGGGATTACCGCTACGGTTTCTTTACTGAAACAACGCTATTGGTGGCCTGGTTTAACAAAACAGACAAAGAATTTTGTCTTAAAATGCGACATCTGTCAGCAGATGAAGGGTTCCACCGTAGCACGCCCAGCGCAGACACCATTACTGATATCAGACAGACCAACCGCGTGTGTCTATTTGGACCACTGCGGCCACCCACAATCAGACGGGGCTTACAAGTATATCTTGGTGGCAGTGGGCTCATGCTCTAGATTCCTATGGGTATGGCCTCAGCACTCGGCTGACGCTCAAACTGTTATAAAAGATTTGCGAGTCTTCATAGGGACATAAGCAGTTGGCACATTACATTCTGACCATGGCCCCGCGTTTAGCTCTAGGGCTTACAAGGAAGTCATGGAAGGTTTGGGTGTAGCATTGCGGTACTCCTCTCCGTACCATCCCGAGGGAAATTCAGTCGTGCAGAGGAAAAACTGAGACTTAAAGCAACCTTTAACAGCAAGAGTATTAGGTTCGGGTGGTAGTTGGGTCAATCACTTACATGGGGTACAACGAGCCCTCAACAACATGCCAAGAAGTTCTTTAGGGGGTGTCACTCCTTACGAGGTCTTCTTTGAGACGAGAATGTGGGTACCTGATCTTGATTATGAAAGCACAGTGGCGGATGAATAACCATTAGATATCAATAAACGTTTGGCTGTTTAACAGGATCTGAATGAATCCCGGGCACTACTAAGCAACGTGCCAAGTAAAACCGCCACTGGGGAAGCCAAATCAGTCAAGGCAAGACCTGTCTGGATCCCAAAAGTCAGGGATCTGGTCAGAGAAAAGATCAAGGACAAAAAAGAATTTGGGCCATCATACAGAAAGCCTGTACCTGCCTGGCTGTCGAAGGAACAAGAACAGTACTTCTTCCGCCTCTTGCCGGCAAAAAAGAAAAGAGATTAGTCTCCATTGATCTGATCAAACCACACTATGTGGCCGATACTGAAAAGTAGGCCTTGTTGGCTCCTGGGTAGCAGACGCTCTCCTCTCGCTACCATACAGGAAGTTCAGACAGAAAGACTCATAACATTCGAAGAGTCACCAATACAAAATGACAGAATTTCCAACAATGAAATGGAACTCGTTCCTCTTGAAACAGAACTTCAACACACAAATGAAAGACCAATATCAATTCGACTTAACACCGATGTCTACATTAATACGCCTCGACAAGAGACACCTGCAGTTCAACAAAACCTGCTGAGCTACTGAAGATAGATCGAACTGCATCTGGCTACTTCATCGATTTGGATACCTTCTCTCGTGAACCTGAGACAACGCCAGCTCCAGTTTCCCGTAAGCAACAAATTCAAGAATTCGACACTTTTCTGAAAAACACTTAGTTTCACCTTGGCTCCAGCTCTGGATCATAACTGGAATATTGTTTTTTCTGTTCTGCATTGGCCTAGTGACTGTCTTTTGCTTACTCAAAAATGGAAAATATCTCCCAGGACTGCAGTATCAAACAGTATTCTCTCCTTGGTAAGAGGGGTTTCTAGTGGCACTGTGAGCTAGCTGGTATACAGGCGAACATACCCGGTGGGGGTGTCTAGAATCAGTCTGGACACCAATCCTACAGTGTATGTTGTCTAAAGTGCAGATCCTATATAGGTTTATAGGAACTACACGACACTGTCTAGAGGACTTAGAATGAGGAATTATCGACGGGACCAGAGTAACAGCTGCAGCACTGTCTAGGGGACTTAGAATGAGGAATTACCACTGAGATCAGAGCAGCAACTGCAGCACTGTCTAGAGGACTTAGAATGAGGAATTATCAATGGGACTAGAGAGGCAGCTGCAGCACTGTCTGGAGGACTAAGAATGAGGAATTACCACCGGGAAGAGAGAAGTAGCTAGCAGCACTGTCTAGAGGGCTAAGAATGAGGAGTTACCACTGAGAACAGAGACACAGCTGCAGCACTGCCTAGAGAACTTAGAATTAGGAATTGCTGATGAGACCAGAGAAGCAGCACTGTCTAGAGGACCAAGAATGAGCACTGTGTAAAGGACTAAGAATGCAGAATTACCACTGGGAACAGAGACACAGCTGCAGCACTGCCTAGATGACATGGAATGAGGAATTACCACTGGACCAGAGAAGCAGCTGCAGCACTGGCTAGAAGACTTAGAATGAGGAATTACTGATGAGACCAGAGAAGCATTTAGCAGCACTGTGTAGAGGACTTAGAATGAGGAATTTCCGACGGAACCAGAGAAGCAGCTAGCAGCACTGTCTAAAGGACCAAAAATGAGGAGTTACCACTTGGAACACAGACAGCTGCAGCACTGTGTGGAGGATTTAAAATGTTGAAATTACCGACGGGACCAGAGAAGTAGCTGCAGCACTGTGTAGAGGACTTAGAAGGAGGAATTACCAATGAGACCAGAGAAGCAGCACTGTCTTGACGACTTAGAATGAGGTATTAACTATGAGACCAGAGAAGCAGCTAGCAGCACTGTGTGAAGGACTTACAATGAGAAATTACTGACGGAACCAGAGAAGCATCTAGCAGCACTGTCTAGTGGACTAAGAATGAGGAATTACCACTGGTAAAAGAGACACCGCTGCAACACTGCCTAGAGTACTTAGAATGGTAGAGTTACTGATGGGACCAGAGTAGCAGCACTGTCTAGAGGACTGAGAAAGAGGAATTACCACTGGGAACAGAGACACAGCTGTAGAACTGCCTAGAGGACTTAGAATGAGGAATTACCGATGAGACCAGAGAAGCAGGTAGCAGCACTGTCTAGAGGACTTAGAATGAGGAATTACCAACAGGACAAGAGAAGCCGCTAGCAGCACTGTCTAGAGGACTTAGATTGAGAAACTACTGAGAGGACCATAGAAGCAGCTGCAGCACTGCCTAGAGGACTTAAAATGTTTCAATTACCGACGGGACCAGTGAAGCAGCTAGCAGCACTGCCTGGAAGACAGAGGGGCCGATTCCGATTCGGGCCGGAAATCTCTCCGACCGAGCCGGACCCGGGGAGATTTCCGACCGAATCGGACCCTAGCAGTCCGACCGAACGAGTACGATGCGCACGCATGCTATCGGACTCGATTCGGTCGGACTCCCATTGAAGTCAATGGGAGCCGGTCGTACAACGCGTACGCGGGCTCCCATTGACTCAATGGGTGCGAGGCGAACAAGGGCGCCCCCTACAGCGGGAACGCGTCGAAGCGGGTCGCGCCGTACATGCACAGGTAGGGGGGACCCATGGGTCCCCCCTGTGTGCGACTCGCGAGGCTACGCGTATAGGGGGGTCCGACATGGACCCCCAAAGTCCGGCTCCGACTGCTCTTTTGAGCCGGACGGCGCGAGTCGGTCGGACTGCTCGAGGCGCGCATCGTACTTACCCGGCCGGGGAACGTCTCCATTGCGCGGTGCGAGTCGTGTCCGTGCGAGGCGGTCGGCTTTCGCGAACGAGTCGGTCGGTGCGGTTGGGTCTCGCGAACGAGTCGGTCGGAGATTTCGCATCGTACTCGCTCGCCCGGACGAACGAATCGGTCGGGAAAGAGGGCTCCGAATCGGATCCGGTAAAGCCGAATCCGATTCGGAGCCCTACCGGCCGAGATCAGAATCGGCCCCCTAATGAGGAATTACAGACAGGACCATAGTAGCAGCTAGCAGCACTGTTTAGAGGACTTAGAATGAGGAATTACCGATGGGACTAGAGAAGCAGCTAGCAGCACTGCCTAGAGGACTAAGAATGAGGAATTACCACTGCAGAACAGACAGCTGCAGCACTGCCTAGAGTACTTAGAATGAGAAACTGAGAGGACCATAGACCCAGCTGCAGCACTGCCTAGAGGACTTAAAATGTGGGAATTACCGACGGGACCAGAGAAGCAGCTGCAGCACCGTGTAGAGGACTTAGAATGAAAAAGTACCGATGAGACCACAGAAGCAGCTAGCAGCATTGGCTAGAGGAGTTAGAATGAGAATTACCAGTGTGACCAGAGACACAGCTGCAGCACTGCCTAGAGGATTTAGAATGACCAATTACTGAGATCTGAGAAGCAGCTAGCAGCACTGTGTAGAGCAGGGTTCTCCAACGAGTACCTCGGGAGCTACTAGTAGCTCACAAGCACCTTAGACGTAGCTCTCAGAGGTGAAGCCAAACCCGGTACCTCATTCACAGGACATGTGCTTAACATTAAAGAAGGCAGCATTGCTCATCTCAAGAACCTTACAGTGGCAGCCAGCCAACCCAACGGCAAGGTCTCATGTTAACATTCAAACACACACTGTCAGCCTGCCAGGTCTGCCACACAGCCTTCTGTCTCCACCCTCAATCTAGCCAAGTCACAAGGAGATTGGACAAGTTTTAGATCCTGGCCTCTCAGTCAGACTATGAGGAGCCTGGAAAATGGGCAGTGAAAGAAGAGTGCAAATGTGCCAGCAGTAGCTACAGCAGTAGCCAGTGTGAACTCCAAGTGTGGGACTGCAGGAGCCAGAGTGAAAATGTGTGAGTTGCATGCCAGATTAGCCCAGGAGCTGAGGAGAACACGGTTTGGGTCCAGAGCTGAGACAGTTAAGAGCCTCAAGTGCATGCGTCTGTGTGTGTGCATGCACATGTGCATATATTTTGTGTATGTGTTTCTGCGTGGGTCCCTCCTTAAAAACAGAATTGATCAATGAAGGTATGCCTGGTGTTAAAGGTCACCAAAAGTATATGGTGCACCCATCATAAGGGGTTCATTCTAGGTCCTCCAGGCAATGCTGCAGCTGGGTCTCTGTTCCCAGTGATAATTCCCCATTTTTGGTCCTCTGAACAGTGCTGCAGCTGCGTCTCTGGTCCCAGTAGTAAGTCCTCATTCTCGGTCCTCTAGGCAGTGTTGCAGTGGTCTCTGTTCCCAGTGGTAATTCCACATTCATAGTCCTCTAGGCAGTGCTGCTAGCTGCTTCTCTGGTTCGGTCGGTAATTCCTCATTCTAAGTCCTCTACACAGTGCTGCTAGCTGCTTCTCTGATCTCTCAGTAATTGGTCATTCTAAGTCCTCTAGGCAGTGCTGCAGCTGTTATGCAGTGGTAATTCCTCATTCTTAGTCCTCTAGGCAGTGCTGCTAGCTGCTTCTCTAGTCCCGTCAGTAATTCCTCATTCTGTCTTCCAGACAGTGCTGCTAGCTGCTTCACTGGTCCAGTCGGTAATTGTCACATTTTAAGTCCTCTAGGCAGTGCTGCAGCTGCTTCTATGGTCCTCTCAGTAGTTTCTCAATCTAAGTCCTCTAGACCAGGGGTCTCCAACGAGTAGCTCGGGAGCTACTAGTAGCTCACAAGCACCTTAGACGTAGCTCTCAGAGGTGAAGCCAAACCCGGTACCTCATTCACAGGACATGTGCTTATTAAAGAAGGCAGCATTGCTCATCTCAAGAACCTTAGAGTGGCAGCCAGACAACCCAACGGCAAGGTCTCATGTTAACATTCAAACACACACTGTCAGCCTGCCAGGTCTGCCACACACCCTTCTGTCTCCACTCTCAATCTAGCCAAGTCACAAGGAGATTGGCCAAGTTTTAGATCCTGGCCTCTCAGTCAGACTATGAGGAGCCTGGAAAATGGGCAGTGAAAGAAGAGTGCAAATGTGCCAGCAGTAGCTACAGCAGTAGCCAGTGTGAACTCCAAGTGTGGGACTGCAGGAGCCAGAGTGAAAATGTGTTAGTTGCATGCCAGATTAGCCCAGGAGCTGAGGAGAACACGGTTTGGGTCCAGAGCTGAGACAGTTAAGAGCCTCAAGTGCATGCGTCTGTGTGTGTGCATGCACATGTGCATATATGTTTTGTGTATGTGTGTCTGCGTGTGTCCCTCCTTAAAAACAGAATTGATCAATGAAGGTATGCCTGGTGTTAAAGGTCACCAAAAGTATATGGTGCACCCATCATAAGGGTTTCATCCCTGGCACAATTGTTTCTGTTCATGGAATGACAGTGGTAATTGCATAATAATGGTCATCCTTGATATATTTTGGGCATTCTTGGTCTATTGCTGTCCTATGGACAGCAATCACTGACATATTAAGAGCACGACTGGCCTAATTTTAGCCATCCCTGACATAATGTTTCCCCCACAACCACCTTTACATAATACAGTGGGCATCCTTGTCATTATCTTGTCCATTCTTGGCACAATGCTGGCCATTGTATAAACGTGGGCATTATCAGCATACAATAGGCATCGATGATGTTACGGTGAGCATCCATTGCCTATGAGGTGGATTTGTACATGTCAGTATGTGATAAAAATGCCAAGCCGATGTTTAGGTGATGTGTACTTAAAAATTAAAACATGCTTTCAAAGAATTTTTTTTTTCTTCAGGAAAGATTTTTCATCTGTGAAATTGATTTTTGTTTGCCCAAAATGGCAAACAATATGTATATTTTCAGAAACGTATAGTCTGATGAAGACTAAAGGTTGCATTTCGAAAACACACTTAAAGCTGTTGGTTGCCTGAAGAATTGGGTGGTCACTATGGATAATCCTGTTAAGGGTGGTCATACTGCTAACATATGTGGTCACTATTGTACAGTAATATCATTTGCTGATAGATCAGGAGGATTTTTTTAAGCACAAGTACCTCTCACTGTAGAAAAGGTTGGAGACACCTGGTGTAGAGGACTTAGAATGAGGAATTACCGACGGAACCAGAGAAGCAGCTAGCAGCACTGCCTAGAGGACTAAGAATGTGGAATTACCACTGGGAACAGAGACCACTGCAACACTGCCTAGAGGACTTAAAATGTGGAAATTACCGATGGGATCAAAGAAGTAGCTGCAGCACTGTGAAGAGGACTTAGAATGAGGAATTACTGATGAGACCAGAGTAGCTGCACTGTCTAGAGGACTTAGAATAAGGTGATAACTAGGAGACCAGAGAGGCCGCTAGCAGCACTGTGTAGAGGACTTAGAATGAGGAATTACCGACGGAACAAGAGAAGCAACTAGCAGCACTATGTAGAGGACTTAGAATAATGAATTACCGACGGAACAAGAGAAGCAGCTAGCAGCACTGTCTAGAGGACTAAGAATGAGGAATTACCACTGGGAACAGAGACACGGCTGCAGCGCTGCCTAGAGGACTTGGAATGAGGTATTACCACTGGGACCAGAGAAGCAGCTGCAGCACTGTCTAGAGAACTTAGAATGAGGAATTACCGATGAGACAAGAGAAGCAGCTAGCAGCACTGCCTAGAGGACTTCAAATGAGGAATTACCACAGGGACCAGAGAAGCAGCTGCAGCACTGTCTAGAGGACTGAGAATGAGGAATTACTACTGGGACCAGAGACGCAGCTGCAGCACTGTCCAGAGGACCAAAAAGGGGGAATTATCACTGGGAACAGAGACCCAGCTGCAGCATTGCCTGGAGGACTTAGAATGGAGGAGTTACAGACGGGACCAGAGAAGCAGCTAGCAGCATTGTCTGGAGGACTCAGAATGAGGAATTACCACTAGGAGGGTGTTGGTAGATGCACACCTTTTTGAAGTGTAATCCGTGAATTAGTGGTTAAACAGTTCTGCGTGCAGATAGGGTATCGCTGGCTGATCACCAGCGTAAAGCAACAAGATACAAGAAGGCGTTATCCAGACGGGTAACGTCTCCCAGTTGCACAGCTGTGCAACTGGGGGACGTTACCCGTCTGGATAACGCCTTATTGTATCAAATTACCACTAGGACCAGAGAAGAAGCTAGCAGCACTGTCTAGAGGACTTAGAATGAGGGAATTACCGATGAGACCAGAGAAGCAGCAAACAGCACTGTCTGGAGGACTTCGAATGAGGAATTACCACTGCGAACAGAGACACAGCTGCAGCACTGCCTAGAGGAATTAGATTGGGGGAGTTACTGAGGGGACCAGAGAAGCAGCTAGCAGCACTGACTAGAGGACTAAGAATTAGTATTTACTACTGGGACCAGAGAAGCAGGTAGCAGCACGGTCTGGAGAACTTAGAATGAGGAATTACCGACGGGGCCAGAGAAGCAGCTGCAGCACTGTCTAGTCTACACAGTGCTGCTAGCTGCTTCTCTGATCTCAGTAATTGGTCATTCTAAATCCTCTAGGCAGTGCTGCAGCTGTGTCTTTGGTCACACTGGTAATTCTCATTCTAACTCCTCTAGCCAATGCTGCTAACTGCTTCTGTGGTCTCATCGGTCATTTTTCATCTAAGTCCTCTACACGGTGCTGCAGCTGCTTCTCGGGTCCCATCGGTAATTCCCACATTTTAAGCCCTCTAGGCAGTGCTGCAGCTGGGTCTATGGTCCTCTCAGTAGTTTCTCATTCTAAGTACTCTAGGCAGTGCTGCAGCTGTCTCTTCTGCAGTGGTAATTCCTCATTCTTAGTCCTCTAGGCAGTGCTGCTAGCTGTTTTTCTAGTCCCGTCGGTAATTCCTCATTCTAAGTCCTCTAAACAGTGCTGCTAGCTGCTACTCTGGTCCTGTCTGTAATTCCTCATTCTGTCTTCCAGACAGTGCTGCTAGCTGCTTCACTGGTCCCGTCGGTAATTGCCACATTTTAAGTCCTCTAGGCAGTGCTGCAGCTGCTTCTATGGTCCTCTCAGTAGTTTCTCAATCTAAGTCCTCTAGACAGTGCTGCTAGCGGCTTCTCTTGTCCTGTTGGTAATTCCTCATTCTAAGTTCTCTAGACAGTGCTGCTACCTGCTTCTCTCGTCTCATCAGTAATTCCTCATTCTAAGTCCTCTAGGCAGTGCTACAGCTGTGTCTCTGTTCCCAGTGGTAATTCCTCATTCTTAGTCCTCTAGACAGTGCTGCTACCTGCTTCTCTGGTCTCATCGGTAATTCCTCATTCTAAGTCCTCTAGGCAGTGCTACAGCTGTGTCTCTGTTCCCAGTGGTAATTCCTCATTCTAAGTTCTCTAGACAGTGCTGCTACCTGCTTCTCTGGTCTCATTGGTAATTCCTCATTCTAAGTCCTCTAGGCAGTGTTGCAGCGGTGTCTCTTTTACCAGTGGTAATTCCTCATTCTTAGTCCACTAGACAGTGCTGCTAGATGCTTCTCTGGTTCCGTCAGTAATTTCTCATTGTAAGTCCTTCACACAGTGCTGCTAGCTGCTTCTCTGGTCTCATAGTTAATACCTCATTCTAAGTAGTCAAGACAGTGCTGCTTCTCTGGTCTCATTGGTAATTCCTCCTTCTAAGTCCTCTACACAGTGCTGCAGCTACTTCTCTGGTCCCGTCGGTAATTTCAACATTTTAAGTCCTCCACACAGTGCTGCAGCTGTCTGTGTTCCAAGTGGTAACTCCTCATTTTTAGTCCTTTAGACTGTGCTGCTAGCTGCTTCTCTGGTTCCGTCGGAAATTCCTCATTCTAAGTCCTCTACACAGTGCTGCTAAATGCTTCTCTGGTCTCATCAGTAATTCCTCATTCTAAGTCTTCTACCCAGTGCTGCAGCTGCTTCTCTGGTTCCAGTGGTAATTCCTCATTCCAAATCATCTAGGCAGTGCTGCAGCTGTGTCTCTGTTCCCAGTGGTAATTCTGCATTCTCAGTCCTCTACACAGTGCTGCTAGCTGCTTCTCTGGTCTCACGGTTAATACCTCATTCTAGGTCCTCTAGAAAGTGCTGCTTCTCTGCTCTCATCAGTAATTACTAATTCTAAGTTCTCTAGGCAGTGCTGCAGCAGTGTCTCTGTTTCCAGTGGCAATTCCCCATTCTTAGTCCTCTAGGCAGTACTGCATCTTTGTCTCTGTTCTCAGTGGTAACTCCTCATTCTTAGCCCTCTAGACAGTGCTGCTAGCTACTTCTCTCTTCCCAGTGGTAATTCCTCATTCTTAGTCCTCCAGACAGTGCTGCAGCTGCCTCTCTAATCCCATTGATAATTCCTCATTCTAAGTCCTCTAGACAGTGCTGCAGTTGCTGCTCTGATCTCAGTGGTAATTCCTCATTCTAAGTCCCCTAGACAGTGCTGCAGCTGTTACTCTGGTCCCGTCGATAATTCCTCATTCTAAGTCCTCTAGACAGTGTCGTGTAGTTCCTATAAACCTATATAGGATCTGCACTTTAGACAACATACACTGTAGGATTGGTGTCCAGACTGATTCTAGACACCCCCACCGGGTATGTTAGCCTGTATACCAGCTAGCTCACAGTGCCACTAGAAACCCCTCTTACCAAGGAGAGAATACTGTTTGATACTGCAGAGCGTCCTGGGAGATATTTTCCATTTTTGAGTAAGCAAAAGACAGTCACTAGGCCAATGCAGAACAGAAAAAACAATATTCCAGTTATGATCCAGAGCTGGAGCCAAGGTGAAACTAAGTGTTTTTCAGAAAAGTGTCGAATTCTTGAATTTGTTGCTAACGGGAAACTGGAGCTGGCGTTGTCTCAGGTTCACGAGAGAAGGTATCCAAATCGATGAAGTAGCCAGATGCAGTTCGATCCATCTTCAGTAGCTCAGCAGGTTTTGTTGAACTGCAGGTGTCTCTTGTCGAGGCGTATTGATGTAGACATCGGTGTTAGGTCGAATTGATATTTGTCTTTCATTTGTGTGTTGAAGTTCTGTTTCAAGAGGAACGAGTTCCATTTCATTGTTGGAAATTCTGTCATTTTGTATTGGTGACTCTTCAAATGTTATGAGTCTTTCTGTCTGAACTTCCTGTATGGTAGCGAGAGGAGAGCGTCTGCTACCCAGGAGCCAACAAGGCCTACTTTTCAGTATCGGCCACATAGTGTGGTTTGATCAGATCAATGGAGACTAATCTCTTTTCTTTTTTGCCGGCAAGAGGCGGAAGAAGTACTGTTCTTGTTCCTTCGACAGCCAGGCAGGTACAGGCTTTCTGTATGATGGCCCAAATTCTTTTTTGTCCTTGATCTTTTCTCTGACCAGATCCCTGACTTTAGGGATCCAGACGGGTCTTGCCTTGACTGAT
Organism: Calotriton arnoldi; assembly: GCA_963921515.1. Taxonomy (NCBI): domain Eukaryota; kingdom Metazoa; phylum Chordata; class Amphibia; order Caudata; family Salamandridae; genus Calotriton; species Calotriton arnoldi. The sequence continues at coordinate 2,266,119 of CAWUFW010001518.1, forward strand.
TAGGCTTCCCCAGTGGCGGTTTTACTTGGCACGTTGCTTAGTAGTGCCCGGGATTCATTCAGATCCTGTTAAACAGCCAAACGTTTATTGATATCTAATGGTTATTCATCCGCCACTGTGCTTTCATAATCAAGATCAGGTACCCACATTCTCGTCTCAAATAAGACCTCGTAAGGAGTGACACTCTCTAAAGAACTTCTTGGCATGTTGTTGAGGGCTCGTTGTACCCCATGTAAGTGATTGACCCAACTACCACCCGAACCTAATACTCTTGCTGTTAAAGGTTGCTTTAAGTCTCGGTTTTTCCTCTGCACGACCGAATTTCCCTCTGGATGGTACGGAGAGGAGTACCGCAATGCTACACCCAAACCTTCCATGACTTCCTTGTAAGCCCTAGAACTAAACGCGGGGCCATGGTCAGAATGTAATGTGCCAACTGCTTATGTCCCTATGAAGACTCGCAAATCTTTTATAACAGTTTGAGCGTCAGCCGAGCACTGAGGCCATACCCATAGGGATCTAGAGCATGAGTCCACTGCCACCAAGATATACTTGTAAGCCCTGTCTGATTGTAGGGGGCCGCAGTGGTCCAAATAGACACACGTGATTGGTCTGTCTGATATCAGTAATGGTGTCTGCGCTGGGCGTGCTACGGTGGAACCCTTCATCTGCTGCCAGATGTCGCATTTTAAGACAAAATTCTATGTCTGTTTTGTTAAACCAGGCCACCAATAGCGTAGTTTCAGTAAAGAAACCGTCGCGGTAATCCCTGCGTGTGCAGAACCTAGACCCTCGTGTGCAGCTAGAATTAAACCTAATCTGCGCTCCATGTTTGGTATTACTCTATCCCCCACTCCTGGAATCTGAGCATGCGGAATGTTGTTTGCATCTAACTTGTAGGAGTATTTGAGTGGAAAATCTTTCGGTAAGGTTGGGTTGTTTTTGCGTGAAGTAATGACAGCTACAATTATCTGTCTGTCTATTCTTGTTTTAGAACGAGTGATTGCAGCTACAGCAGAAGTACGTACTGCCCCCTACGCGGCTTCATCAGCCAATGAATTCCCTTTAACGTGAACTCCATCACGTTGATGACTCAGCGTGTGTATCACGTGAGCTTTTGGTAGTTCGTTTTTCAACTCAGCTACCTGTTCCCATAGCATTTTATGCTTAATTGTGCCACCTTTTGAGTCTTTAATCCTATTTTGACCCCAGTCAGGAAGATATTCGTTGTATGACTGGACACAATAAAAAGAATCGCACACAATCAGTGTGGGGAATTCCCGATCCGTATTTATTAGTGCCAGTAACAGGGCTTTTAGTGCTTCCAGCTGAGCTGTGCAGTCTCCTAGAGACTGTGTCTTCTTATCGCTGGGATGGAACTTGCCATCCTGCATACGACCTTTTACAATCGCACACGCGGCGCTGTATTGCTGTTTACTCCCTACGGCCGGCTGAGCAGATCCGTCAGTGTAAATGATGTATTCATACTGATCTAGAGGTATAATTTCATTTGGTAGAGGATATTCTTGTTCATATTGCAGGAATGCTTGTGTTTTTAGACTACGGTCAGACGTGTATTTTACATCCGTCGCAGTGAGAGAATTAGCCCATTGTATCCATCTTGGATGTAAGGCTTTAGCATTAGGAACGCTTGCCTTTGTAGCAGCCTCTAAGGCTGGTACCGGAGTTACGACAATGATTCGTTTCCCCTGAGCCAGTGCTCTTTCTCCTACTACAGCGGTCTGTACTGCAGTCAGGGTTTTATCTGTAGAAGCAAAGCGCATTTCAGCGTTTGTGTACAGGTGTGATTTGTATGCTATGGGTACTGTTTCTCCTTCATTGAAGGTTAGGTAAGTGTACCCAGATTGACCCGCTATAACACGGATCACCAAATTGCGGACATTTACGCGTGTCTGCAAGTGTTTTGAAGCTATCATGTCAGCTTGTAGGGAACGAAGGATATGTGTGTGTTCCTGTGTCCAATGCCTAACTGAAAAATCAGGTCGGATTAAGTCGTAGAAAGGTTTTACTTTTTCTGCGTAATCCAAAATGTATGTTCTGCCAAAATGTTAAAATCCCAATATGGATTGTAAGTTCTTCAAAGATTTAGGCGGTTGGAGCAGCGCGCACTTTTCTAAAAAGTTAGCTGCCAGGCTTTTTCCTTCACATGAGAGCTCATATCCCACAAATAGGACACTGAGGTGGGCTATTTTAGATTTTTTGAAGTTGAATTTGTAGCCCTCAGAAGCGAACCCCAAAATTATGTTGCTCACCCTAGCCAAGTGATCCTTTAAATCATCATCCGTCAGATAAATATCATCTACATAGGACAATGCCTCTTCATCCAAATTCTGAAGTAATTATGTTACCCTAGTGGAAAACAACCCAGAGCTATTCTTATACCCTTGAGGGAGTCGACAAAATTGACGCTGGGAACCTAGCGCTGAGAATGTTGTCAAATACCGGCTCTCAGGCGCCATATTTTGGCAGAAAAATCCATTTGAGATATCTAGTGTTGTTTTGTATTTTTCCGCACAATGTTATTCATTAATGCGGCACTGTGTGCATTCTGTACTGCAAATGTTTTAGTGCATGTGTTCAGATGTCGGTAGTCTAAAACTAGACTGTATGAATTATCGGGTTTCATTACAGGAAACAAAGGATTGTTCATTGAAGAAGTGCAAGTTTCTATTACACCCTGGTATTCAAGTTGATCTAAGATCTCCTCAAACCTGTTTTTCCACTTCTTGTTTAATTGGGTACTGTCTCTATGGAGTTGGAGTCGTTTTTACTGGGATTACATGGTGTGGTGACTCAGCATCCCACCCAACATGGTTGCGATATAGTGCCGGAGCAAGGGCTACTGCCCACTCCTGCGCGTATGTATGTTTTAAGTAAATTGGAACGAGTTCGGAAAAGGACAATAAGATTACTGTTTCTCCCTTTGGGCAATCCATACCAATTTCAGGCGGCCAATCTTTTTCAGCTAAAAGAATGTCATGGCCAAAAGTCAGGTTCTCCCAAAAGAGACCTTTAATTTTTGTAGGTTTGTCCCGTTCCATTTGGAGTGTTATCTCATGTAACCGATGTGGGACACTTACCCTTGTATCATGTGTTTCCACCATGATATGCTCATTCAACTCCGCTGTCACCAGAAATTCCATCAGGTTCTGGCTAGCTATTGTAACTGCTGCTGCGCTGTCTAGCATCGTCAGAGCCCATACCCTGTTCAGAAGTTGAGTCCTCAGAATTCTGGGCATGTCTAACTTTGAGACCTGCTACTTTCTTCTTTTTAAATTGAGGTTTTGATTTTGGCTTCTCTTCTTTTTTGGAAGTATAATCTGAAGTGCGTGGCGTGTCTGGACTTTGTACGCTCTTCTTGTCTGTGTTCTGACCGTCCTTCCCTCTCGGAGTTTCTTGGTGAACCCTGAAAGGAACGAGAGGAACGTGTATCAGTATCCTGATACCTGTCAGGTTTTTTAATGTTATCTCTATTCCTAAGGTTGTACCTCCTTTGGAGGGCTCCTGTTGAGGAGACCTACCCCTGGACTGAGATCTATTCTTTTGGTTATCCCATTTCTTCTTGGAAGAATCAGGTGTTTGCTTGGTGTTATCCTTTTCATGACCACCCATGAGTTGAGGTTTTATTGCTCTAGCTCCCAAACTATCTCTACCTAATTCAGCATAGGTGTCTTCGATAATTTTAGGCAATTCATGTTCCTGTTGTAAAGGAGTGAAATCCCTCAGGCATTGGCGTATTGCAACTGCTGCTGCCTTCCGTTTGATATTTGCCAATATTATAGCTGATACCTGGGTAAAATTACCTAATAATTTAATCCCTAAGTTCAGAGCAGGTTCTGCTCCATACTCAGTTTGTATTTGTCTTAATATGTCTGGTATTACTGCTAATGACGGGATACCATGAGTTCTGGTATATATGGCAGCGAAATATTTCAGTATTGGTATCGCACGTGAAAAACGGTGAAACAATTACATCTTTGATTTTACAACTCGTTGTTTTGTACATGTATAATGTTACATTTCATGATCAACGTTACTATTAACATCTTGAGGGAGGGCGGTGTAATCAAGTTAGTTGATCCTATTGTTGGGGGGGGGGGTTTAATTTTTTATAAACGAGTGATAAACGTAGGCTTAAGTGGAATGGTTTAATTACCTGTTAGATTTATGTGCTCACATATAGTGGATTATGGGAACTGTAGGAATGAGGTAGATGGAGGCACACACAATTGGTTACCCAGTAGGGGAGGGGTTACATCCGGTGAGTTGAAAAGGGAAGTAGATGCTAGTGAGTTAGAGAATGATTCGTGAAAGGATAGAACAGGAAAGAATTAATGTGGACACACACCGCAGGTATGAGAGAACTCCAGTGTAGCTTTTTCCTACGGGGATGGTTGAATTTGAGTACAACGAGGGAGGAAAATAGGCTCTTTTGCGGATTTGCATTAGATTGAGGAGTTTATAATTAATGAGGGGGAGAAATTTTGGGAGAAGCCCCGCAGTGTATGATTACGTAATTAGAGGGAGAACGTTGGTTATGGTAACAAATTTTAAACATGGATTAGGTTAACTAATGTTTAGTATGTGATACATTGTGAAGCTTAAATACATAATCTAATGTTGGTGTTTGATGTTTGTAGTGAACCCCTGACGAAGGGCGATGAAATAGCCCGAAATGTATTGGGAATATTATACTACTGAGGATGAACCATGTATATTTCCTGCTTCAGAAAAAAGGTCCGGATGGACATATCTGCAGTATCAGAAACGTTAATGCATGTAATGACTCTCATGTGACGGAGCAAAATGGAATGAACATTGGAATATCAAGAATAAATATGATTGAAAGGATAAAACATCAGTATCTTTATTGCAATGTAGCAATCAAGCTGTGCATCCGGTATGGGAGTGTAGCTACGCTCCCGTCATTCTAAGATGGATTCTTGCTCACGTGGTTGCTGGGCGGACCGCGTATCCGGGCTGCACTCACAAATAATTAAGTTGATAAAACTGACGTTAAACGGTGAAGAAAAGGTGTGCACTTTCACCCTCTAGTTTGAAAAGCGAAAACTGTACCCCAAGTGGTACAATCCTCTATCTGGGGAGCTATCCGCATTGGCAAGCAGATTGTTAACATTCTGTGTTTTTCTTGAGGGCTTGTGTGTGGAAATAATGCCTCTAGCTGTGTTATTTTTTGAGCTATCCAGAATGGCATTTGCTCATATTTAGTGGGCATTTTACCCATAACTGCGTGTAGCGTTTGTGGTGTAATTTTAGTTGTACATCCCTGAATTTGTCCTGTTTGTGTAGCCCTTGTTGGCTGAAGTGTGAGTGCTCTCATCACGCACTGTGTCCAATTTCTGTAAAGTTTTATTTTTTCTTTATGAAGTGGACATAAGTCTGCCACTGGCATTGAGTCAATATCTGGATGTGGTGTGTAAGCCATAAGGACTGGCCAAGTGGCTCCATCTCTTCCGAGCTGACTTAGTCTTACTTTGTCTTTTGTGTGGGGGAGGGCGCCTTTCAATAAGTTTATGTGCTCCTGGTAGGTGAGCGGAACTTCAATGTCCTCATACGGACAGTATTCATCTGGTGTTTCATCTTCAGTGCAAGAATGAAATGTCTTTGTGTATCTGCTGGTGGGAATTTAACCCATGAATAGAATACCTCTGTTCTATATGATTTGTGTGCCTCAATCACGAATGTGACTGTCCCACCCCTAGCTGAGACTCCATAGTCCGCTAGTTTTAAAGTAAGGGCAGTTCTAACATTTTCTGAAATGTTGATTTCCCCTTCTAGTTCTTCCTCAACTCCTGCACCCGCATGTAGTGCTGGGGCAGCGTCGCCTTCCTCAGTCATTGTTGAAAAAATTTCAAGGGAACTGAGATAAAGGTTTTATGCACAATAGGAACTATTTGTCCTTCAAGCTTGATAAACCTACAGCCAATACATAGGATATGCCTACTCGGCTGTGGCGGATAGTTCCCTTCCCACTCCAGACGTCTCTGGGGAAATGTGAGTAGGGGTCTTTGAGAAAAACACGAATGAAATACTAAGATTTGACTGTTAAATAAGTACCAAACCCAACGTTGGCGGCGCCATGTCGTGTAGTTCCTATAAACCTATATAGGATCTGCGCGTTTAGACAACATACACTGTAGCATTGGTGTCCAGATTGATTCTAGACACCCCCACCGGGTATGTTATCCTGTATACCAGCTAGCTGACAGTGCCACTAGAAACCCTCTTACCAAGGAGAGGATAGTTCTTGGCAACTATCGAACATGACAACCCTAATCCCTCAGGATCGTGGAAACAGTGCGATACTTTTCGCTCAATCACTCGTGCTCACTTCGTCTCAGAGAGATGCACAGAAAAAACGGTGGGGACGTTTTCCAATAAGCATTTATTGAACCAGCGTCATTCTAGTGTAAAATAGGTGTGCTGAAACAACCATTAGACAGTAACAGATATAAATGATTATAAGCACTAACAGGGTAAAAGGATGGTAGATTTCTACCATCGAGCTAAAACAATGAATACAGGCAAGTATATAAAATACATGACAGTAATAAATGCGTACTCCTATGATGCGACCCTAACTAGATGTACCTAAGTGTACCTAGCATGTATGTGGGTGTAAAGCCAAGAATCCCTCTAGGATAAAGTCAACCCCATTACCTGAAGTGTGAGACTATGGGACCCCGTCTTGGTCTCGAGATGGACACCCCGCAAGGAATGTCAGACCACTGCAAGCTGGAGTGTCTGCGTGCAGGAACCTCAGCGTCTCGCGTCAGTGTGTCGGCATGGAAGTCCTTTTCTCCTCTGACTACCTCAGCAAGATATGGTGTTTATATACCGAAAGTGGTACCCTCAGGGGTTCTACCTTGCTGTGTCATGTCGGACCTAGGATGACGGAAGGAATGACCCTTGTACATAGTTATTATGCAGGAGATGGTAGTCCTGCTGAGTTTCCAAGAATCCTCATGCATAATGGATGAGGCTAGTTTTCAGGGAAAGCCCTACGTCCTGTAAGCAGTACCGTAACTAGGTAAAAGGTCAGTCCCAAGAACCGTTATGTAGTGTAAAGGTAGGGAAGAATATAGGTGAAAGGTTAGGTGACTACCTGAGCCTATATTGGGGGTACCTATATGGAACATAACAGTGCTGTTAGCTGCTACTCTGGCCCCATTGGTAATTTCTCATTTTAAGTCCTCTAGACAGTGCTGCAGCTGCTTCTCTGGTCTCGTTGGTAATTTCCACATTTTAAGTCCTCTAGACCGTGCTGCTTGCTCCTACACTGGTCCTGTTGGTAATTCCTCATCCTCAGTCTTCCAGACAGTGCTGCAGCTGCTTCTCTGGTCCCATCAGTAATTCCCACATTTTAAGTCCTCTAGGTAGTGCTGCAGCTGCTTCTATGGTCCTCTCAGTAGTTTCTCATTCTAAGTCCTCTCTAGACAGTGCTGCTAGCTGCTTCTCTGGTCCCATTGGTAATTCCTCATTCTAAGTCCTCTAGACAGTGCTGCTACCTGCTTCTCCGGTCTCATCGGTAATTCCTCATTCTAAGTCCTCTAGGCAGTGCTACAGCTGTGTCTCTGTTCCCAGTGGTAATTCCTCATTCTTAGTCCTTTAGACAGTGCTGCTAGCTGCTTCTCAGGTCCTGTCAGTAACTACCATTCTAAGTCCTCTAGGCAGTGCTGCAGCTGCTTCTATGGTGCTCTCAGTAGTTTCTCATTCTAAGTCCTCTCTAGACGGTGCTGCTAGCTGCTTCTCTGGTCCCATTGGTAATTCCTCATTCTAAGTCCTCTAGGCAGTGCTACAGCTGTGTCTCTGTTCCCAGTGGTAATTCCCCATTCTTAGTCCTCTAGGCAGTGCTGCATCTGCGTCTCTGTTCCTAGTAGTAACTCCTCATTCTTAGTCCTCCAGACAGTGCTGCAGCTTCCTCTCTAGTCCCAGTGGTAGTTCCTCATTCTAAGTCCTCTAGAGGACTTAGATTGAGAAACTACTGAGAGGACCATAGAAGCAGCTGCAGCACTGCCTAGAGGACTTAAAATGTGGCAATTACCGACGGGACCAGTGAAGCAGCTAGCAGCACTGTCTGGAAGACAGAATGAGGAATTACTGACGGGACTAGAGAAGCAGCTAGCAGCACTGCCTAGAGGACTAAGAATGAGGAATTACCACTGCATAACAGACAGCTGCAGCACTGCTTAGAGGACTTAAAATGTGGGTATTACCGACGGGACCAGAGAAGCAGCTGCAGGACTGTGTAGAGGACTTAGAATGAAAAATTACAGATGAGACCACAGAAGCAGCTAGCAGCATTGTCTAGAGGATTTAGAATGAGAATTACCAGTGTGACCAGAGACACAGTGGCAGCACTGCCTAGAGGATTTAGAATGACCAATTACTGAGAGATCAGAGAAGCAGCTAGCAGCACTGTGTAGAGGACTTAGAATGAGGAATTACCGACCGAACCAGAGAAGCAGCTAGCAGCACTGCCTAGAGGACTATGAATGTGGAATTACCACTGGGAACAGAGACCACTGCAACACTGCCTAGAGGACCGAGAATGAGGACTTACTACTGGGACCAGAGACGCAGCTGCAGCACTGTCCAGAGGACCAAAAATGGGGAATTATCACTGGGAACAGAGACCCAGCTGCAGCATTGCCTGGAGGACTTAGAATGGAGGAGTTACCGACGGGACCAGAGAAGCAGCTAGCAGCATTGTCTGGAGGACTCAGAATGAGGAATTACCACCAGGACCAGAGAAGAAGCTAGCAGCACTGTCTAGAGGACTTAGAATGAGGGAATTACCGATGAGACCAGAGAAGCAGCAAACAGCACTGTCTGGAGGACTTAGAATGAGGAATTACCACTGCGAACAGAGACACAGCTGCAGCACTGCCTAGAGGAATTAGATTGGGGGAGTTACTGAGGGGACCAGAGAAGCAGCTGCAGCACTGTCTAGAGGACTTAGAATGTGGAATTACAGATGAGACCATAGAAGCAGCTGCAGCACTATCTAGAGGACTTAGAATGAGGAATTACCAACGGGACCAGAGTAGCAGTTAGCAGCACTGTCTGGAAAACAGAATGAGGAATTACCGACAGGACCAGAGTAGCAGCTAGCAGCACTGTCTATAGGCCTTAGAATGAGGAATTACTGACTGGACTAGAGAAGCAGCTACCAGCACTGCCTAGAAGACTAAGAATGAGGAATATCCACTGCAGAACAGAGACACAGCTGCAGCACTGCCTAGAGGACTTAAAATGTGGGAATTAGCAACGGGACCAGAGAAGCAGCTGCAGCACTATCTAGAGGACTTAGAATGAGGAATTTTCAACGGGACCAGAGTAACAGCTAGCAGCACTGTCTAGAGGACTAAGATTGAGGAATTAGCACTGGGACCAGAGAAGCAGCTGCAGCACTGCCCAGAGGACTTAGAATGGAGGCATTACCGACGATACCAGAGAAGCAGCTTCGCTTCACTGACTGGAGGACTTTGAAAGAAGGAGTTACCGACAGGGCCAGAGAAGACGCTTTTTAGCTTTGTCTGAAGGACTTACAATAGTGAAATTACTGATGAGACCAGAGAAGCAGCTACAGCACTGGATCCGGATTGACTCAATTTAAATGTCTGCACTCCCTGGGGCATATTATCAAGGGCCCATCGCCGCTTTAGCGGCACTTTGTTGCCGCTAAAGCGACGATATTTTTATCGCCCTATTAGCAAGCTGTCGCTAACAGCCGTTAGCGACAGCTTACTGGCGATAGCGGCCGTTTTTTTTATCGCCTTGCATGCCAGCGATATTTATCGCTAATGACATGCACGGTAGGCGTTCTGTCTCTAAACATCACAAAAACGCCCGCTAACCGCACTTCGCCCTATTAGCAAGGATGGCCCGGACCCGCAAAGCGATAAAAAAAGTGTCGCGAAGGCCTGTTAGCTGCAGGAATTTAAGACCAGAAAAAAGCAGGTCTTAAAAATGTGGATAAGACTTGGGCCCACACCTATGCATGTTTTTGGTGCTGGACTGCGCTGCAAGCAATGTTGCAGCGCTGCCCTGCGACAAAAATATAGGGGCAGATTTACAATCCCCTTGCGACATCTTTACGACACCGTTGCGCCACTTATGTGATGCAGCGGCGTCGTAAACAATGCGCCACTATGCGACAGATTGACAACGTGACGCATCTAGTGAGATGCGTCACGTTGTAAAGCCCTGCGCTACATTATACCTGCGTCAGGCATAATGTATGCAGGGTGGGCGTTCCATCGCAAGGAAGCCCCGTAAAAGTGACACAGTGAAATCTACAAGATTTTACTGAGTCACTTTTACGTCCCCGCTGCGTCAAAACCTTACGCCTGCTTGTAGCAGGCGTAAGGAGTGACGCAGCATTGCAAGTATAGGATGCCCCTGAGCAGTGCTGGAGTAGCGTCGCGCTTGCGACACGACTCCAGCACTGCGTCACCTATACGCTGACAGATGCGTCACGCATCGGTCTCTCCTTGCGCCACGGTGCGCTGCATTGTAAATGCAGCGCATCCATGGTGGCGCAAGGGGTTCCTAACGTCACGCAAAATAACTGGCGCATCCCTGCTGATCTGCAGGGATGCGCCAGTTATTGTAAATCTGTCCCATAGTGCAGGAATGCGCACCATCACTAAGATAGTGCGCATTCCTGTGCCCCAGTCATGAAAAGTGTTTATGCGCTGCGACAAGACAGCATTGCAACACTTCTCATCACGCCCTCATTGCAACAGCATGGATGCGCTGTACTCACTGGACAGCGCTCCATGACGTAACGACAGATACGTCAGGAATCCTGACGTATCTGTCTGCGCTAAAGTCATGCATTGCTGCAGTCGTGTCACAACCATGACGCAACTCCAGCAATGCATGGGGCCAGCCCATCCCTGTGGCACAGCATCACCCTCATGCCTGCCATCAGGCAGGCGGAAGGTACTGACGCAGTGCCGTTCATGAGGGGTGCCCGAATGTCTGCGATGTTGGAGATCCATCGGTGGTGGTTGCGCGCTGTGGTGTCATCGTTTGGACGCATTGGTGGAGTGTTGGTGCGGAGGGAGTCGACGAGACGTTCTGCGGTGGCCTGGATCCAGCTGCGACAGGGTGCGATGTTGGCGCTGGCGTCCGGTGGGCAAGGTGAAGAAGTCATTCATCCAATGATGGTAGTGCAGGAGTGTCCGGTGTTGTGGCTGTAGTTGAAGTACCCGCTGGCGGAGGTGACGTGCCCGACCGTGTGTCCTGCTATGTGGCCTGTTGAGGTGACTTGCTGCTTGCGTCTGATGTCGGTGACCTTCCCCAGGAGGGGGTGGTGCTCTGATCACTGGGGTTGCCCAGGTGGAAGTTGAGTGCACCGAGTTGGATGTCGTTGGTGGATGGGAGACCCTGGGGTGCAATGAGGTCCTAAATGGGATTAGATAATGGGGGGGCCACGGCCCGGGGGGCCTGCACATGAGGGTGCCGCAGAGGATGTTCTTGGGCTTGGTCCGGATCTGGGAGTTGCCGTGGTCCATGGTCACCCTTGGCACATTAGAGTGCGTGGTCAGTCGGAGTGTGCTCCTGTAGGTGACGGCAATGCCTCCTCCTTGACTGTCGGGGTGCTCCTTGCGGGTGATACTGCAGCCGTCTGTGATGGCAAAGGCGAAGTCCGGTACGGAGCAGAGGTAGGTCCTGGCAGGCGTGCTGGAGTCTAGGGTTGATGGCGAGGAGCGTGCAGGCGTCGTAGCGGTGGAGTGGCCAAGAGGAATGCTCCTTGGTGGTGAGCGCGGTCCAGGGGCTGACGGATGCATACGGCGTAGCCTATGGGTTGCCTTTGGCATGGGAGACGACCATTACAATGCAGGCAGTACATCGTTAACAACGCAACTCCGACAACGCGGGTGCCTTAACATCGCATTCGATTACAACGCATTGTGAGGTCAGTTATGGGGTAATTTTAACTTTTTCATGTGTGAATGTGTGAATGTGTTTTGGATGTCAAAAATGAAAATTGTTGTTTTTCTGGGGGTCAGATTTGAAAAATGGGGTGTGCTTTTGGGGTCAAATATGAAATTTGGGGTGTATTTGGGGGTAAAATATGAAATTTGGGGTGTGTTGTTGGATAAAATATGAAAAATGGGGTGTGCATTTGTCTCAAATGTGATTTTCCGGTGTGTTCTGGGGGTTCTAAAAGGGATTCAAGGGTTCATGTTAGGTTTTGTTGTGCAAAGGTTAGTGTTGCGTTGCACTCACTGAAGTGGGAACAGTGATCTTGATGTCTCCGCCATGCAACACCTACCCTACTGTTGCAATGTGCCTAGTATTAGTATGCATTGGAATGGAATGCGAGGTCATGGCATGCGTCGCAACTACGTATGTGCCTTTGGCACACGAGTGGTATGCCCGCAGTGCATGGGCGCACAGCGGACAACAGTGAGAAGTGCGGGGGGGTCTGGACAGCTGTGGGGTGGTAAACGCCGGAAAGAACACTGGATGGTGCATGGACGCGGGGATGTGTGTGTGAGTGGGCGTTGTGAAAATTTATTGAAGGAAGTCTTACCTCCAAGCCGGGTCCCGTGTCTTCTTAGCTCCTGCTCTCCTGCGTCTGCTTCCAGGAATAGGAAGTAGCCAGCCAGGCTCCCTCCCCGGAGTCCATCACAACGCCTCAATGCAGTGGTGGGATTGGTAATTGGCAACGGGACAAGTCATGCAGCCCGGGACCGGAGGGGTGGGCATGTTCTCCATGCAGGCTGTAATGCTGCCTGCATTGCGAACAGGGAAGTGTGCATGACTGCATTGGGCAGCCTGAGTGGGCCGAACAAACAGTCGTTGCGCACTTGAGTGGGCATGCCAATCCACCCATGCCCTGCTCCGTGTTTGGAGCAGTCCTACCCACCCTCCCCCCGAGGATACATAGCATGATTACATCAGTTAGTTACCCCTTGTGTTCCCCCTTTATAAATGATTTTTTGGCTTCTCTGACCGCACTTCCCGCTTCCCGCCGCTGCTGCCCCGCACCCCTGTCCTCACCCATTCCCACCTCCCAGTTGATCGATCCTCCACCCTCCCCTCATACATGGCGGACGCTGCGCGACTGCGCAGCAGACACGTGCCGCTGACGCACAGATGGCGCGCTTAATACAAGCCCGTCTGCGCCCGTCCGCAACCCAACCACGACCAGCGCCAGGGACCCGGGATCATGGGCCACCCACTTCTACAGCACAGCCACCCTCCATGCACTCAACCCTGGAAAAGTCAGAGACTGACAACAGGCCTCGGCTAACACGACCCACGGCCAGTTCTCCTGCCTCCACTGCCGCCAGAGCGTAATCACCCCCGGACTCCAACACAGCCGACGCCAGCACTGGCGACACCCTAAGATGCATCCTCCTCAACGTGCGAACCGTGCACAAACACGCCGTTGAAATATGGAACCTACTCGACTCTCTCTCGCCCGACATCACCTTCTTCACAAAGACCTGGACCTCTGCACCCGACATCAACCTCGCCATCCCGAACAAGATCCAGAGGAAGGACTGCCACAACCACCCGGGAGGGGGCCTCGCATTTGCCCCCAAAACCACCCTCCGCCTCACCACCTCCAGCAAATCCTTCCCCACCGCCGAACACCTGCACTTCCAGATCCAGACCAACCACAACTCCACACTCCCAGGAACCCTCGTCTACAGACACCCCGGCCCACGGACACACCAGCCAGCCCACCATCTCCACCTGGCCGCCAGTCACAGCCGAAGACACCGCCTCAACCATGAAAGGCATCCACTCAGGGGCGCCCACCAACCCATGCGCTCCTCACATCTACCACGGAGCCACAGACGCCATCACACACGAACTACAACGCACCATCAACACCACCTTCAAAACAGGCACCTACCCAGACGACTGGAAGCGTGCAGAAGTCTGGCCCCTGCTCAAAAAGACCACAGCTGACCCCACGACCTCAAGAAATACCGGCCCATCTCGCACCTCCCCTTCGCGCACAAAGTTGCAAAGTGAACAGTCAACAGGGAACTGACACAATTCATTGATGGCAACGCCATCCTCGACCCGTCACAATCCAGATTGCGAACCAACCACAGCAACGAGGCCGTCCTACTCACCGCCACAGACGACATCCGCACCCTCCTGGACCAAGGCCACTCCGCAGACCTCATCCCACTCGAGCTTTCAGCGGCCTTCTACACCGTCTCCCACCGCACATCTGTCGCAAGAATACACGACGCCGGCATACAAGGTACAGCCCTAGACTGGATCCGATCATTCCTCCCCGGAAGAAGCCAAAGGATCAGACTGCCACCCTTCCTCTCCTATCCCACGTAAATCACATGCGGACTCCCACAGGGGTCATCTCTGAGGCCGACCCTATTCGACATCTACATGGCCCCCCTCGCCGCCACCGTCCGACAACACGGCCCCAACATCGTATCCTATGCTGATGACACCCAGCTCATCCTCTCCCTCACCAAAGACCCCACCGCCGCCAGACTCAACTTCCAGGAAGGAATGCAGGATGTCGCAGTCTGGATGGATAACCAACAGCTGCCTGAAGCTCAACGCCGTGAAGACAGAAGTCCTTGTAACCACCCCTTCAGCATGGGACAACACCTGGTGGCCTTCGCCCTCAGAAGCCCACCTACCCACTCGGACCACACCAGAAACCTCGGCATCCTACTAGACCCATCCCTCACCATGAGCAGACAGGTCTAAGCCGTCACCTCCAGCTGCTTCAACACCCTCCGCATCCTCCGCAAGCCCTTCAAATGGATACCCCCAGAGTCAAGGAAGACAGTCACCCATGCACTCATCACCAGCAGAGTGGACTATGGACACGCACTCTATGCCGCCATTTACAAGTCCCTACTCCGCAGAGTACCGACATTACAGTACACCGCCGCCATGACTCGTCCTCGGCATTCCCCAGCACTAACACATCAGCCAACGCCTACGTAGACTCCACTGTCTCCCCGTGGTGTAAAGAGTGAACTTCAAAATAATCACTCACGCCTACAAATGACTACACATCAACGTAAACAAATACCTCAACGACAGAATCAAATTCCACGTACACAAATGAGACATCCGATCTTCCAACCTCGCACTGTCCGAAACCCCGCACATCCACAGAGCCAGAGCAGGCGGGAGATCCTTCTCCCACATTGCATCCAATACCGGGAACGAGCTACCGGCAGACATCAGAGGTGCCCCCTCCCTGTACACCTTCAGGAAGACCCTCAAGACCTGGCTCTTCAGCTAACAGATCAGCGGCACCCCACCTCAGTGCCTTGAGACCCTCACGGGTGAGTAGCGTGCTTACAATTCCCCTGAGTGATTGATTGATTGTGTTATCATCATGTGATGATTGTTCCTCTTCTGCACTGCTTGAGGTGGTGAGGCAACGCTCTTCCAACATAGCGGTAGAGCCGCCACTGGGGGTGCGTCATCTACATGTGATAGGCATGAGCAACTCCCCCCCCGGCCCTCCTGCGCTACGCGTCCCACCTTCTCCTTACCTTTACATTGACCCCGTGGCGCTGTCCACTGCACTCTCTCCAAATCTGTGACTCAGCCAGCAGGAGCCTGAGCCAGGTGTGCTTTCACTGGGCTGGGTACAGCAGACACTGCGTTGTCAGCTGGTGACCACCCGATGCAGTTGATGCAGCAGGGCTCCCTTAGGCGTGTAGTTGCAGCGCTCAGACCACACAAGTGCGGCGTAGCACAGGGGCCTCACCCTCCAGAGCATCCGGCCAGCCCAATATCATCCGTCCTGTGATGCAGGGAGACGGCACCCACCATTGGTGATCCCCTTCGTGCACCCCGGTGTAGTGGTGGATTGTAGTATTCAATGCGGACCCCACTACGTTGGTGAGCATGAGCACCTCTACCATTAACTGCTCCAAGGAGAACAAGGCGGACTTCTCACACAGGTCAGCAACGTGTTTCCATGCGACCTGCCAGACTTCACCACCAGGTACGGGTGATCGTCGCACATCAATGTCTCCAGCCACGGCTCATCGACTCCACGGCTCCTCCACATCCCACTCCAGGCTCCAGACGCAGGTCCAGCGAGGCATCGAGGCACCAGACACAGGTCCAGCAAGGCATCCAGGCACCAGACGCAGGTCCAGCGAGGCATCCAGGCACCAGACGCAGGTCCAGCGAGGCATCCAGTCACCAGACGCAGGTCCAGCGAGGCATCCAGGCACCAGACGCAGGTCCAGCGAGGCATCCAGGCACCAGACGCAGGTCCAGCGAGGCATCCAGGCACCATACGCAGGTCCAGCGAGGCATCCAGGCACCAGACGCAGGTCCAGCGAGGCATCCAGGCACCAGACGCAGGTCCAGCGAGGCATCCAGGCACCAGACGCAGGTCCAGCGAGGCATCCAGGCACCAGACGCAGGTCCAGAGAGGCATCCAGGGACCATACGCAGGTCCAGCGAGGCATCCAGGCACCAGACGCAGGTCCAGCGAGGCATCCAGGCACCAGACGCAGGTCCAGCGAGGCATCCAGGCACCATACGCAGGTCCAGCGAGGCATCCAGGCACCAGACGCAGGTCCAGCGAGGCATCCAGGCACCAGACGCAGGTCCAGCGAGGCATCCAGGCACCAGACGCAGGTCCAGCGAGGCATCCAGGCACCAGACGCAGGTCCAGCAAGGCATCCAGGCGGTCATCCTGGATGTTGGGTGGCTTGAGGGGGTTGTCGATGTGTGCTGCACTTGACCCTGGAAGCTGCATTGAACTTTTTTATGTGCGTCTTTTGTATGGGAGGTGGACTGATTGGCTATTTTTTCCACACTTGCTGCTTTGCATGCGTTTTTTTATCGCTGATTGGCTTCATCGCTAGATTCCGCCCGCTATCGCCTATTTCCCTATCGCCATCGCTCTGCGGTTAGCGGCAGTTTTCGCCGCTGATCCCTGAAGCTATCGCCTGTTAGCGACGTGGTGGTAATACGTCGCTAACATGGCGATAACTATCAGGGATCGACGGCGATAAAAAAATGCCGCTAACCTGGGTTAGCGATAATTATCGCCTCTTCTTGCTAATATGCCCCCCTGTGTTTTACATAGACTAGTTGTGGAACATGGACTCAAGCAGGAACGACACGTGTATGTGGACAGACTAATCTGGAGCTGTACAACCCCAAAACGCTCATTGGATACCAGTGCAGGAGCTGTACAACCCTACACACTCATTGAATACCAGGGAGAAGGAGGAGGATTGAGAAGGACGGGAGAGAGGGACGGAGTAGGAAGTGGGAAGCTGCAGCTATGGAGAATTCTGCAGGCAGCAGCAAGCCACCGGGTCCTCTCTTTCAGTGTTTACATCAGGAGATGCACGTCTCTGCACAGCCAGGGCCCAGTTGCGACTGCCTCAGGGAATTGCTTTACATGTAGGCTGGTGTCAGTGCTATGGAATATTATATTTTAGCCCTGCGCCTTCCCCTTTACATGCCTGTTTAATCTGGATCTTCAACTGGCAAGCAGCGACCTGGGAGGGGTAATAGGGGCGGGTTGCGGAGATGGGCGAATGTGCCACGCTGGCAACAGTGTGACGGCAAACAAAAAAGAAGCCACAAAAAATAAAGAAGAGCAGATAAGCGCGAAGCGCGTTGTTCAAGCAGCTGGCAAGCCACAAAAAAAGAAATAGTGCTCACAGAGTATCACATATAACTGTAAAAGGAAGAGCACAAAACGGGGATAATCTCTATGGGAGGTTACAAAAGCCCAAAAAGAGGGAATAGTAAGCTATTTAACCAATCAACAGCCGGCATTTACAAAGGACAGAAAGAGGAAGCAATTGCGGTGCTTTAAGCCCATATTCACTATAGAGCGTGCCTTGCAGAGCAGCCCATGCGCTGCCTAGGCTCGACCTAAAAATGGGTAATCTCCAAGCCCTCAAATTAATGACTACAGCCACTGCTCTGTTTGGTACAAAGTTCTCTTGAGCCCTTGCATACCTGGTTCTATTCTGCTGGCTCAGAAATAAAAACAAGGAAATCATGGAATAGGACATTGGAAGTAATGTGTTTAAAGAAAATTAAAAAACACAGACATTGCTTATCCGTAGAAAGGCATTCAATTCCTTCCTCTGAACACAATGTACTGATACAGTCTCCTGATGTCAAGGATGTTGGTTCCTCGGGAGCAGTTAAAGTCTGAATTTGAAAAAATCTTCGACAGATGAAGCATTACTGGTTCAGCTGATCGCAAATTGCTGGAGCTGAGGGAGGGTAGTAAGGATTCGGTGCATTACCTCACAGATTTCAACTACTGATATCAGAAACAAATTGGCAGGAAGAAAAAAGGGCAGCATTATACTATCAGGGTTTAACAGATGAGTTCAAGGACCTCTTGGCCCAGATAGACCCCATACCTGATAGTTGTGAAGAATTAATAGCCCTTACCTTACACTCAGATCATAGGTTAGCAAACCGCAAGGGCAATCAAAAACAGGGGGACTTACGTCCACCTACCAGATCCAAAAAGAAAAGCACAACTAGTATACCTGACACTAGTAGGCCTATAGAAATAGGGGGTATTAGAAGGCTCCTCACTCAAGAAGAAAAGAACCTCAGACGACAAAGTGGGCAATGCTTATATTGTGGAAAGTAGGGCCACTTCGTACGGGAATGCCCAACTCGTCCTAAGACACCAGGACAAAAACTGTTTTACGGTGCCAACACTCCGGGAAACTAAGGAGCTCAGGGGACAAACAGGAGAACCCCTTGAGGAAAAATCATGTGGCTACTGAACAATCCGTTGCAAATACAATGTAAGACTCATCCCCACACCTGGCACTCCATGCGCACCTATCAGTGGCCCCCCTCCAAGAAAAGGTAGTGGTGATGATGGACTCCAGAGCAACCAGCAACTTTATAGACACAAAGTGCTTCTCACAATCCCTATGCATCATGACTGGCCGGAGGAGGCGAGAGGGAGCCATGACACCTGTATTACAGGTTGAAGAGTTTGGACACTGGTCAGAAAGTAGGATGTCAGCAAATAAATGCACTGACACCTAAGAGCAATCAAGTTAGCCATTTTATCCTTCCTCACTGCAGTACTGACAGCATAACCGTTATGATTTACATCAAGACAAAGTACTTTAGATTGTGCGAAGAAGACCAGATATTTAATGAAGTTTGGCTCTCGAATACAATGTGCACGTTGATCCTCAACATTTGTTATGTTATGTTAAATGGCTATTTATAGAGCGCGCAGCTACTCAATTGAGTGTCCCGGCGCTGAAGCAGGATGAAGGCCTAGCTAAGCAGTGTGATCCCCGCACTGGATATTAAAGCTGAAACAACCAAGTTTTTAGTGATTTCCTAAATGCAAGGAGATCCTGAGTCAACCTTAAGTCCACCGGTAGATTGTTCCACAATTTTGCTGCTTGCACCTGGAAGGAGCGACCCCCGATGCGGGCCCGGAGGTATCTGGGGGTCAGAGCCAGCTGAAGTGCTGCAGACCCAAGTGCACTGTGAGGGTGGTAAAATTGAACTCTCTTCACAATGTACCCAGCCCCTATGCCGTGGAGAGCCTTGAAAGCCAAAACCATGGCCTTGAAATGGATCCTTTTGTGGACAGGGAGCCAGTGTAAGGATTTCAGCTGTGTGGACATACGAGCTCTGGGGCCAAGCATGAGTATTGCTCTTGCTGCAGCGTTCTGAGTCACCTGAAGTCTTGCCAGTAGATACTCAGGCAGCCCCAGGTAGAGTACATTCACGTAGTCCAACCTGGAGATTATTAATGCCTGGACCACCATTTTTCTGTGGGTGATAGACAGGAGGGGCAGGAACTGTTTCAGCATTTTGAGCAGGCCAAAGCAGGAACCGGCCACTGATTGAATCTGTGCCTGCATGGAAAGATTATCATCCAGCTTCACCCACAGATTTTTCACTATCTTTACGGGGGACGTGGGGGGGGACATGTCAGCAGGCCACCAACTGCGCCAAAGGTTGCTGGGGCGGTGGCCAAAGAAGATAATCTCCGATTTACCAGGATTACATTTAAGCTGGTTGCGCTGGAGCCAGGAGAATACTTCTGTTAGACAGCTGTTAATCATGTCTCCCTTGAAGTCTGTGTCTTTGTTGCAGGTGAAGAGCAGCTGCGTATCGTCGGCATACAATATTATTTTTGCTCCATGGTTCTCAGCCAGAGTTGCTAGAGGTGTCATATATAGATTAAAAAGGATGGGGCTCAAAATAGAGCCCTGGGGCACACCCACCTCTAGAGGGGGATAGGGGCAGCAAAGGTGGGGCCCACACTGTTTGCTGGCGGTCCTTTAAAAAGGAGGTAAACCAATTGAATACCGTACCTCCGAACCCACACTCCCGAAGTCTCAGCAGGAGGCGGTCGTGTGGGACGGTATCAAAAGCCGCAGATAAATCCAGCAATATCAGTATGGCTTTGCCGCCTCTATCCACTACCTCCTTTATTGCTTCAGATACTTCCAGGAGTGCCGTCTCCGTGCTGAAGTTAGCCCTGAAACCAGACTGACTCTGGTGGAGTAGAGTGTTAGTTTCGACAAATGCGGTGGTGACATGGTTCACCACTTTTTCCAAGGCCTTAGAAAAGTAGGGGAGCAGAGATATAGGCCTGTAGTTAGAGGCTAGCTCAGGATCCAGAGTTGATTTTTTTAATAGGGGCAACATTTTGGCTCTCTTCCACCTGTCAGGGACCTGACCCGTCTTCAGGGAGAGATTCAGGATCTGGTTGACCACTGGATTAAGAATGTCTGCGACTGATGCAAGAGTAGGGGCCGGGCAAGGATCGGAGGGTGAGCCGGATTTAAGGCCTTTCATGATTTCTAGAGTTTTTTCCATTGAGATCATTGGAAACTGTTCAAAAGAAGGTCCTCTAACTTGTATTTGTGAGGAGTTTGGCGCACCCGTATCACTCTGCACCAGAGGAGTAGTCGGAAAGGACTCTTGGATGCTTACAATCTTGTCATGAAAGTATAAGGCCATGTGACTCGTCCATGCCTCAGTAGGAGTAAATGGCTTAGCTACCACTGCAGGGGAGGAGAAATCGCTAACTATTTTTAAAATGTCCTTATTTTTGTTCGATGCAAGTTCGATTTTGGTGGATAGAAAAGATTTTTTTGCCTCGAGAATTTGTTTAAAATAGGCTTTTAATACCCGTTTGTAAATTGTTTTATCATTGGGGTCAAAGTTTTTCCGCCAGGTCCTTTCGAGGTGTTTGCACGACCTCTTACTTTCATCAGTCATATAGGACAACTTAGCAGATGCCCGTTATCGAGATATTCAGTGCTGTCACAAATAGCACATGCACGACTTCCAGCTGAATAGGAATTTTGTGTTATGAGGCAAGCCAGCAACAAATCTCTTTGCAACCAGTGCCAACTTCAAATGCTAAAGCCTTCCCTCAGGTGCTATCAACACAAGTAGACAAATGTTTTTGATTTCCCTGGTGCAAAGACTATCTGAATTCTTTTCCTCCCGGTTTCTCGGATAGCTCACCCGATACCAAGACACAGGTGTACCATTCTCAACAGGATTGTGGTCTGATAGTGTTCTGGCTAACCGTCCTATGTCTGTCACCCATGCATTCACCCTACCGCTCAGTAACCAATAATCTAATCTCGACCAGCTTCCCTGTGCAGTGGATGTGTGTGTACCCACCAGTCAGTCACAGTTGCGGACCCTCAAAGCATCTATTAGGCCCAGCTCCTCCATCCCTTCCCTGATAATCTGGGCCACCTTGGGAGAATGCCCCGCCTGCTGACTAGATTTATCTTTGCAGGGATCCAGGTGCGTGTTCAGGTCTCCCCCCAGATTATTTCTGAATCCGGCCAACCACGCAGCACACTCAGTATTCCTGCATTAAAATCTGGCTCGTCTGTGTTCGGCCCATACACATTCACTATTGTAAAGTTTCCCATGCATTCTGCCATGCAATATGGCGTACCTCCCATTGTCATCTGTTATAGATTGAATTACCGTAAACGGTGTGCCTTTTTAGGTCTCACCTAGCGACGCAGCGCAGCTGCTCGCTTGGCAAGTTATTGTCGTCGCTTTTTGTTCGGAAGGGAGACAAGACAGGAGATGTGCACGCGTGCAGAGGACAGCAGTTGTGCACGCGTACGCACATCTACTGTCCCCGCTCGCGGCATTTTAGCAGAACGCGCGCTCCCACTCTCACAGCGACAGCTTGTCATGTTTAGGTATGTAAGGTTCAAACGAGCATCCCAAACTGCCTAGCATGAAAGATACCTCAAATGTGACCTCTGCAGTGGTAAGGGCGTGTAAAACAAAGGGCACATGGATATCAAGCCACTATACCTCTCACTAAGTGTACCATCTATAGACCCCGTACTCTCTACATGTCTTGCATATGTTCGGGGAGTCCTCGCTCGATTTGTAGACGCACGGCCTAGCGACGAGGTAAACACAGCAGTCCGTTACTCCCATGGTTCAGATTCACCTTTTTAAACAACGATTGCGAGCCTCGCACCATACCTAGACGACGAAGAGCATTTGGTTGGCCGTGACGTACTAAATATTTTTACCGAACTTTCCAGTTTCAAACGGCTTTGACGCACCCCTTAGGTAGATATTTAAGATGTGTCCCCGCGAGGTAAGGAACGACTGCTGAGATAACAGTGGTACATATGGTGCAGTCCAGCAGTTGAAGTTCATTAATAATTGGAATGTTGTGGAGTATGAAGTAATGAATACTAATTACTCCTTTCATGTCTGACAGCACCCTGCGGACTAATCCATCAGCCCAGGCTTTAATTTGGTTCTGGTAATGGTTCTATCAATAGTACATTAATTTTGTGTTGAAAAGATATACAGTTGAACCTGACCCACGCAGTCTGCTGTCATAAAATGGCCACATACTGACAACAACTGGGTAATTAGAAATAATTCCAGGAGGCCTCAGACAATCCAAATTTAAATAAAATATATTTTATGGACTAAATTGTCAGTTGAAAGCTTTGCTGTGAAGAATTATGAAATTGTAGAACTTCCGAGCAAATTTACTAGCTTACCTTTCTAGACTTGCTGATATGTGAAACCTCTCCGTGAAATTATTTCACCCTGTGTTTTATGAAGTTGTTCTGAAGCTTAAATCTTTCGATGGCAGCTGAATGTACACATTGGGAACAACTGGGAGATGATTTCCCTTCGAATACAAAGGGAACACTCAACTTTATTTCCTTGGCTTGTAATGCTGACTTCAGCATATCCGGATGCAAAATGACTACCTGAACATTGTCAATTAAGTGGTAAATAAACGTTGCAGAAACTGTACATGTCAAATATAATTTATTGGTTATATTCTGGTATTTCATTTAATTTGTAGCATATGTTATATTAGAATAAATGGTGGGGGGTTGTCAAAGTCAATTTAGAATTCTATAGCCTATTCTATGTTTAGAAAATACCTGTTTTGTAATCTTGGCTGCTTCACAGAAGGCAAAACAAGTATTGCTGTTCTAGCTAGCGGCACGTTGATTTTATTAACATGAAGAAGCAAGTAAAATGTACATTCATATGTATACCTTTATTAGAGAAAAGCCTTGATTCTCAGGGCCTGGGTGTCCACTATGCAGGCGGAAGTGGCTGAGTAAATCTACTCTATTTGCATTGTTGTGAGCCCATTCGATACGTGAAATGAGCGAGTAGAGACTTGTTAGGTTATCACTTTGTCTTCATGCGTGGTACTGACTAATTTCACTTTTACTGGTAGCTTCTGTGGCTTGCGGTTTCAGGATGTGCCAGGCTAGATAGTGGGGATGAACACAATATCTACAGGTGGAGCGAGAAGTGGTCTTCAGTGGTAGTGCACCTTGCCCAGAATGCCAGCTGACCAGAAAACACGATGACATAGACTTGCATGCACACCACCATCAATAAATCATGGTAAAATAGCTTCTTCCTGTCTGTAGAGTTCTCCCTCTTTTCCATGGCAAGACCTGATGAACCACTACCTTTTTTGCCGAAGGTAGGCAAAACATTCTCTCAGATGAGAACTTAGAGGCAGAAAATTGAATCTGAGCGTTTTGTTGGTTGCTGGCACTGCTCTCTCATTCATTTAAAAAGGAGCACTGATGGTGTTTTCTTCCACAGATTTCTCCATACTGGTGCAGCCATGATGGTGTCCAAAAGTACTACTGCCAGTTGCTCATAGCCAGCAAATGCACTAATTGGTGTGGTGATCGTACTAACCAGAGCGATAGGTAGCATCTAAGCCAACAATCATTTGCAATGCACTAGGTCTCGCATTTACGCGAGTTTGAGCTATTGGCATTGTAAATGACAATGCCTTTTATTTATGTTTTGGTTTTTAAAACCGAAATAAAAAGGCATCGTCATTTACAATGCCAATAGCTTAAACTTGCGTAAATGCGAGACCTATTGCATTGCAAATGCTTTTTATAAGTGTGAGCACTCCCCTTGCATATGACGAGTAGGATGACGCGAGCTTGATCCCAGCCCAGTGTGTACCCACCCTAGATTCTGTGTGCCTCGTCAGATGTGTCTCTTGGAGCAGAGCCACCTGAATATTGTGTCTATTGAGGTAGGCTAATACTGGTCTGATTTTCTTGGGGGAATTCAACCCTCGTACGTTCCATGTCATTCATGAAAGCGTCACATTATCGACTGTGTCCCTTCCGGTGATCTAAGCCATAACACATATTTCCTTTAAGTGTGAGTGAGCTACAATGGGAGCAGATGTCTTGATTGTCAGCAAGCTATAGTGAACATTCCTGTGTCCCCTACCCACCCCCCTACCCCTACCTCCCACGTCAGCATCCCAATCATGCTGAAGACAAGTTCCCCCCCATCCCGCAACACCCAACAGGAAACAGTACTTATCAGTTCAGATGGGGTTCTCCCGCTAGGGGGTCGTCAGGAGTCCGAACAGCCTCCATGCCAGAGGTGGCCAGGCGAATCAAACACCAGTCATCCTCATACTCTTCAAATATAGGCTGATAGTGGTTCCTTCCCAGTTCCACGCAGTCTATACATGTCGCCGCCTCCCCGCAGTCGCATCCCGCATCCAGATGATTAGTCTGAATCGACTACATCCTGCGATCTTTGAGGCTGTTTGATCTTCGCGATTTTTTTCAGAAATTCCTGCACCGCCCTTGGAGAATTGTATATTTTGTGCTGTCCATCGTACTCGATCATAGTTTGGCCGGGTATAACATGGCGTAAGTTATGTTCGCTTTCTGCAGTTGTTTCTTTACCGCTTGGTACTCTCTCCTCGCCGCTTGAACATTAGCTGGGAAATCTGGATAGAAAGCAACTTGGTAGCCTTGGTAACTCAGTTCCTTCTTCTCTCGAGCCATGCGTAGTACCGTGTCACGATCACGGTAATTTAACATTTTAGCTATGGCAGGACGCGGGCCGCCCCCGGCGGTGGTTTCGCAATTAGTGACCTATGCGCTCGCTCCACAACCATAATGTGCAAGAGGCTCTCCCAGCCGAACAGATCAATGAGCATCTGCTCCACATAGAGCTCCATCCTGCCGGTGTTCGTAGTTACCGGAATGCCAATTATGCGCACGTTACTGCACCGTAAGCGCGCCTCTAAGTATTCATTTTTGGCTTGTATAATGCTCAGAAGCTTTTCCATTTCTGTGCATTTGCTGGTCGTGGCTTGTATGTCTTCCTCCGCTGTTGACAGCATTTACTCCGCTTCCGCGAGTCTGGATGCGTGTTTGTCCAATTTGGCTGAGATGGAGTCCATGCGTTGGTTCAGAGTGTCCATTTTGTCGTCAATAGAAAGAAGGCTTTGCTGCATGACCTGTAGCGTTGCCTCAAGCAGTGGAGTCCCTTGGGATTCCAATTCGTGCTCAGAGTCTCTGGTCTTACTGCGCAGATTTCGTGGTTCTCTTCGTCTCAAAGGTGAGACGGGACTGACCCTTCTCTGTTTTGCCCGCGTCCCAGTTGAGTGATGGTTAGTTGCCTGGTCTATGCCTAGTGTCTTTAGGGGCACTGGACAGTGTTCTGGCCCCCTCCTTTGGAGCGACGGGGGGACCTGACTTAGACGCGGCTATGAGCTAGCTGCCCAACGTGCATCCCTGAATCCTCGCTGCTACACCAGCCGTCACAACTCCACCAGGCTCACGCCGTCAGTCTCACACGTGCAGTGTTTGCGGGCCTGGTCCTCGAAAGCCTCACCCGTGTGCCTTTCGTTACTTCGCAAAGGCCCACATGTGCTCGCAGCAGCCGCTCACCATCATATCCCCCGGGGGGCTCCGACGCAGTGTGCGCCCCTCCCGGGAGCTGCAGGATATCTTCTCTGCCCTGGGATGCAGGTGGGGGCCCCTCCACCGGGGGCTGTTTCAATGCGGTGCAGCAGCTGCTCTCACGCTGGGCATGCTGCTTCTCCCTTAGCCGGCGCAGCTTCGGCACTTCTACGCTGAAGCCATGCACATCGCCTTATACTTTGCAGATCTGCCGTCCGCTCTCCCCCCGTATTTCCTGCGCTTCAGGTCCGATTACGGCCTGGGACCCTCCGGCCCGTCCTCGGCGTGCGCACACTCTGCGGGGGAGCGAGTGCCCTCACTCTCAGCACCACTGACTTCTGCAGCCTCACGTCTGCAGGGCTCCTGGCACACGTCTCACCTGTGTCACTTTCCGGTTGAGGGAGAGCTCTGTGTATGTGCACTGCCACGCAACACAAGCTGGTGCGGCCTTGCAGCCCTTGTCCAGTCTCTGCCGGGCAGCTTCTCAGACTCTGGGTCGGCCGGCGGTAGCTTCAATGCCTGCCGAGAACGTCCCGGTGTAAGGCACCGGCCCCACAACCAGGACCTAGGCTCCGTCGCACTCAGAACGCCTCTGCTGAGTCTTCTTCCACTTTGCACGCTCCCGCAGGTGCCGGGATCAGAGGCCTACACGAGGGCCAGGCCTAGCACGATGCGCCTCGCATTCCGCGCGGCCCCGATCCCGCCGTTGCAAATACGGAGTTCTCAGAAAATTGCGGCTCTGCTGCGCGCTGGGTCACTGCCGCACACTGGGGACCCACTTTTAGGGAGTGAGAGTGCTGGATGGGCGGATTTTGAACGGATTGCTGTCGCCCGGCCGGCGGAGCTGCACTAATGTGCGGCCATCTTGCTTCGGGCTCTCTAGCGCCCCCACCGAAAGGTAAACTTTAACTATTGCCACAGCAAGGCTGTGCTCAGCTAAGGAGAAACAAAACAGGAGAACATCCGATAACTGCGCATTCAAGGGTTGGATGTGTCAGGAGGAAAACCAAGCAATAAACTTCTGCCAGCGTCCTACATAAACAGATTTTGTTGATTGATGCCTGGCTGCTAAGATAACACCAACAACTTTGGGAGGACAATCAAAAGCCATCAGCTGTCGATGCTGAATCTCCACCCACGGAGGTGTACGTTGTGCAAGCTTGGGTGCAAGACTCGGACCTACTGCTGTGACAAAATATCCTCCCGAAGGGGAAGCCAGATCGGTGGACAAATGCCCATGGCTAGAAGCTCCTGGCAGTACCCTTCCCTCTCTGGGGCTGCTAGGACGACCTGGGTCCATCTCGCTTGATCATCAGGGAGAGGGCGGGGAGGAAAGGTGTACAGGAGTCCCGACCCCCAATTTTGACAGGAGTATGAGAGCGAGGACTGCCTTGAGAACTCCAACACGCAAATGTTTTGACACTGCACATTCTCTACGGTGGTGAACAGATAGAGCCAGTTCTCCCCATCACTGGAAGATGCCCTTTACCACCTTTGAGTATAACTGTCATTCGTGATCTACTAGGCAACATTGGCTGAGTTCACCCGCCAATGAGGGGGTTTTGGGTTTCTGTGCCAACTTTGGGTTGCTTCCATGGCTACTGGGTCTGCCTTAAGGTGTGTTGTTTGATGCTTTATATCTCTTGTCCAGTCTGGGTATCACTGCTGTCACTGTTGCAGGTTCCGCATTAATTTTATGACCTCTTGCCACAAATTGCTTTGCCAGCTCTTCTGGATGGTTCCCTGAAGTCATATAAAAAGCTATTTGTTTCATTAGTTGTCACTGGGAGGTCAAATCTTTTTATGTCCTGTCCATTAGGGGATAGAAACTTGAGATGTCAACCAGTGGTGCAGTCGACAGTAGTACAAGTTAACAGAATGACAGATGTGGATTACTTTATTTTAGGAGATGGTGCGCTGACAGAGTTGGTGATGCTTCCCTATTCTTCTCTCGCTCAGGCGATGGAGATTATGTTCTCAGATTCTTTTTGTATTTTTTTATCTGGTTCCTTTTGTGAAAATGGAGCTCCCTCACTTGCTAAATTACTGCCTTCATTCTTAGTTGTTTCCATGTGGAGTTTTAACACATTTTCTCCTTTGAGACCTTGAAACTTGAGGCTGTTTTAGCCCCTAAGGAAGGGGCTTCATTGCCTTAGCCCTTTGGTTCCACTTCTAAACTCTTCCCTCATGGTAATTAAGATTCTTGGCTGAAAATGTCTTGCAAATCTTGCATCCCTTGGTACCTGGTCAAGGTGAGGGCAATACATGCATTTCTGTAGGGGGAATCAAAGAGCACCTACATTTTTCAACAAGTCACATTCTCTGAGGGGGCTCTTTTTTTTGTTGTTGATATTTTTCCATCTTTCAATTCTGATCATTGCCTAGGTCAGAGGTAGAAGTGGGAAATCCCAACATAAACCACCTAAGGAAAGGGTAGATGCTAAATGTCTCAAGAAAAAAAAAAACTAGTTTTACCTGTTGGAAGATATTGAAGAGCTCTGTAACTGCTTTTCCACACAACATGTATTAGAAATGTGAAGTGAAATGGCCTCTGGGAGTGGTGAGTCTAGGGCCACTAGCACCCCAATGGCCAAAGTTTGGTTATTTTCCAGAGGTGAGAGTGCTTCTACAGTGGCACTGATTTGAAGTCTTTCATGCTTATGATGCTTTGTACTGCTACTCCAAAGGTACAGAGGGGCATACCCTTGAAGATGGGGAATAATTCAAGCATGTGAACCTACGAAAGATCCAATGAAGGAGAACGAGTATAAATCTAACCACCTCTTAGACATAATGCCTGCAAGAAAAGGCAGGTGGATAGAAATCATGCTAGATTTGCAGAGCACAGCTCACCACAAATGTACTGACATAAATGAGAGGCTTGCAGTCGTTCAAACATTCAACTCTATGTGTGAAGACAAAGCCTTCCTTTTCTCGAAGGACTTTTCCCACTATAAATTGAGTGGGGTGGCGAGCAAAGAAGGAGTGGTTGAGCTTGGGGGACTATACTTACTGGACAGCGACTGAGATTTCAGGCTTCGAACATGGGTTGTACCACAACCCCTATGCCCACTTAACAATCTAAGGTTTTATCTAGTGCAGAGGCTTTTGTGGCAGAGAAATCCGACCAATATGTCATCATTTTCAATAACCCTTCAAGTATTATCATCTGGAGTGCTTAATATCTCCTTGCGGGATGAAGGTCCTAGAGGTCATCAGTATCCGATTCAGTCAGTCTCTCTCCTGGAAGGACGTGGCTGAAAGTAGTAGATGAGAGCTCAGACAACCAAAGGTCGCAGAGTGGTGACACAAAAAGTCACTGGCAACATCGGGTCCTGTACAGTGTCCACGTTTGAAGAGACTGTACCTCTACTTGTATGGGTTAGGCAGGCCTCGAGAAATCTAGTCGCTCACCCACTATAGGAGTAAGATTTTATCAGGGCAAGCTATATTTAGAAGCTACTCGCCCCTTCTGGCGAGCTGACAAAGAACAGGTGTTCTGTTCACTCAGAAAGTAAGGCAACAATAAAGATGCCTTCAAGTCTTATTTTTATCTTGTCACAATTTCTCTGTGTTCAGAGACAGGTCAAAAGTCAGTTCTCGTCTTCTTACAATTAATTTTCTATCTCTGACTGCAGAGTTCCAGGATTTTGTAAAGAGAACTATCTGACGTGCTGTACAGAGTGTGAATTGAAAGGATGTAGGGTGTCAGGTTTTTTTTCTAACGCAAACATTTAAATAGCTAATAATATATTTCAGTAGTTATGAAAGCCCATTTTTTGTAATTGTGTGATGAAAAAAAACCTGAATTTTTTACTTGCTGCTGTTCTAATGATAAATATGTTTGCTGAAATCCAATTTTCACAGATTATTGCTTATACACTAAATTGCTTTAACAATAAAACTGCATGTTAGTGGGAAAGTTGTTGGCATTTCAATGGAAAGTTCACCGTCTGTAAATGACACTGCACTACCACATCATGCTTTAGTAGGAATATGTTACTTACCCTGTAAGCATCTGTTTGTGATGAGTAGTGCTATAGATTCACATGCTTTGCATACTCCTGGCATCTAGTGCTGGGTCCGGATGTGTGAAAGTTGTTTTTCTTTAAAGAAGGCTTTGGAGTCACGAAGTAGAGTGACTCCTCCTCTTGGTGATAATACGCATGGACATCGACTCCATTGTTAGATTCTTTTACCGCAGGCGGGTGAAAATGGAGTGTAAAAGTAAGTGGTAATGTGAGAAAGTGCCTCTTATGACATTGTTAGCCCCCACTTTTTGCCTGGTTTTGATGTGGTTTCAATTGTAGTGCACAGGGTCCCTGCCAACCAGGCCCCATGTGCCAGTGCTCCTTCTCTAAACTATACCCACAATTGGTACTTCTGCCCTCCTGTAAGTCCCTAGTAAATGGTACCCTGAGTACCTAAGGCCCATGGAGCTGAAAAGTGTCCCCTGGGATCCCCCTCACTAGGATCATGCCACTGCGCTTGCAGCCTGCATGCCTGTGAGGTGACAACCGACAAAGTCGACATGGCACCATGACTGGGTGCCCTGCCAGGCAGCATTGTCTGGAGGTATAGGTAAGTCACCCCTCTAGCAGACATTCCAGTCCTAAGGCAGGGTGCACTATACCACAGGTGAGGGCATATCTGCATGAGTAGATATGCCCATACAATACTTTTGTCAATTTTTAAATATTGTAAGTGTCAGGAAAGCCATGAGGAGTACTTGAGTTGGAAACTCGACAACTCAAGTTCCACAGCACCATGATGGCTTCCCTGAAACCAGGAGTGTTTGGTACCAAACAACTCCTTTTAATAAATCCACACTGACGCCAGTGTGAAATTGATTGCACCATGTACTCAGATAGCACCTCAGAGGTGTCCCCTGAAAGACCTACCGACCCTGGAGTGGGCACGGACTTGCTTTAGGCAGCCTGCCACACACACAACAAAAGCTGCTCCAAGTAATGTGACTGAAACCTAGAAACTGCTAGGTGAAGCGAGTGATGGCATCTCACAAAAAGTTAAGGACTGTCCTCACACACCACGTGGTGTCATGCTTCATCATCGGCAGTCCTCGCTCTCCAAAAACTTGGTTTGGAGGAGAGCGGGCCTACACCTGGAGACAGGGAGGCACTTCTACAACTAAGTGGGGGCCCATAAAGTGAGTGAGTTTAAAAATCAGTATAATCCCCAGAGTGAATTCTGAGGAGGGGATTATATGATATTAAAATACAAGACCGGTGAGCTTATTGCCCCATCACCGTAGTGGTAAGTGTTGTCGACATGTTTCTGCCTATCTGGCCCAAGGGGTCCATGGCAGTCATCAGGATAAAGAAAAAGGGCTCCTTATCTTACCACACACGTTGGTAGGATGACACCACTGCGTAGGCTGACCTATGTCAAAGCTCTACCTAATGTACACTTCATGAAGTCTGTATAGGAAACAAATTAAAAGAAGATTGCCATCAAGGTAAAACAGTCACGAAAATAACCCTAAATGCATCAATAATACAGTTAGTGGGAATTTGTGTAGCACGTGACACTGCAAGCGTGATTCACATGCAAAAACAGAAGAACAATTAATTGTGAGATGTACTCACTACCTTACCCTATTAGGGGAACCTACACGCCCCATGGGAGGAGAGAGAGGGAGAGACCCCTGTAGTCACACTCTAAAATTGAAGAAAGAAGGAAAATGCCAAAGTTTTAATAATTAAGTGAAGGAATGGAGATGCTCCTCAAAAAGTGGTGCTGCCGCTTTTCTGGAGGTTGACTTGTACACAAACATTCAAACTGACACTCATACCCTTACTTCGTCAA
This sequence comes from Calotriton arnoldi, assembly GCA_963921515.1. NCBI lineage: Eukaryota > Metazoa > Chordata > Amphibia > Caudata > Salamandridae > Calotriton > Calotriton arnoldi. The sequence continues at coordinate 2,298,227 of CAWUFW010001518.1, forward strand.
GGTGCGTCTCTCGCCGTAACCTGTGTGCATCTGGTCTCCGTCCCCGATGACTAGTGAGTCAAACGTGGCAAAGGGGCTTAAATACCTGCAATAGGTAGGCGGATCGAAGTGCATTGAGCTCAGGTGGGCCCCAATTTGAAGCCAGAAGTTGTATCCGGTGTCCCGGCTGAGCTCGTCTAAACCTAAGCGCGGGTGCCTGACCTGAGCGCAGAGGTTCGGGATAGCCAATCTAAGCCCTTTCATAAGGAAATCCGGTGTCTCACTGGGAGTTGCCTGACCACGCCTGACTTGCGTGTCAGTGCGTAACGCGGTCGGCACCAGTGCCGGATCGGGTTCGTGGGCGTGCCTCCGATCAAAGAGTGATCAATTTCTGGGCATGCGCGACTCACTTGCTTTTGCTGCAGGAGGCTTTCTGAAGCACCGGTGGTCCCGTGTATGTGCTTAACACAGTGGGTGTGTGAACAACGAGAACGCATACCGGGTGTTCAGTGCACCTATTGATGTGCACACAAGTGGTAAAAACATTGTATTTAAACCAAAATGCAGCCTCAAAGAATGAGTGTATACAGCTGGGCAGTAGGCAAACCGCATTGCACAAAGTTAGAAACTAACACAATGGAAGCGGGGCTAGTGTCTCCATATGACAAAATGGCAGTTGGTATTTTCCTTCTTTCTTCAATTTTAGAGTGCGACTACAGGGGTCTCTCCCTCTCTCTCCTCCCATGGGGCGTGCAGGTTCCCCTAATAGGGTAAGGTAGTGAGTACATCTCACAATTAATTGTTCTTCTGTTTTTGCATGTGAATCACGCTTGCAGGGTCACGTGCTACACAAATTACCACTAACTGTCTTATTGATGCATTTAGGGTTATTTTCGTGACTGTTTTACCTTGATGGTAATCTTCTTTTAATTTGTTTCCTATACAGACTTCATGAAGTGTACATTAGGTAGAGCTTTGACATAGGTCAGCCTACGCAGTGGTGTCATCCTACCAACATGTGTGGTAAGATAAGGAGCCCTTTTTCTTTATCCTGATGAATGCCATGGACCCCTTGGGCCAGATAGGCAGAAACATGTCGACAACACTTACCACTACGGTGGTGGGGCAATAAGCTCCCCACGCTCATCGGTCTTGTATTTTAATATCATATAATTCCCTCCTCAGAATAAATTTCATTCTGGGGATTATACTGAATTTTAAACTCACTCACTCACTTTATGGGCCCCCACTTAGTTGTAGAAGTGCCTCCCGGTCTCCAGGTGTAGGCCCGCTCTCCATCAAATCAAGTTTTTAGAGAGCGAGGACTGCCGATGATGAAGCATGACACCAGGTGGTGTGTGAGGACAGTCCTTAACATTTTGTGAGATGTCATCACTCGCTTCCCCTAGCAGTTTCTAGGTTTCAATCACATTACTTGGAGCAGCTTCTGTTGTGTTTACACGTTAGGTTGGAGGCTAGCTGTCTCCGAGTGCCCGGCGCCTCTTTTTCCCTCCCCTGGTATCTGCTAGGGTTAGTGCGTTACATGGTTTGTACAGCTGATGGCTGTGGGAATTAATTAAGGGGCTCTCGCATAGATTTTTCTTAAAACAAGAGGAATAGGCAGAACAGCATAAGTAACTAAGGTACTTTGAATATTGGTAAACTACCTACTACAATATCTCCAGGTCACCCCAAGTAGGCGGGACCTACTACCACCTCACCCTTTTTCATTCATGATGGAGAACGAACTCACATTCGATGATGCTACCATTGCAGAGATTTTGAGTGCACCCTCACTGCTTGCAGATGCAGTTGTGGCACAGACAGTGAAGAACTCAGACGAATGGGAAGCCCTCACTGCAATAAAGAAAGAACACATTCGGACGGCCCTCCATGGGGCATTCATGACTGAATACCTCCGTAAGAACATGGCACCACGAGGGCTGATAGTCACGAATGAACCCAGACTCTTCTTGAACAACAAGGAGTTCCGCACCAATTGGTCATGTATAGCTTGGAAGTGTACTAAGGACTGGCTCGTACTTATCAACAATACGGCCAGGCAATTAGCCGATGCTCTACTTGTGGAGATCCAACAGAGTGAGAGAAAACTGAAGACATCTGTACACATCACGGTGTTCAAAAAGAGACCGGATGAGATAAACAGCGATCACACACAGTGTAAGGAGTATCTTACGCAATCAAAGCTTACGAAACTTAAAAAAGATGTACAGAAAATCAGCCGCGAAACTACGTATCCGTACATCACTGACGAATACTATGAGAAACCAGCTCCACAACCCATTGGAAGGAAACAACAACGGTTTAGACCAACACCGCAGAACTGGACATTTAGTTCAGGAGAAGAAAGGAGTGTCAGCAGTAGCGATGAAGGCACAGGAGGCCCCCAAGGAAGACAATTCCCGAATTTCCAACATCAACCGATGCACACACCTATGCCCCCTTTTGGCTACTGGCAGCAACCTTACTACCCTCCAGCATTTCCATTTCAACAAGGACCACCACCTTTTTTATACAGGGGCAGAGGACGCGGGAGGGGAAGACAAAAACAGCCAAGACATAACACCAGAGTTCACTGGGAAGACCAGACACCAAACGTGGTGGTGACACGGAGCAAAGGGAAGGAACGGGGACCAACCACAAGCAGGGAACCACCAATATAGTTAATTTGAGCAGCCATGGGCTCTCACCAGACGAGGAATCGGTCCTATCAAAAGGACTGGGGTTTGTACCCACCCCAAGGAACAACCTTTTTACCCTACATATGGAACTAGCCCAGTTCTTCAGGAGTATAAAGTTAAGGAGTTTTTTTTTTAAAAAACAGAACCGGAACAAAAAAAAAAACACTAACACTGGACTCAAGAGAAAATCCACCTTTGTACCACCGATAGTCTATTCCCTGCCACATACTAGCTTTCGAACAAGCAGTCCTCAATAAAATTGAAACAATTGACGGCCAAAACAACAAAGGTTTCCAAAACTTGAGAAGCGGTGAAAGAAAAGCACTCATGAACCTGAAAGAAAACCTCGAACTTATCATAAAATCAGCGGATAAGGGCGGAGCCATCGGTGTCATGGATAAATGCATGTACCAGGAAGAATGCCTCCGATTACTATCAGACATGGGCAGTTACGAAGTTCTCCAGATCGATCCAACACCCAGACTGATGAATACAATTAAGACCATGGTGGATGAGGCTCTTCTTAATGACTGGATTACAAAACACGAAGCAGATTTCTTGGTGTGTGACAACCCACGCACACCAAGATTCTACACTCAAGCTAAAATCCACAAGCACAGGATGCCACCACCAGGGAGACCCATAGTGTCAGGTATAGGCTCAGCATTGGAGCCCTTATATCAATTCTGTGACTGGTTTCTTAAACCCATCGTACAAGCCTCCGCCTCATACCTCAGAGACACCAAAGATGTCCTATGCCTTCTCAGGGATAGAGAGATCAACCCAGCAGAGGATTTGTTCATCACAATGGACATCGAGGCGCTTTACACTAGTATACCCCAGAGACGGACCCTCAGTGTAGTGGAACACATCCTATCAGGAAGAGACTGGGAGTACATGACACCTATACATTTTATTATGGAATACGCAAAGATAGCTCTCACAGAGAACTTCTTTGAATTTGAGGATACCATCTACCACCAGATTAGAGGCACGTCCATGGGGAGCACCTTTGCTCCCAGTATGGCGTGCCTCTATGTACACCAATGTTATGTTAATTTAATTTGTAGCGCGCACAGATACTCGAGAGTGTCCCGGCGCGGAGCAAAGAGGGGCAAACATCTGAGATTTATGCAAAGAGATATGTTTTCAAGTTCTTCTTGAAAATCAGCGGGTCCTGAATATTCCGGAGGGCGAAAGGGAGAGCGTTCCAAGCAGCAGCAGCTTTCTGACCTAGAGAGCTGCCTCCAAGCCTCTGACATTTAAAGCGGGGGACTTGGGCGAGGCGCTGGGACATGGAACGCAAATGTCACGCTGGAGTGTAGAAGGAGAAGCGTTTTTGCAGATAGATGGGGCCACGCCCATGAAGAGCGCGATGGGCCATAACTAGAGATTTAAACTTGACCCGTTCGGCTACGGGAAGCCAGTGCAGAGAGCGCAGGTGGGGTCTCATGCTAGTCCTAGCGGGAATCTCAAGAAGAAGTCTGGCTGCCGCATTTTGGACTACCTGGAGTTTTTTTTAAGATAGCCCGGGATGCCCACATAAAGGGCGTTGGCGTAGTCCAGCCGAGACAGAATAAGGGCACAGATGACAGTTTCTTTCGCCGCCCTAGGCAGGAGAGGGAGAAACTTCCTCAAAGATTTCAAAAGGCCGAAGCAGGTCCCGGCAAGTTTCCTAATCTGTGTAGAAAAGGAAAGATTCTCCTCAAACCACACCCCCAGGTTCTTGGCGGGCTTCCCTGTAGAAGTGGGGATAGGGAACTCAGGGGGCCAAAGAGCTTCTCTAAAATTGGAAGGAAACTTTCCATATAGGAGAATCTCAGATTTATCTTCGTTGCACTTAAGTTGTGCGGCAGCTAGCCAATTAAAAATGGAAGACAGACAGTATTGAGCAAAGGAAACAGAGTCCACATTCTTATCCCAAGTGAAGAGAAGCTGGGTGTCATCCGCATAGGCCATGACCTTAGCCCCAAGGTCCTCTGCCAGGTACACCAAAGGTGTGACATAATTGTTGAAAAGAAGGGGGCTAAGGGAGGACCCCTGTGGGACTCCTGTGGTCACTGCCTGGGAAGAAGAAGAGGACGGTGGAAGCCATATCTGCTGAGCCCGTCCTTCCAAGAAGGACCTGAGCCAGCACCAAACAGCGCCCGACACACCGATCTCGGTTAGACGAGAGAGTGGGGGGCAGTGTCGAACGCCGCCGACAGGTCGAGCAAAATTAATGCTGCCTTCCCGCCGGCGTCCAGACACTCCCTAATTGCCTCAGAAACCTCCACCAGGGCAGACTCGGTACTGTGGGAGGCTCTGAACCCTGACTGGGCCGGATGCAGCAGGCCCTCTCTCTTAAACTCCGTGAGTTGTTTGTTCACCACCTTCTCGCACACCTTGGCCAAGCCAGGTAGAAGGGAGACGGGGCGGTAATTCACTGTGCTAAGTGGGTCGAGTGACGGCTTTTTTAAAAGAGGCAGAATCTTGGCCTGCTTCCAGGCCTCTGGAACGCAGGCAACCTGAAGAGACAAATTGATGATACCATTCACCTCATTATTAATGGTCTCAGCAACTGCTGCCAACATTCTGGCCGGACAGGGGTCCGAAGGAGAGCCGGACTTCAGGCCCGTAAGAATTTTAAGGGTCTCAGAGAGGTCCACAGGCCTAAAGGAATGCAGAGAATGAACCGGATCAGTAGGTGATGACACCAAAGCTGCCCGAATGCCCTTGTCGCAGGAGGAAAAGGCCGCCTGAATGAAAAGGATTTTATCCCTGAAGAGATTCGAACAGGACCACATCTTCCACCAGGATAACCCCTATGCAAGACAGATAAAAATCTGGCGGCGATATATTGACAACGTTATTATCATCTGGAAAGGCAACATTGAAGAAGCGGAGGCCTTTGCACAATGGGTTAACTCAAGAGATGAACATCTAAATTTCACACATACAATTGACAAAGAAAAGGCAGTTTTCTTGGATCTGGTGATCAACATGAGTGTGGACGGCGTTACTACAAAGGTCCACAACAAAAGCACTGATAAAAACAGCCTTTTGCTCTTTGAGAGCTTCCATCCTAAATCACTCCGCCAAAACCTTCCAGTCGGACAATTCCTTAGGATCCGTAGAAACTGTTCAAACATCGAAACCTACGACGAACAAGCTGAGAAGCTTGAGAATAAACTGCTGACACAGCAAAGAAAAGAGCCCGAAATAATAACCGGGAGGCTCTGTTGGAAACACAGGAGAAAAAAGAAAATGAGAGATTGGTATGCGTTACCACATACAGCCCTATATCCAACAAAGTACAGAATATTGTACGTAAACACTGGCACATTCTGAACAGCACAAAGAAACACTGGAAAACGCCCCTTTTCGCCTTTAAGAGGAATACCAGCATAAGGGACGAATTGGTTCATGCCAAGACACTTATACCTAAGACCCAAGAACAGACCACCTTATGGGGTACACAACGACCGGTTGGACACTACCCATGTGGGGGATGCGTTGCATGTCCTCTCACGAGTGAAAACAAAGAGGTAGACATACAAACCAACAGACCCTGGGTTCTCAGGAGCTTTAGCAACTGCAATACCAAAAATGTCATCTATCTGCTCAAATGTCCCTGCGACTTGATGTACGTAGGAATGACTACAAGGAAGATCAAAGTACGCATTAGCGAACACCGGAGCACGATTAGGTGCAAAAAGACGAATACTAAGTTGACCAGACATTTCTTAGAAAACGACCACAGTGACACAGACCTCAGATGGTGGGTCCTTGAAGTAATCAGGAGAACTAGCCCGGACATCCAAAAAACCATTCACATAAAAGAACAACAATGAGTTTTTCGCTTACGGACATGGGACATAGGTCTCAATGATGAAATACCTTGGTTACAGTTGGGTAAATAAGAGAAATATAGAGCTTCCTAAAACCCTACATTTAAACCATAGCTACTTACCACTTCTAGCCTGGTTTCGAGTATTGTGGGAACGTGGTATCCGTGACAACACCATTTGTCACATTTGCATATGGAGATACTAGCCCCATTTCCATTGTGTCATTTATCAAGCACTTGTCAAACGCAGTGCCTTCCACTTTACTTACTGCGCTCCTGAACTACTTTACCTGTGCAGCACCATTTAGTTTGATGAAGCTGCTCAAGATTGTGCACTGTGCATTCTGTATTCTTCACAATGCAGGGGGGGGGGGGTTCATCGATTGTGCACCAGTCGCACAGCAGAAAACATCAACAGCTTCCAAGCCCGGTCAGAAGACACTCAAAAAAAAAAGCCCGGGAGTGGTGCGCGCGCCATCTGTTACCAATTAAGATAATTGGTAACAGATGGCACTGCTGCTCGCCCCGCGGACCCTAGGCCAAGGCAGAAAGAAGGCGGGCCATGCACCCGCCTTTGGCCAATTGCGTGCTGTCTTTCTTAGAAAGACGCACGCAAAGGCCAATAGGTGTGATTAAAAAAAAAAGCACCCGCACGTGCGTGTGTTTAAAGTTAAAAAGCCCTTACTTAAAGTCTCACAGAGCAGCGCATGCGCGCTGGCTCAGGCGAGACCTAAAAAGACATCCCTGCAGAGAAGACTGAAGACGACTGCCTTGGCCCCAACCCTACCATCCTGTCTCCATCTTCGTCAAACCTGCGACCTGTCTTGCAGCCAGTGACCTCTGAAAACCCTTGGAGGACTGCTGCCTTCGAAAAAGACTGCCCAGAAGAAACAAACTACAAGGACTACGGATCCAGGCAGATCCGCGTCTCCTGCCCAGTCTGCACCCGACGCCCACGACCCAAGTCTGTGTGGCTCACCTGGCTGTGAAGTCTCCCCAGTGATCCTGACCTCGAATCGGGCGTTGGCTGACCTCTCCTGGCCTCCACGATGGTGCCTGCAGTGTGAATCCAGAGGCTCCTCCTGACCACGATCGGCTCCAGTAAGAAGACTGACGTCGAAAGGCACCCCTGCACCTGAAGCCCCTGGGCCTTGGTGAGCTGAACCGACTGTGCCCCTATGACTCTCTACATCTCTACGTACCTCTGCTGTCGTTGATCTCCCTCCTGCAACCTCTGTTGCAACCCCTGAAGCCTGTCTGTCGACAACAGAATCCTAATTGAAAAGCATTGGGCGTCTATGCTGAAATCGCACCCTGCACCCAGCCGCCCCTGTGCTGCTGGTGGTGTATGTTTGGAGCTGTTTTGTGGCCCCCATGCTGGTCCTAACCCGCAAAGCTTGGCCCCGGCAACCAATCTACTTACCTGCAAGCAGTTGGGCTCGAAGCACTCCCAGTCTCCATTAAAAGGCATTGGGACAAACTCAGTCTTTGACCTCTGCAACCGGCTGTCCCTGTGCCGCTTGTGATGCAGTTTTGGTACTCACCTGACCCTTGCTTCTTGCTGACCTTAGGGCCCGAAGACTGGATTTGAAAGGGTGGTAGTTACGTTCCATGCCATGGACGTAATGGTTACATTCATGGCTGCAGCGCTGGTGTGCCATGGACTTAACCGTTATGTCCTAGGCACACCACCGCATAATCCCTTTGCTGTTTTTAGCGGAGGGATTTCCTTTCAATTTTTTGGGCCTCGGGAGATGTGGATGAGCTTCCCAAACCCCCAGAGGCATTTTCTTTCATATGTAATGACGATCGCGCGCATGGCGCACTGACGTCATTACATATGAAACTGAAATGAGCCTATCGGCTCGTTTCAGTTTTAGTGCTTCGGTGCTTGTGGGGCTATCTCAGCCCCCGAGCACCAAATCACAAGGGGGAGGTACCATTGGAAAGGGGAGAATCTCCCCTTTCCAATGGTACCCCTCTCTAGTGGATCCCTGCTTGGGGATTGCCCCAGGAGGGCGATCCAGAAGCAGGGATCCACACACTAGGCACCAGGGAGGGGGGAGCAGCCCCTTGGACAAAGACTTTTGCTCCCCCCATAGTAACTTGGGCATATTGAGTCTTTCTGCCCCCCCCCCCCCCCGGGGGAAAGATGGGGGCAGTAGCCCCCAATCTGCCCCTCCCCGGGGGGCAGAAAGCACACTACACACCAGGGATTTGTTTTTTTAAGTAAAAGAGGGGTGGGGGCTTCCCACAATGGGCATACCAATGCCCCCAACACAAAAGGGACAGTCCTTCTGCACCCCCAGGAGGCAGATGGGGGTTATTACCCATGATCTGCCCCCAGGGGGGATAGAAAGCCCACTAGACACCAGGGATTCTTTTTTTGATACTAAGGGGTGGGCACTGCCCTAAATGGGCACTATAATGCCCCACCCCTCCCAAAAAATTGCCACAGTCTTTCTGCCCCCGGGGGGGGCAGAAAGCCCACTAGGCAACAGGGATGTTTTTTTTAAACAGAAGAGGGGTGGGGGCGTCCCACAATAGGCATGCCAATGCCCACAACACAAAATGGACAGTCTTTCTGCCCACCTGGGAGCAGATGGGGGTTATCACCCCATATCTGCTCCCCGGGGGCTATACACCAGGTATTTTTTCTTTGTGAAAACATAGGGGTAGGGGCTGCCCTTAATGGGCATTATAATGCCCCCACCCCTCCCAAAAATTGGCAGTCTTTCTGCCCGGGGGGGGGGGGTAGAAAGCACACTAGCCACCAGGGATGATTTTGTTTTCTTTATAAAAGAGGGGTGGGGCCGCCCACAATGGGCATACCAATGCCCCCACCCCCAACACAGAAGGGACAGTCTTTCTGCCCCCCCCCCCGGGAGGCAGGTGGGGTTTATCACCCCGATCTGCCCACCCCCCGGGAAGCAGAGAGCCCACTAGACACCAGAGATCTTTTTTGTGTGAAAATGTAGGGGTGGGGGCTGCCCTAAATGGGCATTATAATGCTCCCACCCCTCCCAAAAATTGGCACAGTCTTTCTGCCCTCCAGGGGGACAGAAAGCCCACTAAGCACCAGAGATATGGTTATGGGCATGTCAGGGAGCTCCCCTTTTTTGTTAACACATTTGGCTGCTGCCTCCCCCCCATGGGGCAGATCAGCTATATTTTTATTCACACCTGCTACCAAGAGGGTGCAGAAAACCACTAGACACTAGCGAATGTTTTTGTGTGTGTGAACTGGATTTTAGCTGACGGTCTGTGTTTACTGGCGTTTGGCTGGCTGTGTATATACCTGCATTTTACTGGCGGTGTGTGTGTGGACTTGTGCTTAGCTGGCAGTGTGTGTGGTAAAGCGCTTGGCTAGCAATGTGCGTGGACTATCGCTTGGCTAGCGGTCTGCGTCGATGGCACATGTCTGGCGGTGTGCGTGGACTGTCCTATGGCTGGCGATGTGCTTGGATGGTGCTTTGCTGGTGGTATGCATGGATGGCGCTTGGCTGGCGGTGTGGCTTGCGTGGATCCTCCCATGTTTCATTACCCAGAATCCCCTGCAAACCTCAAATTTAGCTAACAGTTCAAATTTTCCTCACATTTCGGTGTGGAAAAGTTGTCAGATCACTGCGCTGGCACAAATTTCCCACCACCCAGCGTTTCCTTCGGTCTCCTGAAAAAAATGATACCTCACTTGTGTGGGTGCCCAAAGCAGAGAACCTAAACGTATAAAATGAAAAACTGAGGGGGAACCAAAGTGGGTCCAGAAGGGCCCGTTTTTTTCATACATTTTTAGGCTGACTGCTTTGGGCACCCACACGAGTGAGGTATCATTTTTATCGAGAGACTGAGGGGAACGTTGGGTAGTGGTAAATTTGTGAAGGGCGCGGTGATCTCACAACCTTCCCACACAGAAATGTGAGGAAAATGTACCTTTTTTTTTGCTACATTTGAGGTTTGCAGGAGATTGCGGGTAAGAAAACGTTGGGGGAGCCACACAAGCCACACATCCCTGGACTCCCCTAGGTGTCTACTTTTCAGAAATGTCTGGGTTTGATCGGTTTCCCTAGATAGCCGCCTAGTCCAGGACCAAAACCGCAGGTGCCTGCCTTGCAAAACCACGTCGTTTTGTGATGCATAATTTTTATGTCTCCACAATACGTATTGGGCCCGTCGTGGGTACTTGGCCCACCCACACAAGTAAGGTACCATTTTTATCGGGAGACCTGGGGGGAATGCTGGGAGGTAGGCAATTTGTGTCGGCCTGGTGATCCCACAACATTACCACACAAAAATGAGAGGAAAGTGTGATTTTTTTAAAGCTAAATTTGAGGTTGCAGGAGATTCTGGGTAAGAAAACATTGGGAGATCCACGCAAACAACACGTCCCTGGACTCCCGCGGGTGTCTAGTTTTCAGAAATGTCTGGGTTTGGTAGGTTTCCCTAGATGGCCGTCGAGCCCGGGACCAAAAACGTGGATGACTCCCTTGCAAATCCAGATTGTTTCGTAATACATAATTTTGTTGTCTCCACAATAAGTTTTGAGCTATTTCCTGTTGCAGGCACTAGGTCTACCAACAAAAGTGAGGTACCTTTTTTATCGGCAGACTTGTGGGAATGCTGGGTGGGTAACAGTTTGTGGCTCCCCACAGATTCCAGAACTTTCCATCACAGAAATGTGAGGAAATTTTTTTTTTTTTTTTTTTTAAACAAATCTTGAGGTTTGCAAAGGATTCCGGGTAACAGAACCTGGTGAGAACCACACAAGTCACCCCATCCTGGATTCCCCTGGGTGTCTAGTTTTTAAAAATGTACAGGTTTGCTAGGTTTCCCTAGTTGCCGGTTTAGCTCAGGCCCAAAATCCACAGCTAGGCGCACTGCAAAAAAGGGTCCGATCCACTAGAAAAATGTGATGTGTCCACATTGCGTTTTGAACCGTTTCCTGTCGCGGACACTAGGCCTAACCACACAAGTGAGGTACCATTTTTATCGGCAGACTTGGGGGAATGCTGGGTGGGTTCCAGTTTGTGGCTCCCAGCAGATTCCAGACCTTTCCATCACAGAAATGTGTTTTTTTTGTTTTTTTTTACACAAAGTTTGAGGTTTGGAAGGTATTCTGGGTAACAGGAGCTGGTGAGAGCCACACAAGTCACACCATCCTGGACTCCTCTGGGTGTCTAGTTTTCAACAAGCATTGGAAATGCAATAGGTCTTGCATTTGTATGAGTTAGAGCTATTGGCATTATAAATGGTAATGTTTTTTACATCTACTTCACAGGAGCCGCTGCATCAAAATTACCAGGTAACTACTAGGTGCTTGGTGTGATCCTATCTCCCCAGCTTCACAAAGTAGCTGGAAAGGCAATGAGGAAGCACTGTAACAAAACAACATTTTAAATCTACACAAACTAGAGGTGGAAACCTACTGTGTGTATATTTTTGACTTTTGCCTGCATATTAACATTACTATGTACATAAGAATATATGCCAGTTTTGATAGAGCTAATGGACGAACAGACAATTCTCCCAACATTCACGGCAATGAACAAGCCGAACTGCAGGCAATAATGGAGGTGCAACAGGACCAGTCATCCGTGACATACACCCACACATCATGAACACACATACACAACAACCACCAATCAAGTTTAGGTGATTTTTTGGGCCACACAAATGTACACAAGGCATCTAAAGATGAGTGAGTAACATCAAAGGGGAATTAAACCAAGAAACGGTTGTCCTGGTCAAATCTAGAGTGCTAAAAGTATTTAAAACACAGTAACTTCACACGTTAGTTGATGTAAAGTGTCTACTCTAGCACAATCACTTTCCCCATTCTGTGAACAGAAATCATGTACAATTCTTCCAGTCAGGCGGTTTATTACAAAGATTAACGTGTGAGAGAGGTGCATGGTAACTCCTACAAGCATTCTTAAGAATAAGCTGCCACCGACCTGCTCTTATCTGGAGAAAGAGGCTCGGGCATCGGGGCATGAATGAGTCAGGCTCCTTTAATGAATATTCAGCAGTACATTATGTTCTCCCACCAACAGTTAAACAGATGTGAAACCTAAGCATTTGTACAGTCAGAAGAAGCATTTCCTGCATGGAAGCATCACAGCTTGCACAACCGTGCTCTGCAGTAACCCCAGACCCGCCTGAGGAGGGAATAGTGGAAGCTGTACTGCATGACGAATGCCTGCGTAAGGCACCTGCAAGAACCAGCCTCCTTATAGCCGCCCCAAGCAGCAATTTAGAACAGAAATGGCGAAGGAGCTGGGCAGGGGAGTACATTTCACATGCGCAGAGCTGCATTACATCAATTCTTCACATTTCACACATGCATCGGTCAAGATTTCTTTCAATCCTTGCCAGAAATAGAAGCGAGAGCTGCACAAAATAATCTCTAATAACAAGACAAGCAGCGCCTTAGTTAAATGGGAAAAAAAAAAATTGGGGCGGGCTGCGTGGCTTGTCTCGCGAGTGCATATGGCCCCATTGTGAAAGTGAAAGTGCGCGACTAAAAAAAAAAAAAAGCGGCCGCCATTGCTAAAGCTGGCGTCCCACCAGTGCTCTTTAGATTAATTAGGCAAAGAGTTCTGTTGAAGTGCTAATGCAAGCAATGCCGTAAGTACACACGTAAAAGGTCCAGTCCTGATAGGAGGTTACAGAAGAAGACAGGGAGGTATAAGGAGAGACTAATAAGCCTATTAACAAATCAAAATCCAACATTTACAAAAGACAGTCACAGCAGCCAATTGAAAAGATGGGTGGGGGTGTGGGCGGAGCAACCATACCTGAATGCAGCATGCCTTGCAGAGCAGCGGATGCGCTGCCCAGGCTCGACCTAAAAATGTACAGGTTTGTTAGGTTTCCCTAGGTGCTGGCTGAGCTAGGGCCCAAAATCCACAGCTAGGCACAATGCGAAAAAAGGGTCAGTTTTCTGTGGATAAATGTTGTGTCCACGTTGCGTTTTGGGCCGTTTACTTTCGCAGGCACTAGGCCTACCCACAAGAGTGAGGTACCGTTTTTATCTGCAGACATGCAGGAATGCTGGGTGGGTGGAAGTTTGTGGCTCCCTGCAGATTCCAGAACTTTCCATCACAGAAATGTGGGGGAAATGTTTGTTTTTTTAAGTTTGAGATTTGCAAGGGATTCTAGGTAACAGAACCTGGTGAGAGCCACACAAGTCACCCCATCCTGGACTCCCCTGGGTGTCTAGTTTAAAAAAAAATATACAGGTTTCCTAGGTTTTCCTAGGTGCCGGCTGAGCTAGGGCCCAAATCCACAGCTAGGCGCATTGCAAAAAAGGGTCAGTTTTCACTAGAAAAATGTGATGTGTCCATGTTGCGTTTTGGACCTTTTTCTGACACTGATACTAGGCCTAACCACACAAGTGAGGTATCATTTGTATCGGCAGACTTGGGGGAAGGCTGGGTGGGGGCCAGTTTGTGGCTCCCAGCAGATTCCAGAACTTTCCATCCCAGAAATGTGAGGAAAATGCGTTTTTTAATTATTATTTTTTTACAAAGTTTGAGGTTTGGAAGGGATTCTGCGTAACAGGAGCTGGTGAGAGCCCCATCCTGGATTCCCCTGGGTTTCCAGTTTTCAAAAATGTACAGGTTTGCTAGGTTTTCCTAAGTACCGGCTGAGCTAGGGCCCAAAATCCACAGTTAGGCACATTGCAAAAAAAGGGTCCATTTTCACTGGAAAAATGTGATGTGTCCACGTTGCGTTTTGGGCAGTTTCCTGTCGCAGACACTACTAGGGCTACCCACACAAGTGAGGTACCATTTTTATCGGAAGACTTAGGGAAACACAGAATAGTAGGACACGTGTTATTACTGTCTTTCTATGCATTTCTGCCTTCCAAATGTAAAACAGCATGTAAAAAAAAGTCATTTTGAACAATACCCTCTAATTCATATGCTAATATGGGTGCCCACAAATTCAGAGATGCACAAATAACCACTGCTTCTAAACTCCATATCTTGTTCCAATTTCAGAAATACATAGGTTTCCTTGATACCAATTTTTCACTCTTTATATTTTACCAAATGAATTACTGTATATCCGGTACACAATGAAAAAAACATTGCAAGATGCAACTCAGTAATTGGCTCTGGGTACCTCAGGTTTTAGGTGAACCTACAAGCCTCATATAACCCCGCAACCAGAAGGGTCCCACGGACGTAACGGTATATAGCTTTCAAAAATCTACCATAGTTAGAAGAAGTTACAGGTGAAAATGTAGTCACAAATGGCTTTTTTTCAACTAAATTTCAATATTCTTTTATTTCAAATGTTACTTTCCATAGGAAAACCTTGAAGGATCTACACAAATTACCCCTTGCTGAATTCAGAATTTTGTCTACTTTACAGAAATGTATAGCTTTCCGGGATCCATTATTGGTTTCACACCCATTTCTACCACTAACTGGAAGGAGGTTGAAAGCACAAAAAATAGGCTATGTCCCAGTAAAATGCCAAAACTGTGTAGAAAATGTTGGTTTTCTGACAAACGTCTGCCTGTTACTGATTTTAACACCACAAACTCTTCGTTGATACCATTTGCAGGGAAGAAAGCAGACGATTTCTTCTGCAGCACTTTTATCCCTTTTCCTCCCAAAACCCCCCAAATTTTGCTGTATTTTGCCTAATTCCTCAGTCCCCTCCAGGGGAATTTACAAACCCCTGGTATCTTTAGAATCCTCAGGATGTTGGAAGAAAAGGACGCAGATTTGGCATGGTTATCTTATGTGGACAAAAAGTGATGGGGGACTAAGCGTTAACTACCCTAAATAGTCAAAAAAGGGCATGGCACAATGGGGGGTGGAGGCCTGGCAGCGAAGGAGTTAAACCACATTATTGTTTTCCTCCATAGGATAACACTGCACCGTTCAGAAATTGCACTAAGTGTTGACTTTTTAAAGTGAAAAGTATTTTTAGTTAAAAACATAATTACATTATTGCGAAGATCTTGATCTTAAAATAAAATACAAACAAAGCTTATTTATCTAAAATTGGTGTGGATCTCCTGTTTGAGTCGTGTGTCCATTATTGGTCAATGTTGTGCAATAGACGTCTTACTCTCCTCTGTGTTAGGCCTAAGGCTGCTCTCCCACACTACCACTAATAGAGCACTTTGGGTTTTACATTAAGCCCTGTACACTTTTGGGGAACCCCTTGGCTCTGTGCACGGTATAACCACCTAGGGGTATACCATATACAGAGGCAGCTTCCTACAAGTAAGTCAAGAAATGTCCATGTATATAAATAGAGAAAAGAATTTGCAATGGCAACAAGCGTCCGAGCAGGAGCGTGGATGCATGTGAATCTACAGCACTACATGACAGGAACAGATGCTTGCAGGGTAAGTGACCTATTCTGTTTGAGGCATGTGGATCCTACATCAGGATCCTGCTGGACAACGGTGAGACCGCAGCCCTCATCCTGCTGGACCTCTCCGCCGCCTTCGACACTGTCTGCCACCGCACTCTACGCGCACGCCTCCACGACGCAGGGATCCGAGACAAGGCCCTGGAATGGGCCACCTCCTTCCTCGCCGGCAGAACCCAGAGAGTCCGCCTCCCACCATTCCGATCCGAAGCCTCCGAGATCATCTGCGGCGTACCCCAGGGATCGTCCCTCAGCCCAACACTGTTCAACATCTACATGGCCCCGCTCGCACGCATCGCCAGACAGCACGACCTCAACATAATCTCCTACGCCGACGACACTCAACTGATCCTCTCCCTCACCAAGGACCCCTCGCCGCCAAATCCAACCTCCATGAAGGAATGAAGGCCATCGCCGATTGGATGAAGATCAGCCGACTAAAACTGAACACGGAGAAGACAGAGGTCCTCATCCTCGGCTCCAACCCCTCAGCCTGGGACGACTCCTGGTGGCCAACGACGCTGGGAGCAGCCCCGACACCCACCGACCACGCACGCAACCTGGGAGTCATCCTCGACTCAACGCTCTCCATGGACAAGCACGTCAACGCAGTCTCATCCTCCTGCTTCAACACCCTCCGCATGCTTCGCAAGATCTACAGGTGGATCCCGACAGACACAAGAAGAACAGTCACCCAGGCCCTCGTCAGTAGCAGACTTGACTATGGGAACGCCCTCTACGCGGGAGCCCCGGCCAAGCTCATCAAGCGACTGCAACGCATACAAAACGCCTCCGCACGCCTGATCCTCGATGTACCACGCCACAGCCACATCACCCCCCACCTGAGGAACCTGCACTGGCTCCCCGTCGACAGGAGAATCTCCTTCAAACTCCTCATCCACGCACACAAGGCACTCCACAAGACTGGCCCAGCCTACCTCAACAGACGACTCCTCTTCTACGTCCCCAACCGCCAACTCCGCTCCGCCGACCTCTCCCTCGCCACCGTCCCTCGCATTCGAAGAACTACCACCGGCGGCAGATCCTTCTCCCACCTCGCCGCCAAGACCTGGAACACCCTTCCACTAAGCCTACGACAGACCCAAGACCTGCTGACCTTCAGGAGGCTACTCATGCCTGGTTGTTCGACCAGTAGCAGCACCCCCCCCCCCTTTTTTCCCTAGCGCCTTGAGACCCTCGCGGGTAAGTAGTGCGCTTTCCAAATTCTGTGATTGATTGATTGATTGATGTGTGGCTGTAGATACACATGCTTTGCATAGAATGAATGAAGAGGCATTTCTAGAGCGCATAGCTACCCGGGGCATCCCAGCACTAGTAGCAGTGCAGCTTCAACCACGGGCAGTATTAGGGGAACAGATACGTTTTTAGCTGCTTTCGAAAGGTCCGGTAATTTGGCTCGATTCCACAGTTTAGCGGCATTGTACGAGAAGCGACG
This sequence comes from Calotriton arnoldi, assembly GCA_963921515.1. Classification (NCBI taxonomy): domain Eukaryota; kingdom Metazoa; phylum Chordata; class Amphibia; order Caudata; family Salamandridae; genus Calotriton; species Calotriton arnoldi. The sequence goes on from CAWUFW010001518.1 coordinate 2,315,589, forward strand.
CCCTCCGCTTCGTGTTTTTCTTATTTTTGGAACTACCGCCAATTGTTTATTATCTGACCATAAAGACCTATTAGAGCGATAAGGTTGAATAATGGAGCAGATGATGGGTGGGCCTTTACCGGAGACAACTCTCTGTGTAATACACAAAGTCTTGACCTGGATCCTCTCTTGAATGGGCAGCCAATGAAGCGATGCGAGCGCAGGCTTAGCTGAAAGGCGCTTGGAAGTATTCATAAGCAAACGTGCTGCACAGTTTTGCACTATCTGCAATTTTTGGGTGGTGGTGAGTGGGGCTCCCAGATATAAAGCATTAGCATAGTCAAGGCGTGACAGAATCAATGCTTGGACCAGCAGTCTTCTAGCGGTGAAGGGTAGCAAGGGAAGAATCTTTCTTAGCATTCTTAAAATCCCAAAACAGCAGGCTGCAATCTTACATGCTTGCTCTTTAAAATCAAGATTGCGGTCCAGCCATACACCCAGACTCTTAATTTGTTCTTTTGGGACAGGTGGTATCCCCAGACAGCTAGGCCAGAATGAGCCTATGCCCAAGAGCATCAGCTCAGTCTTAGCTCCATTAAGTTTTAGGCAAGAGCTGTCCATCCAACTCGATACATTTTCAAGGCATAAGGCTAGCCCCGAGCCTGAGTCATCCAGTTGATTAAGAGAAACCACCAACTGGGTATCATCAGCGTAGGTGATGATCTGAATGCCAAAAGGTGTTACTACTTCTGCCAGGGAACTCATATAGACATTAAATAGAGTGGGGCTCAGGGAAGATCCCTGGGGAACCCAACATCTAAGGGGCATTCGCTTTGAGGTGATTTCCTCTTCAAAGACTACAAAAGATCTGTCCTCTAAAAAGGACTGTAGCCATTTTAACGATGTTCCTGCAACTCCTGCCTTCCCAAGTCTTTGGATTAGCAGATGATGGTTCACCGTGTCGAAGGCTGCGCTGAGATCTAACAAAATAAGAGCAGCGCAGCCCCCTCCATCCAAAAATTTTCTTAATTCTTCCACCACTGTCAAGAGTGCAGTTTCTGTGCCTTGCTGTGGTCTAAACCCGGTCTGTGAGGGATGAAGACGATTATTATTTTCCAAAAAGGATGAGAGAGTATGGTTTATGTGCTTCTCAGCTAATTTACCAATTCCTGGTAATAGTGAGATAGGGCGATAGTTTGCCAACGCGTCAGGATCTAGGTTGGGTTTTTTTTTTTTAGGAGTGCTCTAACCATTGCCTGTTTCCATCGGGAGGGCACTAATCCCGTTACCAGCGAAGCATTTATCACATTTAAGATTACTGGGGATACAGTCTCAGAAATTAAGTTTAAAATGTTAGGGGGGGCAACGTCTGACGGTGCTCCAGATTTAAGTTGACTAAGAAGCCCTTGAAGGGAGGTCAGACTCAGGGGGGGGATAACCTCCAGCCGGCAATCTCCATCTAGGGCTGTCCCATCAGGTGGAGATAAAGTTTGTGAAACCGTCGCTAGAGGAAAAGACTTATAAATACTTTGTATTTTATCAGAGAAGAATTCTGCAATTTGGTTGCAGCGTAGAGGGATGTCCACAAAAGCGATGGGGGGCGCAGGAGGAGTTAAAAGCGATTTTGCAATCCGAAAACTTTTGCGTGGACAATTTGCCGCCAAAGTGATTCTCTCTTCATAATAGAGAGCTTTGGCAGCTTTTATTTCAGATTTGTAAATCTTTATAGCCTTTCTATATTTGATTTTGTTAATTAACGAGGGGTACTTTCTCCAATTTCTTTCCAGCTTTTTGCTGGACTGTCTGAGCTCCCGAAGTTTAGGTGTGTACCAGGCATTTAGATTGGCTCCTACTTTATTGTGAATCCATTTCTTTGGAAGAATAGTATCAAGTGACAATGCTAACCAACTATCGAGATCATCATTCGCAGTGACCGGGTTAGTTTCGAGGATGGGAAAGGTATCTTCCAGGATAGTCACCCAGGATGTTGTAGGCAGTTTCGACCAAAGCCGTACTGGTTTGCTAGTTCTCGCAACTGGAGTAATAGCCTCCTGTGTTATCCATAAAAATGGAATTAGATAATGGTCCGACCAAGGCACCAGAGTAGGGTCCTTGACCAGAAGATTTGAAATATTTGAGAAAATGGGGTTGAGTAGATGGCCTTTACAATGGTTGGGACCGCCAACTGACTGAATAAATTGAAGCGTCTCCAACCCCTCTACTAATTCCAATATGGGAGGGAGTAAGGTATCATCAAAATGAAGATTAAAATCCCCATATAAGGTAAAATTGGGGAGAGAGCTAGCTAGATTGGCTACAATATCGGGAAGATCCTTACAAAATGTACCTAAAGGGCCTGGAGGACGATATACCAAAATCCCTGAGAAGGTCCTAACATGGGAGACGCCTAAGGTGAAATAGATGCTTTCGCAGTCTGGTAGAGGATTTATAGAGGTGCGGCAATTAAATTTGTTCTTATAAAAAATGGCTAGTCCACCTCCTCTGCCTGTAACCCGGTCCAGCCTCTGTATTGCATAGCCCGGGGGGAGGGCTTGGACAATGACAGAGTCAGCATCTTTGTTCAACCAAGTCTCTGTTAGAAAGAGGACATCGGGGCTCTCTTCTTCTAGTAAGAGGTACATTTCCAATGAGTGTTTAGACATTGAACTGCAGTTCAGTAAAAACATTTTAATAGCTTCCTTAGTAGGCTGGTCTAAGGGGGGTTCAAGCACGGGGCAAAATTTGAAGCGACAGGTACGACAATGCTTAATAAAGCTATCAGGTGGCATTGAGTGTGTGCACTTACTTCTTAGTGCTCCTCTGTAAAAGTTAAGCTGTTCCGCGGTGTAAACGTGCTTTTCCCCAGACAAACCGGCAGGGGTTCTGGCCCCTGGGCCCGGTCAGGCGCAGATGGGCTTGCCTTAGGCGTGTCATCGGCCCCTTTTGAGGCCGAGCGAGCATGCCAGCGTCTGAAGACTAGTACGCTGACCTAGTCTTTCGCCGTGCGCTATTCAAAGCCCCCCGGAGCATTAAACACAGCTCCTTCAGTGCAAAGTTGCATTTAAAATCACGATAATCCTGTTATTAAAATCACACTATTAAACCACATAAAAACTTAGCAACCCCCCGGAGCATTAAACACTGCTCCTATCCGTGCAAACTCGTAATTAGCAGCTAAGGGTTTAGAGTTCCCACAATGTTTACTAATCGTAGTCAAAGGCGCCGCTGCGCGGTCGCGTCATCGGCCCCTTTTGAGACCGAGCGAGCGTGCCAGCGTCTGAAGACTAGTACGCGGACCTAGTCTTTCGCCGTGCGCTATTCAAAGCCCCCCCGGAGCATTAAACACAGCTCCTTCAGTGCAAAGTGCAAAGTTGCATTTAAAATCACGATAATCCTGTTATTAAATTCACACCATTAAACCACATAAAAACTTAGCAACCCCCCGGAGCATTAAACACAGCTCCTATCCGTGCAAACTCGCAATTAGCAGCTAAGGGTTTAGAGTTCCCACAATGTTTACTAATCGTCCTCCTCAGAAGCAGTGGCTAACCAGTGGGTGTTGCAGCTATTTGAATAAGTGTACATAGCACTGCCTGACCCACATTAGCTTGTTGGCATGCTAGAACATCCACACAATAATGTTTAGTGAAACTGTGGTTTAGAACAAGTAGCTGCTTTACATATGTCAGCTATTGGAATGTTTTCCAGGAAAGCCATAGATGCTCCTTTCTTTCGAGTAGTGTGCTCCATGAGGTGTAGGTATAGGTCTGTTGGCTTTAGCATAACATGTTTGAATGAAATTAACTATCCATCTGGCAATACCAGATTTGGATATAGGCTTTCCTTTATGAGGTGGTGAGAAAGTAACAAATAGTAGTTTAGCGTTTCTAAACATTTTAGTCCTATGAATGTGGTAGGTGAGAGCTCTTTTGACTTCTAATGTATGGATAGCCCTCTCCGCAACTGAGTCTGGTTGAGGGAAAAAAAGGTAGCTCAATTGATTAAGGTGGAAATGAGAGACGACCGTTGGAAGGAATTTGGGGTTGGTGCGGAGGACCACCCAGTCTCTGTGGAGCTGGAAGAAGGGTCCTTCCAAGGTTAATGCCTGGAGCTCACTAACACGTCTGAGTGAGACAGAAATTAAAGGGGGGAGGTATGCAGGGGCTCAAATAGAGGGCCCATAAGGCGTGTAAGAATAATGTTAAGATTCCAGGAGGGTGCAGGTGGAACCTGTGGTAGAATTACTCTTTCAAGACCTTCCATAAAGGCTTTAATGACTGGTGTTTTGAATAAAGAAACAAGTTGCCTATTTGGAAGATAAGCAACAATTGTGGCGAGATGTAACCATATGGAGGTGAATGCTAGCCCAGAGAGTTTTTAAATGAAGCAAGCAACAGACAATGTTGTGTACTGCGGCATTAAAAGGATCAATTTGTTTTGAATGACAACATCATACAAATCATTTCCATTTAACCATGTAGCATGCTTCAGTGGTAGGTCTACGGGCTTCTTTAAGAATGGTCATACATTCCGGTATGAGATTGAGATAACCCAATTCTAAGACCTCAGGCGCCAGATCGCCAGGTTGAAAGACTTGGGATCTGGGTGCCTGATTTCTCCACGGTTCTGAGTGAGGTCGGCCTGTTGGGAGCTTCTCATGGGTGAACTATAGAGAGGTCCAGTACTGTTGTGAACCAGGGCTGACGGACCCATGTGGAGCTACTAGTATTACTGGAAGAGATGTTTGCCTGAGCTTCGGAACCAGAAAGAAAGGAGAGAGGAGAAAAGGCGTAGGCAAATGCCCCTGACCAATTCTTTCACAGTGCGTTGTCGCTGGATAGAGAGTGTGGGAACCTGGAAGAGAAGTTTGGCGTTGTCCACAGCTGCGAACAGATCTATTTAAGGAAATCCCTATTTGTGGAAGAATAGGAGGATGACTTGCGGGTAGAGTTCCCACTGTTGAAATTGTTGCCAGTTCCCACAAGGTACTCCGCTAACAGATGAATGTTGTGATGGACATCCCAGCGCCAAATGTTCTAAGATAGGTAAGATAATTGTGGAGAACATGTCCCCCCTTGTTTCTGTAGGTAATACATGGCTGTCATATTGTCCGTCTGGACTAGGACAACCTTGCAGATCAGGTGAGGTAGGAATGCTTTCAATGCTAGGTGAAGAGGTAGACGTAGTGATGCGGAGACCCAGGTGTTTGGTCTCCCAAAGACCTTGTACTGAGAGATCCTGCAAGTGTGCACCCCATCCCATGCATGAAGGGTCCATTGTAACAGTGATGGTGGAACAGGGTCGAGGAAGGGCCGCTCCTGTAATTGGTTTTTGGAGCCCCACCACTGCAGAGAGTGATGAGTGAGGCGGTCTATCAACACTAGATCTTCCAAATAACCCTGCGACAGACCACTGTTGAGCTAAGTATTCCTGCAACGGTCGCATGTGCAGTCAAGCATGAGGTACTATGGCAATGCAGGAGGCCATCATACCCAAGAGAAACATGAATGTTTTGACTGAGTTGATTGAAATTGGGGTATTAACGCTCAGAAAGACTGGATTTACATTATTGGGATAGGCTAGGCCTACTTGTGTGTTTACAATAGCCCTTAGATAAGGTTGAACCTGTAGGGGTTGAAGGTGAGACTTGATGAAATTGATGGTAAACCCTTAGAGATGGAGCAGATTTATTGTGACCCGAGTGTGGTGTGGACACTGCTGGTGAGTGTTCGCTTTGATAAGCCAATCGTCCAGATATGGAAAAATCTGGATTTTCTGGTCAGCATAGGTGTGCTGCTACCACTGCAAGGCACATGGTAAATACCCTAGGTGCAGTAGCCACACCGAAAGGGGAGGACTTTGAACTGATAATGTTTGCCACCCACCACAAACCTAAGATATCTGCGATGTGCTCGGCGTATTGGTATGTGAAAATAGTAGTCCTTTAGGTCTAGTGTAGCCATAACGTCCCCTTGGAGAAGTGGGATCATATCTTGCAAGGTTACCATGTGGAAGAGCTCTGACGAGATGTATTTGTTTAAGGGCCTAAAGAACAAGTTACTTACCTTCGGTAACGATATATCTGTAAGAAACATAGGTTAGTTATAGATTCCTTATCTTTAGAATTTCCCCCAGGCGTCAGACTGGATCCGGAAAGTTTTTTCGTCAGCAGTACCCCTGCGCGTTGGAAGGTGGCGTCGGTCAACTCCGCGTTCGTCGTCGCCGGGATGACCGAGGTAGCTACATAGACGCCACCCTCGCGCGCTGACGTCAGTTCTGTACACGACTTTCCACGCCAGAAGCGCAGAGCCATGCAAGACACTGACCACTGGTGCATAAAACTATGGCCCTGAAAGGATGTCCTTAACCCTAGAAGTCAGTTCGCAGAACGGGGAGGATGGGTGGGGCGGTAAGGAATCTATAACTAACCTATGTTTCTTACAGATATATCGTTACCGAAGGTAAGTAACTTGTTCATCTGAAAGAAACAGTTAGTTATAGATTCCTTACCTTTAGAATAGATACCCCAGCAATACCACCCCTGGAGGTGGGTCTGCGAACTAAGTTCACACCAAAAAGTCCTGGAGAACAGAATTGCCAAAGAAGCCGACTCTCCGGACTTGGCTGTCCAGGCAGTAGTGTTTAGTGAACGTGTGCAACGATGCCCACGTAGCTGCCTGACAGATGTCATTGAGGGGGACTCCTAGTCCCAAAGCAGTGGTAGCTGCCGTCGCCCTGGTGGAATGGGCGCGCAGCCCCACTGGAGGCTCCTTCTTTGCCAAAGAATAGCAGGCTTTGATGCACAAAACGACCCACCTGGAGATGGTCTGTTTGTGCACGGCCCGACCTTTCTTAGCGCCCACGTAACCAACAAAGAGCTGGTCGTCCACCCGGAATTGTTTTGTGCGATCCAAGTAGAAGGAAAGCGCACGTTTTGTATCCAGACGGGGGAGCCTCTCTTCCTCTTTTGAAGGATGCGGAAAGAAGGTGGGCAAAGTGATGGTTTGGCCAATGTGGAAAGAAGTAACCACCTTGGGAAGAAAGGAAGGTCTAGTTCTTAGGACGACCTTAGCCGGATGAACAGCCAGAAAAGGAGGCTTAGAAGAAAGTGCTTGGAGCTCACTCACCCTGCGAGCAGAGGTGATGGCCATCAGAAAGACAGTTTTGAAAGTCAGAAGCCTGAGAGGACAGTAATGTAGTGGCTCAAAGGGAGCGCACATAAGGTAGGTAAGAACCAAGTTCAAGTCCCACTGGGGCATTACGAAGGGAACAGGAGGAAAAAGAGGAGTAATGCCCTTAAGGAATCTATTTACAACAGGGGACTTGAAAAGAGAAGGCTGATCAGGAAGCCGAAGAAAGGCTGAAATGGCCAAGAGGTAGCCCTTGATAGTGCCCAGAGCAGAGCCCTGCAGGGCCAAAGAAAGGAGGAACACGAGGACCTCAGAAAGAGGGGCGGAAAGGGGGATCCACAGCCTTTGCTGTGCACCATGCCACAAATTTGTTCCATCGGCAGGCGTATACCGTCTTAGTGGAGAGACGCCTGGCTGCCAAGATAACATCACAGACTTCGGGAGGCAGGTCAAACAACGTCAACTGCCGCCGCTCAATCTCCACGCAAGGAGGTGGACAGAAGATCCTCCCGAAGAGGCAGTCGGATCGGAGGATCGATGGCCATGTTGAGCAGCTCGGGATACCAGACTCTTCGTGCCCAATGCGAAGCCACAAGCATGACTTGGGCCCGGTCGCGCTTGATCTTCTTCAGCACTCTGGGCAGAAGTGGTATAGGCGGAAAGGCGCATAGAAGACCGCAACTCCACTCGCGACGAAAAGCGTTGTCTAGCGAGTGCCGCCTTTGAAATTCCAATGTGCAGAACTGCTGACATTGCTCGTTCTCTTCGGTGGCGAATAGATCTAACCAAGGCTCTCCCCATTGCTGAAAGAGACCTTGCACCACCTCCGAGCGAAGACGCTATTCGTGATCTATCCTGCGGCTGAGTTCGTACGCCCTGGCGTTCAAGGAACCTGCCAGGTGTTGAACCACCAGGGAAATGCCCTGATGTTCCAGCCATGTCCAGAGGCGGAGGGCCTCCTGACATAGGGTCCACGACCCCACCCCGCCTTGTTTGTTGCAGTACCACATGGCGGTGGTGTTGTCCGTGAACACCTGCACTACTCTTCCCCAGGGGAAGGAATGCCTTGAGTGCAAGACGTATCGCCCGAAGCTCCAGAAGGTTGATGTGGAGCCCGGACTCCGCCGGAGACCAGAGACCTCTGATCTCCGCCTCCCCCATGTGGCTGCCCCATCCCAGAAGTGATGCGTCGGTCACCACTGTGAACTCTGGTTGAGGAAGGGAGAGGGATCTGCCGTCGACTCAATCCTGGTTTGTCAGCCACCACTACAATTGGTGTGCAGTGCCCTCCGAGATCTGGACGCAATTGGACAGATTCCGCTGATGCTGCGCCCACTGGAACTTCAGTTCCCACTGCAGAGCCCGCATATGCCACCTGGCATGATCTACCAGCAGGATGCAGGAGGCCATGAGGCCCAGCAACCTCAGGGTCATCCTGACCGAAACCTGGGATAGAGGCTGAAAGATCGGAATCATAGCCCAAATATCCCAGACTCGCTGTTCGGGAGGATAATCCCAAAACTGCGTCGTGTCCAGAACCGCTCCGATGAAGAGGAGCTTCTGAGAGGGTGTCAGGTGTGACTTCAGTACATTGATGGAGAACCCCAGCAAATGCAGGAGGTCGGCCGTAGTCTGGAGGTGGGAGACGACAACCTGGGGCGAGCCCGCCTTCAACAGCCAGTAGTCGAGATAGGGGAAGACTGGAACCCCTGAACTGCGCCGATGAGCTGCGACCACCGCCATCACTTTCGTGAACACCCAAGGTGCGCTGGTAAGGCCAAAGGGGAGCACGGTAAACTGAAAGTGCTCGTGGCCTACCGCAAACCGCAGGTAACGCCGGTGGGCCGGCAGGACGGGGATGTGAAAGTAAGTGTCCTGCAAGTCCAACGCTACCATCCAGTCTCCAGGGTCGAGGGCAGACAAGACCTGAGCGAGCGTCAACATTTTGAACTTCTCCTTCCTTAGGAAGCAGTTGACGTTCCTGAGAACCAAGATAGGACGCAGGCCTTTGTCCTTCTTGGGCACCAGAAAGTAGTGGGAATATCAACCACGACCTACTTCTGGGGCAGGAACGCGCTCGATGGCACCCTTGGCCAAGAGTGCTGAAACTTCCTGTTGGAGAAGGGCCAGGTGATCCTCCGACGTGCGATGGTACTGAGGTGGCATGGAGGGAGGGGTAGTCTCGAAGGGGAGGGAGTAGCCCCTTCGGACTATTTGCAAAACCCACCTGTCCGACGTGATGGTGCGCCAGTGGGGGAGGTGATGGCAGATCCTGCCGCCCACTGGCGATTGGTGGCCCTGAAAGGTCGGACTAGGAGGGTTTGGAGGCTGCTGCAGAGGGGGCTGTGGTGGACTGGTCTGCCTGCTGGGCCCCAGAACCAGGGCAGTGGTTCACACATCTCCGGCCGCGCTGGGGCTGAACAGCTTGCGCCGGCCTGTGGCTCTGGGCGGGACGTAGCGGGGCACCCCTTCCGTAGCCACGAAAGGGGTGAAAGGCAGACTGTGCAGGGCGGGTGGTGGAGAGGCCCAAGGACCTGGCCGCAGCCCGAGAGTCCTTAAAGCGCTCTAGCGCGTTGTCTGCCTTGTCGCCGAAAAGGCAACGGCCATCAAAGGGATGTCCATAAGGGTGGATTGGATATCCCCGGAAAAACCAGTTGAACGCAACCAGCCGTAGCGTCGAAGGGCTACTGACGTGGAAATCGTCCTGCCAAGTGCGTCGCCGGTATCCAGCCCACAGCGGATGGTAAACTTCACTGCGTCTCTCCCCTCGGCAACTGCATGGGAGAGCACGGCCCGGGCCTCCTCCGGGCACTGGGGCAGCACCTTCGCCACCGTATCCCACACAGAGTGGGTGTAACAGCCCAACAGACATGCAGTGTTTACCGACCGCAGTCCCAAGCTGGCGGAAGAAAACATTTTCTTCCCAAGTTGGTCCAGCTTTTTGGATTCCCTACCCGGTGGTGCGGTAGGGAAGGCGCTTTTGGAAGTGGAGGCTTAGACCACCAAGCTCTCAGGGGTGGGGTGTTGGGAGAGGAAAGTGGGGTCGCCCGGGGCCGGGCCGTGGCGTTGGGCAATCATCCTGTTCACAGGAGCCCCTGTGTTGGGCCTGGACCACGTGCCCAAAAGGATGTCCGTGAGGGCTTCATTAAACATCAGCAGGGGCTCCGAAGAGCTCGCTGCCGGTTGAAGGACCTCTGTCAGGAGGTTAGTCCAGACTGCCACCGTAGGTAGCTCGAGGTGGAGAGCCTCGGCCGCCCTACGCAACACCACTGCGTATGACGCTCCCTCCTCCGTAGCCACGGTAGGAGGAGACAACATGCCAAGGTCTGGTGAGGTATCCAGACCACTGGCTTCCCCCAGTTCCTCTCGCCAGTCCTGTTCGTACACCAACTGGTCGGTCACAGGGTCCCCAGACCCCTCACAGTCCTCCTCACCTGCCAATCTGGTCTCAAAGAGCCAGGGTAGAACAGGGGCATAAAAGTACCCGCCGGCGTCGGTCGACGCCGATCCGACTCCGTGTCTACCTCGAGGTGGAGGCCGGGGTCGACGTCGGCTGGGGACACAGCCGACGCCGGTGACGGACGTGGTGCCGGTGGAATCGGCACCGGGGGTGGCGTAACGAGGTCGACCAGCACCGATCCAGATCTGGACCCAGCCGAGTCCGCGGGGCCCGAAGACGCGCCGGCGGAGTCGGGCTGCCCAAAGATGGCGTGCATCGCTTCGTAGAACTGACGAAGCAGGGCAGGGGTCGCTCCCGGTCCCGGGAAGGGGGGAAAACCCGGAGTCGACCCTACGGGCTCCACACGCGGAGCCGCGGGAGGGGCACCACCCGCATCCCTCGTCACGCCTGCCAACGGACGGGGAGAAGTCGAAGAGCGACGATGCTTCTTCGACTTCTTTTTGTGCTTCGACTTACCTGACCCCGAGTGCGAAGACTTCGACGAAGAATGGTGTTGGCTCTGCGATTGGTCCCTCGACCTCCTCCGGGACCTCGAGCGACGCAGAGCCGACTGCCGGGCCTCGAGTAGCTTTCAGGACCGCTCCCGCAAAGACTTCGGGGCCATGGTCCGGCAGTCGGACAACGACTTGGGGTCGTGGTCGCGCTCCAGGCAGTAGAGGCATACGTGGTGCGGATCCGTCACCGACATCAGTCGGTTACAGGAACCGCAAGCCTTAAAGCCGGGGATCCCTCGTGCACCAGGAGTAGATGGACTCAGAAAACAACAAAGTCGACAAAAGTCGAGAAAAAAGCTCAGTCAAAAAATGACTGACATCAGCGCGCGAGGGCGGCGTCTATGTAGCTACCGCGACGTCATCCCGGCAACCATGACGCCGACGACGAACGCGGAGTCGACCGACGCGCAGGGGTACTGCTGACGAAGACATTTTCCGGATCCAGTCTGACACCTGGGGGTAATTCTAAAGGTAAGGAATCTATAACTAACTGTTTCTTTCAGATGTGTAGAGTTGGCCGTAAAGAGCCGTCTTTTTGGGGTATTAGGAAGTATAGAGTATACTCTTGAACCCTGGTGATGTATAGGGACAGGCTCTGTGGCTACTCTGAGAAGGAGAAGTTGAACCTCCTGTTTGAGCAATGTTTGATATTCCCGTGATAGCCCGTGATTGCTAGGTGGAACGTTGGGAGGTGTGGTAATGAGGTCTAGACAATAGCCATGTTGGATAATATCCAGCATCCACTGGTCTGATGTAACGGTTTGCCATGTGGGTTGGAAATGTTGTAAGCGACCTCCAACTGGTGTTATGTGCTCGGGAGGTAGGAGAGGGAAGTCATTGTTTGATGGTGGGTATTGTTCCGCGTGGGGAAGCACCCCTGCCTGTAACTCTGGAATTGTTACCTCTGTAGGCCCCTCGGAAATAACCCCAAGGGGAGGTATATGTTGACCCCGAGTGCGCTGGTACGAAGTGGAGGTGTCAGAAAAGGTTGCTTTGTGACCTCCATGTTAGTTGGGGCGGTGATGGGGAGCAGGTGTTTGGAGAGCCCCCACTGATTTTGCCTTCTTTATGTCATTTTTGATTATTTCTAATCTTTGGTCCACCGGAGGACCAAACCGATGTTCTTTATAGAAGGGCATGTTGAGCACATTCTGTTGATCTTCTGTTTTAAACCAGAAATGCAGAGCCATGCATGCCTTCGTAGCAGGATACTATTATTAATACCTCTATGTGCCAGGTCAGCTGGGTTCAAGGCACAGCGGATTGAGGTGCAGGATATAAGCTAGCCTTCAGAGAAAAGTTCTTGGCCCCGTTTCTTGTGCTTATCTGGGAGGTATTGGAGAAGGTCCTCCATCTCATCCCGATCATATCGAGCTAGAAGGCCCATAGAACTGGAGATACGCCAATGGTTGGCCGATTGTGCTGCAACCTTTTCCCCGCTGAATCTATACATTTGATTTATCGGGTGGCGAGGCATCTCAGCTGGCTTGCGAGTTTGATCACTTGCGCGATGGTGGTGATAAGCAGGGAGACTGGAGGAAGTTGGCCTGGATGTAAATGGGATCAGATGGAGAGGCCTTGTACTTCTTATCCACCCGGGGTGTTATAACCCTAGCCTTAATAGGATCTTTAAAGATGTTGTCCGTATGCCTAAGCATGGCCTTTAGCATTGGGCGATATTTTGTAGCCCAGTGAGTGGAGGAAAGGGTCTCAAGAGGAAATCTTCTTCCAGGGGCTCTTTATGGAGTTCCGCTTGATGGAAAGAAGAAGCTCTCCCTATAAGCTCCTGATAAGATATTGATTCAACAAGAGGGGAAGGTGGGCTGGATAGAGATCTGGGTCTGTGTCCCCTGGTGGATTGATATTATAAGTATTCCAGGAGTCAGTATGTGGTAGTGTACCAAAAGTGTCCTGTCCCCTACCATGCCCGCTGTATCAGAATGTGGAGACCCCAGAGGTGAAATATCCTGTGGGTCCCCTGTAGAATGTGGTGGAGAGGGTAGGTGGAGGCGGTGAAGGTACTGCAAGAGGTAGAGGACTAGTGGCCTTGTCTGCCTTCTTGCGGTGTTTCACAGGAACCAATACATCCAGAGCCTCCTGGAAAGACAACTGTCTTTTGGGTGGTGGAGGAATTGGTGCCGAAGATCTGGCCGGTATGGAGCTGGATGAGAATCTGTTTCTGCCTAGCATCCAGTTGCTCTTGAAGTATATGGAGGATTGGCTCCACTAGTCAGCCAGAATCAGGCTTCGATGTCTACTTTGAAGGTTTCGGACCCAACACAGGTCTCGGCACTGAAGATCCGCTTGGTGTCAAAGCGGTAGATGTAGACGGTGGTATTCGTTCCAAGACTGAAAGGCTTGATGCCAAAGGTTTTCGCGTAGGTTATTTTTTCAGCGCCGAGCCCGAAGGCAGGATGTCCGAAACAGTTGCCTGGGGCCGACCATGGCAGTAGTGTACTGAAGGCCTCTGTATGATGTTCCAGAGGAGCTGAATGTCTTTTGGACTGATCGAAACGGTGTTGAGGGACAGGAGGTACTGTACTCACAGACTGCTGAGCAGTCATTACGTCCTCCATCTCCAGGTCGGATCCCGAACTGCCCTTGACCGAGAACACCTCTTCCTCTACAACCGATGGTTGAGGGTGTTGTTCCTGCTTGATGTCGTCAAGAGCAAAAAGATCTTGAGTGTCCTACATGCTCTTCTGTGACGTTTCGAAGGATTTTCTTGGAGTGGAAGGAAGAGCAGGCGTCACAATCAGCTTCTCGATGTTCCGGCAAAAGGCAAAGACTGCAGTCCTGGTATAAGTCGGTCCGCGGGTACTTCCCCTGGCAGAGAGGACAATAACGAAGGGAGTCAGTTCCATCACCAGCAAGGCATTCTTAGAAAATGATGGACACTGGAGAAGGCCCCGAAGGGTGAGGCAATATTTGGAAACACAATCGAAAACAATACAGACGAAGGTGAAGGTAGTGAGCGAACCGAAAAGAGCACAGTGACTATGTCGAACCAAAGCGCAGGCACATACGTCCAAACCAGACGGCGGAAGGAAAACAATCTAACAATGGAGTCGATGTCCATGCACATTATTACCAAGTGGAGGAGTCACTACCTCGTGACTCAAAAGACTTCTCCAAAGAAAAAACTTGCACACATCCAGACCAAACACTAGATGGCAGGAGTATGGAAAGCATGTGCATCTATAGCCACACATGCCTCAAACATATATTTATTAAAAGTGAGTTTTTAAACATGAACTGAGAAACATTCCTGCCCCACCCCTGATGACAATGCTGTTAGTGAACTTAAGAGGCAAGTCATGGATCATGTGTACCCTATATGTGGGCTGGATTCTTATTATACATGGAGCAAATGTTTAGTCTATTTAATCAAACAAAAGAGGTTTGTTTTGTACAGCAGAAATGCTGAACTCACATATTTGAAGGTGCTCTCAAATGGGATAATGAAGAAAAAGGTGGTTTGTAAAATAAAATATTTGCCTAGGATCACACAATTCTAGACCAGTTTACGGGTCAAGTACATTACAGTTGGGTCGAGTAGATTATTAAAGTAACTAGACCTGCAGGTCTAATAACATTTTAAGGATTTTTCGAGGCCAAAAATCAGAAAGGAAGACAAAGTTTGCTTAGCCACTAATAACACTGGATCATGTCTTTCCTGTTCAGTTTCAAGCTCTGGATGATGCAGAGTGTTTTGCGCAATCAGAGACTTCAGATATTAAAGAGGATCAGGAAACTGATACCCCTGGTCCAATAAAATCTGAAAGAGGCAGACTACTAGTACCAAACAGGTTCAGGCGAGTTCTCACTGCAGAAAGTGGACTAAGGAACAATCACTATCCTCAAGGTTTTTTTTTTGGGGGTGGAGGGAAACGGTTGGGTCAAATATTCCTGAGAATGTGCATAAAAGGTATGACAGAAAATGTACATGGAGTGGTGCACATGGCTGTTTGCTATTGCATTAATGTTTGAGCACCTGTACTTAACCGAAAATTGCTCCCCTTAAAAGGATTACGTTACTTACCCTGTAAGCATCTGTTCTTGGCATGTAGAGTGGTAGATTCACATGATTTGCATACTTCTGCCATCTAGTGTTGGGTCCGGATGTTTGCAAGTTGTTTTTCTTTGAAGAAGTCTTTTCCAGTCACAAGGTAAGGTGACTCCTCCTTTCAGTGATAATGCGCATGGGCATCAACTCCGTTGTTAGTTTTCTCGCAAGAGGGTGAGAATGGAGTAAGTAAGTGAAGTATAGTGATGTCCATGCATATGCAATGTAAATAATAAGAACTGCAACAACAACAGGTGTCCATGGAGGAGGGAGGGTGCATGTGAATCTACATCTCTACATGCCAAGAACAGATGCTTACAGGGTAACATAATACGTTCGAGGCATGTATGTTGTAGGTACACATGCTTTGCATAGACTATAAAGCAGTATTCTCCCAAAGCGGTGGACGAGTAGGTGTTGCAGTTGTTTGAAAAAGTGTTTTTAGCACTGCTTGTCCTACATTAGCTTGTTGATGTGCTAATACATCCATACAATAATGTTTGGTAAATGTGTGTGGTGTAGACCCTGTTGCTGCCTTACATATGTCAGCTTTGGGAATGTTACCTAAAAAGGCCATAGATGCTCCTATTTTTCAAGTGGAATGTGCTCTAGGAGGTATAAAGTCCTTTTAGTTTTAACATAGCAAGTTTGAATACATTTAACAATCCATCTAGAAATACCAGATTTAGAGATAGGATTGCCTTTATGAGGTGGAGCAAATGCAACAAAAAGTTGCTTTGTTTTACGAAAATCTTTTGTCCTCTCAATATAGTATAATAGGGCACTTCTGACATCAAGTGTGTGAAGAGCCCTTTCTGCTACTGAATCAGGTTGAGGAAAGAACACAGGTTACTCAACTGATTGGTTAATATGAAAAGCAGAAACTACTTTTGGAAGGAATTTTGGGTTTGTATGAAGAACTACTCTATCTTTATGAAGTTGAAAGAAGGGTTCTTCTAAGGTTAATGCCTGTAGCTCACCAACTCGCCTTAATGAAGTGATAGCAATAAGAAAAGCAACCTTCCATGAAAGAAATTGTAATGAACAATTGTGTAGTGGCTCAAAAAGTGAACCCATGAGCCTTGTGAGAACGATGTTAAGGTTCCAAACTGGTGCAGGTGGTACCCTGGGTGGTATTACTCTTTTAAGGCCTTCCATAAAGGCTTTAAATACTGGAACCTTGAACAAGGATAAGTGTTGTCTGTTCTGAAGATATGAGACTACTGCCGCAATGTGTAGCCGAATGGATGTATA
Source organism: Calotriton arnoldi (assembly GCA_963921515.1). Lineage (NCBI taxonomy): Eukaryota > Metazoa > Chordata > Amphibia > Caudata > Salamandridae > Calotriton > Calotriton arnoldi. Next base: position 2,331,972 of record CAWUFW010001518.1, read on the forward strand.
AGCTAAGCCAACTTGCTGTAGATGCAAAAGGTAGCAAATAGTATTTTGTATAGATGCATCTGCCGGATCAATAGTGTTGTTGCACAAGTTACTAACTTGTGTAACGATATATCTGTAAGAGACAGTAGTTAGTGACAGATTCCTTACCTTAGAATATCCCCAGGCGTCAGGCTGGATCCGGAAAGTTTTTGCGTAGCAGTACCCTTGCGCGTCGGTAGGCGGCGTCGTGCGGCTCCGCGTCCGTCGTCGTGATCGCCGGGATGACGTCGCGGGCAGTACTTAGACGCCGCCCCTGCGCGCTGACGTCAGTTCTGTACACGACTTTCCGCGCCAGGAACGCAGAGCCATGCAAGAAGCTGACATAGGTGTCTGAAAAATACTAGGGCCCTGAAAGGGATGTCCTTAACCCTAGAAATCAGTTCGCAGAACGGGGAGGATGGGTGGGCGGTAAGGAATCTGTCACTAACTACTGTCTCTTACAGATATATCGTTACACAAGTTAGTAACTTGTGCATCTGAAAGAGACACGTTAGTGACAGATTCCTTACCTTAGAATAGATACCCCAGCAATACCAACCCCGGTGGTGGGTCTGCGAACAAAGATCAGACAAGGAAGTCCCGGAGGACAGAACGGCCAAAGAAGCCGTCCCTCCGGACCTGACTATCAAGGCAGTAATGCTTGGTAAACGTGTGGAGCGAGGCCCACGTAGCTGCCCGACAGATATCCTGCAGCGGAACACCGCGGCCTAAGGCCGTGGTAGCAGCCGTTGCCCTTGTGGAATGGGCACGCAGCCCAACAGGAGGCTCCTTCTTAGCCAAAGAATAGCAGGCTTTGATACACAAGGTTACCCAGCGGGAGATGGTTCTCTTGTGCACCGCCCAACCTTTTTTGGCGCCCACGTAGCCAACAAAGAGCTGGTCATCCACCCGGAAGTGTTGTGTGCGGTTGATATAAAAAGAAAGCGCACGTTTTGGGTCCAGACGGTGGAGCCTCTCTTCCTCTCTGGAAGGATGCGGAGGCGGAAAGAAGGTGGGCAAAGTGATGGTCTGCCCAATGTGGAAGGCAGTAACCACCTTTGGCAAGAAGGACGGATGCGTCCTAAGAACAACCTTGTCTGGATGGACAGACAGAAAGGGAGGTTTGCATGAAAGAGCCTGGAGCTCACTCACCCGCCGAGCGGAGGTGATGGCCATCAGAAAGGCAGTCTTCAGAGTTAGAAGACGAAGAGGACAGTTATGTAGAGGCTCAAAGGGAGCGCACATAAGAAAGGTAAGAACCAAGTTCAAGTCCCACTGAGGCATCACAAACGGAACAGGAGGGAAGAGATGTGTAATGCCTTTTAGAAACCTGTTAACAACAGGGGACTTGAAAAGGGAGGGCTGATCATGAAGCCTGAGGAAGGCCGAGATGGCACAAAGATAGCCCTTGATGGTACCCAGGGCAGAACCCTGTTGGGCCAGGGAAAGAAGGAACAGAAGAACCTCAGAAAGAGGGGCAGAAAGGGGATTCACAGCCTTTGCTGTGCACCATGCCACAAACTTGTTCCACCTGCAGGCGTATACCACCTTAGTGGAGGGACACCTGGCTGCCAGAATTACATCACAAACTTCGGGAGGCAAGTCGAAAGGAATCAACTGCCGCCGCTCAATCTCCACGCAAGCAGGTGGAGGCTGGACAGGTTCGGGTGGAGGACCGTCCCCTGCTGCTGCGACAGAAGATCCTCCCAAAGAGGCAGACGGATCGGGGGATCTATGCTCATACCGAGTAGCTCGGGATACCAAACTCTTCGAGCCCAGTCCGGAGCCACAAGAATGACTTGGGCCCGGTCGTGCTGAATCTTCTTCAACACTCTGGGTAGAAGTGGTATAGGCGGAAAGGCGTACAACAGACCGCAACTCCACTCGCGACGAAAAGCGTCGCCGAGCGAGTGCCGCCTTGGAAATTCCAACGCGCAGAACTGATGACATTGCGCGTTCTCTTCGGTGGCGAATAGATCTAACCAAGGCTCTCCCCACTGTAGAAAGAGTCCTTGCGCCACTTCCGAGTGAAGACGCCATTTGTGATCCATCATGCACCTGCGGCTGAGTTCGTCCGCCCTGGCGTTCAGGGAAACTGCCAGGTATTGAACCATCAGGAACATGCCCTGATGTTCCAGCCATGTCCAGAGGCGCAGAGCCTCCTGACAAAGGGTCCACGACCCCACCCCGCCTTGTTTGTTGCAATACCACATGGCAGTGGTGTTGTCTGTGAACACCTGCACTACCTTCCCTTTGACAGAGGGAAGGAATGCCTTGAGTGGAAGTCGGATCGCCCGGAGCTCCAGAAGGTTGATATGGAGCCGGGACTCCGCCGGAGACCAGAGGCCTCTGATCTCCGCCTCTCCCATGTGACCGCCCCATCCCAGAAGGGACGCGTCCGTCACAACTGTGTGCTCTGGCTGGGGAAGGGAGAGGGATCTGCCCATGACCCATTGCCGGTTCGAGAGCCACCACTGCAACTGTTTTGCAGTTCCCTCCGAGATCTGGACGTGATCGGACAGGATGCCCTGGTGCTGCGCCCACTGGAACTTCAGGTCCCACTGCAGAGCCCGCATATGCCATCTGGCATGAGTGACCAGCAGGATGCAGGAGGCCATGAGGCCCAGCAGCCTCAGGGTCATCCGTACCGAAACCCAGGATAAAGGCTGAAAGATCGGAATCATAGCCTGAATATCCCGGACTCGCCGTTCGGGAGGATAGGCCCGAAACTGCGTCGTGTCCAGAACTGCTCCGATGAAAAGGAGCTGTGGAGAAGGAATCAGATGCGACTTCGGCACATTGATGGAGAACCCCAGCGAGTGCAGGAGTTCGGCCGTAGTCTGGAGGTGGGAGACGACTGCCTGGGACGAGCCCGCCTTCAGCAGCCAGTCGTCGAGGTAGGGGAAGACTGGAACCCCTGCCCGGCGCAGATGAGCTGCGACCACCGCCATCACTTTGGTGAACACCCGAGGGGCACTTGTAAGGCCAAAGGGGAGCACAGTGAACTGAAAATGCTCGAGGCCTACCGTGAACCGCAGGTAACGCCGGTGGGCTGGCAGGACGGGGATGTGAAAATAAGCGTCCTGCAAGTCCAACGCTACCAACCAGTCTCCAGGGTCGAGGGCAGTCAAGACCTGAGCTAGGGTGAGCATCTTGAACTTCTCCTTCCGGAGGAAGCGATTGACGTTCCGGAGGTCCAAGATAGGACGCATGTCCTCCTTGTCCTTTTTGGGCACCAGGAAGTAGTGGGAGTAGCAACCACGTCCCTACTTCTGGGGTCGGAACATGCTCGATGGCCCTCTTGGCCAAGAGGGCCGTGACTTCCTTCTGCAGAAGTACCAAGTGATCCCCTGACATGCGGTGGAATTGAGGTGGCATGGCTGGGGGGTGGTCTCGAAGGGGAGGGAGTAGCCCCTTCGGACAATGTCCAAGACCCACCTGTCCGAGGTGATGGGACGCCAGTGGTGAAGGTGATGGCGGACCCTGCCCCTACTGGCGTGCTGTGCACCGGAAAGGAGGGACTAGGAGGGCTTGGAGGCCGCGGACGGGTTGGAGGTGGTGGCCTGACCCACACGCTGGTTGCCCGAACCGCCACGGCGGTATCCACGTCCTCGGCCACGCGAAGACGCTTGCTGCGCGGGCCGGTGGCTGGGCAGCTGACGTGACTGGGCGCCCCTTCCGTGGCCACGAAAGGGGCGAAAAGCAGAGGTGAGCGGAGGGCGTACAACAGAAAGGCCCAGGGACTTGGCAGTAGCCCGTGAGTCCTTAAACCGCTCCAGCGCATGGTCTGCCTTTGAACCAAAAAGACCGACTCCATCAAAGGGCATGTCCATGAGTGTATTCTGGACATCACCCGAGAAACCAGTTGTTCTCAGCCAGGCGTGGCCACGTAGCGCCACCGTCGTCGCAAGCGATCTGCCCAGCGAGTCGGCGGTATCAAGGCCACAACGGATGGTGTATTTAGCCGCATCTCGCCCTTCCGCAATGGCGCGGGTAAGCAGTGTCTGGACCTCCTCAGAACACTGCGGCAAAACAGCCGCCACCGAATCCCACAGGGAGTGGGTATATCGGCCCAAAAGGCAAGCGGTGTTGACGGACCGCAAGCCAGCACTGGAGGAAGAAAAGCCTTCTTCCCAAATTGGTCCAGGCGTTTGGATTCCCTATCCGGAGGGGCGGTAGGGAAGGGGGTTTGGGAGGCAGAGGCTTGGACAACCAAGCTCTCGGGGGTGGGATGTTGGGAGAGAAACAAGGGGTCGCCCGGAGCAGGGCGATGGCGTCGGCCACGTTCCCATCCACAGGAGCCCCTGTGGTGGGTTTGGACCAGGCACCCAAAAGAACGTCAGTGAGTGCATCATTAAACGGCAGCACAGTCTCCGAGGAGGAAGCCGCCGGCTGAAGCACTTCTGTCAGGAGGTTAGTCCTGACGGCCACAGTAGGCAACTGGAGATGTAAGGCTCCAGCTGCTCTACGCAACACCGTTGCAAAATTAGCTCCCTCCTCCGTAGCCACGGGAGGAGACAGCATGCCAGTGTCAGGGGAGGTGTCTAGACCACTGGCATCCCCAAGTTCCTCAGCCCAGTCCGGATCATACTCACACTGTTGTGTGAGAGGGTCCTCAGACCCCCTCCCAGCTCTCCTGGTCCTCCTCTTGTTCAAAATATGGAGGGACATTTGGGACCCAAGGTCTCATCGGCGCCGGAGTCGAGCGACGTCGGTCCGGCTCCATGTCCGGAGCCGGAGAGAACCGTGGAACGACGCCGTCCGGAGCCCCGGACGGCTTCAGGAACGGCACCGGGGACATCGGCGTCGGCGGAGGCGTGGTTAGGTCAACCGGCGTCGATGGGGGTTGCGGTACCACCGGAGCCGGGATCGAGGCCGGAGCCGAGGCCGGGATGAAGGCTGGTGGGACAGGCGGCGCCGGGACCGGAGTCGACGGCGGCGCCGGGGCAACCCCATCAGGGCCCGCGGGGCCCGAAGGCGCACCGGAGGGGCCTGAAGGCCCGAAGAGGCGGGCCATGGCCGACAGGAATTCCTGTATTTCGGCCGGAGTCGCCCCCGAACCCGGAAAGGACGGGTAATGCGGGGACGGCTCTACAGGCATGTCCGGGGCCGCGGGGGCGGGGACAAGGCCGACTGGGGCCTCAGCCGAGTCGCGAGACCGGCGAGGCGAAGTCTTAGAGCGATGACGCTTCTTAGACTTCTTGTGCTTCGACTTACCCGAGGAGCGCGAAGACTTGGACTCCGACGACCGGCGGGGACTCCGCGACCGGCCCCTCGACCTCTCCCGGGACCGGGGCTTGGTGCGGCGCGGAGACGACTGCCGGACCTCGAGTAGCTTTCGAGACCGCTCTCGCAAAGCCTTCGGATGAAGTTTCCGGCAGTCAGGGCACGACTTCGTGTCGTGGTCTCGGCCGAGACAGAAGAGACACTCGAGATGTGGGTCCGTGATCGACATCATGCGACCACAGGCTCCGCATGGCTTGAAGCCGGGCATCCCTACGACACCTAGGAGTCGTGAAGACTCGATGAAGAAACAGTGAAAAAATTCACAAAAAAGGTTAGTCAAAAATTGACTAGGGCACTGCTCTTCCTGGATCTGCGCTTACTGGCGCGGAAAAAGAAGAACTGACGTCAGCGCGCAGGGGCGGCGTCTAAGTACTGCCCGCGACGTCATCCCGGCGATCATGACGCCGACGACGGACGCGGAGCCGCACGACGCCGCCTACCGACGCGCAAGGGTACTGCTACGCAAAAACTTTCCGGATCCAGCCTGACGCCTGGGGATATTCTAAGGTAAGGAATCTGTCACTAACGTGTCTCTTTCAGATGTTACAATATATAACAAATATTTTCCATTTTGCTGCATAACATGCTCTGGTGGTAGGTTTTCTTGCCTCTTTAGGAATTGTCATACAATCTGGTGGTAAGTTTAAGTATCCAAACTCTATGACTTCAGGAGCCAGATCGCTAGGTTGAGCTCCTTGGGGTTTGGGTGTCTGATTTCTCCATGGTTCTGAGTGAGAAGGCTGGAAGTGAGGTGCAGCTTTTGATGTGGAACCACTGACAATTCTAACAGTGTGGTGAACCACGGTTGACGAGCCCATGTCGGAGCCACTAGAATTAGAGTGAGTGATGTCTGCCCGAGTTTCCGAACCAGAAACGGAAGGAGAGGCAGAAACACGTTTGCAAATATCCCTGACCAGTTTATCCATAGGGAATTGCCTTTGGATAGAGGGTGTGGGAAACTGGAGGCGAAGTTTGGGCATTTTGAGTTGTCTGCTTTGGCAAAGAGATCTATTTGTGGGAATGCCCATTTTTGGAAGCATGGAAGGAGAACCTGGGGATGAAGTTCCCAGTTGTGTATTTGTTGCCGCATTCTGCTGAAGAGGTCGGCAATTTGATTGTGCATGCCTATGAGGTGTTCTGCCAGAAGAATAATTTTGTGATGTATAGACCAACGGCAAATGGTCTGAGAGAGGCGTGACAGTTGTAGAGTGTGTCCCCCCCCCCTGTTTTTGTACATAGTACATGGCTGTCATATTGTCCGAACGGACTAGGACAACTTTCTCTATGAGGTGAGACTGAAGAGCTTTTAGTGCTAGATATACAGCTAGAAGCTCCAGATAGTTGTTGTGGAGACTTTTGTGCTTGTTGTCCCATAGACCCTGATTTGTTAGATTCTGTTGACGGGCACCCCAACTTGTGAGAGATGCGTCCGCCGTTAGTACGATTTGTGGATTAGGGTCGATGAAGTGCCTCCCTTTTGACAAGTTTTGTATGTTCCACCACTGCAAAGAGCGATGGGTGCAGCTGTCTACCAACACTAGATCTGTTAATTGACCCTGTGATTGATTCCACTGACGTGCTAAGCATTCCTGTAGAGGACGCATGTGTAATCTTGCTTGAGGCACTATTGCAATGCATGATGCCATCATCCCTATTAGCTGCATGAAAGTCCTGACTGTTAGGTATTGGTTGGTTTGAAATTGTACTAACAGAGTGAACATTTTTTATCCTGGCTGCATTGGGAGAGGCTAGTGCTGTGTGAGTGTTTAGGGTCGCTCCCAGGTAGGACTGCATTTGTGAGGGTTGAAGCGGAGACTTTTGCGTATTGACTGTAAATCCCAATTCATGGAGAAGGTCTATTGTAGTTTGTTGTAAACTCTTTTGCAGTGTGCTGGCTTTGATGAGCCAATCGTCCAGAAATGGGAAGACATGAATTTGCTGTCTTCTGAGATGAGCTGCTACTACTGCTAGACATTTTGTGAACACTCTGGGTGCAGTAGTAACTCCGATTGGGAGTACTTTGAACTGATAGTGATTTCCTGCTATCACAAATCTAAGATACTTGCGATGTGCCGGATGAACAGGAATGTGGAAGTATGCGTCCTTTAAGTCTAGCATGGACATAAAGTCGCCTTGTAGAAGTGGAAGCACTTGCTGAAGCGTAACCATATGGAAAAGTTCTGACAGTATGTATAGGTTTAACATTCTGAGGTCTAATATTGGTCTTAGGGACCCAACCTTTTCGGGATTAGGAAGTACGGTGAGTAAACCCCGGACCCTTGGTGTTGTAATGGAACTGGTTCTGTAGTTTTTTGTTAAAAGAGCTTCTTGTTTGAGGAGCTATTGGTGCTGTAACGAAAGTTTGTGTGAGGTGGAATATTGGGAGGATTGCTGGTAAGCTCCAGGCAATAACCATGTTGGATAATGTCTAATACCCATTTGTCTTATGTTATTGATTGCCAAATGGGAAAAAATTGTTGAAGTCTTCCCTCAACAGGTGTAACATGATCGGGGGGGAATTGTAGGCAAGTCACTGCTTATTGGGAGATGAAGAGGTATGTGTTGGTGTGCCTTTACCTCTGCCCTTGAAATTGTTTCCTCTGTACCCGCCTTTAAGGAAACCCCTAGATGGAGAGGGTTGTGTGTTAGATTTATATTAGGACACATTAGAGTCTGAGGAATTACCTTTGGATCCTCCTCTATAAAATGAGCGGCGAAAGGAGCCTTTGTTAGATGGGGTCTAAAGTGCTCCCATCGATTTTGCCACCTCTGTATCTTTTTTCATTTTTCGAGGGCCTCATCTATTTGAGGTCCAAAAATGTGTTATTTGTCAAAAGGAGTACTGAGAATATATTGCTGAACCTCTGGTTTAAACCCAGAAATTCTGAGCCATGCATGTCGTCTAAGGAGAATGCTGGTGTTAATTCCCCTTGCTGCAGTATCAGCAGCATCTACAGCACATCTAATGGAGGAATTAAATATTAATATACCTTCTTGCACTAGCTCTTGTGCTCTTTTCTTATGTTCCTCTGGGAGGTATTAGAGTAGTTCCTCCATTTCGTACCAGTGGGCCCTATCATATCTGGCTAATAGACCTTGTGTGTTGGCAATGCGTCATTGGTTGGAGGATTGAGCAGCTGTTCTTTTGCCTGATGCATCTATTAATTTAGCTCCTTGTCTGGAGGAGGTGCATCTGCTGAAGTCTGTGAGTTTGCTCTTTTGCGAGCATTAGATACTACTAAAGAATCTAAAGGTAACTGACCCTTAATAAATGGGGTCGGACAGTGAAGGTTTGTATTTTTGGTCAACCCTGGGTGTTAATATACGGGCACGTACAGGGTCTTTAAAAATGCAATCTGCATGCCTACTCATGCCTTTTAACATAGGCAAACTTTGATTTGTTCTATGTGTAGAACCTAGTGTCTCGAACAAAAAGTCTTCTTCTAAAGATTCTTTGTATAATGTAACACCATGGTATGATGCTGCCCTGGAGATCAACTCCTGATATGCTACGTTGTCATCAGGGGGGTGATGGTTTTGCAGGATATAAATCAGGGTCATTATCCATTGGTGGATCAATATTATAGTCATCCCATGGGTCTGTTGGTAGTGGACTATTGTCATCCTCTATATCAGACTGCGTGTGTGGAGAACCCTGAGGTGTTATGTGCAAAGGGTCTGAGCCTGGTAGTGGTAGAAGGGATTGAGGATTAAGGTAGATAGGACTTGTAGCCATGTCCTCCTTTTTTAGAGGCATTTTGTAGCTAGTGTCCTCTGAGATAATTTTTCTTTTGGAAGGTGTCAAACCTTTAGCCAATATATGTCCAGTATCTGGATTAATGTACATTTTCTTCTGCTTAGGGTCCAGTTTCTACTTCATAATGTCCAGGATAGGTTCCAGGGGCTTTCGAAGGGTATCTTTTGATTTTGGAGCCGAAGGTTTTGGTTCCGAAGAGGTCTTTTCTCGACTCGGTCCCGAGCCGGAAGGCTTGACTGTCTGTTTCGGTGCTGAGCCCGAGGGCGGATCGTTGGAAGCAGTGTCTTAGTGCCGACCATGGCCTGAAGGCAGTGGTGGCCCGAAGCCTTTTGTTTAATCGGAGAGTTTGAGGGGCAAAGGGGCTTTGTTACTCACAGCACCCTGTCCTGCTGGAACCTCTTCGGACTCTAACTCGATTTTCAGCTCTGAATCCGATTCTTGGATAGAGATGGCCTCCTCCTCTCCCGCCGCCAACACCCTTTCTTCGTGTTCGGTATCTTCCCCGAAGATATCAGGAGTGTGTTCAATGTTTTGTTGCTGCATGTCCATTCGTCAAGCCCGACGATTCTGCAAAGTCTTTTTCAATCGAACGATCGACAAGCGTCGCAATCTTCCTCCCTGTGCTCCGGTGAGAGGCACAAGTTGCAGACTTTATGCAGGTCGGTGCGCGGATACTTTGAGTGGCACCGAGGACAAGATTGAAACGGAGTCCGTTCCATCGGCAGAAGACGAATAGTTTCTTACCTGTCGGTGTAGTTTTGCAGCTTGAAGACTTTCTGGATTCACTATGCTGCGCATTATTCCGCCATCTCGTGGTTGGGTCCGAATTCGTAGTCTTTTCTTTCTTTTTTTTTTTTTTTGTTGTTGGCCCAGGTGGGCGGCGACGCCCCCACCATTTGGTGTCCTCGGTGACGTCGTCGCGCTTCCTGCGGAAGCTCCCACCTTTGGTCGCCATCTTCGGATTCTTTTTTTTTTTTTGTAGTCTATGTCTTTTCCTTTTATCCTTCTATTTTTCTTTTGATCCCTCTAAACCTTTTATGTAGTCTAGTTTTACCCTTAACCTTCTATGTTATCTTCCTGGCGGAGGCGGGTGGGATCGCTAGTGAATCCAGAAAGTCTTCAAGCTGCAAAACTACACCGACAGGTAAGAAACTATTAGTTTTGCAGCGTGAATCTTTCTGGATTCACTATGCTGTGCATAGACTTTGTAGCGGTATTGTTATTGCGGTGGTTGGGTGGAAGATGAGCATTGGTTGCTGAAAATGTGCTGTAAGACCTTCTGTCCTACTTGTGCCTCTTTGTTCATCTGGATATCCACACAGTAGTGTTTGGTGAACGTGTGCACGGAAGACCATGTTGCCGCTTGGCAAATGTCTTGGATAGGTGTGTTCGCTAGGAACGCAACCGTTGCTCCTTTCTTCCTTGTTGAGTGAGCCTGGGCGGCTCCCTCTAATTCTTGTCCTGCCTGCTTGTGGCAGAGTTGTATTGCCTGTGCAATCCATCGTGCTATGGTATTTTTCGTTACTGGTCGTCCCAGGAATCTGCTTGAGAGGTGTGGTGCAGCGGCCAGGGCAGCTGTCTTCGGAGCACAGGGATCACGGTTCGATCCCCGGCTCCGGCGGCAGCTCAGCTCAGCACCATGTGACTCTGGGCAATAGCTCACTTAATTTCCACTACGGCCCCCAGCGCCTTGAGACCCGTAAGGGTGAGTAGCTGCGCTATATAAAAACGGACTTACATTGCTTGCGAAGGAAACGAAGAGTTGTTTTGTTTTCCTGCATTCCTTTGTCCTTTCTATGTAGTGCATCACTGCCCTTCTGGCGTCCAGCGTGTGTAGCGCCTTTTCTGTGGGCGTTGATGGTTTCTGGAAGAAACTTGGTATCTGTATTGTCTGGTTAATATGGAACCGCGACACCACCTTTGGCAGGAAGTGTGGGTCCGTTCTCATGACAATTCTGTCCTTGTGTATTTGCAAGTAGGGCTCTTGTAGTGTAAGAGCCTGCAGTTCACTGACCCTTCGCAGTGACGTGATAGCCACCAAGAATGCCGTTTTTAGTGTGAGCATGTGCAGTGTGGTCTTGTGTATGGGCTCAAATGGTGATTTCATCAACTGTGTTAGCACAGTGTTGAGGTTCCAGCTTGGGGCTGGCATCCTTTTTGGTGGGGCTATTCTTTTAGCCCCCTCCAGGAATCTTTTGACCACCTGGGAGGTGAAGAAACTTTTCCCCGCTTCTCCCCTGGTGTAGGCCACTATGGCTGCTAAGTGAACCCTTAGTGACGAGTAGCTCAGCCCGCTGTGTAGTAGGTGCGTTAAGTATTGTAGTACCGTTGATTCTTTTGTGACCTTTCGTTGCAGCCCCTCTGTAAGGCACCATAGTGAGAACCTTTTCCACTTTGCAATGTAGCACTTCCTTGTAGTGGGTCTCCTTGCTTCTCTGAGTACTGCCATAGTGCTTGGTGGTAGCTTGAGGTGTGCGAATTCTAGGTCCTCAGGAGCCATGCTGCTAGGCTGAGGCTCTCTGGTTCTGGGTGGAGCACTTTTCCGTCTTGCATTGTCAGGAGGTCTTTCCTTCTGCTGAACCTGTGCGCTGGTTCCTGTGCCATTTCCATTATTTGTGAGAACCATGACTGTCTGGCCCACTGAGGTGCCACCAGTATGAGTGTCATGCTGCTGCTCCTGCATTTGCTGAGTACCTTGTGTAACAGTGGTATCGGGGGGAAAAGCGTATGCAAATTCGTTCGACCAACTTATCCATAGCGCATTCCCTAGGGACCTTTGGTCCGGTTGTCTGGATGCGTAATGTTGGCATTTTGCATTCTGGGGTGTTGCAAACAGGCCTATCCGTGGTGTACCCCATTTTTGGAACAGCCGCTGCACTTCCTGTTGGTTGAGCTCCCATTCGTGGGATGCCGATGTCTGCCTGCTGAGTCAGTCTGCTTCTACATTGTCTATTCCTGGAAGGTGTATCGCCAGTAGGTCTATCCTTAGAGGGATGGCCCATCTCCAAATCTCTTGTGCCAGGCTTGATAGCGGTGCTGACTGTGTTCCACCTTGTTTGTTGATGTAGAACATGGTGGTTGTGTTGTCTGTTTGTATCAGCACTCTGTGGCCGTAAAGCTGCTTCTGAAAGGCTCTTAAGGCTAGGAACACAGTTTTTAGTTCTAGGTAGTTGATGTGTTTCACTGCATCTTGTTGTGACCACAGCCCCCTGACGCGGAGTCTGTCCATTTGCGCGCCCCAGCCCTGCTGTGAGGCGTCTGTTGTGATGGTCACTGTTGGAGTTGGCTGTGTGAATGGCTTCCCCTGTAATATGTTCTCTTCCTTCCATCACGCTATTTCTTGCTGCACTGCGTGTGTGACAACCACTAGATCTTCCCAACTCCCTGTTGCTTGTGACCACTGTTGCTGTATCCATTCCTGGGACGGTCTCATGTGCAGCTTGATATTTGGGACTAGGTGGATGCATGATGCCATCATCCCCATTAGTCTGCTCACCGTCCTCGCTGTCAGAACTTGCCCCTTGCGGTAATGACGTGTTTCCCTCAGGAGCGCTATAGTTCTCTTGTCGCTGGGGAACACTTTGGACTGTGTGCTGTCGATTTTTGCCCCTAAGAATATTTTGATCTGCTGCGGTTCTGTTGACGATTTCTCCCAATGTATTGAGAAACCTAGTCTGGACAGTGTTTGTATGACTTGTTTGATGGGATCTTTGCAGTGTCTGTATGATCCTGCTTTTACAAGCCAGTCGTCGAGGTAGGGGTATACATGTATGCCCTTTCTCCGTAGGTGCGCCGCCACTGCTGCTAGGCATTTTGTGAACACCCTTGGTGCGGACTTGAGCCCGAAGGCTAGCACTGTGAACTGGTAGTGATTCTGGCCTATCACGAATCTTAATAGACGTTTGTGTTTGTGGTTGACGGGTATGTGCAGATATGCGTCTTTCATGTCTATGGTCGCCATGTCGTCCCCTTTTTGGATTTGGGGTATTACTTCTTGAAGTGACGTCATTTTGAATTTTTGAGTTCTTACGAACTTGTTCAGGAATCTGAGGTCCAGTATTGGCCTTAGTGTTTCGTCTACCTTTGGCACTAGGAAGTACGTTGAGTATACTCCCCTGTTCCTTTCGTTGATTGGAACTGGTTCTATTGCTCTTTTTTTTTTTTTTTTTTAGCAGCTCCTCTGCTTCTAGACGTAGGAGTGCGAGCTCCCTTGCGGGCAGTGGCCGGTGTCTTGGTTTTCTGCCCGGGGGGTGTTTTTGGAGTTCTATGCAGTATCCGTGCTGTATGATGTTCAGTATCCACTTGTCCGTGGTAATCTCTCTCCATTGTGTGAGGAAGTTTCCTATTCGGCCCCCCACCGGGGTTGTATGCTCGGTGGTTATTTGTTTGCTGTGTGTGTTTCTTATTTTTTCCTTTTGTTGACTTCTCCTCTCCCTTGGTGTTGATAGGGGAGGGTTTGGTTTCTTTGCGGAGTCACTTTGAGGTGGGCTGCTGACCCCCTCTTCGGGACTGTCCCCGTCCGTACCCGCGTCCTCGAAAGGACCGTCCTCTGGGTTGATACTGCCAATTTTGCTGTTGTTGTCCCTGTTGGCTTTGGCCCTGGTTGTTCCCCTGGTATCCTTGTTGGGGAGATTGGTGGGAAGTGGCGGGCGCATTGCCTCCTCTACCATTGGGCCGCCTTGAGGGGGTTCCTCTTCTCATCCCCCTGAACTGCAGTGCTCCCATGGACCTTGCAGTTTCGTTGTCTTTTTAAGCTGCGTCAGCTTTTCGTCGACTGGGGCTCCAAACAGTTTCTGGCCGTCGAATGGCGTGTTCAGGATATTGCTTTGTACCTCAGGTTTGAAACCCGAGATCCTGAGCCATGCGTGTCTCCTTTCAGTCACCCCTATCATCATCTGCCTGCTGGAGTTTTCTGCTGCGTCCAAGGCTGATTTTAGGCAAGTGTTTGCGATAGCCTTGCCCTCTTCCACTAGGTGATTAGCCCTTTGTTGGTGTTGTTGTGGCAGGTGTGTTACGAGCTGGCTCATTTCATCCCAATGCTGGTATGCATGCCTGCTGATGAGGGCGTTGGAGTTGGCGATGCGCCAGTGTATGGCTGCGTTCCTCTCCACCTTTCGTCCTGTGAGGTCTATTCGTTTGCTCTCCTTGTCTGGAGGTGGACCTGTGTTAGTGGGTACATTGGTCCTTTTCCTGGCCGTTGCCGTGATAATGGAGTCTGCTGGCACTGACCCCTGGATGTACGCAGGGTCTTTTGAGGAGTGTTTGTACTTTTTTTCGCTCCTTGGTGTAACAGCCTTGCAGACTGCCGGTTCTTTGAAGGCCTCCCTTCCCTGGTCCAGGACGCTTGGAAGCATGGGTAGGAACTGGGACCTGGTTTGTTGAGGAAGTAGGGTTTCCAAAAGGAAACATGCCTTCGCCTTCTCCTCTTGCATTTCGACGCCATACGTTGCTGCAGCCTTTTGGATGACCGCATTGTAGGCTCCAATGTCGTCTGGCGGCGAAGGCCTCAAGGGATAAGAGTCTACCCCTTCTTCTGGTGAATCTGCGTCGAGGTCTTGCCAGTCTAAGTCTTGTGCTTCCGAGGGCGTCGAGTCCCGGTAAGACTGGAACTCTTCTTCGCCTTCGGCTTCGAAGTAGTCGTCCTCTTCGCCCTGTTCGTCGAGCGGTTCGGGTGTTTTCGGGGGTTTGATGTCTTCGGTGTCGTCCTCCCCGAGTGCTTCGCTTGATTGCTTCGACGGAATGGCGTATAGCTTCATTTTTTCATCAGTCTTTTTTCCGTTGCAGGATGCTCGCCATCTCTGCTTCGAGCCTTCTCCTTTTCTTCTCCATCTCGTGGGCCTTTTCGGCGTCGATGGCTGAAGCGCTCCTCTTCGCGGTCTCGGACGTCGAGGATGACGCCGGGCCTTCTTTTCTGGGCGTCGAGGCTTCCTTTTCGGAGGTTACCTTCGACGCCCTTGGTTTTTCGGAGGCTTTCGCCGATTGGGAGTCCTTCCCGAAGGATCCGCTCGGCTGTTTGTCCTTGGTTGCTGTTGCTTTCATCGAGTGTTTCGGCGGCAACGCTCCCTTCGAGGACTTGGCTTCACTTCTGAGAGTGTCGCTGGGGGCCTTAGCTTCACTCTTTCGAGCGTCGCTTGGGTGCTTCGGGGTCGACGTCTCCCTTACCTCCTTCGAAGTTTTCTTGTGGACCTCGACGACTGAGCAGTCCTCCGGTCCCTCTGCGATGCTGTCTTCCTCTCCACTCGAGAGGCCCAGGTCTCGGAGCGATGGAGGTGCTCCCTGGCCCTGCATGTTGTAGTTAGCCCTTCTTTGCCTCTCTCTCACCGGGAGGGTTTTCGGGGTGAAGGCCGAACACGCGTTGCAGTTTTCGCTGATGTGGTCGAGCGGCAAGCAGAGGTTGCAGACTGGGTGCTGGTCCTTCTGGGCGTACTTGTGGTGACAGTTTTGGCAAAACTTAAACGGTGTCTTGTCCATACCCGCGCTCAGGGGGCCCCCTGTGAGCGCATTCTCTGTAGGCGTCGAGATTTTGGTCGTGGACCTTCTACCTAGTCGTCCTTCTCGTCGCCTCCTGTACTCGTCTCCTCGTCCGGTGTCTTCAGGAAACGATCCTTTGGTGATTATTGTCAAATTTTCGAGATTCTTCGTCCAACTTTCTGGAACTTCTCGTCGACGATCCAGACCCCACGGCGGAAAAAAGAATCTGAAGATGGAGACCAAAGGTGGGAGCTTCCGCAGGAAGCGCGACGACGTCACCGAGGACACCAAATGGTGGGGGCGTCGCCACCCACCTGGGCCAACATCAACAAAAAAAAAAAAAAGAAAGAAAAGACTACGAATCCGGACCCAACCACGAGATGGCGGAATAATGCACAGCATAGTGAATCCAGAAAGATTCACGCTGCAAAACTGGCTAATACGGAATGGAGTGGAAGTCAACTGACGCAACTAGGCCCGAAGGCCGCCAACGATGTCTTCTCGACCGAAGATAGTTCGACAAGCAGAGAATATTGAAATGTGTACAAAAACAACACCGACAAGGGTACAGTGGGTTGCGCACCGAGGGGATCCCGAAGGACGGTTTCAAACCGGAGCGTCGCAAACCACATCCGAACCCGATGGCGGAAAGAAAACAATCTAACAATGGAGTCGATGCGCATTATTACCTCGTGGAAAAGACTTCTTCGAAGAAAAACAACTTGCAAACATCCAGACCCAATACTAGATGGCAGGAGTATGCAAAGCATGTGTATCTACAGCACACATGCCTCGAACATAAAGTTTATCATCTCCTGGGAGATGAGGTCACATTTGTTTGGGCAGTCTCTGGCAATTTTTGATACACATCTTGTGACAGGTGCACAGAGATAGCAGAAGTGCAGCGGACAGTTACTTCTTTGACAAGGCATGCTGTAAAGGTGAAGGATGGCTGCTGAAAAGGAACTTGTGTTTTAGGAAAACAGTGGTTACTAAGTGGCCAATATGGTCCAGATAGGCATGAACAATTGCAACAGAAATGCATTAATCAATATGCTTAATAACAAGTAGGCATATGAGGTAATAAATACCAGAGGGAGCAACAAGAGAGTTGTCTAGCTGGGACACAAGGAAGTTAAGTAATAACAAGATTTATTGAATATTCTTATGCAATATAAAATTATAGTTCAGATGCTCACAAAAAAAGTGACAGCAAGTGTGATGTTGTAAGTGAAGGTGACTTAAAAATTATACATCGCATTGACAACAAAAAGTAGATAAACCCAAATGACAATTTATAACAATATAGGGAATCTCCTGTTGTAGGGGGTCAATGGCGTTTCGATCGCACTGAGTAGAGATCATCATCAGGACAGAACGTTTTGTGAGCAAGAAGAATTGTGAAAACAAGCCGATGCCGGCGTCTTATCTTAATCGTTTACTAATTGAACTATCGATAACGCTCTGAGTAGCGTGTGAACGCGCAAGAGACAAGTGATTGAATTTAGAAGTGATCGAAGCCGATTCACGTGTAATTGACTTGAAGCTCCGGCATTGTGGAAAGGAGGCAAGCGACCGATAAAGGTCTACAGTGAATCCGAGATGAAGGGCTGTACGGAAAATGAATCTATAGAGACCCGGGAAGCAATCGCCCGGGAAACCGGGTATTTCAATGACTGGTTGCTACCGGACTCGTACAAGAACTGCGTCAATCGGTCCGTGCTTCCATGACGGGCAACCGCTCCATCTGAGGTCCTTGGCGTACTGAGCGTACTGATTGCGGTTCTTGTACGAGTCCGGTAGCAACCAGTCATTGAAATACCCGGTTTCTCAGTCGATTGCTTCCCGGGTCTCTATAGATTAATTTTCCGTACAGCCCTTCATCTCTGATTCACTGTAGACCTTTACCGGTCGCTTGCCTCCTTTCCACAATGCCGGAGCTTCAAGTCAATTACACGTGAATCGGCTTCGAGCACTTCTAAATTCAATCACTTGTCTCTTGCTGCGCGTTCATACGCTACTCAGAGCGTTATCGATAGTTCAATTAGTAAACGATTAAGATAAGACGCCGGCATCGGCTTGTTTTCACAATTCTTCTTGCTCACAAAACGGTCTGTCCTGATGATGATCTCTACTCAGTGCGATCGAAACGCCGTCGGCCCCCTACAACAGGAGATTCCCTATATTGTTATAAATTGTCATTTGGGTTTCTCTACTTTTTGTTGTCAATGCGAAGTATAATTTTTAAGTCACCTTCACTCACCACATCACGCTTGCTGTCACTTTTTTTGTGAGCACCAACACTATAATTTTATATTGCATAAGAATATTCAATAAATCTTATTACTTAACTTCCTTGTGTCCCAGCTAGACAACTCTCTTGTTGCTCCCTCTGGTATTTATTACCTCATATGCCTACTTGATATTAAGCATATTGATTAATGCATTTCTGTTGCAATTGTTCATGCCTATCTGGACCATATTGGCCACTTAGTAACCACTGTTTTCCTAAAACATAGTACTTACCCCTGGTTCTAGTGTTGGGGTCCCCCTGTTCATCTTACTACGAAAAGGAACTTGTGGGACTTTACAAACTGCTTGAAAGCAAAGCTGTATGAAACAAAGAGAAAAAGGAATCTTGAAAAACCAAAGGTATGCGAGATTGTTGCTTGTTGCAGAATCAGCAGGAAAAACATACTGACAAAGGTTGACGGAATAAACGAACATGGTTGTAGCTGCTGTGAAGCATGCATGTCCTTAAGCCCCAATTAAAAAAGGTCTAATAGGTACCCTGCCCTTCTACCCCCTTTTGTCCAAAACAGGTCATCTTGATGAACATATTACACCACTATGATAGTGGTTTGCCCACCAATGTTCTATAAGCAGTCTGGCCATATTTAGGGTATTTACATATCTTTCTGGGACTGAACAAGCAAAATAACAACTCCACCACATACGATCATGGTGATGAATGGCTCTTGTGCTGATTTAGGCATCATCTGAAACCTTCTCAAATACCTGAATCCACGTGTTTTGAATTGATCAACATAGGAGAAACGTGTAGGATGTTCGCTCCATCGTGCCTCATGGAAAAACTAATGAAGTTGTATCACAACCAAACTGAGAAAGTTGAGAGTAGTATAAAAGGCACTTCGTGAACACCTGGGTACCTAAATGTGCTCTGCAGATAATATTCACTTAGCCTCAGCATCCATTTGTCATGTTTTGGCAAAAATCACAATACCAGCCATGTTTATGTCATGAGTGTAAGGTCGGAATGTTGAGGTACTGTGGACTAATCAAGCGTTATGCACTAAATAAATATATTTTTAAAATCCTCGACAACCCAATGGTTGATATGAGAATGTAACTAAAATACTTAACAGTACTACAAGGTAAATTAAATCTGCTCCTAGTTCAAATGATTGAAAACATTATCTTCATTCAAAAGGTCTGTCAAAAAAGACCTTTGAGGATTCTCACAATTCATCAAATTTATATTCGGGAATCTTCTAGAGATGAAAAATGTCTTACAAGGGCTTTACCATGACATTAAAAAAATACACACAAAAAAACGCAAGAGCCTACAAATTTCTAAAGCTAATATTTTTGCTATTGCTGGGCCCTTATTGTAGGGTTATTACTCAGTGCTTCCTTGAATAAATGTCAGGATATCTTAGTTTTTCTAATAAGATGCATCCATTTCCCATTCATCTAATAGCATATATAAAATAAAAAATCCTCTTTGAATTCAAACTGATTCTTTGTCAAAAGGCCAGATTTATTGTAAAGCAATTAATCGCAGAACAAGTGTTGTGACTTTCACGTTCATAATCAACTCCTTCCATAAAGCTATTTAGGTTCATGGCGTATCAGACGAATTCAGTAGTTTTAATTGGCAAGGATAGCTCGCACTCTGGGTTAACTCTACACTGGGTTAGCAGCCACATATTCATTTATTTTCCAGTCATATTGGCTAAATGTATTCAGTTTAAAGACTGCACTGGGAAATAAACCAGTGTGTAGGCACTATCACGATTTTTGCTAATTTCTCATGTTAATTAGAAAGTCTCTCACTGACATGCTTTGCATGCAATTTACTGAAGCGAGTTTGGACGAAGCCAGATCAGCAGCTGAAAACATGATCACCAACATCTTATTATGGATGAGTGCCAAACTCAGCACTGTCAGAAAATATTACATTAAAATGACATTTAGAATACTGAAGTACAATAAATACACTTTGGGCCCGACCTCTCCTCATTTTATTCTCAATTTATCTCACCATTGTTCTAGGAACTTAATCTTCGTTTTACAGGTTAGAGTTGCAAATCAGTAAACCAGTCAAGTGGGGAGACTTCGGCATTTATTCGGACCCTTCACATATTTGCCAAGGTGTGCACCTTTCATTTACACATAAAAACAAACATTTCTTAGGAAATAAAAATAACCTTTCTTCATTATAATGTGTTTTGCCAGTGACAAGAATAAAAAAATAAAGAAAATTACAAAGGCACACAAAAACGGACATCCACCTGCCTGGGAAGCAAGTAAAGAAAACACTGGAAATGTGAGAGAACTTTGGAGTTTTATCATCAATGGTGTAGCTTTGCACTGGGACCAAAATCATACACTGCCTTCCACCTCACTCAAAATCCATCACTCCCTGGGCCACTGCTTTTTACAGTCCTTTCCAACCCGTCATCTCTGCTCCAAGTCCACTTTGGCCCTTGCTGTACATGGCTATTTTACTTGTGTCTGGAAGCTTCCACCATTTCCCTGCTTTCCTTATTTCACTATGGCCTATTTTTCCTTAATGTATTACAAAGGCAGGGTTTGTTCACAACGCACTCTTCTCCTTTGCTTTTGACAAGGCCAGCTAATAAAGTCATGCCCATGGCTTCCTCTGTTTCTTCCTTCTGGCTCTTGGTTTTCACAACCATTTTGTATTGCCACATGTTTCCCTGGACTTTTTCTGAGTCCTTCCAAAGTGTTTCATCCTTGCCACCTCTTCCCCAGGCGCTTTCCCCATGTCTTTGGTTATTTTATCCTGAGCCACCCGCCCCTTGATTCACCCTCTGACCTTTTCTTCTGGTATTAAGACAATTCTATAGGCCATTTCTATTGTATTGCCTTGGGGCCCACAGGCCCATTTCATTTTCCCTAGCTCTTCCAGATCCCATTTGTCAAACTTCTTGTTCCAAGAGGCTTTTTATCCTTCCTCTCCATTGGCCATAGCCCCATTTTACTACTTCTTCTTTTTGTCTTCCAACCTCTCTCTCATTGTCCTTGATACCCGTAGTCCTTTCTCCTTAACTGTGGCCCTTTTATTTCTGCACATGGTCTCCTGTGCCCTTTCTTCTTCTTGGTTCCTGATCACGTTCTCCTCACTCTTCCAAGCTCTTTGTGCAGGCTTTTATAACCTTTGGTTCTGCTCACTGGGACCTGTCCCCGTTTAGACTCTGTTCTTTTTCTGTTTTGTAGGTTCTGATTTTTTTCTTGCAATTCTGTTTATCTAGGCCACACTAGTCCATTTTATCTTTCTTGCTTTTGGTCCACTAAGCCCTTTCTCCAATGTCTCATTTGGTCCTCTTCGTCTTTCTTTGCTATTGGTTTCCCAAGTCCTTCTTGTCTTTATAGCCCTACTCTGAGCTAATTCACCTGGCATATGGTTGTCCTGATCCGTGCGCGCAATGTCCTAGCTTTCTCAGGCTCTACCCTTCCACCAGTTCTTCTTTTGTTTCCAAAGCGATCTTTTCCCTGCCTCTTAAATCGTAATTTTAGCTCTAAACGTTCCTTTTCACTGCTCTACCGGTCCTGTTTATATAATGGTTTAAAATGTTCAAAGCTGCCCGGTGAACCATGTTATCAGCAGACCAGATCCTGCAAATTGCTCACACTACAGGCATGCATGAAGTAAAAGCTAGCAAATGTATTAATTATGAAGACAAAATAAATAAATCCAGTTATTCGTACACATATGCAATTTCCAAGCATCAACAGTGATTTAGCTGAGGAACAGTCCAAAAAACATGTCCTACCAAAATCACCAGGAGTGTCACCAATGAATTAGCACTCAAATTTAAGACTAAAGGAGGAACTCAGATAGTCTGCTCCCACTCTTGTTCATTCCGACCACAAACACAAACTTTAGCGCATTTCATTGTATAACAGGATTTTAAAAAGAGTTTGGAATTCAAATAAGTGCTGACAAAATGCACTAGTGTGGCTACGTTCCTCATGAGTAGGAGCTGGTATCAATGGTATTCAGGACAAACCTAGTATAAATACAATATCTTCTCACACAGAAGATCCATATTGTACATCTTTACCCATATACACAAAGTTAACCCCACAATATATATATATATATATATATATTTATATATACACATAATGCCTCTGAGGAGCATGGCTATGGACAGGTACTCACTGTGGCTCAGTACATTACAGCTGACGGCAGTTGACACATTTAACTAGTAAGTGCATGTTAATCCATAGCAGAATCTGCAAGAGGTACAGTTTTTAGGCATTTCCGGCTGAAGACATTAGTGATCCACCTTCAAAGGGAAACCCAAACAGCATGGCATACACATATGCTTATGATAGGATGTGCACAACTGCATGGAGGAACGAGGAGTTTCTCAAATTATGGCATATTACACTATGGCAAAATGCTTCAACCTATGTCCACAAGTGCGCTGTCGCCACACAAGCACAACCCTTTTCGGAAGTTCCCTCCCACACTCATCCTTATACAAACCAAGCTCTACTCATCTAACCCCTTTTTCACACAAACGCAAAAGAACAAAGCATCCTGACACTCACCCTCCAACATACGACTCGCCTACACCAGAGGCATGTGCACTGCCAACACCAAACATAACCAATCTCTGCACGTCACACACAGCCATATACACCAAACCAGCATCTCTCTTGTGGTAATTTCTGAGCATAATTTGCACGAGTATGAATAGGCAAGCTGGTATGCATTCAATGGATACCACATTACCCAGCCCCCACACCACCAACCCCATACCCTCCAAAGACTTTCCATAGACCCTCAAAAAACCATCTTCCATGTTACTGGATCAATCTGTGCGCAATGTGCCGAGAGATGAGTAGAAGCGATGGTCGTGGCAGTAAAGAAGAAGGCAGGTGTGGGGTCCAAACCCTGAAAGACTTGGTCCTCTGTCACAGCAGCATGTGACTTCTGTACCGTGGTGTCATCTCAGCTTATCACCTCTGCCAACTTTACCCGAAAGCCAAGGTCCAACCATCTTGTGATTCGCAGTCATAGGTTTGTAGACTATTTGGACTTACAGCCTCTGTTCAGTCTGGCTGAATGACTATTGTTGGTTTTTCTCTTTTTTTCTGTCCTACGTTAGAATAGCATGAAATACTGCAGGTCAGGTGGCCTGTCCACCGATGCAGAATGTCAAGCAGGCACACAGTAACTTAAGACAGTTTGTGAGAAAATATATAGTACAATGTTTCCTTGCTAGACGTCTGAATGGTTCAACAAATCAGACAGACCCAAAGGAGGAACACGCAGGCCAAACATACATTGGCTCCTATCGTCGATAGTGGTTGGGTGCATCTGCAAACATGTACTTGAGTCTGTATGCCTCAGCCAGGAGAAGTCCAATCTCCTCATTTCCCCAATGTATTGTGGGAAGATTTTGTAACAGCATTAGAAGGCCCTGAAAATGGTAAAGAAGTATTACATTACAAAACGTATATAAGTTTTTACCCAATCAGTAACCTGCAAGAACAAAAATTACTAAAACCAGCATTTCGTGCCGACAATAAGCTACAAACCGGGACAAAAGGCATCCGATCATGAGCGCCTAACAGAATGATATCAAGATTATAGCATTTGTATCAAAGAAATATTTAAACTTGTGAAGTACTGGGAACTCTACAAAGCAGGTTTACAAACAGTTTTTTGGTGCTGTGGCAACGGTCACTGTTAGGCACATAAAAACATTAGAAGTATTAGTAGGCAGGGAGGGCAGAGGCGTAATTACAAGGTACCGCTAATTCATTCACCTGGAAGTCTTCCTCATCCAAGATCTCCTTTCGCCACTTGATCAGGAATGCAGCACAAACATACAAATGAAAGTGTGAGAACCCCTCAGACTCCGCCTGAAACAAGAGACAGACATGTAAGAACCTAAACACCAGCTGAACATCAAAATCAACCCTTTCATGTGATATACCAGATAAACGTGGTGTGACCGCTCCTTGCCATCAAAGAGGCCCTTTGGCGGCTGCTCCCTTACACTCCATCGAGGTCTACTCTGCTTCTCTTTGTTTAACTCATCTCAAAATGGCTGACACACAAGTATGAGAAACAAAAATCGGCGAGCCAACCACTCAATAGCCTTATTATAGAGGAGTGGAAGGCCTCCACACAACATTTGGGTGGATCAGCAGACACTGCTCCCTTATCTTCCAGAGCTCTGCTTTGCTGTCCTTGGGCTCACCTTGTTGAAAGTTGGTTAGCTCACTGGCACACAACACAAGACAGCCTTCCCAGTTACTCTACAGTTCCTTGGGTGTCCAGTACAGGCATCATTCAGCTAAGAGCAGGTGAAAATAAAGGGGAATTCCATGTGGCCACCCCACTGTTGGGCCAATAAGAATGGGGAGCTGAGGACCTAATCTTCCTCCTAGAACATAAAGGCTCTTCTTTTGGGTCCTTTAAATACTTACTATTCAAATACATGACGAGCGCTCCTTACGTCCTCCACTGGTGCCTTAATCTACCACCCTCACTAAAGAACACAAGCTCTTTCCCAACAGAGCTTCTCAATCTCACACTGCGCATCGTTGCTATCTCAATGCAAACCTTTATACTCTTACCTCAACATCTGAGCAGAACGCTTATAACAAATCCACCCAAGACATCATACAGGACATGGACTACATTGGCTTTGCACAGCTCACAAAGCAAACAAAACTCTTACACGTACATTCTTCGGATGTCCTATTCTTGTTGACTTCTGACCTTAAAATCTCAGATTATGAACAGCATTCCTGGACCTACCATACTAGCATCCGTTGCTTCATTAGGAATGAGCATTCTGCTTCAAATCCAGTCATCAGTCCTCTTGCTCACAGCCTATACAGGCTAGGGACTGGAAGTTCTTAAATCCAGAGACCTTGATACAGGCTCTCTTGAAACAAATGTTCCCTTTGTCAAAATCACAGATCATTCTAGATAATTTGGTTTCCAATGTCAATGTGCTAATCGAATCAGTGACAGTCAAAAACCTCAAACTTCAATTCACAACTGGTACCTGGCCACCTACTGTACAGGATACATGCCTGCCATTACAGAGTTGGCTGGACTAATGTCAAAATTGCGTGCATCCATACCTATACCAAAGATGCAGAGCATTTCACCAATAAACTTTTGAGTCAGCAAACCATTAGCAATAACTAACCCTAATTTCTCAACATTTTACTAGCTTGGCCATTTTTCATTAATAAAATTTACAGATTACCACAACAGTAAAACATCTACCTCACCCAACCCTCGATTCCATCTCCAAAGCTCCACCACCATTCTGCATGTTACATACTGAAGTTAGTCACAAGCCGATATATGCAATGCTACAGTAGCGAGTGGATGTCCAAACTTAGCTTCCACAACTAACAACCTCATGAATGTCTCACACTTCACAGGCAGTACTCAAACTACTTACATCACTCATCTAAAAAAAAACCAAATTGGCCTCATAGTCATGTTAAACTCAAGACTATCTTAGGACTCTCATATCTTTAAAGCTCTAAAATGTATGCTTAAGTCACAACTCTTCAGCTAAGTTTTAAGTGACTTGTTCCCAGGGCAGAACTAATTACACCATCCTAAATATCTGAAGAAAGCTTTTGTTTACTGCAAGACGAACAAGTTACTTACCTTCGACAAAGGTGGTGGATACTCTGTTTAACCTTTAAAATATCTCCAAGCGTCAGATGAGTCCTGAAGATTTTTCAGCAGAGCTCTTCCATGTCAGTAGGTGGCGTCTTACAGCTTTGTGTCGACGCCACTGCAGAAGTTACAGCTGGAGTCACATACAGGCATGCTGATGTCCGTTTCTTTCTGGACATAGTCTGTGCCCTCCAATGTTGAACCTAAATACTAATTATTCATGCCAGTGTTCAGATCTCTAATTTGAGACCTTTTTAGATGGAAGAGTCCATTCAACAGAACGTGGAGGCAGGAGGGCAGTGAGGAATCCCGGTGAGAGAAATCAACAGACAGAAAGAACATTACTGGAAGTAAATACCCTGTTCGTTTGATGGATACTTCTAACCACAGATTCCTCACCTTTAAAATAGATACCAAAGCAGTACCTTCCCCGGTGGTGGTTCTGTGGAATGACTCAGACCAAAAAGTCCTGAAGGAACGAACGGCCAAAATACCCTTTCTGTTGGACTAGACTGTTAAGGCAGTAGTGCTTTGGGAACATGTGGACTGATTCGCACTTTGCAGCCTGATAAATATCCAGGATAGGCACTCTGAATGCAATGGGCCCTGAATGGTGAAGTGGGGTCAAAGAAAAATGGAAGACTAATGGACTGCTAGACATGAAAGGGAATAACAACTTTCAGCAGAAAGCCTGCTCTAGTCAGTCATCAGCACCAGTGTGACCAGAAACAAGTTGATGTAGGGAGGCAATACTGACAGAGCTTGACGATCGCTCATGCGGTGAGCTGAATTGATTGTGATGATAGAAACGGACTTCAAATTCAGGAGACATGAAGAACAGCTGTGCAACAGCTCAAAAGAGGCTCACATAAGGAAACTAAGGACTAAGTTAAGGTCCCACTTTGGCGTCATTAAAGGTTTAGAAGGCAACATGTGGACCAAACCTTTGAGAAAACTCATCACAACAGGTGATTTGAACAGGGATGTCTGCTCCGGTAAACGCAAAAAAGGCTGAAGGGACCGACAGATAATCCTTAATAGTGCTTGCTGCAGGTAACACATCAGACAGTTTAACCTGCAGCAGGTCAGTGTTGCAGGTGCCACAACAAGTCAGAAACTTGTTGTAACTTCCAGCATAAACAGATTTTGCAGAAGGACACCCGTCAGCAAGGATGACATACACTACTTTGGGAGGCAAATTAACCAGTCAACTGCCAATGCACTACACTGGAGGTGCAGATAGCAAACGCATGGGTGTAAAATCCAGCCCTGCTACTGTGACATAAGATCCTTCTGAAGCAGCAGACTGATCGAAGGACAGATGCTCATGCCCAGATGTTTCGGGTACCAATATCTCCCAAGACCCAATCCAGAGCCAATAGGATGTCTTGGGACAGGTCCGTCATGAATTAATCGAGAACTCAGCATGGTGCTCCATATCCTCTGTGTGATCAACTTCTGCAGACCCATGACACTAGAGGAGAAGTGAAAAACAGCATCTGTGATACAAAGACACACCAATAACCTAAACATACGGTGCGGCAAGGACAAACCTTGGCCACCAGAAGCACTTATGCAGTAAATAGCAGACACCGACTATAAGGAAGGCAAAACTTTGATGTGAAAACCCATAAACAGCACCACGAAATCAGGATTATTCCAGCTTAGCGCACAAGTTTTGAAATTAATGACATTGCTAGTGAGCACTCCCAAAGACATACTTCCCGGAGAATGACTACGCTTGTATATCCCACAAGGAGGAGGTTGGAACGCATTAACAGTGTACATACAGAATGTGGAAGAGTGTTTGATCAACTCAGGACATTTCCCTTGCCTGTTTACTACACATGGTATTTGAACTGTTGAATTTGGGAACTATTAACAAGGTAACCCTCCCCTTTGGGACCTCATTCATTGAACCTTAAAAGATAAACTCTAAATCACGACTACAGTGCTTATTATGAGTATTTTTTTTTAAACTTTGAGGACATGGTCTAGTATTGTGTGCAATGTATATATTATTTTTTGTAATTAAGTTTTGTTTTTTTCCAGTTCTGTATGTTATATTTTATCATATATTTATGTTTCAATGTTCATGGACTGCTTTTATGCTAAATAATTGATTGAAAATTATAAAAGAAATATACATATTCTGCACATTGTTTTAAATCTATGAGAAGATGAATTGATGATTAATTTACGGCAGGTGGGGGCCACCCATTTGTTCTTGTTCATTGTACTCTATTTCTCCCCCATGAGTCTAAACAGATTCAAACCAAGTAACATATAAGAAGGAATGGAATGGCATGGCCCCGCTGGACTCTATTCAGGACCCACCTGTCAGATGCTATGGCTTGCCACTGGTGGAGAACACAAAAGATCCTGCCTCCCATGGGTGGTTGCGTGAAGCTAGGGAAAAACTAAAGTGGCTTGTAGGTTGCTGCCAGAGGGTGGTGATGACTGGGAGGCTCGCTATCCCTGCGATGTTCTCCGCTGGATCCCCTACCCCAATACGACTGGGGGACCTGTTGCTAGGGCAGTGGGCCTTGGTGTTGCCTATATGCCAAGCCCCTGGCAAAACCTTGAAAAGGGTAAAATTGTTGTGGATACTGCCTTGCAGGAGTGAAGAAACTGAGGGAGCACACAGTGGCTCTGTTTGATGCGCTCAAGGGCAGAGATTGCCTTCTCCCTAAAGAGTTGAGACCCGTCAAAAGGCATATCCATGAGTGATGCATGAATGTCACTGAGCAGCCTGTGAAAATCAACCATGCGTGGTACCAGAGCACCATGCTAGTGCAGACCACTCTGCCTAAGCAGTCAGTTGTGTACAGTCTGACCGGATGACGTGCTGGCCATCTTAAATGATTTGTGCCAAATTGGTGTGAAATTGTGCTACCCCGCTAGTGGACGCCTGTATTGCCAGGTTCTCAGGACTAGGGTGCTGGGTTAGGAAGGCAGGGTCGCCCAGAGCATGTCTGTAACAATGTGAAACCTGTCTATTTACAGGTGGGTAGGGTTTGGCCCAAGAGCCCATGAAGGTGTTGGTCAGTGCCTCATTGAATGGTAGTATGGGTTAAGATGAAGATTGTCCAGGTTGCAACACTTCAGTGAGCACGTTGGTTTTTACTTCAACAGAAGGTAAGTGCAAATCTAAGTTTTCTGTCATCCATCTAACGACCGTGGCGAACGAAGCAGACTCTTCTGTGGAAGGGTCAGGGTGGAAATCAGCCTGTGTCGGAGGAAGTGTCCTGCCCATTGGCTGCTAGTAGGCCCATATAAAAACTGTTATATTGTGGGGACAATTCGTCGCCATCATCAGCAAAACTAGCTGGCTTTGGTCAGAATCCATTCCGAAAACCTGTAGGAGCCCAGGGATTTGGCTCCTAGGCAAAGGTGTTCTTTTGTGTTAGTCTGAACGAGCAAGAATCAGTTGCACTGGGACTGTTCCAGAATGCAACCTTAGTTGAGGTAGAGATGGATTTGGTTCAGAGTCGGATAGGTTAAAAGGACTGACGTAGTCCTCCAGCATCAATTTGGCAGCAACCGGCATGGATCATGGTGCCAGCTGCGGAGTCTGCTCCGGCGTCAGCTCAGAACCGGCAAAGCATGGCCTCCTTAAACACGTCATCTGTTGTGGGGTCTGCGACGCAAAAGAGAATTTGTTGTGCATCGGAATCAGCTGAAAAAAAATCGGCACCTCTGTAGGGAACCAGGAGACTTTGACTTACCCAAAGACTTGGACTGCGATGACAACTTGTAGCGAAGCAACCCCAAGAGTGGGAAGGGGTCTATGTGTCCTTGACTTTGAGTGTGCGCAGCTCTTATGCAACTTTCTGTGATACTTGGCGAAGTACATCATGGCTTTGTGTTCCGAATTGCCTTGGGGTGCATCAGTGAATGATTTTGAGTCATGGCCTGGCCCCAAACACCAGAGAGACTTTGTGAGGATGTATCACAGACATTTGTTTCTGACAGTCCCTACAAGGCCCTAACCTTGTAATTTTAAGAGGGGACATGTTCTCCTGTATTGTATTGCAACATTTAATCTACCACTCACTTTCTCCTATGCGAGGCACTGAAGCCTTTTCACACTTGACAGAAATGTGAAGAGAAAAAGAATTGTCACCGGATGAGAAACAAAAGCCCGCTTCATATGTCGTGGAAAGAAAGAAATTTATATCAAAGCACTTGGGGGGCGCTTATATGAAGCTCCAGCTGTCACACTTCACGAGTGGAACAGAGTTGATGAAGAGCCGTGCGACACCACCTACTGGTGCGCAGGGGGTAGGCTGAAAAATCTTCCCAATCAAATCTGGTGCCTGGGGATATTCTGAAGATGAGGACGCTGCGGTTAGTAGAATCCATCAAAAATAAAGGGCAAGCATGCAGACGTATACTAATCGACCTCTGCAGCATTCAACACCACCTCAAGTAGCTGGTATTTGTCTTAGTGCAGGGTAACATGGTTCACTTACTTACTGGCTATAATAAAAGTATTAAATTGTGCTGTGTAGGATATAAAGTTACAATACAATAGATAAAATGATGATCAAATATCCTTGCACACTGTTGACTTTATACTATAGCACAAGGGATTTAACACAGTTAAAACTCCTAAACAAAGTAAAACATTAGAAAAAGGAAATGAGAAGTTATTTTCCTCTTGTTACATATTTACATTTATCAATAGCACTGCAAAGGAAAATGCTACTTACCCAGTATGCATCTGTTCTTGGCATATAGAGCTGTAGAATAATATGCTTTAGCATAGATCGCCATCTAGTGTTGGGTCCAGATGTTTGCACTTTGTTTTTCTTCGAAGAAGTCTTTCCAGTCACGAGGTAGGTGACTCCTCGTGATAGTGTGCATGGGCATCAACTCCATCCTTAGATTGTCTTGCCGTAAAGGGTGACGATGGAGTTAGTAAGAGTAGTTAAGAGATGACCATGTATAATGTATTTAAGTAAGATATTACTGCAAAAGATAAAGGTACCCGGGGAGGTGGGTGGGCGCATATGATTCTACAGCTCTATATGCCAAGAACAGATGCACACTGGGTAAGTAGCATTTTCCGTTCGAGGCATATGAGCTGTAGATCATATGCTTTAGCATAGACTATACAGCAGTTATTTCCCAAGTGGTGGCTAAACTGTAGCTGTTGCAGTGGTTTGAAATTTGTGTTTGTAAAACTGCCTGGCCCACACTAGCTTGCTGTCTTGCTAACACATCTACACAATAGTGCTTTGTGAATGTGTGTGGTGTAGACCATGTTGCAGCCTTGCAGATGTCATCTAGGGGTATATTCCCTAAGAATGCCATGGAAGCCCCCAGTTTGCGCGTTGAGTGCACTTTAGGGGGAATTGTTAATGTGCGCTTAGCTTTAATGTAGCATATTTGAATGCACTTAACTATCCACCGTGCAATACCTGCTTTTGATATGGGATTGCCTTTATGCGGTGGTGCAAAAGCAACAAAAAGCTTTTCTAAAAGGTTTTGTTCTTTCTATGTAGTATAATAATGCTCTTTTGACATCTAATGTGTGAAGAGCACGCTCTGCCACTGAATCTGGTTGAGGGAAGAACACAGGCAACACCGCAGACTGGTTGACATGAAAGGCAGAAACGACTTTCGGTAAAAATTTAGGATTAGTCCTAAGAACCACTTTGTTTTGGTGCATTTGTAAAAATGGTTCTTGTATAGTTAGTGCCTGAAGCTCACCCACTCTTCTAAGAGATGTGATGGCTATAAGGAAGGCTACCTTCCATGTGAGAAACTGTAGTTCACCTTTGTGCAAAGGTTCAAAGGGTGGACCCATGAGTCTTGTAAGAACTATATTGAGATTCCACACTGGAGAAGGTGGAAGTCTAGGAGGAATGATTCTTTTGAGTCCTTCCATAAAAGCTTTAATAGCGGGAACTCTAAACAGAGACAAGTGCTGTCTGTTTTGCAGGTAAGCAGCTATTGCAGCAAGATGTAAGAGTATGGATGTATACGCTAAATTAGAACGCTGTAGGTGTAATAGATAGCAAATAATGTTTTGGATTGAAGCATCTAGTGGATTGATTTGATTGTTGTTACAGTAAACAACAAACCGCTTCCACTTTGTTGCGTAGCATGCTCTTGTAGTAGGGCGTGTAGCCTCTTTGATGACATTCATACAGTCTGGCGAAAGATTAAGGTAGCCAAACTCTAGGACTTCAGGTGCCAGATCGCAAGGTTGAGATGACTGGGATCTGGATGTCTTATCTCTCCATGGTTCTGAATGAGAAGCCTGGGGGAAAGGTGTAGTTTTTGGTGAGGAACTACGGAGAGTTCCAAC
This sequence comes from Calotriton arnoldi, assembly GCA_963921515.1. Taxonomy (NCBI): domain Eukaryota; kingdom Metazoa; phylum Chordata; class Amphibia; order Caudata; family Salamandridae; genus Calotriton; species Calotriton arnoldi. The sequence continues at coordinate 2,363,763 of CAWUFW010001518.1, forward strand.
AGTGTTGTGAACCAGGGCTGTCGGGCCCATGTGGGAGCAACTAGGATTAGTGTCAGGGAATGCTGTTTGAGTTTGCGAACCACTAACGGAATTAGTGGGAGAGGTGGAAAAGCGTAAGCACATTTCCCTGACCAATTGATCCATAGTGCATTGCCTTTGGACAATAGGTGTGGATACCTGGACGCGAAGCTTGGGCATTTTGCGTTGAGGTGTGTGGCGAACAGATCTATTTCTGGGTAGCCCCACATCTGGAAGAATGGGAGGAGGACTTGAGGGTGTAGTTCCCATTCGTGGATCTGCTGTCGCTGACGACTGAGCAGATCTGCAATCTGGTTGTTTACTCCTGGGAGGTGTTCTGCCCGGAGATATATTTTTTGAGGTATGGCCCATCTCCAGATGCTTTGAGCTAGTTGTGAAAGCTGTAGAGAGTGTGTGTCCCCCTGTTTTTGTATGTAGTACATTGCGGTCATGTTGTCTGTACGAACTAGGACAGCTTTGCCTACTAGATGCAGTTGAAAGGCTTTTAATGCTAGAAAAATTGCTAGCAGTTCTAGATGGTTTATGTTATGAGATTTTGTTAAGCGCACATTTCACCCGAAGGTCTCAAAGCGCTAGCCTATCCCGAGAAACAGTGGAGGAGAAGGAAGAAAGCAGGTAGAAAGAGAAGAACTCAGAACAGCAAAGTTTTGAGAGCCTTACGAAATTTTCTATGGTTGGTCTCCATACGTAGATGCAGAGGGAGTGCGTTCCATAGGGTGGGGGCAGGATGTGAAAAATATCTCCCGCCATTTCTGGCGGTGCGGATCTTGAATGGGATAAGTTGATGTTTGTTAGCGGATCTGAGAGTTCTAGAGGGATTATACCTGATCAGTTTATTTGCAAGATAATGTGGACCGTGTCCACAGATGGTTTTGTGGACCAGACAATTAATCTTAAATGTTATACGTTTTCTGATGGGAAGCCAATGGAGAGCTCTCAAACTTGGTATTGAGGGAGATCGGGACGGTAGATTTAATACCAGTCTGGCAGCCGTGTTTTGAAGGACCTGTAGTCTGGTGAGGAGCTCTTTGTTGATGGAGGCCATTAGTGCTTTTCCATAGTCTAGCCGACTGATAATTAATCCTTGAACCAGTGGCATTCGGGATGACAATGGAACCCATTTGAAGATCTTACGGAGGCTGCGCATTAATCCGTAACAAATGCTGGCCACATGATTGACATGATCAGTCATGGAGAGGTGATTGTCAATCAGCACTCCTAGGTTGCGGACTACCGACTTAGGTGAAGGACATGTGCCGAGATTGGGAGGCCACCAGTCACTAGACCACAAGGTTTATGCTTTGCAGAAGAGGAAGATTTCAGTCTTACTGGCATTGAGTTGCAAATGATTGTTTTGCATCCAGACGTGTATATCAGACATACACTTCCTGAATCGGAGTTTGGTATCGGTCGAGTCAGGTCCTAACGTGATTAGCAGCTGAGTATCGTCAGCGTACGATACTGTGTCAAAGCCGTGTGATTTAATCACACTGACTAGGGGTGCCACGTACAGGTTGAAGAGTGTGGGGCTCAGGATAGAGCCCGGGGGGACACCCTTGTCGATGGATTGGCTACTGGAGACGAAGGTACCCACATGCACTTTCGAGGTTCGATCTGTCATGTAACTCCTGAGCCAGTTCGATGTGGCGCCCCTGACACCCATTTCCCACAGACGATTCACAAGTGTGATGTGGGAGATGGTGTCGAAGGCAGCCGACAAATCGAGAAGAACCAAGATGGCAGATTGTCTAGCATCAAGGGAGAGTCTTATATTATCAACTACCTCCAGCAAAGCAGTTTCAGTGCTGAGAGAGGCCCGGAACCCGGATTGAGAAGGGTCCAGTAGATTGTTATTCTCCATGAAGGTGGTAAGTTGTTTGTTAATTAGAGACTCTAGGACCTTCCCAAAGAAAGGAAGAAGGAAAATAGGTCGATAGTTGTTTGGCTTCTTAGGGTCCAGGTTAGGCTTCTTTAATATGGGCTTGACCATGGCCGCTTTCCACCTTGCAGGAACAGTTGAATGTCGTAAGGATCGGTTAAACAGCTTGGTGAGGCCTGAGAAGGGCTGGCCCAATTATAGACAAGATATGAGGGGAAACTGGGTCGGCCGGGGAGCCGGATTTAACCTTATGGAGGGCAGTGCTGACTTCCCTCTTGGGTGAATTCAGTGAATTCATTCAGGGAGATAGGATTCGGGGAGTGATTACTGACGGGCCATTGGTGCTGATTTTCACCAGCCTTGTGGGGGAAAAGGCTGTGGATGTTGTTAATTTTGTCCACAAAGAAGGAGGACAAAGTGTCCTCCCACTCTTGCGAAATGAGTTGTTCCGGCTGACATGAGGTGGGACTGGTGAATTCTTTTAATATTTTATAAAGTTCTTTATTAAAGTTGGAAGCCTTATTTATTCTGTTGCCTAGATACATTTTTTTGGCCATTGCTATGTGATCAAGGTAGCGTCTGTGAGTGGATTTATAGGCCTGTCTGTCAACGGCACTTTTAGCGTGCCTCCACTTGCGTTCTGCTTTTCTAGCAGCTAGCTTATCAGATTTTAGGTCGGCAGTGAACCAAGGTGATGTTTTGTGATGACGTTTAACTTTAATTACGGGAGCGATTATGTCAAGGGCCTGACTGATTGCTGCCTCAAAAGATTCAACTGCAGAATTGAGGTTGTCTGTGTTGAGTTGGGAGGGAGTGGTGAAGTGAAGAGAAAAAGTGGCTAGATTGACTTTATTCCATGGCCTACGCAATATTGGTTCTTTACATGGGTTGCTTTGAGTAGAGATTGTCTGTAAGGAAAATTTTAATAGGTGATGGTCTGACCAAAGGACTGGGATTGAGCACTCTACCTTAATGTAGGATGAGTTAGTAAATAGGAGGTCGAGTGTGTGGCCTGCTGAATGGGTGGGGCCAACTACCAGTTGATTGAGGCCCAAAGTATTTAGGCTCGAGATGAGTGTTGGTATAAACATCAGATAGAAGTTCGGAATGATGGTTAAAATCTCCCAGTAGAAGAAAGTTATCAGCAGCCAGTACATGAGGCGCAATGGTCTCTATCAGATGATTGGAAAAATAGGTTTTGTTGCCAGGAGGGCGGTAGAGTAAGGTACCTCTCCAGGACCCCTTGGTTAAACAGTCCATTTTAAAAATGCAGAGTTCTCCCCAGTCCAAAAGGAAAGTTTCTATTATACTAAATTTAGAGTTGGCTCTGAAGGCTATTGCTAGGCCACCACCCATCTTGTTGTTCCTATCAAGTCTGATCAGTTGGTAGTCTGGGGGGAAGGCTGTCGCGATGTCAGGGAGTGCAGACTCATGAAGCCATGTTTCTGTGACAAAGAAAATGTCAGGTTTCTCGAAGTCTAGCAAAGTCCAGATTTCGAGAGCATGTTTAGGGACGGAACGGGCATTGCAGTATATCCCTGTTAGCTGGTTAGGTAAGTCTGTCGGAATGCCACTTGGGAGATCGATGGGGGGGGGCGATAATTAGGGAGGATCTCTGTATTACCAACAGTAGAGCATGCTAACGGGGGAAGATTTATGGGTTTCTGAGAGCAGTTAGCACTGTTAAGTGTATGGAGTTCTTGGCTGGAATACTGTAGAATGGCCATGGGTACTAACAACTTTGTGGGGGGGGGTGAGAGGATGAGGAGAGGGCTGCAGGAAAAACGGCCAGAGTGTCCGGCGTCCGGCCAGGCGCGGACGGGTGCAGAAGGGCTTGCCTTTGGCACGCCGCCGGCGCGTCCACGCGATGCACTTCCTTATAACAAGGTAGCAAGTGGGAGGAGAGAGAAGGCGGCAGCGTCTCGAGCGCTGACCGTGAATGTGAGAGCTTCCGGTGTGGGGAGAAGAATGTCGGTGCGAGTCCCTCCGCTCAAGCAGCACAAGCCGTGGCGGAACGGGGACTGCACATCAAGTGAGGAAAAATAGAGATGAGGGTATGGACGGCGCAGAGGGTATTTAAAAAAGGTTTAAAAATCGGTATTAAACAATGCGGTTAGGCGTGCTGTATATGGCAGAGTGCTGCGTCTGACCTGGTTCCCCGTTTAAGGCTGCGCGTCTGCGCGGTGCACTTCCTTATAACAAAGTAGGAAGTGGGAGGAGAGAGAAGGCGGCAGCGTCTAGAACGCTGACCGTGAATGTTTATGTGGAGTTGTTTTTGTTGTACAGTCCACATGCCCTGAATGGTATGTTTTTGAAGATGAGCTCCCCAACCAGTGAGCGATGCGTCTGCTATTAGTACCATCTGTGGAACTGGGTCGACGAACGGCCGTCCTTTGGAAAGGTTTTGTATATTCCACTACTGCAGAGAGTGATGGGTGCGGCCGTCCACCAACACTAGATCTGTTAACTGACCTAGAGCCTGGTTCCACTGACGTGCTAAGCATTCCTGTATAGGACGCATTTGGAGTCTTGCATAAGGAACGATTAAAATGCAAGAAGCCATCATTCCGATCAACTGCATGAACACTCGGGCTGGTAATGAGTGTTGAGGATGAAATTGTGATATTAGATTTTGCATGTTGCGGATCCTGAGTGGATTGGGGAATGCTAGTGCTTTGTGAGTATATTGTGGCTCCTAGATACACCTGTGTGTTGGATGGCTGGAGGTGAGACTTGGCGAGGTTTACAGTGAATCCCAGGTCGTGAAGCAGTTGAACTGTTTTCGGAGTGTGGTGTAGGCAGCTGAGTTGTGATCTGGCTCTTATTAGCCAGCTGTCTAGATAAGGGAAGACGTGGATGTGCGGTCTTCTTAGATGAGCTGCGACTATTGCCAGACACTTGGTGAAGACTCTGGGTGCTGTAGTTACCCCGAATGGGAGGACTTTGAATTGATAATGTTGTCCGTCCACCATGAACCTGAGATTTTCTGTGAGCCGGATGAATGGGGATATGGAAATAGGCGTCCTTTAAATCCAGAGTGGATAGAAAGTCGCCTTGCTGAAGCAGTGGGAGCACCTGTTGAAGTGTGATCATGTGGAAGTGGTCTGACTGAATGTAGAGATTTAGTCTGAGGTCTAATATAGGCCTGAGAGAGCCGTCCTTCTGGGGAATTAGGAAATACAGGGAGTATACTTCGGTCCCCTGATGATGAAATGGGACTGGTTCTATAGCATGCTTTTCCAAGAGAGAGAGAACCTCTATTTTTAAGAGGGTGAGATGTTCTGGTGACATTGCATGTGCTCTATGAGGAATAGTTGGGGGGGAGTGCTTGTAAGCTCCAGGCACTAACCATACTGGATAATTTGTAGTACCCACTTGTTTGAGGTGATTGAATTCCAGACAGGAAGGAATTGTGAGAGACGTCCCCCGACAGGGGTGGAATGATCAGGGGGTAGTGGAAGAAAGTCACTGTTTATTTGTGGGGGAAGTGCGTGTGGAGTTACCTCTGCTTCTTCCCTTATTATTGTTTCCTCTATAACCTCCTCGAAAATAGCCTCTGGAAGAGGAGGATTGGTTGTTACCCTTGTAAGAGGAGGAGGGGTTTTCGGTGGACACCGTTTTTGAACTACCCCTGTAAAAGGAGCGGCGAAAGGAACCCCTACTAGTAGGCAATTGTAAAGCGCCCATAGACTTTGCGACCTCAGTGTCTTTCTTCATCTTTTCCAGCGAGGTATCGACAGCTGGTCCGAAAAGATGCTCTTTATCAAAAGGCTGGTTAAGTATGGAGGATTGTAGGGGGTGCTAGAGGGCGCACAGCAAAATGGCCGCACGATAGTGCTGCTCTGCCGGCCGGAATCAACATTAGCTACTTATCAGCAGATATGGCGAGAATTGCTGAGCCCAGACTACACCGCTAAACTTCGGAACCTCAGCGCTACAAGAAAACGTAGCCAGAAGTGAGAACCGTTCGAGGTAACAGCTATAACCTTGATCTGTGAGCGGAGTAATCCGGCACTAGAAGCTGGGACAAAATGGCAGCGCAGTACGGAGCTTGAATTGTGGCAGTGACATGGACCGTTACTGGATATGCCCCAACACAGTCACTGAAGGTACACTACGGTTGTAAGGAAAGCGGTTCATTTTAACAACTCCAGCTTGACTAAAAGTGACTATTGGAGATCCGGCGCGCGTGCCGGACAGTCAGCGTCGCACTTTTTGCTGGATGGAAACAGGGAAAATAGCGGAACAGTGCGACATCTGGGCAACGGTAATGTAGTGTGTTGCTCTGCTAAAATATCGCCACTGCGCTTCAGTCACTCGACCCCAGCCGCATTGACCCTCGGCACCGATATGCAGACAGGCTGGAGCGCAGAGACGGCGTCCGCATCACAGCAAGTACTGGGAAAGGAAGCAGCATGAACGGGGGCTGCATGAAGCGTGCAGCGTGGAGGATCGGACTCCCGAGTAACACCTACAGACGCGCCAGAAACGGGGCATCGTACCAACTAGTCTGCCCAACGTCCCCCCACTGACACTGTGCGCTCGTTGCTCATCGGAGCTGGGGCCCGCAGTAGATATGCTCTGTGAAGCCCAGGGGCCGCGCTGAGAACCAATGAATGAATATTAAACTGGCCTGTAGTAGCGAACGTAAACAGAGGCTGGGGCAGCTCTCAACTATGAAAACTGCTCATGCGGTGATAGACTAAGTGATCCTATAGCTACTACATAACGGGCATTTCAATAGATGCGTCACGAGTCACTGGAACGCACGCATGGATGGTACAAAAACATACGGGAGAACATAAACTGAATGCGCTGACACCAAGACTCTGAAGTTGCACAGCCTTACACAGCACAACATATTCCACGAAGAGGCACCGCCAAGATACCAAGGAGACCTAACTTGATGCGTGACGCCACAACACGATAATGGGCAAATCTGATAAGCAGCAATCAAAATTAACATTTGAGGCCCGCCGAACGCTGAGAACGACAGTCGCGCATTCGGACACTGAATTGGAACAGGAGCGGACAAGTGGATCGAAAATGGAAGCGGCACTACAAGCTATCCAACAAAGCCTGCAAGCAATTGACGGAAAGATAAACACCCTTACCCTTCGTGTCGACAATATGGCGGCCAAATTAGACAAGCAGGGGAAACGTCTAGATGCTGCGGAACTGCGCATCTCAGCAGTCAAAGACGAATCTGGAGCTACGGCCAAACAATGCAACGAGATGGAAAAATTACTCAAAGTAATTAAAAATAAAAACGAAGATTTAGAAGCGCGATCCCGCCGTAATAATGTGCGTATTATGGGCATACCAGAAAGTACCAACACGGGCCACTTGGAAACCTACGTTGAAGAAATGATGCGAGAGGTATTTGGCGCAGATAAACTCTCCCCCGTGTTCATTATTGAAAGGGCGCACAGATACCTCGCTCCAAGGCCACCACCAGGTGCCAAACCACGACCGATTATCTCTTGAGTTCTGAACTATCGAGATCAAGACACGATTCTGCGGTTGGCTCGAGAACGACAACAAATCGACTACCAGGGTAATAGCGTTTCCTTTTACCCTGACTTCACGACAGCGGTGCAAGCAGCGCGAAAAGAATTTGGCCCTGTGAAGAAGCTGCGAGATATGGGCATCATGTACGCAATGTTGTACCCTGCCAGATTGCGGATCGGCGGCACAGGACTACCTGAAGCAAATAGCTGCCAAAAGAAGATCAGAACGAACACAGACTCCCGCACATTCAGACTAAGCCAGAGGGTATGTTACTTACTAACTTGTAATACACTGTAGGAAACCAAGATTAAAAAGTGTGTGACTGACAGTAGGAAGGAGATGCGCTAAGGAGTGGTAAATGTGCTGAGTCCTGTAAACATGTCATAGTATACAGAAGGTAGACAATATGACACTCGAGCACTAGCCCAATACACACTGCATCAAGAGCCAACGATACCCGAACATGGTCCAAGATTGAAGTACCACCGTGCTCCAGCAGCTCAAAAAGTACCATAACTCTTGACACTGCCTTTACGAACTAGCACAAACACCCTCGGCTGTGCGCAATAATACGGAACACGATGCTGTAACTGCGTAGACGGGGGTATGTCTGGGTGTCAAAGACGTCATGATAGCAATACACTCTAGAGGTATTACGATGATAACAACCGTAGCTTAAAGTATAAGCCATTTCATAGCGATCATTCCGGCCACATCTGCTCGGCGGATGAGAATGCAGGCACCTAGCGGCCCCCAGAGGGTGTCCCCCGACAACGTTAAAATGTTATTCATGTTGTTATTGTGGGTATGTCTTTGGCATGATTTGGATGCTAAAGTGGGAGGGGGGTATATGGGGTTGACTGTTTTATCAGGCGCATACCAAAGGTGTACAGTACTACAAGTAACTGTAATGCACAAATTATGAGCGAATAATAAGTATAGATACCAACTGCAAAATGCACGCACGAAAATATACATGAGGCATTCTATGCAACTACAAAACGAGTGCTCATATGGATAGCAGGAAAAGTGCATCATATACCCGAATGTTGACCTGGAATGTCCGGGGCCTCAATAACCCCAGGAAAATAAGGCAGGTCTTCGCCCATTTAGACAGACATCGTATAGAAATAGCTATGTTGAAAGAGACACCTAACAAAATCCAGTCCATGTAATTTGGGGGGTAAATGGGCAGACACTATAATAACATCGTCCTACTCAACATATTCGAGAGGCGTTTTAATCCTTGTTAAAAAAGGGGTACAATTCACAATAGACTGCACGATCACAGACGAGCAGGGAAGATATATCATTGTTACTGGGCACTTGAAAGGGACACGAATAGGGATTGTTAATGTTTATGGCCCGAATATAGATGATCCGGATTTCTTCCTGGGCATATGGAGAGAATTAAGAAAACTACCAGATATGGAAATTCTTTGGGGCAGGGATCTCAATATCTCCCTGAGAGCTGAACAGGATAGATCAGGCACTACAACAGAACCCCATAAGCGAGCAGTCCAGGTAGTAACAGACGGCATGACCGAGTTCAAGATGGTGGATGTTTGGCGGCTGCGCAACCCACAGACGTTAGAGAGCACACACACGTCTACAAACCACAACAGCTGGTCGCGTATCGACTACTGGCTAGCAACGGAAGAGGCTAGTACATGGGTGCGGGACATACAGCACCTCCCAAAGACATTATCGGATCACAAACCAGTATTACTTTCCGTTGAGCTTCCAAATTACACACCCTCACCATACCTATGGCGATTTAACGCCAAGGCACTGCTGGATCCGATCTACAATACCACAATTAGAGGCGCAATAGAAGAATACTTCCAACTAAATAAAGATTCGGTAGAGGATGCCAGCTTGCTGTGGGAAGCTTTTAAAGCCACTATACGTGGTACTTGTATAAGCACTACTGCAGGGATACTACGGGATATACGTGCCCAATTGACTAGATGAGACTACTCTAAAAAAACTAGAAGCGGAGTACGAACAGGCACATAACACTGATACCCTAAGCAGCATTTGAGACGCACTGACCGAATATCAAGAGTTTGCTGAACACGAGCTTAAATGTATAAGAAAAAGACAGGTAGCTCGGACTTATGGTTAAGGTGGCAGATCAGGCCGGATACTGGCACAGAAAATATGTTGTGAGCGCAAAACACAAACGGTAATAAAGATAACAGATGCGCGCGGTGAGCCGCACTATGACACAGCAGACATATTAGGCGCTTTTATAGAAATGTATAGCGATCTCTATGCTGCGCGACCCACCGCAACGGCACAAGAAGTCGTAGATTACTTAGAGGATATAGCACTAGCATGGTTGACAACCAAAGGGAATACTTGGACCAGCCGATCACAATAGAAGTGGTTCACAATGCCATCAAAATACTACCCAATAACAAAGCCCCGGGACCCGATGGATTTACGGGGGGATTCTATAAAGAATACGCTGAACTACTATGCCCCTACCTTGTGGAAATGTATGGAGACGCCCCCAGTAGACAAGCACTCCCACCAACCTTGAGGGAAGCGTTAATAATAGCCCTCCTGAAGCCGGACAAAGATCCGGAAATATGCGAGTCATATAGACCATTCTCTCATCAATACAGATGCAAAAATACTGCCCAAAATCATTGCCACAAGATTGCAACCACTCATGCAAAATATAATATTGCCGGATCAGTCCGGTTTCATACCAGCTAGATCTCCGGCACATAACATACGCACCATTTTTGCACTGTCACATGAGCTAAACCCAGAGTTAGAGGCGGCGGCAGTTCTATTGGACGCAGCCAAAGCCTTTGGACCTGTGGAATGGGTATACCTATTCACAGTCCTGGATAGGATGGGTATGCCCAATACCCTGTTGCAATGGGTCAAGATATTATATACAAAACCGGTGGCGCGCATAAAAGTAAATAAGCATATATCAGGCCCAATATCGATACGAGGCAGAGATGCCCACTATCGCCCTTGCTTTTTGCCATTGCCCTAGAACCATTAGCGTGTAAAATTAGACAACGACACGCAACTACTGCATTGAAGTTCATACAGCGCCCCATAAGTATTTCCCTGTATGCAGATGATATGGTTCTCTATGTGCGAGAGCCTCGAATTAACCTATCTCCCTTGCTGCGAGAATATATTAAATTTGGTAGGCATTCGGGTCTACAAATAAATTGGAGTAAGTCCACAATTCTCCCACTAACGGATACCACTTAGCCGCATCAGGTGGACTTCCCTTTAGCATGGCAAGTAGAGCCAGTCAAATATCTAGGTATATGGGTCCACAGGGACCCGGCGATAGTCAAAGGCAAATTATGGAACAGCAATAGTTAAATTAGAAGAACAAATTGAATGGTGGATTCAGTTACCACTGTCACTGGCGGATAGAATAGCCATCGTAAAAATGGTTATACTCCCCAAATTCCTCTATTTATTTAACAACATTCCCATACCGCCGCCAACTTCAGAATTTAAGAGGCTCACTACAAACGTAACACGATTAATATGGGCAGGGAAGCAAGCGCGCATTGACCTAAACACGCTAACACTTCCATGCATAAAAGGGGGCTTGGCAGTACCAGACTTCTTACTTTACTATTTATGCGCACAAGCGCAATAGGCGCACTACTGGTTTCACCCAATAAGGTATATGCCGCACATTGCTGTAGAGGATGGTGATGCACACCCCATCCCTCTTAGATGCATTTTACCCCATAAACGTACACATGTGGCCAAAACTGAAATCAACACAATCCAAACCACGACACTAGCATGGCGCTGCATGGGGAAACTAACGCGGAAACCGCCGCTATATGCACCGGCAATGCTGCTACAACACCACCCATCAATATCGGTGACGCAGGATAGAAGTAGTATGGAGTTGCTACAGCAAGTGGGAATCGACACAATGGGGGATTTATATAAAGAAGGTAGTTTCATAGACCATAACGATTTAAGCTACATACGTAACCAATCATTGTTCAAATTTGCATACCACAGGCTACGAGGCGCCATAAAGACATTATATCCTACTTTTCCTGCTGAGCCGCCAACGTAAGCACCACTACAGATGATTATTATAGAATCCAACAATACTCATATGGTAACAAAGCGGTACCGATCATTGGAGGATGACATAGCTAGTGTCGCTGGTAAAGCACAAGAGAGGTGGAATGCTCACCTAGACTCCCCACTTACTGAGGAGGACTGGCAAAGCTGTTGTGCACTCACGGAAATGTTAACCCCCCCCAACGGAAATCTGCGCATAATACATTATAAATACTTGCACCAAATATACCACTCCACTTAAGTTACAGAAATATGGGCTCTGGGCAGATGCCAGGTGCAAAAGATGTGGGGAAGACTGTGCCAATTTTATGCATCTAGCGTGGCAATGCGCCAAGATCAGGGCTTACTGGGAGGAAACCACTGCAATACTGAGTTGCATATTAGAAACTAAAATTGACTGCTCTGTACAAGTATGTTTGCTAGGCCTCGTGACGCATCTACGCTCCGTAAAACGCAAACTTTGTGCAATAGCGCTACTATTGGCAAAACGAGAGGTATCCATGCACTGGGACAGTAAACAATCCCACAGTAGCAAGCGTTGGATACTGGACATGGTGAATTGTAGGGATACGCTGAAAACATATGAAGAAGAACTCCCCACCAAGTCACGACCAAAAGACTATTGGGCACCACTAACGGACTATTTAAGGGATAACCCAGATATGTTGTCTATACCTGCTGTATAAATAAATGTACATTGCATAGAGACTGTTGGAAACTAATATTGTAAATGTACCAGATACCACTGAGTTATATGTACGCTACACTGTTGTAGCGAGCAGAGATACTGCCTGAGCTGTTTGATGTAAATGTTTGTATGAATATAATAAAAAACTAATATAAAAAAAAAGTATGGAGGATTGTACCTCCTGCTTGAATCCAGAAATCCTAAGCCAAGCGTGTCTGCGCAATAGCACACTAGTATTGATTGCACGAGCTGCTGTGTCTGCTGCGTCTAGTGCACATTTAATGGAAGTATTAGTGATGAGTTTACCTTCCTGAATAAGGTCATTAGCTTTTGCTTTGTACTCATCAGGTAAGTGTTGCATGAGTTTCTCTAACTTATCGTAATGAGCCTTATCATAGCGTGCTAGCAGAGCCTGAGCGTTAGCAATACGCCAATGATTTGCAGCCTGTGAAGCTACTCTTTTACCCGAGGCATCAATAAGCTTGGACTCCCTGTCAGGAGGGGGGGCCTCACCTGTGGTTTGAGAGTTAGCTCTCTTGGGAGCATTAGAGACTACAAGAGAGTCTAAGGGCAACTGACCTTTGATGTAAGCAGGATCGGTAGGAGCGGGTTTATATTTTTTGTCTACTCTAGGTGTGAGTATCCTTGCCCTAAAAGGGTCTTTAAATACGTCGTCTGTGTGTTTTAACATGCCTTTCAGCATTGGTAAAGTGTGAGTAGATCTGTGTGAATGAGTGAGTGTCTCAAAAAGGAAATCCTCTTCTAAAGGTTCTTTATGAAGCTCCAGCCCGTGGTATTGAGCAGCCCTATTAATGAGCTGAACGTATCCAATGTTGTCATCAGGTGGGGAGGGTCTGAAGGGATACAGGTCAGGGTCGTTGTCTGTATCTGGTTCCCTATGATAATTTTCCCAAGGGTCAGTGTCTTGTGGGGTATCCTGATCCAGAGGCATATCCTGCTGTTCATCCCCATCCCCATACTCTTCATCCTGTGGGTCAGGTGAAAGAGGAGGTGGGGGTGAATTTGATGGTGTGATAATGAAATTAGGATTAGGAGGAGGAGAGGGAGGTGGAATGTAAGGGGGAGAGGGGTTAGTACCCATGTCCTTTTTCTTAAGAGGTATATGATAGTCCTCTGGGAGATCAATCTTCCGTTTTTTTGGAATCTGTTTAGGATCCAAAGGTGGTTCATCGGATCGAGGCTCTTTGGATGGAGTGTCTTTTCCTTTATGTGCTGATTTCGGCGTCGAAGGTTTCGGCTCTGAGCCTTTGGGCGTCGAAGGTTTTGGCTCCGAGCCTTTTGGTGCCGCAGATTTCGGTTCCGAGCCTTTCGGTGTGGAAGGTTTTGGGTCCGAGCCTTTAGGCGCGGAGGATTTCGGCTCCGAACCTGTAGGCGTGGAGGATTTTGGCTCCAAACCTTTAGGTGTGGAGGATTTTGGCTCGGAGGTCTTCGGTGTCGAAGGTGCAATCTTCAGTGCCGGTGGTGTGGTAACCGGCAGATGCTTCGACTTATGTTTCGGTGCCGAAGTTGTTGGTTCGGCACCAGAATGGGGCCGGCTCGAACCCGAGCCGGAAGGCTTCTTTTTATGTTTTGGAGCTGGGCTGGAGGGCGGGGCATCTGAAACTTTTTGTCGGTGCCGACCTGAGCCAGAGGGCAAAGGGGGTACCGGAGCCTTTGACTTATGTTGACTGGATCTGTACTCACGGTACGCTGACCTGGAGTGATGTGCTGTTCTTCCATTTTGGAGTCGGCTTCGGACACGAAGACCAGTTCTTCGTCCTCAGCTCCTTCAGCTGGATATCAGAGTCTTCGGCGAAGATATCTGGAACGGAGCCGCTGTGATGTATCATCTCGTGGCGTCGAGCCCGAAGATCACGAAGTGTCTTTTTCGATCGGAACGAGCGACACGCGTCACAGTCTTTTTCGTCATGTTCCGGTGATAAGCAGAGGTTGTACACCACGTGCAAGTCGGTGCGTGGAAACTTAGCACGACACCCGGGACATAGCTTAAATGGAGTCCATTCCATCGACTGCTAGCGCGGTCGGCGCGGGTAGGCCCGACGGCCTGCCTCGAGTTTTCCGATCTAAGGTTTTCTTAGTTGAGGCGATGTGCGTCGAATGGGGAACCTCGATCGATAACAATACCGTCAAGGGTAGTGGATTGCGCATCGAAGGGGTCCGAAAACGATACCGGAGCGCAGCAATACACATCCGAACCCGATGGCGGAAAAGAACAATCTAAGGATGGAGTCGATGCCCATGCGCACTATCATCGAAAGGAGGAGTCACCTACCTCGTGACTGGAAAGACTTCTTCGAAGAAAAACAAAGTGCAAACATCCGGACCCAACACTAGATGGCGATCTATGCTAAAGCATATGATCTACAGCTCATATGCCTCGAACTGTTATTTTCACGATATGGGTTGCATGTAAAGTATTTTCTCTTTTTAGACTTCGCTTGTTTTCGGACTCCAAGATCTGCAGTGATTTTGTTTCAGTATCGCAAAGGAAGTTGACGATGCTATAGTTGAGATGTTGAAGTCTAAGTACCAAGTGGGGATGAGTCAGAGCTGCTGGCATCAGACTGGAATTGACCAAAGTAAAAATTTTAGAAGACATGTTGACCTGGATCAGTATGTTGAAAGAAATGGCAAGCATGGATTCCTTGAAGTCCTGCACATCAGCTTCAGAGCACCTTATTGGCAAATCATAGGGGATTGCTTCAGAGGAAGATGAAGTCTTTTGTGCTTTTTCTTTTTTTAAATGATGGGACAGCAACTCCCTGTGCTACTTTTTGCGCTCCTTTGCCTATGATGGAAATCTGGACCTGCTCTTGAATTAAGCCACCTTGAAGTTAGCTTCATGAAAGGGCTGAGAGTGCATTTAATGCCGCCCCCCTAATATACCTCTGTAAAAAAAAATTGTTGTTCAGAGATTTTCATTTTTGATTAATGTTTTTGGATCATTGGAGAAGTACTTTAGCTTGGGTAGACATTGCTGATCCGGGCCGAATTTTTCTGGATGATATTTTTAAAAAATGGCGTATTTGTGTTGCAATGATGATGTAAAATGTCAGGAACCATGAGACCTATATACGTCATTTGGTTGTCAAAACATAGGTTTTGGGGTCAAGTAGTCTTATAGAAACAGAAAACTCAGAACAACCCTGCCGCCATTTTCCAAAATAGCGGCTATAGTAGAGGAATAAGAGACATATATAGAAATGAAACAAATAATAATGGTTTTTAATCCTTTTATGTATACATCAAACAATGTTTGATGTATGACAAAAAATTATGTTTATCACTCCTGTTTTAGACACATTTTCATAGTTCACTTTATTTGTTTCGGCAATTGCTTGTGGTAAATTTGCAGAATGTTGAACATTTTTGAGAAGAGTAATTTTTCTTAGAGCTGTGTATACTGTTCCGCAGTTTGTGACTGGAGATAGTATTACTTTAAATTAAAAAAAACCTTCAATGGGACAGTATTCTGGGAGATCAGAATAGGAATTCTGGTAGAATGGGACGTGTTGATTGCTTGCGATTTTGCACATGTTGGCAAGGCAGTTGGGTTATAAGTTTGCAGCTTCATTTGTTTATGCCTACAGCGGACACAGTCTTGAAAAAGCACCACGGCAGTATCATGTGCTGGATGTTCCAGACAAAGAAGAACTGCCTTCAAAAAAGAGCAGCAATTGTAAATCCTTTCCTGGTAAAGTAACTTGGAAGTGGTGTGCTGTCGGATTCACAAGATTTTACAGCATGAGCTGCTAAGTTCTTGCTCTGTACTATTATAACTTGTTGATACACCAATCCTATTCACTGAAGTGATTAGCTCTCTACTTTTGTACTTGTCATAGATTGCATGGGCAGTCATCATGAGTAGCAGAGTTTTCTTTTAGCCGTGATGTTATTCATAAACATGATTTGGAAAAGACAGTACATTTGCACAGCATAAGCCTTTCGGTTCATGGGATTGTCTTCCACTTCTTCGCGTATATCTTCAAAGCCATCATCAATGTTGTCCGCTTCTTTTCCGAACTCAAGAACTTTAGTTTGTAACAGTTTTGCTTTGCTGATATTAAACAATAATGTAAAAAATGTTAAGACAACATCAGGCATTCTCGTTGACTCATGATTTGCGAAGCTCTGGGGGATCACAAAATTTGCCATTAAGTCCAAAATCGAAATATTTCAGGACATTTCTTAAAATGGTTCCAGCTGATTTTACTGCATCCTGTGATCTTATTTTGGCAACAAGAACTTCAGAAGTCAAATCAGCTGAGAACACCATAAGTGGCTCATTCTTTGTTAGACTAACCAGAACAAATTCTATCATTATATATTCTCACAAGAAAAATCTTAATTTCATTATTATGGATCAATACAGTTTCATCAATGTTGACCATTATTTCTCTGATCTCACTGAGTATAAAACCATAGCAAGCACTCAAGAGTGGCTTTAAAACTTAATTTGCTTTTTCAAAGAGTGCAAACTTAACTGAAGGCTGGCGGTTATTTTGCTGCTGACAGCTCATTGTACATTCATATTTTCAAATGTATGCACGCATGCAGTTCGTGTGGGCATACAAATCCGCTGCAAATACATTAACCTTGCTGCTTAGATCAGCTACTCGGCTGAAAACTTCATCTTGGAAGAAACCAGCTGCAGATAACATGTTTGCCCTTTGAGACTTGCATACTGTGTACTTTGTTCTTTCGTCAATCCCTTTGGTCCTTGTTCTGGATAAACCACAGACAATACATTGAAGATCCTCTGCTTTCTGATCAGCGGTTGGAGGTAGACGAGGAGTAGCCATCGATCTAAGTGGATGGGCATTGGGTTTGGTTGTCATCGGTTTCTCAGAAGACTCGGATTCTTGTTGTGATTCACTTGTTTGTGCTAATTTTTGACAATATTCTTCCAGGCTTTTTTCCATTGTATACGACTTTTAGCACTTGTTGTTAAAATGATAAAATATTTGATCCTCTTCACCCATCAGTTTCAATCTTTTGTGAACTTCGTCATGCTGTATTTCTGAAGCATCTCAAACTCTCTTTTGTCCAGCCACAGTTGATGTTAGCTTTTCTTTCGGATTAGTTTGGCATATGACACATTTTTCTTTCTTGAAGGAGTCTTCAGATTTTGTAGTTGCAACACTGTCAGGAGGTAAAGATCCTCTGGTACCACTTGCTTCGCTCATGTTTACGAATTTGAATCAACAGAAAACCTGAAACAAAAACAATATTAAAATAAATTACCAATATGATGGCTAAAACACATCATTATTGAGCCGCCATTTTGGAAAATGGCAGAAGGGTTGCTCTGAGAAGTTATTTTCTCTCTATAAGACTACTTGACCTCCAAAACCTATGTTTATATATAGGTTTCATGGTTCCTGAAATATTACATCATCACTGCAACACATCAGCCATTTTTAAAAATGTTGTCCAGATAAATTCGGCGTGGATTAGCAATGTCTACCCAAGTTAAACTACCTCTCTAATTATACAAAAACACAAATAAAAAATGAAAATCTCTAAAGAGCAATTTTTTTATGGAGGTATGTATATCAATGAGCGAGGACTAATTAGCGTGCAGAGGCCACACAACATAGGGTTGTGTGAGGACCTAGGGCACTCCTTTTGGGTCTCGGCCATAACAAGATGTCAGCAAGTGGTTTAAGCCAGAAGACTTGGGGCAACTCAAATACGAAATTGGGTTAGAACAAAAAATTAGCTGTAAAGCACAATATGCTTATTAATTACCATATCCCAAAGGGTGTGAGTGTATTGACCTAGGAGACAAACCGCATTCAAGGAGCGAAGAGCTAGGGTGGCTGATGAAAAATACCTTCATCATCATGGAATCTTTTTGTTTTGATTCTCGGTCTAGTAGAGTAGTAGGAAACGCGTTTGGATTAACTTTGCTCACGGAGGTCTGAATGATCAGGCTTTCTGGAGTAGGATGTGGTGTCAGGTACGCTGAATCACCTCTTGCAGTTCATCTGTGTTTTCTAGCAGTACTTCCAGAGTCAAGCAAGGCTCAGACCAGGCCACCATTGCTGACTCAGTCAGAGGTTCATAATGGACAGCAATGATTCCAAATTCAAAGGCCCTGGGGCAAAGTTTTAGTTAGGAGATTAGCTTTGGCATCCACTGTAGGAAGAAGCAAATCAAATGCATCTGCAGCTTTACAGACCAACATGATAAGCAACCTATTCTGAAGGGAGCCCTAAGGGTGAATTCATTTCACTCTCTGGTGCAGTATCCAAGCCTCTTTATTAAAGAAAAATATGTGAGCCAGAATCAATAAAATAAGAGAGCAAGTGATCTTCCTTCTCAACATTGTCTTCATTACAGAGAACATGATCAAGGCCCTGTGGAAATTTAAGCTGAAAAGAGCCTCCATCGTGCTGAAATATTGCCGCAGAGGCAAGGGGCCTGGAGGGATCTTGCTTAACCTAAGGTTGGGCTTTGTTGAAGGTGTCATGCAACCAAGGGTGACCCTTCTTTCGGAGGTGGCACTGTATCCAAAATACATCGAAGTTAATTAGGCGCAAGAAGAGCATTCAGCACTAAAGCAGAGCCACTGCACAGTGCTGAAGGCAGTGCAGGCTGGCTGCGTCTGGGGTCTGTTGGTGCTAGGGTGGGCGCGCCAGCGGAGGCCCAATTAGAGGTCTGATGGATCCACGGGGCCCAAAGCCAAGATATAGGAAACTGACCCAGCATGGCTTCCTTAAAGGCAGCGATTCATTGCAAAGCAGATGATAGCCCGGGGAACTCTGGGTGCATCGGCTCCGGAATCTGCATTGATTTCAGTCAGAGTTCAAAGGTGGCATCTGGTTCAGACTTCTGGAAAGGGGGCGTATGGCTGTGGAAGAGCTTCCTACACTGGCCTGTCCGTAAGCACGGAGGGCCCCCGCAGGCCTCACCCTTTTACAAGGCATGAAGATTGACTGTCTGGCTATGGAAAGCAAAGCCAAACACTCATGAAGTTTGGGTCAGGCAGCCAGGTACTGTAATGCACTTAATACGCAGGCGCCTCGCAGCCTGAGCCACACTTTGCCGGCCTGAAGATTTTACAGCCTTGAGGGTGTGACGACCTCGACCCAGCAAAGCCAAGTGAGGCCCACACACTCGAGATGTGGGGGCACATCACCAACAGACTCTGACATGGGTGCATCAGTTTTAAGTCCTGAAGTGCCCAGGGCGAACTGTTAATTATTGATGCCCCTTCACAGAGTCGGGTGGGGTCAGCAAATCTCACTCTCGCCATCCCACTCTGTGATGAGCGAGTCCTCTCATTAGCTGACCCATGAGAAGATCAGTCTGTGAGAGGAGGCGGCAAGATCTTCTGGTTTTCATGGCCCGAAGCATCGGCACCCTTCTGGTGCCTTCTACTTCTCTTCCCACTGTAACTGCCATCACCACTGTGGCCCGGTAAGCATTTTTTTATTTTTTATATAACTGTTTTGGGGCTTGTGTGCATGTATGAATGCATGTGTATTTGAAAGTGCGGCTGTGAATGGGTGTTTGCGTCTGATTGCGCTTATGAATGGTGGGTGTGAGTGCTTGGGAATGAAAGTGTGTGAACGAGTGTGCATGTGTGAGTGTATGTGTGTGCACGTGTGGCCGTTCCACTGATCAGCCACATTACGGACCCACCCCTGTACACTTGTGTTTTTAGTCAATTTATCCCTCAAGTTCGATTTGCCCTTACCTGCCTGAAGATGGTTAACAACTGTGTTTAGTGTGCTTGGCAACAGATTGCCCTCCCCTTTTTTTGATAGCCTTTGAATGCATCAGGGAGCATATGTTGCAGGTGCGTAACAGCTTAAAACCTGTTGTTTTCAAGAAACAACATCACAGCATGCTGCCAAAAAACGTGTGGCATGAACGTCCGTAAAAAACAAACAAAAAAATTAAACCCTAAATTGTTAGGAGCAGAGCTCTGTATCTACGGGCACAAGAAAAAGAGGAAATGACATCAGTGCTCAGGGGTGACACCTATATATGGCACCTGCCAACATGTGCAGGACATATTGCAAAAAACTCTTGACTTAATATGGTACATGAGGAGATTCACAAGGGGGAATCTCTGGTTGGAAGTATCCATCAGAGTAATAGCTTGGGATAGGGGCCCAGGTTTACCCATTTTGGAAACAAACTGACCAAAATATACCAAAAACGTTGATGGTTTACCCACCATTTTAACAAGACTACCTCAAAACAATTTTTCTGATGAATATTTCTACCTGCAAATTCATAACCTTAAGAATCTCCTCTGGACTGAGAGAAGTTTGCAATCTCTTTGTTGTGCTGACTGGAGGTGCCATGTGTAGGAAGCTGGGTTTCTGTTGCAGTAACTCCCCCCCCCCCCACTTTTTGCCAGACTACCGATGCACTTTGACTTGATGTGCCCTGGGTCTCTGCCAATCAGGTTCCCAGGGCCTGTGATCTTTGCCCAAAACTGTACCTTGTACCCACAATTGGCACCTCTCTGGCCACATGTCAGTCCCTTGTAAAAGGTACCATGGGTACTGTGGCCAGGGAAGGCCTCTAAGGGCTGCAGCACTTATTGTGCCATCCTTAGAGGCCCTGTACCTACACACACACACACACCTACACACACACACACACACACACCTACACACACACACACACCTACACACACCTACACACACACCTACACACACACACACACACACACACACACACACACACACACACACACACACACACACACACACACACACACACACACACACACACACACACACACCCCCACCCATTGCAGGCTGCGAGTTTTGGTGCAGAATAAAGTGAACAGTCGACATGGCACACATCACTGTGTGCCATGCCTACAACCTACTGCCCTGGCATAGGTCAGCCACCCCTCTAGCTGGGTGCACTATACCAGTGGTGAGGGTACAGATGCATGAGCCCTGTACCCCTATAGTGTCTAAGCCAATTCTTAGACATTGTAAGTGCAGTAATACCATTAAGAGTATATGGTGCTGGGAGTTTGTCATTACGAACTCCACAGCACCATAATGGCTTTACTGAAAACTGGTAAGTCTGGTATCAAACTTCTCAGCACATTAAACCCCCACTGATGCCAGACTGGGATTTAATGAAAAATGCACTCAGAGGGCATCTTAGAAATGCCCCCTGAAAAAACGACCAGCCTCTGGTGGGTTTCCTGACTGGTACACACCAGCCTGCCACCACGAGACACGTTTCTGGACCCCTGGGGTGGGAACCTTCGCTCCCTGAGCCCAGAAACAAAGCCTTTCCTGGGCGGAGGTGTTCACACCTCCCCCAGGCCAGGAAGAGCCATCTGTGGCAGGGGAGCTTCAAAGGCCTTGCAGCCTTTGTAATGCGACCCCCAACCTCTCCTGCCTGTCTCCCCTCCTTTTCGGCTGGAAGACAGGTGGGAAAAATTAGCCAGCCCAGTAGGTGTGTCCACCTCTGCCAACCCCACCCCTCAGGTGGGAGAGGGGAGGTGAAGCCCACTCTTCAGTGCCCGCCATCTTGCAGATGGCAGGCACTCCTCAATCAGGATTAGGGATTGTGCTCACTCCCCCACGTGGGGTGAGCACACCAAGGGTGTCACCCTAAGGTCAGAAGCCCATTGACTACTGACCTTGAGACCCCTAAAACGCCCCATAAATACAGTATTTAGGGGGGCAGCCCTGAACCAAGAAAGCAGATTCCCGCAACCTACGAAGGAGGACAAAAGAAGACGCCCAGCAGAGGAGACTGCAGAGAACAACTGACTTGGCCCCAGCCCTACCGGCCCGTCTGCAGTTTCCAGGGATCCTGCGCCAAGAGTCACCCTGACCTGCAGTCAGCGACCTCCAGAACCCTAGGATGACTGACTGCCTTCAACAAAGACCGGATCTCCTGTGAACAACAACTCTGTTCAAAAGAAACAGCCAAGAAAGACTCAGAGCCTGCTGAGGACAAAGAAACCCGACGGCTGCTGGAATCACCACTGCTCCAGACGCCTACGGCCTGAGTCTGAGTGGCCTACCGGTCCCAGCGAGGTCCCCCAGCGCTCCAGAGTCCAAGTCCACTGTGGGTTTTACCCCTCCAGGACTCCCCGACGTCGCCTGCAGCTTCTGCACGGAGACCCCACCCAACCGCGAGTGGCCCGGTAAGGTGAAATCCGACCTCAAAAGACACCCCTGCATCCAGCCGCCCTGTGCCCTGGAGAAAAGAACCCCAGGCGCACCTACGTCCCCGAGCCCTCCAACTTACCTGCCCAGCTGTTGGTTCCTCCCGGAAGTCTTCCTGGACCGAGCCTGCAGCTAAAAACCAAAACCGAAAATCCCCATTTGTGAGAAGTTGGCCTGGTATATGCTGTTCACTAATTAAAGTGGACACCTTGCACCAGAACAATTCGACTCTTATGGTAGATAGGTTTAAGACAACCTTTATAGAAAGCTATCCTAGTGGTAGCTGTGGAGAGCAGCCTTCAGGCTAAGTCTTGAAGGAATGTAAAGCAGCTTGTTTTACCACACAATCTCTTGAATCACCAAATGAAAAGACACCACACAGGTATATATATCAAATATATATGTATTTATTAATAAACACTCTCTACTAATCTCTTTATGAGATTAGAAGTCAGGAACATATGTACAAGTCAAATATTATCAAATTAAGTTTAGCACAATCGAATATCTCAATCTTAGCTAGCTAGACCTAGGTCTAGGTCATCTAGAATCGAGGGACCCCCAAGAACCACCCCAGGTAGTTGTAGGAGACCCACAGGGGACGGACGAGGTGACCTGGCACCGGTGCGAGTCCTGTGCGAGTCTATGCGCTCAAACGGGATTGAGATTTCAATGTTAAAGGTCCCTTGCGTGTTCGAGGCGAACACACCGATCGGTCCTGGTACGAGTCGAAGGACGCGGTTACAGATAGAGTTGCAAGGGAGATGGACGCGCTGTGTCTAACACAGACGCGAACCTTGTGTGAGTCAGTGCAATGGAGATCTCAGTGTTACAGGCCTTTTGTGTGTTCGAGGCGAACACCGATCGGACTCAGAACGAGTCGAAGGATACAGTTCTAGATAGTGTTACAAAGGAGATGGACGCGGTGTGTCTAACACAGACGCGAACCCTGTACGAGTCAGCGCAATTGTCGCACTTAGAAAATTAGAGTTTTAGGACACTTCGAGGGAAGCTACAAGCAAGTCACTTACAGGGTAAGTAGTTCTAGGGCCCACACCCACAGGAGCACCGTAGTGCTGAAGTTACCTCACCCAGGGGAGCCGGGTGCATAGGTGTCCTTTGGTGTCGGGTCGCGGCGTCGTTTTCAATGGGAGCCAGTGAAGACTTGCTGCTTGCGGCGACAGGAGAAGTGTCCGGAGGAATCCAAGCCTGGATTCGGAAGATGGAAGACCTGAAAGCAGAGGGGACAGTGTTCAAAGTCACTTGGCAGTGACTCGGGGCACGGAAGATGGATGCCCACCGTCGTCGCAAGATTCAGGTCGTTCGCGGGTGCCTTGACTCTTCAGCCACGAGGTCCAGGAGGCGTCGACGACGACCAGGAGCTGGATTCGGCGTGTCCCACGATGTCTGCAGCTTACTGCGGTGTCGGCGACTCGATTGGAGCCAACAAGCCTTGGTAACAGCAAGTCTCGGGGAAAGTGCGAAGAGGCAATGGCGCAGACCAGCAAGGTCTGTGGGACTCACCCAGCGAGGGTAAGTCAGGGCAGGCCTGGAGCAACCAGGGGAGCCCTTTGGTTTCTTTAGAAAGTCTTCTGGGGACCCACAAGCCGGCTGGCAAGGGATCGCGAAGACGCCTCGGGAGGATTCGCTCACAGGGGCCCACGGTCACTCGGGACGTGGTAGGCCTCTGATCTTCGGAGGGATTCCTGCTGGAGGCTAGGACCACACGTGGTCCAAAGCACAAGTTCGTGGAACGTTGTGAAGGGGTTGCACTCGACAATAGTGCACGGTACCCAGGGGTCTCGGTTCCTCGTTACTCTTGGGGTCCACTGGCCTCAGCTTCGCTGGGGACTCACGATGGCCTTTGAGAAGTCAGGAAATCCACTTCTTGGGCTGCAGGGACTTCGGACTCCGGCGGGAGCGGCGTAGTTTGCGACCGTCGTTTGTAGTTTTTGGTGCCTGCCAAGCAGGGAGTCACTCCTTGACTCCAAGGGAGATTCTTCAGTCTTCCAAAGGTAGTGGAACGTCGAAGGTCCGGGATTCTTCTTCAGAGCGTCGTCCAGGGAAATCTAGGGTGCTATGCACAGGTTCCCCCTCTTATACTAAAAGAAAGGGAGGGACTAGCTCTATGACCCTACCTATGGGAGGGTCAGGGGAGTGGGTGGCTACACCCACTTCCCTTTGTCCAGTTTCGCGCCAGAGCAGGGACAGGTAGCCCCTGAGCCGGTTTGAACTGGCATATGCACAGAGGAGCCTTCTGCTCCCCCAGTGCAGGACTTCAAAGCACTCTAAGAGTGCACCCACCCAGCCCCAATACACTAAACCCTGTCTGGAAGGTGGTCACACCCCTTGGGACAGGATATCTATTGTTGGGCTTCCTCCACTGCGAGTGTTGGTCATCAGCAGGAGGGCAGCCCAGTGTCTGTGACTGGTGGCATCCATTTTGTGATGCCAGGGCTCTGCAGGATTCTACCGCGTTTCCACAGTAGGTACATGTCTATCCCTCTAGAAGGGTGGAATGCTACCCCCGCCGCCAGGACTGGCGGGGGGTAGTATTCCAAGATGTTTGACACCAAACACGACATGTTTCGATGCAGCCATTCCAAAGTTAGCATTCTACCGCGAGGATATAATGCACTTAAAAGTATATGGTTTAACCGCATCCACAAACAGCACCAGAGAATGGACTCCGAGAGCTGCAGAGGGGCCCTGCTCAGGCAGAGGCACACCCTCACATAGAAGCCAAGCACCCTGCCCTCAGGATTGATAGGGCCTGCCTTAGGGGTGACTGATAGGTTTATATGTGTGTGTAGGAGAGATATAGGGAACCTATATCTCAGTGAGGGGTGCTAGCACTTCCTCACCCAGGCTGCAGTAGCAGGCCTGTGGTGTCAGATTTAGTCTGCTTCCCAGGGGTGGCATAATACATGCTTCAGCCCCTGGTAGGCCTGTGAAGTACCTATGCCCTTGGTACCTAAGGTACCATATACCAGGGACTCATAAGGTACCACAGTATCCAATCACTAGTGCACCTAGAGTGCACTCCAAATCGTTTAGAGAGAACAGAGAGGCTGGGGCCCTGATTAGCAGGGTCCCAGCCAGACTATAGCCAGAAACCAGTGTAAACATCAGAAAAAAAGTGGGGGCAACATAAGAGGCAGATCCTACTCTCCTACACCATTGAAAACAACAGGGCACCCAACGCCAAAACAGCACCCTGCACCCAGCTGCCGCTGCGGGTGCACTTTGTGTGCTAAACCGGATCCCCCTTTTCCCTGAGCCTAACACCAGGAGCTTTGCTCCCACAACCCAGTGGCCTGCTCGTAAGCAGCCACCAACCGGAGGCCCCCTATCCGCCATTGGATAACATTGGGCCTCAGCACTCTGCACCCGGCCGCCCTAGTGCCGCTGAGGGTGTAACGAAAGTGCATCCTTGACTCTGGGGGAACCCTTGTTCTAACCCCAGAAACTCAACCCCAAAGACCTTGTAACCGTTAACTTCATTTCTCTCTATAGGAACCTATTGACTGTTTTTCTCTGAAAAATGTTCTAAGTGTGGAGTTGATTTGTATGGAAACCTAAAAAGTTACAATTGTGCAAAACTGATTTACTTACCTTTTCTCTAGGAAATGTCCCAGTGTGCTATCTAGGCATATCACACCGAGTAGAAAATGTAATCTAAAAAGTAATCTGGAAAGTAACTAAAAAGTGATCTGTACAGTAATTTCAATACCTTGACTTACCTGTATTTCAAACAACTGCATTTGAACTTGCATTCACTTGTAAACACTGCATAATATTTTGCAAAGCATTTATTTAACTTACCTGTGTCAGGCTTGGCTTGGTTCTAGAAATAAAATAACTAAACAATATTTTTATACAAACAAAATTGGTCTGAGTTCAGTCTTTGAGTGTGTGACATCATTTGCTGATTGAGTGTGTACAACAAATGCTTAACACTACCCTCTGATAAAGCCTTACTGCTCGCCCACACTACCACAAATAGAGAGTAACGTGCTATCTACTTTTACCTCTGCCCACCTTTGGGGTTCCACTGGACTCTGTACACACTATACCTAATTTTGGTATAGTATATACAGAGCCAGCTTCCTACACCATAGCTCCGACTCAACTCTGACACTTCTCAGTTATAAAGCCATAGAGCAATATAAGGACCACTCGGCATTTTGACAATTCCCTTTTTTCCCTGTACCCTTTGACAAGAAATAAATGTGCTCTTCTATGAAGTTATCTTATTTCTAAAGGTTTTGTGATGCTGTAGAATTTGCTTCTGTCTTGGGTTGCTTCTCTTCCGGTTCAGAGAGGACCTGGTTTGGCAGTTCGGACTCGATTGGTCCTACTGGAGTGGGACCACGACTCATTTGCATATGGTTAGATCTAATCTGAGGTGGCCTGGTGGCCAAAAGAATGATGAACTGAATGCTACCACAAGCGACTGCCATTGGTTAGACTTACTGCAAGCATTCCTCCCATCACTTTTTATAGGTTTTATTTGTGGCTGTTCCAACCCATTTGGGAGTTTCGCAGTTCCTGGACCTTAACCCTACTGAGAAGCTATCCCTGGCCCTTTGTGGTTCAGTCCTTGGCCTCTGTAGACTCCAGTGGATGGACAGTGTAGCCTCCGATGTACCGTGTAGGACAGAAAGGGAACCGTCAGTCCTGGTCTTGTTCTGGATCCAGTTACTGAGGTATTCTTAAGGATTCATCCTCTGTTGGAGTCGCTCTTCCTTGGGCCTTTTATGCAGATACAGTTGAGAGGTGTCCCTCTTATTCAATTTTGTTCTCGACACTGAAGCAAGTCTTCTGCAAAAATACTGACCCAGACTCAGATCTAGACGTGATCCTCTGCGTTGGCTCTTGCAATGTTGACAAGGTGCCCAGTGCTGCCTAACCCACTCCAGGATTTTCCAGCACCTTGGTCTGGCCCCACTATGGTGGCGTTCACCCAGGCTTTGTGAACTCTGCTTTGGTTACCCCACCACTCCAGCCCAACTGTCACAGGTGAACCTCCATACCCTAAGGAGGTTCCAAGCCTGACACATGCCCCACTTCTGGCGGTGTCTATGTCTACCCCCACGTCAGTTGGCTCCAGACCAAACTATGTATCCTGCCCTGCCGCCGAAGGCCTGGTCAAATATCTAACTGTCAGTACCAATGCTGGTGCGAACACAGGACCCTCACCAGGTTTTCATGGTGTCAGATGATCCAAACAAGCAACCAACATTACACTTTTGGCAGCTCCTGGCCTTGTGCCTCCTCACAGTCTTGGCCTCAGAGTCCCATGCTTGCTCTTCTTTGAGCATCTGCTGAGTCCATTATGGCATCGAAAAAGGTGTGTGATGCTGTGGTTGACATCCAGGAGGAATTTTTATTGTGCCTTTATTAATTCTATAGATGGGAGAGTGAGCTTGTTTATGAAAGGGTGCCAGGTCGCCTTTGGAGGACATTTCCTCTTTTCCTGAGCTTGTGCAAAGCTGTGGGGGGTCTTAGATTTTCCTTTACC
Organism: Calotriton arnoldi; assembly: GCA_963921515.1. NCBI lineage: Eukaryota > Metazoa > Chordata > Amphibia > Caudata > Salamandridae > Calotriton > Calotriton arnoldi. Next base: position 2,391,689 of record CAWUFW010001518.1, read on the forward strand.
CATGGCCAAAATTAATTTGTTGATAGAAACCCTCCGGTGTGGTCCTTCCTGCGCTTAATGAGGCGCTTATTGAACCCACTGAGAGCATATGAGCTAGACCCAAGGGCAATATAGGCTAACTTAGTGGATTTAAATTTAGATCTTCCAGTCTTTGCAGAGGTGGAGCTGATCAGGTCTTGGGAGGCACGGACCTAGGGCATGCTCCCTTCCCTGTGTAGGTAGATAGTTTTCCTGAGAGCAAGTTATGGAGGCTTTCTAAACAGGATGATGGTGGTTTGAAAGCTAGGCCATATGGGAGATGCACTTGTGTTCAATGAGTGCAAAACCTTCATGAATTCCCTAATTATGTAGGGGAGAGTCAAATTTTGAGAAGCCCCTCAAACAGTTCTCCTTTGTACTAGTCTGCTCCATGTGCCATCTAGCTTTGAGACTAAAAAGGTATCCCTGTGTTCATTACGCTTTGGAACCATGTCTTAGTACTGGTGCAAGTTCGGGCAGTGGATCAAGCCTACTTGGAATAGCACATAGAGCTGTGGTTTAGATTCTTTTCTGATGGTCACCCGTCTAGGGCAAATTCTTATGAAATGCCTGATAAAGATTTCACTCTGGGGCTTGAGTCCCTGACTTGAGGTTCTTTGCTGAGGTCTATGACTGATTTATCACTTCTAATTCTGACTTATGTTTGCTCTCTTCTACTGCATTTTCTGTCCTGCTGTGGCGGGAGGGTGCACAGTGACACTGCTGGTTTGGTCTGTCGCATTTTACATGCCTGCTCTAGGTTCGTTACCCACCTCCTTGACAAATCTGGTCACTAGGACCATTCTGTGGCCTTCTTGGTTCTCCTTTGCATGGGGGTGGCCTGCTGGAGTTGAGGATCACTGCTGCCAATTGTGGTGACCTTAGGTATGGCATTGCAGAACCTGGCTATCGAACCTCAGAGTGCTGCTGACGCAGTCTTGGATTAAGGTCACTCTTCCCTCCAAGTTAATGCCTTCTGACCTGGAAGCCGGAGACTACTAATTATTCTACTCCACTGTCTGGTGTTTGCCTCCTCTTGTGGAGGTGTAGACGTCTTGAGGATTCGATCTGTTCCTTTCCAGTTCTGAGTCAGGAGGTGGTGTCTGATGGAGCAAGATGCTCATGTTGGCTACATTCCTTTTCTGTATGATGTTGTCCTTTGCTTTGGGACAGGAGTCAACTTTAGACTACATTTTCTGCCTGGGCATCATGGTGTGCGAGGGGATAGTTTTTAATCGGACACAGTTGTGTCCTATTTTGCTTACTGAGAATGGCTGTCAGTCACCGCCCCTGGTGACAAAGCTCCCCCAAAGCTCGATATCTTTGTGCTTGCTTGTCGTCTTCTGTAGCTTTGGCCGTTTTCTCCCTGAGGTTTGCTGTCGCTTTGACTCTAGGGAGTCCGATTTTCTTTGTTATTTGGGCCACTAATTGCCCTCCTGAGTGTGCCATGAAAAGTGTGGTTATCAGAGTCCTGATTCTGGTGATTGTTTGGGTTACACAGGGTTTTAGACATGTCTGCACTTGATCTTTCTTGTCCCACCAGTTTCCGCTGGATGGTTTAGTTCAGCCACTTTGCTTCTTTTTAAAAAAAACTTTTTATTACTGTGGAGGTTTCCTTTGTGGCCCCGATTTTAATTTCTGCTTGTGCACTGCCTCTTTTGGCTTCTGTTCAACGGTGTTTCTGTTTTCATTTGTCCTTGGATTGATAGGACAATGTGATGACAGACAGTTGCTACCTTACTTTAGAACTCCAGTGCGCTCTTATGAGTAATTAATTTGTCTTTCCCCTTCTAGTTTGGGGGCCTGGGGTTTTGGTACTGACTACTTCCCTTTTGGTGATTTTGTTTTTAATTTTCATTGTTGGGGTCACCCATTTATTCTTTACTCGACCCATTGATTAGGTGGTGTTGAGCTGTTATCTAGTGCCAAGATGTGAGGACATAAGTCCCTTAGATCAGATTTTACCTGGTTTTATGTTGCTAGTGGGAACGCTCTTATCTATAGTGCTACTAGTTATATCTCGAGGATGCATCTCCTGTGTGACAGTGTCTGGAGTTGAATACTCAGCCTACTGACTGTGGTAACAGAACCTTAAGTAATTTCTCTCCTCGGACCCTCCTCCATGGGAATACTGCTTTGGTATGGATTCTTGAGGTGAAGAGTCTGCAGGTGGAAAAATCTATCAGAAGAAAAAGTTATTTAGTTTGTCATTTTTCTCACTGACTCGCCCCGTAGTACTTACCAAGAGGGCAATAAGGTAAAAGTTAGTTTAGTGCATTGCATTCATTTGTTTTTGTCAGGTCGTCCGTGTGCCTTAGCTTGTGAATTGAAAAGGACGAGAACGGATGTCAATGCACCAGGAGGTGCCATATATAATTTCGCGACATCATACCAGGAAGTGTCAGAGTAGCCATGGTGCCACCTTTCAGCATAAGAGGGAAACTGCTAATTTTCCAGACCCAGAATGACATCCGGAGCAGATTCATTAGGTGTGGAATCTAAAGGCAGATAAAGTATCCACCAGAAAAATTGTACCCATATAGAAGTAGCGTTTTTCTGTACGTGTTTGGAGAGTGAACTCATTTTATGAAGCCTCTTCATAATTTTTAATAAAATCTATAGATTTTTAGGAAAAAGCCTTGGAAAATCGGGCTGTAGAATATGGCTTTAAAAAAAAAAAAAAAATGTTAGCATAGGAGAACCTCCATTTCCCTCCCCTTTGTAAGTGCAGGCATGCTGACTTAGCTCAATTCAGTTACACACAAAATTGACCACAACCATTTTAAAGGTCAAGTAGCCAGCAAATAGGTTGAGTACAGAAACTTGTGTGGGACGAAGAAATAAAGCCTGTCTTTTCTTTTTTTTTTTTTACTTCCAGAAAAGGGGGTGGCCATAGCGGGGACTGAAATGCATGCATGGCATCTCTTCATGTTGCCAAGGTCACTACTGAGTTGCCAATCTGTGTCATGGCTGAAGTTGAGCTGGTGTGAGGAAACGTGCATGTGTGCGTTGGTGTAGTGGGAGATGGTTGACAAGGTCAGGGGTTAAATTGCCAGCTTTAGATGGAGAAACAGCAATGCCCAAATCTCAGAACGATGGACTCTTGGGTCATCAGCTAGTTTGGTCTTTCCTCCCCGAAGACACATTCAAGACAATTTTAGAATCTTCATAAGAACTTTGAAGGAATGTGGTGGAGCACACCCCGTTGCCTCCATTTCGAGCTCTCAAAATGTTTTTCGGCATAATGTGGGCAACTAAATTATATGGTCCCTAAAGCAAATGGTTCAGGGTCTGGGTTCCTCCATACTGGACATACATTAGCAAACTGAGATAAGACTGAAGATTACAGCTATTTAGCAATTGCGCTGGTGCCCGAAAAAGACATTACAGAAAACAGATGCTGCTTTTGCAATAGTCGAACTGGACTGTATGTGAGTATGTTCATACTTGGTATGTGTCCCAGAGGCGGATGGTGCAGCGAAGAGGCAGCTCTCTCATGAGGAGGTTGTTCATCCAGCGAAATGCAAACTGTAAGTATTCCACTTCATACTTTGCAAAGTGATTGTGCACCTGATCTGAAAGAGAATATGATAAAATATTAGCCAAAATTAGGAACTGTGAATTTGTGGGTTCTGGATAAGAAACAATGCACAAGGGCGGAATCTGGAAAGAATGGGTCAGATAGCACAAAGAAACAGAACAAAAATGGGAGTATGAGAAGGAGAGGAAAATGATGTGTGTAAAAATATTTAAGTCAAGAATATCAAAGATGCATTTAAGAGAGGGGCTGAATTAAAGATGAAGAATGATTAAGTGGGGAACAGAAAGTAATTAAAATATTTTAAGATGTTTAAGGTAAGATCAAGTGAATCAGAATGAAAAAAGATGCAAGCAACTTTTGAAAGTTGAGGAAGGATAAGTTACTTACCTGTAATCGTAGTTCTCTTCCAGGGGAATCCTCATCAAAGTCATAATCACTAAATATTTATATATATATATCAGAGAACTCTGAGTAGTTCTCAAGTTTAGGTGGAAAGCAGCTCCAATATAGAGCACTCTCAACACCAGCGACACTAACTTTAGTTACCTCAAATGTCTGCTTTTCTATCAAAATCCCCCCAAGGGGTTGCTTTTATTCATTTCAGGTTGGCCTGAATGGTATTTTACCAATTCAAAGCTGTAATACTGTGCCTGGAGTGGTAAAGGGCTTTGGCCATTTTACAGCTCGGCATGGATAGCACTGTGCTAATCCTATGCTTAAAGACTTTGCAGTGGAAATGGCAAAAGACTTTGTCCCTTTCTATCTCGGCGTGGATGGCACTGTGCTAATCTTGCGCTTAAAGATTTTGATAGAAAAGCAGACATTTGAGGTGAGCAAATTTAGAGTGTCGCTGGTGTTGAGAGTGCTCTATATTGGGGCTGCTTTCCACCTAAACTTGAGAACTACCCAGAGTTCTCTGCTTCCTTTGCATAATTTATGTGTCACTCTATGCCTGAAAGGGTTTTGTTTTGATATATATATATACATTTTTTTTTTGCAGAGTGCCTAAGCGGAATCTTGTTAAAAAGAAACGTGTCTGAATATTCGTAGTGAAGGATAAGTAAAATTGCTGTTTCAGCGTAAAAAAGCAACTGGGGCTTGTCGCCTCCAATTGAATGTGACGCAAAGTTGCCCAGGTGTAATGCGCCTCTTTTATAATAACCTTAGCATTTGTGGGAATACTCGGAGTGTCAAAGTACTCGCCCAAACCAATCTCAAATAACCTCTCCCTCACAAAACGGAGCCAGGGGATCTTCAAAGACTTATCCAAGTTAATACAGTCTACAATAACCTCCCTGGAAAACAGTAACTCTTCAGACACCCATATTTTGGTCCATAAGAGCAGGGGGCAATGCTAATGCTATCTTCTACGTATTCCATCCCCAGTTCTTGGTGGGAGAAAGAAGTGGCAGAGCTATTTGGAATCATCAATAATCTTTTTATAAACTTATTTTCCACCACTTGTAACAGGGGATTTTTATGGTATCCCCACACTCCCGCCCCGTAAGAAGCAACTGACAAACATTTTGCTTTATATAAAATAACAAGCTCAGGCACCGGCTTATGGCCTAACTTACAGGCAAACCTAAACAGCCCCTCCACAACTCTACTTGTCTGCTGAGCTCTTGCCATGAACAGGGGTTCCCACTTCAACTCCTTATTGAACATATTCCTCAAATATGTAAAGGTTTCCACCTTTTCGATAACCTTGCCCCTTACCGTAAAGTTTCGGGTTTTAGTCTTTTTTGGACCACATACCATTATATAAGATTTTGAAAAGTTGACCTTCAGGTCAAAGGCCGACATAAAATCCGTAAAGGCATCCAGCGATGTTTGTAAGCTATTGGCCGTCAAGGCCATGAGCACGGTATCATCCGCATATGAAAGTAGTGGAACTGGTTTACCTCTAATATGGGGGACATCAATTTTCTTCCCAAGTAAAAACGCTTCCAAACCATTAGTATAAATCAGAAAAAGAAAAGGACCTAAAATGCACCCTTGCCGAACTCCTTCTGTGGAGACAATGGGCTTCACTACGAATATTCAGACACGTTTCTTTTTAACATTATTCTGCTTAGGCACTCTGCACTTTCTAGTGGCATTTCCTAGACAATCTGGGTGGACGGACAATCTTATTCCCTGTCCTTGTGACAACATGGCAATCCAGAGCACGCAGCGCTTTATTCTTTTTTGCTCACTTTACAAGGAACCAAGGAGAAGATTTTTGGCACCACTACTAAAGAACATTCGTCCATGTATATATGTTGAGGGGTTCAGATATTTGCAATCGCTGACCAGTCCTGCTATTTGTAGTGCGGTGTCAAACTTTATTAAAACTGCTATGGCTATTAGAAAACGTTATGAAATACAGTAATCGGAGGGGAAGGAGAAATACTTCTCATGGTTTAATTTTATCCAATATGAAATTTTATGGCCGATGTATCTATTTTACATGTGATTTTGTTTATTAACAAGGATTATTAATATTTTTAAATGTAATGTCTGCTTGTCAAACGTTTGCGGTCTTTGTGCCGAATAAAGTTATTCTTGACTTGATATATATATACATATATATTTATAGCAAGGGCATGCCTCACACGGCTCAAAGAAGCGCAAGACCGCACACCGTATCCGCAGTCAATAAAGTTTTATTTATTGATATTTCTGATCAACATTCTTGATAGCCCTGTAGTGTTCCAAAATGCGATTATTTACCGGGCCTATTGTACTGCCCACGTACCTGAGCCCACATGAGCAAACTAAGACATAATTTAGTTAATCCTTTGATTGTTTAATCATGCTTTAAAATTATGTATAAAATCTTTGCATTATTTTGTACAAATCGTAATTCACATTGCCAATCAGTCTGTTTTCATATCCTTCCTTGCATCAGACGACATGGTGTTAGTGTTTTTTCACTGTTTACAACCCTTGAGGTTATTTCTAATGTTGGTTGGGCACTATTGGTAACTGGCTGTGATGAAGACCTTGTCAGGTTGAAACGCGTTGCCAAATAAAACTTTGACTGGGGATACGGTGTGCGGTCTTGTGCTTCTTTGAACCGTGTGAGGTGTGCCCTTGCTACATACAACACGGGACCCGTACCCGTGACACCGCACCAGCCCTGCCTGGTGGATGTGACCGGATTCCTTGTGGGTAAAACTGCTCTTGAAAGATTTACCGGTCGCCGCCGCCGTGCTCAAGTGATTTCGCGGCCAGCAGCAAGAGGAGCGAGTGGTGCTGCTTCGGAGGAAGGGTCGCTAAGAGAAAACAGACACCGGGGACGCCAGAGTCAAGAGGGGTGAGTGGCATCGTGGGTGTGTCGGCGGACGCCCTAGCGGTGCATATTTCCCTTCCGCTGTCCTGACAGGCTCCCCTCTGTTGTACACACTGAATAAAATAGAGACACAGCAAGGGCGCTGCGCAGGTTATTTTACAGCGTGGAGTGTTGTTTCAGTCAAGCGGTAATTGTGATTATTAGGCTCTGGCAGGGCTGGGGGATGATATATATTGGATGCCGCATTCTGAATATTGCGCCTACACATGAGTGATCTATGTGATCTGGACTCTATATTACATAAGCGCACTGCAGCAGTTTGAAAGACTTTACAACATGAGTGAAATGCGGAGAAAGAGATTGGAGGAGGCAAAGAGTTTGTTTGATGAGAATGAGACCAATCTCAATGATACATTTGAAAAAACCTCACCAGCGAGTGCAGGGACTACAAAGACACTAACTCAGCAATTAATCATGTATGAAAAACTTTTCAAGAAAGAAATCAACCGGTCATGGGAAGTTACGGCGTTGGAAAATTATATTGAGGTAGGGAGGGTCCCGAGAGGCCTTAGAATTTTAATCACCCCCACCTATCAAAATCCCAATCCTAAGCTATTAGAGGAGTGGTCTGCACTGATGGCCAGTACTTGCAAGAACATGCTAGGGCTATCGGCCAAATACGCCGGAATTGAATTAGAGCAAACCATTGAGTAAATAGGCAAATTAAAGGCTATCCTCGACAAACACCAAGACCAAGAGGAAATCAAGACATTTCTGACGGGCATGGAAGAGAGGCTTAACAAGTATGAAGACGAGATCAATCAAAATGAAAAACGAAAATTCCTGAGGGACAAGCAAGATTACACCCAAGGCAGAATTTTGACATTCAGGCGGAAATTCGATGAGGCCATCCGTCAGTACAAAAAGATCGGGTTACTCAGGCAGCAAGAACTGGCCACATCCGAATCGGGATCAGACAACTATTCATCTGACCTGGTGGACCACCACAGCATAGAAAGACGGGACTTGGTCTCTTTGACGGCTCTGGATGAGTATTGTTTTTTACAGAGGAATCTAACACCACGAGGAAGAGGAGGAAAGAGAGGAAGAGGAAAGCAACAAGAAGATTCAACAGAGAAAGAAACATTGCCACATGGGAGAACGACGAGCCAATCCAAGAAGAAGTAATGAGTGAGAAGGCCCTAACTGTCATTAACTCCTCCCACATCTTGACTCATGATGAGCAATCTGTCTTGGAATTGGGTTTATCATTTTGTCCCACGGCAAACGTTGACTTTTGTAGAACACGGACTGATATATTTTTGTTTATTGGTAAACTAAAACTGAAGAACGTTTTTCTTCAGTTTCCTAAGAAGGGGTCTGAAAGAAGTCAATCTGTCTCTACAACTGTCCAGGTTGCTGAAAATTGAGCGAATGATCTGAATCTTGGGGACATAAAGGGTCTGACTACACTTGTACAATTGGGATGGTGTGCTACTGAATGGGTCAATGAGAGAGCAATGTTGGAGTCTTTGGACTTAGAATTAGAAAGCACCATCACCACCCCTTTCAAACCCAAACCTACCTGCAATCCCAACACCCCACACAACATGATTGACACCTTTCATGAGGTGGTGATTAGGGATCTGATCAAAATCTGGCACAAGACTAGGAATACTTTTGCATCCAATATAAACAGTCAGAGGGAAGCTCTTAAAAAACTACAGGAAGATCACAACATTATCATGTATTTGGATTTTTTTCTGTTACCCTATATTCTGGCTCTCCCCTCTTACTGTAGGGACAGCACTGACTATCACTAAAGTGCAAAACATACCTTGGCAATCAAACTTCTTACTGGTAACTATGGATGTCACATCCTTGTATACTTGCATTGACCACACACTAGGAATTGAAGCATGTAAATATTTTTTCAGGGATAAGCCCATCTCCAAGTTTGATCACACAACAATGTTACTAACTATGCTGGAATTTTGTATGAATAACAACTTTTTCATTTTCAGGGACCTATGGTTTAGGCAATTGGTCGGTACTGCGATGGGCAGGTGCTTCCCGCCGAGCTATGCCTGTATCTTTATGGGTTGGTGGGAGGCAAATTGTGTGTGGACAGATACAAATGAGAAATGGACCAAACACATTACATTATGGACTAGATACATTGATGATTTGTTCATCATCTGGGAAGGTCCCAAATGCATCTTAGAAGAATTTTTGTCACACATAGGAAACAACGAATTGAACCTAGCCTTCACACATAAGATACATCCCACATGCATGGATTTCTTAGACGTGACAGTTGAGGTTACTGAAGGGCAGCTTAACACCAGATTGTTCCGCAAAGAGACAGCGGGAAACAGTATCTTACACGCTGGGAGCCACCATCTCCGTAACCTAAAGTGGAGCATACCTTATGGCGAGTAACTGCGGGCTAAACGCAACTGCAGTACGATAGCGAGTTTTGAGGCGGAACAGAAAAGAATGCTGGGTCGTTTTAGAGCCAGGGGATACCCGACCAAAGTTTTGAAAACAGCGGTTGACAAAGTTTCTAGGGTGGCAAGGGGCAGCTTACTCACCAGTAAAAAGAAAGACACGGATGACGGCCAGGCACCTGTACGACTTATTACCACTTTCAACAATAGCAGCAAAGATGTCAGGAAAGTGTTATCACGCCACTGGCATCTGGTCAAAAGTGATCCTACGATAGGCAAATTAGTCAGCAAATATTCACAGATTACCTACCGCAAGCCTAAATCACTACGTGATATTTTGGAACACAGCAACACTGGGACAGATAACAGGAGAGAGGGCTAGTTACATGAACAAAAAGGTTTCTACAACTGTGGCAGGTGCAAGGCATGTAGAAAGAGCAGCAATGTCAGAGCATTCACTATTGCCACAGGCAAGCAAAGACGTATTAACAAATTTATGACTTGCACGAGTGATTTTTGCATTTATGTCTTGGTTTGCCCATGTGGGATGAGGTACGTAGGCAGTACAATAGGCCCGGTAAAGAAACACATTTTGGAACACTACAGGGCTATCAAGAATGTTGATCAGACACATCCTGTAGCGAGGCATTGGGCCAGTCAACATCATCAAAATGCTGACCTTGTTTTCTTTACAATTGACAGGATTGAGAAAACAGTCAGAGGTGGCAACAGGGAGAGGCGTTTGAGGCAAAAGGAGTCAGAATATATTATTCTACTCGGCAGCAAGTACCCTGGAGGTCTGAATGAGAGTGAGGAGCTTCACATACACATCGGCTGATGTGGTACTTTAATGAAGTCTTTCTCACTCCCCTCTCTTCTTCCCTCTGAGATAATTGCTACTACTTTTTGATCCCTATATGATATATGCTTTCATGTGTTTTCCCCTTTTTTCTCTCTCTCTTCTCTCTCTCTCCTTCTCCTTTTCATTCCTACACTTTCACTATCTGGATTTATTGTTTAATACATTACTGACAACGCTGGTATGTCCATAACCACTTGGTGCATCTCTGTTATTGGTTACTATGTTTTAAATTCCCCCTGTTCTCCGGAATGCCTAATACTATGATAATTTGTGTTCTTTCCTAATATAACCTTTTATCTCACCTTTTTTGACTGCTCAATCTGAGCAGGGAATCACGTATTATATTTTGTCGTTCTGCAGATGAGGATTTTGGTATCAATTATATGTGAGACTGGTAGATATATATATGTATATGCAATTTTGTCATTCATTCTTTTTTTTTTTATTCTTTTTATTGATGACAACTTGACACATACAGTTATTGCACAATCAATCATTAGGGAGTACGTCTGCGTCGTTGCATTCGACCGCAAACCATTGCTTGTACATAATCATGCGGAGACCCACTGAATCACATTCACCCTCACTCCATGAGGTCCTGAACATGTTCCACCCTCGGGGGCTTTCCACTTTCCCCATACCTGCAACCACTTTTTAGGACAGCCTCTTGATTCGCAAATTGTGCGCTCCATCAGCATGCACCAGTCCATGTCTCTCTGCCATTCAACAATGGTTGGTGACGCCTGAGTTCCCCATCTTTTGGCGATGTTCCGCTTTGCAATCATAGTCCCCAACATCACCCAAAGTTTCTCTTTACTGTTTAGGTCTGTGGGACCCCATATATTCAAGAGGCACAGCTTTATATTAGGCTCGATTTTAACAACCATCACCTCTTCCATACACCTTATCAATCCCGACCATTAATTCTGTATATGTTCACATTCCCAAATAACATGTGCGAAGGTGCCCTCCGGTCCTGTAACCCATGCGCACTAGTGCAGGCCCAGTAAGGTAGATTCTGTGGAGTATTTTCAGTTGTACCAATATGAGTCTGGAGGAAATAGCTATCTCTTTGGGGGAGGCCAAGGCCTCCATCCATTCATCGTCCTCTAGCCCCACTACATCATGTTCCTACCTAGCCCAGAGCCGCACAAGGGGATCTGACATGTTGTGGATTCATTTTTTATACGTCATAGAGATCGATTTTTTGGGCATGTATTCGTCCAACACCCTGTCTTCTAGCGGAGAGGACTCCGGAAGGGATTCCCCCTTGGGACCACTGCTTGCAAAGCGTGTTGTATCTGCAGATACCGGAAGTGCTCTGTGTCTGCCATCTTGTACTAAGTCTGGAGCTGTGTAAAGGAGACCACACCACCCGTTCTCCATAGATCGCCGACCTTGGAGATGCCTATTATGTCCCACCGATCAAAGCCCTTTGTCTTCCGCAAGTTACCAAACTTGTTCGCATCCCAGAGTGGGGTGGCCCGTGTGATTCGTCCCTCCCAACCTAGGCTCTTTGTAGCTTCTCTCCATACGTGCACCGCGTGAGCAGTGGGGCCTGTCAGGTGTAACTTGGTGTATAGTACTCTCGTGAAATCCCCACCTAGGAGCAGCCACCTGTCCATCTGGTACCCTGGATCCCCTTGAGGCCTGTAAATACATTGATTAATGGCGTCTAATTGCGCGGCCCAATAATATCTCCTGATATCAGGGAGACCCACCCCCCATCATACCATCCCCTTGTAAGCTTATGGGTGGATATTCGGGGTGGTTTGCCGTCCCATAGGAGTTCCCTCTGGGAGCTTTCTATAGCTTTAAAGTACTCTGGACCGACTGGACTTGGGGTGTTGTGTAGAACGTACAAGAAGTGTGGTAAAGACATCATTTTAAAAAGCGCAGCGCGCTCCAGCAGGGACAGTGGGAGTGTTTTCCAGTGTCTAATATCACTTCTAAGCTTCTGTAACGGGGACAAGAGGTTCCGTTCATAGAACTGTGCCGGGTCCTTGGTGATATAAATCCCCAGGTAAGTGAATCCCTCAACCGCCTCATTAATAGTATAGCCCTTGGGAAGGGGGGGGGGGAATTTGCCACTGAGGATATAAATAACTGACTGACCAATTAATACGATAACCTGAGTGTTTCCCAAAATTAGTGAAGATATGTAACGCTCTGTTTAGAGAGGGTCCGGGCGACGCCATATATAATAAAATATCATCAGTGTACAGGGAGATGCGGTGCTCCCAGTCCGCCGACCACCGGAGGCCCTTCATTATAGGGTCATTCCGTAACCACATTGCCAATGGTTCCATCATTAGGGCAAAGAGCAATGGGGAAAGGGGGCAGCCCTGTCTGGTCCCTCTCTCCAGGATGAACACTGGGGATTTCCGATTGTTAACCACAACCTGGGCCAGTGGATCCCTATATAGGAGCTGGACCCAACTCATAAAACCCGGACCAAACCCGAATTTCTTCAGAACAGCAAACATGTAGGGCCACTCGATCATATCAAACGCCATGGCAGCGTCCAATTTTGTTAATTCTTTGTATGCAAAATTATGGATATGTGAATTAGCGCATTAGGCCACTTGGCCGGAATTTTGTTTTGGTTAGTTTATGGTACATTTGCTCTGGTCTATCAAATTGTCACTTGACTGCAATTGCACCAGGCTGTTGTGCATTGAATGTTAGCAGCCATTTGGCTTACACTCAAAAAACGGCTTGATTACTGTATTTGACCATTAGCAAGTTGACTAACATGACCGGGTTGCGCAATTCGCAGTGAGCCACTTGGCAAGCAGTGTCGTATTAATTGCATGAATATCAACCACAGTGACTTGTCTTTGACATGCAAAATTGTTTATAATTTAGTTAATCTTTTGATTGTTTAATCATGCTTTAAAATTATGTATAAAATCATTGCATTATTTTGTACAAATCGCAATTCACATTGCCAATCAGTCTGTTTTCATATCCTTCCTTGCATCAGACAACATGGTGTTAGTGTTTACAACCCTTGAGGTTATTTCTAATGTTGGTTGGGCACTATTGATAACTGGCTGTGCCGTAGACCTTTTCAGGTTGAAACTCGTTGCCAAATAAAACTTTATTGACTGCGGGTACGGTGTGCGGTCTTGCGCTTCTTTGAACCGTGTGAGGCGCGCCCTTGCTACATACAACACGGGACCCGTGACACTGCACCAGCCCTGCCTGGTGGATGTGACCGGATTCCTTGCGGGTAAAACTGCTCTTGAAATATAAATATAAATATATATATATATATATATATATATATATATATATATATATATATATATATATATATATATATATATATATATATATATTCAACGTGCCTGCTCACACATAAGAACAGACTCCAGCACACTCGGGCTCACACAAAGGGAGGCTTTATTGTGGCTACAGCAACCAGGTAACGCGTTTCAACCGCAACAGCGGTCTTTGTCAAACCTAATGTTGCCGCCATTTTTGTTCCCTTTTTTATACACCCACATAAAGTTTCAACAACCTTAAAGTGACAGATTTCCAAATTACAGTGACGTGCATATTCTCTCAAGAGAAAGTGACCTGTGCAAATTTGTTAATTCATCTTAAATAAATAAGTATAAAAACAAAAAAGCTCTATACCAGTATGGAATTTCATCAAAGACAAAAAAAAAATGCCTTCGCAATGCCGACAACTGCTTACACAAATTAATCAAGTATGGGAGGATTGTTAATGTATTGCACCAGTGTACTCATTCACCTAAAATGTATTTGTGATGCAAATAATACACTTTATCGTCCAATTCACTAAAAACAATTGCAAGACACATAAGAGTCTGTGTCTCGACATTGCTACTAATGTAATCACGGCCATCATGCGGGGCAAGTGCCCGTTATCATTCTTTGATTACATATATCTGAAATTCTTACTGATTATAAACAGATCCACTTAGTGTTAAAGTGCAGTGTAAATAGGTGAAACTTATTAAAACTTGGGTAAGACAATATATGCAGGAGTGGACTTGCATAGTAAGACTCAGAAGCAAAACATTAAGATTGGGAACCGTAAATTCTTCAGATTTTAAATAGTCACATAGTAGGTCCTTCATAGTTGCAATTCATAGGTGGACATGCAAATCCTCCTCGGTGTTAAGACCACTGGGCATCTTGGAATTAAATCGTAAAATATATTGTGATTCCAATTGCCTTAGATGTTTCTATTACCTCCCCTTATTCTTTTTGGCACCTGGTCTAACACACCAAATCCTTCACATTGTTGTCATGTACCTGTTCGAAATGCCTCGCCACTGGGTATGTCTGGTCTTTATTTTTAATGGCTCTGACATGTTGTAAAATACGCTGGTGTGCACGTAAAATGGTACTGCCTATGTATAGTTAAGACAGCTACATCTTAGGGCTTATACAACAAACTGACTTTTACACTTCAGAGGTTTCATAATCTTCCACTTTCTGTCTGTAAAACGTAAGGGCACTTCTGTGGTGTTGACGCCATGATTGCACGCTTTGCATTTATGGCATCGTCTGAATCCCTTACTATCCCTCAATCATGTTTCTTGTTGTTGTATGCCCTGGCTATTGACCACAAGATCCTGACTCATTGATTTTGCTTAGCGGAAAGTGATGAGGGGTCTGTTCTCTGTCTTTGGCCCTAAGATGGGATCACTGCGCACTAGATGCCAATGTTTTTGAAAAATGGCTCTGATCTTTTGATGCAGTGTATTGTACCCAGTAATGAAACAGAATTTTTGAGCTTGCTTATCGGAAGAGCGTCTTTGCTGTTTCTATCTGGGAGTATTAGCTGTTCCCTAGGTTTTGAATTTGCTTTGTCTTTGACTTTCTCTAGAATAACTTTATTGTAGCCTCACAATTCAAATCTTTTATTCAGTTCACTCTGTGCTTTGGAAAGCTGTTCTGGACAGCTACAGTTTCTCCTCATGCGTAAATTCTCTGCATAAGGGATACTATTCTTTAGTTTGGTAGGATGGAAACTTTGAGCATGCAGTATCATATTACCTGCCGCGCACTTTCGAAATGTTTTAGTAGGCACTTTTCCATCTACTACATAGATCGTTGGATCCAGGAACTGTACTTCCTTCTCGCTTAGATGTGACGTAAACTGTAAATTCAATTCATTCCTGTTGATTCTCTGCACAAAATTCTCTGCTGACAGCTTTCTCCCACGCCATATGACAAATAGGTTGTCAATATAGCGAGACCAAAGGACCACATTTTCTGTCATCTCTTGGGCATATTGGGTTGCCAGCACCTGCTCCTCCCACCAGCCCATATGCAAATTGGCATAGCTGGGGGCAAAGCAGGTGCCCATGGCTGTCCCCTTTATTTGCTGATTAAGATCTGTACCAAAGAGAAATATGTTGTTACGTAAACACCAACCCAACATACACAACAGCATTTCAGTGTGTCTGTATAAGGTTAGTGGCTGGGAACTCAAAAAGTACTGCACAGCCCTAATGCCGTCTGTATGTAAAATACTGGTGTATAGGGAGGAGACATCCAAAGTCATCATTACATAGTCCTCCTCCCAGTCAATTTCATAATTTCTTTTCAAAAAGTCCCCTGTATCTTTGGTATACAATGATAAGTTCTTAACTGGGTCCTGTAAAAAATGGTCTAGATATTTAGAGGCGTTTTCAAATAAACAGCCTATGGCCGAGATGACTAGACGGCCAGGTGGCACCTCTACATTTTTAGGAATTTTAGGTATGAGATACAGGACTGGTGTGATAGGTAAATCCACTTTGAGGAACCTAAATTCTGCTTGTGAAATGAGCCCTACTGATTTCCATTGAGCCAAATCCAGGTGGAATTTGATGGTAATGTCTTGAAGTATTACTTTGTCAATTTTTAAATAACATTGCCTGTCATTTAGTTGACTCATTGCTTCTTCCTGATGCATAGTAAGTGGCCAAAGGACTATATTCCCGCCTTTGTCTGCCTGCCTCACTACCATGTCAGGTAGTGAATGTAGCTTTGTCACCAGATTTTTATATCCTATCTCTGATGTGTTTGCGGATACATTGCAATTTTGCATGACATATAACTTCTTTATGCCTTGAACCACCAAATCAGAGAATAAATCTATAGAATCTTTTGGGACAACAGGTAAAAAGTCTGACCTTGGTCTGAAAGGCGACTCCGGCCTTCCATATATATGCAGACCTTGTTCCCTAATTATAGGCTCATCTGCTGTTTGACTCATGCCCCCTCTAACGGGACTGACCAAATCCCATAATAAACTGAAATCTGGTATTAACAAATTGTCAGAATCTTCATTCAAATCTAAATTTCACCACTCAGCTGCTTTTCCAGTGGCAAAATACTTTGCCAATCTTAGTTTTCTGACAAATTTAAAACAGTCTATTCTAGTCTGAACATAGTCCATATTCTCTGGGGCACAATAAGATAGACCACGAGAAAGGGTTTTAATTTCTACTGCATTTAATTCAAGGTCAGATAAATTCACTATACTGATGCTCGCATTGTCGTTACTCATTGGTTCCTTTTGTTGGTTGTTTTGTTGATGACCTGTTCTCTTTGACCGCCCGATATATATATATATATAGTCTAATAAAAATTTACGTAGTACCAAAAAAACACATATACAAATACATATATTTAGATGCATATAAGCAGCCTGAATTGAAGGCTATAAAATGCCTTCTATACATTGCATTTTCCTTTACTAAACCATACATATATACAAGACTATCATTTCTAATATCAGAAAAAGAAAGAGTATATACAAACAAATGTGAGAGACGTGTGAGCAAAGACCTGTTCGTCTCCCGAGCCAATCAATATAGTAACAAAATAAAAACGAGTCTCCTACCTATTTGGCTAATACCAGTTTCTCATGGTTCTACAGGTATGCTGCCTAGGAACCCACAGGATGTTTTAAAAGAACCCTCACTCACCTGCCTAGTAGGTGACAAGCTTCATCATTGGATATATTAAGTTGATCCCATGAAGAAAATCCTCTCTTGCGTTTCCTCTTCACGGTGGTAGCTTCTCGCTACCTGGGATACTCCGAGGGGGTGGACCCTGTTGTCACACTTTTATCAAGGTGTCTCACCTTCCGTTGTACTTGTACAGCCTCAGGACTGCCAAGGCTGTACAGGTGATTTTCTTCATAATGACGTGGGTTTGTAAGTACAATCCACACACACAATTCTTGCATGCCTTAGTGCGCATGCAGTCTTCTGATTTTTGGTCCTGACGAAATCCACACTGACCTTGAGAGGCATAATTGTAAGATGGCTGAAACATGTACACCACACTGAGGATAAGTGGGATCAACTTAATATCTCACATTTATCCAGCATTGCTTTTAATATTGACCGAGACTGCCACTATTAAAATTTCACGTTTAGTGACAGGAAATCTCGAGTCCCCCCCCCCCCATCCCCAAAATAACCACTGGAATCCGGCATCGCAGCACACCCTGGAAGCATTCGGCGACCCGGGTGGGAACCCAATGATGAAGCATGTCACCTACTAGGCAGGTGAGAGAGGGTTCTTTTAAAACACCCTGTGGGTTCCTAGGCAGCATACCTGTAGAACCATGAGAAAGTGGTCATAGCAATATTAGCCAAATAGGTAGGAGACTTGTTCTTATTTTGTTACTATAGAAAAAGAAAGAAAGCATCAGGTTAAGAAAATACAGCCTTTATTGAGGTAAAAACTGCAAGGGAAAGCAAAGGCATGGCTGCACTGAAAGCATACAACGGATGAAAATTGGCACCGTGGCTTTAAGGCAACCATGACCTCCTGTGTCCCATCATGCCTCAGGGATGGCAATTAGGTCAGTTCTATTTTTACGGTGACATGAAAAACAGAACATATAGGAATGAACTACTGCATTAGGATTTGCACGGGGAGGCGGGTGGATTGCTTATGACTTTGATGAGGATTCCCTTGGAAGAGAACTAGAATTACAGGTAAGTAAATTATCCTTCTCTTCCAGGGAATCCTCATCACCCGTCAGAAGCACTGAATCAAGTAGCAAGCCCATCCCATACCTCTGCAGACAAATGGAAGTGGAATCATAAGCAGCTGCACTCAGCATTGAAACAAATTCCTCAAAGAGGCCTGGTCTAGTGTCTGAATCGAGACAGTAGTGCCTTGTGAACTTGTGTATCGATCTCCAAGTGGCTGCCTTGCAGATCTCAGAGATTTGAGCATTATTAATAAAACTACAGTGGCCGCTTTGCCCCTTGTGGAATGGGCTTTGGGCCTGCCAGGAAGATGTTTGTTGGCCAAATGGTAGGCAAACCTGATACAAGAAACGATCCATCTGGAGATGGACTGCTTACAGGAGGCAAAGCCTGTCCTGATAGGGCCATTATTAACAAATAAATGGTCAGATTGCTTAATTGTTTGTTTTTTCCAAGTAAAACTTTAAAACCCTTTTGAAAACTAGAGAGTGCAAAGACCTTTCTGCTGATGTGGAAGGGTTGGGAAATAACGTAGGAAGAGAAATGGTCAGATTGATGTGGAAATCAGGCACCACTTTAGGCAGTAAACTGGAGGAGTCCTCATTACCACTCTGTTGCTATGGAAAACTGTGTAAGGCTGTTTCGCACAGAGGGCCTGTATTTCACTCACCCTGCGAGCTGAAGTGATCGCTACTAGGAAAGCAACCTTCCATGTAAGGTGTTGTAAGGTTGCCTTATGTTTAGGTTCAAACGGGAGACCCATGAGTTTGGAGAGAACCAGATTAAGTTCCCAAGGAGGAGATGGGGAACGTACAGGCGTAAACACCTTTTTCTTTTTTTAAAAAGTCTTTTTGTTTAACAAACAAAAATACAAACATCCCATCGTCATAGATAATGTTCACGTTTGACGCCATCAGCAGTTTAAGGTCAAGGATACAGTATTGCACACCATAGAAAGGGATCACCGCTCCACCAATTGTTTTAAAACTGTTGATCCCTCACTCCCCAACAATCGTGTCTATGTGTGCCTAGGATCTGTACTTGTCCCATGGACTCCCTATTTTCTCCCATTTTTTGGGGCATCCCCCACTTTGATAAACAGCTTTTTCTGCCAGGAAGCACCAATCTAGGTCTCGCTTCCAATTGGTGAGCTTTGCTGGTTCTCGTGCCCCCCACAGTCTGGCTATGTTACGCTTTGCCACCCCGGATGCTAATGCTAGCCAAGTTTTCGTGCGAGATGGCTATCTGGTCTTGCCCGTGATGTTCAGTAGGTGCCAGCGAGTGTCCAGGGGTATTTGTGTTCCTAGTACTTCAGACATCACTTCAATAATTCGAGTCCAGTACCGTTGTATTTTGGGGCATTCCCAGCTAAAGTGGAAAAAGGTACCTGTCTCACCGCATCCCCTGATGCAGTGATCTGAGTCTGACCAGCCCAATCTATGGTGAAGCGTCCGAGGGGTGTAGGATCTATGCAGGACTCTCAGCTGAACCAGTCTAAATCTTGCCCGTATGGCAATTTCTCTGGGGCTCTGAATTGCTTCCTGCCAGTCATCGTCCTCACAGGTCAGATTCCCAGTTGGCCCTCAGGGAAACAAGGGGGTCTGGAACATTGTTCACTATTTTCCGATAGGTTAGGGATGTTGCCTTGTCTAACATGGGATCGAGTAAGAGTCGGTCCTCTAGAGGAAAGTATTCAGGAATGGATTCTCCTTCTGATATGTAGCGGTGAATGGCGTGTCTTAATTGTAAATAACGAAAGTGTTCTGTATCGGGCAGTTGATATTCGGTCTTGATTTCCGCAAAGGTTAGCATTTTCCCGCCCCGCCATACGTCCCCAATGGTGTCCAAGTCTATCAAGCTCCATTTACGAAAACCCTGTAGGCGCCCTACGTCGCCCAGCCCATCGCTCTCCCAAAGTGGTGTCTGCTGAGTCAGCCTTGAGTCCCACCCCAGCACTCTAGTAGTGGATCGCCACGCTCTTATGACCTCTTGTGTGTGTGGTGGCAATGGGTTCCCCCGCTGTTTCCGGTAGAGGGCCGCTAAGTGCCCTCCGCTTCCCATCGCATGCCTGTCAATCCTGTATGCCGGTTCTGTCTGTGGCTCAAAGACCCAGCCATTGGAAACACCTTTTTCAATCCCTGCAAGAAATCCTTCAAAACTGGAAGCTAAAAAAATGAGGGTTGGGAAGGAGACTTTCTATAGGCCGTAATGGCTGCAAGATGTACCTAAATAGAAGTAAATTGCAGACCTGAATTAGCGAAGAGTAAAAGATACGGCAATATAACCTCTTCAAGACCCTGAATAGGATGAAAATTATTCTGAACACACCACATATAGAATCTCTTACAATTGAACGTGTAGGAGCATCTAGTGGATGGTCTCTTTGATCCTCTAAGTGTGTCCATGCACTCCTGTGAGAGTCCTAAATGTCCACATTGCAGGAATTCAGTAGCAATGCCGTCAAGCTCAGCAAGGGAAGATTGGGGTGGAAAATCGACCCGCTTAGCTTGGGGGAGGAGATCCGGTCTGCATGGAAGCCTCCTGTGTGGCTGTTTCGATACCACCACTGGCGCGGCCACTCCGGAGCAATTCTGGTCTTGGAGCGGTATAGCTTGGTGATAACCTTCGGAATTAGTGGAATGGACGGAAAGGATTACAGACATGTCCCGGAGCAATCTATCAAAAGGGCATTCGCCTTTGTCCCTGGCCGGTAGTACCTTGATGAGAAGTCTGGGCATTTTCTGTTGCTTTAATACGCGAACAAGTCTATCCGTGGATGACCCCACTCCCTGAAAAGGTCTCTTACAACGTCGCAGTGCAGAACCCAGGCTTGTTGTTCTGTGAAGTGACGGCTTAGGGAGTCTGCTTGTGTGTTCTGGACTTCTGGTAGGTGGATTGCTGAAATTGTGAGGCCCCTGGCTAGGAGCCAATGCCATATTGCTTGAGCTTCCAGGAATAGAGGACAGGAACGAGTTCCCCCTAGCTTGTTCAAATAGTACATTGTGGTCGTGTTGTCTGTTTGGACCAGGAGGGAGCTGCTCTGAATGGATGGGGAAAGCGTCTTGAGGGCCAGATGTACTGCCTGCAGCTCCAGCATGTTGATATGATAAGCCTGTTCCTTGGTCCACCACAGTCTCTGTGTCTGTAGGGTACCCATGTGGGTGCCCCATCCCTGGAGAAAAGCATCCGTTATTAGTGTTTGGGTTGGAAGATTCTGACGAAAGGGGACACCCATTAACAGATTCTGCAGATGAGACTACCACTGGATAGACGCTATTGCTGCCTGAGAGAGCCTGATCTTGTCGTCCCAGCGATCTATGAATTGGTTCCATTGGTCTTCGAGATCTTGTTGCAATGGTCTCATCCGTAGCCTGGCGTTGGGAACGAACCAGAAAAATGCATGATGCCATCGACCCTAGAAGAGAGCGAACTTGCCTGGCTGAAGGATGTGGAGTAAGAAGAATACTATTGCACTTCTGAGCTATAGAGGACAGCCTCGCCTCCGAAGGATACACTTTTGCAACTTTGGTGTCTAGTGTCGCACCGAGGTAGTGTATTCTTTGGGTCGGGATCTGAACTGACTTGGTGATGATGTGGAGACCTAGTAATCAAAGAGTCTCGACGCATGCCTGATAATGGTCTCTCGCCCACTGAGGCAATGCGCTCTTTAGCATCCGGTCTGCCAAGTATGGATAGACGAATATCCGTTTGCGCCGCAAGGCTGCCACTACCATCCATGCACTTGGTAAATGCTCAAAGAGCTGACTTGAGGCCGAAGGGTAAACTTTGTACTGGTAGTCCTTGGTCCCCACAGTGAAGTGCAGGAACTTTCAATGATGTGTGGCTATTGGCACATGGAAGTATGCATCCTGCAGGTCGATGGAACACATCCAATCCCCTTGATGGAGATGGGGATAAGGCTGGTGGAGAGCCAACATTTGGAATTTCTCCTTGTGGATGGACTTGTTGAGTAGACATAGGTCCAAGATCGGCCTGAATTCTGCTGTTGGACCTTTCTTCTTCACAAGGAAGTATCTGGAGTAAACCCCTTATCTCGTTGTGAGGGAGGTACTTCCTCTATAACAGCCTTTTGAAAGAGAGTGGAAGCTTCTTGCTGCAGGAGGTGTAACTGGTGGCAAGTGGTTTTCACCGGTGGAACAGCTGGAGGAGGGTATCGAAAACATAGAGAATACCGCTTTTGCAGCATATTTAAGACCCATTGATCATTGGTGATGGTGCGATACTCTTTGAGATGATTGGAAATACATCCCCCCACCGGAGTGGAGAACAGCGACGGAGGAAGCGGCTTCTCATTGTTTCGCTAGGGGTTTGAAAGCGGGTGGTGGTTGCCGGGCAGCTCCACGGCCATGTGCTGAGCGACGATGCTGATAGTGCAATCTGGGTTGCTGCTGCCGCTGAGACTATTGAGGGGCTTGAACCCTCTTATGGTAGGGCTTACGATCATACTGCTTGTAGAGTCAACAAGAATCTCTCTCTTTCCAGACCTACTGCTTTCAGTGAGTTGAGTTCGGTCTTCATCTTTGTCATTTCGTCGTCTGTATGGATACCAAAGAAGGAGTTGCCCGTAAAAGGCAGGATCATAACGCACTGTTGTGCCTCTGGTTTAAGCGCTGTGAGGCGGAGCCATGAGGAGCCCCTAGCGCACACTCCATGCGCCTACCCATGTGCTGCTAGGTCCGGGACATCGGAGCTGCACTGATCAGCTCATTTGCCACCAGACCCCCTTCCTGCAGCACCTCCTCAAAGTCCTGCCTATCCTCCTTAGGAAGCTTGTCCTTGAATCTGGATAATGAATCCCATAAGGATCTGTCATAATGCCCCAACAAAGCTGCTGCACTGGACACTCTTACGAAGGAAGCTGATGTGCCACATACCTTCCTTCCCCAGCAATCTAGGGTTTTGCTTTCTTAGTACGGTGGGTGGGGGGGGGCAGAGGACGAAGTTTCTACAGCATGTGTTTTTCTAGCTGCAGCAATAATCACAGAGTCTGGTGGAGGCTCTGCCCTAAAGAACAACGTGTCCTGATCAGGTACTTTGTATTTTTTTAAGATCCTCACCAGAGCTGGCTGGGGTGAGGAAGAAGTCCATCACTGGTTGAAGGAGAGCAGGGACTAAAGGTAGTAAAGGCCTCGAAGCGGACCTATGGCGCAAGGTCTCAAAGATAACAGATGACGTTGCGGGAGGTGCAGGCATGTCTATGTTGAGTTTGTTAGCCCCTCTTACTAATACCTTGTTGAAGGTATTACGGTCATCCAACGGTAACATCCACAAAGGTGGGCTATCCGTAAATGTTGGCGAATAGTCCCTTTTGGAGGAGTGTGTGGAGGTTGACCATGTAGGAGATCGACGCTGTCTGTGTAATGGAGATAGATGATGCCTGAGGGCAAGAGCAGTAGATCTTGACCTGGTCCTAGCTCGAGGAGTGGTGTCTGTAGGCAGCCTCAGCAAAGGAGGCAAGCAGCCTCTCCCAATCGAGCCAGAGGTGACCGATGGTGTGGACTGGAAGAGGTTTGAGGCGACAGCGATACATGGACCACCTGTGCTGGACTGGATGGGCCCTGCCAGGGGTGTACTGATTGCAGCCACCTGGGGGACAGATGTATGTAAGTTTCTGAAGGATGATGAGTTCTGTGGCTTCGTTCTAATGAGTGGCTGGTAGTCATCGGTGCAGGCCTTTTGTTCCGTGTGTTCCAGACCTCCCACGATGCTTTGAGGTCGATCTTGGCCTCTCCACAGGCGATGAAGATCTTGTGGAGGGTGTGTGGCTCGATATTGTACAGGGTACATGTGCTGCAGACAGGGAAATGTGGGCCACTGACGACCGTCTTCTGGAAGAGGAAGAGTGAGACGTGTATCTCGACGGCGTGCGCCATGTCCTTGAAGCTGGCAGAGATGAGTGTCTCGACGTCGAGCATCTTTGTGTCCTAGACACCGATGGAGAGTTGTGACTCGACTTTGAGCGTCTCCGCAACGTCGATCGTCTTTGTGTTCTGGGAGTCGCAGGAGAGTGCCTCGAAATCGAGCGTCGCAGAGATGACACTGACTGAGTGGTATGTCTCGACGAAGAACGCCTTTGTGCCCTAGGTGTCAACTAAGAGTGCCTCGATGCCGAGCGCCACCGGATCAACGCCGACAGGGAAGAGTGCCTCGATGTCAGGTGTCCCCGCGTTGATGCCAACAGAGGATCCTGACTCGACAGCGAACGTTGTCTATCTGACGTTGACGGGGGCTTCAACGACGAATGCTGTAACACCAGAGACTTGGATGCTGCTCGCAGTGGCGAACGTCTTGTTGAAACCGTTTCGAGACTCTTACCCGTCCTCGAGTGATGTGATAACTACCTATGTTGGTCTCTCACCATCGCAGACTTCGACGCGTATATTTTAGCAGCAACATCGTTGGCAAGTACCGCAATGCCAATCGTCGTTTCTTCGTCGACGGTTTTGCAGGCGTGCAGTGTCTCACGGGCACCATTGACGTCGAGCCAGACTACGATGGAGAACACACAGGAATTTTCTTACTTTTTGAAGTAGATTACGTTCTCCTATTCTCACGCCTGGTGGGTGAATTTCCTCTGGAGGATGCTTCAGTGGAAGTCGTCTTTCTTTCCAAAAGACCATAAAGATGGATTCTTTCTCTGTCTTTCAGAGTCTGCCTAGATAGATTTTTACAATGGTGGCAAGACTTGCAGATGTGAAGCAGGAAGACAGAGTATGCAGCCAGAGTGGGTGTCTGTGTTGGCCTTCTTTATGCCACAGGCAGGGCACTTGACAAACAAGGAAGGCATCTTGTGACAGGAAAATTAGGAAAATCCTGTCAGGAAACAGTTGTTCCTCACACCAGATGATAAAAGACGCTGACTGAAGAAGAGAATAAAGAATTTTGAAGATAATTTTTTGCCAAAAAACTATGAGCTCTGTACTCCAGGGTCCTTACTGAAGGAGCCGGAAAAAAGAACTAACCTGTCACCCCTGAGGCTTGATGGGATACAGGAGATCATGGTTGCATTAAAGGCACATTGCCAGTTTTCATCTGTTGTATGCTTTCAATGCAGCCTTTTGGCTAACAATGCCTTTTCTTTCCTTTGCAGTTTTTACCTCAATAAAGACTGTATTTTCTTAATCTGATGCTCCCTCTTTCTTTTTCTGACATTAGAAATGATAGAGTCTTGTATATATGTATGGTTTATAAAAGGAAAAAGCGTTGTAGGCATTTCATAGGCCTCAACTCAGGCTGCATATATGTATCTAAATATATATGTATACACATGTATATGTCTGCGTACATTTTTATTACACTATACATAACTATATATATATATATATATATATATATATATATATATATATACACACACACACACACACACACACACACACATATATTGTGAGTATGAAGTTGAGAAACATTTGTACAGTTACAGCCTACCTGTCCCCTGATACCAATGTCAGCAGCATGTCATGAGCAAGTGAAATAACATTCTGCCATGGAGAAAGAGAGAGGATGGGGCCTGGATTGGACCTGCTAATGGGCACCAAACACAATAGTCATGCAGTAAAGAGAGGTCTACTGGTGGTGTTTGGAGCGGGGGCAGGGCTGAAGAGATCATCTAGTGTACTGGGCCTTAATCTCAGTAAGTTTGAGGTGGACTAGCATGGACTGGTGGGAGTCACAAGCTAGATCCAGAATCAAGGAGTGATATAGCAGTAAACCACTGTATTTTCCATTGTACCAGACTAGCAGAAAAACACATGAATATGATACTTCTGTGCGCCAGCAGGTGGCGCCGTGCAGCTTTTCCTACACAAAATTGTGTGTGTAGGAAAATTGGGTTATATTGGTTGAGGGGGTCAAACCCTACTCAAGCAGCAACCACAACTCCTGTCGGGGTGAAGTCACAAGCAACCCCAAATTTACCTGTGCTTAACCCTATGGTAGCTTGGCACAAAAGTAGTCAGTCTTAACTTTGAGTCAATGTGTAAAGTATTTATGCAGCATTTCAAGCAGTAATAAAGTGAAAACACAACACATACCCCACGCCAATTTAGAAAAGATAGAGTTCATTTTATAAATTATTTGAGAGCAAAATTACAAAAATCCAATCAGTAGAACCAGAGAGGTGCAATTTTAAAGATTTAAGTAAAATAGTGCCTAGAAACACATAGCACCAACTGTGGTTATCTGCTTGCGCTGGATAAGGACAAAGTCACAAGATCAGGCTGACCGCGTTGAAGTGCAGCCCAGATACAGGGACCAAGTTAGTCCAGCTGAGTCAAGTACCTCAAATCATGGTTGCGGAGCGTTGAAGGATGCATTGTGCAGGGGAGGTTTCGATGGGCTGCGGATTGTGATGCGAGGTCCTGCATCAAGGAAGCGTTGCTCAATGGCGGTTTCCAGGAGTTGCAGGGCTGCAATGTGAGGTCGTGTGTTAAGGAGGTGTCGCGCAGCAGCAGTTCCGTAGAGCTGGGGGGGTCCTCCATCTGGGATGAGCCAAGTAGCAGCAGTTCTGATGCAGAGCTGCGAGGCTGTGTGTCATGCTATGTTGGTTCTGCTTGGACCACAGCTGGGCTAGCAGAGCACCTTTAGGCCCACTTCTAAGGGTTCAGGACTAGAGTGGCACCACTTGGGAGCAAGACTCGCAGTATAGAGAGTCCAGGTGCTGGGTTCAAGGTGGTTGGAACCTTTTCTGTCCCCAAGGCTCTGATCACGAGGCCAGACAACTATCCCTTGGAGTCACTGTGGTGGTCCTGGGATCATGAAGCAGTTCCAGTCTATTTCACTCAGGCAGTAGGGCAGCAGAGTAGCAGTCCTTCTTGCAGCAGAAGAGCTCTTCGCCCGAGTCTTCCACAGGTCCAGAAGCGTACTTAAGAGTTGGGTCTGACGGTTCAATATTTACAGGCACCAAATGGTTAGGACAAGAAAATGCCAACTTTCTAAAAATGGCCTTTTCAGAACTGTGATTTGAAATACAACTTTACTGTTTTTTTTTTTCTTTACGGAGTTTTATATAGCGCGAACTTGACCTGAAGGTATCGGGTATCAGAGCGCTTTACATAGCACCAGTTGCGTTACATGAGGACACATTCATTTTTTGTTAGGCACGGGGAGATTAAGTGATTTGCCCAGAATCACAATACTGTTAAAGAGGGTTTTAAATTACATTTTTTTTAGACACTAAACTCAATATTCCTACTTGCTTCTAATTGAAAGCTATCACTTATTAAATCTAAAAACGTAAACCAATGTTATCCTATTGGAGAGGTAGGCCTTGCAGTAGTAAGAAACGAAGAGTTTTTTAGAACCAGGACATGCAAATCTAACTAGTACACTTCCAACTTTTTAAATATACCGCACCCTGCCATATGGGCTGTGTAGGGCCTACCCGACGGGTGACTTTTATGTATTAAAAAGGAAAGTTTAGGCCTGGCAAAAGGTTTATTTTGCAAGGTAGAGATGGCAGTGTAAACTGCACACAGGCTGCAATGGCAAGCCTGAGACAAGTTTTAAAGGGCTACTTAAGTGGGTGGCACAATGAGTGCGGCAGGCCCACTAGTTGCAATTAATTTACAGGCCCTTGGTACATGTAGTACCACGTTACTAGGGACGTACAAGTAAATTAAATGTGCCAATTGGGTGTAAGCCAGTGTTACCATCTTTAAAGGAGAGAGCACGTGTACTTTAGTACTGGTCTGCAGTGGTAAAGTGCACAGAGTCCTAAGGCCAATAAAATAAAGATCAGCAAAAATGGAGGAGTAAGGCGAAAAGTTTGGGGGAAGACCACCCTATGGCTGACAGGTCTAACTCGGGTAAGCCCACAGGTGAAGGTGGGGAGAACTATGCAACCTCCTGAGAGTTCTCATCACCAAGGTGGAAGAACCTCAATAGACCATCAGCATTTTCACCCCTTATTTGCATGAGCCATCCGAGGGGCCTGTGGCGTGTCTGAACCCGTGAGTGAGCGAGTGAGTCAGTCAGTCAGTCAAAAGAGCTTTATTTTCACAATACGTGTCATAAAAGCAATATAGATAATAAAACCCATAAAATATAATACAAACATTATACATAAAATCCAAAGCGCAACATGCATAAGAAATGGGTCCGCATCATAGCCCTATTGCTAATTTAAACCCTATAGCTTATAATACAGCATTCTGACATTAACACAGATAGAATTACATCTTGGATCTTATGGCCCAAATCCATCCCAAAAACTTAGCAACAGGCGTTGCATATTGCTTAGAAGAATCTGTGCGCAATATTCTCAGTGCATTACTGCTACTTCTGGTGCCCAAATTCTTACTGGTTGGCGTCAGCCATTTTTTCCAAGGGCCTGCGTAAGCAGGGCAAACAAATAGAACATGGGAGTATGTTTCTATTTGGTCTGCACATATTGGACATTTGTTATCAGCATTGGAGGACCACTTGTATGTAAAGAATTTTAGTGGGAGAGTGCCTGCCCGGAATTGGAACATAATCTCCTATCAACGGGCTTCACTATTATATCCCAATATGGCTCGTACCATGGGGTGGGCTTAAATTCTAAGAACCTACCTGTCAATGAGGTACTCTCAGTTGCTCTAAAATTGTTTGTCATAATCATATACCAATACTGTTCTTTAATTTTTACTTTCGAAGGGAACTGTGCGCCCACTGGATTCTTCCATAAGTGCCTTATTCCCATTTTGGTCAATGTAGTTTTGATGTTACAGAGCCAGCCTCTCTTATGTGAGTGGTCTGCCTCCATGACATCCCTAAGTGTATTGGCATAATTTCCCAACTCAGGAGTGGACCACATTCTACACCAGTATGCAATAGGACGAAATCTTGCTACATCTTCCAGTGATTTTCGACCTAGATCATGAAACAGAGGCTTAAGAGGGGCGCTTTGTAGGAGGCTTGTGATAATTCGAAAAAACGTATTCTCTGCTAAAACAAGTGGTACCAATTTCGCAAAGTCACAGAGTTCAGATCCATATAAAACTGAACCCACTACTTTAGTATCATAAATCTGTAGTACAGGACTGATCGGCTTTATGAATGAGGTTTTATGTTCTTTTGCTAGTGCGCCTGCCAGTTGATGGTGTTTGAGGGCCATAATTTGAATCTGGGTCCCCAGCTCAATTTCTTGCCCAGAGTAACTCCTAGATAAATAAAAACATCTGTCTGTTTTAGAGGCTCGCCGGCAAGTTTTACGATGTCCCTGAATAACCGGTGATTAATAACTATACGTTTTGTTTTAGTTGTGTTAATTAGTAGACCTTATATCCTACAGAAGACTTCGAAGCGAGAAAATGCAAGTTGCAATCCAGTCAGGGTTTTTGAAATTATTAGTGTGTTGTCTGCGAACATTAAGATGGGAATGTTTGAACCTGCTAGGACCGGAGCGTCAGTTGGATAACTAGCTAAGAATTGGGACACTCCATTCAAAAATAGAGAAAATAGTGTTGGAACCATAACACACCCTTGGCGTACCCCCTTCACTACTGGAAATCAATCAGTGATATAACCCTGGGCACCCGACTTGGGCAAAGTTGTCCTCGTGAAGGCAAACAATTAAAGAAAGTTGTCCATGGGCATTCACAGGTTCTGTAGTACCATTCAAAGTTTCTTACGTTACACTAGGTCAAAAGCTGACTTGAGATCAACAGCTGACTTGAGATCAACAAAGGCAGCATACATGCTGCCCTTTGCTATCACAACAGTACACCAGTATATTAGCATGAAACGGAATACTTAGTCAATGGTGCTAATGTGTGCTCGGAAACCTAAAGCTGAAATATGCCTACAGTGGCACATTCATTTCTAGTTCTGATACTTGTGCTGTCAGAAGTGTTTTAGGTGGTGTCATGTAACACACAATGATTTCCTTCCAAGGGCATGCTTGTGTTAATGCTAGACCTATTGGCTCCATTTTGAATTGGGTGTCACTGGAACAACAGGTATCCCTTGCTTTTCTTGTAAGGTAACTTAGTGGTTTGAAGTATCACTAGAACACTGCATAAAAGCTACAGGCCTCAGCCTGAATACCTTCAGGACAGACTTATAGCTTCTTTCTCCCAAGAGTGATAAAATAAGTGTCACTGTGTGTGTAAAGGTAACAAATGTTGCAATCTAACAGCATCTGTCATAAAGAGCTACATATCACAAAATGGTCTGTGAGAGTTGACTCCACCTCCATGGTTTGCATTCAAAGTTTCATGCTGTCTGCATTCTTTACAGCTATGAACTACATGAGGCAAAGTCAGGACCAGGACACTAAAAAAGACCTGAGTACACAGCAGGCAAAAGCACTAAACTGTTTCATATACCTTAGTTAAATAATTAAATGAGATGAAGCCGACGCAATCCTCTGCTGAGCAGTGTCGCATCCAAACATGACCAATACCGGAAAGGCACATTTTAAAGGCAAGGCACAGTGTGGGCATTTTTATTATACCCCCTTTGTTAAGAATAAGTTAATAACCATACAGTGCTTGACCATTGTTCATCCTTCTCCACACCAACCACCCTACAATCTCTCATCTTTGATTTCCATCTACTTTCTTCTCCAGCCAGCCTCAACTTATGAATGCATGCATGTCTTTTGTTCAATCTAAAACCCAGCCTTCCTTGAATATTCTCAAAACTGTCTTCAATCCTGCATCCACACATCTGCTTTTTTGTCTACTCTGAACCCCAGTCCTCCTTCCCATCCAGCATCCAATTTAATTTGTTAAATTTCCCCTACATTCTCTATTAAACTATTTTTCTTCCATGTTTTTGTCTTCTCATGCCCTCCTCGACTCACCACTAGCACCCTTGATCTGTCAACCCTCACTGCTTTTTGTCCTCCACCTTTTTTAAACTTTCACCTAATCAGAAGTTGGTCTACTCTCCTCAGCCTCCTTTAACTCTCTCAGATTCATTGGGATTTGCTCACTCTCCTCCCAATCAATTAATCAAGGGTTTGTAAAGCGCAGCTACTCACTGGAGAGGGTCTCAAGGCACTTGGGGAGGAGGGGGGGGGGAGGGGTTTGCTCTGTTGGGTGCTGGAGACATCCGAAGAGCCAGGTGTTGAGGTCCTTCCTGAACTGGAGTAGTGTAGAGCTTTGCTGTAGAGGGAGGTTGTTCCAGGTCTTGGCTGCGAGGTAGGAGAAGGACTTTCCTCCCGTTCTGGTCTTGTAGATGAGTGGGATTGTAGCCAGAGAGAGGTCGGCTGAGCGGAGGTTTCTCTTGGGTGCGTGGAAGTAGAGGCAGTTGTTTAGGTATGCTGGTCCGATGTTGTGGAGGACCTTGTATGCGTGAGTGAGTGAGGAGCTTGAAGGTTATTCTTCTTTCGATGGGGAGCCAGTGGAGATCGCGTAGGTGTTGGGTGATGTGGTTGTGACGGGGGATGCCTAGGACCAGTCTGGCTGCGGCGTTCTGTATGGTCTGGAGCTTGCGAAGGAGCTTTTTGCTGATTCCGGCGTAGAGAGCATTGCCGTAGTCCAGCCTGCTACTGATGAGGGCTTGCATGACCGTTTTTCTGCATTCGGAAGGAATCCATCTGAACCTTTTTCGGAATATGCAGAGGATGTTGAAGCAGGCCGAGGATACGGTGTTGATCTGGGGGTTCATCGTTAGCAATGAGTCTAGTATGATGCAGAGGTTTCATGCGTGGTCCGTCGGGGTGGGGGGTTTCCGAGGGCAGGGGCCACCAGGTGTCGTCCAATGCGGAGGGGGTGGAGCCAAGGATTAGGACTTCTGTTTTCTTGGAGTTGAGTTTCAGGCAGCTCTTCTTCAATCAGGTGGCGACGGCTTTCATCCCTTTTTGGAAGTTGTGCCTGGTGATATTGGGTTCCTTGGTGAGGGAGAGGATGAGCTGGGTGTTGTCGGTGAAGGAGACAATGCTGAGCTCATGGTTTCTGAGGATGGTTGCGAGGAGGGCCATGTAGATGTTGAAGTGAGTAGGGCTGAGGGAGGATCCCTGGGGCACTCCACATCTGGTCTTTGTTGGTTCTGAGAGGTAGGGCGGGAGTCTGACTCGCTGAGTTCTGCCTGTGAGAAATGAGCATATCCAGTCGAGGGCCTTTCCGCGGATGCCGGCATCGCTGAGTCTTGTGACTATTGTGCGGTGGGAGACGGTGTTGAAGGCTGCTGAGAGGTCCAGGAGGATGAGGGCTGCCGTTTGGCCCTGGTCGAGGGGGGAGCGGATGTCATCGGTGGCGGCAAGTAGGGCGGCCTCAGTGCTGTGGTTGCTGGGGAATCCAGATAGGGAGATGTCTAGGACGTTGTTGGCTTCGATGAAATTTGCTAGCTGGGTGTTGACGGCCTTTTCGATGACCTTGGCTGCAAATGGAAATAGGGAGATGGGCCTGAAGTTCTTGAGGTTCGTTGGGTCTGCGGAGGGTTTCTTCAGGAGGGGTTGACTTCGGCGTGTTTCAAGTCGTCGGGGAATGTGGCGATTTCGAGGGAGCAGTTGATCGCCCGGTGTAGTTCGGGTGCAATGGTGGCTCTGTGGAAGATGTGGGGTGGACAGGGGTCTGAGGGTGCTCCAGAATGGATGCTCTTCATGGTCTTTAAGGTGTCTTCTGTCGTGAGGGGGTTCCAAGTGAGCAGGGTCTGTTGGCTGGCATCGCTGGGGGCTGAAGCGATGCAGAGGTCTTGGTAGTCGAAGTTGTCGTAGAGTGTCTTAATTTTGAGGTGAAAAAGGCTGCCGAGTCTATTGCAGAGGTCTTGGGAGGGTGGGGTGTCTGTTTCGCTGCCGGGTTTGGCAAATTCCTTGATGATGGCGAAAAGTTCTTTTGGGTTGTGGGTGTTGGTGAGAATTCTGTCTTGGAGGAAGTTCTTCTTTGCAGATTTGATGAGTTGGTGGTATGCTATGGTGGCTGTTCTGTAGGCGGTGAGTGTTTCTGGGGTTTTGCTGTTCCTCCATGTCTTTTCGAGTCGTCGGCAGGAGCGCTTGGATTCTTGGAGTGCAGGGGTGAACCAGCTTGCTTTCTTGCTGGATTGTCCTGTGGCTTTCTTGGGGAAGGGGGGACAGTGGGGGGGGCGTGGTGGCGAGTGTGTTGGCGCAATTTGTGATCCATCGGTTAAAGTTGCGTGCTGCAGTGTTAGCGTCTGCCGTTGTCGGAGGTGGAGTGCTGGTGAGGGTGGAGGGGACCTGTTCTTCGGTGACTATTCCAGCTTCTGCGGGTGAGGCGAGGCTCGTGCTTGTTTACGGTAGGTTTTCTGAAGGAGAAGTGGATGTAGTGGTGGTCAGTCCAAAGAAGTTCCGTGGTGTGGCTGTAGGAAACGCTGTTTCCTTCTGCGAAGACCGGGTCGAGTGTGTGTCCCGCTATGTGTGTAGGGGCGGTGACTAGTTGCTTCAGTCCTATGTTGGCGAGGTTCTCTAGGAGGGCGGTTGTGTTGGGGTCATCATGGTTGTCCAGGTGGAAGTTCATGTCTTGGAGTAGGATGTAGTCTTTGTGGGCGTGGGGTGCGATGAGGTCAGCGATGGTGTCGGTGAAAGGAGTGCGGGGGCCGGGCAGCCGGTAGATGAGGGTTCCATGGAGAGCCATTATGGGGTTGTTCTGTATCTGGAAGTGGAGATGCTCTATGAGGGTCCTGCTGTCGTCTGGGCCAATGGTTGTCATGCATACGGTGCTTTTTTGGACGATGGCGATGCCTCCTCCTGGGCAGGTGGGGCGGTCTTTTCGCAGGATCCTGTATCCATCGGGAATGGCGGTGACTATGTCGGGTGTGGAGTTGGTGTTGGTCCAGGTTTCTGTGAGGAAGGGGACGTTGGGCGCGTGGGTGTTGAGGAGGTCCCAGATTTCTATTGTGTGCTTGTGTAGGGAACGCACGTTGAGGTTGATGCAGTTGATTGGTTTCTGAGCGGTCATTTCCGGTAGGCAGGGGGCTGCTGCTTGGGTCTGGCTGTGGGTGAAGGTGCAGCGGCAGTGTCGGCAGGAGAACGGGCCTTGGGTGTTGCTCGGCGTCGAAAGCTGGCAGTTGTTGCTGTGTCTGTGGTTAAGAGCGTGGAGGGTACTGGAGTCGTAGCAAAGGCCCAGGGTCCCTGGTGCTGGTCACGGTTGGGTCGCGGACGGGCTTGCCTTTGGCGGGCCAGCAGTGCGCCCTCTGCATCCGGCTGCGCAGCAAATGCCATTAAGTAGGGGTCGGGGGGAGGGCGGTCAGCTGGGAGCGGAAAGGACACGCTGGAGGGGGGAGTGTTCGCAGGGGCAGCAGCGGCGGGGAGCGCGAGAGGAGAGGGCAAAAAGAATAGAAAAAGAGAGCAGGAGAAAAAAAGAGCAGGGAGAGCAAAAAGAGAAAACAGGGCACAGAAAAGCCAAGCGAGGCGGAACAGCAGAAGAGCAGAGTGCTCTCCCACTGGACCACCAGGGATGAGGCACAGGCAGGAGCCTGTGGGTGGAGGACGGCCTCGAACACTTACCTAAAAACGGAGAGCTCAGGGCTCAGCACTTAATGGTGGAGCTGCGAGGGGGGAGAGCAGTCACACTGACCAAGTCAGTGGTCTTGCCCCCAAGCCTTCCTCGACTCCACCACTAATTGCTTTTTGTCTACTCAACCCTTGAGCCCTCCTCAACTCACCATTTCAAACCTTTTATCTACTCTCCTTCAAGCCTGCTTACCTTTAGGTTTGCAGAGAGGTACGGTGCAGCCAGTACCAGGAATACATGAGGCACAATATCATGCCATCTGAAGATGATGATGCTGGCAAAGTGTCACAACTCACATTAAAACCCATGAGATAAAGGAGATTCCCCTCCCAAAAAAATTATCAGACGCAGCGACTACTATGTTGTTGCTTCTTCAGCAGCAGAGAAGCTGAGGTCAGACCAGGACCATCACAGAGTCAGACAGTACTATGGGTAGCCCTTTGTCCAGATTGGTTTATTACCGGCATCGAAGTCCCAGGGACCGGCACGGACCGTAGTGCCGGAAGTGGGGTTCGGATTGGAGCCAGAGGCTTCATAACAGGCTCGGAGGGTCACAATGGTGCAGAAGGTGAACCCACCGGTAGTACTCCACGTGGAAGGCCCCTCGACTCAAAGGTGCACCGGAGGGAGTCAACAAGGATCTGAAGAGCTGGAGCATGGCTGCCCGGAACTCTTATCTATTGCGGCATTACCGACAGCCTGTGCGGGAACCAGTTATGGGAATGGCTCCGAAGTCAGCTAACTAGGAGGGCGAGATCGAGATCTATGCCACCTCCTCTGCACCTGCTCCGGGGAATGCAAGTAGTGAGAGAGGGCAGAGTCCCACTTAGATTTCTTATGCTTCTTTTTTGACTTAACGGACTGTAAAAAAACTGGGTTATTGGTTGAGAGGGTTGGAAGCCCCACTCAGGCAGCAACCACAATCCTTGTCAGGGTGAACCACAAAAGTCACTAAATTACCCTGTGCTTAACCCTCCGGTAGCTTGGCACAAAAGCACTCAGACTTAAGTTAGAGGCAATGTGTAAAGTATTTATGCAGCACACAACTTGTAATAAAGTGAAAACAACACAAGAAAAATCCAAACCAATTTAGAAAAACAGAGTGACCAGTAATAAAGAAAATGATACCAGAACAAAAAGCTAATCAGTAGAAGCAGAGATATTGAATTTTAAATTGTTTGGTAAAAATATTACGAACAGGCGCCAAGCGCCAACTGATGGGATCTGGTCATGCTGGATCAGGACAAAGTCACAAGTAAAGGCCGATGCAATGGAGCGCAGCCCAGGCACAGGATCAAGTTGGGCCCGCTGGAAGTTGTACCTTATGTCCTTGATGTGAGGTCGGTGCGGCAGGATTTTGCTAGGCTTTGCATTGCTCTGCGTTGGTTCAGATGAAGTTTTCAGCTGTGTGGCGAGGCATTGCTTGGCTTTGTGTTGCTCAGTGCCAGTTCCGATGAAGCTCTCAGCTGTGCGGCGAGGCTTTGTGCAGCTTGGAGTCTGTTCCGATGAAACTGTTAGCTGTGTGGTGAGGCTTTGCGGTGCTTTGTGTCGCTAAGCGTCGGGTCCGATGAAACTTTCTGCTGTGCAGCAAGAGTTTGCAGGGCTTCGCATCACTCGGCTTCAATGAAGCTTTCAGCTGTGCAGCGGGGCTTTGCATCTGATTTGAGGGACACTTCAGTTAGGCAGGGAAGAGTGCTCTCTGATGCCAGCCAAGGGTCCATGACCTGGGTGACATCATTGGGATTAGGACTCACTCCAGCAGAGGCCAGCAGCAGGATTCGGGAAGGTCCAGTTGCAGCAGTTCACCTATGCAGTTGCTGGGAGGCCTCTAAAGCTTGTTGTGTCCCGATAAATCACAAAGGATATCAGCCCACTGACACTTGGGGTCACTCTGGGTAGCCTGGGATGAAGATAAGCAGGTACAATGTTTCTTCTCAAACACCAAGGCAGTCCTTCAAGCAGCAGGGCAGTCTTTCTTCTGTAACTCCACAAGTCCAGGAGTGTTCTGCTAAGTGGCTCTGGAGGTCCAATATTTCTACCTGGTGCCATCCTTTGGGAGGTGGGTTCCCTGTCCTACCCCCTCCTCCCTCCCCTGACAACACCTAGTTCTGGAACTTTCTTCCCCTTTCCAGGTCCCAAACTTTCTGGGGGTGACAAAAGGCAAAGCAGGCTTGGTGTCATGTCCTCTTGCCTCTTGTGTGTGAAGGAGGCAAAGCCCTTTGAAGTGTAAGTGGGTCTGGGTGCAGCTTTTCCCCAGTCGTGCTGTCAGGGCGGCCCATCTGTCCACACCTAAAGCCCCCTTTTGTGTCTGGAAGCAAAACACAAACCCCAAAAGCAGAGACATTCACAGTCATGTGACCCAAGACACTGACAGAAGGCACAAATGTTTAGGTGGTTAGGACAAGAAAATGCCAACTTTCTATCAGACTTCACCATTAAAAAAGATTTTAAATGACACTTCATGTGAGTGTAAACAGTATATTTCTACCTGTTCCCAATCCAAATGTACCATTTATTAAATGTAATAAGGCAACTCAGTGTGAGTCAATGGGAGGGATAGGCCTTACAGCAGGGAAAAATATTGTTAGGAGTTTTTCATCGCCAGGACATATAAATGGATCACAGCGAAGACCAGCATCGCGAGAGGTTTCAGCGACTCCTGGAGCGGGACCAGGACCAAACCTTGGACCACGACTTCTAGCAGTCTCGGCGAGGGGGCGTATAATGCTTGGCGATCTAAAGTTTCACCTCACAGTGACAAATATCCTTCAGATTCATCAATGCGCAGTCACATTAGGCCTTTGAGTTGTAAGTCGAACTCAGACACCACATACACACCTGATTGGTATCCATCACAGAAATTTGTTTGCGACAGTCCCTACAGGGCTTAAAAATCTATTGTGTTAGGGGGTGACATCTCTCGCACATTGTGGAAAATTTGAGAGAAATATCAAGGTAAAGTGTCTTGGGAGACAAGAGAGCTCCAGATCCATGTCTGTTGGCGTGAAGGGAAAGGAACGGACGTCAGTAGTGTAGTAGTAATAACTTATTGTTTTAGGTTTTGTTTTATAAAAACACATACAATAAAAGACTAAAGAGGCATATATTATACATTCATCCTACTACAAGAATACCTAAAATATACAATAGAATGTAACAATATAAAAAATGACAAAATGTCAGAACATAACCATTGGAAACAAAATCTAAAAACTATGATGCAAAATAGGAGTAACTAAGTGCCCACCAGCTTCCCAAATTTTTTTAGCCTTATTTAAAAATCTAGTGAGCAACCCAATATGTTTAGGGGTGGAGCGTTTGAACCAGAAATGGGTTGCCTCCTGTGTAGTTCTTATACCTTCCGATTTCTATGTAGATCCTAGATAGATTTGTTCGAAGCTCATTAAAGATTTGACATACGCAAAGTAAATGCTCCTGAGTTTCTTCGGCCCCATTACAGAGTCTACATACACGCAATGAGCCACTCGTTCTACTCCATACGCCATCAAATTGGTTAAAAGGTAAGTATAATCTAAGGAACAGGAATTACTTTTGTAGCAGGGTACCTATTAAGATCAACAGAAGTCTGCGGCAGCATGGTGAACGTTTCCATGGTATAATTGGAATTACTGTAAGCGGTGGCCTTTGCTAAATGAGCCATATACTATGATGTTTTTACTTCATTTTTTGCCATCTGTTTCCTTTGCTTCCTTTTCAGAATTACAAAATCATTTAAAGCAGACAATTTATACTTGTAAATAAAATTCTTAATCGTGTATGTGTTAAAAATACCTTTTGTTCCATGTTGAGACGCGTCTTCCACCACATAACGCTAAAGTGCATTTTCTTGCGCTTTTAGACAATCAATGAAGTAGTTCATATAATTAATGCTTACTGGTGCTTCAAAAGATGAGACCAAACTCTGGACTTATTCTGCATTGCAGAGTTGACCTCTTTCTTAATGCATGCCTTAAATATAGTTTTAGCCCTACTTATTGAAGACTGAGGCCAACCTATTGAGCCGTACAGCACCACAGGAACTAATTTTGTTCGTTATGCCATAAGAGTAGGGCCTATGGCGCCACCTTCATAGATAGTTGCAAAGAATGTAATACCGGCTGTTATACTAAGGGCTTTTTTGCTCAGTTGGGCAAACTGGAAGCTTCAGTTCAGAGAACTGTCAATAATCACTCTGAGATAGTTGTAGTGCTTAACTAATGCAATCCTGTCTGTTCCAATATACCAAATAAATTTTGAGTTATATTTATCGTAAGATTGTTCACAGTGTTAAACATATTTGGTCAACTGATGTTGTAAACCCTTTTGCGTCGTTGATAAAATCACAATATCATCAGCATAAGCCAAATAGGTCATTTGCATGCTTCGGAGCGTCTCCCAGAGAACGTTATATGGTTTCCGTTAAGTCTGAGATGTATAGATTAAATAAGACAGGAACCAGAATACATACTTGCTTGAGACCATTATCAGTATACGTTTTTGGAGTCATTCTCTTACCAGCCTATAATTTGTCTCTGACCCATGCTTTGCTATACAATTCAATGATTAATTTCAATAAAGCTTGGTCAATCCCCCAGGCTGCCAGCTTGTTCCACAAATTCAGTCGATTTACTTAATCGAAGGCTGTTGTATAATCTATAAAGCAAGCAAATATTTTGCCCCCTTTTCCTTCTTGGTCTTCTTAATCAATGTAATTAGGGTGATGATATTATCTGTTGAAAAATTCTACGAAAGCCTGTTTGGTGAAATGAAATACGGTTTTGCAGTAAGGCTCGATCACTAAGACGATTTAAAAAATGCTTCGCAAATAGTTTCCCATCAAATCTAACAAGGCTATTAGCCTATAACTCTGTGGGGAACCTCTTGGGCCTTTCGGGGTCACATCCATGCAGATCCTTGCAAACTGGGGGCACCAGGAAGCGCTCGACACATGCCGGAATGCAGTGGCGTAACACAGGCCATTGCAGCCCCTGCAGTGGGGGGGGGGGGGAACTCCTGGACCCCCCCCCCCTCAGCACAGTACTCTGGCCTAAGAGCTCCTGATTGAGTCCGGAGGGGGCCCCTCCACGTACCTTGCAGCGGGCCCCCTTAAGTTTTGTTACGCCAGTGCCGGAACGTAAAGTAAGGAGCAATCGATTATGGCTCCGCAGTCAGCACATGGCTGCCAGACCTCCAAGAGACGGAGTTCCATGGCAGAGGTGCTTAGTCGCAATCTTTTATGGCCTTGAGATTGCAGAAACAGGGGGCCATAAACTCAGGTTTCAAAGTGACAGTCCCTCCTGCAGCCCCGCAGTTAGTAGGCCAACACAACAAAGCAGTTAGTCCAAATGGTGGTTTCTCATGACAGTACGGCAGTCCTTCTCGCAATGTGCAGATGTATAGCCAGCAGCGTTTGGTTACAAGTCCCCCGCAGTGTCTCTCGATATGGGGTCAGAGCTCCAGTACTTACACTGAGCCCAGTCCTGACTCCAGACGATCAGTAGGGGGTAAATCGGCCCATTGTGTGAAGGCAGGACACAACCTTTTCAAATGTAAATGTGAACCACCTTTCCCTCTCCCAGCCCAGGAAGACTATCAGTATGCAGATGAATACAAATATATCCTCTGTCACACCCAGCCCTTCCCGTGTTGTGGCTGTCTAGAGAGAATGCACAAATTGTAACTGTCACCCAGCCCAGACGTGTATTGGAGAGAGGCTGCGAATAACAAGTGTCATAAGCACAGAGAAATGCCCACTTCCAAAAGTGGCATTTCGAAAATAGTAATGTGAAATCCAACTACACCAGTAAGTAGGATTTATCACTACTATTCTAAACATACCAAACATGGCAACACCGCTCCTTTCTGATCAGGAATTACCACTTAAAAGTATATAAGGGAATTTCCAATGCTAGCCTATGACAAGAGTAGGCCTCACAAAAGTGAAAAACGAAATTGGCTGCTTGTCTCTACCAGGACAAGCAAAAAAAAAAGATACAGGTTCAACTTTTACTTACATAGCACCCTGCCCATAGGGCTACCTAGGACCTATCTTAGGGGTGACTTATGTGTAATAAAAGGGAAGTTTTAAGGCTTGGCAAGTAGTTTTAAATGTCAAGTCAAAGTGGCAGTAAACTGCACACGCAGTCCCTGCAGTGGCAGGCCTGAGACAAGTTTAAAAGGTTACTTCTGTGGATGGCACAAGCAGTGCTGCAGGCCCACTAGTAGCATTTAATTTACAGGCCCTGGGCATATGGTATACCACTTTATAAGGGACTTACAAGTAAATTAAATATGCAAAACAGGTGCAAACTAATCATACCATGTTTAAGGGAGAGAGCATATGAACGTTAGCACTGGTAAAGTGCCTAGAGTCCTAATGCTAACAAAAAAGTGGTCAGAAAAATAGGCAGAAGGCAAAATGTTTGGGGATAACCCTGCAGAGGGCCAGGTCCAACACCGACAATTGAAACTCATACTTTACAACCAAAGGAGAGACCTCACATGAGGAATTGCCCCACTGCTGATAGTTCCAATTTGCCAAAAAACTGTCAAATAAACTGCATACCAAACCCAGATCCATTAATCATTTGCATTTCAGAAGGGCTTTCATAACCAAGAAGTACTCCCTCTAAGGCCACCGCCCTGTTTGATTTGTTCATGCTTCTCACAAATCTATCTTCACATTTCTTTGACTTCTGTCACATGCATACAAAGCCTTCCAATGCTGCTGTGTCAAGTTTTGAGCATACTTGCTGAGCCTTAAGTATAGCACTAATAGTAAAAATTAATAGATCGCACCACTATCAACACCCTTTTTCCCTCCACACACCTCTGAGCCACTGACCCATGGTTTGCAAAACACTTTGGAACCTCGACAAGCAGTGTAAAAGTACAAGATAAAAGTTACAATGCAATAAAAAAAACTATAATAAAATACAATCGTTTTGAACATAATGTCTAATTTGTTTCCTCTCTCTCGGGTGGAGCACCAGATCTCTAAGCTAAGGCA
This sequence comes from Calotriton arnoldi, assembly GCA_963921515.1. Taxonomy (NCBI): domain Eukaryota; kingdom Metazoa; phylum Chordata; class Amphibia; order Caudata; family Salamandridae; genus Calotriton; species Calotriton arnoldi. The sequence goes on from CAWUFW010001518.1 coordinate 2,433,243, forward strand.
ATCTTCTAGTAAAAGTTAGATCACTAGATAAACAGCAAAAGGCACGCCCTCAAATAAATCTGGGCAAAGCCAATAGATCTCGCCTATACAAGAGCTATTGGCTTTGGCAATGTGGTTTTGCCATGTTGTACACCAGTGTTGTTGCTGTTCAGCATGGCTAAAAGTTAGTGGCGTGGAGTGTTCTAGAGTGGAATGAGGGGAGAGAGTGTGGAAGACTGGAGTTGTTGGAGTAGAGTGTCTTAGAGTGGAGTAGGGGGGAGTAGAATGTCAGAGTTCAGTGGTTCAGTGGCAGAAAGTGTTGAAGATTACAGTGTCAGAGTGGAGTGGATTGAGGTACTGGGGTGGATTGGATTGGGGTAGAGTGGGTTAAAGTGAGTGGAGTGGGTTGGATTGGAGGGAGGTGGATTGAAATGGGGTGAGGTGGATTATACTGGTTTGGGGTGGGGTGGATTGGATTAGAGTAGGGTGGTTTAGAGTGAGGTGAATTGGAGTGGAGGGGGGTGAATTGGAGTGGAGGGGGGTGAATTGGAGTGAAGTGGGTGTATTGGAGTGGAGGGGGGTTTATTGGAGTGGAGGGGGGTGTATTGAAGTGGAAGGGAGTGGAGGGGGTGTATAGGACTGGAGGGGGGTGGATTGGAGTAGGTTGGATTGGGGTATATTGGAGTGTGGAGAGCTGGAGGGATTGGACTGAGTGGGGTGGGTTGGATTGGGGTGAGGTGGAATGAAATGGGCTGAGGTGGATTAGACTGATTTGGGGTGGATTGGATTAGAGCAGGGTGGTTTTGTGTGAGGTGAATTGGAGTGGAGGAGGGTGTAGGGGGATGTATTGGAGTGGAGGGGGTTTATTGGAGTGGAGGGGGTGTATTGAGTGGAGGGGATGTATTGGAGTGGAGGGGTGTATAGGACTGGAGGGGGGTGGATTGGAGTAGGTTGGATTGGGGTATATTTGAGTGTGGAGGGCTGGAAGGATAGGACTGAGTGGGGTGGACTGAACTGGGGTGGGGTAAAGTGGAGTGGACTGGAGTAGAGTGGGTGGACTGGACTGCAGTGGAGTGAGGTGGACTGGATTCGGGTGGGGAGGGCTGGAATGGGGTGGAGTGGAGTGGAGTGAATTGGAGTGGATTGGATTGAGATGGGTGGATTGGATGGAGTAGGGTGAACTGTATTGGGGTGAGGTAGACTGGATTTGGCTGGATTGGGGTGGATTGTACTTGAGTGGGGTGGATTGTATTGGGGAAGGTGGATTGTATTGAGTGGGGTGGATTGGAGTGGGGCAGATTGTTTTGGACTGCAGTGGGGCAGATTGTTTTGGATTGAAGTGGGGCAGATTGTTTTGGACTGGAGTGGGGCAGATTGTTTTGGACTGGAGTGGGGCAGATTGTTTTGGACTGGAGTGGGGCAGATTGTTTTGGACTGGAGTGGGGCAGATTGTTTTGGACTGGAGTGGGGCAGATTGTTTTGGACTGGAGTGGGGCAGATTGTTTTGGATTGGAGTGGGGCAGATTGTTTTGGATTGGAGTGGGGCAGATTGTTTTGGATTGGAGTGGGGCAGATTGTTTTGGATTGGAGTGGGGCAGATTGTTTTGGACTGGAGTGGGGCAGATTGTTTTGGACTGAAGTGGGGCAGATTGTTTTGGACTGGAGTGGGGCAGATTGTTTTGGACTGGAGCAGATTGTTTTGGATTGGAGTGGGGCAGATTGTTTTGGACTGGAGTGGGGGATATTGTTTTGGACTGGAGTGGGGCAGATTGTTTTGGACTGGAGTGGGGCAGATTGTTTTGGACTGGAGTGGGGCAGATTGTTTTGGACTGGAGTGGGGCAGATTGTTTTGGACTGGAGTGGGGCAGATTGTTTTGGACTGGAGTGGGGCAGATTGTTTTGGACTGGAGTGGGGCAGACTGTTTTGGATTGAAGTGGGGTGGATTGGGAAGCGAGTGGGGTGGATTGGATTGGGGTGGAGTGAACTCTATTGAGGTGAGGTAGATTGTATTGGGGTGGATTGTACTGGAGTTCGATGGATTGTATTGGAGTGGGGTGAACTGTATTAGGGTAAAGTGGATTGTATTGAGTGGGGTGGATTGGAGGGGCGTAAAGGGTTTTGGCCTGGAGTGGGGCAGATTGTTTTGGCCTGGAATGGGGCAGATTGTTTTGGCCTGGAGTGGGGCAGATTGTTTTGGCCTGGAGTGAAATGAAATTTGTACTTGTAAAGCGCACCCATACCCCCAAAGGGGTGTCCAGGCGCTGTACGCATACCGCTGTGGAACCCTTCCTGGCTTTTCCCTGTGAAATGTCCACTCCTGGGCACCCCCAGGGTGAAGCCAGGCATCCCAGCGCTGTTGGGGCCGTTGTGGAGATTAAGCAAGCTATTGCCCAGAGTTGCAGAGTGGGACCCATGATTAGAATAGGCACCGAGGCGAGAATTATCAGGTCCGAGGAAATTGAGCCCAAGACCCGCCGAGGCGGGAATTGAACCCTGGTCCCGGGCCAGATTTCTGCATCAGGGTCTGCCGCTCTAACCATTGAGCCAAACAGATTGTTTCGGCCTGGAGTGGGGCAGATTGTTTCGGCCTGGAGTGGGGCAGATTGTTTCGGCCTGGAGTGGGGCAGATTGTTTCGGCCTGGAGTGGGGCAGATTGTTTCGGCCTGGAGTGGGGCAGATTGTTTCGGCCTGGAGTGGGGCAGATTGTTTTGGCCTGGAGTGGGGCAGATTGTTTTGGCCTGGAGTGGGGCAGATTGTTTTGGCCTGGAGTGGGGCAGATTGTTTTGGCCTGGAGTGGGGCAGATTGTTTCGGCCTGGAGTGGGGCAGATTGTTTCGACCTGGAGTGGGGCAGATTGTTTCGGCCTGGAGTGGGGCAGATTGTTTTGGCCTGGAGTGGGGCAGATTGTTTTGGCCTGGAGTGGGGCAGATTGTTTTGGCCTGGAGTGGGGCAGATTGTTTTGGCCTGGAGTGGGGCAGATTGTTTTGGCCTGGAGTGGGGCAGATTGTTTTGGCCTGGAGTGGGGCAGATTGTTTTGGCCTGGAGTGGGGCAGATTGTTTTGGCCTGGAGTGGGGCAGATTGTTTTGGCCTGGAGTGGGGCAGATTGTTTCGGCCTGGAGTGGGGCAGATTGTTTCGGCCTGGAGAGGGGCAGATTGTTTCGGCCTGGAGTGGGGCAGATTGTTTCGGCCTGGAGTGGGGCAGATTGTTTCGGCCTGGAGTGGGGCAGATTGTTTCGGCCTGGAGTGGGGCAGATTGTTTCGGCCTGGAGTGGGGCAGATTGTTTCGGCCTGGAGTGGGGCAGATTGTTTCGACCTGGAGTGGGGCAGATTGTTTCGGCCTGGAGTGGGGCAGATTGTTTTTGATTGGAGTGGGGCAGATTGTTTTTAATTGGAGTGGGGCAGATTGTTTTTGATTGGAGTGGGGCAGATTTGTTTTGGAGTGGGGCAAATTGCTTTGGATTGGAGAGGGGCAGATTGCTTGGTGGGTTGGGAGGATTGGAGTGTGGTGTGGTGGATGGAAGTGGATTGGGGTGAGTGGTTTTTATTGGAGTGGGGTGGACGGGATTGGTATGGGGTGGGTTGGATTGAGTGGGGCGGGCTGGTGTGGGGAAAGTTGGGGTGGATTAATGTGGATTGGAGTGAGGCGAATTGGGGGTGTACTGCACGATATGTTAAAATGTCATTTCAGAAATTACACATAAGAAAGAAACAATGTCGCTTTGCAATAAAATAATCCTTATCTTTTGAGAACAGTGCCCATGAGCAAAAACAAAAGAAAACACAAGTACAAAGTGAGAAAAGGAGACTTGGCAAAACAAAAGAAAGTTAACTATAAGAAATAAATCTTTGCAATTTTGTTTGTCCTGCTGGGTGCGTTTTTGACAGTCACACGCCTTCTGTTTGCAGCGCTAAAAGTTAAACAGAACAAAATAGTACCACAACCAAGTCGGGAGCAGCGAACGGGCACTGATTAAGTTGAATGCATCAGTGCTTGGTCCCTGCTCCACAGAAAGGAACGGAACTGATGTTAGGCATGCCTTGACGAATTACAAGGCTGTAAAGAAGAGTGCACGCAAGCCAACATATGGTAAGCAACAGGTGGGATCCAAGCCTTTTTTGTTAACAGTGTCTCGCAAGCGAGATGCATACGCTAGTGCATGCTCTCGCAGGCTCGACCCTAAAATGGCATGCAAGCCAGCTGGAGTTGGATCACTCATATAAGGGAAATGTATTTTGTGTTTCCTCATCTCCTTTACATACAGACAATATACAGACAACATTGAAAATGTTGGCCTGACAATGCAATGAAGAGGAAATCTATTCCAGATCCCATATTTTTTTTAACACATGATCGATTGGCAGGGGATAGGGAGCTGTAAGAGGGCTTGGGGTTAACAGCTTTACAGTGCTTTCATATGTGTATAAACTGAAGAATGCTTTTTTGGTAGGAGTAGAAATGCAGTTTTTTGTGTGCCTTGAGAGTAGGCTTGGAGAGATCAGAGGTAGACCTCATTCCAAGGCATGGCTATGGATATTCTATAACTTTTGCGATAGCAGAAAATCAATGGAGTCTAAAAATATAAACTAATTACAGCAAATTAAACTGTGAGCCAAAGAAAAACAACAATGGAAGCCTAAACTGAAAGCAAGAGACAAGGTAAATTATCTGGAAAACAAACAGAAAATCCCATTTTAAAAAGTTTTGAGCTAAATGAAAGTTGTAGAGTCCATACTAGGAAGTCCATCGGAAGATGGGCTGGAATTATTCAGATCAATTACAGTTAGCCAGGCATGGGCAGGGGGTGTGAGGGCAGATTGGTAATTTTGACGAGAACTATACTGTTTTATGTTGCAAGGAAAAAGCATTTATCGGTACCATGAGGCAATAGATGCGAATATGAATACAGCAGGTGGTGAAAGGGATCAAGACTAATGTAATTCATATATGTACCTTTAACTTTGATTCAAATGCCAACCCTTACCACAACCTACCCATAACAGAACCCTGTGTAGGCATCGAGGCCTTTCCACTTACCATCAATTCTGCTAACAAGCTCTTCTAGAGCTTTAACCTTCTTTTGGATTCCAGGCTGTGCAAAGGTATAATTATCCTGTGGAGAAAGAAGTTAAAATCAGTAAGGGACAACATACTCTCCAAAACTAACCTCCGACTAGACTCAATGTACCAAGCCATCATAAAGATAAAACTATGGGGTAGGTTAATCCATTAATGATAATGAGATCTTCTTATATAGTTGTATGCCCTGGATGGAAAAGTTTCCAGTGGTGTTCAGCTGTCACACACAAAGCAGCAGACTTACCTGGATGCCGTCTAAAAGTTTGCTCATACACCAAAAGCTGTCCGCCTCAATGCTTTGCAGAATATCCTCTCCAAGGCTCTGTACGTCGAAGTTTTCCACATCCTCCTCTGGAATTGAAAAAGAAACCAAGCTCCAGTCCAAAAAGAAAGCAAGATGAAAATGCTCAAAAGGAACTGTGTGTATGTGATAGGACAAATAGAGAGGGCAATAAATATCTCCACTGTAAGACAGATGTAGACGACGAGTGGCTGTAGTTCTGGGCGAAGGAGGAACAAATGGTGAAGGCAGAGTATAGACATATTTAAAAGGGAAAGCGCTGCATTTGAGGAGGAAGGGGCAGACAGTAGAGAAAGATCAAGCTGGATGTCTCAGAGGACACATATAAAGGAGAATGGAAGCACAGACCGATCATGAAAGAGGCAAATAATACATAGACCAAGGGAGAGAGAGTAGTTTGGGCATAGGGGAAGAGATGAAGAAATACAGTGAATGGGAGTATTTAGCTTAATGGAGACAGGGCATGTGAAGGCACAGTAGGTGGGACAACATCTGGGACATGTGAGAAACATGGTATGCAACACCATAGGCATGTGTATCGACTGGGCCAAGCTCTTGTTAAGAGTGGTGCGGAAGGAGGCTAAGGTTGAAATATTGCTGAACAGTACCCACCCAGAGTATATATGCAAGAGGACATAGATTGTTAGGCAGTGTTGCACCAGATTATGTGCAAATACTAATGTAAACTCGTCATAATGGGCCAGTTTATATTTCAGATATAGACTGGAAATTGTGAGCGTGTAGAAAGAAGCTATGATGAGGGCAGAGTACCTGGTCAGGTGAGAGGAAGCCCAGGGTGACAGTAGTAAAAACGAGGTGTCACAACATAAAGGCTGTTGGTTTGCATGAAAAAGTCTGTGCAAAAAATGAATTCCATGGAGGAGGATGTGCACACCCCTTGGCACCTCGACATATGAGTAAGCACTGATACTTCCCTGTGTACAGCTTATATATGTGCAAATGGCTTACTGTAGTTAACATAAAATCACCTTTTTCCTTGGCTGGTTCCTTTCCCCAGTGGAACCTTTCAGGATTTCACTTATAATGAAGTTTCATTTTGCTGAGAAGGATAGACTATCTGGATGACTGCATTTGATTTATTAATTCCTTTTATAGTTATTTCCAGTTAGTGGCTTTACGGCAAGCTTATATTCATGATCACTTCCTCACAAAACACTAGTGCCACATTCATTGTGATAGTGTATTATTTATGCTGCATTTGTGAAGCCCAAAACACATCAGTAATTGTATGTCGTGCAACTAGCAGGAAGAGTTCTCAAGATGATTAGGGTTCCCAATGCACAGAGCATTACCTCCTAGAAAGGTGCCTCTTTTGTCTGCCTTGTTGTTTTGATGCAATATCAACTGATGTGTGACCAGTGTCTGACAAATTGGAGAGATGGAGTAGGAAGGATGAGCCCTATGTACTAGCCTCTTTCGGAGGACTTCCGTTTGACATTTGCCTGCAGAAAGATGGGCCATTACCAACTGCCACATCCTAAAAAAAAAAAGTTACTATTCTGTAACCCTTGTTCAATAAAACTTAATTTGAAGTCCTACGCACAGAATAGTGATGCCTACGCGTGGATAGGGCACTTTTTGAAAAATATAGAAAATAAAAACTTTTCTTTAGTAAAGCCAATTTATTTTTTAAACAACGGCACTTCGGTAGCCTAAAGGATGTATTGCTCAAATTCCATTTATTTTTCTTACAAAAGAACCCAGCTCTATTTATATGGGAAAATCAAAGAAAATAGGCACAATGAAGCAAAATTGACTGGAAACCGACAATGGTACTTCAAGGAAACACAGACCACAAGAATCTCACAATGCCCTGTCAGTAGCAGTTTTCTCAGTTTTATTTTTTTTGGGAGACTTAGTATCACGCACAACACAAAATAAAATTCCTCATTCTTTCCACTACGGGGAAGAAGAGTTGCATATGGCTGCAATGGAAATTCTTCTGACGAAAAAGTAGGATAACAGGCAAGTAACCTTTCCTTCTCCCTCAGGAAATCTCCATTGATAGTCGACAACACTGAACAGAGTAGCAAGCCAATCCTTTAGAAGGGCAGTGGAAAGAAAGAACATTATATACTACCTAAAGAGTCTGAGCCAAGACAATGTCTCATAAAAGTGTGGAGAAACCATTAAGAGGCTGATTTGCAGAGTTCTGCAATAGGGATGTTTCTTAAAGCAGAAGTTGCAGCTTTGCCCTTAGCACACCAATCTTTTGGTCTACCAATAAAGGTCGATAGCTTTCTGGTAATAGTATGATGGAAGAGATGAGATTGCTTTGGGACAGCTAAGCCGACTGAACTGACCCATAGTTAAAAAATTCTTAACCTTTCTAAGTGATTTGTTTTTTCTAGATAAAATTGACTAAAATCAGCCATATGGGCGGATCTTTTTCTTTGAGTTCTGATAATAAATTGGTGATGCAATGTACTATTAACTTTGATGTAGAAAACTAGGTGATTAGCTGACGGGGTTGTGAGACCTCATCTAGTAATAATGGCACAATTTATTATACGGTTGAGTTTGATCTCAAATTAAACCTTCGCTCAACCCTTCGTAGCTTGGCACAGAGAAGTCAGGCTTAATTTAGGAGAAAAACATTTGTAAAGCATTTAACAATGTTAAAGCTCCATCTTGAGCACGCAAGACTCCATTTTCTCTATTTCTGGAGTTGTTGTGGACATTGTGAAAAATAAAAAGATGAGGGGTGTGACCTGTCCTTACTCTAAAATTAGGGAAATTTCTTCAAGAAATTTGGGTGACTATTAAGAGACAGGGCTTCAAAATGTTGCCACTGGGAGTAGTTGTATGTCTTCCCAGAAATAACTAGTTCAGTGTATCTAATTGTGTGCATAACAATAAAATCAATATATTTCTTTATAACTCAATGCATTCAAATATAGATCTTCATTGTTCAAGGTAGAATCTGGCTGCAAATCAGACATCATACATTTTACAGTCTCAGTGTCCCAGTCATCTGAAATAGAACCAGGAATAATAACATTCACTGAAACCTTTAACACATATAGTAATTGCAATGTCTCAGTCGTTCCCATAATTTGATAAGAAACCTGTTCCAAGCTAAGCCTTCAGGCACAGGATAAACTCTAATGTTTGCAGCGTAGCCATCTCGTTGAGCTCTGTGAGATGGGAGATGTGGCTGAAGTTCTCGAACCACTGGTTGTGAAACTATTCTTTCAGGAAGGTAATGTCCATTCGGTAGCAGTAGAATGACTATCTTCGTTGTCAGTCACGAGATTAAAAGAAACCCTCCTGTAGTGATCCAAACGTAGAACCAAGGTAGTATCAAGTACCTGTCTCAAAACCAATGATAAGCAAGAAGAAATCAATGGCGTTGAATGACTGTGGAGGATGATAGGAAGCACTGTGTAGAATTCAGATTTGTTCTCATATCATTGTTCCGTGCAAAGGCATCATCTTGATTGATGTTCACTCATGTGGTGGTTCATCATAAACCAAGGTGCTGCGTTGAACAGCTGCAACGGCAATGATGGCAGCGTCTGATTCATCCATGGAATCCACTGCCTTGTGTAAAGTAGGAGACACAGTACACTCAAATATCCCCGAAAGGATACGCAAGCTAGTGATGTTACTGCTCTCTTCTAGGAGTAGTTCATTCAAAGTAAGGAGAGGCTGAGAGGTTCTATTCTGAATCCTTCTTGGTGGCCAGGATGGTCTGCTGCACAGAATCTGCACGTAGTGCTTCTTTATGGGTTAATGGACACCTGTTGGTTTCTCTTTGTCCCAGACAAAGGAGGCAGGATCACAGTTTGTTTGAATTGTATCCCAAGAACTGGAACGAGTGATCTGTAGGATAGTTCACAGGCTTGCTTGTTGTGAAATCTTTTCTCAAATTAAATCCCCTACTTTAAGGATCCACCCATCAGCAGCTGTTAAAACCTTCACTTCACTGGTGGGGGCTTCAGAATACTTCACTTTAGACAGCTTGTCTGCAGGGGCCCTTTAACAGTAGAAGCTTTAATCTGTTGACAAAATCCATAGTGTGTAACAATTTCTAGGCTGTATGTGTATTTCCCAAAGAAAACAAATTGTTGCGCATTCACAGGGTTTTTATCCAATCACAGCTTATTTCACCAACAAAGGCAAATGCGTTTCGGCTTGTCGTCTTTATCAATGCCATTGCGTCCGACGCTATTTCTCTTCTATATATACATATAATACATCACAGGTCAGGCCCACAATGAGGCAATAATTATCAACCATGAAAAAAGGCCAATTCCTGCACAAGACGCCTCTAAGTAATTTTCATGGCAGCCATCATGACCCTATTCAGATAGCACGGTATGCTTATAGTCTCAATTGATTCATTGATGTCAAGTCTATTATTAATCTTTAACACAGCGACCAGGTGGCTACAATCACAGTGATATACCCTAGATATTATCAATGTTATTAAATCCTCAATAATTGTCACACACTAATTTTGCTTCATAAAACTTTCTCCAATGAAGCTATGAACCTAGTGTCATCCCATTAAGCTGTGTATATTCATAAATCAAAAGATATTAGAAATACGAAATGAAATAAATGTGAATTCAAATCTACACATAAAGACCATAAACATGAAATGTATACAGTGAACAAAATTAAGCCCTGTATGGGTATACCCTATGATACATTTCCGCCATATTGCATTTTGCTCTCATGCCCTCATTTGCCAATTATTCAATTAAGCTCTGAATCGGCATATGCAATATGGTGCATATCCAATACTGCGCATTACTGAAGGTCAACGCCATCACAGTTCCTAGGGGCCAACCTGTAGATATGAATGGATATATTACTCTTAGCTGGGGAGCAGCGTGTGCTTAGCCTATATGGACCCAGAGCTCATTGTCACTGTTAATGCCTATGGGATTCTTGGTTTGCAGGGTTATTATATATTTGGACTCCAACTGTCTCAGTTTCTGTGTCCTGTCTCCTCCTCTCTCTTCTCCACTACTTGGTTTAGACAGAAAAATCTCAAAAGATCACGATTACTGTCATGATGAGCTTGGAAGTGCCTTGCAACTGGGTATGGGGTCTTTATTTGCGATCACCTGCATGTGCTCTAACACTCGTTTTTTGGCTTTATGGGTTGCACTGCTCACATATTTTTTCTCACATGGACATAAGAGGCAGTACACCACATAATCCGAGTTGCAGTTGAGCAATTTGCTGATCACACCTTTCCTCTTAGATTGGGGGATCTCATATTCCTGTATTTGTTTGCTAAACTTGCAAGCTTTGCATTGAATGCATGGAAAGAATCCTGTAACAGCCTTGTTTTTATAGATAGTGACTATGGACTGGAAAGCCCTTAAGTGAGGCACTCCGTTGGTAGGATATCTGGCGAGATGTGGACAACAGAGGGCCGTTAACAGTATCGGTCCTCATAATCTGCCAATTACGTTTCAGGATCTGGTATACCTTGGGTTTGTAACCAATCTCATGGACTCGTTATGGTTCCCTTTATCGATCCAGCAATTGTTGCTGCCTTGGTGTCAGACGTACCTTCTTGGCAGCTTGTTTCAGGACAGTTCATGAATTTCCACGTCTGTGGAACCGGTCTAGTATCTCCTCCTCTGTCTGTTGGAAATTCTTAGCAGTAGAACAATTATGCTTCACACGCAGCAATTGTGTGCGTGATGACTGCTGGTGTGCAACAGTGAATTGCCAGCAGTGGGTTTCCTAAAGAGAGCAGTTTGAAATGTATTACCCTCCACAAAGACCATCACATCTAAAAATGGAACACTGGTGTCACTGATGTGGTTTGTGAACTGTAAATTGAGAGAATTGGTATTGAGACTTTCGATATACTTTTCTGCCTCCCTACAAGTCCTTTTCCATATTATGAATATATCATCGATGTAACGTGCCCATAGCATCAGGGATTCCAACCACTGCTCATTTCTTGCTGCCCTGGCCATGTGCCTGTTCCACCAGCCCACGAAAAGATTTGCATAGCTGGGGGCGAAGCATGTGCCCATGGCAGTCCCTTGCTGCTGTTAGTACAACTGGCTAGAAAGGAGAAAAATGCTATTATACAGGGCAAATTTAATGAATTGTACAATCATAGTGTTGTATTCAAGATATTTTAAAGCTCGAGTCTTCAAAAAATATTGAACTGCTGTCAGTCTATCCTGGTGTTAGATACATGTGTACAAACTAGTAATGTCCTGAGTTACTAGTGAGAAGCCTTCCTCCCATTGGATCCCTTCAATCATCCTTAAGAAATCTTTAGTGTCTTTGATGTAAGAACTTAGATTCTTGACAAAGGGAGAATGGAAGGAGTCGACAAAGAAGAAGGTGTTTTTGAGGAGACTCCCTTTTGAGGAGAGAACAGGACTCCCTGGTGGAGAAGGGGTATTCTTATGTATTTTGGGAATGTGGTAAAAAGTTGGTATTAAAGGATATTCACAATAGCGATATTGGTATTCTTTATAATCAAAAGTACCCCTGTCTCTCCAATAGGACAGCAGGTTGTGAAATGCTATGACCCCGAGTATACTTCTTTGGAAACTTGGCAATAAGATTCCTTCTAGGTTAATTGGCGAAAGGCTTCACTGTAATAAGCTTCCTTTGTAAGCAACACCACATTACCCCCTTTGGCGGATGGTTTAATAACTATTGAATTGTCATTTCTGAGTGTTCATATCGCCTCCCATTGTTTTTGTGTCACATTCTTATTGCTGATGTTAAAGTCCTTTTGTGCTAAATATATAGCCACCAGTAGCTTTGCTGTAATATTGCTATGGTTGCGTTAATCCCAGTATGGGCAGATGCAAATACATCATGTGCTTTCCTGATTAAATTTAATCTGGGCAGTTTCATAGGAAGTATTCTGTCTCCCACTCCTGGTATAGTAACTACAGCTGAAGTTGGAGTGACATTCTGTTCATATTGGAGGAAAGCTTGTGTACGAAGAGTGGAGTCATACTGAAACTTCACATCCACTGCACTTAAAGAAGAGGCCCACTGCTTCCATCTCGGGTGAAGGGCTTAAGCATTAGGGGTGCTTGCCTTAGTGACTGCCTCTACTACTGGTACAGGAGCAACCACAATGTTTTCCTTGCGCCAACTGGCACTCTTTCAAAATAGCTGTCTGCACCGCTGCAAGAATTTCTCAGTGGAAGCAAAACACACTTCAGCTGGAGAATACAAGTCTGACTTGTATGCTATGGGAACGGTCTGTCCCTTATTACATGTTACATAAGTGTAACCTGCCTGGCTTGGTATGACTCAACACTAGGCTTGTTCTACTATTCGTAATTGGTAAATATTTTATCGCTAGCATGTCTGCTTGCAGCGCATGCAAGATATGTGTGTGCTTGTTGGTCCACTGTTTCGCTGAAAACTTGGAAGAAATCAAGTCATACAAGGGATTCACTCGCTCAGGATAGTACGTTCTGCCCAAGTTAAGGAATTCCAAACGGGAGTGCAACTTCTTCAGTGTGTCAGGAGGCTTCAAAGTAGAGCATTTCTGAAGGAAATCAGACGCCAAACCCTTGCCCTCATTGGATAACTTGTATCCAAGAAAGGTCACCTTAAGGTAGGCAATCTTAGATTTTTTAAAGTTAATTTTGTAACCATGTGATGTTAATATTGTTACAATTCTGTGCACCCAAGTTAGATTTACGTCTAGCTCATCATCACTGCGACAGATCAATGTATGATAACTCCTTGGGATCTGGTTGTAAGATCTCCAAGATGCATACTGAGAATAAGCCAGGGTTGTTCTTATACCCCATAGGCAAACGTTTAAATGAGAACTGCACCCCATCGAAACCTAGGGTGGTTAGATACTCGCTTTCAGGCACTATCTTTTGACAAAATGAAGCATTGGCGAGGTCAAGGGTTGTTTTATATTTTTGCTGTACCAGGTTCATCATTAAACCTGTGCTGTGCTATTTTGCACAGCGTACCTTCGCATACGAGTTTAAACTCCTATAGTCTTAAACTATTCTAAAGGAACCGTCTGGTTTAGAGACGGGACAAAAGCATATGTTCAATAGTTAAAGACAAGGCACTATATCAAGCCCTGATATTGCAACTGATCTAAAATTGCCTTTATATCGCAGTTTGCTTCTGACTTTAAAGGGTAGTAAGCCTGCGCTTGAGGTTTACTGCGCAAAGGAATAACGTGGAATGTGGAGTGTTTATACCATCCCGCTTGTTTTCTGTATACTGCTCACTCATTGGTGTAAATTTCCCGGATGTCTTCAGGTACTATGGGAGAAAAAGGTACCCTCCTTATTCCCTCCTCCCTTCATGTTGCTACCCTAAAAAAAGACTGGAGGCCAGCCATCTTCAGCTAGTATGAGGTCATACTCTTCAGATAAACGCGGCCAGAAGACTGCTTTAATGATGCCTGGTATATCCCCTTCAATCTGTATCTCTAGATCATAAACCCTATCATGTGGATTTAAATGCTTGCCTGGAGTCTCAACATGTATGAACCCGTATGAACTCATCAGTTGGATTCGCCACCAGAAACCTCTGGCGAGTCTGATGCACTATTGGGACTTCTGCTGTGCTGTCTAGAAGCGCTCTTACCCAAGGCCTGTTTTGCTGGAGTATCCTTAGCTGTATCAGCATGCATCTTAGAAAGTCCTACCACTTTCTTCTTCTTAATTGAAGTCCTGGAGTGTGACTCTCTCTTTCCTCTTTACAATGACTTCAGTTTCTCATCCTGTTACTCCTTTTTTCCTATACAATTCTTTTCTCCGGTACTCTGAGCGACTCCCTCTTTCTGCTTGTTTATCGTTAGCATCCGGAAAAGAACGTGAAGAGCGGCTATCAGAATACTGATACAATTCCGGCCTTTTAATCTTACTGCAGTCTCTCAAATTATAACCACCCATACTGGATTCCCGAAATATGGGACATCCAGTCCAACTTTGCTCTCTTTCCCTCTGTTTCTTTCCACCTTCCGTTTCAGATTTTTCCTTAACGGAACCATTACTGTCACTTTTAGGTGTTAAATGTGTATTAATGGCTCGCATAACCAAGGTATCAAAACCCACCGAGGTGTAGACTTTAAAAATGATTTTCGGTAGTTCCCGTTGACGAGCATGATTTTGAACTGCTTCACGTCTCTATTTTTGCTTAATCTTTATTTATAATCATAGGCAAAAAAAGACAATTGCAGTGCAATTAATCCATACAATTTCATCATTGCAAATAGAAAACATGTTGTATAAATACCCTTACCCAAAATCACACAATTCTTCTAGACATTCCTACGGGCGATCCACATAGACAACTTAACACATTGTACAAAGCTTCCACCCCCCTAAAAACAACTACTCACTACTCCCCACCCCAAATTTTATGGAACTTCAGTATGGCCCCCCTACTCTTTCGGAGTATAGGTTTTCCTTGGATTCCACTTGTTTCATCTGATGCACCTATTAGTCAAAGGCTGGAGCCTCCACCAGTCTCCATTTTTGTAGGATCAAAGATTTGGCCACTAATGATGCGATAAATTATAGCTGTTTCTGTTGTGCCGGTAAGTTATGTGTAGTATTAATACCACACAGAGCGCCCAACAAGTCGGGGGCCAAACATGTCTGACATTTTCTACCAAGCCACTGAAAAATGAGTTCCCAAAACTCTGTAAGGGCTGGGCAGGTAAAACATACATGTACCCAGTCTCCTGGTTGGTGTCTACACCTAAAGCATGACCTGGAAATGGACGGGAACATTCTATGTAGGCGGGATGGGGTAAAGTATAATCGCCACTTATAAAAAAAGGCCATACGTTTAAAGTTAGCCCCTCAAATGGCTTTGTGTGACCACACATAATATTTCCAATTATGCACCTCTATTTTACACCCTGGGAAGGTCTGAATGTTTTGCAAGGCTTGTGGAACAGTTTTGTCGTAGAGTTGTTGCTGGATTACTCGATACAAACTGCCTACCCACCTTATCCTGCTTACATAGTATACATGACTAATCAAAGTGGTTAGGGTATCCCCGGAGGTTTGCACATTTCGCATAAAAATGCGAAGCTGTAAAAAAGAAAATAAGAGTGAGGAGGACTGCCCAGTTTTAGCTGGTCCCACGTCTTCATGACCCCATCAACCAAAAGATCTCTAAATCAGCAGATCCCGATCTTTTCCCAATTTTTAATACTCCTATCATCGAGATGGAGGCCCAATCAATTAGAGTCTCCTAACGAGATGTTGAGGTGGAAAGAAGCGAACTGAAATTCTTCCCTCATTTGAGAGAACCTGAAAGAGATTATGTGCAGAAGCTTATATCTACTGCGTTTTGGAAGCTTTGGAATTTTGATAAATGGAATGAGTGGAACGTTGCTTTCTAGGAACATTAGTCTAAGGTAAAAATTGCCTCCCAAGTCCTGAGGTGCGACTGCCCGAGCACACCAATCAAAGGCACATTGATAATATTTTTTGAAGTGGGGGCAGAGCAAGACCCCAGTCCTTCAACACCCAACTGCAGAGTTTCCAGTTTGGTATGGGGTTTCTTTCCTGACCAAACAAACTGGCGCAAAACCTGTTCGGTTTCAATAAAGTAGCTTTGGGGAGGTCTATTACATTTGAGAAAAGAAAAAGAAAAAGAGAAAGAATCATAATTTTTACTAATGCAATTCGACCGATAACAGAGAGTGGGAGTAACTGCCATTTCCTTAGTAAGTTCTTGGCCTTAGAAAGCTTTGGCACGTAATTTAGCTGGAAAAGCTGTGAAAAGTCATGGGATACAAACATGCCGAGATATCTAATCGAGCCTGACCTGCAAAGCTTGAACCTGCATATTGATCTAGTGTACTTGGTCTGAGCAGTGGTATAAAAGTACTTCGGACTTTGTGTGATTAATTCTGTAACCCCCTAGACCTGAAAATGTTTTAATTTTTCTAAATGTTCTCGCAATATTCTTCTTTCCCGCCGCCAAGTAGAGAATTAAATCATCAGTGAACAATTTGAGCTTGGAAGTCCCTGAAAATGGCGCACTAATCCGCAGAAGCAAGGCTAGCGGTTCAATAAACAGTGCAAATAACACCGTAAACATGGGACAGCCCTGGCGGGTGCCACGTCTAATTTCAAGGGATCCTGCCGCATGAGAATTTACTATAATTTTCTCCTCTGATTTAGAAATTCTGCCAGAGCTTCACCAATTTGGGGGAAAAGTTAAACCTAAGTAGAATAGCAAAAAGACTGTCCCACTGGACTAGATCTAAGTTTTTTTTTCTGCGTCTATCATGATGATCGCTGCTTGTGTCATTATTTAAATAAATAAATAAATAGATGGCCTGAATTAAAAAATTGGTATCCTTTGCAATGGTTCTCCCCGGCAGAAAGCCACTTGATCTCTATCCACCACTTCTTGCCCTATGGGGGTTATTCAAGAGACCATAATTTTAGTAAACAATTTGTAAACCTTATTAAGCAAACTAATTGGGCGATATGAGCCCAGCTTGTCAGTCGGCTTATCCTTTTTTAAGAAGCTTACTATTACAGTTTCAGAGAAAGATTTGGGGATCTCTCATCCCTCCAACATTTCATTGAATAGTTAAACCAGCAGTCTCGCTATTTGAGCCATGAATGGTTTGTAAAGCTCGATGGCAATCCTTCACTCCCACAAGCTTTCCCATTGGGAGAATTTTTGATGGCTTCCTGTACTTCTGCTATTGTAATGGGAGACACTGCCTGGGCCTGCTGATCTCTGCTAAGCGTGGGCAGATCTATTGTCATGAGGTGTTCACTAATCATTTAGTAGAGGTAGGAGATGGAGCTGTGTATAGCTTTCCATAATGCCTAAGAAACAGCCCATCTATTTCTGCCATTTGATTTGCCATCTGAACCCTTTCCTCATCGTAAATTTATTTAATGGCAGAATTGTTGCTTCTCTTTTTGACTGACCACACCAAAAATTGCCCAGCATGCACGCTCTCCTCATACAGTTGCTGGAAGCATGTGCTCTGGTTGACTATCGTCTGGGAGTCATAGTGCTTCTTTAATTATTGTCTAGCTTCTCTCAATCTAGACTCCATTGTTTGGGAGTAATGTGTTAGATGCATTCGCCCTGCGTGATCGAAATCATGATGTAAAGTCATTGTTTTCTCCCTTCTTAGTTTAGAGATGTTGGCTTTAACAGAGATTGCCCCCCCCGATAAAGGCCTTGCATGACTCACAAATGACAAATGTAGATGCAGATCCAATATTTCTCTCTAGAAAATCCTTGAGACTGGCTTGCATAATCGCGACCCAGCCAGCATTGGTTAGTAATGTCTTGTCTAATATCCACTGGTGACGCTTGGCCTGATTAGTGTTAACCTATATCTCAGTCTCCGGGACAGAGTGGTCAGAGAACACGTTTGCAAGGATAAAAGACTTTCCTCTAGTCCACTGATAAGAGATTAAAAAGAAATCTATCCGCGAGGCTCAGTTAAACCTCTTAGAAAAGCAAGTATACTTCTGTGCCTGCGGATACTGAGCTCTCCAGGGATCGACTAAAGCTAGATATCGACATATTCTGGCCAAAAACATGGAAACTCTGGGTTTGTTCTGGGCTTTATTCTTCCAAGATTAATTTAATGTAATATTCTGCAAGATATTAAAATTTCAATTGAGATACTGTAATTACCCCCAGTCACCAAGAGGCCGGAAAGTAAATGCAGCTCCTTCTCAAGATGCCAGAGGGTAGATGTATTGTCCTCTATTAGGCCATAAAAACTAACCATCTGGAGGACCTGATCATCAATTTTTACACTCATTATAATCCACCTTACCTTGGGATCTCGAATGACCTGATAGACTTGCCCTGAGAAATTATACAAGAACAGGACCGCCACCTGACAGCTGCTCCAACAAATGCATAGAAAGTTTGGGAGAAAACATTTGGCATTCTTGGAGGACTGGATTGCAACTTAAGAACAAAAGTTACTTACCTGTAAACTGTGGTTCTCCAGTATTGGTGTCTTTCATAGATTCACATGCTTGAATCATTCCCAGTCATCGAAGTGGGAGTCCCACGGTACATAAAATAGCAATATATGCATACATAAATACATAGTATACTAATAGCATAGCTAAAAAATTCCATAGGGAGTATTGTAACACAGCAATCAATAGGAAAAAAGTTGTCACTTTATTAGCTCGTCCAAGTCCTTAGATACAGTCCAAACTCCAGCCAATCAGGCGGCAGCACCCTCTAGAACCCTCTCCCCAGAGACTCAGAACGTCAGATTTTCTAGCACGAGAGTGACAATAGTCAAGTAAACGAGGAGAGCCTCTGAGGGGAGGTGGGTGGGTCGCATGTGAGTCTATGAAAGACACCAATACTGGAGAACCACAGTTTACAGGTAAGTAACTTTTGTTCTTCTCCAGTATTAGGGTGTCTTTCATAGATTCACATGCTTGAATCAGAATAGATCGCAGCAATTCCCAAACTGTACATAGTCAGTAATATATACATGTAAATATATA
Organism: Calotriton arnoldi; assembly: GCA_963921515.1. Classification (NCBI taxonomy): domain Eukaryota; kingdom Metazoa; phylum Chordata; class Amphibia; order Caudata; family Salamandridae; genus Calotriton; species Calotriton arnoldi. The sequence goes on from CAWUFW010001518.1 coordinate 2,452,088, forward strand.
TCATTGCATGACAATATATGTATCTAAAACATACATCATAATGTACAATCTGTGCAGGAGGAGGGAAGAAAACAGAGGCTCACCTTATTTAAAAAGATTACGTAGTACTGATTGCCCCACGGCTGTGTCAGCGTTGTCTGCAGCTTCCAGACAGTAATGTTTGGTAAAGGTGTGTCTGCTAGACCATGTCGCAGCTCTACAGATTTGATGAAGAGGCACACCAGCAAAAAGCGCAGTCGAAGAAGAGACAGCTCTGGTAGAATGTGCCTTGACTGTTCTTTGAAGTGTCTTCCCCGCTTGTTGATGACAGTAGGAAATTGTACTAGATATCCATCTAGCGATAGTCTGTTTAATTACTGGATGTCCTTTACGCATCATGCCGTAAGCCACAAATAGCTGATTAGTTTTCCGAACAGGTGCTGTCTTTTGCAGATAAAATTTTAAACACCTTTTGACATCTAGAGAGTGTAAAGCCTTTACGGCTGGCGACTGAGGATTAGGGAAAAAAGTCTTTAAGATGACAGGCTCATTTAAATGAAAATCAGAAGGCACCTTTGGAATAAGTGCGGGGTTTATGCGGAGCACAACTGAGTCTTTGGTGAATTGCAAAAAAGGCGGTTTAATAGTAAAAGCCTGTATATTGCTGACTCGTCGAGCTGACGTAAGAGCCAAAAGTAATGAAGTCTTCCAAGAGATAAATTTAAGCTCAGCCCTATGAATGGGTTCAAACGGGGACTTCATGAGTTGAGTTAGCACAACGTTTAAATGCCAAGATGGAGGGTGTCGTATTGGCGGAATAAACCCTTGAAGAATTGTTGTATTATTCTAGAAGAATAAAGAGAATTGGAACCATCTTGTCGAAATCTGGAAATTGCAGCCAGGAAAACTATAAGGGTAGCATGAGATAACCCCGATTTTGCTAATTGCAAGAAAAAAGGCAAAAGCTGTTCTGGCGTAGAATGAACCGGGTGAACATTTGAAGCCTCACACCAAAGGCAGAACCTTTTCCACTTAAGTTTGTAGGTCTTGATAGTGGAAGGTGCCCTGGCGTTAGCAAGGACCTCCCTGCAATCCGAAGGAATCACTAAGTTGGCAAACTCAGTGTTCAGGCGCCAGGCCGCCAATTTCAGAGATGCTGGATCCGGATGGCAGACTTGCCCTTGGTCCGTCGTCAGAAGATCCGGAATTGGATGAAGCATAATCGGATCGTCCTCCGACAGAAGGAGTAGCTCTGAAAACCAAATCTGGCGAGGCCATCTGGGGGCTATGAGAAGAATGAGACATGGCTCCCTCCGCATCTTCCGAAGCACCTTTGGGACTAGAGGAATCGGCGGAAAAGCGTAGGCATACATTTTTGACCAATTCATCAAAAAGGCATTTCCGCACGACCCTGGTTGGGGAAGCCAGCTTGCGTAAAATGGGCATTTGCGGTTCTGACTGGTCGCAAATGGATCTAGATTGGGCCGTCCGCACCACTGAAAGATGCTGTCCAGCGTTGGTTGATGAAGTTCCCACTCGTGGTTGGACGAAATTGATCAGCTCAGAGAGTCCGCCAGAGCGTTGGACACTCCCGGAACATGAACTGCTGATAAAGTTATTTGATGTTGAATCGCCCAGTTCCAGATCTGTTGTGCTTGTAGGGACAGCAGAGTGGACCTTGTGCCCCCTTGTTTGTTCACATAATGCATGCTTGTAGTGTTGTCTGTCCGGATCAACACTGAAGCACCTTGAAGAAGGGTGCGAAAAGACCTTAACGCCAGGAATATCGCTAGTAATTCCAGAAGGTTTATGTGCCAAGTTCGTTGCAGAGCATTCCATTTGCCCTTGACTGTGAGACCTTGAAGATGTGCCCCCCCCCCATCCCTCGAGGGAAGCATCGGTTGTAAGGACGAGACTTGGATCGTCTGCTAGAAAGGAGCGGCCCTCTGACAAGTTTGTTTTGTAAGTCCACCATAGCAACGCTTTGTGCATCCGAGAAGTAATGACGATCACATCGTCGAAAGACCCCGAGAGCTGATGCCATTGTTTGTCGATTTCCTCTTGTAATGGTCTCATCTTGAGACGGCAGTTGGGAATTAAGGGAATGCAGGAAGATAGCATTCCCAGAAGCGACTTGAATTGTCGAACAGAAACGGACTTTCTTGCCCGTAGAAGAGATGCCAGCTTGGATATCCGTTGCTGTCTTTCGTTTGAGACATACGCCTTTGATGTCTGAGAATTTATCCTGGCTCCCAAGAAAGTCCGAACCTGAGAAGGGGTGAAGTGTGACTTCTCCAGGTTTATGGACAGACCCAGTGACTGAAATAGAGATCAGCATATTTGAGTGTGTCTCATTGCTACTGCAAATGACTGCGCCTTGATAAGGCAGTCGTCTAGATAGGGAAAAATTTGGACGCCCGCTTGACGAAGATGTGCTGCCACCGGTGCTAAAACCTTGGTAAACACTCGGGGCGCAGAGGGGGGGCCGAAGGGAAGGACTTTGAATTGGAAGTCTCTGCCAGCCACTCTGAAGCGCAGGAATTTTCTGTGTCTGGGTAGGATGGGGACATGAAAATAGGCATCTTGAAGATCCAGTGTTGCCATCTAATCTCCTTGAGATAGAAAATGTAGAACTTCTTGGAGAGACAACATTCGAAATGATTGTTTTTTGAGAAATTTGTTGAGGGAACGAAGGTCCAGGATGGGTCGCCAATCCCCTGATTTTTTCTTGATGAGGAAGAATCTCGAATAGAAACCTGCACCCCTTTGTAATATTGGAACCACTTCGATCGCTCCTTTTTTAGGTCTCGCCTGAGCCAGCGCGCATGCGCTGCTCTGGCGAGACTTTTAGTAAGCGGGTTTTGGAAGTGCAAACAGTGGCTTTTGCTGCGGGCTAGCCTGCGTTCACGCGAGCGTGCACGCGCGATCAGGCGCCATATGGCTTCCCTCGCCATCTGGACGCTCGCGTGAACGCAAGCTGGTCGCCAGCAAAAGCCACTGTTTGCACTTCCAAAACCCGCAATTACTTCACGGCCGCGCGGCCGTGTCAGTTTCGCATGCCAATGCTTGTTCTATTTCTTTACTTTTGCTATAATCGCGGCACCCGCGCTTTACTTTTAACATTAAAGTAAAGCGCGGGTGCCGATTATAGCAAAAGTAAAGAAATAGATTTTCCTATTTCTTTACTTTTGCTATAATCGCGGCACCCGCGCTTTACTTTTAACATTAAAAGTAAAGCGCGGGTGCATGATTAGCAAAAGTAAAGAAATAGAAAAATAATCTATTCTTTACTTTTGCTATAATCGCGGCACCCGCGCTTTACTTTTAATGTTAAAAGTAAAGCGCGGGTGCCGATTATAATGCCAATGCTTGTATTAACCGAGATTGTCATGGTGGCATACGCCCTTGTAAAATCCTGAAACCTAAGCTATCATCAACGTCAGCAAAATAATAGATGATTGTTGAAATGGGATCTCCGTGGGTATTCCAATTAGGTCCTTAAACACGTACAACAGAATTGGCTCGAGTTAGTCACTGTCTAATACGAGAAATCCAGTGAGTTCGCTGAGCGGTGTGGAAATGACAAATGTCTTACTGCCCTCTAGTGGTAGAAAGCAGAATGGATTGGTATTTAAAACCCTGTGCTGCCCCTGTAATATAACATATTTAATTAATGAAACTAAAAATCGTTTTATTTCTCAAATGGCATTTATTAATTAAAAACTATTCAAATGGGTGTCTGCGACCTCACATTCAATCAGAAGTCACCCTGCGATGGCAGCACAGCAGGAGGAACGAGGGGACGGTGGCCTGACATCCTCAAATGTGTGTGTTTAGTAATCTTCCAAGGGATTGAAACAAGCTGCCAAAACGCATTCCGAATTATTTTAAATGTAATATTTGTTTCGACATACATAAGAGTTACATGGGATAATAGGTAACAAACAATTCTTCACTTATATATTAGTGGCAATTAGCTGGTATTTAGGGGTATTCACAGTTGTTTGACAAAAGAGCAGAGGGGCTGCAATGTCACGCTAGCGGTTTTATTCTGCCCATTCATGAAAATGTAAGAGCAACCGCGAGAACTTAACTTCACATTCTTAAATAGTTTTGTACAACTCCAGAACAGAAGCTCACCATTTGGTGAGCCGTTAACCAGATACGTCGCCGATGTTTGACATCATCATGCCATGGAAGTCGATAACTGTGCTTGAGGTGGAATCAGCCCTGTGCCAAAAAATTGTCATGATTGCTCCTTTTTAGGGCCTTCTATTGTATCCTACACTGACAAAACAAGCATTGGCATAGCCAATAGGTCTCGCCTTTGGGACCTTATAAATGTTTAGTTATCCAGCACAATATCCTTGGTGCAACAACATCAAGTGTTGCATGGCTAAACACTTATAAGGTCCCAAAGGCGAGACCTATTGGCTATGCCAATGCTTGTTTAACATGACTTTTATTTGGCATAATAGTTCCCTCAGATGTGCAGGAGGAGGACCTCTGGGAGGAGAATTTGGGGGAAATTTCACAAATTCCAAGGTGTGTCCTCTGGACACTATGTCCAACACCCATCGATCTGTAGTGATGGCAGACCAGTTTGAGAAGAAATGGGAGATTCGTCCTCCAACTTTGGCTGGGTTGTTGAGCCGAGTGGTAGGCAGGTGGCGGCTGTCACTGCTTTTTTGAAGAGTCTCTGCCTCTGTAGGAAGATTTTCCTCTGTACTGTTTATAGGAGGCAGCTGGAGGTTGACGATACGATTGCTGTTGCTGTGAGGAAGAGTAACCTAAGGAAATTGTAAAAAATGTGGGTGTTTGGTTTGACTGTGCCCTAACTTTTCAGGCACAGCTGAGCTCTGTGGCTGGCAGTTGTTTTGGACTTCTACGCGGACTTAAGCCACTACTCGGGTTCTTTGATGCTGAAACGCTCCAGACCATTATCCAGTCTACTATCCTCTCTAGACTGGATTATTGCAATTCCCTTTACCGGGGTGCTAAGAAAAGCTGGCATAAATCGCCTTCAGAGGGTGCAGAACGCCGCGGCACGGACTCTCTTCGCCCTCCCTAAATCTTGCTTATTTCCAAATTCATACATATGTTGCACTGGCTTCCGGTCGAGAAGAGAATTCACTTCAAGACTGTGTATCTCTCATAGAATTTTCTATTCACAAGCCCCTCCTGTTCTAGCTAATCTCCTTACCCCTTATGTACCGGAACGCGCTCTCCGCTCCTTCAATCAATCAACATCTGGCACGTGTTCCTCGTGTTAGAAAAGAACGGGCTGGAGGTCGGTCATTTCGGGCTTTAGCTTCTTATCTCTGGAATGCTCTCCCATGCACTATCAGGGGCGTACAGAATCACTGGGCTTTCAGGAAGGCAGTAAAGACCTGGCTTTTCCCTGAATAATCCTCTGCCCAATCCTCCTCTTCGGTCTGGTAATTTGTGGACTTAGCGCTGGGATGCCCCTTAACTGGGGCAGCCATGCGCTTTACAAATCCGATAACATAACATACAACTGTGTATGGTTCATGGAGGCACAAGGCTTGAAATTCCTTAACCTGGTGTCCTGAAGTAATAACTACAAGGAAAGCAGCCTTTCACAACAGATGTTGCAAAGGACTCCTGTGGATCGGCCGAAAAGGAGGACCAATGCGTTCAGGGTAATCCTGACTGGAGAAAGCACCTATTTAATTCAATATAAAAAGTTCTTTATCGCTAGGACACTGAAAAAAGAGATTTGTAATAGACATTTATCAGTCAGCATAAATGGTTGGAAGGTGTGTCTCAATAACTGGAGCCGTAATATAGTTAAGTAGAGAAGATACAGCTTCTTAACACAAGGTGGGACTGAAGTTTTTTCTGAATGTACTAGATGCACAACGTGTATTAAGCCCTGATGGATGGACACTTGGCATCCTTCAGAATAACTATAAACAGAAATTAAAGAAATTCAGATGCCAAGATTGTATGAGGCCAAGTACCAAGCCTCTAAGTTCATTGAAGGCTGGGACACAAGATCTGAACGCAGAACGTGCAACACAAGGTGTGGCCTGCAAAGCAAAGACCTTTTCTAACAAGCAACGTAGATAGGTAAACCACTGCTACTGGGGCCACTCTGGAAAAGAGGATCCTCTTCGCATTGCAATATGTCAATTGGTGATCAAATGAAAACCGTGATATCTGTGGAAAAATCAAACATCAACCTCCCTGACCAGTGTCACAAAAGGGTATTTATTTTCTTTACAGTTTTGTAATACATTGAGGTAATGGTGGGGCGTTTTTTTGTTTTCTACATATGTAAAAATATCTATCAGAGGCTATAGAGGCTCCTATTTTATGAGTTGAGTGAGCCCTGGGGGGAACATGGAAGAGCCTCTTTGCTTTAGCATAACCGGTCTGAATACATTTGACTATCTACCTGCAAATACCATTGTTCTAAATTGGATTTCCAATGTGAAGAGGTGAGAAAGCAACAAATAATTGCTTAATTTTTCTGAATGCTTTTGTTCGGTCTATATAATAAAGCAAACCTCTTGACGTCTAGAGTATGAAAAGCTCTTTCCGCAACAGAGTCAGGTTATGGAAAAAATACAGGCAATACTATTGACTGATTAATATGAAAAGGAGAGATTACTTTGGGAAGAAATTTGGGGTTTGTTCTGAGCACTACTTTATCTCTGTGGAGTTGAAAGAAAGGCTCTTCGAAGGTTAGTGCCTGGAGCTCACTGACACGTCTGAGTAAAGTAATAGCTTTTAAAAAGGCTTCTTTCGAAGATAAGTATTGGATTTGGCAGGAAGGCAGTGGCTCAAATGGAGGCCCCATGAGCCTTGTTAGTCCAATGTTAAGATTTCATACTGGCGCTGGTGGAAGAGTAGGGGGAATTACTCGAGTCCTTCCATGAATGCTTTAATAACCGGAATTTTGAATAAAGAGATATAGTGTCTGTTTTGTAGATAAGCTGCTATGGCAGCAAGGTGTAGGCGTACAAAAGTTTAGGCTAAACCGGAGGTTTGAAGATGTAACAGATAACAAATAATTGTTTGAACTTGTGCATCTAAAAGGTTTACTTTTTGACGCTGGCAGTATAAAACAAATCTTTTCCATTTGGCAGTGTTGTATTTTCTAGTTGTAGGCTTACAAGCTTGTTTAAGAATTTCAATACATAGTTGTGGTAGGTTTAAATAGCCAAATTCTATGATTTCAGGAGCCATACTGCAAGGATCATTTCCCAGGGATTGGGATGTCTGATTTCGCCATGGTTCTGTGTGAGGAGGTTCGGGTTGTGAGGACGTTTCTCGTGGGGTACTTGTGAGAGTTTCAGTAGTGTTGTGAACCATGGCTGACGTGCCCAAGTTGGAGCTATGAAAACTAAGGTGAGGGAGGTCTGCCTGCGTTTTCTCACCACAAACAGAAGTAGTGGGAGAGGCGGAAAAGCGTATGCAAATATCCCTGACCAATTCATCCATAGAGCATTGCCCTTGGATAGTGGGTGTGGGAACCTGGACGCGAAGGTTGGGCATTATACATTTTCTGGGGTTGCGAACAAGTCAATTTGTGGATACTCCCACTTGTAACAGTATGGTAGAAGGTCTCTGGGGTGGAGTTCCCATTTGTGAACTTGTTGCTGCATCCTGCTGAGGAGGTCTGCAACTTGATTTCTTGTCCCTGGTACATGTTCCGCTAGGAGGTGAATGTTGTGATGAATTGCAATGCACCATATGGTTGGAGCTAGGTGCGATAATTGTAGAATGTACCTTACCCCTGTTTTTAGGTCTCACGCCTGCGTTGCACTGCGCAGCGCGAGACATTTAGTAGGTGAAAAACGGGGATTCAGCACTGACCTAGGAATCGCACACGCTCGTGCGTGTGCGATTCCTTTTGTGCTACCCCATTGGCCTTTTCGTGCGTCTTTGTATAAAAGACTGCACGCAATTGGCCAAAGGCGGGCGCAGTGCTCCGCCCATGGCCTATTGGTGTCTATTACGCGCTTGGTGCGCGTAATAGACACCAATAGGCCATGTGGTTTCAATTATCGTGCCCAGACATGGGCGTGATAATTGAAATCACATGCTTAGCTGTGGCGCGCGCACCACTTGTTTTATCTGTGATTGCTTGAGCTTGCTTTTCTTTCCCTTGTCTCTTTCTTGCTCTGTTCCTAATGCTGGGGTACTGAGGTACAATCCTCTCGGGGGCCCGGGTGCCTGATTTGGAGCTTCTAATGATCACTCTTCAGCGTGCGTGCGCCTGCAGCATTGAACGAGGCTGAGGCCCGAGGGGCCGGTAAGAGCTCTGGTTTTGTCTTCCGATGACTTGGGCCTGTGCACAGTATAATTAAAATGGGGACATGGATCACTCGGTGCTTGCAAACCTTGTCTTACTCACTGCCACGAAAAACAAGTTGGGAGATAATTTGGATTCTGGCAGCACCTGCTGAAACATGTTTAGTAATGAGGAGCACTTGGGCTGGGTAAGGTGTAGCATTTCCTCCCTGATTATGCCAGCTACGACTTTCACAGAGCTACAAGTCATCACTCGGCTATTAAATAATAAATAACGTCATTTTTTAAATTGTGAAATGTGATCAGCATATTTTCTGAAGTGGGCGTTGCCGCTTCTATCCGCCCCAGCGCGGGGTGAGTTTTCAGCCATGAGCCGGTAGTAAGTGGGCAGTGATTTCGATGAGCTTTACAGCAGCATTAGCTGCTTGCCTGTTATCGCTGTAAACAAAGACGGCCGGCGCCTCAGGGTCTGTGGGTCTGCAGCTGCAGTGTAAATGTGACCATTGAAGCTCTGATGACTGGTGTAGGCAGCCAGTAACACACCTACTAGACACTCTGCGGTCACTGACCCTCCTTTGTCAGTAGCCAAGGACACTCCGTGGCTTCTGAGCATTTGTGACAAAATGGATGTATTTGTGAACCCTTTGTTTTGAGATGTATACACCCCTTATTTACGTAGAATATGTTCTACATTGGCATGCGCATCAGGCACGCTGCTTTAAGTGCCTTACACATTCAACAGCGAGGGGAGTCAACGACCAGGCGTCCTTTTCCATTGGGTGGGTCATGCATTAATCTGGCCTGTTTATGCTGATTTTGTATCCTATAACTAACCTCAGCCACAATAACACGTTTCAGCAAATTTGCTCTCGCAACATGTGAATAGAGTATAGACACATTTTACGCACAGATGTTGGGGGCGGGGCACAGATCATGTGGGGTAGTCCTGTTCTCCATGATATGTTGTGAATAGTTTCATTTAGGCGTTGACTACAAACCAGCAGTGTTGAGCTATAAAGCATGTATTTCACCACAGATAAGCCTGAGACAAGTCATTACTTTGTTTCTGAACGCTTAGTCCCAACTAGAGCCATCTTCTAGTTTCTTGAAATAGATGTTATGTCTATTTGTCAGTGAGACTTTCTAAATCTACTGAATGTAAAAAAAACAAGCATTTGCAATGCAATAGGTCTCGCATTTACGCGAGTTTAAGCTACTGGCATTGTAAATGACTGCCTTTTATTTATGTTTTAAAAACGAAAACAAAAATAAAAGGCATTGCCATTTGCAATGTCAATAGCTCAAACTCGCGTAAATGCGAGACCTATTGCATTGCAAATGCTGGTTGTATATAGTACATGGTTGTCATATTGTCTGCCCAGATTCGAACAATCTTCTTTTTGAGGTGAGGTAGGATTGCTTTTAATGACAGGTGAACTGCTTGAAGCTCTAGGTGATTTAAATGGAGACCCTGGTGTTTGGAGTCCCATACACCCTGAATTGTTGGATTTTGCAGGTGAGTTCCCCATCCTTTCAGTGAAGCATTCGCTGAGACAATAGCTTGGGGAGCAGGGTCTAGAAATGGCCACCCATTGGGCAGGTTTTGTGAGTTCCACCACTGCAGAGAGTGATGTGTGCTGCTGTCTACTAACACTAGATCGTGTAGCTGACCCAGTGACTGTGTCCCTTGACGAGAGAGACATTCTTACAGTGGTCTCATATGCAAGTAGGGACAAAGGACTATTGCGATGCATGATGCCATCATGCCCAAAAGACGCATTACTGTTTTCACTGTGACCTGATGTCCAGTTTGAAACTGTTGGATTAGGGTTAGACTGTTGTGTATTCTGTCTGTATTTGAGGAAGCTATCCCTAGGGGATATTGAGTATGACCCCTAAATACAGCTGTTTGTGTGATGGATTTAGATGGGATTTTTGCAGACTGATGGTAAGCCCTAGTTGATTTCGTAGGGTTAGTGTTTTTTGTGTATGTTGGCTGCAAACCTGAAAGCTGTTTGCTTTTATGAGCCAATCGTCTAGATATGGAAATACATGAATGTTTTGTCTGTGTAGATGTGCTGCCACCACTGCTAAGCATTTTGTGAATACCTGTGGGGCAGTTGTGACTCAGAAGGGAAGAAGTTTGAATTGGTATTGCTTTCCCTGGAAGACAAACCAGAGGTATTTGCGGTGTGAGGGATGGATAGGTATATAAAATTAGGCGTCTTTTAGATCTAATGCCGTCATGAAATCTCCTTTTTGCAGCAATGCTATCACATCCTGAAGAGTGACCATATGGAAATGTTTCGATAGGATGTAGTGATTTAGAGGTCTGAGGTCTAGAATGGGTCAAAGAGAGCTATTTTTTTGGGAATGAGGAAGCACATGGAATATACTTCTGTTCCTTGATGTTGAAGTTGGACTTGTTCTATAGCTCCTTGGAGTAAGAGAGCTGAAATCTCCTGTTTGAGGAGAGATAAATGTTGCATGAATAGTTTGTGTTTTCGGGGTGGTATATTTGTAGGAGTGGTAATGAGCTCCAGACGGTAACGATGTTGGATAATGTCTAACACCTACTGATCTGTTGTGATGGATTTCCATACTGCATAAATATTTTGAAGATGCCCCCCTACAGGTGTTAAATGTTCGGGGGGGAATGGTAAGCAAGTTAAGGCTGGCTTTTTAGACCATGCCCCCCTTCCTAATGGGAGCATCGGTTAACCAACCTGTAGCGCTGGGACACTCTTGGAGTAGCCGCGCGTTTTATAAGTTCCTTGATTTGATTTAGTTTTTGTATCTGCAGTAAGGGTTGAATTACCTTGACTGCGACCTTCGTAATTGTTACCTCTATATGAGCCTCTGTAGTAGGTTTTGGAGGTGGATGGCTGTGCTTGATTTTTGTAGGAGGATCCTGTAGTGTCTGTAGCAGCAGATTTGGACCTTTGTTTGTAAGTTGGGTGTCGAAAAGACCCACGATAGGAGGGAGATTATAGAGCCCCCACAGATTTTGCTACTTCAGTGCCTTTTTTTCATTTTCTCAAGGGCTGTATCTACCTGTGGGTCGAAGAGGTGCTCTTTGTCAAATGGGAAATTTAGGACTGCTTACTGTACTTCACGTTTAAAACCTGAAACATGAAGCAAAGCATGTCTATTTAGGAGAAGGCTAGTATGTATGCCTCCTGCTGCAGTGTCAGCAGAATCTAGTGCACCCTTGATGAAATTGTTAGTAATTAGCGTTCCTTCATTAACAATTCCATACCCCCTTTTTTTGTATTCCTCTGGGAGGTGCTGGAGAAGTTCCTCCATTTCGTCCCAGTGTGCCCCGTCGTAGCGTGCCAGTAGCGTTTGGCTGTTTGCAATCTGTCGTGATTAGCAGATTGGGCTGCCACCAGTTTCCCGGAGGCATCAATGTGTTTTGACTCCTTATCTGGGGAAGGTGCATCTCCAGTTGTTTGAGAGTTTGCCCATTTTCTAGCATTAGCTGCTACTAAGGAGTCAGGTGTTAATTGTTCTTTAATATATAAATATATATAGATCGTCAGCATGACGTAGTACTCCTTTGAGCACTGGTAAATACTGAAACCCTCGTTGTGCAGCAGTAGGGGTCTCAAAGAGAAAGTCATCCTCTATATCCTCTATAGGGTCTTTATGTAGTGGAACCTGGTGATATACTGCAGCTCTGGCTATTAAGTCCTGATAAGCTGAAGCATCATCTGGTGGGGATGGTCGTGTTGGATAAAAGTCTGGATCAGTGTCCCCTTGTGGCTCTATATCATCGGCATTCCACGGATCCCTAGGTTGTGTATCCTCTCCTGTATTATCATCATCATCACCTAATATGGGTGAATGTGGTGAGAAACTACCCTCATCAGAATGATGTGGTGAAGTGGGTGGGTGAGTGAGTTTCAGCAGGGAGCGGTGTAGATGGAATTGGAGAGGTAGGTAATGTGTAAAGGGCTAGTGGCAATGTCCTTTTTAGGAATCGGAGCCTCAATAGAGTCTTCAAAAGATAATTTTCTCCTTGAAGTTGGAGGCGTTGCAGATTGAAGGACAATCTTTTTAGTGCCAGGCTGAATTTGTAAAGTTTTCTGCCTTGGAGCGATTCATTTCTGCATAGTTTCGAGAATGGGCTCAGGTGGAGTTTTCTGCCTAAAGGTGTAGCATTTCGGTGCCGGCAGATTTTTTGATTTTGGTACCAGTGTGGTCGGAGCCAGAGTATCATGGCTTTTAGGTTTCGTAACTGAACCTACAGTCCGATGTCGAATCTGATTTGGAGGTGAATGGGGGCCCCTGCTGTGGGCCAATGTTTCGGTGCCAAGTCTGAGGGTGGGGCATCCAAGTCTGTATTTCGGTGAGAACCATGGCTTTTCTTCAGTGGCGGCCCGTAAGCAGTTTTATCAGTTGAAACCTATTTTTTGGGCATTAGATCGGGGGCAGGCGTACTCTCTATCTGAAGAAACTCTGAAGATTGTTGGACAACTGGGTGTTGCTCGTCCTCTGATTCATCATGGGCTGCCGAGGCTTCCTCATCGTGTCGACCAAATATATCGGGTGCATCATCCGTTTGTCTGCGTTGCATTTCTAATCGGCGTGCGCGTCGATCCCAAAGAGTTTTCTTAAACTGGAACGATCTGCAAGCCTCACAGGTGTCTTCTCGATGTTCGGTTTAAAGATATAAATTACAGACAGAGTATAGGTCGCTATGAGGGTATTTAAAATGATAACTGGGGCAGAAATGGAATGGAGTACGTTCCATTAGCAGCTCATTTTTTGGATAGAGCTGTTAAAGTGGAAAAAGGCCCAGCCGGACGTGGCCCAAAAGTCGTGGATGCAAGTCCAAGAACCCGACGTACAAAATGTTGGTTTTGCTCGGAACGCAAGGAGGATTACGCGATCAAAACAATACAGTCGAGAAAGGGATCTACTGGTGACCCGAAGGGAGGCCGAAAGAATCTCGAACTGGAGTGCGAGAATGTACATCAGAACCTGTTGGCGGAAAAAAAACAGTCTAACACTGGAGTCGATGCCCAAGTGCACGATCACCAACGGAGGAGTCACACAACCTCATGACTCGAAAATCTTCTTAGAAGAAAAACAGCTTGTAATCATCCGAGCCCAACACTAGATGGCGGACTTATGCACAGCATGTGTATCTACATCCACACATGCCTCGAACATAGGTATTCTCTAGCATTTGAGAAGGCTGGAGCATGGAATAGATCCAGGTCAGAGGTGAGCAGACTTGGAACTAGTGATAATATAGAGCAGGACAAACTTTATTGATCGAGGATTTAAATGAATGATTGGAATATTTTCTGATGGTATTGTAATGGTCAGTTTTGCTGCCCGTTTGATTACTACCTCAAGAAAGGTGTTAACGTTGATGACTGAAGATATCCTTGCAGGGAATGATTTAATAAAAAATGATCGCCTGAGGTAAGATAAGGAAAATGAGTATGTTTCTCTAGGGGCGTGGGCACTAGCAGTGTAGGACTAGGCCAGAAGGTCCATGGAGTTGTGCAGTCTCTACACAGAGTACATGGTCTCCTGTTGTGAGTGCCCTGACCTATGGGGAGTTGAACAATGAGAGCTGTACCTGAGAGGAATGCAAATGACAAGCAACTTAGCAGAGAGGCCAGGGTTATAAGCACTGGAGTTGCTTTAGGGGGCAGAACTCGCAGAACTGGAATCATCGAGGTGAAATATGAGGCAGGCGTCCCTGAGAGACACCAGATAACTGAAGCAGATGTGGAGCTGGTGCTTGCTGCCTTGAAGGAGGTCATTGTAGAGTAGTACAAACACGTGGAAAGGGAGTCAGAATTCCACATACAGGAATGACCTATCTGGCCATAGTGCATGTAAGAAACTGGCTCTATATATACTACACCAAAATGAGGTATAGTGTGTATAGGGTCCAGGTGACTCCAAAGGTAGGCAGATGTTAAAGCTAGATAGAACCTTACTCTCAATTTGTGGTAGCTTGGTCGAGCAGTAAGGCAGTATCAGAGGACAGTGTTAAGCATTTGATGTACACACTCAGGCCAGCAAATGAATTCACACACTCAGAGACTGAACTGTAGGCCAATTGTTTTTATATAAAAAATATAGTGTTTTATTTTAGAACCAAGCAAGCCTGGCACAGGTAAGCATTAAATACTTTACAGTAATAAGTTATTGAATATCGAACAGTTTGTAAAAGCAATAGAAATTGTACTTTGTTTGATTTACAGGGGAGCAGTAGATTGCAACACTTAGCAAATACAGTACATTGGAATGAATAGGCTTTTTCAATAAATTGCAGGTAAGTTACTTTTTACAGTACTTTTCTTACCCAGTGCTGGATACCTGGATTCATCACTGAGATATTTCTTGTAAACAGGTGAGTAAAGACGTTTTGGTTATTCGTGCGATTTTTAAAGAATACTTTTAGATTTTGAAACTTCACACTTGGAAACTTTTAGGAGGAAAATTGTCAATGTTACCCTATGGAGGAAAAGGAAAATGCTACTTACCAGTATGCATCTGTTCTTGGCATGTAGAGCTGCAGAGTTGTACACTGTGCATAGATCGCCATCTGGTGTTGGGCTCGGATGCTTGCACTTTATTGTTGTCTTAGAAGAGTCTTTTGTAGTCACGAGATAGGTGACTCCTCTCTTGGACGATAGTGCGCATGGGCATCGACTCCATCCTCAGATTGTTTTTCGCCATGATGGGAAATGATGGCCTCAGTAAGAAGTAAGAGATGTCCATGTGAATGTATCTAATTAAGATAATACTGGAACAGATACAGGTTCCGGGGAGGCGGGTGGGCGTGTACAACTCTGCAGCTCTACATGCCAAGAACAGATGCATACTGGTAAGTAGCATTTTCCGTTTGAGGCATATGAGCTGCAGATTGTACACTGTGCATAGACTGTACAGCAGTGTCTCCCTTAGCGGTGGTCACCTGTATCTGTTGCAGTAGTTTGAAACAATGTTTTAAGAACAGCCTGGCCTACAGAAGCTTGTTGCTTCGCCTGCACGTCAACACAATAGTGTTTGGTGAAGGTGTGTGGTGTAGACCATGTTGCTGCTTTACATATGTCATCTAAGGGAATGTTCCCTAAGAATGCCATGGAAGCCCCTAGTTTGCGTGTTGAATGCGCTCTAGGGGGAATTGTCAATGTGCGTTTAGCCTTTTGGTAGCATATTTGAATGCATTTTACTATCCACCTCGCGATCCCAGCTTTGGAGATGGGGTTACCTTTATGAGGTGGGGAGAAGGCTACAAACAGTTGTTTTGCGAAAGGGTTTAGTCCTGTCAATGTAATAAAGTACTGCTCTTTTGACGTCTAGTGTATGAAGAGCTCTGTGTGCCACAGAGTTTGGGTTTTGGAAAAACACAGGTAACTCAACTGATTGGTTAAGATGAAAAGCAGAGATGACTTTGGGAAGGAATTTTGGATTTGTTCTGAGAACCACTTTGTTATGATGTATTTGTAAGAATGGTTCTTGTATGGTTAAAGCCTGGATCTCGCTTACCCTTCTGAGAGAGGTAATTGCGACAAGGAAAGCAACTTTCCATGTGAGGAACTGAAGTTCACATTTATGTAGAGGTTCAAATGGGGGACCCATGAGCCTGGTAAGAACAATATTTAAATTCCACACCAGAGAGGGTGGCAGTCTGGGAGGAATTATTCTTTTAAGTCCCTCCATAAAGGCTTTAATTGCAGGTACTCTAAATAATGACAAATGTCTGTTTTGTAAATAAGCGGCGAGCGCTGCTAGATGTAATCGTATGGATGAATATGCTAGATTACATCTTAGTAAGTGTAGCAAATAGAAAATGATGTCCTGGATGGAAGCATCCAGTGGATCAATTTTATTATTTTTGCAGTAGATGACAAATCTTTTCCATTTTGCTGCATAGCAAGCTCTAGTAGTAGGGCGTCTGGCTTCTTTAATGATGTTCATACAGTCCGGCGGAAGGTTAAGATAACCGAACTCTAGGACTTCAGGAGCCAGATCACTAGATTCAGTTGTCCTGGATCGGGGTGTTTTATCTCTCCATGGCTCTGCGTTAGCAATGTTGGGGAGAGGAGTAGTTTTTGGTGTGGAACCACTGAGCGTTCCAGTAGTGTTGTGAATCACGGTTGGCGTGCCCATGTGGGAGCCACCAGGATCATCTTGAGAGACTGTTGTCTGAGCTTGCGTACTACTAGGGGAATCAGTGGGAGTGGCGGAAAAGCGTACGCAAATTTACCTGACCAGCTCATCCCTATCGCATTGCCTTTGGACATTGGGTGTGGGAACCTGGCGGCAAAGGTTGGGCTTTTTGCGTTTGTGTGGCGAACAGATCTATGTCTGGTTGACCCCACATCGGGAAAAAAGGTTGGAGAACTTGGGGATGAAGTTCCCATTCGTGTATCTGCTGTGTCTGTCGACTTAGTAGATCCGCAATCTGATTGTGAATTCCTGGAAGATGTTCTGCCAGCAGGTATATATTTTGTGGAATGGCCCATCTCCAAATGTTTTGTGCGAGCTGGGACAGCTGCAGAGAATGCGTGCCTCCTTGTTTCTGTATGTAGTACATGGCTGTCATGTTGTCCGTGCGGACTAGGACAGTCTTGTGTTGTAGATGTACTTGGAATGATTTTAATGCTAGAAATATTGCCAGTAATTCTAGGTGGTTGATCTGGAGCACTTTCTGTTGAGTGGTCCATTTGCCTTGAATTGTATGGTTTAGGAGATGGGCTCCCCAACCGGTGAGTGATGCGTCTGCTGTCAGTACTATCTGTGGAACCGGCTCAAGGAACGGCCGCCCTTTGGACAGGTTTCGTGTGTTCCACCACTGCAGAGAGCGATGTGTGCGGCTGTCCACCAACACTAGATCTGTAAGTTGTCCTTGAGCCTGGTTCCACTGACGTGCTAGGCATTCCTGTAAGGGGCGCATCTGAAGCCTTGCATGAGGTACGATAAAGATGCAAGAGGCCATCATTCCTATGAGTTGCATGAATACCCTTGCTGGGAGGGAGTGCTGGGGTTGAAATTTGCTGCTTGGGCTTGCATACTGGCTATCCTGGCTGGACTGGGATATGCCAGAGCTTTGCAAGTGTCTACTGTGGCCCCTAGATACTGATGAATGTGGGAGGGCTGGAGATTTGACTTGGGGTAATTTACTGTGAATCCCAAGTCGTGTAGCAGCTGGATAGTTTGATGAGCGTGATGAACACACTGGTTGAATGACTTGGCTTTTATCAGCCAGTCGTCGAGTTATGGAAAGACATGGATTTGTTGTCTTCTGAAGTGTGCTGCTACTACCGCAAGGCACTTTGTGAACACTCTGGGTGCGGTGGTCACCCCGAATGGTAGGACTTTGAACTGATAGTGTTGTCCGTCCACTATGAACCTTAGATACTTCCTGTGAGCAGCGTGTATGGGAATGTGGAAGTAGGCGTCTTTGAGATCTAGTGTGGTAAGGAAGTCGCCTTGTTGTAGCAGTGGAAGAACCTGTTGCAGAGTGATCATATGGAAATGATCGGACTGTATATAGAGATTGAGGGGTCTGAGGTCGAGTATTGGCCTTAGGGTCCCGTCCTTTTTGGGGATTAGGAAATACAGTGAGTAAACCCCTGTTCCTTGATGCTGTAAGGGAACTGGTTCTATTGCATGCTTTTGAAGCAGTGAGAGAACTTCTTGTTTTAAGAGCGTAATGTGTTCTGTGGACATTGGACGCTGTTTGGGTGGAATGTTGGGCGGGGTTGCTGTGAGTTCCAGGCAGTAACCATACTGGATAATTTGTCTTACCCACTTGTCTGTTGTGATGGAATCCCAGACAGGTAGGAACTGTGAGAGTCTCCCCCGACCGGAGTGGAATGGTCTGGAGGGAGCGGAGGGAAGTCACTGTTTAGTAGCGGGGGAGGCACGAGTGTTGTTACTACCTCGGCCTCTCCCCTTGTTATTTCCCCTGTATCCGCCTCTAAAATATCCTCTATTGGGGGATGTGTGAGTGGTGTTTTTATATGAAGAGGAGGCGGTGTCTGTTCCAATGTTTTTGGATGCTCCCCTATAGAAGGAGCGACGAAAGGAACCGCGTGTGGATGGAGACTGTAATGCTCCCATGGATTTAGCAGTCTCCGTGTCCTTTTCATCTTCTCTAGAATGGTGTCTACAGCCGGTCCAAAAAGGTGTTCCTGATTGAACGGTTGGTTAAGGATAGCTGTTTGAACCTCCTGTTTAAAACCTGAAATGCGTAACCAGGCATGTCGTCTGAGTAGCACACTAGTGTTAACAGATCTAGAGGCTGTGTCAGCTGCATCCAGGGCACACTTAATTGATGCGTTGGTTATTAGTTTGCCCTCCTGAATTAAATAATTTGCCTGGGTTTTGTATTGATCAGGCAAATGTTGTAATAGGGTCTCTAGTCGGTCATAGTGAGCCTATCATACCCAGCAAGTAATGCTTGGGTGTTGGCTATGCGCCAGTGATTAGCTGCATGAGCAGCAACTCTCTTGCCAGAGGCATCTAGCAACTTAGATTCCTTATCCGGAGGTGGTGCGTCACCGGAGGTTTGAGAGTTGGCGCGTTTCCTAGCATTAGATACCACAAGTGAGTCTAAGGGTAGCTGCCCCTTGATGTAGGTGGGATCGTCAGGGGCGGGTTTATACTTTTTGTCAATCCTGGGATTGAGAATTCTAGCCCTCACTGGGACTTTGAATATGTCTGGGGCATGTTTAATGACCCCTTTTAACATAGGCAGGGTTTGGACAGTCTTCTGGGACTGTTCAAAGGTGTCTAGAAGGAAGTCCTCGTCTGCAGGGTCTGAATGTATGTGGACACCATGGTAGACAGCAGCTCTATTTACGAGTTGTCCAAAACCAATATTGTCATCTGGGGGAGATGGTTTTGTTGGATATGGCTGGGGAGCAGGGAGGTCTGGGGGACCTATTGGGTCATCATAATCGTCCCAATCGTCCTGTGGTACGTCTGTATCGTCGTCGGGATCAGTGAAAGGGTCATTGGTGCCTCCCCCACCCCCTAAATCATCATCAACATCATCCTGTGGTGGTGGTGGAAGTCTTGGAGGCTGTGGAGGAGAGACAGGCTTAGGAGGAAGTAGTGGCTCAGGAGGAAGGACAGGCTTAGGAGGAAGAACAGGCTGACAAGGAGAAAGAGGAGAAGAGGGTCTTATAGGTGAAGTGGCAGTCTTTTTTCTTTACAGGCACTGCAGGAGTATCTGATGTGTCCAGCTTCCACTTCTTGTGTGGAACAGTAGCCACATGTCCTGTTTTAGGGTCTATATGCAGCTTTTTCTGCTTGTGATCGACGGGATCCGGTCGGAAAAGTTTTTCCCGTTCGGTAACCGCTTTTGGCGCCGACTTCTTCGGGTCCGAGCGAGGTTTGGATTTCTGCTCCGAGGCCTTAGGAGTTGGTTTAGGGTCCTTTGGCTTGGCTATGGAGCCGGAAATCTTTTTCGGTTCCGAAGGTTTTGGCTTCGGAGTCAATGGTTTTTCTTTCGGCGTGGAGGTGGTCGGTGCAGACTTCTTTTTGGGAGTAGGTTGGTCTCCCGTCTTCGGTGCCGAAGGCGCCTGCGGGACACTGATATACGGTTTGCTCGGTTCCGAGCTACCGGAAGGCTTGTCCTTTATCTTCGGAGCCGAGCCCGAGGGCGGGGCTTCTTAAGCTTGTTTTTGGTCGCGACTGGGGTCAGCAGGCGAAGTCTTGACCAGGGCCTTTGTTTTTTCGGGTGGAGTTGGGGTAGGGGCAGTTGTACTCACTCGTTGACCAGGAGTGATGTGGTCGTCCGAGTCGTCTGCTTCGGACACGATTTGCAGGTCTTCAGAATCGTCCTCCGGAACATCGGGGCCTTCATCAAGGATGTCCACTGGTGCCGGAGCTGTTCTCTGCGCCATGATGTGTCGTCGGGCCCGGCGATCACGGATGGTTTTCTTAGATCGAAAGGAGGCGCAGGCGTGGCAATTGTTCTCGTCGTGTTTGGGCGAGAGACACAGGTTACAGACCTTGTGATGGTCAGTGTGTGGGAATTTCGCTCCACACTGGGGGCATTTTTTAAATGGAGTCCTTTCCATGAGCTGTAGGCCCGAACGGCGTCGATAGGCCCAACGGCCCGCGTCGATGACTGGAATCGAGTAGGGGAGATGCGCATCGAAGATCACGCGATCGAAAACAATACCGTCGAGTTGTAGATAGTTTGCGCGTCGAAAGGGTTTGGAAAATAAAGTACCGAACCGGAGCGCAAAAGTTAGATCCGAACCCGATGGCGGAAAAAAACAATCTGAGGATTGAGTCGATGCCCATGCGCACTATCGTCCAAGGGAGGAGTCACCTATCTCGTGACTACAAAAGAATCTTCCAAGACAACAACAAAGTGCAAGCATCCGAGCCCAACAACAGATGGCGATCTATGCACAGTGTACAATCTGCAGCTCATATGCCTCGAACACAAGTTATCGGTTCATAGGTAAGTTATCGACAGTGGGAGTTCAGGTTCTGGGGTTAGACTCAGGGGTCCCCAAGATCAGTGATGCACTCTTGTTACACCCTCAGCGGCACTGGGGTGGCCGGGTGCAGAGTGTTGAGGACCAATGTAATCCAATGGGGGATACGGGGCCTCCGGTTGGTGGCTGCTGGCTAGCAGGCCACACGGCTTTGGGAGCAAAGCTCCTAGGGTTTAGGTCAGGGCAAATGGGGAAACAAGTTGCCACAAAAAGTGCACCCTCAGCGGCACTAGGGCGGCCGGGTTCACAGTGCTGTTTCGACGTCGGGTGCCCTGTTGTTTTCTATGGAGAGCCTCCGGTTTGGTAAAGCACTGCAGGCAGGGAGACGAAGGACTTCTGGATGCGACCACCACGTGGAGAGGTAAGTTGGGAAGTTAGAGGTTGGCTAGGCACCGTCGGTTTGGGCACACAAGGTCGTGGGGCGTCGGGTGCAGGGGTGCCTTTTGGGGTCGGATCTTCTTACCAGCTCCTGCTCGCGGTTGGGGGGGGCCTTCTGTATTTAGACTGCAGGCATAGACTGGATGCTTGAGGCAGGTCAGGGATCGCCGGATCTCGGGTCAGGATCGCCGGGGTGTTTGCCCACTCAAGCTCGGGCCGTGGACGGCAGGTGCAGAGTGGGGCGAATTCGCGGTCTCTGAGCGGAGCCAGAGGTTGCTTTGGAAGTGAAGGCAGGCAGGTCCTCCGGGGTTTGTGAGGTTGCTGGCTACAGGACACACCGGGATTTCGCAGGAGCAGGTTCGAGGGGAGACAGGCCTGTAGGGATGGGCCAAGTCAGTGGGCGTCGTCCTCTTGTTAGCTCTGCACGGCTCTTCGGTCCTTCTTTTCTTGTTGTTGCTGGATCTGAGGAAGCAAGGTTCAGGGTGCCCCCTAAATACTAGATTTAGGGGCGTTACAGGTAGGTAAAGGGCAGGGACCAATGGGTCCCTTCCCTGGGGTGAGTACACCCCCTATTCTGCCCCTTTCCAGTGGGATGGGGGCAGGAGCCTGTCCCTGGTTGGTTAGGTCCCCCCATCCTCAAGATGGCGGGGACTCGGAGTTGTGCTTCACCTCGCCTCCCCCACCTGAGGGGTGGAGTTGGCAGAGGTAGGCACACCTCTCTCCCTCACTAGGTTTTCCTGCCGATTCTCCCGCCCAAAGTGGGGGAGAGAACCAGTGGGGACCAGTTGCTGAAAGCAGCAAATGGTCTGGGGAATCTCCAAAGGCGGTATATGCCTTTGAAGCTTCCCTTTCGTGAACCCTGCCCATCCTGGGGGAGGAGGCTTGGCACCTCGCCCCAGGATGTGCATTGTTTCAGGCCCCAGAGAGCAGCAGGCTCTCGACCCAGGGGTCCAGAAACATGTCTGTTGGTGGCAGCCTAAGCAGCCACTCAGTTGGGACACTAGAAGTGGGTCGTTTTTCAGGGGGCATCTCTAAGATGCCCTCTGGGTGCATTTTTCATTAAATCCCACACTGGCATCAGTGTGGGTTTAATGTGCTGAGAAGTTTGGTACCAAACTTCTCAGTTTTCAGTGTAGGCATTATGGTGCTGTGGAGTTCGTAATGACAAGCTCCCAGCACCATATACTCTTAATGGCAGCACTGCACTTACAGTGTCTAAGAATGGACTTAGACACTGCAGAGGTGCAGGGCGCATGCACCTGTACCCTCACCACTGGCATAGGGCACCCAGCTAGAGGGGTGACTGATCTATGCCAGGGCAGTGGGTTGTAGGCATGGCACACAGGGATGTGTGCCATGTCGACTCTTCACTTTGTTCTGCACCAAAACACGCAGCCTGCAAAGGCAGTGTGTGTAAGGGTACAGGGCCTCTAAGGGTGGCACAATAAGTGCTGCAGCCCTTAGAGGTCTTCCCTGGTCACAGTGCCCTGGGTACCTGTGGTACCATTTACTAGGGGCTGACCTGTGGCCAGAGATGCCAATTGGGTTAGTTTTGGGGAAAGAACACAGGCCCTGGGAACCTGATTGGCAGGGACCCAGGGCACATCAAGTAAAAGTGCATCAGTAGTCTGGCAAAAAGTGGGGGGGGTTACTGCAACAGAAACCCACTTTCCTACACAAGCCACCCCTCTTCCTCCCCCCACACCCCCCCCCCCCAGCCCAAAGGCCAGGAGACTTAGCCCAAGCTGGGAGGGTCTTTCTAGTCTTTCAGGCGAGGAAGAGGAGAGGAAGTGGTTTGAAAGTTGCAGGGCCTACTCTGCCTTACATCCTTCTGTCCAGGTCAGTCCCTTTGGGGAGCTGGCCTACCTCAACAGATTCAGGACCTAATTCCCAATGCTCCTTTCCTAGCTCTTTAGTGTCTTCACCCCATCTTTTTAGTTCGGGTTCAGAGGTGCCTACCTCTGCAAATTCTAACTTAGCCAGGGCAAAGCCCAGCTTGCCCACAGAGGTTACCCACAGCTTGAGCAACCCCACCATGACCAATAGGGTCAGGGGGCCTAACTTGCTATTTGGCAGGGGGCTAGGCCACCATGCCAAGGACAGTGCTGCCATGAAGGCTAACACCCAGCAGAGGCTACTGACAGCTGTCAGTGCCCAGAAGGATAAGTTACTTACCTGTAATCCTAGTTCTCTTCCAGGGGTATCCTCATCAAAGTCCTAAGCACTGAATATTCCCGCCCATGTGCGGGGACCCCGGAAATAATGAAAATTATATATGAAAAACATATATATATATATATATATATATATATATATATACAGCTCTATATATATATATAAAAACATATATCATTTTTTCTAGTATCAATGCAGCTCTCATATAGGAGGCTAAACAATGTAATAAAACACAAATTGCTTTTGCAAATATACATAATACATGTATAAAAACACATGAGGGCAAGAAGCACTTGAACTCTGTTTTTAATGAGTAAATCTCATGAGTAAACTGCAAAAGAAAAGCAGGCATTGTTAGCCTACAGGCTGCATTGTAAACCAACGTAGAAAATGAAAGCAATCTTTCATAAAAACTGGCACCGTGCCTTTAAGGCAGCCATGACCCCTAACTTCCCATCATGCCTCAGGGGTGACAGTTAGGTCAGTTGTTCTTTGCGTAACCCTGAAGATCAGGGAACCAAGATAATATTTAACAATGAAATAATCTCATTTGCCTGGGGAGGTGGGTGGGTTGCTTATGACTTTGATGAGGATACCCCTGGAAGAGAACTAGGATTACAGGTAAATAACTTATCCTTCTCTTCCAGGGGATCCTCATCAATAGTCATAAGCACTGAATAGAATAGCAAGCCCAACATCCACCTGCAGGCAAATGAGAAACGCAGGCAAATGAGAAACGCAGTGACCTTGTTAACAACAACCGAAAAGTCAGCTGTTGAACAGATTCCTCAAGGAGGCTTGGCCTACTTGAGTGTCCGCTCTAGTATCTGAGTCAAGACAGTAATGCCTTGTAAATGTATGCACTGATCTCCAAGTGGCTGCTTTGCAGATCTCAGAGAGCTGTACATTATTGAGGAAAGCAGTCGTAGCTGCTTTTCCTCTCGTGGAATGAGCTTTGGGAGCGGACCAAAGAGGCTTCTGTGCCAACTGGTAAGCCAATTTGATGCATGAGACTATCCCTCTGGATATGGACCGCTTTGATGCTGGGAAACCTGTTCTGATCGTACCATAATTAACAAATAGATGATCAGACTTCCTCAATGGCTTCGACCTGTCCAGATAAAACTTCAAAACCCTTTTAAGGTCTAATGAATGTAGAGCCCTCTCAGCTGGAGTGGAGGGATTGGGAAAAAAGGTCGGAAGAGAAATAGATTTATTTACATGAAAATCAGACACCACCTTCGGAAGGAAGGAAGGATGAGTCCTGAGGACTACCCTATTGAGATGAAAAATCAAGTAGGGCTCTTTAGAACATAGGGCCTGTATCTCACTCACCCTACGAGCTGAGGTGATAGCTACCAAGAAAGCTACCTTCCACGTAAGGTGTTGTAAGGTTGCTTTGTGGATAGGCTCAAAGGGTGGACCCATCAATTTTGACAGTACCAAGTTCATCTCCCAAGGAGGTGAAGGTCGTCGGACCGGAGGGTAGACCTTCTTGAGACCCTGCAGGAAATCCTTCACCACCTGTAGCTGAAAAAACGAGGGCTGAGAAGGAGAGCGCCTGTACGCCGTAATGGCAGCCAGGTGTACCTTAATGGATGAGAATTTCAAACCTGCTGCTCTGGCTAGGTGAAGCAGATAAGGCAAAACTACCTCCTCCTGCCCCTTGGTAGGATTACAATTATTTTGCATACACCAAATGTAAAAACGTTTCCATTTGCAGGCATAAGAATGTCTTGTAGAAGGTCTCCTTGCCTCTTTCAATATGGTCATGCAGTCCTGTGGCAGACCTAAATGCCCATACTGGAGGACCTCAGGAGCCATGCTGTTAAGCTCAGTGACGGAAGGTTGGGGTGATGAATCCTCCCGTTCATCTTGGATAGCAGGTCCGGTCTGCACGGCAGCCTCTTGTGTGGGCAGACTGACAGATGCAGAAGGTCCGGGTACCACCACTGTCTCGGCCAGTCCGGAGCAATCCGTATCATTGTGGTGTCTGAGTGAGATAGCTTGGTCACCACCTTCGGGATGAGAGGCAGGGGTGGAAAGGCGTACACAAATGCCCCTGACCAGCTGATCAAAAGGGCATTCCCCTTCGATCCTGGTCGGTAGTACCTGGAGGCGAAGTCTTGGCATTTTGTGTTTTCTTTGTCCGCGAACAGGTCTATGCTCGGACGGCCCCAAGCTCGGAAGATGTCGTCGACCACCTCGTCGTTGAGGACCCAGTCCTGCTGTTCCTCGAAGTGACGGCTGAGGGCATCTGCCTGAGCATTCTGCTCTCTCGGCAGGTGAACCGCTGTGATGGATAGATTCCTCGCCAGAAGCCAGTGCCAAAGGGTCTGTGCCTCCAAAGAGAGAGTCCTCGAGCGAGTTCCTCCCCGTTTATTCAGGTAGTACATGGTGGTGGTATTGTCCGTCTGTACTAGGATGGAACTCGCCTGAATCAAAGGGAGGAAAGCCTTGAGAGCCACATGAACAGCCCTTAGTTCCAGCATGTTTATGTGGTACAACTGCTCCTTTGAGGACCAAAGGCCTTGTGTCTGGAGAGACCCCATGTGGGCTCTGTAGGAAAGTGACTCTATATATACTGCACCAAAGTAAGGTACAGGGTGTATAGGGTCCACAGTTCCCCAATGGTAAGGCAGAGGCTAAAGTTAGATATAACCTTACTCTCTAAAGTGGTAGCTTGGTCGAGCAGTAAGGCAGTATCAGAGGACAGTGTAAAGCATTTGTTGTACACACTCAGTCAGCAAATGAAGCCACACACTCAAGAACTGAACTCTAGGCCAATGGTTTGTATATAAAAATATAGGCTTGTTTTATTTTAGAACCAACAATAGGAATCAAAATATACTTTCTCAGAATGAAATGCTTTGTTTAAACACTTTTCAAATAGGCAATAGTCTTTTTGATGATAGTAGTCACAGTTGTTGCAAGAGGCAACACAATTTCAAACACAATGCAACATTGAGCTCAATGGAAAGTTTTGGTTAAATGCAATTAATTACTTTGTGGATTACTTTTCTAACCACAGGACTGGATCTTGGATTCAGTCCCGGGACATCTCCTGTAAACTGTTAAGTAAAAGCGTTTTGGTTATAGTAGTGATTTTTGAGGAATATTATGGTATTTCAAAAGTTGACACTTAGAAACTTTTCTGGGTAAAATTACCAATGTTATCCTAAGGAAGGAAATACAGTTTGCAAGCAAAGTATGTTTACGTTACTTTTGTAATCCAGTGCTGGAGTCTCAGGTTCAGCACTGGGATATCTATCTAAAACAGGCAAGTAATTACGTTTGTATCGTTGGCACAATTTTTAAAGAAGATTTGTAAGATTCAGAAATCGACACTCGGAAACTTTTTCAACAAAAAGCAGGCAATGATATCCTATGGAAGGAATTTCAAGTTACTGTTCAGTACGGTAAAAATTACTTTGCAGGGTCAGTACTGGGCTGAAAGATGCAGCACTGAAGTCTCTCCTGATGACAGGTGAGTAAATCGGAATTCGTTACTGTTGTGATTGTTAGGCAATATTTTAGTATTTCAAAAGTAGACAGAAGAATTTTCACAGAAAACCAGTCAATGGGTCCCTATGGAAGAAAATTGAGTTAGCGATAAGTAACGTTGGGCACCAAGATCCAGCACTGGGATCTCTCCTAATAGCAGGTGAGTATTTTCGTTTTAGTTACTCGGTTGATTTTAGGTGAATATTTTAAAGTTGAGAAACTCCACACTTAGAAGAATTTTCCAGTGATGCCAGCCAATGTCACCCTATGGAAGGTAAGTGAGTTATCGGTTTTTGGGTAAGTACTGGACTGGCAAAGTTAAGGTTCTGGGCATAGACTCAGGGGTCTCCCAGGGTCAGGTAAGTACAGTTGTTTCACCCCCAGCGGCACAGGGGCGGCCGGGTGCAGAGTGAGTTAGGCCCAATGTTATCCTATGGCAGGCAGGGGGCCCTTGGTTGGTGGCTGCTGGCTAGCAGGCCACGGCGGCTGTGGGGGCTGGGCTCCTGGTCACTTGCTCAGGGCAAATGGGGAAGTGGATTAGGACAGAGGTTGCACTGCCAGGGCCACTCGGGCGGCTGGGTGCAGGGTGCTTTTGAGCCATTGGGCGCTCAATGTTAACCAATGGAGATCTTGGAAGGTGAACAAAGGCTGCAGGCTCGGGGACGGTGACTCTTCAGGAGCGACCAACACTTCGAGAGGTAAGTTGGGGTCTTGGAGGATAGGTAGACACCCAGGAGTTGGGCACAGGGGGCCGTGGGGCGCCGGGGTGTCTTTTGAGGTCGGGAAATCTTACCCCCTGCTGTCGCGGTTGGAGGGGTCCCTTGTTCTGAGGCTGCAGGCGTCGTCTGTGTCGTCGAGGAGGGTCCTTGGGCACTGGATTCCAGGTCAGAATCGCCGGGGGGACGTCCTCAAAGTCTTTGTTCACTCAGGCACAGGCTGGGCTCGGCGGGTGCAGAGTATGCAGGTTTCGCGGTTCCGTGCCTGGGCCGGGTCTTTTGTAGTTTTTCTTTTGAACAGTACCACTGCTCGTGGGAGTCCCTGGGTTGAAGGCTGTGGCACAGAAGTCAGGTCCTCTGGGGTTTTTGAGGTTGCTGAGGCCGGGGTTCCGCAGGAGCAGGTTCGGAGGTCGACAGGCCGGTAGGGCTGGGGCCAAGTCAGTTGTCATCGCCTCCTTGTTAGCAGCTGCACGGCTGGTCTTCTTGCTTCGTCTTCTCTTCTTGTTTCGGATTCGGGAACTGAGGAAGGAAAGTTCAGGGAGCCCCTAAATACTGAATTTAGGGGTGGTTACAGGTAGGTAAGGGCAGGGACCAATGGGTCCCGTCCCTGGGGTGGGTACACCCCTATTCTGCCACTCTCCAGTGGGAGGGGGCAGGAGCCTGTCCCTGGTTGGCTGGGTCCCCCCATCCTTAAGATGGCGGGGACTCGAGGTTTGTGCTTCACCTCGCCTCCCCACCTTAGGGGTGGAGTTGGCAGAGGTGGGCACAACCCATTTCCTGCCTCTGGTTTTCCCGCCGGTTCTCCCGCCAGAAGTGGGGGTAGAACCAGTGGGGACCAGTTTGCTGGGAGCAGCAAATGGTCTGGGGAAGCTCAAAAGGCGGCAGGCCTTTGAAGCGTCCCCTGCCCATCCTGGGGGAGGAGGCTTTGGCACCTCGCCCCAGGATGCGCATTGTTTCAGGCCCCTGAGAGCAGAGGCTCTCGGACCCAGGGGTCCAGAAACATGTCTGGTGGTGGCAGCCTGGGCAGCCACTCAGTCCGGACACTGGAGGTCGGGTTGGTTTCAGGGGGCATCTCTAAGATGCCCTCTGGAGTGTGTTTTACATTAAATCCCACACTGGCATCAGTGTGGGATTAATGTGCTGAGAAGTTTGATACCAAACTTCTTAGTTTTCAGTGGGGCCATTATGGTGCTGTGGAGTTCGTAATGACAGACTCCCAGCACCATATACTCTTAATGGCAGCACTGCACTTACAATGCTCAAGAATGGACTTGGGCACTGTAGGGGCACAGGGCTCATGCCTCTGTGCCCTCACCACTGGCATAGTGCACCCAGCTAGAGGGGTGGCTGACCTAGGCCAGGGCAGTGGCTTGTAGGCATGGCACACAGGGATGTGTGCCATGTCGACTCTTCACTTTTGTTCTGCACCAAGACACGCAGCCTGCAAAGGCAGTGTGTGAGTGTGTGTGTGTGTGTGTGTAAAGGTACAGGGTCCCCAAGGGTGGCACAACAAGTGCTGCAGCCCTTAGGGGCCTTCCCTGGTCACAGTGCCCTGGGTACCCATGGTACCATTTACCAGGGGCTGACCTGTGGCCAGGGATGCCAATTGGGTGTAGGCATCAATGCAGTTTTAGGGAAGGAACACAGGCCCTGGGTACCTGGTTGGCAGGAGCCCAGGGCACACTCAGTCAAAGCACATCAGCAATTCAGCAAAAAGTGGGGGTATACCATGCAAGAAAGATGGCACTTTCTCACAGGCTCCCCATCCTTGCAGGGAGGCGTCTGTGATCATAGTCTGAGAGGGAGGAGCTTGATGGAACGGTACTCCTACCCTCAGGTTGTCTTTCTTCATCCACCACGGGATGGATGATCTGGCTGCGCGTGATGGACAAATTTTGTCTTCCCAGCGAGAAGACCGTTGATTCCATTTGTCTTCTAGATCTTGTTGTAGAGGACGCATTTTCAATCTGGCATTGGGCACCAGAAAAATGCAGGATGCCATCGATCCTAGCAGGGAGGCGATCTGACGCACTGAAGACAGGCTGTTGTGTAAAATCTGTCTGCCTTTCTGAATGATGGATAATTGTCTCTCCTCCGAAGGAAACACTTTTCCTCGCTCGGAGTCTATCAGCGCCCCCAGGTAGTGGATTGTTTGAGTGGGTTGCTGCGTCGATTTTTCGAAGTTCACATGTAGGCCCAGTTTTTGACAAAACCCTAGGCACTGCTGGAAGTGGATCATCACACTTTGTGGAGAGGGGCCTTTTAGCAACCAATCGTCCAGATAAGGGTAGACGAAGATGCCTCTGCGTCGCAGAGCAGCTGCCACTACTGCCATGCACTTCGTGAACACCCGGGGAGCTGACTTCAGCCCGAAGGCTAGCACTTTGAACTGATAGTGGGATGTTCAGACTATGAATCGTAGATATTGCCAGTGATGCTGATTTATCGGTATATGAAAATAAGCATCTTGCAGATCCATCGAACACATCCAATCCCCTTTGCGGAGGTGAGGATATATTTGGTGGAGAGCCAACATGCGAAATCTTTCTCGTTTGATGGACTTGTTGAGTGTTCGCAGATCCAGAATGGGCCTGTATTCCGACTTTTGACCTTTTTTCTTTACCAGGAAGTATCTGGAATAAACTCCTCGACCTCTTTGTGACCGTGGAACCTTCTTTACGGCTGATTTTTGGAGAAGTATTTCCACTTCCCTCTGCAGCATGTTGATCTGGCAGCATGAAGATGGTACCAGAGGGATCGAGGGAGGATGACGTCGGAAACGTAGAGAGTACCCATTCTGCAGCGTAGCCAACACCCCCTGATCCTTGGTGATGGCTCGCCACTCTTGCAGATGATTCGCAACACTTCCTCCTACTGGAGTGGTGAACGGTACTGGAGGAAGCGGGCACTCATTGCTTGGCTGGAACTTTCGTTGAAGTAGAAGACTGACTGTTCCCTCCTCTTCCCCTGTTGGATCGCCGGCTTTGAAACTGCGATTTCTGCTGACCTTGTTGGTTTTGGTTCTTTTGCCAATGAGGGGCTTGAACCCTCTGTTGGAAGGAGCGGCGATCAGTATTGCGGTAGCGGCGACGAAACTCTTTTTTCTTCTCCAGCCCCACCGCCTTCAGGGTATCTAGCTCGGTCTTCATCCGTGCCATCTCTTCATCGGTGTGCGAGCCAAACAACGATGACCCGGAAAATGGCAGGTTGAGAATACTGGACTGCACCTCTGGCTTCAATGCTGTCAGGCGAAGCCATGAAGATCTTCTGGCACAAATTCCGTGGGCGTAGGAGTGTGCTGAAAGTGTAGCTCCATCCGCAGCAGCACTAATTACTTGGTTCGCTACCAGGCTGCCCTCCTGTACAATTTCTTCGAAGTCCTTACGGTCTTCCTTGGGCAGTTTATCTGTAAAACGCTGTAGCAAATCCCATAAAGCTCTATCGTAACGCCCCAATAGAGCTGACGCACTGGAGACTTTAAGCATGGATGCAGAAGTGCCACATACTTTTCTCCCCCATGAGTCTTGTGTCTTGCTCTCCTTGTCCGGTGGTACTGTGGACGAGGAGGCCACTGGGTGGGTCTTTCTGGCAGCAGCCACAATTACAGAGTCCGGTTTAGGATCTGACTTCAAGAAGGAGGGATCTTCCTCCGGAGGACGATACTTCTTCAGAATTCTCGCCGGTGCCGTCTTGAGAGTAGCCGGCGTAAGAAAAATGTCCATAACCGGTTTCAGAAGTCCCGGTACCAATGGGAGTAACGGGCGAGAGGATGTCTTCTGGTTCAAAGTTTCGAAAATAACCGAAGTACTCTGCTGAACAGGCATAGGAATGTTCAGTTTGGCAGCCCCCCTGGAAAGCACCTTCTGGAATGTGCTTACATCGTCCACCGGAGAGATCCTCGACGGTGGACTGTCAGTAATGGTGGGCGAGTAGTCTCTTTTTGAGGAGTACATTGAAGAGGTGGAAGGCGTTGGAGACCTGCGTCTTCTCCTCCTGCTGCGTGATCTTGATCTCCTTCTGGATGTTGGTGCAGGAGAGCGAGTACGAGCTCTTCCTCTTGGTGGAGAAAGATCCGCATCTTGTGCCAGGCGAGCCAGAGGGGACCTGTGAGCAGGACTGGGATCCCGTCTAACACCTGCCTGTGTATGATCCGCCCAGTGGTGTAATGGACGCCTCCATCTGGGAGAGAGGTGAATGGATGGAGACTTCTCCGCTCTAACACGAGAACGACGTGGAGACTTCCGTCCTTCCTGATGAGCCTTTTCCACTGGACGTTGATGACCAGAGGGAGAGTCCTGGCTACTTGAGGACAAAATAATCACCTCTGGAGAACCAGACCTGGCGATGGAATGGTGGGAGCCTGCTCTCGACGTCGATGAAGGAGATGGAGAGAAACTTACAGGGACTGACACCGACGGAGACCTCTGCCTCGACGTCGTCCGCGACGGAGATTTCTGTCTCGACGTCGGCCTTCTTGATCCCGGCGAAGACCTGCCTCTCGACGCCGACTGCCTCGACGTAGACCTGCGTCTTGACGTTGATCTTCTTCGCTTCGACGGAGTATGCTGCTGCGACGCCGAGCGCCTCGCCGACGGAGACCTGCGTCTCGACGTCGATCTTCTTCGCTTCGACGGAGGGCTGTGCCTCGACGCCGAGCGCCGCCTCGACGAAGAGTCGTGCCTCGACGTCGATCGTCCTCGCTTCGACGGAGTATCCATCCTCGACGTCGAGCGCCTTTCCTTCGACGGAGGACTGTCTCGACGTCGAGTGTGTTGCTGGCGTCGACGGAGGCCTCGGTGTCGACGATTGGACATCCGACGACCTCTGCTTCGACGTTGATCTGCGCTGAGACGGCAACGGAGACATCGGCCTCAACGTCGAAGATGACTTACGTTTCGGCGTCGATGATCTGTGTCTTGACGTCGATCGTCGAGTCGACGGCGGAGGATCTTGTCTCGACGCCGGACGCTGTTGCAACGCCAAAGGAGACTTAGCTTTTGAAGTTGAAGAATGGCGCTCCTGCACCAAGGCCCTCGACGACGACTCCGCCGCCGGTACCTTCGACGTCGAGCCCGATGCCGAAGGGGAACATATCGGGACCTTGCTCGACGTCGAACGCGCCCTCTTCTTTGTTCTTACAGGAGACCTACCTCTTTCTGAGAGGCCATAAAGACGGATTCTCTCTCTGTCCTTGATGGTTCTATTGGATAGCTTCCTGCAGTGTTGACAGGAGGCAGGAAAGTGAGACTCCGGTAGACAGAGGATGCACACATCAAGTGTGTCTGACTTGGCCTTCTTTTTGCCACAGGCAGGGCAAGGATCAAACAAAGAAGGCATTTTTGACAGAAAATATCACTTTCTGCCACACAAAAAAATGGTTTAATCCTCACTCTATTATCAAAAGACGTCAAGTGAAGTAGAAAAAAACCACAAAAAAACTAGGTATTTTTGACAGAAAAGTCAAAAAAAGAGAGAGCTGAGATTCCAGGGGGAGCCGGAAAGAACAACTGACCTAACTGTCACCCCTGAGGAATGATGGGAAGCTAG
This sequence comes from Calotriton arnoldi, assembly GCA_963921515.1. Lineage (NCBI taxonomy): Eukaryota > Metazoa > Chordata > Amphibia > Caudata > Salamandridae > Calotriton > Calotriton arnoldi. The sequence goes on from CAWUFW010001518.1 coordinate 2,485,167, forward strand.
GGGTCATGGCTGCCTTAAAGGCACGGTGCCAGTTTTTATGAAAGATTGCTTTCATTTTCTATGTTGGTTTACAATGCAGCCTGTAGGCTAACAATGCCTGCTTTTCTTTTGCAGTTTACTCATGAGATTTACTCATTAAAAACAGAGTTCAAGTGCTTCTTGCCCTCATGTGTTTTTATACATGTATTATGTATATTTGCAAAAGCAATTTATGTGTTTTATTACATTGTTTAGCCTCCTATATGAGAGCTGCATTGATACTAGAAAAAATGATATATGTTTTTATATATATATATATATATATATATATATATATATATATATATATATATATATATATATATATATATATATATATATATTATAATGTGTTTTTCATATATAATTTTTATTATTTCCGGGGTCCCCGCACATGGGCGGGAATATTCAGTGCTTATGACTATTGATGAGGATTCCCTGGAAGAGAACCACACACTGAGCTCCTCACTGGTAAGTTAAGGGGCTACCTTATAGGCTTCTTTGGGTTTGGGGGGGCCTGTCTGCTGTTTTAGGGTGGGGGGTCACCACACTTGGTAGTGAACACCCTTCTTCCACCCTCTGTTCTGCCAGCTGAGGAGCCACCAACTCAGGCTGGACAGTTGCCTGAGTAGTCAGGTCTTTTTGTTGGCTAGGGGGGACTTCGCCAGTGCCAATTCTGGAGTTCTCTCCTACTGGGTTAGAATCTCCCTGGCCCACTGGAACTGTGGCTAACAGTTGCCCACCTTTCCTACACTGTTTCTTCTTTTTCTTTAGGGGCTTAGCTGCACTAACTGCAGGTTCAGCCCCCCCAGGTTTCTTTGGTGAGGTCTGGCATTGGATCAGTACCTCTCTTTGGCCCAGACCACCCTCTGGGTGGTCATTCCCAAGGAGACAATCAAGGGGGAGGTCTTTACTGACTACCACCTTTCTCCATCTAAGGGACCCATCTATTTCTAGGGGCACTACAGCCACAGGCCTAACAGTGACACCCCCTGGGACAGCCCTTACTCTTTTTGTTTCCCCTGGGACATACTGGTTTGAGAGAACCAACCTGTCATGCACCACAGTGTGACTGGCACAGGTATCTCTCAGGGAAAAGGCTGGGATTCCATTCACCAGTAGGTGGTGGAAGTGTCTACTCCCCTCTGGAATCTCCAAATCACCTTTTGGGCCCATTTTCCAGTTGAAGGCTATGAGGGCTTCCTCATCTGAGGAATCACCCTCTAAGGCTACACTGTCAACCCCTGGAGCTACACTGGCAGCCCCTGGAGCTACACTAGGGGTTGTAATTTGTTTAGGACAGCTAGGGTCCTTGGTGTGGTGTCCTGCCTTTTGGCAGTTGTGACACCATACCCTGTTGGGATCCCAATTCTTACCTTGGTACCCTGTCTTGGTTTGTGAGGTGTCTTTGGGCCCACCCTCCTGGACAGGTTTTTGGGGGGCTACCTGGGACTCCTTACTTTTATCTTTAAGGGGTTCACTGTCTTTCCTCTGGGCAGGCTTTGTAACCCCTATCTTTTGGTCACCCCCAGTGGACGTCCTAGTTACCCTTGTTTTGACCCAGTGGTCTGCCTTCTTTCCCAATTCTTGGGGAGAAAGTGGACCTAGGTTTACCAGGTACTGATGCAACTTTTCATCAATGCAATTACTTAATATGTGTTCCTTCATAAACAGGTTGTAGATTCCATTAAAGTCATGCACATCGTTTCCAGTTAACCAGCCACCTAGTGTTTTTACTGAGTAGTCTACAAAATCAATCCAGGATTGTTTTGGGTTTTGTGAGCCCCCCTGAATCTAATTCTGTACTCCTCAGTGGTGAGTCCAAATCCCTCAATCAGAGTTCTCTTCATGAGGTCATAGGACCCAGCATCTGCCCCAGAAAGGGTCAGGAGACTGTCTCTGCAGTTACCAGAGAACAGTTCCCAAAGGAGTGCCCCCCTGAAAGTCTTCTTCACCCTTCTGGCTTCACAAGCCCTCTCAAAGGCTGTGAACCACTTGGTGATATCATCACCCTCCTCATATTTAGGGACAATCCCTTTGGGGATTTTAGGATCATAAGATTGCTCTTTATCCTTATTATTTTGATTGCTGCCACCATTGATGGGTGCTAAACCCATCTCCTTTCTTTCTTTTTCTAGAGCCAGGAGTCTGGTCTCTAGATCCAGTGTTTTGGTCAGCCTTGCTAAAAGGCTGTCCTCCTCATTGAGGCTGTCCTCAATGTCCCCACCAGAACCGGAGTCACCTGTGTGGCCTCTAGGTTCCAGGAGGTTGATTCTTGTAAGCAAGGGCACTGGGACCCTCCCTTCCCTAGGAAGTGTTGGAGGTGGGGACCTATCTCCACCCTCCTCATTCCTTTCCTCATCTGACTGGTCTTCACCATCTTCAGATGGGTGGGCCCTGGCATACTCCGCCAACAGCTCCTGGAGCTTTTGTTTGGTTGGATGGGGGCCCATGATTATATTTTTGATTTTACATAAGGATCTTACTTCCCTGAAAGACAGGTGAAGGTAAGGGGTGAGGTCGAGCTCCTCAACCATGTCCTGTATGTCGTTATGGTTATCTTCACTAGTAGCTGGGTTCTGTTTTTGAGACATTATAACAAAAAAGTTCTAACCCCTCTACCCTTGACTATAGTGACTTTTAGATTTCTAAAATTCTAAAGGGACTTAAGCAAGGCCCTAACAAGACTTTTAGTAATTTGCTAAAAGAAAAAAGCCAATTTGAAAAATCAGAAGTCTAAAGGCAATTTAAGAGTTCTGTCGTGTGATCAGGTAGTTACCAAGTGGTCCAACAAATGCAAGTTGTATATCCCACCGCTGCCACCAATGTAAGAAACTGGCTCTATATATACTACACCAAAATGAGGTATAGTGTGTATAGGGTCCAGGTGACTACAAAGGTAGGCAGAGGTTAAAGTTAGATAGAACCTTACTCTCTATTTGTGGTAGCTTGGTCGAGCAGTAAGGCAGTATCAGAGGACAGTGTTAAGCATTTGATGTACACACTGAGCCAGCAAATGAATTCACACACTCAGAGACTGAACTTTAGGCCAATTGTTTTTGTATAAAAATATACAGTGTTTAATTTTAGAACCAAGCAAGCCTGGCACAGGTAAGCATTAAATACTTTACAATAATAAGTTATTCAATATCGAACAGTTTGTAAAAGCAATAGAAATTTTACTTTGTTTGATTTACAGGGGAGCAGTAGATTGCAACACTTAGCAAATACAGTACATTGGAATGAATAGGCTTTTTCAATAAATTGCAGGTAAGTTACTTTTTACGGTACTTTTCTTATTCAGTGCTGGATACCTGGATTCAGCACTGGGACATTTCCCGTAAACAGGTGAGTAAAGACGTTTTGGTTATTCGTGCGACTTTTAAAGAATACTTTTAGATTTTGAAACTCCACACTTAGAAACTTTTAGGAGGAAAATTGTCAATGTTATCCTATGGAGGAAAAACAAGTTATCGGTTCATAGGTAAGTTATCGACAGTGGGAGTTCAGGTTCTGGGGTTAGACTCAGGGGTCCCCCAGGATCAGTGATGCACTCTTGTTACACCCTCAGCGGCACTGGGGCGGCCGGGTGCAGAGTGTTGAGGCCCAATGTAATCCAATGGGGGATAGGGGGCCTCCGGTTGGTGGCTGCTGGCTAGCAGGCCAAACGGCTTTGGGAGCAAAGCTCCTAGGGTTTAGGTCAGGGCAAATGGGGAAACAAGTTGGCACAAAAAGTGCACCCTCAGCGGCACTAGGGCGGCCGGGTGCAGAGTGCTGTTTCGACGTCGGGCGCCCTGTTGTTTTCTATGGAGAGCCTCCGGTTTGGTAAAGCACTGCAGGCAGGGAGACGAAGGACTTCTGGGTGCGACCACCACGTGTTAGAGGTTGGCTAGGCACCGTCGGTTTGGGCACACAAGGTCGTGGGGCATCGGGTGCAGGGGTGCCTTTTGGGGTCGGATCTTCTTACCAGCTCCTGCTCGCGGTTGGGGGGGCCTTCCGGATTTAGACTACAGGCGTCGACTGGAGGCTTGAGGCAGGTCAGGGATCGCCGGATCTCGGGTCAGGATCGCCGGGGTGACCTCCTCGTGGTGTTTGCCCACTCAAGCTCGGGCCGTGGACGGCGGGTGCAGAGTGGGGCGAATTCGCGGTCTCCGGGCGGAGCCAGAGGTTGCTGTTGAACAAATCCGGTGTTCACGGGAGAACCAGTCTTTGGAAGTGAAGGCAGGCAGGTCCTCCGGGGTTTGTGAGGTTGCTGGCTGCAGGACACACCGGGATTTCGCAGGAGCAGGTTCGAGGGGAGACAGGCCTGTAGGGCTGGGGCCAAGTCAGTGGGCGTTGTCCTCTTATTAGCTCTGCACGGCTCTTCGGTCCTTCTTTTCTTGTTGTTGCTGGATCTGAGGAAGCAAGGTTCAGGGTGCCCCCTAAATACTAGATTTAGGGGCGTTACAGGTAGGTAAAGGGAGGGACCAATGGGTCCCTTCCCTGGGGTGAGTATACCCCCTATTCTGCCCCTTTCCAGTGGGAGGGGGGAAGGAGCCTGTCCCTGGTTGGTTGGGTCCCCCCATCCTCAAGATGGCGGGGACTCAGAGTTGTGCTTCACCTCGCCTCCCCCACCTGAGGGGTGGAGTTGGCAGAGGTGGGCACACCTCTCCCCCTCACTAGGTTTTCCCGCCGATTCTCCCACCCAAAGTGGGGGGGAGAACCAGTGGGGACCAGTTGCTGAAAGCAGCAAATGGTCTGGGGAATCTCCAAAGGCGGTATGCCTTTGAAGCTTCCCTTTCGTGAACCCTGCCCATTCTGGGGGAGGAGGCTTGGCACCTCGCCCCAGGATGTGCATTGTTTCAGGCCCCCGAGAGCAGCAGGCTCTCGACCCAGGGGTCCAGAAACATGTCTGTTGGTGGCAGCCTAAGCAGCCACTCAGTTGGGACACTAGAAGTGGGTTGTTTTTCAGGGGGCATCTCTAAGATGCCCTCTGGGTGCATATTTCATTAAATCCCACACTGGCATCAGTGTGGGTTTAATGTGCTGAGAAGTTTGGTACCAAACTTCTCTGTTTTCAGTGTAGCCATTATGGTGCTGTGGAGTTCGTAATGACTAGCTCCCAGCACCATATACTCTTAATGGCAGCACTGCACTTACAGTGTCTAAGAATGGACTTAGACACTGTAGGGGTACAGGGCTCATGCACCTGTACCCTCACCACTGGCATAGGGCACCCAAATAGAGGGGTGACTGATCTATGCCAGGGCAGTAGGTTGTAGGCATGGCACACAGGGATGTGTGCCATGTCGACTCTTCACTTTGTTCTGCACCAAAACACGCAGCCTGCAAAGGCAGTGTGTGTAAGGGTACAGGGCCTCTAAGGGTGGCACAATAAGTGCTGCAGCCCTTAGAGGTCTTCCCTGGTCACAGTGCCCTGGGTACCTGTGGTACCATTTACTAGGGGCTGACCTGTGGCCAGAGATGCCAATTGGGTTAGTTTTGGGGAAAGAACACAGGCCCTGGGAACCTGATTGGCAGGGACCCAGGGCACATCAAGTAAAAGTGCATCAGTAGTCTGGCAAAAAGTGGGGGGGTTACTGCAACAGAAACCCACTTTCCTACAGTGCACTCTCTTGAGTATTTGGAGTCTGAGTTTGCAGAGAGGCATCTAGCTTTTAATGTATTAGCCAGAATACTATTAGATGCAGATTTGCTTGGCACTAACTGCTTTGACTTTATACACTTTAATGTCCATTGAGTCCTATGATGCTAAGGGTCGTGGTACTTTTACTGGTGATAGAGTAAGCCGACTCTTAGTCTTCATGAGGGTCTCATAAGTACTGTATCCTGTGCTCAAAGTTAAAGATGGACACAGAATGGTAAGTGTCATAATCCATTTGTGTATGTCCTCAGGGGATGTTTCTTGATAGAGCAGTGGGTGCCAAGGCAAAGGAGCATTTTTACCATGCTCCTCAGATCATCAATAGATTGATTCCCAAAACACGTGTAGTCTTCCTACTTTCATGGGGTCTGATTTTCTCTTTATCTTGTAGAGTACTCCTAGAGACCTTCACATTGTATTCATATTCTTCAGGCAGGGGTAAGTCAGGAAAACAGACAATTCAAAGATCATGTGGGTGTTTTTTAGCCTGCTTTAGGCTACAGGATGGACTCAAAAAACAGAGAAGCCATTTTTTTGTGAAAAAAAAACATTTTCTGGCAGAAAAATGAAAAAAACACACTTAATCATTAAGTATGCTAAGTGAAGTTAAAATCCAAGGGTATGAAACGGTTTCGGATTGGAAAGTTTAAAAAAAGGATGATCTCAATGCACCAAGATTCAGTTTACATAGTTGAAAAATAAAAAGAATTAAGACAACTGAAGCTGACAGAGCACTACTGGATACTGGTGGGGACGTTTTCCAATCTCCTAAGCAGCAGCCATGTTAGATACAAAGGCCACATTTTTTGCTTCCATCAGCCAAAGAATACGGGATCGGTAAATCAATCAGCCCATTTCAGAAATTGGCTCTCTTGCTCTGTGCACTGTGAGTGAAGGCATTTAGCCTCATCAATAGTGCATCTTTTCTCTACGCCCTTAAGAATTATATTTTTCTTTGGTGTGCATAAAACAAAAAAAGTGTTTCTACACCAATTTGAAGCCCATCTGCCAGCTAGAAAGCATAATTAATTTATATGTGATGGTTAATTTTATTTACTTTTTTTTTTTAATGAAAGCACAAAGTAGCCATGTTAAGCATGGCATATTCTTGCAATAAAAATGAAAAATAAAATAACCATTACACCAACTTGAAAAGGCCAGACTTATTAGCTTTGTTAGTTCTGATTAAAATATAGAATAAACTAGATTAGGTCAACATAATACAACAAGGCTATCTTCTTTCCTTAAGCTATTTTTTTTCTCTTAAATTGGCTTTGCTAGAGAAAAGTTTTCATTTATAGATTTTATAAAAAACTGCTCCTGGATCTCGCAAAAGGATGGAGACAACTGTTTAGGACCAACAATGAGATTTCGTAAATGGGATGGATTTGCCCAAAAAACACCATAGGGAAAAATTAGCACCCTATCCCATCCAATAGGACTTCTCATACAACTAAAATTCATCTCCTTGATGATCGCTCCCACAACATAACTGATCAGTAGCAATGTACCGAAAGCCTGCTTTAGGTATAGCCACTGGACAATTCCTACACATTCTTATTAAAAGTGATACCAATGCCATCCAGTCTGATGATCACATTTACATAACCCCTTCTATTGGTTAAGCACAACAGTTGGTATTACTTGCCTGTAAAATATGGACTGAATCCTATTCAGCCTCTCTGTGCAGAAGCTACTTTTAATCACACAGTCAGAGAATTTTCATACCCCCCTCCGAACCCTCCAGGATGTCTTACCAACATGTTCCGAAAGGAAAACGACGAAGAAAGGTGTGACCAAGTCATTGATTCCTTGGACGTAACCACTGGCCGGATGACGAATTGCCCAAATAAACAGGATTCTCTCGAATATCTACAAACAAAAAATGAAAACATCCATAGGAAATGGGAAGAAAACCCTGCAGATAAAAAAATAAATGTAAAAACAGACAAGGATGAGATTTTCTCAGTTGCCGAGGCAGGCCAAAATCTCTACAACATTCCCCTCAGGGATTCAGAGTAGATTCACAGAAAACTGTGCTCTGTGGTTGGAGAAAATGGCAGATAATCAATAACTAAAGAAGCTCAGTAATGCTCTAAAGGGATAGGAGTTAACAAGTGATTACAGCCACAGCCACAAAGGACACTCGAGGATTATGCTCTTAATCTGACAGAGTAAGATCCAGCGAAACACTGCCCAACAAACAGCAGAGGGGCCCACCTAACCAACATTAACATAGATCAACGGTAAGGAGAATATCACACAACATTTTTGGGTCTTTTGTGAAGAAACTCTTACAAACAACTCCTAGACTCTTTAGAATTAACTCCAGTTGCACTCTACAAGGCTGCAAAGGAGGATACCGTAGGCATAATCTTGCATCGTCCGAAGAGACTCCGGAGAAACAGGCTATAAAAGAAACTCCACACCTCCAGCTTGAACATACACCACATTGACACTCCTATGTTCTAAGGAATACCAGCAATATTCTCCCACAGGATGGGTATCCACTGTAGGCCTAGGATATCTTGATCAACATTCGATTTTCAGGATATCCACATAATAAATGTACATAAAATAATCTCAATGGAACACATTTACACCATCAATGGTTATCCTAGACCAGCCCTTTAGCAACTAGCTTGGTCACTCCTATTCTATGTGTCGTCGGAGATCACAAGTGACCATCTACAATGGATTGTTGAGACTCCAGTAGAGTTCTAGTTGGCTGTTAGCAAAGGTTACTCCTCTGAGACTTGTTTGGCTTAGAAGAAAGACTACCCAAGGATAATCTTGTATGCTCTGATGGACAGATACCACAGTGATATTTTACTATGCTCTGAGGGGTTCCCAACAATCATTTCTGGGGTTCTAAGGAAAAGGTAATCTAACTCTTGCTCTGAGGAAAATACATCCCTTAAGTCCTCTCCCAGGCTAGGAAGTGAGGATACTGCAGTATCCCTCTCCTAGGGATTTCTCGGGGCTTTAAAGAAAGGATAAACCAGAGAGAAGTGTTTCTACAGTATGAGGAAAGAGAGGTAACCAGCAAACACTGCCAAGGCTCAGAGGGAAGGATAGACCACAGAGACTCTCAGGGTCTGAGACAATATCCCAGATACACTGTCACACATACAATTAGGTCTTAGTCATGTTGGACAACCTTCAGTCAATTTTCATTGTAGTGTCAACCTTCATTTACTACCAAGGCACTGGGTTTTGCACTGGCAGACGGTCGGAGGGATGAGGTTAAAACAATTGAAAGTATTAAATATTAGAGTGATGTACTTTTGTCAGGTTCAGCCCCGATTTATGCTTCCAACTCTGTGCAAAATTGAAACATATCTGCTGTAACCCAGAGGCTTGGAGAGGGAGCAGAATCTATAACAGCATAACATGCATATCTGCACAATAGATAAAGCTAGCCCTACCCACCCCTCAGTTTCAGTAGAACAGACTAAAGCTGCATTGACATTAGATTGAAGATAGCATTCCAGCAGAATTTTCCAAGTTTGCATTCACTGCATAGACTACATGGAAATGTGGACGTGAAATACCACAACCCCACAGAGGATTGGTTCAGGAAGGACCAGGCTTGGCAGTTTAGGCTGGACTATAACTATTAGAGCAGGTTCAAGACTGATTTGCATATGGCTGGGTTCAAACTGAGATAAGTAAGTAAGTATTATGCTTATAGAGCTCACGAATGCCGAGGCGTCTTGGCGCTATAGCAGGACACTGATTTAGCACAGGAGGAGTGGCTTACTTCTGCCGGGTAAATAGCCACGTCTTCAGCAATTTCCTGGTATGGTGTGCAAAATAACAATGGACTGGGATGCTGCCATAAGTAATTACCAGTGGCTGAGATCAATTCAAGCATTCCACCATCACGTTTTTGTCCACTTCAGTGGGACGCATAAGCCTGACAGGCATGCTCAAACGTGGGTCCTGTGCTCCTGTGCCACAGAAACCAAGCTACAACCAACTGAGGAGCCCGAACTAGGGCAATACCGGTCTTGGGTTGCTTGTGTTCCACGTCAGGGAGGACCTGACGAGGCAGTTCCTACTGGAGCACAATCAAGACTGCTTTGTGTGTGTGTGTGGATGGCTCCAAATAGAGGTAGCATGGTGTGCAAAATAACGATGGGCTGGGATGCAGGCCAGAGTAATTACCAGTGGCTGAGATTACCTCAAGCATTCTACCCACCGCTTTTTTTGTAAACAAGAGTCATTGCAAGGCATGAAAGATCACCTGGGCAAACTCATTTCTTTTGCTGCAGAAAAAAAATAGGCGTGGGCAATTTTTCCAGAATATACACTAGTCCGACAAAAGGGGGTTGAGGGGATTTTGAACTTACCTCCTGTACTAATGGCTGCTGGAACAAAGGGATGAGGGGATTTGTTCTTGGAATGTCAATGTGGATCTGAAAATCAAAAAGCCAAGAAGATTTAATAACTCATTCTTTCATGCAATTACATTTACATTACTAAAACATAATAAAACCAGACAGCTACTTTTACCAGTCACCTATAACCTAGAAAACTGAGCAAACAACACTTCATAGAGAGAAAATCAAAACTTTTCTCTAAGAATGAAAACAAAATAACATTGCTTAACTAAGAGCCTCAAGTAAATAGCGCCTTAATCGGAGTACACAGAGAGAACCAATCATCTGTTTCCAGTTACTAGCCTGCAAGACATTATTTCCCTCACGTCCCATCCAACTGGCAAGTCAAGCTTCTCCACTTGCTCATTCCTTATTATTTTTTTCTCTTTCTTTCCACCCAGTTTATTCAACCTTCTCACATCTGAACCCATGGTCCCGCTGCCATTTCCTGACTTTCCTCTTCCTTCAGTTTGACGGTAAACAGGAAAGTTATTAAAACTGTTACTGTAGGAAGTTGGCTCTGTATATAGTATTGCCACTAGGTGGGTATACCAAGTCCAAGGGTTCCCCACAAGTGTACAGGGCTCAATGTAAAACCGAAAGTGCTCTATTAGTGGTAGTGTCGGCGAGCAGCCTTAAGCCTTACACAAAGTGTAAGACATCTATTGCACTACATTGATCAATAATGGATGCATAACTCAAGAAGGAGATCCAGACCAATTTTAGAAAAATCAGCTTTGCTTGTACTTTAGTTTAAGACCAAGATCTTCACAATAAGGTAAGTACGTTTTTAAATAAAAATACTTTTCACTTTGAAAAATCGACACTTAAAAACTTTTCAGAACAGTTCAATGTTTACCCTATGGGGAAACAATATCACAGTTAAACAGGTATGTAACACACTTACAATTCCAGTCTTTAGGACCAAAGGTCAGCAAGGGGCAAGGGCTAGGTGAGTACCAAAACTGTACCACCAGGGGCACAGGGGTGGCCTGGTGTAGAGGTCAAAATCGGAGTTCGGCCCAATGCTTTTCAATGGAGACTGGGGGTGCCTGGAGCCACACTGCTTGCAGGGAAGTAGATCGGTTGAAGGGGCCAAACTTTGGGGGTTAGCACAAGCACAGGGGGTGGCCACAAAACAGCACTAAACATACACCACCAGCGGCACAGGGGCGGCCGGGTGCAGGGTGCAAAATTAGCATAGGGTGCCCAATGCTTTTCAATTGAGTTTTCTTATTTTGGCAAACAGGCTGCAGGAGTGGCACCGGAGGTTGCAGGAGGGAGACCAACGACAGAGATAAGTAGAGATGTAGGGGGTCGTAGAGCACCATCGGTTCAGCTCACCAAAGCCCAAGTGCTTTGGGTGCAGGGGTGCCTTTCAACGTCGGAGTCTTCTTACCGGAGCCGGTCGCGGCAAGGGGGGGGCCTCTGGATTCACACCGCAGGCACCGCCATGGAGATCAGGAGAAGTCAGCCAACGCTGGACACGAGGTCAGGATCGCTGGCGAGACTTCACTGCACAGTGAGCCACTCGGGCCGTGGGCGTCGGGTGCAGAGTGGGCAGGACACGCGGATCCGCCTAGATCTGGGGTCCTTGGAGTTAGTTTCTTCTGGACAAGCCCTCTATCCAAGGGAGATTTGAGTCTTTTGCGAAGGCAGTAATCCTCCCAGGGTTTTCTAAGGTCGCTGGCTGCAAGACAGGTCGTAGAAGCTGAAGACAGGTCGTAGAAGCTGGAGACAGGCCGGTAGGGCTAGGGCTAAGGCAGTCATAGTCTTCAGTTTTCTCTGCAGGGATATCTTCGCTCTTCATAGGTCATCACAGATGTAGTTTCTACGTCTGGGGGAGCCACCTAAATACCAAATTTAGGGGCGTTTTTGGGAAGTAGCAGATAGGGCCAATGGCCAGCTTACCTGGGGTGACTACACTGTCTATTATGCCACCCTCCTGTGGGAGGGTCTCCCCATCTTCAAAACGGCGAGGACTGATAGAAGTGCTTCACTTCGCCTCCCCCACCTTAGAGGTGGAGTTGGCAGAGTGGTCACACCTATTCTTCTAAGTTTTCCCACTGGCTTTCCCGCCCAAAGTGGGGGTGTAAACCAGGGGCTGCCATCTGCTGATAGCAGCAGAGAATGGGGGTCGCAACACAAAGGCGGCAGGCCTTTGAAGCTGCCCCCTTCCAGCACTGGCCCATCCTGGGGGAGGAGGTGTGACATCTCTGCCCAGGATGTGCATTGTTTCTGGTCCCAGAGAGCAGAGGCTCTCCACCCAGGGGTACAGAAACATTTCTGGTGGTGGCTGGCTGCCTAAAGCCTGTCAGAGACCACACCAGGGTTGGTAGATTTTCAGGGGGCACCTCCGAGGTGCCTTCTGGGTAAATGGTTCAATAAATCCCATACTTGCATCAGTGTGGGTTTATTGAAAGGAGTATTTCGGTACCAAACACTCTTCGGTTCAGAGAAGCCATCATGGGGGTGTGGAACTCGAGTTGTCAAGTTCCCAGCCCATGTACTCTCAATGGCTTCCCTGGAACAAACAATATTAAGGAATAGACCTTAAAACAGTAGGGGCATGTCTGCTCATGCAGATATGCCCACACCTGTGATACAGTGCACCCTGCCTTAGGACTGGTAAGGCCTGCTAGAGGGGTGACTTACCTATATCTTAGGCAGTGCTAGCTGACATGGCACACAGGCAGTGTGCCATGTCGACTTGGTCATTTTTCTACCTCATAGGGGCATGCCAGCTGCAGGGGCAGCGGCATGGTCCTAGTGAGGGGGGTCCCAGGGGACCCTGTTCAGCCTCCAGGCCCTGGACTCACAGTGGGGTAGAAGTACCGATTGTGGACAGGTTTTTATGGAAAGAACACTGGTACTGGGAAGCATGACAGCAGGGACCCAGTACTCTACAGTCGAAGTTGCATCAAAAGCCAGGCAAAATGTGTGTTGGGGGGGTATGTTACTGCAACAGAACCCCATTTTCTCACCCCCCACCCCCCCAAGCCAAGAGGCCAGGAAGCTCAGCCACCATCTGGGAGAGCCTACCTAGTCTATCCGGGGAGGACAGGTAGGGGAAAATGGTTGGGTTCTTGCAGGGCCTACTCTGCCTTACATCCTTCTCACCAGGTCAGTCCCTTTGAGGAGCTGACCTACCACAGCATTTTCAGGACCTAACTTACAATGCTCCTTTCCCAACTCTTTAGTGTTTTCACCCAATCTTTTTAGATTGGGATCAGAGGTGCCCACCGCTGCAAATTCTATCTTAGCCAGGGAAACACCCAGCTTACCTAAAGAGGTTACCCACAGCTTGAGTAACCCTACCATGGCCAACAAGGTCAGGGGGCCAACTTGCTATTTGGCATTAGGTCAGACCACCATGCCAAGAACAGTGCAGTCATAAAGGCTAACACCCATCAGAGGCCACTAGTGCCCAGAACCACACCTTCAGCGCTTCACTGGTAGGTGAAGGGGCTAATTTACAAGCTTCTTTGGGTTTAGGTTGCCTGTCTATTTTAGACTGAAGGGTCACCACTTCTGGTAGTGAACACCCTACTTCCACTCTCTTTTCTGTCAGCTGAGGAGCCACCACATGGACAGTTGGCTGACTAGTCGGGTCTTTTTGTGGGTGTGGTAGGATTTCACCAGTATCAACTTTGGAGCTCTCCCCTACTGGTGTGGAATCCATCTATCTCTAGGGGCACTACCGCTACAGGCCTAACAGTGACCTCCCCTGGGATGGCCCTTGCTAGTCTAGTCTCTCCTAAAATGTACTGGTTTGAGAGAACCCGCCTTTCAAGCACAATTGTGTGACTGGCACAGGTATCTCTCAGGGCAGTGGTTGGGATTCCATTCACCAGTAGGTGGTTGAAGTGTCTACTCCCCTCTAGAATCTCCAACTCAACCTTTGAGCCCACTTTCCAGTTGAAGGTTAGGAGGACTTCCTCATCTGAGGAGCCACCCACAAAGGCTATACTGGCAACCCCTGGTGTTACACAGGGTTTTTGTTTTTAGGACAGCTAGGGGATCCTTGGTGTGGTGTCCTGTATTGACAGTTGTGACACCATGCCCTATTGAGATCACAATGCTTACCTTGGTACCCAGTTTTGGTCTGTGAGGTGTCTTTGGGCCCAACCTCCTGGGCAGGTTTTTGGGGGCAAACATGGGACTCCTTACTTTTATCTTTTTCAGAGAGCCCCCCTGTCTTTTCTGTGGGGGGAGGGGTCTTTTGGTCAACCCCGCCATATCTAGTTTTGCACACATTGGTTCTTACCCAATGATCAGCCTTCCTCCCCAACTCTTGGGGAGAGACTGGCCACAGGTCTGCTAGGTATAGATGCAACTTTTCCTGCACACAGTTAATTAACAGATGTTCTTTCATTATCAAATTATAAAGCCCATCATAATCATGTACACTGTTACCATTTAACCAACCTCCTAGTGTTTTTACTGATTAATCTACCCAGGATTGGTCTTGGGTTTTCTTGGCCTCCCTGAATCTGATCTTATGCTCCTCAGGGCTGAATCCAAAGCCCTCAATCAGGGAACCCTTCATGATGTCATAGGATGTAGCATCTTTCTCATCGAGTGCCAGGAGTCTATCCCTGGACTTCCCTGAGAACATTTCTCACAGGATAGCAGTCCACAGCTTCCTGTGGACTGGTCTACCAAGACAGGCTCTCTCAAATGCAATGAATCACTTAGTGATGTCATCAGCCTCACAGTATTTAGGGACAATCTCTTTGGGGAGTTTGGATCAATACAGTCTACCTCTCTAGTTATTATTTTGCTGCCACCAGAGATGGGTCCTAAGCCATTCTCAGCTCTTTCTTTTTCTATGGCTAGGAGTTTAGTTGCTAGAGCTATCCTCCTGGCCAGTTTCTGAAGATATGCATCTTCGGTTTCTACCTCATCAGGGATACTACTGGGGACACTTCTGCAGGAAAGTAGGATCTGCTTTCATGGTCACCCCCCCCTTTTGCTGGTGTCCTGTTTTCCTGACTAGTCTGAGTGAGATCCTGCTAATCAGGACCCCAATCTTTGTGCTTCTTCCCTAAATTGGACATGGTGAGTACTTAGGTACACCCCAAATTGGCTACTGGTGTACCCCTGCAAGTCCTTAGTATATGGTACTAAGGTACACAGGGCATAGGGTCACCAGTGGTCCTCCATGGGCTGAAGCATCCCACCATGGGAGACTACTCAAATTGCGACTACAGGCCTGCCATTGCAGCCTGTGTAAGCTGGTGCTAGCATCGCTTACAACAGATATAGGTTTCCTTATATCTGAGGTCACTGCACTTAAAATCTATAAGTCACCCCTAAGGCAGGCCTTTCAATCCTGAAGGCAGGGTGCTAGGTTATAAGTGTGAGGGTGCCTCTGCATGAGCAGGACACCCCTACAATCCAAGGAGTTCATTCTCCCGGGTTGTAAGGGCATCAGCAATTACGATATATAGAGAGTGGCCATGCATCATTATGCGATGGCTAACTCTAAACTGGCTGTAAGGAACCCTGTTGTGTTTGGTATCAAACATGTTGGAATCATACCCCGATTCCATGCACTGTAAAGCTCCTCCGGGAGGCCCTCAGTGCTCCCGGTACCAGTCTTCTAGACCCAGACAGCAAACTATGGCTACTGCCGGCCAGAGACACGATTATGCCCCTCCTGCTGCTGAGCCAAGTTCGAGCAGGGGAAGGCAGGACAATAGGTTTCCTGTCACAGGAAGTTGTGACCACCTCCCTGACAGTACTTAGTGGATTGGGCCAGGGTAGGGGCGCTTGCCAGCACCACTAGACTGCTTTGAAGGGCACTTTTGGTGCCCTCCTTGCATACTCCAGTTGGAAATAGTTCAGGGAGCCGCTGGCTCCCGCTCTGGCGCGAAACTGGACAAAGGTCATGGGAGTGTCCTCCGCACTGTCCAGCCCCTCCTGTGGGAGGGACCCCTGAATCGTCACAACCCATTCCTTAGAGTTCTTAAAGGCTTACCTGTGGGTGGTTCCTTAGATTCGTCGTGGGACAAGATGCAGATCTGAACCCACTTCATCTTCAACCATATGGGCACTTTGGACTTCGCTGGACTTGGGTTTTGGAACCGAGACTGCAACTGGGAAGACTCCTGCTGCTCCTTGTCTCGTCGTCCTGCCAGTCTTCTGCTTTGTTTGTGCCTGTGCTCCATAGAGGTTCTTCTACATGCCTGTGAACATCCTAGACACCCGAAGGAATCTCCCTTGAAGTGAGGGAGTCACTTCCCTGTACCTGCAGGCACCGCAACAAAGCTGACCGGTCTGCTGTCCCTGAGCTCCTACGGACTCCGAAAGATTCAGCAACACAGGTGGTGGTTCCGCAACTCCCTCGAGGCCTGCACTGTCTTCACAGCAAGTTTGAAGCCAGCATCCCTCATCGGAACCGCAGGAGCAGTACTCCTGTGCACCATGTCGACTTGCCATTGCCAAGGCTTGTTGACTCTCTTCACCAGCGATCTTCGGGCTCCAAGAAGCTCCAGCCTCAAGCATCTCTTGCTACCAAGATCTTCATCCTCACCGCATCCTCTGCACCGTGGGCCTTCATTATTGGTGAGCTGTTTGAGGTCCTCTTGCGACTCCTGTGTCTTCGGCCCGTGGGTCCTCTTGAGGGTCTTCTTTGGCTCCAGTGGGCTCCCCTGCTTGCTCGGGCCTGCTCTGACTTACCCGCTCGTGGTGGGTCACTTGGGCCTTGCTGGTCCCGACACTGCACCTTTTTCGTCTACTACATTTGTTGCCGTTGCCAAGGCTTGTTGGTGCTCCCGACGGACACTGACCCCCTGGTTCTTGACATCCAACATGGGACAGCTTGTGGATGGTTCCTGGTCTTCCTCAGCATCACCTGGTCCGCACAACTGCAGCTTCAAGGGCCCCGTTGACTCTCCTGCATATCAGACATTGGTGGGCATTCGTCTTCCGTGCCTCCTGGTCACTCCTGAGTGGCATAGACTCTGTCCCTCCTGCTTTTAGGTACCTCACATCTTGAATCCACCTTTGGGTTCCACCAGACTCTTTCAGCTTCTTCGCCAGCGGCGGCATCTTCACTGAAGTCCTCCATTGTGGTCTACGGCGGTTTCC
Organism: Calotriton arnoldi; assembly: GCA_963921515.1. Lineage (NCBI taxonomy): Eukaryota > Metazoa > Chordata > Amphibia > Caudata > Salamandridae > Calotriton > Calotriton arnoldi. The sequence goes on from CAWUFW010001518.1 coordinate 2,502,309, forward strand.
GACGTCACTTCGCACCAATGCACCCCGTTTCCCTGGTGTTGGTATCCTGGTTCCCGGGGTCTCCACGTGTGGAGTGACTCTCCAACCTTCCATCTTCCACGGGGTTTCTTCAGGGTCATCTGGGAAGGGTCCTTCTTAAAAACTGCAACAGCGACTTACACATTGACTTGTATTGAGCACGCGGTCGTGTTCCCACTCTGCACATGGCCTCCGTGGGGTTCCTGGGTACTTACCTTGGGTGGTTCTTTGGGTCCCCGGCTCTTCTACATCTTCTGGCTCCAATCTCGACTTAGGTCGTGGTTCACATTCCACTTTCTTAGTTTATGGTTTGGTCTCCCCCTGGAGACCACTGTGTATTTGTGCTACTTAGGTGTTCTATTACTAGAGTATTGTGTGTATTGTGGTTACATCTACGGGTAGGAGATATTGCAATGTGTTAGTGAGTGTTTATAATAAATATATAATTTTATAACTACAGTGTCGTTCTTTTTCACTTAGCCTACACTATATGATTAGTACTGGTAAAACAAGCTGCTTGGGGGCGTGGCCAAGATGGCGGCGCGGTAGGACGCAGATTCGTGTCCCTCCGGCACCGCCGATCTCTAGCCTTGTAATATCGCCTGTCCCCAGGGCCATCGGTCCACGATTTTGAAGGGCGAGACACTGGGACGCCACAGGGCTCCCTTGAAGTGAGAGGCACACCCGAACACGCTGTGAGACGGCGTCTTTGAGCCCGGCGCAGTTAAGGCCTACGCGGACTCGCCTGCGGCCTGGAAGGCGGCCCGGGCCTGTACGGACTGGGTGAGACCTGGTGGATGCGAACGCTGCCCTGAACTGGAGTGGTGGTGTACTGATTGCGGATCGCCGACGGTTTCGTGTGAGCTCCCAGCGGAGGAGGGCGTATCTGAGGAGTCGGAGCGCCCGGCTCCGAGCAGGGCGCGTGAACACACCTACGAGCTGCGCCATCACACGGCGGTGCTGCGGGAGGCGGATTCGGCTAGCGGGTCGACGCGGAGCCTATGACATGTCGCCCTGGATGGCTGCCCTGAGGTATTCCGAGGAACGCATGGTCCAAGCGGCGGCCCGCTGACACGGCCTTCCTCCGCCTCTGGTTCCGGGTGAGTGGTGGAGAGAAACACGGTGCGCAACAAGGTGGTCGGGTCTAGATTGGATCTCAACGGTCCGCAGATCGGCGGACGGGGAGCATCCCGAGTGAGGCCCTCAATCACGGGGGTCATCGATGTACCGGCGATTCACGTGGGTGAGCTCCCAGCGACATCGAGCGACGCTGGAGAGGGCGCGCAGCGCCATCCACACTGACCGCCAGTTCTCGGCTGCATGTTCAGACGGCGCCTGCAGCCCATTGAGCAGTGAGGGCGGTCCGGAGGACATCTTGGAAGCGTGCAGACTGGGCAGCGGTGCGCAAGGCCGGACTCCTTCAGGCAATCGAGACTGGTGAGTGCATGGAGCTACTTTCCCCAGGGGCGGCGACCGGTGGAGTGCCTTGCGGTCAGTGTCAGAGCGAGTGGGCCTAGAATAGGGCCTTAGCGGTCTGCAGATAGGCGGACGGTGCACACTTTCAGGGTAACGTCCAGTGAGGCGCGCCTGCGAACAGGGAGGTGGCGGCCCCATCCTGTGTACCGCTTCCCGCACACAACGTCAGCGGAGCCCCGGTGCCCCCGCGCACCAGTGGAGGTGCGTGACAGACGCTGGGGTGAGACGCAGGAGGGGGTAGTGGAACTGAGGGCCCGGGGACCCTGTGCCTACTCAGGCTACCGCACTACGTCCCGGTGATACAGGGAGGCACAAGAGGCACCGTACCCGGTTACATAGAGACCTCTGCCCTACGCGGATTGCCTGCGTCTACTGCTGAGACTGGTGCAGAAGGTGGGACCCATCGCGTTGGCTGCGAGAGGTGCACGACATGGCAGCTGCGCGCGCTAGGAAGGAGAAGTCCCTGAAGGAGCTCCTCCTAAAGCAGTCAGGGCAGTCCACGACCCCGGGTGAGAAGGCGGCCGGAACGATGGAGGGTGACGAGTCACCAGCGACCAAGGCGTTCATGGTGGAACTCTTCGCGGCCATAAAAGACGATATTCAGGAACTCAGGAATCAGCTCGCAGCAGACCTGAAAGAGGTGCGACGAGATGTGGATGAAATCGGGGAGAGAGTGGCGACCCTCGAGGAGCATGATGTCAATAGGGATGAAGAGCTCCACCACTTGCAACAAGATATGATACGCCTAAGGGAGCAGACCATCGATCTTCAGGCCCATGCTGAGGACTTGGAGAACCGTTCCAGACGGAACAATGTGAGGATCCGAGGTGTGCCGTGGAAAGAGGAAGGGGACGACCTCAGGGCCTATGTGGGGGCACTGTTTCAGCAAATCCTGGGGGAGGAAGAGTTGGCAGATATACAAATGGACCGAGTTCACAGAGTGGGCCTTCCTCGAGGTAACAAAGCGCCCCCGCCAGACATTCTCGTGTGTATACACGACTTTCAATTGAAGGAACGCATCATTCGGAAAGCAAGAGAGGCCCAACCCATACAGTTTCGAGGACATCAACCAGCCATATTCCAAGATTTGGCAGCTTCCACACTCATCAAACGACGTGAATTCAAGGTGGTGACCACACATCTGCGTGAGAACAAGGTCCCTTATTCGTGGGGCCACCCTTTTCGCCTTATCTTTAAGCACCGTGGCAAGCTGCTGCAGATTCTCTCTCTTGACGAAGCAATGGAGATCCTTGGTCTTGAAAGTACAAACCAGACGGAGGAGGGAGAGCGATCCAAACCACTAAGTGCCCGCCGATCCACGGGATGGCAGCGAGTGGGGAAGACAACGCCCGTCAAGAAACCAGATCAGGCCACGAGGGACAGAGAGCGAGAGGCGGTAATTTCCACTCTATCGCAAGCATCAGACCATCCGGCCACCCCGTGAAGTGTACAGCTGATGGCCCTGGAGTGGGTGCACAGAGGGGTGCCGGGAGGGATTGTTCTGTTGAAACTCCTGGCAGTTCTTCTGCGAGAAGGTGGATTCGTATCAGACCCGCCACAGGCTGGGCAGTTGTATCAGCCACGACCCCCTGGACCTTACCTTTTATGACAGACTCTAGTCATGTTCCTCTTTTTGCACTTTTCTCCTACAGGTGTTATTTGCTTTTTCTTTGGGGATGGGTTTATTTGGGGTTACAGTTGGGGATCTCCGCACCAGACCGCACGTCAGAGTCGCCTTTGCAGGCGAGTCAGGGAATGCCTGGGTCGCTCGGGGTCTGTTAGACGAGGGACAGACGCTCTAGGCCGCACTACACCACACATAGTACATGGGGAGAGATCTTAAAGTAGTGAGCCTTAATGTTAGAGGGCTAAACAATCCTGTAAAAAGGGCTGCAGTGCTTTCCCTCCTTGAAAATGCAGAGAGTGACATTTGTCTCCTCCAAGAGACGCATCTGCTCTCAAAAGACAACTATGCGCATGCGTGACAGGTTATTCCCGCAGCAGTTCTGGTCCACTGGACCATCTAAGAAGAACGGAGTAGCTATTTAGGTGGGGGCCCGCTGCCCGTGCAAGGTAATATCGACTGTGGCAGAAATAAAGGGGCGACTATTGGTCCTTAGGGCGCAATGGGGGGGAACGCACCTCACTATAGGGTCGCTTGATGCCCCCAACGAGAAGCAAGAACCCTTCCTTCTCTCAGCTTTAGCAGAGGTTCTTTCTTCCCCAGATGCAGCGATTCTGGTTGGGGGATATCTGAATCTCGTGATGGACACTGAGCTGGATAGGTCTGGGCAGCGGACACACCAGTCTGGAACACTCTCCACAGTGGGGAAGGGGTGGCTGGAGGATAGCGGATTACATGATGTTTGGCGTATTCAACACCCCAAAGAGCGAGATTACACATACTACTCTGCATCACATAAAACGTATGCCTGACTTGATCACTTTTTGGCCTCAACCTCTCTCCTGACTTGCCTCCATTCAGCCACGATAGAGCCCCGCTCTCTTTCTGACCACGCCCCGTTTTCTGTTCTCCTACCTGCGCAGCGTTCACGGGCGTTCCCCCCTGGGTGACGACTAAGGGAGAATCTATTACACTCTGAAGACACGGTGAAGCGCATAAGGGACACCATATGTAGGAAAGTGGCTCTGTATATACTGTACCCAAGTAAGGTTCAGGGTGTACAGAGTCCACAGTCCCCAGAGGGTTGACAGAGGCTAAAGTTAGATATAACCTTACTCTCCAAAGTGGTAGCTTGGTCGAGCAGTAAGGCAGTATCAGAGGACAGTGTAAAGCATTTGTTGTACACACTCAGTCAGCAAATGAAGCCACACACTCAAGAACTGAACTCTAGGCCAATGGTTTGTATATAAAAAATATATGCTTGTTTTATTTTAGAACCAACAATAGGATCAAAATATACTTTCTCAGTATGAGATGCTTTGGTTATTCACCTTACAGATAGGCAGTAGACTTTTTTGATAGTGGTTATCACAGTTGGTGCAAGAGGCAACACAGGGTCAAATTCAATGCAACATTGAGCTCAATGGAAAATTATGCTTAATTACAATTGATTACTTTGCAGAGCACTTTTCTAACCACAGGACTGGATCCTGGATTCAGTCCTGGGACACTTCCTGTAAACAGGTAAGAAAAAGCGTTTTGGTTATTGTAGTGATTTTTGAAGAATATTACTATATTTCAAAAGCTGACACTTAGAAACTTTTCTGGGTAAAATTTCCAATGTTATCCTATGAAAGGAAATACAGTGTGCAAGCAAAGTATGTTTACGTTATTTTTGTAATCCAGTGCTGGACTCCTAGGTTCAGCACTGGGACATTTACTTAAAACAGGTAAGTAATTACGTTTTTGTAGTTTGTTCGATTTTTAAAGAATATTTGTAAAATACAGAAATCGACACTTAGAAGAAATTTCACAGAAAACCAGTCAATGGATCCCTATGAAAGAAAAGTGAGTTAGCGGTAAGTAACGTTGCGATTACTTTTTAGGGCCAGTGTTGGGCACTCGGGTCCAGCACTGAGGCCCCTTCTAATACTAGGTGAGTATTTTCGTTTTCGTGTCTCGGTTGATTTTTGGTGAATATTCTAAAGTTTCAGAACTCCACACTTAGAAGAAATTTCGCAGAAAACCAGTCAATGGAACCCTATGGAAGAAAAGTGAGTTATCGGATTTCGGGTAAGTACTTGACTGGCAGGGTTAAGGTTCTGGGTAAGACTCAGGGGTCCCCAGGATCGGGTAAGTACAGTTTTTACACCCTCAGCGGCACAGGGGCGGCCGGGTGCAGAGTGAGAAGGCCCAATGTTATCCTATGGCAGGCGGGGGGCCCCGGGTTGGTGGCTGCTGGCAAGCAGGCCACGCGACTGTGGGAGCTGGGCTCCTGGTCACTTGCTCAGGGCAAGTAGGGAAGTAGGTTAGGATAGAGGTTGCACTTCCAGGGGCACTCGGGCGGCTGGGTGCAGGGTGCTTTTGAGCCGTCGGGCGCTCAATGTTAAACAATAGAGGTCGTGAAAGGTGAAGAAAGGCTGCAGGCTCGGGACGGTGATTCTTCAGGGACGACCAACACTTCAGGAGGTAAGTTGGGGTCTTGGAGGATAGGTAGACACCCAGGAGTTGGGCACAAGGGGCCGTGGGGCGCCGGGTGCAGGGGTGTCTTTTGAGGTCGGGAAATCTTACCCCCTGCTGGTCGCGGTTGGAGGGGTCCCTTGTCCTGAGGCTGCAGGCGTCGTCTGGGTCGTCGAGGAGGGTCCTTGGCCACTGGATTCCAGGTCAGAATCGCCGGGGGACGTCCTCGAGGTCTCTGGTCACTCAGGCACAGGCTGGACTCGGCGGGTGCAGAGTGTGCAGGTTTCGCGGCTCCGTGCCAGGGCCGGGTCTTTGGTAGGTTTTCTTTTGAGCAGTACCACTGCTCGTGGGAGTCCCTGGGTCGAAGGCTGTAGCACAGAAGTCAGGTCCTCCGGGGTTTGTGAGGTTGCTGAGGCCGGGATTCCGCAGGAGCAGGTTCAGAGGTCGACAGGCCGGTAGGGCTGGGGCCAAGTCAGTTGTTGTCGCCTCCTTTTAGCAGCTGCACGGCTGGTCTTCTTGCTTCGTCTTCTCTTCTTGTTTTCGGATTTGGGAACTCCGGAAGGAAGGTTCAGGGAGCCCCTAAATACTAAATTTAGGGGTGGTTACAGGTAGGTAAGGGCAGGGACCAATGGGTCCCTTCCCTGGGGTGGGTACACCCCTATTCTGTTCCTCTCCAGTGGGAGGGGGCAGGAGCCTGTCCCTGGTTGGCCAGGTCCCCCCATCCTCAAGATGGCGGGGACTCGAGTTTGTGCTTCACCTCGCCTCCCCACCTTAGGGGTGGAGTTGGCAGAGGTGGGCACAACCCATTTCCTGCTTCTGGTTTTCCCGCCGGTTCTCCCGCCAGGAGTGGGGGTAGAACCAGTGGGGACCAGTTTGCTGGAAGCAGCAAATGGTCTGGGGAAACTCCAAAGGCGGCAGGCCTTTGAAGCTCCCCCTGCCCATCCTGGGAGAGGAGGCTTTGGCACCTCGTCCCGGGATGTGCATTGTTTCAGGCCCCTGAGAGCAGAGGCTCTCGACCCAGGGGTCCAGAAACATGTCTGGTGGTGGCAGCCTGGGCAGCCACTCAGTCCGGACACTGGAGGTCGGGTTGGTTTCAGGGGGCATCTCTAAGATGCCCTCTGGAGTGCGTTTTACATTAAATCCCACACTGGCATCAGTGGGGGTTTAATGTGCTGAGAAGTTTGATACCAAACTTCTTAGTCTTCAGTGGGGCCATTATGGTGCTGTGGAGTTCGTAATGACAGACTCCCAGCACCATATACTCTTAATGGCAGCACTGCACTTACAATGCCCAAGAATGGACTTGGGCACTGTAGGGGCACAGGGCTCATGCCTCTATGCCCTCACCACTGGCATAGTGCACCCAGCTAGAGGGGTGGCTGACCTAGGCCAGGGCAGTGGCTTGTAGGCATGGCACACAGGGATGTGAGCCATGTCGACTCTTCACTTTTGTTCTGCACCAAGACACGCAGCCTGCAAAGGCAGTGTGTGTGTGTAAAGGTGCAGGGTCCCTAAGGGTGGCACAACAAGTGCTGCAGCCCTTAGGGGCCTTCCCTGGTCACAGTGCCCTGGGTACCCATGGTACCATTTACCAGGGGCTGACCTGTGGCCAGGGATGTCAATTGGGTGTAGGTATCAATGCAATTTTAGGGAAGGAACACAGGCCCTGGGTACCTGGTTGGCAGGAGCCCAGGGCACACTCAGTCAAAGTACATCAGCCATTCAGCAAAAAGTGGGGGCATACCATGTAAGAAAGATGGCACTTTCTCACACAACTCCCCCAAACGAAAGATGATGAGACTAACCTTGCCCTATGGAGTCTTCATTGTCTAAGTGGAAGAACCTGGAAAGGCCATCTGCATTGGCATGGGCAGTGCCAGGTCTGTGTTCCACTTCAAAGTCCATTCCCTGTAGGGAGATGGACCACCTCAACAGTTTTGGGTTTTCTCCTTTCATTTGCATTAGCCACCTGAGAGGTCTGTGGTCAGTTTGAACTAGGAAGTGAGTTCCAAACAGGTAGGGCCTCAGCTTCTTCAGGGACCAGACCACAGCAAAGGCCTCCCTCTCAATGGCACTCCAACGCTGCTCCCTGGGGAGAAGCCTTCTGCTTATAAAAGCAACAGGTTGGTCTTGGCCTTCATCATTGGTCTGGGATAGGACCGCTCCTATCCCTAGCTCAGAGGCATCAGTCTGCACAATGAACTGCTTGGCATAATCTGGTGCTTTTAGAATTGGTGCTGAGCACATTGCTTCTTTCAGAGTGTCAAAAGCCTTTTGGCAACAGACTGTCCAGTTTACTTTCTTTGGCATCTTCTTGGAGGTGAGTTCTGTGAGGGGAGTCACAATGGACCCATATCCCTTCACAAACCTCCTGTAGTACCCAGTCAAGCCAAGGAATGCCCTGACTTGGGTCTGAGTTGTTGGAGCTACCCAGTCCAGGATAGCCTGGATCTTGGGCTGTAAGGGTTGTACCTGGCCTCCACCAACCAGGTGGCCCAAGTACACCACAGTGCCCTGCCCTATCTGGCATTTGGATGCCTTGATAGTTAGGCCTGCAGTTTGCAGGGCCTTTAAAACCTTCCCAAGGTGGACCAGGTGATCCTGCCAGGTGGAACTGAAGACAGCAATATCATCAAGATAAGCTGCACTAAAGGACTCCAACCCAGCAAGGACTTGATTCACCAACCTCTGGAAGGTGGCAGGGGCATTCTTTAAACCAAAGGGCATAACAGTGAACTGAAAATGCCCATCAGGTGTGGAGAATGCTGTTTTCTGTTTGGCTCCTGGGGCCATGCCAATCTGCCAGTACCCTGCAGTTAAGTCAAAGGTACTCAGGTATTTGGCTGCACCCAATCTGTCTATCAGTTCATCAGCTCTTGGGATAGGGTGTGCATCTGTCTTGGTGACAGAGTTGAGACCCCTATAGTCCACACAAAACCTCATCTCTCTCTTTTCACCCTTTTGATGAGGTTTGGGGACCAGAACCACTGGGCTAGCCCAGGGGCTCTCAGAGGGCTCAATAACCCCTAGCTCCAGCATCTTGCTGACTTCAGCTCTGATGCTTTCCTTAACTTGGTCTGACTGACGATAGATCTTGTTTTTGACAGGTGCACTGTCACCAGTGTCCACATCATGGGTACACCAGTTTGTCAGACCAGGGGTCAAGGAAAAGAGCCCAGCATACTGCTGCAAGACTTGCTTGCAGTCAGTCTGCTGTTGGGCAGTGAGGGTGTCTGAAAAGACAACTCCATCTACTGACCCATCTTTTGGGCTGTGGGAGAGGAGATCAGGGAGAGGTTCACTCTCAGCTTCCTGTTCCTCATCTGTCACCATCAGCATGGTGATGTCAGCCCTGTCATTGTAGAGTTTTAGGCGGTTCACATGGATAACCCTTTTGGGTGTCCTGCTGGTGCCCAGGTCAACCAGGTAGGTGACCTCACTCTTTTTCTCTAGGATAGGGTAAGGGCCACTCCATCTGTCCTGGAGGGCCCTTGGTGCCACTGGCTCCAAAACCCATACCTGTTGCCCAGGTTGGAATTCAACCAGTGCAGCTTTTTGGTCATACCAGTGCTTCTGAAGCTCCTGGCTGGCCTCAAGGTTCTTGGATGCCTTTTCCATGTACTCAGCCATTCTGGACCTTAGGCCAAGCACATAGTCCACTATATCTTGTTTGGGTTCTTGGAGAGGTCTCTCCCAGCCCTCCTTTACAAGACAGAGTGGTCCCCTCACAGGATGGCCAAACAGAAGTTCAAAGGGTGAGAAACCTACCCCCTTCTGTGGCACTTCTCTGTAAGCGAAAAGCAGGCATGGTAGTAGGACATCCCATCTCCTTTTGAGTTTTTCAGGGAGCCCCATGATCATGCCTTTCAATGTCTTGTTGAACCTCTCAACAAGGCCATTGGTTTGTGGATGGTAGGGTGTAGTAAACTTGTACTGCACCCCACACTCCTTCCACATGTGGGTCAGGTAAGCAGACATGAAGTTGGAACCTCTGTCTGAAACCACCTCCTTAGGAAACCCTACCCTGGTGAAGACACCAATGAGGGCTTTGGCTACTGCAGGAGCTGTAGTAGTCCTAAGGGGAATAGCCTCAGGATACCTAGTGGCATGATCCACTACCACCAGTATGAATTTGTTCCCTGAGGCTGTGGGAGGTTCCAGTGGACCCACTATGTCCACACCTACCCTTTCAAAGGGAACCCCCACCACAGGTAGTGGTATCAGGGGGCCTTTGGATGGCCACCTGTCTTGCCACTGGCTTGACAGGTAACACAGGAGCTGACAAACTCCTTCACCTTTTGGTGCATCTGGGGCCAGTAAAAGTGGCTAACTAGCCTTTCCCAAGTTTTGGTTTGGCCCAGATGTCCAGCTAGGGGGATGTCATGAGCCAAAGTTAGGAGGAACTCCCTGTACTTCTGGGGCACTACCACTCTCCTGGTGGTTCCAGGGTTGGGGTCTTTGCCTCAGTGTACAGTAATCCCTCTTCCCAATAGACTCTGTGGGTACCACTGACATCTCCCTTGGCTTCTGAAACAGCTTGCTGCCTCAGGCTTTCAAGAGTGGGACAGTCTTGCTGTCCCTGGCACAGCTCTTCCCTAGAGGGTCCCCCTGGGCCCAAGAGTTCAACCTGGTAAGGGTCAAGCTCTAGGGGCTCAGTTCCCTCTGGGGCTTCCAGGTTCTCTCCCTGAGGAGAGGGGTCCTGCTCTTGTGACTGTGTAGAAGCTGGTCCGCCAGTCTTCTTTCCTTTTCTCTTGGTAGGCTGGGCCATCATTTCAGGCTCCAACACTATCTCTTCACCCTGCCTTTTGCTCTGTGCTCTTGTTTTTACACACACCAATTCAGGGATGCCCAGCATGGCTGCATGGGCCTTTAGCTCCACCTCTGCCCAGGCTGAGGTTTCCAGATCATTTCCTAGCAGACATGCAGCTGGTAACTTCGGAGAGACCACTACCTGCTTCAGGCCAGTAACCCCCCAGCCTAATGTCACCATGGCCATGGGATGACTAGTGGTGACACTGTCAGCATTGGTGACTGGGTAAGTTTTCCCAATCAAGTATTGCTCAGGGGAAACCAGTGTGTCCCTCACCATAGTGACACTGGCACCTGTATCCCTCAGAGCCTCTACTCTAGTTCCATTCACCCAGGGGTATTGCAAATACTTCTTTAAGTTGGGTGGCCACACAGCTACAGTGGCAAATTCCACTTCCCCTAGGGAGACCAGACTTGCCTCAGTGTGTTCCCAGATTTGCTCAGGGTACACTTCTGATCCCATCTGTAAACTTGCTGCCCCAGGAGTAGCTGTACTGGGTGCCTTAGGGGCTTTGTTGTGGGGGCAAGTTTTGTCTACAGTGAGGTGTCCTGACTTCTTACAGTTATTACACCAGGCCTTCAAGGGATCAAAGTTCTTCCCCCTATAGGGTTGAGGCACATAGGGAGTAGTTTGGGACCCACCCCTGAACAGGTTTTTGGGGCCCTTTGGAAGACTCAGACTTTTTATCTTGGGGATTCTCACCACCTTTCCCCTGGGGGTTTGGTGACCACCTTCTTTTGGTCACCCCCAGTGGTTGTCCTTGTCACCCTAGTCTTGACCCAGTGGTCTGCCTTCTTTCCCAATTCTTGGGGAGAAATTAGACCTAGGTCTACCAAATGCTGATGCAACTTTTCATTTGTGCAATTACTTTGTATGTGTTCCTTCATAAACAAATTGTAAAGTCCAGAAAAATCATGCACATTATGTCCAGCTAACCAGCCATCCAGTGTCTTTACTGAGTAGTCCACGAAGTCAATCCAGGACTGGGTCTGGGTTTTGTGAGCCCCCTGAATCTAATTCTATACTCCTCAGTAGTGAGCCCAAATCCCTCAATCAGAGTACTCTTCATGAGGTCATAGGACCCTGCATCTGGCCCAGAGAGGGTCAGAAGCCTGTCTCTGCAGTTACCAGAGAACAGTTCCCACAGGAGTGCCCCCACAGAGGTTTCTTTACTCTTCTTATTTCACAAGCCCTCTCAAAGGCTGTGAACCATTTGGTGATGTCATCACCTTCCTCAAACTTAGGGACAATCCCTTTGGGGATTTTAGGTTCAGAAGTTTCCTCCCTATCCTTATTTTTAGTATTGTTGCCACCATTGATGGGTGCTAAACCCATCTCCTGTCTTTCCTTCTCTAGAGCCAGGAGTCTGGTCTCTAGGTCCAGTCGCTTGGCCAACCTTGCTAACAAGTTGTCCTCCTCACTGAGGCTATCCTCAGCGTCCTCTCTGGGACCAGGACCACCTAGGTGGCCCCTAGGTCCCCAGAGGTCTATTCTTGGAGTTAAGGGTGCAGGGACCCTATCTTCCCTAGGAAGTGATGGAGGTGGGTTACCATCCCCATCCTCCTCATTCCTTTCCTCCTCTGTTGGGTCATCACCATGCTCAGAGGGGTGGGCTTTAGCATACTCAGCCAGGAGCTCCTGGAGCCCTTGTTTGGTTGGATGCTGGCCCATTGGTATATCTTTAAGTTTGCATAAGGACCTTATCTCTTTGAAAGACAAATGAAGATAAGGGGTGAGGTCGAGCTCCTCAACCAGTTCCTGTATGTCATTATTATCTTCACTAATAGCTGGGTTCTTGTCTTGAGACATTTTAAAAAAAAAAATTCTAACCCCTCTAACCTTGGCTATAGTGACTTTTTATTTTCTAAGATGCTACAGGGACTTAAGCAAGGCCCTAACAAGACTTTTAGTAATTTGGTAAAAAAAATGCCAATTAAAAAAATCAGAATTCTAAAGGCAATTTAAGAGTTCTGTCGTGTGATCAGATGGTAACCAAGTAGTCCAACAAATGCAAGTTTGTATCCCACCGCTGATCCACCAATGTAGGAAAGTGGCTCTGTATATACTGTACCCAAGTAAGGTTCAGGGTGTACAGAGTCCACAGTCCCAGAGGGTTGACAGAGGCTAAAGTTAGATATAACCTTACTCTCCAAAGTGGTAGCTTGGTCGAGCAGTAAGGCAGTATCAGAGGACAGTGTAAAGCATTTGTTGTACACACTCAGTCAGCAAATGAAGCCACACACTCAAGAACTGAACTCTAGGCCAATGGTTTGTATATAAAAAAATATATGCTTGTTTTATTTTAGAACCAACAATAGGATCAAAATATACTTTCTCAGTATGAGATGCTTTGGTTATTCACCTTACAGATAGGCAGTAGACTTTTTTGATAGTGGTTATCACAGTTGGTGCAAGAGGCAACACAGGGTCAAATTCAATGCAACATTGAGCTCAATGGAAAATTATGCTTAATTACAATTGATTACTTTGCAGAGCACTTTTCTAACCACAGGACTGGATCCTGGATTCAGTCCTGGGACACTTCCTGTAAACAGGTAAGAAAAAGCGTTTTGGTTATTGTAGTGATTTTTGAAGAATATTACTATATTTCAAAAGCTGACACTTAGAAACTTTTCTGGGTAAAATTTCCAATGTTATCCTATGAAAGGAAATACAGTGTGCAAGCAAAGTATGTTTACGTTACTTTTGTAATCCAGTGCTGGACTCCTAGGTTCAGCACTGGGACATTTACTTAAAACAGGTAAGTAATTACGTTTTTGTAGTTTGTTCGATTTTTAAAGAATATTTGTAAAATACAGAAATCGACACTTAGAAGAAATTTCACAGAAAACCAGTCAATGGATCCCTATGAAAGAAAAGTGAGTTAGCGGTAAGTAACGTTGCGATTACTTTTTAGGGCCAGTGTTGGGCACTCGGGTCCAGCACTGAGGCCCCTTCTAATACTAGGTGAGTATTTTCGTTTTCGTGTCTCGGTTGATTTTTGGTGAATATTCTAAAGTTTCAGAACTCCACACTTAGAAGAAATTTCGCAGAAAACCAGTCAATGGAACCCTATGGAAGAAAAGTGAGTTATCGGATTTCGGGTAAGTACTTGACTGGCAGGGTTAAGGTTCTGGGTAAGACTCAGGGGTCCCCCAGGATCGGGTAAGTACAGTTTTACACCCTCAGCGGCACAGGGGCGGCCGGGTGCAGAGTGAGAAGGCCCAATGTTATCCTATGGCAGGCGGGGGGCCCCGGGTTGGTGGCTGCTGGCAAGCAGGCCACGCGACTGTGGGAGCTGGGCTCCTGGTCACTTGCTCAGGGCAAGTAGGGAAGTAGGTTAGGATAGAGGTTGCACTTCCAGGGGCACTCGGGCGGCTGGGTGCAGGGTGCTTTTGAGCCGTCGGGCGCTCAATGTTAAACAATAGAGGTCGTGAAAGGTGAAGAAAGGCTGCAGGCTCGGGGACGGTGATTCTTCAGGGACGACCAACACTTCAGGAGGTAAGTTGGGGTCTTGGAGGATAGGTAGACACCCAGGAGTTGGGCACAAGGGGCCGTGGGGCGCCGGGTGCAGGGGTGTCTTTTGAGGTCGGGAAATCTTACCCCCTGCTGGTCGCGGTTGGAGGGGTCCCTTGTCCTGAGGCTGCAGGCGTCGTCTGGGTCGTCGAGGAGGGTCCTTGGCCACTGGATTCCAGGTCAGAATCGCCGGGGGACGTCCTCGAGGTCTCTGGTCACTCAGGCACAGGCTGGACTCGGCGGGTGCAGAGTGTGCAGGTTTCGCGGCTCCGTGCCAGGGCCGGGTCTTTGGTAGGTTTTCTTTGAGCAGTACCACTGCTCGTGGGAGTCCCTGGGTCGAAGGCTGTAGCACAGAAGTCAGGTCCTCCGGGGTTTGTGAGGTTGCTGAGGCCGGGATTCCGCAGGAGCAGGTTCAGAGGTCGACAGGCCGGTAGGGCTGGGGCCAAGTCAGTTGTTGTCGCCTCCTTTTTAGCAGCTGCACGGCTGGTCTTCTTGCTTCGTCTTCTCTTCTTGTTTTCGGATTTGGGAACTCCGGAAGGAAGGTTCAGGGAGCCCCTAAATACTAAATTTAGGGGTGGTTACAGGTAGGTAAGGGCAGGGACCAATGGGTCCCTTCCCTGGGGTGGGTACACCCCCTATTCTGTTCCTCTCCAGTGGGAGGGGGCAGGAGCCTGTCCCTGGTTGGCCAGGTCCCCCCATCCTCAAGATGGCGGGGACTCGAGTTTGTGCTTCACCTCGCCTCCCCCACCTTAGGGGTGGAGTTGGCAGAGGTGGGCACAACCCATTTCCTGCTTCTGGTTTTCCCGCCGGTTCTCCCGCCAGGAGTGGGGGTAGAACCAGTGGGGACCAGTTTGCTGGAAGCAGCAAATGGTCTGGGGAAACTCCAAAGGCGGCAGGCCTTTGAAGCTCCCCCTGCCCATCCTGGGAGAGGAGGCTTTGGCACCTCGTCCCGGGATGTGCATTGTTTCAGGCCCCTGAGAGCAGAGGCTCTCGACCCAGGGGTCCAGAAACATGTCTGGTGGTGGCAGCCTGGGCAGCCACTCAGTCCGGACACTGGAGGTCGGGTTGGTTTCAGGGGCATCTCTAAGATGCCCTCTGAGTGCGTTTACATTAAATCCCACACTGGCATCAGTGGGGGTTTAATGTGCTGAGAAGATTGATACCAAACTTCTTAGTCTTCAGTGGGGCCATTATGGTGCTGTGGAGTTCGTAATGACAGACTCCCAGCACCATATACTCTTAATGGCAGCACTGCACTTACAATGCCCAAGAATGGACTTGGGCACTGTAGGGGCACAGGGCTCATGCCTCTATGCCCTCACCACTGGCATAGTGCACCCAGCTAGAGGGGTGGCTGACCTAGGCCAGGGCAGTGGCTTGTAGGCATGGCACACAGGGATGTGAGCCATGTCGACTCTTCACTTTTGTTCTGCACCAAGACACGCAGCCTGCAAAGGCAGTGTGTGTGTGTAAGGTGCAGGGTCCCTAAGGGTGGCACAACAAGTGCTGCAGCCCTTAGGGGCCTTCCCTGGTCACAGTGCCCTGGGTACCCATGGTACCATTTACCAGGGGCTGACCTGTGGCCAGGGATGTCAATTGGGTGTAGGTATCAATGCAATTTTAGGGAAGGAACACAGGCCCTGGGTACCTGGTTGGCAGGAGCCCAGGGCACACTCAGTCAAAGTACATCAGCCATTCAGCAAAAAGTGGGGGCATACCATGTAAGAAAGATGGCACTTTCTCACACCATAGTACACTACTTTAGGGTTAATGATGTAGGTTCCACTTTACTGTCAGCGGTATGGGAGGCGTTGAAGCTAGTCGCTCGGGGGGAATTCATCGCCATTGCGGCGACCTATAATACGCTTCGTAGGGAAAAGCACGCAGAGCTAGAGGGCGGTGGGGGAGCTCGATGCGATCCATAAGCGCAATGGGGCCCCGAGGGTGTGGAGGGAATTAGAGAATCGCAGGCGTATGTTGCGGCACTTAGATCTGGACAGAGCGGAACATGCCCTTCTCCGTCTCCGACACAAATTTTACCTTAGCAGTGATAAGTGCGGGAAAATGCTGGCCCATAGATTGCGAGCTGGAACACAGACGTCCCTGATACAGTCAGTGCGGGATCACACAGGGGAAGAACAGAGTGCCGATGAGCAAATTGTGGAAACCTTTCGTAGCTTTCATAGCCTTCTTTATACAGAGCAGGACCCGCCGACGCACGACCCGAGCGCATACCTGGGTACGTGTGGGATCACACCCCTCGCCAGAGCCTCGGCAGAGGAGCTCGAGTCGAGATTCGAATAGAGGAAGTAATTTCGGCCATCTCTAGACTGAAACTGGCCAAATCACCGGGTCCGGACGGATTCCCGGCCTCCTTTTACAAAACGTTCTGTACGGAGCTGGCTCCCTTTTTAACCAAATTGTTTAATTCCTTTCTAAAGACAGGGGAGGTGACGCCATCTATGTCTGAGGCAGCGATCTCCGTCATTTTGAAACCTGGAAAAGACCCTCGGGAATGTGGGTCTTACAGACCTATTTCTCTTCTTAATATTGACGCGAAACTCTTCACAGGAATTTTGGCAGCACGACTCAATCCCCTTATGGCGGACATTATAGACCCAGACCAATCGGGTTTTATTCCAAAACGGCAAGGGGGAGACAACGCCAAACGGCTTCTCCATCTCATTGATAGCATACAACGGTCCCGAAGGCAGGCATTTTTGCTATCGATAGACGCCGAAAAGGCCTTAGATCGCGTGGGATGGGGCTATTTATTTGAAGTGTTGCGCTGCTACGGGTTCGGTGAGAATTTCGTTAATTGGATTAGATGCATCTATCGTGCGCCTAAAGCATTCGGGAGGGTCAACGGAAGTCGATCAGCATTCTTCCCCATTGCCTGGGGGACGCGTCAGGGGTGCCCCTGTCCCTGCTCTTATTTGCGCTCTATATGGAGCCTTTCGCTCAGCGGATAAGGGCTAACCAACGCGTAATAGGTCTTAAGTTTAGAGCAGACGTACATAAAATGAGTCTGTATGCAGACAATGTGATCCTCTCTCTCACGCAGCCCCTGACAACCCTGCCCGCTTTGCTTGTTGAACTCTCTGCATTTGGGGAAGTCTCAGGATTTAAAGTGAATGTAGGTAAATCTCTTATATTGAATCTAACCATCCCCCCTGCAGAAGTAGAGAGCCTTCAAAAGCGTTTCACCTTCCATTGGACGCAGACCGACATAACATATTTGGGAATCAGGTTGACACCGACCATTACTGGGACGGTCTCGCTGAACTACGCCTTGTTACTCGAGCAAACGACCAAGGCGCTGGACGCCTGGTCGCGCTTGCGGTTGGCATGGTTTGGGAGGATTGCGGCGGTAAAAATGACTATTCTCCCGCGCATCCTGTATTTATTTCAGATGCTCCCGATGACTCCCCCGCCTAGAGCGCTAAAGCAACTACAGTCTCTTATTAACAAGTTTGTCTGGGAGGGGAAAAAGTCACGTCTTTCCCTTGCTCAGATGGCATGTCCGAAAGCTCAGGGTGGATTGGGTCTCCCCTTAATAGGTGGCTACTACCAAGAATCGTGCCTTAGATACCTGGTGGAATAGAACAGACCTATGTCCAGTAAACGCTGGAATTTTATGGACCAGTCAGTCGCTGGTGTTAACATTTGGAGGGAACAGTGGTTACCCCGCAAACATAGGGCCTGTACTCCTCCCCTGTTACCTCTCCGACGCTTAAGGTGTGGGACAGAGTGGCCTCTTCGAAAGGTTGGACTTCCTTTCCCTCGCCTATGACCCCCATTGTGGACAACCCTGACTTCCCACCGGGGCAGGCATCTGCAGTGTTTCAGCGGTGGAGGGAGGAGGGCTGTAAAAGGGTCGGGCCCCTTTTTGGCACGGAAGGGTTGATCCCTTTTACGCAACTTCGGAAGGATTATGGCCTCCTAGACACGGATGCATATCCCTAGAGTCAGGTATGTCACTGGATTACCAGGCCCTCCAATTACGCCCGCATGTCTAGACCCCCTCACTGCATTCGAGAGGTGGCTGGTGCGCAAGAAAGATGATCGCCGACTTATTTCCGAATTATATACCATGCTTACTGCAAGCCCCACCGGGCAGCGTACGCGAGCTCAGGTGCGCTGGGAAACAGAATTGGGTAGGCCTTTAACTCCTAAGGAATGGGAGCATATCCTCTACAGAACTCATCATACTGCATATAATACAGCTGGGACGGAGTCCGCTTTTAAAGTAGTCGCATACTGGTATTATACCCCTGCCCGCGTCCACAGTTGGGACAAGAGTAAAACGAATAGTTTCTTACCTGTTGGTGTAGTTTTGCAGCTTGAAGACTTTCTGGATTCACTATGCTGTGCATTATTCCGCCATCTCGTGGTTGGGTCCGGATTCGTAGTCTTTTCTTTTTTTTTTTTTTTTTGTGTTGTTGGCCCAGGTGGGCGGCGACGCCCCCACCATTTGGTGTCCTCTGTGACGTCGTCGCGCTTCCTGCGTAAGCTCCCACCTTTGGTCGCCATCTTCGGATTCTTTTTTCTTTTCCTCTTATTGTTTTGTCGTCTATGTCTTTTTTGTTTATCCTTTTATTTTCCTTTTGATCCCTCTAAACTCTGTATGTAGTCTAGTTTTACCCTTAACCTCCTATGTTATCTTCCTGGCGGAGGCGGGTGGGATCGCTAGTGAATCCAGAAAGTCTTCAAGCTGCAAAACTACACCGACAGGTAAGAAACTATTCGGTTTTCTGTTATTGCGGTGGTTGGGTGGAAGATGAGCATTGGTTGCTGAAAATGTGCTGTAAGACCTTCTGTCCTACTTGTGCCTCTTTGTTCATCTGGATATCCACACAGTAGTGTTTGGTGAACGTGTGCACGGAAGACCATGTTGCCGCTTGGCAAATGTCTTGGATAGGTGTGTTCGCTAGGAACGCAACCGTTGCTCCTTTCTTCCTTGTTGAGTGGGCCTGGGCGGCTCCCTCTAATTCATGTCCTGCCTGCTTGTGGCAGAGTTGTATTGCCTGCGCAATCCATCGTGCGATGGTGTTTTTGGTTACTGGTCGTCCCAAGAAACTGCTTGCGAAGGAAACGAAGAGTTGTTTTGTTTTCCTGCATTCCTTTGTCCTTTCTATGTAGTGCATCACTGCCCTTCTGGCGTCCAGCGTGTGTAGCGCCTTCTCTGTGGGCGTTGATGGTTTTTGGAAGAAACTTGGTATCTGTATTGTCTGGTTAATATGGAACCGCGACACCACCTTTGGCAGGAAGTGTGGGTCCGTTCTCATGACAATTCTGTCCTTGTGTATTTGCAAGTAGGGCTCTTGTAGTGGAAGAGCCTGCAGTTCACTGACCCTTCGCAGTGACGTGATAGCCACCAAGAATGCCGTCTTTAGTGTGAGCATGTGCAGTGTAGTCTTGTGTATGGGCTCAAACGGTGATTTCATCAACTGTGTTAGCACAGTGTTGAGGTTCCAGCTCGGGGCTGGCATCCTTTTGGGGGGCTATTCTTTTAGCCCCCTCCAGGAATCTTTTGACCACCTGGGAGGTGAAGAAACTTTTCCCCGCTTCTCCCCTGGTGTAGGCCACTATGGCTGCTAAGTGAACCCTTAGTGACGAGTAGCTCAGCCCGCTGTGTAGTAGGTGCGTTAAGTATTGTAGTACCGTTGATTCTTTTGTGACCTTTCGTTGCAGTCCCTCTTTAAGGCACCATTGCGAGAACCTTTTCCACTTTGCAATGTAGCACTTCCTTGTAGTGGGTCTCCTTGCTTCTCTGAGTACTGCCATAGTGCTTGGTGGTAGCTTGAGGTGTGCGAATTCTAGGTCCTCAGGAGCCATGCTGCTAGGCTGAGGCTCTCTGGTTCTGGGTGGAGCACTTTTCCGTCTTGCATTGTCAGGAGGTCTTTCCTTCTGCTGAACCTGTGCGCTGGTTCCTGCGCCATTTCCATTATGTGTGAGAACCAGGACTGTCTGGCCCACTGAGGTGCCACCAGTATGAGTGTCATGCTGCTGCTCCTGCATTTGCTGAGTACCTTGTGTAACAGTGGTATCGGGGGAAAAGCGTATGCAAATTCGTTCGACCAACTTATCCATAGCGCATTCCCTAGGGACCCTTGGTCCGGTTGTCTGGATGCGTAATGTTGGCATTTTGCAATCTGGAGTGTTGCAAACAGGTCTATCCGTGGTGTACCCCATTTTTGGAACAGCCGCTGCAATTCCTGTTGGTTGAGCTCCCATTCGTGGGATGCCGACGTCTGCCTGCTGAGTCGGTCTGCTTCTACATTGTCTATTCCTGGAAGGTGTATTGCCAGTAGGTCTATCCTTAGAGGGATGGCCCATCTCCAAATCTCTTGTGCCAGGCTTGATAGCGGTGCTGACTGTGTTCCACCTTGTTTGTTGATGTAGAACATGGTGGTTGTGTTGTCTGTTTGTATCAGCACTCTCTGGCCGTAAAGCTGCTTCTGAAAGGCTCTTAAGGCTAGGAACACAGTTTTTAGTTCTAGGTAGTTGATGTGTCTCACTGCATCTTGTTGTGACCACAGCCCCCTGACGCGGAGTCTGTCCATGTGCGCGCGCCCCAGCCCTGCTGTGAGGCGTCTGTTGTGATGGTCACTGTTGGACTTGGCTGTGTGAATGGCTTCCCCTGTAATATGTTCTCTTCCTTCCACCACGCTATTTCTTGCTGCACTGCGTGTGAGACAACCACTAGATCTTCCCAACTCCCTGTTGCTTGTGACCACTGTTGCTGTATCCATTCTTGGAACGGTCTCATGTGCAGCTTGACATTTGGGACCAGGTGGATGCATGATGCCATCATCCCCATTAGTCTGCTCACCGTCCTCACTGTCAGAACTTGCCCCTTGCGGTAATGACGTGTTTCCCTCAGGAGCGCTATAGTTCTCTTCTCGCTGGGGAACACTTTGGACTGTGTGCTGTCGATCTGTGCCCCTAAGAATATCTTGATCTGCTGCGGTTCTGTCGATGATTTCTCCCAATGTATTGAGAAACCTAGTCTGGACAGTGTTTGTATGACTTGTTTGATGTGATCTTTGCAGTGCCTGTATGATCCTGCTTTCACAAGCCAGTCGTCGAGGTAGGGGTATACATGTATGCCCTTTCTCCGCAGGTGCGCTGCCACTGCTGCTAGGCATTTTGTGAACACCCTTGGTGCAGACTTGAGCCCGAAGGCTAGCACTGTGAACTGGTAGTGATTCTGGCCTATCACGAATCTTAGTAGACGTTTGTGTTTGTGGTTGACGGGGATGTGCAGATATGCGTCTTTCATGTCTATGGTCGCCATGTAGTCCCCTTGTTGGATTTGGGGTATTACTTCCTGAAGTGACGTCATTTTGAATTTTTGAGTTCTTACGAACTTGTTCAGGAATCTGAGGTCCAGTATTGGCCTTAGTGTTTCGTCTACCTTTGGCACCAGGAAATACGTTGAGTAGACTCCCTTGTTCCTTTCGTTGATTGGGACTGGTTCTATTGCTCTTTTTTTGAGCAGCTCCTCTGCTTCTAGACGTAGAAGGGCGAGCTCCCTTGCGGGAGTGGGCGGTGTCTTGGTTTTCTGCCCGGGGGTGTTTTTGGAGTTCTATGCAGTATCCGTGCTGTATGATGTTCAGTATCCACTTGTCCGTGGTAATCTCTCTCCATTGTGTGAGGAAGTTTCTTATTCGGCCCCCACCGGGGTTGTATGCTCGGTGGTTATTTGTTTGCTGTGTGTGTTTCTTAGTTTTTCCTTCTGTTGACTTCTCCTCTCCCTTGGTGGTGATAGGGGAGGGTTTGGTTTCTTTGCGGAGTCACTTTGAGGTGGGCTGCTGACCCCCTCTTCGGGACTGTCCCCGTCCGTACCCGCGTCCTCGAAAGGACCGTCCTCTGGGTTGATACTGCCAATTTTGCTGTTGTTGTCCCTGTTGGTTTTGGCCCTGGTTGTTCCCCTGGTATCCTTGTTGGGGAGATTGGTGGGAAGTGGCGGGCGCATTGCCCCCTCTACCATTGGGCCGCCTTGAGGGGGTTCCTCTTCTCATCCCCCTGAACTGCAGTGCTCCCATGGACCTCGCAGTTTCGTTGTCTTTTTTAAGCTGCGTTAACTTCTCGTCGACTGGGGCTCCAAACAGTTTCTGGCCGTCGAATGGCGTGTTCAGGATATTGCTTTGTACCTCCGGTTTGAAACCCGAGATCCTGAGCCATGCGTGTCTCCTTTCGGTCACCCCTATCATCATCTGCCTGCTGGAGTTCTCTGCTGCGTCCAAGGCTGATTTTAGGCAAGTGTTTGCGATAGCCTTGCCCTCTTCCACTAGGTGATTAGCCCTTTGTTGGTGTTGTTGTGGCAGGTGTGTTACGAGCTGGCTCATTTCATCCCAATGCTGGTATGCATGCCTGCTGATGAGGGCGTTGGAGTTGGCGATGCGCCAGTGTATGGCTGCGTTCCTCTCCACCTTTCGTCCTGTGAGGTCTATTTGTTTGCTCTCCTGTCTGGAGGTGGACCTGTGTTAGTGGGCACATTGGCCCTTTTCCTGGCCGTTGCCGTGATAATGGAGTCTGCTGGCACTGACCCTTGGATGTACGCAGGGTCTTTTGAGGAGTGTTTGTATTTCTTTTCGCTCCTCGGTGTAACAGCTTTGCAGACTGCCGGTTCTTTGAAGGCCTCCCTTCCCTGGTCCAGGACGCTAGGAAGCATGGGTAGGAACAGGGACCTGGTTTGTTGAGGAAGTAGGGTTTCCAAAAGGAAACATGCCTTCGCCTTCTCCTCTTGCATTTCGACGCCATACGTTGCTGCAGCCTTTTGGACGACCACATTGTAGACTCCAATGTCGTCTGGCGGCGAAGGCCTCGAGGGATAAGAGTCTACCCCTTCTTCTGGTGATTCTGCGTCGAGGTCTTGCCAGTCTAAATCTTGTGCTTCCGAGGGCGTCGAGTCCCGGTAAGACTGGAGCTCTTGTTCGCCTTCGAAGTAGTAGTCCTCTTCGCCCTGTTCGTCGAGCGGTTCGGGGGTTTTCGGGGGTTCGATGTCTTCGGTGTCGCCCTCCCCGAGTGCTTCGTGTGATGGCTTCGACGGAATGGCATATAGCTTCATTTTTTCGTCGAAGTCTTTTTTCCGTTGCAGGATGCTCGCCATCTCTGCTTCGAGTCTTCTCTTTTTTTTCTCCATCTCGTGGGCCTTTTCGGCGTCGATGGCTGAAGCGCCTCTCTTCGCGGTCTCGGACGTCGAGGATGACGCCGGGCCTTCTTTTCTCGGCGTCGAGGCTTCCTTTTCGGAGGTTACCTTCGACGCCCTTGGTTTTTCGGAGGCTTTTGCCGATTGGGAGTCCTTCCCGAAGGATCCACTCGGCAGTTTGTCCCTGGATGCTGTTGCTTTCGTCGAATGTTTCGGCGGCAACGCTCCCTTCGAGGACTTGGCTTCACTTCTAAGAGTGTCGCTCGGGGCCTTTACTTCACTCTTTCGAGCGTTGCTTGGGTGCTTCGGGGTCGACGACTCCCTTACCTCCTTCGACGTCTTCTTGTGGACCTCGACGACTGAGCAGTCCTCCGGTCCCTCTGCGATGTTGTCTTCCTCTCCACTCGAGAGGCCCAGGTCTCGGAGCGATGGAGCTGGTCCCTGGCCCTGCATGTTGTAGTTAGCCCTTCTTTGCTCTCTCTCACCCGGAGGGTTTTCGGGGTGAACGCCGAACACGCGTTGCAGTTTTCGCTGATGTGGTCGAGCGGCAAGCAGAGGTTGCAGACTGGGTGCTGGTCCTTCTGGGCGTACTTGTGGTGACAGTTTGTAGGCGTCGAGATTTTGGTCGTGGACCTTCTACCTCGTCGTCCTTCTCGTCGTCTCCGGTACTCGTCTCCTCGTCCGGTGTCTCAGGAAACGATCCTCTGTGGTGATGATTGAATTTTCGAGATTCTTCGTCCAAAGTTTCTGGAACTTCTCGTCAACGATCCAGACCCCACGGCGGAAAAAAGAATCTGAAGATGGCGACCAAAGGTGGGAGCTTCCGCAGGAAGCGCGACGACGTCACCGAGGACACCAAACGTGGGGGCGTCGCCGCCCACCTGGGCCAACAACAAAGAAAAAAAAAAAAAAGAAAGAAAAGACTACGAATCCGGACCCAACCACGAGATGGCGGAATAATGCACAGCATAGTGAATACAGAAAGATTCACGCTGCAAAACTGACCTCTGCTGGAGGGGATGTGGGATGTCCGGGACCTTGGCTCACCTGCTCTGCATTGTCCAAAACTGAACCGCTATTGGACAGCGGTCCTTGATGACATTGATGCTGCGTTTCAGATTGCACTGCCCCGCTCCCCAGAATACACGCTCTTGGGCCTCTCCCACCCGAAGGTCTTCCCGTTAAGGTCCCTCCGCGGTAGGCAAATAGCATTAGCGCTGCTGGCGGCCAGACAGGTTATCTTAGCCCACTGGGGGACGACTTCGACACCTGATGTACTGGCTTGGGTTCATCGCTTGTGGCATCTTTTAGCTATGGAGCGCATGTCTCTCAGTGTGGAAGGATAGGGGCAAGAATATGCGAAACTATGGGCTCCCTTTTTGCACCTGCTCACAAAGGATTTGAGAGAGGTGACCTGTCCTAAATATCTACAGATCCTTAAGTTGCTACCACTAGAACCTCTAGCTCACACTCAAACGTAGACAGGGTGAGCAAGGACCCTTTACTGACTGATGTTCAACGACATAGGCGCACTTAGAAAGGCAGTGCTGGTGCGTGGGTGGGGGAGGGGTTTTTGTTTATATTGTTCTCTCTTTGTCTTTTATCATTGTTCTTTCCTGCATTTATTTAAACTGGAAGATACCATGGAATGGCCTACGCTTCTGCTTGATACGCGGCCGGCCTCCGGGTTGTGTGCCTAAACGCTGTGTAACAATGCTAGTATCTCACTCTGACGGCCTTGGGATGTAGGCAGGAAGCTGTGTTCATATATCATGACTTCCACCTAATAAAAAATGATTGATTCTAAAACAAGCTGCTTTACACTCCTTCTGGACTAAGCCTGAAGGCTGATCTCCACAGCTGGAAGGGGAAGGAATTATCCTCCTCTCAAAACTCCCAGTGAGGATCAGTCTCCTGAGGGAGATGATCTCAGTCCTTGTGAAGGAACTGCCCCAGAGGAACTTGGGCCTGACCAGGCAAAGTTCTGGGGAGCAGGGGGCCCTTCCAGGGAAGACTCTAGTTTGGATCAGCAATCCTGCCCCTCTCTTGAACAGCTCAGACCGCAAGCTGCTGCTGAGCAGGCAAGGAATGTCAGTGGGTCCCATAGGATCTATTGGGAAGATGGGCTCCTGTTTTACTGAAGGTAGAGACCGCAAGCCTGGTGCTACCAGGAGGTTGGTAATACCCCAGAAGTTTCGATGTTTTCTTCTCTCCCTGGCACATGACATTTCCCTTGCAGGACATCTTGGGCAAAGCAAGATCTGGGACAGGATTGTCCCTCTTTCACTGGCTCCATATGTCTGAAGACACCAAGGAGCTTTGTCGCTTGTGTGTCACTTTCCAAGCCAATGGTAAGTCAGGTGGCAATACAAAGGCCCCCTTAATTCCACTTCCAGTAGTTGGGGTTCCCTTTGAGAGGGTAGGGATAGAGATTGTTGGTCCCTTAAACCCTCCAACTGCATCTGGACACAGTTACATCCTAGTGGTGGTGGACCATGTCACTCGGTATCCCAAGGCAAATCCCATTACAACCACTACAGCTCTCCTGGGAATCTTTTCCAGGGTGGGCTTCTCTAAGGAGGTCTTAACAGACAGAGGTACCAACTTCATGTCTAGTTATATCACTGCAATGTGGAAAGAGTGTGGAGTAAACTATAAGTTTACCACACCCTACCATCCACAGTGCAATGGGCTTGTTGAAAGGTTCAACAAGACCCTAAAGAGTATGATCCTGGGACTCCCAGTAAAGCTCAGACGAAAAATTGGATGTCTTACTACCCTGCCTTCTCTTTGCCTACAGAGAGGTTCCACAGAAGGGGGTTGCCGACAGCCCATTTGAACTTCTGTTTGAACATCCAGTTAGGGGTCCATTGTGTCTAGTTAAGGAGGGCTGGGAGCAGACTCTCAAACCTCCTAAACAGGATATTGTGGACTATGTCCTTGGCCTGCGTTCACGTATGGCTGAGTATATGAAGAAGGCAAGTAAAAACCTTGAGGCCAGCCAGGTGCTACAAAAAGCTTGGCATGACCAAAAGGCTGTAGTGCCTGTTTACCAGCCAGGACAGAAAGTGTGGGTGTTGGAGCCTGTGGCCCCAGTAGATCTACAAGACAAATGAGTGACCCCCACACAATCCTTGAAAAGAAAGGTGAGGTCACCTACTTGGTGGACCTAGGTACTCTCAGAAGTCCCCACAGGGTACTTCATGTGAATCACCTGAAACCTTATGTAGACAGGGCTGACATGAGCTTGCTCATGGCCACTGGAGGAAGAGAGTGACCCTCTCACTGATCTTCTCTCTCAGAACCCTATTGATGGGTCAGTTGAAGGAGTAGCCTTGGCAAGCAGCCTCACTGACCAGCAGCAAGCTGATTGCAGGAAGGTCCTCAATCAGTACAAACACATGCTCTCTCTGACACCCTGTCAAACCACCTGGTGTACCCATGAAGTGGACACAGGTGACAGTCTGCCTGTAAAGAACAAAATGTACAGACAGCCTGACCATGTCATAGACTACATGAGGACATAGGTCCAAAAAATGCTGGAATTGGGGGTCATTGAGCCTTCAGATAGCCCTTGGGCTAGTCAGTAGTCCTTGTACCAAAACCTCACACCAAGGGTGGCGAAAGAAAGATGAGGTTTTGTGAGGACTACAGAGGCCTCAAGCAGTCACTAGGACTGATGCCCATCCTATTCCAAGGGCAGATGAGCTCATAGAAACTTTGGCCTCAGCCAAATATCTAAGTACATTTGACCTGACAGCAGGCTACTGGTAAATCCGACTAGCTGAGGACGCCAAGCCTAAAACAACATTTTCAACCCCTAGTTGGCATTATCAATTTATTGTGATGACCTTTGGTCTGAAAAATGCACCTGCCACATTTCAGAGGCTGCTGAACAAAGTCCTAACAGGTCTGGAAGCTTATAGTGCAGCATATCTTGGTGATATTGCTGTCTTTAGCTCCACCTGGGAGGATCACCTGGTCCACCTCAGAAATGTTCTGAAGGCCCTGCAAAAGGCAGGCCTCACTATCAAGGCCACCAAGTGAAAGTTAGGTGTAGGACAAGTTCAGCCATTGGAGAGCAAAATCCAGACCATCATGGACTGGGTTGCTTCTACTACCCAGTCCAGTCCAGGTCAGAGCTTTCTTGGGCCTGACTGGGTTCTACAGGAGGGTTGTTAAGGGATATGGGTCCATTGTGACTCCCCTTAATGATCTCACCTCCAAGACAATGCATAAGAAAGTTCAGTGGACAATTAGCTGTCAAAAGGCATTTGATGACCTGAAGCACGCCATGTGCACTGCTCCCATTCTGCAAAGTCCTGATTACTCCAAAACCTTCATTGCCCTGACAGATGTATCTGAGATAGGGGTAGGAGCCGTTTTGTCACAACTTCATGCAGAGGGCCAGGACCAACCAGTAGCTTTTATAAGCAGAAGGTTGACCCTCAGGGAGAAACGCTGGTCAGCTATAGAGAGGGAGGACTTTGCTGTGGTCTGGGCCTTGAAGACGTTGAGGCCATACCTGTTTGGTACTCACTTCATTGTTCAGACAGACCATAAGCCCCTCTTACAAATGAAGGGTGAAAACCCCAAACCTTTGAGGTTGTCCATTTCCCTACAGGGGATGGACTTTTCAGTGGAACTTGAGAGTAACCATGCCACACAGTTGGACTCTCCAGATATTTCCACTTAGAAAGTGAAGACTCAACTGGGCAAGGTTAGTCTCATCTCCTTTCGTTTGGGGGTGGGTGGGGGGGGGGGTATGTAGTAAAGTAGGATCTGCTTTCAAGGTTACCCCCACTTTTTGCCTGGTGTTCTGCTGTTTGACTAGTCTGACTGGGATCCTGCTAAACCGGACCCCAGTCTCCGTGCTTCTTCCCTAAATTGGATATGGTGAGTACTTCGGTACACCCCAGATTGGCTACTGGTGTACCCTTGTAAATCCCTAGTATAGGGTACTAAGGTACACAGGGCATAGGGTCACCAGGGATCCCCCATGGGCTGAAGCATGTATTATGCCACCCATGGGAGACTACTCAAATTGTGACTACAGGCCTGCCATTGCAGCCTGAGTAAGCTGGTGCCAGCACCACTTACAAAAGATATAAGTTTCCTTATATCTAAGGTCACTGCACTTAAAACCTATAAGTCACCCCTAAGGCAGGCCTTTCAATCCTGAAGGCAGGGTGCTCGGTTATAAGTGTTAGGGTGCCCCTGCATGAGCAGGACACCCCTACAATCCACGGAGTCCATTCTCCCTTGTTGTAAGTGTATCAGCCATTACAATACATAGAGTGGCCATGCGCCATTACGCGGTGGCTAACTCTAAACTGGCTGTAATGAACCCTGTAGTGATTGGTATCAAACATGTTGGAATCATACCCAGATTCCATGCACTGTAAAGCTCCTCCTGGAGGCCCTCAGTGCTCCCGGTACCAGCCTTCTAGACCCGGACAGCAAACACGATTCTGCCCATCCTGCTGCTGAGCCAAGGTCGGGCAGGGGAAGGCAGGATAATAGGTTTCCTGTCACAGGAAGGTGTGACCACCTCCCAGACAGTACTTAGTATATTAGGCCAGGGTAGGGGCGCTTGCCAGCGCCACTAGACTGCTTTGAAGGGCACTTTTGGTGCCCTCCTTGCATACTCCAGTTGGAACCAGTTCAGGGAGCCGTCGGCTCCCGCTCTGGCGGGAAACTGGACAAAGGACTTGGGAGTATCCTCCCTACTGCCCAGCCCCTCCTGTGGGAGGGACCCCTGAATCATCCCAACCCTTTCCTTAGGGTACTTAAGGACTTACCTGTGGGTGGTTCCTTAGATTCATCGTGGGACAAGATTCAGATCTGAAACCACTCCATCTTCAACCATATGGGCACTTTGGACTTCGCTGGGCCTCGCTGGGCTTCGCTTTGGGAACCGAGACTGCAATTGGGAAGACTCCTGCTGCTCCTTGTCTCGTCGTCCTGCCAGTCTTCTGCGTCGTCTGTGCCTGTGCTCCATACAGGTTTTTCTACAGGCCTGTGGACATCCTAGACACCCGAAGGAATCTCCCTTGAAGTGAGGGAGTCACTCCCCTGCACCTGCAGGCACTGCAACGAAGCTGACCAGTCTGCTGTCCCTGAGCGCCTACGTACTCCGAAAGGTTCAGCAACACAGGTGGTGGTTCCGCAACTCCCTTGAGGCCAGCACTGTCTTCACAGCAAGTTTGAAGCCAGTATCCATCGTCGGAACCGCTGGAACAGTACCCCTGTGCACCGCGTCAGCTTGCCGTTGCCAAGGCTTGTTGGCTCTCTTCACCAGAGATCTTCGGGCTCCAAGAAGCTCCAGCCTCAAGCATCTCTTGCTACCAAGATCTTCATCCTCACCACATCCTCTGCACCGTGGGCCTTCATTATTGGTGAGCTGCTCGAGGTTCTCTTGCAACTCATGTGCCTTCGGCCCGTGGGTCCTCTTGAGGGTCTTCTTTGGCTCCAGTGGGCTCCCTTGGTTGCTTGGGCCTGCTCTTACCTGCTTGTGGTGAGTCACTTGGACCTTGCTGGCCCCGACACTGCACCCTTTTCATCTACTACGTTTGTCACCGTTGCCAAGGCTTGTTGGTGCTCCCGACGGACATGGACTGCCTGGCTCTTGACATCTAACGTGGGACAACTCGTGAACAGCTCCTGGTCTTCCTCAGCGTCGCCTGGTCCACACAGTTGCAGCTTCAAGGGCCCCGTCGACACTCCTGAATCTCCAACATCGGTGGGCATTCGTCTTCTGTGCCTCCTGGTCACTCCTGAGTGGCATAGACTCTGCCCCCTCTTCTTTTAGGTACCTCACATCTTGAATCCACCTTTGGGTTCCACCGGACTCTTTCATCTTCTTCGCCAGCGGCATCTTCACTAAAGTCCTCCATTGTGGTCTACGGCGGTTTCCGACGTCACTTCACACCGATGCACCCGGCTTCCCTGGTGTTGGCATCCTGGTTCCCGGGGTATCCACTGGTGGGGTGACGCTCCAACCTTCCATCTTACACGGGGTTTCTTCAGGGTCCTCTGGAAAAGGTCCTTCTTAAAAACTGCAACTGCGACTTACCCATTGACTTGTATTAAGCACTCGGTCGTGTTCCCACTCTGCACATGGCCTCCATGGGGTTCCTGGGTACTTACCTTGGGTGGTTCCCCGTCTCTTCTAGGTCTTCTGGGTCCAGTCTCGACTTAGGTCGTGGTTCGCATTCCACTTTCTTAGTATATGGTTTGGTCTTCCCCTGGAAGCCACTGTGTATTTGTGCTACTTACGTGTTCTATTACTAGAGTATTGTGTGTATTGTGGTTATATCTCCGCTATGGAGATATTGTAATGTGTTAGCGTTTATAATAAATACATATTTTTTAACTACATGTGTGATTCATTTTCACTTAACCTACACAATATTATTAGTACTGGTAAAACAAGCTGCTTTACACCTTCTGGACTAAGCCTGAAGTCTTCTCTCCACAGCTACCACTTAGAGAGCTTTGTAAGGTTGTCTTAGACCACTAAAATCACAATATGGGTTGTCTGGTATAATTACAGGGTGCTACACTTACATAAGTGAGCACCATGTACTAAGCCGGCCAACTACAACTTCCACTAGAGGTGTTGCTATCTGGAGGGGTAGTGATGGAGTCAGAGTCCTCCTCCTCCACCTCCTCTTCTTCTTCCACACTGGGGGAAGTTTGACTGGCCAGTGCGTTGTCAATATCTGCCAGCAACTGCTGGAGATGGGATTTTGTGGGTTCAGGACCCATGGCAAGTTTCCATGCTTTACACGAATCTTTAAGTTGAGAAACTTTTAGATGTGCATAGAGACCCAGTTTCAGCTCCTGACTGATCCCTGCAGTATCAGTCAAGGTGTTTAAAGTAAGTGGTGGGGGGGCGTGGCCAAGATGGCGGCGTGAGCGGACGTGTCTTGCTGGTGCCCTGTCCCTGCCCAGCTTAAAGCACTCTCCATAGAAATCCCGGCCAGGGGGGGTGGGGCGCACGATATCGAAGACTGGCGGCGGCCACCCAGGGGCTCGTCGGAGTTCGATCGGAAGGCCAGCGAGGACGCAAAGAGAGCCGCAGCCCGTACCCAGCGCAGGACGCACCATACCTCCGTGTCGGTAAAAGCGAGCCGGAGACGAGGGTCCGGAGGGCTGAAGGCGTCGGCGGAGGGCGCAGCGGCCCGCATCATTGAGGACACAGAGGCCTCCACTGGCGCTGCATGGACCCCCCCGGGAGTTGCCCGAAGAGCTACTGTTCCCACTGAAGCCTGCACCTTGGTTGTGGGCCTCGTGTCGGTTTGGGGGCAGAGGACAGGAGCTTTGGCAGCGGTCTGCGGTGAGTGCTGCGCTGAGCGGTCTGGCGTACTGTAGACCTGCCCGATCACTCCCTCATATTGCGCTGAAACCGGGGGCCCACGTGGCACCCGCTGAGATGGAACCCGGCAAGACAAGCACTTCACCCCGCCTGCCTCACCTCTCTACTCAGCTGCATCGCCGGAGCCCGGAGGGAGGTAGAAGGCCCGCAGCGTGGACTACGGGAGGTCTTGCCCAACAACTCCTTTGCCCTGGATCACTGCTCCTCGTGGACCGCGACTCTGGGACAGGGCAGCGCTGGAGGCCTGGAGCAGGAGTGGGACCCGGCTAGGCCAGAACTACAGGTTGGCCCCGGGCCTCTGCACAACCTCCACCTTACCTCACCCGGAATTGCCCTGGGAGACTCCCGCTGGCATTTGGATACACGCCGAGTGTGGCGAAAGTGGACCCCGCAACCAACAAAAGAACTGGGCCGCCTCACTCGCTGGGACCTGCATGGGCCACCTGTGCTCTGACGCCCTCCTCTTTCTCAGCTCGCTCCTTCACGCATGGGCCGCAGGGGGAGATTAGCGCGAAGGCCTCATCTACTGTGCTCCAGTTGTGGCAGGATCTGACGCTGGAACTCAGGGAAGTATGCCGAGACATAGACAAGGTGGGGGAGAGAGTGGTGGCCCTTGAGGAGGGCTCCTTGGCCAGGGTCACAGAAATAGAAGCCTCCAGCTGGAAATCATCCGTTTGCAGGATCAACAAATTGACTTGCAGGCCCATGCCGAAGACCTAGAAAACAGGTCTAGAAGAAACAATGTCTGCATCTGTGGGGTCCCTATGGGCGTGGAGGGCTCGGACCACGAGGGCTATGTTCAGGACCTATTCAGCAGGATCCTGGTGGTAAACGCGCCGAGCAGCACCAAGATAGATCGATGCCACAGAGTCGGCCCCCCCCCTCGTCCACCAGCAGACATCCTGGTCTGCGTTCACAACTTCACAGAGAAGGAAGCGTTCCTCAAAGCTGCCAGATCGGACCAGAGGATACAATTCCGGGGTCACTCGTTTACTGTTATTCCAGGACCTTGCAGAAATGAACAGAGTTCCGCCCTGTTACCAGCCACCTACGCTCTCAGGGTACTGCCTACTCCTGGGGCCACCCATTTAGTCTTAATTTTCAAATGAACGATAAAACATACCAGCTACATTCCCTGACATAGGCTTGTAAGATCCTCAACCTAGATCTCAAGGATCAGGATACCCGCCAATCCCCTACGGACGATAAAGCTCCTGGCAGAGACAGCCGTAGGTCAAGGCGTGGACTGCGACTGGAGCGTCACCGCCCGACCTGGCCACCATGGCTAAAGAAAGGTCTGCGCTCCCTTTCAGGTGACAGCAAACCTGATGATCCCCCCCGTAAGGTACAGTACATTATGATGATGGGAGAACACCTTGAGGGCAGGGTGCTGAACCCCACTGTTACCTGATGACTCGCTACGCCCTAGCAGTCCCCACTAGTCAGTCAGTCAAGAATGCTTTATTCGACAACTTAATGTCATAAAAGAAAACATATCATGCAACCATACGTTTCTTTAAAACATTTGTAAAAACTCAATTTTTTTTTTAAATATCAGCCAGGTAACCAAGGCTTAAAATACATACACGTCAATAACAATTTATAAAATATAGTCCCCACTAGTCTGGACCTTCACGTCATGATGGACTCTATTGTCTATATATTTGTTAAAGTATTTTGTTTGGGTTTTGGGGGTTTCCCTTCTGCAGAGCCACACCAGATCAGGACGATACACCACCGGACCATTACGAACCTTCCCCGACAGTTTGGCTCCTGTGCACCTCCCAACCAGTCCTTTGAGCCCTATGTCTACTACTGCTTAGCCTCTCTTTTTATTCTGGATCCTGGAGACCAAAGTACTCAGCCTTAATGTACGAGGCCTCAACAATCCCATTAAGAGGTCGGCGGTTCTCTCCCTATTAGAACATTCACAGGGGGATATATGCCTGCTCCAGGAAACACACTTGCTTCCCCAAAACACGCATAGAATGTATACCAAGAGATTCCCCCAGCAATTTTGGTCATCAGGGAAAGGGAGTGTGGCTATTCTTCTCTCCAAACGCTTCTCCGGGGCGGTCCTGGGTACAGGTCTTGAGATCAAGGCCCGCTTGTTGGCCATCTGTGTGCAACCTGGAGCATTTCACTTCATGGTAGCCTCGCTATATGCCCCAAATGAGCGGCAAGAGGACTTTATAAATGATTCCCTAGCTAAAGTCCTCCATTCCCCAGATCAGGCAAATTTGGTGGGAGGAGACTTTAACATAGTAATTGACGCGGAACAGGACCGTTCTGGACAGAGAACTGGGCACACTGGGGCTCTTTCCCCTGGGGGATTAGCTTGGTTAGATGACTGTGGGCTGCGGGACGTCTGGCGCTCGCAGCACCCCGATGAACGCGATTACATTTTCTACTCCGCAGTTCATAAGACTTAAGCTCGCTAGACCTCTTTTTAGCCTCCCCTTCGGCCTGGGATCGGGTAACGGCCTCCTCCATTGAACCCTGCTCCCTATCTGACCACGTGCCCATCAAGCTCACCCTGAGCGCTCTCTCACCCCCCCCCCCCCCTCAGACATCACCCTGGCAGCTGCGCGAGACACTGTTACACTCCCCTGATGTGGTTTTAGCAATCAAGAAGGCGCTAACTGACTACCTGGCCCTTAACGACACAGGCGCGGTCCCCCTCTCCTCGGTGTGGGAAGCCCTGAAGTTGGTTGCCCGGGGAGCTCTCATTGCGAAGGCAGCCCATGACAAAATACGGAAGGATAAGAGGTGGGAACTGGAGAAATCAGTGTTGAAATTGGAATCCATCCATAAGTGCACCGCCCCCCCCCGCCCCCCCGAGTTTGGCGTAGACTAGAAAAGGAGAGGTTGCAACTTAAATGTCTTGACCCAGACAGGGCTAAATTTGCGATGCTACGCCTCAAACATAAATTTTACTTGGGGACTTGCGAATGTGGTTAAGTCAAACAGCAACACTCCGGGGTTGCGGTGTCCGACGCCTTTGGTATAGCTTATAGCTACTGAATTCCAGGTGTTCTACGTCGAGCTGTATGCGAGGGACCCCAAACTGGTATCGAACCCCCTGGCCTACGTACAGTCGGCAGCGGTCACACCTCTCCCACCTGCCGAAACACAGGCACTCGAACAACCTATTCGAATAGAAGAAGTGATATCAGCGATCGCTGGGCTGAAGCCATTGAAATTGCTGGGTCCGGACGGGTTCAGCGCCGCCTCCTATAAGATGCTTTGCCAGGAATTGGCCCCCTTTTTGACTCGTCTCTTTAATTCTTTTGCCAGCACGGGCATTTTAACGGAGTCGATGCTACAGGCCTCAATCTCAGTAATACCGAAGCCAGGAAAAGACCCCAAACAACGCAGTTCGTACTGCCCCATCTCCCTTCTCAATATGGACGCGAAACTGTTCGTTAGTGTCCTCGCTCATCGCCTTAACCCCTTGATGCCCGGTCTCATTGATCCAGATCAGGCTGGGTTTATCCCCTCGTGCCAATGTGGGGACCATACCAAGCGCATTTGCCATCTTATTGATTAGGTACATCGCTCACGGGAGGAGGCCCTATTGTTGGCGAAAGACGCCGAAAAGGCATTCAATCGAGTGCACTGGCCCTATCTGTTTGCGACTCTCAGTCGCTTTGGTGTGGGCGAGCGGTTTGAGAAGTGGATTAAAAGCATCTATAGCACCCCTAGCGCTGTGGTGCGGGTTAACGGATTGAGCTACGGTAGGCTCGATATCGAGAGGGGCAAGAGGCAGGGCTGCCCGCTTTTCCGCTCCTCTTTGCCCTGTACATGGAGCCCTTCGCGCAGAAACTGCGAGACAACCCTAAGGCACTGGGCATTCCGTTCGGGGCCAATCATCATTTGATTAGTCTCTACGCGGATGATATCATTTTCTCCATCACCCGCCCCCTGTCCTCGCTTCCAGCCATTGTCTCGGAGCTGAGCGTACTTGGAGCTACGTCAGGCTTTAGGGTAAACTCGCAGAAATGGCAAGCATTGAACCTTACTGCAAATCGGGGCACTGAGCAAACTTTGCAATCCCAGTTCGACTTCCAGTGGGTTGAAACAGATCTCCCCCACCTGGGACTAGTCCTGGCATGGAGTCTCACTAAAACCGCGCAAGCTAACTACGCCAGACTCATGGCCCTAATCCGCAGAGACTTAGACCAATGTCAACGCTTGCCTCCGTCGTGGCTGGCTAGAATAGCCACAGTGAAAATGAATATCCTTCATCGGGCCCTCTTCAATTTTCAGACATTCCCCCTCTCTCCACCACCCAGCGTGATTAGCAACCTTCAAAGAGAGATCGACTGCTTTATATGGGGAAGACAAAGCCCAGATTGCAAAAGCAGTTGCTGCAACGAATAAAACAAGAGGGGGGTATAGCGGTACCTAATGTCCTGCAGTACTATCAGGCAGCACAACTGAGATACCTGGTAGAGTGGAATCGCCCTATAATGGAGAAGGACTGGGTCTTCATGGATCAAACAGTGGCAGGTGCACACATTTGGCGCGAGGCTTGGCTTCCCCGCGCTCACAGATCGTGGGGTCTCTACTCATCCCCAGTAACCAGTCCTATCCTGAAAGTATGGGACAGGGTGGCGGAGACCGCTGGGATTTCATCTTTACCCTCTCCCATGACACCTTTGTTTGCAAACCCAGAGTTCCCCCCTTGTATGTCCCTGGGCTTCGCTAAGCGCTGGGTGGCGGGTGGTTGTATTCGGACTGGCTGCCTCTTTGACCATGAGGGTCTTATCCCGTTTGATCAACTGAAGACTCACTATTCCTTGCTGGAGCAGGACCGAGTTAGCCACACACAGCTGACTCACTGGTTGCTTAACACCGAGATACACCCCAAAGCCACTAGACCCATAACCCCCTTTGAGAAATGGCTGTTCCTAAAAGCTGACGATAAGCTCATTTCTGAAATCTAACGCCATTTGATTAAATCATCCCGTAACCACAAGACCCCAGGCCAGATCCACTGGGAAGCAGA
Organism: Calotriton arnoldi; assembly: GCA_963921515.1. Classification (NCBI taxonomy): domain Eukaryota; kingdom Metazoa; phylum Chordata; class Amphibia; order Caudata; family Salamandridae; genus Calotriton; species Calotriton arnoldi. Next base: position 2,538,761 of record CAWUFW010001518.1, read on the forward strand.
ACTTGGTCAAACCCTTACAAAGAATGGGAGGACATATTTTATAGGACACACCACACAGGACACAACTCAGGGCACACAGAAACAGCATACAAAATTAGCTCCCCTACGTGCATTCAAAAATGGAATGCACAGTGTGATGGCCAGTGCTGGTGAGGCTGTGGCAACCCAGGGACGCTGCTGCATCTTTTGTGGCATTGTCCAAAGCTTTCCAGATTCTGGGAGACAGTCCTGGAGGACATTGATAGCGCCTTTAATACTGAGATCCCTCGGTTCCCCGCATATACCCTTCTGGGGCTCCCCAACGCACTCACATACCCACTCCGGTCCACCAGAGGTCGACAGATTGCACTGGCCCTAGACGCTGCACATAGACTACTCCTGGCCAACTGGGGCTCAGACAAAGTCCCGGACCACAGACTATGGCTTCACCAGCTTTGGTCCCTGTTGTTTCCAGAGTCCAGGGGGTTCCCAAAAGTGTACAGGGCTCAAAATAAAACTCATAGGGCTTTATCAGTGATAGTGTGGACAAGCAGCCTTAGGCCTAACACGGAGGAGTGTAAGACATTTATTGCACAACATTAACCAATAATGGACACACGACTCAAAGAGGAGATCCAAACCAATATTAGAAAAATATACTTTGTTTGTATTTTAAGACCAAGATCTTCGCAATAAGGTAAGTAAGTTTTCAAATAAAAATACTTTTCACTTTGAAAAATCGACACTTAGAAACTGTTCATAACAGTTCAATGTTACCCTATGGGGGAAAACAATATTGTGGTTAAACCGGTAAGTAACACACTCACAATTCCAGTCTTCGGGACCAAAGGTCAGCAAGGGTCAGGTGAGTACCAAAACTGCACCACCAGCGGCAAAGGGGCAGCCGGGTGCAGAGGTCAAAATCGGAGTTCTTCCCAATGCTTTTCAATGGAGACTGGGGGTGCCTGGAGCCACACTTCTTGCAGGTAAGTAGATCGGTTGAAGGGGCCATGCTTTGGGGGTTAGCACAAGCACGAGGGGTACAAAGCAGCACCACACATCGATCACCAGCGGCACAGGAGCAGACGGCTGCAGGGTGCAAAATCAGCGTCGGGCGCCCAATGCTTTGCAATGGAGTTTTCTTCTTTTGGCAAGCAGGCTGCAGGCACGGCACCGGAGGTTGCAGGAGAGAGACCAACGACAGCAGGGTCGTAGGGGCACCATTGGTTTAGCTCAGCAAGGCCCAGGGGCTTCGGGTGCAGGGGTGCCTTTTGACGTCGGAGTCTTCTTACCGGAGCCGGTCGCGGTCAGGGGAACCTCTGGATTCACACTGCAGGCGCTACCGTGGAGTTCAGTAGAGGCCAGCCAACGCTAAACACGGGGTCAGGATCGCTGGGGAGACTTCACTGCACAGGTGAGCCACTCAGACTTGGACCGTGGGCATCAGGTGCAGAGTGGGCAGGAGACGGGGATCAGCCTGGAACTGGGGTCATTGGAGTTAGTTTCTTCTGGACAGGTCCGCTGTCCACAGGAGATTGGAGTCTTTTACGAAGGCAGCAGTCCTCCCAGGGTTTTCAGAGGTCGCTGGCTGCAAAACAGGTTGCAGTTTTGCAGAAACTGGAGACTGACTGGTAGGGCTGGGGCCAAGGCAGTTGTCGTCTTCAGTCTTCTCTGCAGGGATGTTTTCTTTCTTCTTAGGTCATCGCAGATCTAGTTTCTAGGTCTGGGGGAGCCACCTAAATACAGAATTTATGGGCGTTTTATGGGAGTAGTAGGTAGGGCCAATGGGCACCCTACCTGGGGTGACTACACCCACTATTATGCCACCCTCCTAGCCCTGATATAAGGAGTCCCCTCATCTTCAAAATGAAGGGGACTAAAGCACAAGTTACTAACTTGTGTAACGATATATCTGTAAGAGACAGTAGTTAGTGACAGATTCCTTACCTTAGAATATCCCCAGGCGTCAGGCTGGATCCGGAAAGTTTTTTGCGTAGCAGTACCCTTGCGCGTCGGTAGGCGGCGTCGTGCGGCTCCGCGTCCGTCGTCGGCGTCGTGATCGCCGGGATGACGTCGCGGGCAGTACTTAGGCGCCGCCCTGCGCGCTGACGCTCAGTTCTGTACACGACTTTCCGCGATAGGAACGCAGAGCCATGCAAGAAGCTGACATAGGTGTCTGAAAAATACTAGGGCCCTGAAAGGGAAGTCCTTAACCCTAGAAATCAGTTCGCAGAACGGGGAGGATGGGTGGGGCGGTAAGGAATCTGTCACTAACTACTGTCTCTTACAGATATATCGTTACACAAGTTAGTAACTTGTGCATCTGAAAGAGACACGTTAGTGACAGATTCCTTACCTTAGAATAGATACCCCAGCAATACCAACCCCGGTGGTGGGTCTGCGAACAAAGATCAGACAAGGAAGTCCTGGAGGACAGAACGGCCAAAGAAGCCGTCCCTCCGGACCTGACTGTCAAGGCAGTAATGCTTTGTAAACGTGTGCAGCGAGGCCCACGTAGCTGCCTGACAGATAACCGGCAGCGGAACACCGCGGCCCAAGGCCGTGGTAGCAGCCGTTGCCCTGGTGGAATGGGCACGCAGCCCAACAGGAGGTTCCTTTTTAGCCAAAGAATAGCAGGTCTTGATGCACAAGGTAACCCAGCGGGAGATGGTCCTCTTGTGCACCGCCCGACCTTTTGGCGCCCACGTAGCCAATAAAGAGCTGGTCATCCACCCGGAAGTGTTTTGTGCAGTCAATATAGAAAGAGAGCGCACGTTTTGGGTCCAGACGGTGGAGCCTCTCTTCCTCTCTGGAAGGATGCGGAGGCGGAAAGAAGGTGGGCAAGTGATGGTCTGCCCAATGTGGAAAGCAGTAACCACCTTTGGCAAGAAGGACGGACGCGTCCGAAGAGCAACCTTGTCTGGATGAACAGACAGAAAGGGAGGTTTGCAAGATAGAGCCTGGAGCTCACTCACCCGCCGAGCGGAGGTGATGGCCACCAGAAAGGCCGTCTTCAGAGTGAGAAGACGAAGAGGACAGTTATGTAGAGGCTCAAAGGGAGCGCACATTAAAAAGGTAAGAACCAAGTTCAAGTCCCACTGAGGCATCACAAACGGAACAGGAGGGAAGAGGTGAGTAATGCCTTTTAAGAACCTGTTAACAACAGGGGACTTGAAAAGGGAGGGCTGATCAGGGAGCCTGAGGAAGGCCGAGATAGCACAAAGATAACCCTTGATGGTACCCAGGGCAGAACCCTGTTGGGCCAAAGAGAGAAGGAACAGAAGGACCTCAGAAAGAGGGGCAGAAAGGGGATTCACAGCCTTTGCTGTGCACCATGCCACAAATTTGTTCCACCTGCAGGCGTATACCACCTTAGTGGAGGGACGCCTGGCTGCCAGAATCACATCACAAACTTCGGGAGGCAAGTCGAAAGGAATCAACTGCCGCCGCTCAATCTCCACGCAAGCAGGTGTAGACTGGACAGGTTCGGGTGGAGGACCGTCCCCTGCTGCTGCGACAGAAGATCCTCCCGAAGAGGCAGACGGATCGGGGGATCTACGCTCATATTGAGTAGCTCGGGATACCAAACTCTTCGAGCCCAGTCCGGAGCCACAAGAATGACTTGGGCCCGGTCGTGCCGAATCTTCTTCAACACTCTGGGTAGAAGTGGTATAGGCGGAAAGGCGTACAATAGACCGCAACTCCACTCGTGACGAAAAGCGTCGCCGAGCGAGTGCCGCCTTGGAAATTCCAACGCGCAGAACTGATGACATTGCGCGTTCTCTTCGGTGGCGAATAGATCTAACCAAGGCTCTCCCCACTGTAGAAAGAGTCCTTGCGCCACTTCCGAGTGAAGACGCCATTCGTGATCCATCATGCACCTGCGGCTGAGTTCGTCCGCCCTGGCGTTCAGGGAACCTGCCAGGTGTTGAACCACCAGGAACATGCCCTGATGTTCCAGCCACGTCCAGAGGCGCAGAGCCTCCTGACAAAGGGTCCACGACCCCACCCCGCCTTGTTTGTTGCAGTACCACATGGCGGTGGTGTTGTCTGTGAACACCTGCACTACCTTCCCTTTGACAGAGGGAAGGAATGCCTTGAGTGCAAGTCGGATCGCCCGGAGCTCCAGAAGGTTGATATGGAGCCGGGACTCCGCCGGAGACCAGAGGCCTCTGATCTCCGCCTCTCCCATGTGACCGCCCCATCCCAGAAGGGACGCGTCCGTCACAACTGTGTGCTCTGGCTGGGGAAGGGAGAGGGATCTGCCCATGACCCATTGCCGGTTCGAGAGCCACCACTGCAACTGTTTTGCAGTCCCCTCCGAGATCTGGACGTGATCGGACAGGTCGCCCTGGTGCTGCGCCCACTGGAACTTCAGGTCCCACTGCAGAGCCCGCATATGCCATCTGGCATGAGTGACCAGCAGGATGCAGGAGGCCATGAGGCCCAGCAGCCTCAGGGTCATCCGTACCGAAACCCAGGATAAGGGCTGAAAGATCGGAATCATAGCCTGAATATCCCGGACTCGCCGTTCGGGAGGATAGGCCCGAAACTGCGTCGTGTCCAGAACTGCTCCGATGAAAAGGAGCTGTGGAGAAGGAATCAGATGCGACTTTGGCACATTGATGGAGAACCCCAGCGAGTGCAGGAGTTCGGCCGTAGTTTGGAGGTGGGAGACAACTGCCTGGGACGAGCCCGCCTTCAGCAGCCAGTCGTCGAGGTAGGGGAAGACTGAAACCCCTGCCCGGCGCAGATGAGCTGCGACCACCGCCATCACTTTCGTGAACACCCGAGGGGCACTTGTAAGGCCAAAGGGGAGCACGGTGCTGAAAATGCTCGAGGCCTACCGTGAACCGAAGGTAACGCCGGTGGGCCGGCAGGACGGGGATGTGGAAATAGGCGTCCTGCAAGTCCAACGCTACCAACCAGTCTCCGGGGTCGAGGGCAGTCAAGACCTGAGCTAGGGTGAGCATCTTGAACTTCTCCTTCCGGAGGAAGCGATTGACGTTCCGGAGGTCCAAGATAGGACGCATGTCCTCCTTGTCCTTTTTGGGCACCAGAAAGTAGTGGGAGTAGCAACCACGCCCTACTTCTGGGGTCGGAACATGCTCGATGGCCCTCTTGGCCAAGAGGGCCGTGACTTCCTTCTGTAGAAGCACCAAGAGATCCCCTGACATGCGGTGGAATTGAGGTGGCATGGCTGGGGGGTGGTCTCGAAGGGGAGGGAGTAGCCCCTTCGGACAATGTCCAAGACCCACTTGTCCGAGGTGATGGGACGCCAGTGGTGAAGGTGATGGCGGACCCTGCCCTCGACTGGCGTGCTGTGCACCTGAAAGGAGGGACTAGGAGGGCTTGGAGGCCGCGGACGGGTTGGAGGTGGTGGCCTGACCCGCACGCTGGTTGCCCGAACCGCCACGGCGGTACCCACGTCCTCGGCCACGCGAAGGCGCTTGCTGCGCGGGCCGTTGGCCGGGCTGTGGACGTGACTGGGCGCCCCTTCCGTGGCCACGAAAGGGGCGAAAAGCAGACGTTTGCGGAGGGCGCACAACAGCAAGGCCCAGGGACTTAGCAGTAGCCCGTGAATCCTTGAAACGCTCCAGCGCATGGTCCGCCTTTGAACCAAAGAGACCGACTCCATCAAAGGGCATGTCCATGAGAGTATTCTGGACATCCCCTGAAAAACCAGTGGTTCTCAGCCAGGCGTGGCGACGCAGCGCCACCGTCGTTGCAAGCGATCTGCCCAGCGAGTCGGCGGTATCAAGGCCACAGCGGATGGTATACTTAGCCGCATCACGCCCTTCCGCAATTGCGCGGGTAAGCAGTGTCTGGACCTCCTCAGGACACTGCGGCAAAACATCAGCCACCGAATCCCACAGGGAGTGGGTGTATCGGCCCAAGAGGCAAGCGGTATTAACAGACCGCAAGCCAGCACTGGAGGAAGAGAAAGCCTTCTTCCCAAAGTGATCCAGGCGCTTGGATTCCCTATCCGGAGGGGCGGTAGGGAAGGCTGTTTGGGAGGCAGAGGCTTGGACAACCAAGCTCTCAGGGGTGGGGTGTTGGGAGAGAAACAGGGGGTCGCCCGGAGCCGGGCGATGGCGTCGGGCCACGTTCCTATCCACAGGAGCCCCTGTGGTGGGTTTGGACCAGGCACCCAAAAGAACGTCAGTGAGTGCATCGTTGAACGGCAGCACAGGCTCCGAAGAGGAGGCCGCCGGCTGAAGCACTTCAGTCAGGAGGTTAGTCCTGACGGCCACTGTAGGCAACTGGAGATTTAAGGCTCCAGCAGCTCTACGCAACACCGTTGCAAAATTAGCCCCCTCCTCCGTTGCCACGGGAGGAGACAGCATGCCAGAGTCGGGGGAGGTATCCAGCCCACTGGCATCCCCAAGTTCCTCAACCCAGTCCGGGTCAAACTCGCACTGTTGTGTGAGAGGGTCGTTAGACCCCTCCCAGCTCTCCTGGTCCTCCTCAGGTTGAAAAGATGGAGGAGGAGGGACATAAGGGACCCAAGGCCTCATCGGCGCCGGAACCGGCGCTCGGGCGACGCCGGTCCGGCTCCATGTCCGGACCCGGGGAGAACCGGGGAACGACGCCGCCCGGAGCCCCGGACGGCGTCGGAAACGGCACCGGGGACATCGGCGTCGGCGGAGGCGTGGTTAGGTCAACCGGCGTCGATGGAGGTTGCGGCACCACCGGAACCGGGGTCGAGGCCGGGGCCGGAGCCGAGGCCGGGACGAAGGCTGGTGGGACAGGCGACGCCGGGACCGGAGTCGACGGCGACGCCGGAGCAACCCCATGTGGGCCCGCGGGGCCCGAAGGCGCACCGGAGGGACCTCGAGGCCCGAAGAGGCGGGCCATGGCCGACAGGAATTTCTGTACTTCGGCCGGAGTCGCCCCCGAACCCGGGAAGGACGGGTAATGCGGGGGCAACTCGACAGGCACGTCCGGGGCCGCGGGGGCGGGGACGGTGCCGACAGGGACCTCAGCCGAGTCGCGCGACCGGCGAGGCGAAGTCTTAGAGCGATGACGCCGCTTAGACTTCTTGTGCTTCGACTTACCGGAGGAGCGCGAAGACTTGGATTCCGACGAACGGCGGGGACTCCGCGTCCGGCCCCTCGACCTCTCCCGGGACCGGGGCTTGCTGCGGCGCGGAGCCGACTGCCGGACTTCAAGGAGCTTTCGAGACCGCTCTCGCAAAGCCTTCGGATGAAGTTTCCGGCAGTCAGGGCACGACTTCGTGTCGTGGCCTCGGCCGAGGCAGAAGAGACACTCGAGGTGGGGGTCCGTGATGGACATCATACGACCACATTCCTCGCAGGGCTTAAAGCCGGGCATCCCTACGACACCTTAGGAGTCGTGAAGACTCGTTGAAGAGAACAGTGAAAAAATTTCACAAAAAGATAGTCAAAAAGTGACTAGGGCACTGCTCTTCCCGGATCTGCGCTTACTGGCGCGGAAAAAGAAGAACTGACGTCAGCGCGCAGGGGCGGCGCCTAAGTACTGCCCGCGACGTCATCCCGGCGATCACGACGCCGACGACGGACGCGGAGCCGCACGACGCCGCCTACCGACGCGCAAGGGTACTGCTACGCAAAAAACTTTCCGGATCCAGCCTGACGCCTGGGGATATTCTAAGGTAAGGAATCTGTCACTAACGTGTCTCTTTCAGATAAGTGTGCTTAACTTCGCCACCTCCACCTGAGGGGTGGAGTTGGCAAAGGTGGGCACACTTCCTAGTTTTTCTAAGTTTTCCCACAGTTTTTTCTGCCCAGAGTGGTGGTGTAAACCGAGGGCTGTCATCTGCTGCTAACAGTAGAGGAGGGGGTCGCATTACGAAGGCAGCAGGCCTTTGAAGCTTCCCCTTCGAGTACTGGCCCATCCTGGAGGGGGGGAAATGTGACACCTCCGCCCAGGATGTGCATTGTTTCAGGTCCAAGAGAGCAGAGGCTCTCCACCCAGGGGTCCAGAAACATGTCTGTGTGTGGCAGGCTGCCTAAATCCGGTCTGTGCCCACACCAGGGTCGGTAGGTTTTCAGGGGGCCCCTCTGAGTACATGCTACAATAACTCCAACACTGGCATCAGTGTGGATTTATAGTGAGGAGTAGTTTGGTACCAAACATGCCTGTGTTCAGTGAAGCCATCATTGGTCCGTGGAACTCAAGTTGTCGAGTTTCCAGCCCATGTACTCTCTATGGCTTCACTGGCACTTACAATATTAGGGAATAGACCCCAATTTTGTAGGAGCATATGTGCTCATGCAGATATGCCCACACCTGGGATATAGTGCACCTTTACCTATAAAGTATCCTTCCTTACGAACCAGCGTGATTAAGGAGAGATAGATCTATACTCCACCGCACTTAGAGGTGGGAAGACTCTAGTAGTGGCTTGCTTCATCATCAGGTTCACCCTGACTCCTAAAGGTCAGGGTGGGCTCGACCATAATCCAGGGAGCTCTTTAGAGAAGTGTTGATTTTTTCGGGGGTTTTACATATAATAAAAATCCCTCATAAACCCCAAGGTATCCCTTTATTAGTGGGGTGAGTGGGAATGGTTAAAAACTAAGGAAAGGGGCAAACAGGATGTTGTGGTCCTATGACCCTAATCTAAAAGTGGCAACATGTTTCTGCCCTACTCTATTGGCCTTTATAGGTCCTGGGCATTCTTCAGGGCGATACTAGAGAACAATGATTCCCCCGGGGACGCACCCCCGCAAATTATACAGGTTAATGTGTGGTGTGCTAAAGATATGCTTCAGCATGCAAACCTAGTAACTCACCCGCTCTCCCTGGCTGACCAGTCAGGGAGAGCGGGCAAGTTACTAGGTGTATTGCGGGTCGGGTCCCGTGATGATAGTTTGACTACAGGGCCTACCCCCACTGCTCCCTGATAAGTATAATTTATTTAGAGCTGGGGTACTTCCTAGACACAGCAAGTACATTTTCCTTGTTTGCATGCTGAAGCTTAATTAATTCTTCCGGGAAAACCTCCTGCTGTCTCCAGACCATCTGCGTGGTTGCTCCAAACATCCACCAATACAACTTCATTGTCTACAACAGTGTTATCATTTATGATTTTTTACCATGTGCACTCGTGCCATCATATGCAGTTTCAGGATGCTCATCAATTAAGGGCGGATCCTCATCTAGTGCAGTTTCAATTGGGAGACTGTAGTAGATGACTGCAGTGCAATTGTTATGATGTCAAGATCCTCCCATTAAAGTAAGTCTCTAGATACTGGATATTAGACCAGATGAGCTTGACTTAGCACCTTTATTTTTATCCAAAGAAGAAAGTGGGCATTAGCTAAGCCTCTGAGAGAACTATTAGGCAAAGATTAAGGTAATTTCCCACTACGAGGGAAGGCACTACCACAGTCTAAAACACAAGTAACCATTCATGGCGGATTTACTTAGTTAGCTGTTCCGTGAGTCATAACAGGAGCCTCATGCTATACCACCAGCAGTCTGATCCCTGAAACAAACTCTGCCTTCGCCATCAGTTACAGCGACCTGTGCTTTTACACCTCAATGGTGAGGAGCGGGCACCCTGCTAGGCAACATACAAGCCCGAGGTACGTGTGAGATGGAGACAGTGGCGGCAGCAGCCATGTGGCTTGTCTCCACTCTGCCTGGCTCGGATAAGAGTTTTTTGGTTTCACTGCCTGGCGTGACCGCACACCGCATTGCCCCCGTTTCATCTGACTTTGTCTTGTTGGGGGCACCAAGAGAATTAGGAAAAGGCAGGAGTGTCATTCAAAAGCATTGCCCACAGTTGCTGGGCCCACCTGGCACTTCCCCAACATTCAGAGGTCCCTCACTGACCTGCAGGTCCTGAAGTATGCAATTACGGCACATCAATGGCAAGTGAAGTTGGGGAGCTTGTGCGGATTTGTTCCAGTGGGAGGGTCTGTGTATTTGCCTTGGGGCCTCAGGGGTCTGGGGATTTGGCACAAGACTGTTGGTTGGTTTGGCGCGCACCCCACCATGCAAAGTGTTGGTATCAATAATGTCATTTTAGACATAATCAGTGATGTTATCAATGTTGTCATAGAATATTTCATCAGTGATGTAATATGGGACGTCGTAAGTAGTGCATGGTGAGGGCTTGAGTTATAGTTTCTTCAGTGTTTTTTTTGTTTAAAACAATGTTTTAACCAACATTTTCACCACACTAGAACGTCACTTTACTTTTTGTTTTTTTCCACAGAATTTTTATGTTTTTTTTTTTTTTAAAGTAAGATTTTATTTTACAATGTGCAACTCCACATCAAGCGTGGCCTTTGGTTGTGCATGGTGTGGAGTGCAGCCTGACCCTGCGACTCACCCCCTGTGGGTGGCCAACCCCCTGCAGTGCACAACCTTTGGCCGTGCCTGGGCCCAACCCATATGGAAAGGCAAACCCTCACTGAGCATGGTCCTTTTTTCAATTTTAATTATTTTATCGATCCTGTAGACTCTCACAAGAGTCTCTCAGGAGCCAGTGCTTCCACGAGACACTTGGGAGCACAGGGGGCCGCACTGGCTCCCGAGAGACACTCTCAGGATTGTCGTTCCCTAAAATATACACTGTCCTGTAACAGCCGCAGCAACATTTCTGTTTGTGTTGCAACTCGCCAACCAGAGAGAAAGCTCTTGCAGAACTTGTGAGAGCCTCTTGCTCCTGTGAGAGCGAGATGGCCGGTGGGGAAAAAAGGCCCTCGAGGCCAATCAGATCACTCCATTATTTGAAGTTGCGTGCCCACGTGAATCTTGAGAGACTCTTGCGTACCCAACCGTCCAGATATCTATACAATTTGAATCTTCAATTTCTCAAAAACAACTGCATGGATATACAGCAAAAACAAAAAGAACACTTTTTGGGTGAAGATCTAGTTTTCTGCCAAATTTGGTGTAAGTCAGTTCAGCTGTTCGGCTGTAGTGGTGTCTAAAAATTCCCTATGGAAACTGCTTGAGGAAACTGCCTTTTTGGGAACTCCCCTTTTTCTTGAACCCTGCTACATGGATCACCCCAAAGTTTTCCAGGGAGGAGGATGATTTTTTGGGGGAAAGTTTCGTGAAAATTCGTGGCACCAAAGTGACTATTAAAAAAAATTGCTGCCTGTCAATGACATCACTTGGCCACGCCCAGATAGCTATGAATTTTTAACCTTAATTTCTCAAAAACTACTGAACGGATTTGCAGCAAATCACAACAAGCACACTGAGTAAAGTTCTAGCTTTCTGCTAAATTTAGTGTAATTCCGTTTTGTTCTGTATTGCTGTTCAATTTTCCTACAGGAAATTTCATGGGGAAAAACGAGTTTTGGAACCCCCCTTTTGCTCGGTCCCCACTTTACTGATCACCCTGAAACTTTCCAGGAAGGGGTTTGAGAGAAATTTACCCTTTTGCCTGGTTAGCCCCCCACTTTTTGCCTGGTTTTGATGTGGTTTCAAATGTAGTGCACAGAGTCCCTGCCAACCAGGTCCTCTGTGCCAGTGCTCCTTCCCTAAAACAAACTCCCAATTGGTACTTCTGCTTCCTGTAAGTCCCTAGTAAATGGTACCCTGGGTAACTAGGGCCTGAGAGCTGAAGAGGGTCCCCGGGGACCCCCCTCACTGGGACCATGCCACTGCCCTTGCAGCCTGCATGCCCCTGTGAGGGACAAAAACAACAAAGTCGACCTGGCACCCTGCCTGGGTGCCATGCCAGCTTGCACTTCCAGGCAGCATAGGTAAGTCACCCATCTAGAAGGCCTCACAGCCCTAAGGCATGGTGCAACATACTACAGGTGAAGGCATATCTGCATGAGCAGATATGCTGATACACTATTGGGCACCATTTCCTGATATTTTAAGTGCCACTGAAGCCACAGAGAGTACATGGGCTGGGAACTCGACAACTCGAGTTCCACAGCACCATGATGGCTACACTGAATACAGGAGTGTTTGTACCAAACTGCTCCTTTCAATAAACCCACATTGATGCCAGTGTGAGATTTATTGTACCATGTACCCAGAGAGCACCTCAGAGGTGCCCCCTGAATCCCTCCCAACCCTGGTGAGGTCTCTGGCTGGCTGTAGACAGCCAGCCACCACCGGACATGTTTAAGGACCCCTGGGTAGAGAGCCCCTGCTCTCTGGGAGCAAAAACAATGCCCATCCTGGGCAGAGGCGTCATGCCTCCTCCCCCAGGATGGGCCAGTGCTCGAGGAAGGGAAGCTTCAAAGGTCTGCGGCCTTTGTACTGCGACCCCCAGCATCGCCTGCTAGCAGCAGATGCCAACACCTGGTTTACACCCCCACTTAGGGTGGAAAAACTCCCACCCCTAAGGTGGGAGAAGCGAGGTGAAGCCCAACTTTCAGTCCCCGCCATCTTAAAGATGAAGAGACCCCGCCAATGAGACCCAGGTCTATGCCCCCTTCCCACAGGAAGGTGGCATAGTAGAGGGTGTGGTCACCCCAGGTAAGGTGCCCATTGGCCATACCTGCTACTCCCCTAAAACGCGTTTTAAATTTAGTATTTAGGTGGCTCCCCCAGACCTAGAAACTAGATCTGCGATGATCTAAGAAGAAATTCACCCTGCAGCAGAAGACAACCACTGCCTTGGCCCCAGCTCTACCGGCCTGTCTCCAGCTTCGAGGACCCTGCGACCTGTCTTGCAACAACGACCTCCAAAACCCCAGTGACGACCGTTGCCTTCAATAAAGACTCCAATCTCCCGAGGACAGTGGACCTATCCAGAAGAAACAGACTCCAAAGATTCCGGATCCAGGCGGATCCGCGTCTCCTGCCCACTTTGCACCCGACGCCCACAGCACGAGTCTGAGTGGCTCTTCTTAGCAGTAAAGTCTCCCCGGCAATCCTGACCTCGTGTCCAGCACTGGCTGACCTCTCCTGCCCTACACAACGGCTCCTGCAGTGTGAATCTAGAGGATCCCTCCCGACCGGCTCCGGTATGAAGACTACGATGTCGAAAGGCACCCCTGCACCCGAAGCCCCTGGGCCTTGGGCCTTGGTGACCAAACCCCGTATGACAGGAGAAGGCAAAGTGCTGTGCTGGGAGCATGAATCCAGTGCTGCACCGTTGCGGCAACTCCGTATGTCAGGAGGGGCCGCCGTGGATGCGAACACTGCCAAAAAGCGCCGATGTCAGGAGGGGCTGTGGTGGTGTGGACTGTGGTGCAGGAAGGGCTGACGCCTTGTGTGCAAGCACCGCTACAACACTGTAAAAGCACAGCTACAGCACTGTATGCTAAGAGGGGCTGCCGGTACTAATTAACTTTTGGAGTTCGGTCCGCAGTCTGAACTGAAGTGCAATCTGTGGGTCGAAATCAAGCATCAAGGAATGGCCTCCGACCTGCCCCGTGGACGGAGGAGGACACCGTGAGTGCATCCACTTCATGGCAACCAGATGTGAAGCGCCAGGATCAACCCACGCCAACCCCCAGCTTGGCGGGGGGGCACTGAACGTACCTTGGAAAAGGAAGCACCGGAGCACCTCTGATCTCTGCTTGAGTCGGCCACGCAGGCTCAGGGAAAGCCCGTGACTGCCAGGTGCTATCGCGTCTCCCTCATGCAGCCCGACTTGACAGAGCAGGACTGGAGCACCATGAGTTCCCATGGTTGGAGCACCCGCTGAGACGCTGAATGCTTCTTCGCTGCTGGAGCAAGTAAGACTTGATACGGGCCAACTGGGCCCCGGAGGAGTCGCTACTATAGGTGCTATAGCACCAAAGACACTTTTGACTACTTTCCAAGAGTTGGAGTGGACTTTTGAGTAAGGCCTACTAGTAGGCATTCACTGGAAGCGGCCACCAGTGAATAGGAAATAACCAAGACCACAGTGCGAGAAGCGAGTGGGACAGGGATTTACTACTGAAACACTAAAGCCCCATTATCAAGAGAAATTGCATTATTGCATATGAGTGACTTAATATGTCTTTGAATGCATAGAGTTACATATAAAATACTTATTTTTTAATAAGAAAATAAGTATTTGACTAGACATTGATTTTTTGATATTGCTGTGCACTTTTTGAGTTATAAGTCATTTTCACTTAACTGTACCTACACTTCCCCCACAAGTGAGCCTTGGACTGCTCGACCACAACTACCACTGAGAGTCAAGTGCAGAAGGGGTACTTGGCCCAGTTGCTTAGGATCCAGAGTAAGTCGGGGTTCAGGACATCAGGAGTAAGAGCACTATGAATGGGCCCAGTAACCCCTGCATGTACCGTGGCCCTCTGAAAGGAGTTCCGACAGTTGGCAGCAAGCGAGGAGGCCTAACGTTTAGGGGCCTCGATACAGAGGTGGCATTGGCCATTTCCTATTTGCACCAGCAGGGCAATAAGTCAATTGTTTTTCCTTCTACGCAAAAAGGTTAGGAATAGATCTCAGCACCATGTCCATAGGTCAGATGAAGGATTTATGTAGGGACAGAGGGTGGCGAATTCCCAGGAGTAGGGACAGAGTTTGAGATACTGGGTGAAAGGGATGAGACTGTAGTGGACTCTGGGGAGGGAACCATGGTAGGAACCCAGAAAGAGCACTGTGGATTTAGGCTCTAGGATCCCCTTAGCACAGATATATTCCAGACACACGCCGAGTGTGTTCCCTAATACATTTTCCAGCGTTTCATCAAGACACTAACCACATGCAGTTTCTAGAATATCTCAGGTGTGTACACCACCTCGAATTTCTAGGTTACCATGGTCACCAATTCCAGGACTAAATCCCTTGAGTGGGTTGAGTCTAGCAGAGACCCCCAGTTGGTGGTTTAGAAAGCTAAGGCTGAGGAAGATGAGAAAGCCAGAGTGTTCAAGAGGGAGAAGCTAAGACTAGATCATCGGGAAAAAGAGGAGAGGAGGCAGGCAAGGCAGGAGGAATGGGCCCAGGAAGAGACATTGCGAGAGAGTGAGATAGGAGAAACAGAAGGGGGGGAAAAGAGCTGAAAAAGGAAAAAATAGCCCTTGAGAGAGAGAAACTTAGGATGGCAGCAATGACAACTCCATCTGAGACAAGTGACTCAATTTCCAGTTCATGCCAGTTGTGACCAAAGTTCCAAAAGATTTTGTGTATGGGTATGAAGAAGGTCAAGACATTTTGGAATGGTTTGCGAGCTTTTAAGTCACTTGTAAGGCTCAGGCCTTAAATGAGGTCTCTAAGGCAGCTGTCTTAATGGACACATGCCAATGGAAGGGACAGCCGTCACTAGGAGAATGCCTGTGGCACACCAGATGGTCTATGAGCTAATGAAGGAAGCGGTCATTTGGCAGTTTGGGATGAAGCCAGCTCAATACCTGCAGAAATTCCATAATTACAAGAGAGCGGATGGTGTTCCGTTTGAGAATTGGATTCATAGTGTATTGCATGATTGGAATAGGTGGGTTAGAGAGATTGAGAGCAATCATTTTCAGTCCCTTAACCAGTTGCTGACAGAGCGACTCAAGGAGGAATACTCTACCCCACTTAGGCAATATCCGTCTGACCTGACAGAGAGGGATCCAGAAAAACCTCCAGTTTCTCTGCTAAGTGGTTAGCTAACAGGGTTCACAAAGGGCTAGAGCAGCTCAGTTCTAAACCATAGGGAAGAAGAACCCTCCACAGACTGGTTCCAAATCGGAGGCTAGGGGCCATGGTAATTCTCATGGTACTCAAGGAGGGTGTAGGAAACATTGGAATGGTAATTGTGCATCCAGAAAAGAGTCTCAGGTAAAGGAAAGGTAGGCATTCCAAGTCCAAGGTGATGACTTGCTTTAAGTGCCACAAGGAGGGACATTTAAAAAAATACTGTCAAGAGAAAGAACTTGACTCAGCGACACCTGTGATGGCAAACAATCATGGGGTGTGGCCAGGCAAGATGGCCAGGCGGACGTAACTTGCCTCGGTTCCGTCTTCCCCATGGCTGTTTTCGGTGCTTCGGACGGCATAATCGCACCAAGACCCACCGAGTTGCGGGGACTGAGCTGTGGAATGCTCAGAGTCCGGGAGGATTGAGGGGGCGGGCCGCTTTCCACCCCCCGGAGACTCCGAAGACTGTGAAGAGGAGGAGCGGCCCACTCCCAAGATGGAGGCGATCCCCGGAGTCTCCGCGCGGCCCCCAAGCGACTACTAGCGGGGCTGTGCGCCTGAAACCAGCGAGCGTTGGTGTGTGCGGCTGCGGCCTCCGTGGAGGCGGGGGCCGCTCCAAGTGCAGTGCTGAGGCGGATGGTGCCCTGGCAACGAAACGGGACGAGCGGCTCATGAGTCAAGGGCCGCTCCCGTAGCACACCTCGCACACAGCTAAGGTAGGAGGCTCTGGACTCCGGGGGGTGGAGACTCCCGTTGGCCCTGGGGAGCCCTTCAATATAGAGGAAATCTGCCCCCTGAAGCACCTTGGTTGCCGGGGATCAACGTGGGGCCGACCTGGAGCCGGATGCCCGACTTTAAGATGGCGGCCAGCGCTGCCATCTCATGCCAGCTTGAGTGAGGCTGAGGACACATTGGAGATAGAACGAGGTGGTCTGCCTAATGTGCAGAGGGTCATAATACAAGCGGCCTGCCGTACCAGAAGTGCAGCTTTGGACCAATAGCAACCAAATATCCTTTGCGAGATGCCTAGAGGTCCCCTGAGGAAGCTAGAGGGGTTATAGTTCTCTCTTGCAGTGTGGAGCCTTTTGGAGGCGCACGTGGCCAGGGATACGCGACGGCGCAGGGAACCTCTCAAGCCTGCGGATGAAAGGAAACTAACCTGAAGCACTGTGTAGCGGTTGATCCAAAGAGGGCCACCCACGGAGAGAGGGGGTGGCCGGTCAGCACTTATGCCACCGAAAAAGGGGCCAGCTAAGGTGTCCAATTACTTCCCTACAGCAGAGAAGAAGCAAGCGCAGGATCAGGGGGCAAATGCGGACACCATGGCTCTTACGAAAGAGGATTTCTTGGCATCCCTCAGGGAGTTTAAATCAGAGCTCCGAGCAGAATTAAAAGTGGACATTAAGACCTCCTTGGATCAGCTGAAAGATGACCTGACTGAGCGGATGACGGCGCTCCAGCAGGATGTGGACACGGTGGGTACGCGTGTCCTAGAGGTGGAATCTCAGGCCCAGGAGCTGGAGCAACGAGCATTGGCATAGCCAATAGGTCTCGCCTTTGGGACCTTATAAGTGTTTAGCTATGCAACAGTTAATGTTGTTGCAGTAAGGATATTGTGCTGCATAACTAAACACTCATAAGGTCCCAAAGGCGAGACCTATTGGCTATGCCAATGCTTGTTTAGTTTGTTTCCAGCAATACTGCTAATATATCTGTTGTAGGATTCTCAGGAGATTTCCGGTCCGATTCAGAAAGATAAATATACAGGTTTATATATACTAATGTGTATATTTGCTCCTACTCCTAGGTGAAGCTCTCCACTTTTTTGCTGTTCACCGTTTCCGAGTTAAGATTTAAGACCTAGGAGTAAACTTATGTGTCTCCACCAACTCAAATGAGGGTGTGGAGCCTCCTGCAATAGAATTTACTAGTGTAAAGGTACATACTAGTAGTATGCAAAAGTACAGGGAAATTTAATAAAGTGTATTAAAAAAAAAAAAAAAGATGATATTCACCAATGCCAAATCCAGGAAGTGAGGCTCTACCACACCGGGACAGGGCTCAGTTGTGGATCTTCTGGACACCATCCATATTAACAAAACGTCCGTCCCGGAAAGTGTTACTGTGCGGGTTGAGAGAGTAAGTGACGCGTTTCCTGGAGGATGAAAGACGTGGCAAGACACTCGCGGCAGGCACCCGGCAGGCCCCCGATTCAGCTCCTGAGACCAATCTCAGCTCAGTAAGCCGTAGCCGAACCATGCAGGGTCCCCCAGTGGTGCCCCCCATCGAAAAGTGAAGCGTAAAAGCTGAGCCCTGAGGTCACAGGGAGGAGCAGAAGAGTGGAGGAGCGGGGCAAACTGGTAATCTCCCCGAAGACGAGGCTCTAAGTCGTGGACGGGAAAAGTGGGGTGAGCAGGGAGAGCAGCGGTCTAGCACCATTGAACCAAGGTTGAGCCCCGAGCCCTGCGGAAGTGACCTGACTAGGTTTGGGTGCTGCTTGCGGTGCCGGGCAAGCTCCCACCCCGACTGTGCATCGGCCCCCAGCTGGGCGCGACTAACAGGCAACGTGCCTCTTGCCTTAACGTCAGCCTCTAAAGCCTCTCAAAGGGTGTTATGGCCCTCGCGGCTCTTACCGCCTCATATCGCTCAACTTGCAGGATGCATAAATAAAAGAAAATGTATATATAAAGACGGGCCTAAGATAAGCAGCCATCTTGCAGCAACTTCGCCTGCTTATGCCCCCCTTGCCCCTCGGTTTATCTCACCTACCTACCTTATATTTCGCTATTCTGTTCCCAGGGCTAGACAGATAGCGGCACTGTAGCCTTGCAGTATCCAGTACAGGGGCTGTCGAGGCTAAAGAGGGGCGCCAGTGATCCAGCGACTTCGAGGATAAAGTTGCTACTCAGCAAGCGATAAGAACTGAGAAACCCGTAAGGAATCACGCGCCAAGCTAAGCCAAGTCAATCAGCCTACACAGTTGCAAACCAGGTCAGTATTCCTGCAACATCAGTGATAGACGGTTCATTGTCTGTCACCGACAGCTTGTATACAGACATAATTAGGGGTTAGGAATTACCCCCCCCGTGTCTACAGGAGAGCTCAAACTTTCCACGGCAGCTGGACGCTATTCCATAGGGTGTTCAATCAGAGGCAGCCATCTTTTATATCCAAAAGGAGAGCCAGGTATAATAGATGCCCAACAATGAGACCAGCAACGAATAAGACTGATAACGTTCACACCCTAAAAAACTTGCGCCCAGGGCTAACGTCAACTCCAATAAGTAAATACTTTACAATAGCCACTAGCTCATTTAAATTACACCTTACCGCTGGATAATCTTTTTAAAAAATGCAGATTTCCTCATAGGCTGAAACAGACCCGCGGACAGGGAAAGCTGCAATTATATTTGCATATATTATGCTGACATGAAATTTCATGCTTTGCGGTTACCTTTAAGAATTTTGCAGAGGGTGACATAACCGCTTCTGATCAGCCGCGCCCCATCTTGAAGGCGAGGACATCGCGGGTAAAACTACAAGCACGCCCGGGAGGCAGCGTCAGCACAAGTGAAGCACTGGACAGCAGAGACGTCGGCAGCGTCAGAGAGGAGCGGGGGCGAGCGAGCGCGGCAGCCTGCTGAGCTGACCACACGCTCGTGCACAATGGCCATGTGTTTTCAATTATCGCGCCAGCGTCTGGGCACGATAATTGCAAACAGATGGTGGCCGTGTGGGTAACCGCACGGAAAAGGCCATTGTGCACGAGCGTGTGGTCAGCTTTTTGAAGCCCCTTACATAAAGTCTCGCAGAGCTTGCGCGCTACTCTAGGCTCGACCTAAAAAACGGCAGCCACGCAAGAAAGCATACAGGACTTACAAGCACAGCTACATGCGGCGCTATTAAAAACAGAAGACCTGGAAAACAGATCACGACGTGATAACATTAGAATTAGGGACCTTGAGGGCGTGGAAGGACCAGACCTGGAGGCGTTCGTCGAGGGGCTCTTTGCAGAAGTCCTGGGTTCAAACCAAACGAAGGTCAAGATTGAGAGAGTGCACTGCGTGGGGGCCCAGCAAGGAGGAGAGCGGCGACGCACCCGCGACGTCCTTGTTAAAATGCACTCCTTTAAAGCTAAAGAGGCAATTCTTCAAGCTGCCAGAAAGAAAACCGAGATATCCTTCCAGGGCTTTCGTTGTAGCCTCTTTCAACATCTGGCGCCTGCGACTCTACTAAGAAGACAGCAGTTTAGACCCATCACTGCAAAGCTAAGAGAAGATAATATTAAGTATCGATGGACATTTCCCTTCGGAATGGCCTTTGAACTGAACAAAACGAAACAAATCACGGAGTTGAAAGATGGTCTGAGGCTGCTGGGCCTCCCTCCCAACGCAGAGGATTCAGTGGAGTCTGTCTCAAGAGAGAAAGCCCGCGAGAATTCCTCACGGTGGCACATGAGCGCAAGGGGAAGGCACTCAAAAGACTAGAGTCTGCCCCGCAATGAGAAGTATGGCTATAAAGGGCCCTTTCGTTGAGTAGGAGTGCCAACTACCGCAAGGGTCGCAATAGGGGAGAGATTCACTCCCGAGACCCCTATGTTAAGCGGGGGCTTGGTAACTGCTTGACCACTCATGCTCCCACACTGGACATTGCAACTGAATGTCTTGATGAAGCGATGACTATATAGAAATCTGTGCCGTTCACCCCACGTCATGAACTTCTTCCACAAGACTACAGCTGAGAGCGTCGGATCGCTCCGGCGAAAGTTTTGTTGGTACAACTGTTTTCAATGTTGGGGGAGGAGAGGTTCCCAGGGGGCGGAAGTAGCACGAGTAGAGGCTTTGAATACGTATTTCTGATGGCTCAGAATTCGCGCCAATACATTGATCAGGCGGGGTGTTCTCTTTTGGTAGATGGTAACGGCAGGAGAGAGTTAGGCTTCATACAAGAGCTGATGTTGAGGGTAAAAGGTACTCTAGGATCATGCTGATATCCATAGCGTCTTGGAATGTAAAGGGCTGAATTCGCCCCTTAAAAGGCAGAAAGTCTGGAAATATTTGTTAGACCATGACTTTGAAGGGGTGGCTTTACAGGAGGCGCACCTAAAGAAAGCGGAGGAGCTCCGGTTGCGCTACAAAAATTATGCTTTAATCTATAGATCCTCAGCGTCCACCAAACACTCTAATGTTTCACAATTCCCTGAAATTCCAACCTGAAGATATTAAGTCCGACAAGAAGGTAGGGTTATTATGGTGAAAGGGAAAGTAAGAGGGAGGCTATGCACATTCATATCAGTGTATGCGCCTAACACAGGTCAGTCGACTTTTCTTACAGCTCTGCTAACTATGATTGGTGGGTTTGCAGAAGGCCCGGTGATACTGATGGGAGACTTTAACCTCACATGGGACGGGGATATGGATAGTACACACTATCACAGGTCCCTTACAGGTAGCTTCCCAAGGAGTTTTAAACAGTCAACACAAACACTAGGCTTGGTCAATGCTTGGCGACACCTTTACCCTGACACTAAGGACTACACATTACTTTCCCCACGTCCACCAAACATACTTGAGACTCGATTATATTTTTATTAGTCAAGGTCTTCTGGGGTCCCTTCAGGAAGCGAAAATCCTCCCAATCTCCATTTCAGATCACAGCTTGGTTACGATTTGTCTCACTTAGGTGGGGGGCACCTCTAAGGTGCCAAGATGGTACTTCCCAGTTTCTCGAACAAGAGACAGAGTACTAAGAGAGGAACTCCGAGGTGCCATCGCAGAGTTCTTTTGTTTAAACTTGCCACAGGACACCTCACCCCTGACTAATTGGAAAGCTTTTAAAGCGGTCATAATGGGAAAATGTACAGAACTCAACTCTGCTTTAAATAAACAAAGGGCCAAGGAGAGGGAAGCTTTAGAAAAATCTCGGGGGGGGGGGGGCATTTAAAGGGAACACAAAAAGAACCCCTCCCGCACGGTACAGCGTCAGATGAGAGCAATCAAGGGGAAACTCACAGCGATATACTCTAATAGGGCGGAACATACCCTTCTCCGATTGCGCCAAATCTCTTACGCTCAGGGGAACAAGATTGGCTCGCACCTAGCTAGACCGCTACGGGAAAAGAGGAAGAAAGAATTTATTGGGGCTATATTAGATGCAGCGGGGCAATCCTCCCATGAAGATACCGCTAAAGCCAATGCTTTTGGGGCGTTCTATACAGGTCTTTATTCCAGAGATTACCTAGAGCCTGCAGCGCAACACCAGTATTTACAATCCCTAGAACTCCCACAGGTTTCGCCGGACTGGAATGAGAGACTAAACGCTCCCATTTCCGGGGAAGAAGTGGGGAGGGCAGTTACGGCTCTCAAACCTAATAAGTCGCCGGGTCCCGATGGCTTGGCAGCCCACTTTTACAAAACCTTTGCGCCAGACATCATCCCACACCTAACAAATCTGTTTGATGCGATAGCGGACGGTCAGACCGTCTCCCAATCAATGGCGGAGGCCGTTATCACGGTTATTCGCAAACCCGGGAAAAATGCCCGAGAATGTGCCTCTTACAGGCCTATCGCACTTATGAATCTAGATGCCAAACTCTATTCCTCAATTTTGGCAGCGCGACTGGAGGACCTGATGCCAAACCTAATCCACCCTGATCAATCGGGCTTCATAAAAGGCAGACAGACCCACGACAATATTCGCAGAACCTTTCACCTGATTGAGAAGGCGACCAAATTCAAGATACCTGCGGTGTTGGTGGGCCTCAACGCCGAAAAGGCTTTTGACAGGGTGGATTGGGCATTCCTTTTCAGCACACTCGAACACTTTGGGTTTGGTAAACTATTTATAGATATGATTAAAGCTAATTACGAGCGCCCACGCTCCAGAGTCCAGGTTAACGGGTCCAGCTCAACTCTCTTCCCCTTAGAGAGAGGTACACGGCAGGGCTGTCCGCTTTCGCCATTACTTTTTGCTTTAAGTATTGAGCCACTGGCCCTACGGATTTGTAAAGCAGCAGGAATCCGGGGCATTCCATTTGGGGGTGGGGGGGATTAAAATATCGCTCTTTTAGCTGATGACGTGCTCTCACCTCCCCTGACCAGTCGTTACGGGAGTTGCAGGATGAACTATGGACTTTTGAAAAAGTTTCGGGTTTTAAGGTAAACCTTACGAAATCTTTCATCCTGAATCTCACACTGTCCAGGGAGGTTGTGAGTAGATTGCGTGACTGCACTCCACTTCAATGGGCTAAACATACACTCAAATACCTGGGTGTTAACCCGACTCCCACGCTAGAGGGCCTGTTTAGGGCTAACTATCCCCCATTGCTACTTCAAATCCAGCAGGATCTTAAACGATGGAAGCCTCTCTTTATCTCATGGCTAGGGCGCATCCATGCAATAAAAATGACCATTCTACCTAAATTATTATATCTCTTTCAGGCCCTCCCGATAGACCTAGATAGGGACTATCTGCCCAAATTGCGGTCTCTCTTCACACGGTACATCTGGCAGAATAGTAGAGCGCGGCTTCCCTTTGACACTCTTCGCCGGGCAAGATGCTATGGAGGGGTTGCGCTACCGGACCTCCACTTATATTTTAAAGCAGCCCAGCTTCGTATCTTAGCAGAGTGGTCACAGAGAGAATCAGATAAACATTGGCTGCATATGGACAGGGCGGTGGTGGGAAGAACAATATGGGATTTGATATGGAAGCCTAAGAATGAAATGCTGCTAAATGCGTACATTACTACTCCCACGCGCACCACACTTAAAGTTTGGGATGAGGTCTCCAGGGGGGCTAGAGTGGTCTACTTTCCCTTCGCCCTACACACCTATTCACTTTAATCCTGAATTTCCCCCAGCGCTGTGAGAGGGTCCATTTGACTTATGGAGGGAGGGCCGTTGTCTGATGCTATCAGACCGGTTCCATAACTATGACATTCTCACCTTTGCCAGCTGTCAAAGGGATTTCAAGGTTCCGCCCAGCGAGAACTTCCATTATCTCCAACTCAAACACTGGGCCCTCCAGCCGCAGGTCAGGGAGGCTGTGACTCGGGAGAAGACACCAATGGAAAAAGTTGTGCAGAAGGTTGGGTCCATGAGAGGGGTGATCTCTTTTTTTTTATAACCTGCTTCTCTCTACTTCACACACGCCGAGACCCCTTTATATGCAGACATGGGAACAGTGGACAGGGAGAGAGATCTCAGATACAGAATGGAAACATCTGTGGAGGGATATTGCCAAAGATAATCACTCACTAGACCTAAGGGAGGCGCACTATAAGATTCTCTTTGATTGGTACTTGTACCCAACGAAACTCAAAAAGATTTTCCCAGAGGAGTCTGATTTGTGTTGGAGAGGGTGTGGCCTTTTAGGGAACTTCAGTCATATATGGTGGGACTGCCCCTCAATTCGACCTTTTTGGGAGGAGATTTTGTCTCACATGAAAGGTATTCTGGGTTACCCTATCCCTACCACCAAGGAAGGAGCACTTTTAGGATTGAGAGATGCAGAGCTAGAGCAGCAAACTAAAGCAAACAGGGCTATAATGTGGGCGTGCTTCGGGGCGGCCAAAGTAGCGATCGCAGCTGCATGGAAGAAAAAGGCTGCGCCAGTGCTATCTCAGTGGCATGCCCGTCTCTGGAAAATACTGTCTATGGAAAGGATGGCGGATATTTTTAGAGACGACTATAACATTTTTGAATATAAATGGGGTTCTCTTGTCGCCTACCTTACAAGCGGTCTTCCCTTGGCGGTATGCCCTCCCTCATTACGTGATATGCACCTATTTCAGTTTTAGTTGGAGGACACTTGGTCACCCAGGAAAACCAGCCTGACAGCAGAAATGTACATAATGGCTACTGCCAAACTGAACTAGACCCTGAGCCCAGTAATAGCCTCGATAAGGACCGCCTTCTGGCAGTTAAGTTATTTTGTTGGGGGTGGTTTGGGGGGGGGGGGGTAGGTGGAAGGAGGGGGGTTAAAAATTCTGGGCCTCTTGTGATGTACCATCTGAGTCAGACGGGATGTGATGTCAAGAATGAAATGTGGCGGCGTACTCCCCGCTTTCTAGTGAAACTGTGACTTCGTTAGATAATTTGTTCGATGAGGGGATAGCTGCGGCATGTTCTCTTATGTGATGTACAATCATTCTGTGAAATGCTAAAGTGTCTAATAAAAAGATGTTTGATTACAAAAAAAAAAGTGGGTGAAGCTACCTGAGAGGAACCGGTTGTGCTTAACCAAGTAGCTCTGGGCATTTGGAAGAAGGGTCTAGATGATCTGAAGCAGATTCATCCTAACACAATGGGATTTGTGCAGGAAGTTAGTATAAATGAGAGGAAAGTTTCTGCCCTGAGGGATACTGGAGCCTTCCGCACTATGGTTGAGAGGAAGTACCTTAAGCCTGTGGAGGTATTCCCTGCAATCAAGGATACAGGTTTGATAGCCAGTGGAGAGGGCATGGAGTATCCACTTGCAAGGGCTTAGATTGAGCTCAATGGCAAGGCGGCCATGATTGATGTCGGAGTAAGGGAAAAGCAAGGAGCTGGATGTCTCTTGGGCAATGATTTGAAAGCCCCTGGCTTGGTGCCAGGACCAGAAGTCTTTATGGCTTGAACAACTTCAACTGTGATAACCAGAGCACAGGCTGCATATAAGTCTTAGAGTGGGACTTGCAGGGACCAGGACGAGGTGCTTTGCAGGAAAGGGAAGACTCTGGTAAGGCAATGGCTGGGGAGGTCATCGCTTCTGCTCTAGACGGAGGGGAGGATGAGGCTCTTGAAGCAAAGCAGTTGCTTGAGTCTGGGTCGCTTCCAGAGTTGCATGGTTTGTTAGCTGCTGGGGGAAGTTTTCTGCAAGGCAAAGGAGGAGCGCCCTACGCTTGTGGACTTCAGAAGAGGTCAGCAAAGAAGTGGTCAGGAAACACTATGTTGGCTGGGAGCATGGTCTACTTTACAGTGAGCAAGTAAATTCTGAGCAAGGAACTAACAAGAGGGTAGTGGTTCCATTAGTGCGCAAGCACTCCCTGTTGTAACTGGCCCATGAAGTTCCCTTAGCAGGACACTTGGGGATTAGAACAACCCAAGATAGGTTGGACCCTCTGTTCTACTGACCAGGAATGTGCAGAGACACAGTGGTTCTGCTAAACCTGCCCAGATGAGTGGTAAGGCAGGAGGGATGACTAAGGCACAGTTGGTGCCTATTTCAGTTGAAGGTGTTCCTTTTGAGAGGTTAGGAATGGACATAGTTGGCCCATTTAACATTTTACACCCCTCCACCCCCCAGTCAAACAACAAGTATACCTTGGTTGTGGTGGATCATGGCACCAAGTAGCCTGAAGCTGTACCTCTGAGACTCAAGACTGCAAAGGTGGTAGCAACAGCTATCCTGGGGATCTTTTCTAGGGTCAGATTCCAAAGGGCGGTAATTTTTTGACCAGGGAACCAAATTCATCTCTTCTTACATGAGACAGATGTGGGGGCAGGCTAGTGCGACATACCACTTCTCCATGGCATACCACCCACAAATCAATGGTTTGGTGGACTGGTTTAACAAAACACTGAAGAGCATGATGGGAAGTCTGCAGAGACCCTTAGGAGGAAGTGGGATCTTCTCCTGCCATCTCTTATTTGTCTACCAAGAGATTCCGCAGAAGGGAGTAGGATTCAGTCTGTTTGAACTTCTGTAAGGACACCTGGTCTAGTGTCCACTCGTCTTCGTCAAAGAAAGGTGAGAAAGAACCTCAGCCTTCACAGATATATGGTAAACTATCTGCTTGGCCTCCAGAAATTGATGACGCAATACACGAGTAAGGCCAAGAAAAACCTTCAGGCTAGCCAAGAGCTGATGAAGGAATTGTACAACTAGAAAGTTATGCTGACAGTGTAACAAGAAGGTCAGGAGGTGTTGGTGCTAAAGCCTATTTGTCCAAGGGACAAATGGTGTGGACCATAAAAAGTAGGTCAGAAGGTGTCTGAGGTAAACTACTTGGTGGGCACAGGTGCCATAAGGGAACCCAAGAGGGTGTTCCATGTGAAAAGGCTGAAGCCCTACCTATGGAGGGATTACACAGTGACAATCTGTCTATTGCAGAGGAAGTTGGGGAAGACAGTGAGCCTCTTCCTGACTTCCTGCATAGCAATAAGAAGAACAACACTGTGCAAGGGGTTCGGCTAGCCCCTAAGTTAACGCCTGAGCAGCAGAGACAGTGTAGAGAGGTGTTGGGACGGTTTGACAATCTCTTTTCACTGAGTCCAGGGTTGACACCAGTCTGTGTGCATGAAGGACACGGGGGAGAGTCTGCAGAGAAGGGCAGAATGTACAGAATTGTCTGACCAGATTCAGGGATGCATTAAGGCGGAACCTAACAAAATGTTGGACATGGGGGTCATTTAGAGATCTCGTAGCCCTTGGTTTAGTCCAGTGGTTCAAATACCAAGTACCAAAGCAAAGTTCTACTGACTTGGACTTCAAAACGGATGCCCATCCAATCCCAAAAGCGGATGAACCTACCTTGGGCATGAGGAGGGGAACGGGAAGATTCAACCGCTGGATGCCAAGATTCAGTCTGTGATGGAGAGGGAAGTGCCTAATACCCAGACTGAAGTGAGGGCCTTTTTAGGACTCACCAGGTATTACAGGAATTTAGAGTCAAACTATGGAAATATATTTGCCCTATGTACTGCTCTGACCTCTAAAAAGCATCTCAGGAAAGTAATATGGACTGCAGAGTGTCAAAGAGCATTTGAGGAACTGAAGACGGCACTATGCAGAGCACCATTACTGAAAGCCCCGGACTACAGTCAGCTATTCATTGTAAGACAGATACCTCTGACAAGGGAGTTGGAGCAGTGTTATTTCAATTGGATGACAAAGGTAGATAGAGTCCGGCAGACTGAACTACTGGGAGATTACCCAGAGAGCAGAACTGGGCAGCTATTGAGAAGGAGGGCTTTGCCATAATGTGGGCCTTGCGTAAGGTCCGCCTATATTTGTTTGTCACCAAGTTTGTGGTGCAAATAGATCATAAGCTACTGTAATGAGTGATGGCTAGGAAGGAAGAGAATCCCAAGTCGTTGAGATGGACTATTTCATTGCAAGGGTTAGACTTTGTAGTGGAGTACAGCGCTAGATTGAGCTACAGGAATGCTGATGGGCTTTCCTGCCAGTTTCCAGATCTGGCCACTCAAACTCTCCAGATTAAAGTTGTTTGGGGTGTTCGGATCTGGAAGGGACGTCTGTTGGGACGGAAAAGTCATCTGCAGGGTAATGGGCATGTACCCCTGCCCTGAGTGCCCGACTGGACTGTTGTCTGGATCCCTAATGCTGATTTCTGTTGTCATAGGTAAAAACAGATCATGCGTCTGCGCCATAACATAGGCTGTCTCATGGATTGCGGTCTTGCTGGACCAGGAGGGGTGCTCATAGCTCTACCGTAATAGTGGTGGAAGGCTAGTGACTTCACCAAGATGTAAGCAGCATGAGCGGGCTGGTGGCAGCATACCGTGTAGTGATCAGTAGGAGTGGACAGGTCCTTTTTAACCTGCAACACTTGAATGAGGCCTACAGGTTCACTCATCTTGTTAGAGTTCCACCGCTGTGTGCTTAACTCACCCTTGGCCTACATCAGTCAGATATAATAAAAAAAACTGTACAACGTAGGAGTGGTGGGTCTGTGCTGGATGTAGGCATGCCTGGGAAGGGTACAGTACAGGGATAGAGTAGTGGAAGCATGGCGAGTGCCATGTATGGGTGTATGCAGACCAGAGCAGATTACATGAGAGGTAGTGGTGTGCATGCAGTGCGTGTGCAATGAAAGCATGTGTTGGGGGTATGTGTGCTTGCGAAAAGTACAATACATGAAAGGTGAAGTGTTGTGCAGGGTGCGCAGGGGGAATGTCTGTACTGGCAGTGTGTGCAGAATGCATGTAGCACCAGAATTGATTGTTATTTATAAGGCTAAATGCGTGACTTCAGCCATGTACGGAGCGGGTATATGGGGTTATAAAGATGTGAATTCTATCCAAATAACAGAAAACTCGTTTTAAAATATCTATTGGCTATCCCAAACAGTATAGCAAATTTTATCTGTCATTCTGAACTTGGTCTGCAATACATCACTGACTTAATTAGAATAGAGCCTATTTTATTATGGCATAAAGTATGGGTAACAGAGGAGATGAGCTTTAATCGTGAGGTTATCAAGGATTGCTTGGGCCTGACCAGGATATCGAGTATACCATGGTTAAATTATATTAAAAAGTTTATGACTGACATTGGCCACTTAGAATATTTTGAGCAACCTGATACCCTGACTAAATTGAGTAGAAAGTCCCTCAAAGTAACATGTTTGGCCCATTTGCAAGCTAATAGGTTAGCACTAGAGATTATAAAAAAGTCTGTCATGGATAACCAAATGATGCTTTCTTGTTACGCTATTCAACCGTACCTAGTACATGTACCTGGGTCCTATGAAAGGATGTTATTAACACGATTCCGACTGGGAATCTTTCATAGGTTGATAAGTTTTCCAAACACTAACGACTGGTCAAGAATCTTAGATGTATGCCCATGTGTTGGCATCTCTAATCAGTCTACCATACATGCACTTTTTTTCTGCAAATTTTATCAGTACCCTAGAAATAGATTTTTAAAACAGATCTTTAAAAAACTGGGACTTAGACAATGCCGACCTGCTTTACTAGTATTACAAATTTTAGATGGTGAACTAATTGTTTTTTGCGTATCCTCATTTTTAAAATGTGCTATGAATTATAGGAAATTTTTATGATGATACATTTATGTATTGTTTTTATTGTGCAAAACGTTTATTCCCA
Organism: Calotriton arnoldi; assembly: GCA_963921515.1. Classification (NCBI taxonomy): domain Eukaryota; kingdom Metazoa; phylum Chordata; class Amphibia; order Caudata; family Salamandridae; genus Calotriton; species Calotriton arnoldi. Next base: position 2,568,130 of record CAWUFW010001518.1, read on the forward strand.
GAGTGTGCTCCTTTGTTTCTTTTTTTATTGCTGTGCTTTTATAATTTAAATCGAATAAAGCTTTAAAAACGAAAAAGCATGTAGCACACCATGGCACAATACAGAAAGGCTACAGTATTGAGCAGTGTGTGCAGAATGCATGTGTGCGATGAATGCATATATCTGAGGAGAGAGGGAGAGAGAGAGAGAGAGAGAGAGAGAGAGGGGGGGAGGGAGGGGGAGAGGGAGAGGGAGAGAGAGACACACACTCCCCCACTCTTCAAAGGGTGCTCTTTGATTCAGTGAGATATCACAAGGAAGGAGCCTGGACAAATCTCAAGAAGGAGATAGGGCTGTTAAAGGAATCGGGGATTAGGACTGAGAGACCGTGACTAACCTAGTGATGCACTTATCACTGTGGCTGACATACAGGTGTGAACTATAGTCACTTTCATGGTCGGTGTTGTGGGACTATATGCTTTGTAATCTCTCCTGCTGTGACAGACAGCCTTCCAAGAGGAAGAAGAGAGAAGCAAAGTGTGCCCTTCAAAAGAAGCAGAACCCCCAACATAAAACTTCAAAGACCAGGCCCTAAGTCACACTTGGTGTCTGCAAATAGACTATAGAAGGAGAGGCTGAGACACCAAACATTTGTCATCTGCCAAGCAGCCTGACAGGCTATGTAAGGAGGGGAATCTCTGCATAACATCTGCCTGTGACTAGGCCTGGGGGACAAGGTCTGCTGGTCTCCCTGATGAGTGAGGGGACATCACCCAAGAAAACCAAGAGCACCTGCTCTGGAGCCTGAAGCACCAGCGCCTGCCCGCTTGTCGAAACCAGTGTGCCCTGTGAGGAAGGGGATAGCGTTGGAGAGAGCGTGTTCGAGGTCCAATGGGGAGCCCCGTTGAGAGGAATCCTGGTGAGAGGAGACAGCAGCTGCACAGAACGGGCCGCTGCCCATGTGCAGAATCAGGTCAGCGACCCCCATATGTCAGGACAGGGTTGCTGCGAAGATGGCTGGGAGTGTGAAGCCTGTCCCACATCATAGCAGTGGCCCTGTAAGTCAGAAGGGTCTGCCGTGGAAGTAAACAATGCCAACAAGCACCAAGTCCATTGCCGGGCCTTGCGGCAACCCTATGTGCCAAGAAGGGCCGCCGTGGTGTGAGCTGTATGCAGGAATGGTTGACTCCTTGTGTGCAAGTACCATGGCAACTCCGTATACCAAATGGGTCTGCTGGTACTAATTAACTTTTGGAGTTCGGGATGCCGCCTGTGAACTGACATGAGACCAATGGGCTGAAACAAGTATCGAGGAATTGTCTCCTGACCTGTCCCATGAACGGATTAGGACGCCATGAGTGCATCGACCTCACTGAGACCAGATCGGGTGCGCCAGGTTCAACCCCCTCACCCCCCGGAGGGGAGAGCTGAACTTGCCTAGGAGGAGGAAGCACTTCCGATCGCTGCTTGAGTCGGCCATGCAAGCTCACGGAGAGCCCGTGCCTGCCAGGGGCTACTGTGACTCCCGCATTCAGACCGACTTGACCGAGCAGGATTGGAGAATCACATGTGCCCACAGTTGGGGCACCTGCTGAGATGCTGAACGATTCCTCGCTGCAGGAGCGGGTAAGTCATGATACAAGCCTACACAGCCCTGGGGGGGGTCGCTGCTAGAGATGCTATGGCACTAAAGACACTTCTGACTACCTTCTAAGAGTCGGAGTGAACCTTTGAGTAAAGCCTACTAGTGCGCAGTCCACCAGTGAGCGAGGAATAACCATGACCACAGTATGAGAAATGGGTGGGACAGGGATTTACCACTGAAACACTAGAGCCCAGATCTCCAGGGGAATTGTTTTATTGCTCATGTGTGGCATTACTTCTTTGAATGCATAGATTTGAAATAAAACACTTCTATTTAATATGAAAATAAATATTTAAATGGACATTGATTTATTGACATTGATGTGTGCTCTCAGTTATGAGTCGTGATCACTAATCTGTATCTACACCCCCACCCCTCACCCCTCACCTGGCCCGCTCACCCTCCGGAGGGAGCATTGGACTGCTACCATGGAGTCAAGTGCAGAATGGGTACCAGTTGCTCAGAATCCATAGCAAGTCAGGTCCAGGGACATCAGGAGTAAAAGGCCTCAACCACCACAGTTGGTGCCAGTAACCCCGCGTGCCCTGTGGCCCTCTGAAAGGGGTTCCAACAATAAATTTTTTTGATTTCATGAGGCTGGCAAGACAGCGAAGCCCCTCTAAAGGCCAGACATAACAAGCATTGGCAATGCCAATAGATCTCGCATTTGCAAGAGTTAGAGCTATTAGCCCTGTAAATGGCAATGTCTTTTACCCATGTGTTGTGGAGTGGATGTGGTGTGGAGTGGAATTATGTGGGTTGGATTGGAATTGTTAGTTGTGGAATTGTGTGGAGTGTATGTATCTAGAGGAATTATGTGACATGGCGTGCAGTGGAATTATGTGGATAGCAATTATGTAGTTTTGGGTGTACTGGAGTATGTGGAGGGGATTGTGTGTCATGGAATGTAATTATGTGGAATGGTATTTTGTGTTGTGTAGTGGTATATTGTGGAGTTTAATTATGGGGTGAGCTGTTGAAATTTGAGGCATGATATGGCACTCTGTTGTGCGGATTAGATGCATGTGGTGTGTTGTGTAAATGTATTGTTGAGTTGAATTATGTGGTTCGTTGCCTAATTATGTGGTGTGGAATGGAATTGTGTGGAGTGGAATTGTGTTGCGTGGAACTGTGTGACGTTAAGTGAAATTATGCTGATTGGAATTATATGGCATGGTGTGGAGTGTATTTATGTGGATTGCTGCTTTGTGGCAGTTGCTAGTGTCCTAGAGTGTAGTGGGAGGAGAAGATTTTCGTAGACTGTATTTGTTGGAGTAGAGTGGAGTGGGCGGGGGGAGTAGAGTTCAATAGAAGGGAGCCAAGTTCAGTGGCAGAAAGTGTCGTAGAGTAGTCTCAGAGTGCAGTGTCAGAGTGTCGTAGGGTGGAGTGGATTGAGGCAGTGGGGTTGATCGGATTGGGGTGGATAGGATTGGAGTGGAGTGGATTGCAATGAAGTGGATTATTTTGGTTTTCGGGTGGGGTGGATTGGGTGGGGTGTATTGGAGTGGGACTGATAGTTTTGGATTAGAGTGTGTATGGAGCGTAAGTTTATTTGGAAGCTTTGAAAGTACAATGTTAAATAAGAAGGTGGTATTACATGAAACAGAGAGAATGACCAAATGAATGATATTCTTTGGTGAACCAAAGATTTCTTAAAACTTACTGTTGATGGGATCTGTGATGTAAACCGAAGGGTTATCAATGTATGTTAAAATATTATGAAGGAGCGGTCGGTCTGCTCCTGGACGCTTCTTTGCCTGTAAGACGTGGGGGAGTGTACCAAATAAGTCCTTAATCGGATTTCAAAAATTTCAGAGTAACTTGAAGAACCTCTTCTTTCCGTCACAATTGCTCTAAGGCAGATTTATACCGATGTGCTGCACTTTGCAAAGTTCTCTAATTAATTAAAAGTTAATAGATTTTGGTTGTGCAAATTGTGGTCTCTCTGCACCGCATGGGATGTTTTATGAACAACCACCACATCATTGTATGGATATCTCCAGTTTTGGGGAAAAGACTTGGTCCTTGACATCACATATCAGTGCGCCCATTGTGAGAAAGTGCCATCTTTCTTGCATGGTATGCCCCCCACTTTTTTTGCTGAATTGCTGATGTACTTTGACTGAGTGTGCCCTGGGTCCCTGCCAATCAGGTACCCAGGGCCTTTGTTCCTTCCCTAAAAACTGTACTAAAGCCTAAACCCAATTGGCATCTCTGGCCCCAGGTAAGCCCCTGGTAAATGGTACCCTAGGTACCCAGGGCACTGTGACCAGAGAAGGCCCCTAAGGGCTGCAGCACTTATTGTGCCACCCTTAGAGGCCCTGTACCCTGACACACACACCCTGCCTTTGCAGGCTGAGTGTCTTGGTGCAGAACTAAACAGAGAGTTGACATGGCACACATCCCTGTGTGCCATGCCCACAAACACACTGCCCTGGCATACCTCAGTCACCCCTCTAGCTGGGTGCACTATGCCAGTGGTGTGGGCACAGGTGCATGAGCCCTGTGCCCCTACAGTACCCAGGGCCATTCCTGGGCATTGTAAGTGCAGTGATGCCATTAAGAGTATATGGTGCTGGGAGGTTGTCATTACGAACTCCACAGCACCATAATGGCTACACTGAAGACTGAGAAGTTTGGTATCAAACTTCTCAGCACATTAAACCCACACTGATGCCAGTGTGGGATTTAATGTAAAATGCACGACAGAGGGCAACTTAGAGTTGCCCCCTGAACCTAACCTACAATCCACGTCCTGTCTGAGAGGCTGCCTAGGCTGCCACCCAGCAGACATGTTGCTGGACCCCTGGGTAGAGAGCCATCCGCTCTCCCGGGCCTGTAACAATGCACGTCCTGGGCGAGGTGCTAGGCCTCCTCCCCCAGGATGGGCAGGGGGAAGCTTCAAAGGCATTCCGCCTTTGTGAGCTTCCCCAGACCACTTGCTGTACTCAGCAACTGGTCCCCACTGGTTCCAGCCCCCACTCTGGCGGGAAGACTGGCGGGAAAACCAAGGGAGGAAAGGGGGTGTGCCAGCCTCTGCCAACCCCACCCCTCAGGTGGGGGAGGCGAGGTGAAGCACATCTCCGGGCTCTCGCCATCTTAAAGATGGGGAGCCCCACCCAATCAGGACTAGGCTCCTGCCCCCCTCCCACTGGAGAGTGGCAGGATAGGGGGTGTACCCACCCCAGGGAAGGGACCCATTGGTCCCTGCCCTTTACCTACCTGTAACGCCCCTAAATCTAGTATTTAGGGGCACCCTGAACCTTCCTTCCTTAGATCCAGATTCCGAAACAAGAAAGAAGATCAAGAAACAAGAAGACCTGCCGTGCAGCTGCTAACAAGAGGAAGACACCAACTGATTTGGCCCCAGCCCTACCGGCCTGTCGACCCTCGAACCTGCTCCTGCTAAACCCCGGCGTCTCCAGTGGTCAGCAACCTCAAGAACCCCGGAGGACATGACTGCCTTGTGACTAACTACCTGGGACTCCCACGAGCAGTGGTACTGCTCAATAGCAAGTAACCTACCCCTGGTGCCAGCAAGGAACCGCGAATCCAGCACACTCTGCACCCGCCGAGCCCGGCCTGTGCGGACAAAGACCACGAGGATGTCCCCCCGGCGACTGTGACCCAGAATCCAGCACCCAAGGACCCTCCTCGACGATCCGGACGACGCCTGCAGCCTCAGAACCTGGGCCCCCTCCAACCGCGACCAGCCGAGGGTAAGATTTCCGACGCCTAAAGACACCTCTGCACCCGACGCCCCACGGCCTCCTGTGCCCAACTCCTGGGTGCCTACTCTTCCCACAGCTTCCCAACTTACCTCTCGAAGTGGTGGTCGCACCTGAAGAATCACCGTCCCGAGCTTGCAGCCTTTGTTCGTCACGCAGCTTTCCCATTGAAAACCATTGGGCGCCCGACGGCCCAAAAGCCCACTGCACCCGGCCGCCCCAGTGCCTCTGAGGGTGCACCCACTACCCTGTTCGACTTCCCCACTTGCCCTGAGTAAGTGACCAGGAGCTTTGCTCCCACAGCCGAGTGGCCTCCCTGCCAGCAGCCACCAACCCAAGGCCCCCTGCCTTCCATAGGATAACATTGGGCCTACTCACCCTGCACCCGGCCGCCCCTGTGCCGCTGACGGTGTAACAACTGTACTTACATGACCCTGGGGGACACCTGAGTCTATGCCCAGAACCTTAACTCTGCCAGTCGAGTACTTACCCAAAAGCCGATAACTCACTTTTCTTCTATAGGGTAACATTGACTGGTTTCACTTGGAAATTCTGTGGAGTTTTGAAACTTTAAAATATTCATCTAAAATCAGCCGAATTACGAAAACGAATTTACTCACCTGTTATCAGGAGAGATCCCAGTGCTGGATCTTGGTGCCCAGCACTGACCCTGAAAAGTAATCATAACTGTACTTACCGGTAACTTTAATTTCCTTCCATAGGATAACATTGCCTGGTTTTTGCTGAAAAAGTTTCTAAGTGTCGATTTTGCAAACTTACAAATATTCGTTAAAAATCGCCTGTGTGACAAACGCATTCTTTCAATTGTTTACAGGAGATGCACCAGTGCTGGATCCAGGATCCGACACCGAGTAAGAAAAAGTAACGATAACACTGCTTACCTGCTAAGTGAATTTCCTCCCATAGGATAACATTGGTGATTCTATGTGAAAAAGTTTCTAAGTGCCAACTTTTAAAATACAATAATATTCCTTAAAAATCACAACTGTAGCCAAAACGTTTTTACTCAACTGTTTACAGGAGATGTCCCAGGACTGAATCTAGGATCCAGTCCTGTGGTAAGAAAAGTAATCCAAAAAGTAATCTATTGCATTTAACTAGAAATTCCCATTGAACTCCATGTTATATTGTGTTTGAAATTGTGTTGCCTATTGCAACAACTGTAACCATTGCATTCAAAAGTCTATTGCCTATTGAAAGTATTTATCTAAAGCATCTCATTCTGAGAAAGTATATTTCGATACCTATTGTTGGTTCTAAAATAAAACAAGCATATATTTTTATATACAAACCATTGGCCTAGAGTTCAGTTCTTGAGTGTGTGAGACCATTTGCTGACTGAGTGTGTACAACAAATGCTTTACACTGTCCTCTGATACTGCCTTACTGCTCGACCAAGCTACCACTTTAGAGAGTAAGGTTATATCTAACTTTAGCCTCTGCCAAACCTCTGGGGACTGTGGACTCTGTGCACACTGAACCTTACTTTGGTTCAGTATATACAGAGCCACTTTCTTACATTGGTGGGATACAAACTTGCATTTGTTGGACTACTTCGTTACCATCTGACCACACGACAGAACTCTTAAATTGCCTTTAGAATTCTGATTTTTTTAAATTGGCATTTTTTTTCAAATTACTAAAAGTCTTGTTAGGGCCTTGCTTAAGTCCCTTTAGAACTTTAGAAAATAAAAAGTCACTATAGTCAAGGGTAGAGGGGTTAGAACTTTTTGTTAGGATGTCTCAAGAAAAGAACCCAGCTATTAGTGAAAATGATAATGACATACAGGACGTGGTTGAGGAGCTCGACCTCACCCCTTATCTTCATTTGTCTTTCAAAGAGATAAGGTCCTTATGCAAACTTAAAAATATACCAATGGGCCAGCATCCAACCAAACAAGGGCTCCAGGAGCTCCTGGCTGAGTATGCCAAGGCCCACCCCTCTGAGCATGGTGATGACCAAGCAGAGGAGGAAAGGAGGGAGGAGGATGGAGAAGGGAACCCACCTCCATCACTGCCTAGGGAAGACAGGGTCCCTGCACCCTTATCTCCAAGAATTAACCTCTGGGGACCTAGAAGCCACACAGGTGGTTCAGGTCTCAGAGAGGACATTGAGGACAGCCTCAGTGAGGAGGAAAGCCTTTTAGCAAGGTTGGCCAAAAGACTAGACCTAGAGACCAGACTCCTGGCTCTAGAGAAGGAAAGACAGGAGATGGGTTTAGCACCCATCAATGGTGGCAGCAATACTAAAAATAAGGATAGGGAGGAAACTTCTGATCCTAAAATCCCCAAAGGGATTGTCCCTAAATTTGAGGAAGGTGATGACATCACCAAATGGTTCACAGCCTTTGAGAGGGCTTGTGAAATGAGAAAGGTAAAGAAACCTCTCTGGGGGCACTCCTGTGGGAACTGTTCTCTGGTAACTGCAGAGACAGGCTTCTGACCCTCTCTGGGCCAGATGCAGGGTCCTATGACCTCATGAAGAAGACTCTGATTGAGGGATTTGGGCTCACTACTGAGGAGTATAGAATTAGATTCAGGGGGGTTCACAAAACCCAGACCCAGTCCTGGATTGACTTCGTAGACTACTCAGTAAAGACACTGGATGGTTGGTTAGCTGGACATAATGTGCATGATTTTTCTGGACTTTACAATTTGTTTATGAAGGAACACATACTAAGTAATTGCACAAATGAAAAGTTGCATCAGCATTTGGTAGACCTAGGTCTAATTTCTCCCCAAGAATTGGGAAAGAAGGCAGACCACTGGGTCAAGACTAGGGTGACAAGGACAACCACTGGGGGTGACCAGAAGAAGGTGGTTACAAAACCTCCCCAGGGGAAAGGTGGTGAGAATCCCCAAGATAAAAAGTCTGAGTCTTCCAAAGGGTCCCAAAAACCTGTTCAGGGGGGTGGGTCCCAAACTATTCCCTATGTGCCTCAGCCTTATAGGGGGAAGAACTTTGATCCCACAAAGGCCAGGTGTAACAACTGTAAGAAGTTGGAACACTTAACTGTAGATAAATCTTGCCCCCACAACCAGGCCCCTAAGGCAACCAGTACAGCTACACCTGGAGTGGCAAGTCTACAGATGGGATCAACAGTGTGCCCAGAGCAAATCAGGATGCACACTGAAGCAGTTCTAGTTTCAGAAGGGGAAGTTGAGTTTGCCACTGTAGCTGTGTGGCCACCCAACTTAAAGAAGTATTTACAAAACCCCTGGGTTAATGGAACTAGGATAGAAGCTCTGAGGGATACAGGTGCCAGTGTCACTATGGTGAGAGACACACTGGTTTCCCCTGAGCAATACTTGATTGGGAAAACCTACCCAGTCACCAATGCTGACAGTGTTACCACTAATCATCCAATGGCTATGGTGACATTAGGCTGGGGAGGGGTTACTGGCCTGAAACAGGTAGTGGTCTCTCAAAAGTTACCAGCTGCATGTCTGCTAGGAAATGACCTGGAAACCTCAGCCTGGGCTGAGGTTGAGCTAAAGACCCATGCAACCATGCTGGGTATCCCTGAATTGGTGTGTGTGCAAACTAGAGCACAGAGCAAGAGGAAGGGTGAAAAAGTAGGTTTGGAGCCTGAAAGTATGGCCCAACCAACCAAGAGAAAAGGTAAGAAGACTGGGGAACCAGCTTCTGTACAGCAAACCTCTCAGGACCCCTCTCCTCAGGGACAGGACTTGGACACCCCAGAGGGAACTGAGCCCATGGAGCTTGACCCTTACCAGGTTGAACTCTTAGGCCCAGGGGGACCCTCTAGGGAAGAGCTGTGCCAGGGTCAGCAAGACTGTCCCACTCTTGAAAGCCTGAGGCAGCAAGCTGTTTCAGAAGCAAAGGGAGATGTCAGTGGTACCCACAGAGCCTATTGGGAAGAGGGATTACTGTACACTGAGGCAAGAGACCCCAATCCTGGAGCCATCAGGAGAGTGGTAGTGCCACAGAAGTACAGGGAGTTCCTCCTAACTTTAGCTCATGGCATCCCCCTAGCTGGACATCTGGGCCAAACCAAGACTTGGGAAAGGCTAGTTAGCCACTTTTACTGGCCCCAGATGCACCAAAAGGTGAAGGAGTTTGTCAGCTCCTGTGTTACCTGTCAGGCCAGTGGCAAGACAGGTGGCCACCCAAAGGCCCCCCTGATACCACTGACTGTGGTGGGGGTGCCCTTTGAGAGGGCAGGTGTGGACATAGTGGGTCCACTTGAACCTCCCACAGCCTCAGGGAACAAATTCATACTAGTGGTAGTGGATCATGCCACTTGGTACCCTGAAGCAATCCCACTTAGGACTACTACAGCTCCTTCAGTAGCCAAGGCCCTCATTGGTGTCTTCACCAGGGTAGGGTTTCCTAAGGAGGTGGTTTCAGACAGAGGTTCTAACTTCATGTCTGCTTACCTGAAACACATGTGGAAGGAATGTGGGGTGCAGTACAAGTTTACTACACCCTATCATCCACAAATCAATGGTCTTGTTGAGAGATTTAACAAGACATTGAAAGGCATGATCATGGGGCTCCCTGAGAAACTCAAAAGGAGATGGGATGTCCTCTTACCATGTCTGCCTTTCGCCTACAGAGAAGTGCCACAGAAGGGAGTAGGTTTCTCACCCTTTGAACTTCTGTTTGGCCATCCTGTGAGGGGACCACTTTGTCTTGTAAAGGAGGGCTGGGAGAGGCCTCTCCAAGAACCCAAACAAGATATTGTGGACTATGTGCTTGGCCTAAGGTCCAGAATGGCTGAGTACATGGAAAAGGCATCCAAGAATTTTGAGGCCAGCCAGGAGCTTCAGAAGCACTGGTATGACCAAAAAGCTGCACTGGTTGAATTTCAACCTGGGCAACAGGTGTGGGTTTTGGAGCCAGTGGCACCAAGGGCACTCCAAGATAGATGGAGTGGCGCTTACCCTATCCTAGAGAAAAAGAGTGAGGTCACTTACTTAGTTGACCTGGGCACTAGCAGGACACCCAAAAGGGTTATCCATGTGAACCGCCTTAAGCTCTACAATGACAGGGCTGACATCACCATGCTGATGGTGACTGATGAGGAACAGGAAGCAGAGAGTGAACCTCTCCCTGATCTCCTCTCCTACAGCCCAAAAGATGGGTCAGTAGATGGAGTTGTCTTTTCAGACACCCTCTCTGCCCAACAGCAGGCTGACTGCAAGCAAGTCTTGCAGCAGTATGCTAGCCTCTTTTCCCTGACCCCTGGTCTGACAAACTGGTGTACCCATGATGTGGACACTGGTGACAGTGCACCTGTCAAGAACAAGATCTATCGACAGTCAGACCAAGTCAAGGAAAGCATCAAAGCTGAAGTCAGCAAGATGCTGGAGTTAGGGGTCATTGAACACTCTGAGAGCCCCTGGGCCAGCCCAGTGGTTCTAGTCCCCAAACCTCATCCACAGGGTGGAAAGAGAGAAATGAGGTTCTGTGTGGACTATAGAGGGCTCAACTCTGTCACCAAGACAGATGCTCACCCCATTCCAAGAGCAGATGAGTTGATAGACAAATTGGGTGCAGCCAACTTCTTAAGTACCTTTGACTTGACTGCAGGGTACTGGCAGATTGGCATGGCACCAGGAGCAAAAGAGAAAATAGCATTCTCCACACCTGATGGGCACTATCAGTTCACTGTTATGCCCTTTGGTTTAAAGAATGCCCCTGCCACCTTCCAGAGGTTGGTGAATCAAGTCCTTGCTGGGTTGGAGTCCTTTAGTGCAGCTTATCTTGATGATATTGCTGTCTTTAGCTCCACCTGGCAGGATCAGCTGGTCCACCTTGGGAAGGTTTTAAAAGCCCTGCAAACTGCAGGTCTAACTATCAAGGCATCCAAATGCCAGACAGGGCAGGGCACTGTGGTGTACTTGGGCCACCTTGTGGGTGGAGGCCAGGTACAGCCCTTACAGCCCAAGATCCAGGCCATCCTGGACTGGGTAGCTTCAACAACCCAGACCCAAGTCAGGGCATTCCTTGGCTTGACTGGGTACTACAGGAGGTTTGTGAAGGGATATGGGTCCATTGTGACTCCCCTCACAGAACTCACCTCCAAGAAGATGCCCAAAAACGTTAACTGGACAGTTAGTTGTCAAAAGGCTTTTGACACCCTGAAAGAAGCAATGTGCTCAGCACCAATTCTAAAATCTCCAGATTATGCCAAGCAGTTCATAGTGCAGACTGATGCCTCTGAGCCAGGGATAGGAGTGGTCCTATCCCAGACCAATGATGAAGGCCAAGACCAACCTGTTGCTTTTATAAGCAGGAGGCTTCTCCCCAGAGAGCAGCGTTGGAGTGCCATTGAGAGGGAGGCCTTTGCTGTGGTTTGGTCCCTGAAGAAGTTGAGACCATACTTGTTTGGCACTCACTTCCTAGTTCAAACTGACCACAGACCTCTCAGATGGCTAATGCAAATGAAAGGGGAAAATCCAAAACTTTTGAGGTGGTCCATCTCCCTACAGGGAATGGACTTTGAAGTGGAACACCGACCTGGGACTGCCCATGCCAATGCAGATGGACTTTCCAGGTTCTTCCACTTAGACAATGGGCCTGTGTTCCTTCCCTAAAAACTGTACTAAAGCCTAAACCCAATTGGCATCTCTGGCCCCAGGTAAGCCCCTGGTAAATGGTACCCTAGGTACCCAGGGCACTGTGACCAGAGAAGGCCCCTAAGGGCTGCAGCACTTATTGTGCCACCCTTAGAGGCCCTGTACCCTGACACACACACCCTGCCTTTGCAGGCTGAGTGTCTTGGTGCAGAACTAAACAGAGTCGACATGGCACACAACCCTGTGTGCCATGCCCACAAACACACTGCCCTGGCATACCTCAGTCACCCCTCTAGCTGGGTGCACTATGCCAGTGGTGTGGGCACAGGTGCATGAGCCCTGTGCCCCTACAGTACCCAGGGCCATTCCTGGGCACTGTAAGTGCAGTGATGCCATTAAGAGTATATGGTGCTGGGAGGTTGTCATTACGAACTCCACAGCACCATAATGGCTACACTGAAGACTGAGAAGTTTGGTATCAAACTTCTCAGCACATTAAACCCACACTGATGCCAGTGTGGGATTTAATGTAAAATGCACGACAGAGGGCAACTTAGAGTTGCCCCCTGAACCTAACCTACAATCCATGTCCTGTCTGAGAGGCTGCCTAGGCTGCCACCCAGCAGACATGTTGCTGGACCCCTGGGTAGAGAGTCATCCGCTCTCCCGGGCCTGCAACAATGCACGTCCTGGGCGAGGTGCTAGGCCTCCTCCCCCACGATGGGCAGGGGGAAGCTTCAAAGACATTCCGCCTTTGTGAGCTTCCCCAGACCACTTGCTGTACTCAGCAACTGGTCCCCACTGGTTCCAGCCCCCACTCTGGCGGGAAGACTGGCGGGAAAACCAAGGGAGGAAAGGGGGTGTGCCAGCCTCTGCCAACCCCACCCCTCAGGTGGGGGAGGCGAGGTGAAGCACATCTCCGGGCTCTCGCCATCTTGAAGATGGGGAGCCCTACCCAATCAGGACTAGGCTCCTGCCCCCCTCCCACTGGAGAGTGGCAGGATAGGGGGTGTACCCACCCCAGGGAAGGGACCCATTGGTCCCTGCCCTTACCTACCTGTAACGCCCCTAAATCTAGTATTTAGGGGCACCCTGAACCTTCCTTCCTTAGATCCAGATTCCGAAACAAGAAAGAAGATCAAGAAACAAGAAGACTTGCCGTGCAGCTGCTAACAAGAGGAAGACACCAACTGATTTGGCCCCAGCCCTACCGGCCTGTCGACCCTCGAACCTGCTCCTGCTAAACCCCGGCGTCTCCAGTGGTCAGCAACCTCAAGAACCCCGGAGGACCTGACTGCCTTGTGACTCTAACTACCTGGGACTCCCACGAGCAGTGGTACTGCTCAAAAGCAAGTAACCTACCCCTGGTGCCAGCCAGGAACCGCGAATTCAGCACACTCTGCACCCGCCGAGCCCGGCCTGTGCCTGAGTGGACAAAGACCACGAGGATGTCCCCCCGGCGACTGTGACCCAGAATCCAGCACCCAAGGACCCTCCTCGACGATCCTGACGACGCCTGCAGCCTCAGAACCTGGGCCCCCTCCAACCGCGACCAGCCGAGGGTAAGATTTCCGACGCCTAAAGACACCCCTGCACCCGACGCCCCACGGCCTCCTGTGCCCAACTCCTGGGTGCCTACCCTTCCCACAGCTTCCCAACTTACCTCTCGAAGTGGTGGTCGCACCTGAAGAATCACCGTCCCCGAGCTTGCAGCCTTTGTTCGTCACGCAGCTTTCCCATTGAAAACCATTGGGCGCCCGACGGCCCAAAAGCCCACTGCACCCGGCCGCCCCAGTGCCGCTGAGGGTGCACCCACTACCCTGTTCGACTTCCCCACTTGCCCTGAGTAAGTGACCAGGAGCTTTGCTCCCACAGCCGAGTGGCCTGCCTGCCAGCAGCCACCAACCCAAGGCCCCCTGCCTTCCATAGGATAACATTGGGCCTACTCACCCTGCACCCGGCCGCCCCTGTGCCGCTGACGGTGTAACAACTGTACTTACCTGACCCTGGGGGACACCTGAGTCTATGCCCAGAACCTTAACTCTGCCAGTCGAGTACTTACCCAAAAGCCGATAACTCACTTTTCTTCCATAGGGTAACATTGACTGGTTTCACTTGGAAATTCTTCGTGGAGTTTTGAAACTTTAAAATATTCATCTAAAATCAGCCGAATTACGAAAACGAATTTACTCACCTGTTATCAGGAGAGATCCCAGTGCTGGATCTTGGTGCCCAGCACTGACCCTGAAAAGTAATCATAACTGTACTTACCGGTAACTTTAATTTCCTTCCTTAGGATAACATTGCCTGGTTTTTGCTGAAAAAGTTTCTAAGTGTCGATTTTGCAAACTTACAAATATTCGTTAAAAATCGCCTGTGTGACAAACGCATTCTTTCAATTGTTTACAGGAGATGCACCAGTGCTGGATCCAGGATCCGACACCGAGTAAGAAAAAGTAACGATAACACTGCTTACCTGCTAAGTGAATTTCCTCCCATAGGATAACATTGGTGATTCTATGTGAAAAAGTTTCTAAGTGCCAACTTTTAAAATACAATAATATTCCTTAAAAATCACAACTGTAACCAAAACGTTTTTACTCAACTGTTTACAGGAGAGGTCCCAGGACTGAATCTAGGATCCAGTCCTGTGGTAAGAAAAGTAATCCAAAAAGTAATCTATTGCATTTAACTAGAAATTCCCATTGAACTCCATGTTATATTGTGTTTGAAATTGTGTTGCCTATTGCAACAACTGTAACCATTGCATTCAAAAGTCTATTGCCTATTGAAAGTATTTATCTAAAGCATCTCATTCTGAGAAAGTATATTTCGATACCTATTGTTGGTTCTAAAATAAAACAAGCATATATTTTTATATACAAACCATTGGCCTAGAGTTCAGTTCTTGAGTGTGTGAGACCATTTGCTGACTGAGTGTGTACAACAAATGCTTTACACTGTCCTCTGATACTGTCTTACTGCTCGACCAAGCTACCACTTTAGAGAGTAAGGTTATATCTAACTTTAGCCTCTGCCAAACCTCTGGGGACTGTAGACTCTGTGCACACTGAACCTTACTTTGGTTCAGTATATACAGAGCCACTTTCTTACACCCATCACTTATAAAAGTGAGTCCATATGGAGCTGGGTGGATCAGGTGACAAATAGGAAGGAAGGTTGTAAATCCTTTAGAGTAAAAAATAACAGTAGGTTACCCAGTAGAAAAACACTGGTGCATGCACTAGAAGCCTTTTTTTTTTTTTTAGGAGGAGTGTGATAGCCTCTTGGCTTGTCATACATGTGGCACAATAGTTTATTGATATTTTGTGATACTGCACCATTAGCCTGACCCACACGAAATACATATTAAGCACACACAGACACTCACTCAAGCGCACACATGCTCAAGCACACACACAGACACCCTCAAGAGCACACACACAGACACCCTCAAGAGCACACACACACCCTCAAGAGCACACAGACACCCTCAAGAGCACACAGACACCCTCAAGAGCACAGACACACTCAAGAGCACACACACAGACACACTCAAGCACACGCGCACACTGACGCACACAAGCACACACAATCAAGCACACGCACACAGACACACAAGGATACGTACAAACAGACACACAAGCACACAGACATAGAGTTGCAGTTTGCAACTCTACAGAACTCATTTTATACACCTCAGAGGAAAGAAATGTGGAGCTGGCCAAAAGTGCCCTCATTACGAGTATGGCGATACCAAAGGGGTCGATGGACGGAGCGTTTGAGCTAATCAAACACTCACCCCCAGTCAACTGATCTGGGTTTAATCCATCATCATTCTTTAGCTCACTCCACCACCCCAGTTCAGACATGGCCATATGCAAATCAGTCTGACCCTGTGCCTCATGGGAACAGTCCAGCCCGAACTGCCAAGCCATGTCTTCCCTGGACCGGAAACCAGCATCCTGGGACCGGTTTCTGGCATTTCAGCCGTCATCAGCCAGGCTAGCTTGAATCCAGTGGCAAAGTGAGCAAGGGACCCACGTCTGGGCATACCCTGCCAACTTAGGGCGAACAAAGCGATACCAAAGGGGACGATGGACGGAGCGTTTGAGCTAATCAAACACTCACCCCCAGTCAACTGATCTGGGTTTAATCCATCATCATTCTTTAGCTCACTCCACCACCCCAGTTCAGACATGGCCATATGCAAATCAGTCTGACCCTGTGCCTCATGGGAACAGTCCAGCCCGAACTGCCAAGCCATGTCTTCCCTGGACCGGAAACAAGCATCCTGGGACCGGTTTCTGGCATTTCAGCCGTCATCAGCCAGGCTAGCTTGAATCCAGTGGCAAAGTGAGCAAGGGACCCACGTCTGGGCATACCCTGCCAACTTAGGGCGAACAAAGCGATACCAAAGGGGACGATGGACGGAGCGTTTGAGCTAATCAAACACTCACCCCCAGTCAACTGATCTGGGTTTAATCCATCATCATTCTTTAGCTCACTCCACCACCCCAGTTCAGACATGGCCATATGCAAATCAGTCTGACCCTGTGCCTCATGGGAACAGTCCAGCCCGAACTGCCAAGCCATGTCTTCCCTGGACCGGAAACAAGCATCCTGGGACCGGTTTCTGGCATTTCAGCCGTCATCAGCCAGGCTAGCTTGAATCCAGTGGCAAAGTGAGCAAGGGACCCACGTCTGGGCATACCCTGCCAACTTAGGGCGAACAAAGCAATACCAAAGGGGACGATGGACGGAGCGTTTGAGCTAATCAAACACTCACCCCCAGTCAACTGATCTGGGTTTAATCCATCATCATTCTTTAGCTCACTCCACCACCCCAGTTCAGACATGGCCATATGCAAATCAGTCTGACCCTGTGCCTCATGGGAACAGTCCAGCCCGAACTGCCAAGCCATGTCTTCCCTGGACCGGAAACAAGCATCCTGGGACCGGTTTCTGGCATTTCAGCCGTCATCAGCCAGGCTAGCTTGAATCCAGTGGCAAAGTGAGCAAGGGACCCACGTCTGGGCATACCCTGCCAACTTAGGGCGAACAAAGCGATACCAAAGGGGACGATGGACGGAGCGTTTGAGCTAATCAAACACTCACCCCCAGTCAACTGATCTGGGTTTAATCCATCATCATTCTTTAGCTCACTCCACCACCCCAGTTCAGACATGGCCATATGCAAATCAGTCTGACCCTGTGCCTCATGGGAACAGTCCAGCCCGGTCCAGGAAGACATGGCTTGGCAGTTCGGGCTGGACTGTTCCCATGAGGCACAGGGTCAGACTGATTTGCATATGGCCATGTCTGAACTGGGGTGGTGGAGTGAGCTAAAGAATGATGATGGATTTAACCCAGATCAGTTGACTGGGGTGAGTGTTTGATTGGCTCAAGCGTTCCGTCCATCATCCCCTTTTGTATCGCTTGTTCGCCCTAAGTTGGCGGGGTATGCCCAGACGTGGGTCCCTTGCTCACTTTGCCACTGGATTCAAGCAAGCCTGGCTGATGACGGCTGGAATGCCAGAAACCGATCCTAGGATGCTGGTTTCCGGTCCAGGGAAGACATGGCTTGGCAGTTCTGGCTGGACTGTTCCCATGAGGCACAGGGTCAGACTGATTTGCATATGGCCATGTCTGAACTGGGGTGGTGGAGTGAGCTAAAGAATGATGATGGATTTAACCCAGATCAGTTGACTGGGGTGAGTGTTTGATTGGCTCAGCGTTCCGTCCATCATCCCCTTTGTATCGCTTTGTTCGCCCTAAGTTGGCAGGGTATGCCCAGACGTGGGTCCCTTGCTCACTTTGCCACTGGATTCAAGCAAGCCTGGCTGATGACGGCTGGAAATGCCAGAAACCGGTCCTAGGATGCTTGTTTCCGGTCCAGGAAGACATGGCTTGGCAGTTCGGGCTGGACTGTTCCCATGAGGCACAGGGTCAGACTGATTTGCATATGGCCATGTCTGAACTGGGGTGGTGGAGTGAGCTAAAGAATGATGATGGATTTAACCCAGATCAGTTGACTGGGGGTGAGTGTTTGATTGGCTCAAGCGTTCCGTCCATCATCCCCTTTTGTATCGCCTCATTACGAGTATGAGCCCACAGAGATTATCACATATATATCTGGCGGACAATAGTATCCACTAGTAAGGCATCTCAGTGGGTTACAGTGCTTGCTGCGGACACACAGCAGCCCTCAGATCCCAATATGTGTAAATACACCAGTTGCTAAGGGTGCTCTCTGTAGAGATCAAAGAGTAATCCAGGTCAAGGGTGTGAATGATGAAAAAGTTAATGGACCAGTTGCATCTGAAGCAGCCGTTTATACTCTTTTCCGAGTGCCTGCCTGGGGCCCGCTCTGAGTTTGCTTTGAGGATGTCTAGGGTGGGGGATAAAGCAAAGTCACTAACAAGCCAGAGGCAGGAGGCAGCACAGAGCATCCAGACTTTGCCCTGCTCAGCACAAATACTCAAGCCTGAGCTGTTCTCAACACAGAGTAAGGGAAGAGATGAGGAGCAGGTCTGCCCCGTGGAGAGGTAGGTGTGGTGGCTGGGACAGTATAGTCCATCACAGGGAAAATTAAACAAATGGAACCCCAGCATGTTACTGCAATAACACTGGTTGCATTTACAGCCCTCATGGTGGCCTTTGCGGCAATGCTGGCCCGAGGTGGGTTGTAGAAGATCAGTTGGCCTGGACACAAAAGTAGCACTCTGCAGCAACGGAGGTGGGCAGGACATAGCCCAGAGTAGAGGTGCTAAGAAGGCAGTCTAATTTCAGAAGAAAAGGAGCGTGTAAAAGTCCATCCTTGATTTGTCTTTCCAAAATTCAAAGAATAATACTGTTCATTCCTTAATTATCATCAGACCATTAAAAAAATAACCACCTGGGAGTCTTGGGTGTCTTAATGGATCCCAAAAATTGTATTCAATCAATGCTTTTCATCAAAAGCAGTCAACGCAGCACGCTCGTTTTCTTCTAAAATTGGATTTTGCATGAACGTGGCCCTGGGGCAATGTGACCACTTAAAGTTGAGCGTGAGAGTATGCTAATGGAATTGTCCTGATATTACATTAGTGCGCCCTTGTTCTTAGCACACAGTGCCAGTTGCAGAATTTTGGATTGTATCTATGGGCGGATGCATCACGATGTGGAAAAAAGTAGTGGAAATAACTGAATTTTTGGGGTGGCCATGGAAGATGATAGAAACTTGCAGCTGATCTATTCCAACAAAGCAAGATGAAATCGACAGAAGGGAATAAAAATCCTCCCAACAGTTTAAGGAATAAGTTCTTAAAATTAGAAAAATTAAAAAAAAACACAGAGCTATCAAAGTGGTGGGATGGGATAACATTGAACAATTCTTTGGAGAATAAGCGTATCCCAAGAGGGTTGAGGATCCTGATTTTTCCCACTTTTGATGATCTTGATGAGGATCTTTTGAAGGAATGGGAGGAGAATTTACATTCTTCTTCCTTTACTATGATGCATATTTTAATCAAGAATGCGGAAAGGAAAGTGGAAAAAATGAAACTGCAAATAGTAGAGTTATAAAATGAAATTAAACAAATGAAATTACCAGAGCTGACACAGAAGAATTATACGATTCTCAAGGAAGTGATTAGTAAGCATCACCTTCAGATTGAGTAAGATTAGAAGGGAAGAGGGACTATAGTCTGGGGAGAATTTTCACTTTCGCTAGGAGTTATGATGAAGTGAATAAACCCAAAACTACTCCCGGGGTGATCAGATGGCAGAACTAAGTTCAGTTAACTATAGCAGTTTGGATCTTTCATCTAATGATGGTCCAGAACCCAGTAACTTGACAGGACCCAAACCCGCCACCTGCTCTTCTTTTTCCGAGGAAATTCTACGAATGAAATTAGGAAGGAAAAAGGGGGCAGGGTGACAAGGAAGGGTAAACGCAAACACCGAAAATACAAGAATGGGTACATGGAGTCAGAACAGGAACAAACTATAAAGCATGGCAAGGGGGAGACAGAGGCGGACCATGATAGCCACACTAATTTACAGATTATCAATTTATCAGACAGGGAGTTCAGTCCAAATGAGTGGTCAGTGTTGAAAAAGGGTCTCTCTTTCTGTCTGGATATTTCATGTGATTTCACGGATCTCCAAATTGATTTGCTTAAGTTTTCTAGACGATTGAAATTAAAAAGTTTTTTTGCGACTATTGACTAAAGTGATAAAACTGGAATAAAAAGATCAGAGCTTACGATTGATCACATGCAAGATGTACAGTTGCTATTATCATTGTCTGATGACGACACTGTGGGGATGGAGGAATTATCAGATATGTTGGATGTTCAAATGGATTATGGTTGTACAAGTGGTCTTGCCTTGCCCTCAAAGTTTGTACCTCAAGGTATTCAATTCGCTGCCATAGACATTTTTTTTTTTTTTTTAAACACAGAGGAGCTACACAGATTGGAAGATCAGAGGTTTACGACAGCTGCTCACCAGAGTAGGAGGGCTAATATTTCAAAAGAGGAAAGAAGGGCGCTAAAGGATCTGGGAAGGGATCGAACCATAGTGATAAGAGAAGCTGACAAAGGGGGCAACATAGTGGTGATGAGGAGAACAGACTACAGTCAGGAGATTAAAAGGCAATTGAGTGATCACAGTTGTTATAGAAAACTGATGGCTAAACCTTCAAGTGAAGCAGGTAGACTAATCACTGAGAAGCTTTTCACATGGAAGGAATTGGGTTTGTTGAACGAAAAGGAATTTAAATACCTACAGAACACACACCCTAGATTCCCTTTTATTTATACATTGCCTAAAATTCATAAATCAATGGAGAACCCCCCGGGGAGGCCAATTGTTTCCAGCATAGGAAGTTTAACTGAACATCTTTCGGAATTTGTGGATGTATTTTTGAAACCATTGGTGGTTAATTTGCCATCATACATCCGTGACACCATGGATGTGCTGAACAAATTGTAGGATGTGATCTGGGACCAGAATATTGTATTGTAATTGCATTTATATAGCGCTTACTACCCCTGACGAGGCGTCGAAGCGCTTTTTCGGCGAGTAGCACGCTACTCCAGGACCCATAGAGGATTAGTGTTGAATTAGTATAGTGAAACATGCAAGTAAATTTTAAGTGGTGGATAGGTTAGTCAGTTATTTGGATTTGGAAGGATAGCAGAAGGATAGAAGAGGGAAAAAAAAAGCTTTGTATTTATATAGCGCTTGTTACCCCTGATGGGGTGTTGAAGCACGCTAATATGAGTTTTGTCACATTAGATGTGGTAGCATTGTACACGTGTATTGGGAATGATCAAGGGCAGCAAGCTTTGAGACACTTTCTGGGCAGCAGGAGTGCGAGTTTACAGCTGCACTCAAAAATGTCGTTGGAGATGAGTGATTTGATATGGAGGAACACTTTTTTTCTCTTTGAAGGGGAATGGTACCAGCAAATTAGAGGGACGGCAACTCCCTCTTACGCAAACCTCTTTATGGGGATGTTTGAGAGGGAGCATGCCTGGTCCAGGAAGGCAGCCAAATGGATGGATCTCATCCTATTTTGGGGGTGTTTTATTGATGACGTTTTGGTAATCTGGAGAGGAACTAATAGTGAGCTGCTAGAATATGTGGCGTACCTTAATAACAGCTTTAATGTAAGTTTCACAATGTGCCATAATGCGAATCAGACTGATTTTTTGGATGTGCAGTTGTTTGTAGTTAACACTGAAATACAGAGCAGACTGTTCCGTAAGGAAACAGCCACTAATAACATTTTAAGAGCGGACAGCGCGCATCCTGCTGCAGTCATCAGGGGTATCCCATATGGGGAGATGATAAGGACCTGCATAAATTGTAGTAAAGATGAAGATTTTAAAAATAATCTCAAGGATTTGAGAATGAGATTGCCAGCTCGTGGCTATTCAGGGCAGAGTCTGGAGAAAGCGGAGACCAGGGTACACAGGATTAAGAGAGAGGAAACTCTGGTTCAAAAATTGAAGAAACCACCACAGGAAAGGTTAGCCTTTGTGTGTACTTATAGTACAGATCATAACAGGATTTTTAAGATATTGAATAAGAATTGGAACGGGGGTACCTGGGCTAATTAACAGTATTACTGACAAGCCATTAGTAACATTCAGAAATTGTCCCACGATTAGGAACAAGGTCACCAGGAATTATTTGGAGCCAAATATGGACATTGGTCACAACTGGTTACTGAACCAACCAAAGGGTTTTTACACATGTTCGCATGTACAGTGTGTGGGTTGGGCACCAACAATTTGAAGGAATTCAAATACAATACTGACAAATTTTATTGTGTCAAGGAATTTATCAATTGTAATATGTTGTGGTGTTGTGTACGTCATTAAATGCGAGTGTGGGAAAATTTATATCGGCAGTACCAAGAGAACATTGAAGACTAGGATCCAAGAGCATAGGAGATCCATAGCCAATAAAGACAGCAGGTCCCTCATTTTTCAACACATGAGGGACAGCCACCCAGACAACACCAGTTTTAAATTTCATGGGATACAAAAAATTGTTCCGAGCAAGAGAGGAGGGAACTGTGAACTGAGACTGAGGCAGGAGGAGGCTAAATGGATTAGCAGATTGAGGACAGTGCAACTGGGCCTGAATATTGAAAATAAATTCCATTACTTTTTGTAATACTGACTCGGGAGGTGTGGCAACAGCTTAGGATATGGATGTAGGGCACACTGTGTTAGTGTTATGGCTCACATAGTGGAGTTATGCAACAGATGGGTGAATGGTTGGGGCATGAGAATGGTACATGGATGTAGTTGAAGAAGATGCATAGGAATTTGGGCTCGGCAACACAGTCTCATTGGAGAGAGGTTATTGTGACGCCAATTGCATGCCGATTGAAATGGCACGGGCGTGAGATGGGACAAAGTGATTTCAGGAAATATAAAGGTTTCACAGGCCATTTGAGGCCGACAGCAGTGATCGGACTGATAGAACTTGATAGTTAGGAAAGGTTTACATTTTTGTCTGGGTCCCCTTTGTGACTGATGAAGAGACTGACTACGGAGGATAATTGAGATGTGGAAATGAACTACTGTTGCTGGAGGAGCTAGTATAGCGGCCGACATCAGCGATTTGATTGGCAAAATTTGGCCTTCATAATAGGTTTATATGGGGGTCTGGTTCCCTTACGATTGAAGTGGAGACTGACCACATCGGAATATTGAAACGTGGAAATTTTAAAAATAATTACGGCCTGAGGAGCGAACACAGGGTTCTATGTTCAGTACACGTCCTAGGGGCTTAAGGCACTTTGATTGGTCGAGCGATCTGTGATTCTTTCAGGTCCGACTCTCAGGTGATTGGCTAAGGAAACAGAGCCTAATAGTAGAGGGTTAGAATAAGCACAATGCACTGGTGGTCATCCCGTGATAACAAGGATAGTTTGGAAGGAATACTCTATATATATATATATATATGGAATGGTGCAGCAGGCATCTGGTCTCGGCCAGACATAATACACATTGAGTGTGGGAAGGGGGTGGTTTTAGTCCTCCTAGCCTTAGGAGGTAACATGGGGTTCTCTTTCCGAACCGTGTTCTATCGGTTCTAGAGATCTTCATAGGCTGAACGGTCTGTGATTTTCTCTTCCTACGGGTCTCCTTCTGGTCTGGTTCGCAGGTGATTGGCTTAGGAAATGGAAGCCCGAAAGTAAGGGCCATGATAGAGATTGTTAGCCCAGAAGGAGGATAAGTAGTTTATTCTAATGAGGGGATAGAAATCCAGACTTTTTGATTGGCCCGGGAGTTTGAGTAACAGAAAGGGAATATGTACATAATTTATTTTAATGAGAGAATAGAAATCCAAATTTTTGATTGGCCCCTGAGGGAGGGGACCAGATAGGGAACTTTCATGCAGCTTATGCATACTAATGGATGAGGGGATAGAAATTCAGACTTTTTGATTGGCCCGGGAGGTAGCGTATCAGATAGGGAATATGCACATAGTTTATTCTAATGAGAGGATAGAAATCCAGATTTTTGATTGGCCCCGGAGGGAGAGGACCAGATAGGGAACTTGTAAGCAGCTAATGCATACAGATACGTGATTGGGTAACTCAAAAGTATAAAAAGTGATGAGTGGAGACTATGGCTCAGCATTTAACTAGATGGATACTGTATGAGCAGCAGTCAGGAGGTCTCCATGGACACGTTGTTGGGACGGACAGCACGGTATGTGAACAGGAGGAGGGAACTGTTTGTGGGGCAATTGTGGAGGATTTGCTGGAATTTATGGTGGAGGGAAACTGGAGGGAGATTGGTAGTTTTGATGGGTAAAGTTAAAGAAATAGGTTCAGTTGGAGAAGAGGCAAGGAGAAGGATACCTTTAACATGGGCATGGAGAAGGGCTTGAGGAAATTGTCAAATTGATTATTATTTTTGGCCCAAGTAAATGGACCATTTTGGCATGTATATTTATCGACTCAGGTTAATAGACAGTGGTTGGATGTAATAAGTAACCGACTGGGCCTGAAGTGGTGTCTCTTTTATTATAGAGATCAATGGGTATGAAACATTTATGTGAATTTTGCTGCACCTTGATAGACACAACAGAGGAATTAACGGAGTCTTCTGACTGAATCGCGATAGAGATGGAACTTTTGATTCTTTAATAGGGAGGGAGTGCAGTATTCCAAAATGCACAGATGGGAGGTTTTCTAAACATTACAAGG
Source organism: Calotriton arnoldi (assembly GCA_963921515.1). Lineage (NCBI taxonomy): Eukaryota > Metazoa > Chordata > Amphibia > Caudata > Salamandridae > Calotriton > Calotriton arnoldi. The sequence goes on from CAWUFW010001518.1 coordinate 2,592,773, forward strand.
TGGTATACAGGCATTGAGGGTGTGGCTAGAAAGGAGAAAGCACATCAATATTTAGAGATGTTGATCATGCATAAATAGGGGGGTATCGAGATAAAATAAAAATAAAAACATTTTTGATATGTCACTAAGTTGTTATAGGACAGAATGTCCACAGTAGAGTGTATATAGGCAGGGAGTCTTGTGGGCGGGATTTTGTGCAAGTTGTTGTATTAATGGGAATAATGTTGTATATTTGTAAATATGTAAATTATAAAGCCAACTTCATATGATTGATACATATGTTTTGATTTACAGCCCTGATGATGTCCGTAGGGACGAAACGCGTTGGCTGGGCTGTGTTGACTGCTTTTGCTAAAAAGCATTGATTCCGAAAAAAAAAATTGGGATGCATTAAAAAACACAAGGCTCCCAAGTGATTATTTTTTTAATGGACTGATGATAATTAAGGAATGAACAGTATTATTCTTTGAATTCTGGAAATACAAATCAAGGATCGACTTTTACACGCTCCATTTTCTTCTAAAATTGGATTTTGCATGAACATGGCCCTGGGGCAGTGTGACCACTTAAAGTTGAGCATGAGAGTATGCTAATGGAATTGTATTGATATTACACCAGCGTGTCCTTGTTCTTAGCCCACACTGCCAGTTGCAGAATTTTGGCTCAGAAGGCAGTGACTGAGGAGGACGCAGGAGGTGATGCACAAGTAACGCACTTAAAGGTCGCGTGGCTCTCGGCGATGGATAGCCGCACAAATGCCAACGCCGAGTTTGAGTCCTGTTACACTACAGTCGTGGACGAATCTTCTTACCAGCGCCGAGACAGTGTCTTTGCATCACAAAGGGCTTGCAGTTGTCTCAGGCCAGGCCGCTGTATCGCAGTCCAGCTTAGCCTCGACAACCTCCAACTCAAATAATTTTTAAAAAACTAGCATAACTCCCTTCAAAAGAAGCCCAAAAAGTCATCTCCTACTAAAAAAAGCCTAACTACGAAAAAGACGAAGAATATTTAATAAGGATGGGGTCGGGTGGTGTGAAGGGGACAGCACTCTGAGAAACGGTGGGTGAGAGGGGAAAGCTGTAATACTGGTGGCAAACATCAGCTGTGTGCGTTTGCTTTGAAAAGCCAACAAACATTCTGAGAACACGAACCGAGGCAATTTAAAAAAACACAGTGTGCGAAACTAACTGAAATGGACAGAAGCGAAATGAGACATGTAACAGGGCCAGTCACCACCGGAGGGAATGACACACCAAAAGGAGGGACAATGATTTACCACTCAAAAGTAAGGCTTTTAGAAAGGCACACGGAAGAACCAATGAAAAGCAATGGGTGGGCTTGAAGGCCTTATACTGAATACAGCATGTTTTGAAGACAGTGCATGCGTGTTGCCTAGGCTCGACCTAAAAATGAACTACCTACCGGTACAACCCACCCTGGGGAATGTGCTGCTGGCTGCCAGTAAAGCCTACAAAATATATATATATATATCAATGCTCCAAATCTCCTTTGCAATTATTTCGAAAGAGAATAGCACTCGCGGGAGAAGTTTCAAATTGCTTTTTAATGCGCGACAAACAAACGCGTTTCGGGAAATTCCTTCTTCAGTGTTTACAACTCTACACTGAGAAGCGCCATCTTTAAATGCCTCGGACCATATGTAAAAATCAAAATAGGACCATAACTCATTGTTGCACTGGATGCCATATTGGAGGTATTTCGGCACTGTGAGAAAGTGCCATCTTTCTTACATGGTATGCCCCCACTTTTTGCTGAATGGCTGATGTACTTTGACTGAGTGTGCCCTGGGCTCCTGCCAACCAGGTACCCAGGGCCTGTGTTCCTTCCCTAAAATTACATTGATACCTACACCCAATTGACATCCCTGGCCACAGGTCAGCCCCTGGTAAATGGTACCATGGGTACCCAGGGCACTGTGACCAGGGAAGGCCCCCAAGGGCTGCAGCACTTGTTGTGCCACCCTTAGGGACCCTGCACCTTTACACACACACACTGCCTTTGCAGGCTGCGTGTCTTGGTGCAGAACAAAAGTGAAGAGTCGACATGGCTCACATCCCTGTGTGCCATGCCTACAAGCCACTGCCCTGGCCTAGGTCAGCCACCCCTCTAGCTGGGTGCACTATGCCAGTGGTGAGGGCATAGAGGCATGAGCCCTGTGCCCCTACAGTGCCCAAGTCCATTCTTGGGCATTGTAAGTGCAGTGCTGCCATTAAGAGTATATGGTGCTGGGAGTCTGTCATTACGAACTCCACAGCACCATAATGGCCCCACTGAAGACTAAGAAGTTTGGTATCAAACTTCTCAGCACATTAAACCCCCACTGATGCCAGTGTGGGATTTAATGTAAAACGCACTCCAGAGGGCATCTTAGAGATGCCCCCTGAAACCAACCCGACCTCCAGTGTCCGGACTGAGTGGCTGCCCAGGCTGTCACCACCAGACATGTTTCTGGACCCCTGGGTCGAGAGCCTCTGCTCTCAGGGGCCTGAAACAATGCGCATCCTGGGGCGAGGTGCCAAAGCCTCCTCCCCCAGGATGGGCAGGGGGAGCTTCAAAGGCCTGCCGCCTTTGGAGCTTCCCCAGACCATTTGCTGCTTCCAACAAACTGGTCCCCACTGGTTCTACCCCCACTCCTGGCGGGAGAACCGGCGGGAAAACCAGAGGCAGGAAATGGGTTGTGCCCACCTCTGCCAACTCCACCCCTAAGGTGGGGGAGGCGAGGCGAAGCACAAACTCGAGTCCCCGCCATCTTGAGGATGGGGGGACCTGGCCAACCAGGGACAGGCTCCTGCCCCCTCCCACTGGAGAGGAACAGAATAGGGGTGTACCCACCCCAGGGAAGGGACCCATTGGTCCCTGCCCTTACCTACCTGTAACCACCCCTAAATTTAGTATTTAGGGGCTCCTGAACCTTCCTTCCTCAGTTCCCAAATCCGAAAATAAGAAGAGAAGACGAAGCAAGAAGACCAGCCGTGCAGCTGCTAAGAAGGAGGCGACAACAACTGACTTGGCCCCAGCCCTACCGGCCTGTCGACCTCTGAACCTGCTCCTGCGGAATCCCGGCCTCAGCAACCTCACAAACCCCGGAGGACCTGACTTCTGTGCTACAGCCTTCGACCCAGGGACTCCCACGAGCAGTGGTACTGCTCAAAAGAAAACCTACCAAAGACCCGGCCCTGGCACGGAGCCGCGAAACCTGCACACACTGCACCCGCCGAGTCCAGCCTGTGCCTGAGTGACCAAAGACCTCGAGGACGTCCCCCGGCGATTCTGACCTGGAATCCAGTGGCCAAGGACCCTCCTCGACGACCCAGACGACGCCTGCAGCCTCAGGACAAGGGACCCCTCCAACCGCGACCAGCAGGGGGTAAGATTTCCCGACCTCAAAAGACACCCCTGCACCCGGCGCCCCACGGCCTGTGCCCAACTCCTGGGTGTCTACCTATCCTCCAAGACCCCAACTTACCTCCTGAAGTGATGGTCGTCCCTGAAGAATCACCGTCCCCGAGCCTGCAGCCTTTCTTCACCTTTCACAACCTCCATTGGTTAACATTGAGCGCCCGACGGCTCAAAAGCACCCTGCACCCAGCCGCCCGAGTGCCCCTGGAAGTGCAACCTCTATCCTAACCTACTTCCCCACTTGCCCCGAGTAAGTGACCAGGAGCCCTGCTCCCACAGTCGCGTGGCCTGCTTGCCAGCAGCCACCAACCCCGGGCCCCCCGCCTGCCTTAGGATAACATTGGGCCTACTCACTCTGCACCCGGCCGCCCCTGTGCCGCTGAGGGTGTAACAACTGTACTTACCTGATCCTGGGGGACCCCTGAGTCTATACCCAGAACCTTAACTCTGCCAGTCAAGTACTTACCCGAAATCCGAGAACTCACTTTTCTTCCATAGGGTTCCATTGACTGGTTTTCTGCGAAATTTCTTCTAAGTGTGGAGTTCTGAAACTTTAGAATATTCACCAAAAATCAACCGAGTCACGAAAACGAAAAAACTCACCTAGTATTAGAAGGGGCCTCAGTGCTGGACCCGAGTGCCCAACACTGGCCCTAAAAAGTAATCGCAACGTTACTTACCGCTAACTCACTTTTCTTCTATAGGGATCCATTGACTGGTTTTCTGTGAAATTTCTTCTAAGTGTCGATTTCTGTATTTTACAAATATTCTTTAAAAATCGTACAAACTACAAAAACGTAATTACTTACCTGTTTTAAGTAAATGTCCCAGTGCTGAACCTAGGAGTCCAGCACTGGATTACAAAAGTAACGTAAACATACTTTACTTGCACACAGTATTTCCTTCCATAGGATAACATTGGTAATTTTACCCAGAAAAGTTTCTAAGTGTCAGCTTTTGAAATACAGTAATATTCTTCAAAAATCACTACAATAACCAAAACGCTTTTTCTTACCTGTTTACAGGAAGTGTCCCAGGACTGAATCCAGGATCCAGTCCTGTGGTTAGAAAAGTGCTCTGCAAAGTAATCAATTGTAATTAAGCATAATTTTCCATTGAGCTCAATGTTGCATTGTATTTGACCCTGTGTTGCCTCTTGCACCAACTGTGATTACCACTATCTAAAAAGTCTATTTCCTATCTGTAAGTTGAATAACCAAAGCATCTCATACTGAGAAAGTATATTTTGATCCTATTGTTGGTTCTAAAATAAAACAAGCATATATTTTTTTATATACAACCCATTGGCCTAGAGTTCAGTTCTTGAGTGTGTGGCTTCATTTGCTGACTGAGTGTGTACAACAAATGCTTTACACTGTCCTCTGATACTGCCTTACTGCTCGACCAAGCTACCACTTTGGAGAGTAAGGTTATATCTAACTTTAGCCTCTGTCAACCCTCTGGGGACTGTGGACTCTGTACACCCTGAACCTTACTTGGGTACAGTATATACAGAGCCACTTTCCTACAGGCACACATTAATCAAATAGAATATAAGATGTAAAACTGACATCACAAATACATAATATTATGTTGTTAATTTCGCCGTGAATCGGCCATTTCAATTACGTGCGATCCGACTCGACTGTAACAAGGCTTACTATGGACGTGGCTATGCAAATCATGTTAATAAATAATAAGAGACCAACGTATATGCCATATTGCTCTTTTTGTCTTAATTATACCTCCGTTACCTGATTGCCTGGCTTTTCGCCCAATATCTCGCGGTAAATCGGCCTACCATTGTAACTCAATATCTCGCCGTGAATCGGCCTACAATTGCAACTCAAGGCCCTAAAATAAGGGGAGAAAGAATAATAGGAGAACAAATAATAAAGGGAAAAATTGGAGAACCAGTATCTCAAACGATGTTAATAGAGAAAATATTGATGGAGAAAAAATGTTCCCTACTGTCAAGTACCCAAGTGTACGGACAATTCCTCACTGCTGTTAAGGCCTGTCGGCGCCTTAGTTTGTAAATCAATGATATAGCGAGACTCAAGTCTACGCAATCGCAGAATTCTGTCCCCGCCTCTCATGTTTAGGGGTGTATGATCAATGCTAAAATACTGAAGTCGCTCTCTATTGCTCTGATGTTTTATGGCAAAATGTCTAGCTACTGGATAATTAAAATCCTTATTTGCGATAGCTCGCATGTGTTCCAGTATGCGTGTCTTAACAGTGTGTATAGTGCTGCCTATATATCTTAATCCGCACGGGCAGATTAGACAGTATACACAGTGTGTTGTATGACATGTCATAAATTTATTGATCACTCTCAATTCTCTCGTACCTGGCACTTCGTATGTGAGTGTTCTTTTATGTGTGCACAGGCCTTACACTTGCCACAGGGATAAAAGCCTTTCATGTCTTTCAGTGTTCCCTGTTTTGCAGGTACATCTTCCAAATGGCTATGGACTAGTGTGTCCCTTAACGATCTTGCCTTTCTAAATGTCACTAAAGGAAAGGCAGGAATGTCCATTCCAATGGCTGTATCCGTCTTAAGGACATGCCAGTTTCTTTTTAGTATCCTTTTGAAGGAATCTGCATCTTTAGAAAAAGTGGTAATCAGGCGAAATTTCCCATTGTCTTGCGACTTACTGTAATTATCTATCACTAGCCTATCCCTGGGTGTGTTCTGTACTCTACACAATGTATTCTCAAGCAGGTCAGCATTGTATCCTCTGGCAACAAACCTCTCCAAACTCTCTTTGGCTGCTGCGATGAAATCGCAGTCTCTACTACTGTTTCGTTTTAGCCTCAAAAATTCACCGTAAGGTATGCTGTTTTTTAAATTGGAGGGATGGCTACTCATAGCGTGCAATATAGAATTGCCAGCTGTTGGCTTTCTGTATAATGAGGTTACCAATACTCCTCCTTGAATACTGATTCTAAGGTCGAGATAGTTCACTGCCACTGAACTAATCTCCCCTGAAAATCTTAAATTAACATTATTTATATTCAGATGTTTTATAAATGCCTCTGCTCTACTCTCCGACCCTTTCCAGACCAAAAACAGGTCGTCAATGTACCTATACCAGGTAACTACATCCTCCATCCATCCTGCATTTTCCACAGACCAAGCCACCTGCTCCTCCCACCAGCCCACGAATAAATTCGCATAGCTGGGGGCGAAGCAGGTGCCCATGGCTGCCCCTGAGATTTGTCTGTAATGGACCCCTTGGAATAGGAAGATGTTATTCAGAAGGCAAAATTCAATCAATTCAATTAACATAATGTTATGCTCGGCAAATTTTAGAGGTCTCTTTTTCAGAAAAAACTCAACAGCATTGAGTCCATGTTTGTGGTTGATGCACGTATATAGACTAGTGATGTCAAGTACTATCATTTTGTAGGATGAGTCCCACTTCAAACTTTCAATGCGATGAATAAAATCTTTAGTATCCTTGATGTACGAGGTTAGTTTTAAAACCTGCTGGAAAAGAAAGTGGTCAATAAAAATAGATAGATTTTCAGTTAAGCTCCCTTGTGATGATACTATGGGCCTTCCAGGCGGATTGATTCTATCTTTGTATATTTTTGGAAGGTGATAGAATGTAGGTGTCACAGGGTTCATGTTTCTAAGAAAAAGATATTCGTCCGTGCTTAGCATTGTCTTATCGTGCCATCTCCTTATCAGTATATGATACTGTGTTATGCTTTCACTGTATCTTCCTCTTGTTGTTTGCTCGTAATGATTACGATCTGTTAATTGTTTCATCGCTTCACCACAATATTGTTCCCTTGTCATTAGGACAATATTGCCCCCTTTATCGGAGGGCTTGCAAATGATGGTAGTATCATTATGTAGATCATCCAAAGCTTTCTTTTGATTGACAGATATATTGGTTCTGTTAGTTTGAAATTTTGTCTTGCTTCTTAATTTAATAAGATCTTTAATTACGGCTTCAGAGAAAGTGTCGATTGCATCCAGTGGCATCTGTGGCATGAATTGTGATGTTGGTTTAAAGGGGCTTGTAGGTGCCTCTTGTTCAATGCCCAGGTAACTTGTTCTTTGGGCAATGTCTTTCTTGTCGGTGTCTGGCCTTGCAGATTCTGATCTCAGTTCTTCTAATAATTCTAGGGATGTAAGATCGACTGTTAAGATGTCTGTGTCTTTTGATAGTTGCTTTAACTTTCTTGACTCATTGATGGTGGGTTTGAGCTTGAAGTATTTATGCAGTTTAAGTTTACGCGTGAATTTAAAAAGGTCTATCCGCGTTTGCGTGAACTCGAGACGATTATCAGGGCAAAATGTTAGTCCCAATTTAAGGACTGACTCTTCAGTTTGTGTGAGAGCTCTCGATGTTAAATTGACAATCGTCAAATTTTCTATTTCCGTTATCTGTTGCCTCTCTTGCTCCGTGCTCCCCTCATTGTTGGATTTCCTTTTCCTCTTCCAGCCCCCCTTTCTGGTTTTTCTGTGGCCCCCTCTGGTGGCTTGCTCTTGCCCCCTCGTAGCCAGGTCTGGCGGATGATATGAAATTCCTTGTGAAAAGGAGTTTTACGTTGTACGCTGGAGACACTTGCTGATTCGTCCTCTAATTGTTCGTTCTCGGTGACCTCAGATTCTGAGGTTTCTACTCTTGATGGCGCAGGTGCAGTTTTCTTCCTTGACATCTCTTTCCTCGGTCCATCATATTTCTTAGCAAAGGTCAGCACTCGGCCCTGTGCATAATCCCTTTCGTCCCGCTCGAATTTCTCTTGTTTTCTTTGCTTAATTTTAAGCTCATATTTCATCAGTCTCTTCTTCATTGATTCCCTCAATTCCTCTTGCTTATTTTTATCGGAGTCTTTCGATATTTCCTCCTCTACTTCTTGTATTTCTTTCAGGACTTTGTCCCTGTCGCTCCAGGCAAATTTAATGAGGATATTTAACATCGCTTTGCATGATAGCGCCGTGTGCTCTGCCCACTCTTCTAATAAGAGTGGGTCTGGATTTTCATAGGCCGGCACAGATTTTATTCATCGCATTGAAAGTTTGAAGTGGGACTCATCCTACAAAATGATAGTACTTGACATCACTAGTCTATATACGTGCATCAACCACAAACATGGACTCAATGCTGTTGAGTTTTTTCTGAAAAAGAGACCTCTAAAATTTGCCGAGCATAACATTATGTTAATTGAATTGATTGAATTTTGCCTTCTGAATAACATCTTCCTATTCCAGGGGGTCCATTACAGACAAATCTCAGGGGCAGCCATGGGCACCTGCTTCGCCCCCAGCTATGCGAATTTATTTGTGGGCTGGTGGGAGGAGCAGGTGGCTTGGTCTGTGGAAAATGCAGGATGGATGGAGGATGTAGTTACCTGGTATAGGTACATTGACGACCTGTTTTTGGTCTGGAAAGGGTCGGAGAGTAGAGCAGAGGCATTTATAAAACATCTGAATATAAATAATGTTAATTTAAGATTCTCAGGGGAGATTAGTTCAGTGGCAGTGAACTATCTCGACCTCAGAATCAGTATTCAAGGAGGAGTATTGGTAACCTCATTATACAGAAAGCCAACAGCTGGCAATTCTATATTGCATGCTATGAGTAGCCATCCCTCCAATTTAAAAAACAGCATACCTTACGGTGAATTTTTGAGGCTAAAACGAAACAGTAGTAGAGACTGCGATTTCATCGCAGCAGCCAAAGAGAGTTTGGAGAGGTTTGTTGCCAGAGGATACAATGCTGACCTGCTTGAGAATACATTGTGTAGAGTACAGAACACACCCAGGGATAGGCTAGTGATAGATAATTACAGTAAGTCGCAAGACAATGGGAAATTTCGCCTGATTACCACTTTTTCTAAAGATGCAGATTCCTTCAAAAGGATACTAAAAAGAAACTGGCATGTCCTTAAGACGGATACAGCCATTGGAATGGACATTCCTGCCTTTCCTTTAGTGACATTTAGAAAGGCAAGATCGTTAAGGGACACACTAGTCCATAGCCATTTGGAAGATGTACCTGCAAAACAGGGAACACTGAAAGACATGAAAGGCTTTTATCCCTGTGGCAAGTGTAAGGCCTGTGCACACAGTAAAAGAACACTCACATACGAAGTGCCAGGTACGAGAGAATTGAGAGTGATCAATAAATTTATGACATGTCATACAACACACTGTGTATACTGTCTAATCTGCCCGTGCGGATTAAGATATATAGGCAGCACTATACACACTGTTAAGACACACATACTGGAACACATGCGAGCTATCGCAAATAAGGATTTTAATTATCCAGTAGCTAGACATTTTGCCATAAAACATCAGAGCAATAGAGAGCGACTTCAGTATTTTAGCATTGATCATACACCCCTAAACATGAGAGGCAGGGACAGAATTCTGCGATTGCGTAGACTTGAGTCTCGCTATATCATTGATTTACAAACTAAGGCGCCGACAGGCCTTAACAGTAGTGAGGAATTGTCCGTACACTTGGGTACTTGACAGTAGGGAACATTTTTTCTCCATCAATATTTTCTCTATTAACATCGTTTGAGATACTGGTTCTCCAATTTTTCCCTTTATTATTTGTTCTCCTATTATTCTTTCTCCCCTTATTTTAGGGCCTTGAGTTGCAATTGTAGGCCGATTCACGGCGAGATATTGAGTTACAATGGTAGGCCGATTTACGGCGAGATATTGGGCGAAAAGCTAGGCAATCAGGTAACAGAGGTATAATTAAGACAAAAAGAGCAATATGGCATATACGTTGGTCTCTTATTATTTGTTAACATGATTTGCATAGCCACGTCCATAGTAAGCCTTGTTGCAGTCGAGTTGGATCGCACGTAATTGAAATGGCCGATTCACGGCGAAATTAACAACATAATATTATGTATTTGTGATGTCAGTTTTACATCTTATATTCTATTTGATTAATGTGTGCCGCTATACCTCCAATATGGCATCCAGTGCAACAATGAGTTATGGTCCTATTTTGATTTTTACATATGGTCCGAGGCATTTAAAGATGGCGCTTCTCAGTGTGGAGTTGTAAACACTGAAGGAATTTCCCGAAACGCGTTTGTCGCGCATTAAAAAGCAATTTGAAACTTCTCCCGCGAGTGCTATTCTCTTTCGAAATAATTGCAAAGGAGATTTGGAGCATTGATATTGACGTTTGGGGCACCACCGCGTACAAAGCACCCGTCCACGAGTGCTCCGACTTTTGGTGCACAGGAGCAGTGATATATATATATATATATATATATAGTCAACTTGTACGTTGAAAGAGGTAACCTTTCAAGGTCGAGCGAGGAAAAGTTACTGCTGAAGGATGGGATGAAACGGGGGACTACGGATTGTCCTCCACAGACAGCAGCTATCAAAGCCCACAAAGAACTGTAGGAGGCCTTGGGTCAAGACTTTTGAGCATAGATCTGGGGCAAACTAGTGGCATGGGTCTTGAGAAGTCACATTTCTGTAGCATTCTCTCAGAAGACGAACTGTGGGTGGGGCGGAGCTTGGCACTGATTCAAAATGGCCGCTTTGTAGTGTCGCTCCGAACCCTGCATGGATTCCAAACAAAATTTTGTGATTCCAGTGGCAAAGGAAGCTGCCCCCGATATGGTTTTCAGCTGGAAGCAAAGATGTGAGCAGATTGCTGTGCCTATGTGGCGATTGGGGCCCACATTGCGCGGATCAGATTCATGCACCATGCAGCCCCCCAAGGCTCGACGATGATAGTGGTCACTCGTGAGTCTGGAGCCACAGATGTGCCCAGTAACCATGTCACTTGGCTTCTTCATACCATCTGAGAGATTGGACCCGAGAATGCAGCTTGGAGGCCCTACTTTTAACACAGGCAGAGGCTAGTCCCACTCTGTCCGCTTGTGCGTGTGTGTTGTGCACCGCTTGGCTCATGCCGCCATCATCGTTGGGACCCAGACGGGCATCCCAGGAGGTGCTGCTCAAATGAAGAGGGTACGGTTCAGTCCAAGTGCCGGCTGTGGGCCTCTCTAGGTTCTGGTGGACACAGCCCCCCCCCAGTGCTAGAGAGTGGGCATGGTGGAGACCAGTGCCACATGATGTAGGATTACATACGGTTTAACAAGAGTAACCCCATAATTTTAGAGAACCTGGGGTAGTTTGCTATAATAGAAAACAATGGTTCGCTAGGATTTTAATCTCCGTATAAACAAAGGGGGACTTGCTTCTCGTAGTAGAAGACCGAGAATATATCTATTTATACAATACCAAGGCATACAACACAGGCAAGTTTTTTTGCAATCAATTTAATCATTGCATGTTGTAGTATTCATTTACGTTAATTCTTGTAAAAAAAATCCAGTGCTCATGCTTGTGGTGAAGAGAAGTGCAGTGAGGAGAGAAGATACAAAAACAAAGTGCATCACAATTAAAAAGATATACGACTCCTTTTTTTGGTTATTTTAACAGTATGCTGGGAGTCTATATAGGTCTATTCTCGACGGTGTTCCACCTTGTTTAATGTAAGGTCATCATGAGGGCAAGAGCGTCCGGTATCTGGTATCAGCGGAGGCGATCCTGTTGGGAAAAGCAGGAACGTGCAATTGGGAGGCACAAAAGTGTCCTTATGGGCAAGAAGAATAATTGTCCACTGCTCCATGAGGGTAGAGCAAGAATTGAGATAGTTTATTGGTATGAAGGTCCTCAGTGCCCGCCAGCCTGGTGAGAGGACCGTAGCAGCAGCTATCAGGTCCTAGATAACCTGGTTCAAGAATCGGAATCCCGAAAGATGGGACAGTCATGGGGAAAGTAAGAAAATTCAGATAGCCATGCCTAGGCAAGAGATGCTGCCATCTGGAGAATAAATTGGAAGGTGTGCTGCTTCCCTACTATTGAGTTCCAAAACGAACCAGTGAAGCAGTATACGCGGGAACTTGGCATTCAGAACAATGTGGAAGTTTGGGTTACGGATTAGTCAAAGGTTATAGTGCGGGCGGTACAGCTGGGAATCGGAGTGTGTTAAAAAAATTCAAAATTAGAGGTGGTAAAAGTTGTAAAAACATTTTGAGGTTCATCAAGAGGGTGAGAGGTAAAGGTGAATATTCTTCTACAATAGGTCTATAACACTATATTTAGAGTCCAACTTTAGCTTACAGGTTAGCGGTTCTTGGACGCAGAGTACAGCCAACATATTTCACCCTTCATGGGTTGCGAAAAAAAAATATTTAAAAAAAAATAGCTTAACACTTACCTGAAGACTAACACAACATCCTCTTCTTCCAGGAACTGGATGCTGCAATGCCCTTGGCCAATCCTGGCACTGCTCTAACCAGCACGAGAGCAGCACCCTAATTGGAGGGAGCCGCCTCACTCGACACTCCACAGCACTCTGGAGGCCTGCACTTGCTCTAACACAGCTGGGTTAGAGATGTTTAAAGTGCGCATGTGTGGCTAGCCGTCAAAAAAGACATGCGCACTTTACAGTGCATAGACAGCCCACCCTACTCCCTGCTGATGTCACTCAGCAGACCCCACCCCATCTTGACGCTCTGTTTGGGATGGGAGATGAAAAATAAAATGGTAATAAATTAAGATTTTATTTTTCATCTCTGGGGCTTGAAGGGTAATTTAAGTGGGTCAACGCTCCTCCGCTCCAGCCTATTGGCTAACAATGTCTCACATTCTCTTTCCTTTTTAAAAAGGTTTGTGTAAGATTTTCGATGGTAATTTTTTATTTTATTTAGGGCACTTATCTATGCTATTGGTTTCTTTTTCAAATGGAAATTCAATGTAATCTGGTCCTTTTTAGTCTTTCTTTAGCTCTAGATATATATGTAGGGTACTATAAAGTTTGTTATACATATATGTAAATATTTTTTAAAGAGCTCCGGGATCCCACTACATGGGCTGGAGGGACTATTCAGTACTTAGGACTACTGATGAGGATCCCCTGGAAGAGAATCTCTGATGCAACAAGGAATAGACTAGTTTAACAATGCCTAAACACTGAACAAGCTTAACTATGTAACGGATCTTCTTTATGAGGCCTTTTCTTGGGGTCCTGGGGCAGTCAGAGGTTCCTGGCCTTACCTCGAGTGGGAACGTTTGTTTACCACTAGTGTTCCAGAGCCACAATACAGCTGTACTTCAAATTAAATTGCCAAGAGACTCCCTTTACAATCTTGATTCTCTCAGGGTAGCGAAGGAGAGCAGTGATGCCTTATTCCAGGATTTGGAGAGAGTCTCAACTAGTATGACAGTACATAGCACTTCAATTTCCAGACTGTTTTTAAATTAAAAATTAAAATTAAAAAAGCGCTAAGGGACTATAAAAAGGGTAAGCAAGAATGTTCACTAATAAACAGGATACACATTGAAAACCAGAAGATCCCAGCACCTGCTAGGCCTAAAACACACTCCCAAACAGTTCTATAGTTGCCTTAAGCTAGTCACTAAGATTCCGGTTTAAAATTGAGTCTAACTAAAGCTATGATATTATGGATGCTTTGTGTCAATTCTGGTCTCGACTGAAGCTTTTGGGTGCCCTATAAAAATATGAGGTGACGTAAATGATACAGGTACCAAGATTTCACTTTAATCAGCTGTCTGTGGAACCCGAGGACGCTCACAATAAAATATGTCATTGATAAAAATAGTCCAAGTCCTTGCATTAATGGGTATTACCTAAAATCCAAATATGCCATAGTCCCCAAAAAATCTCCCAAACAAGAAGGTACCTTCTCACATGAAAGTTTTTGATGCTCCCGATGAGGTCCTTGGTGGCTAGGTTTCCAGTAAGGAATGGTCTTGGGCCCTAAACATGACTCCAGAAGCCAACTGGACTCTTAATTTGATGAAGACAACTGGCAAAACAGGGGGCTAACATGAAGTGTGCCTTTTCAGCGTTGGGACCTGCATCATGAAATCTCCTTGAGCACCCGCATGTACGAGGAAAGGGTGGAGGGAACGGGGCACCAGGGTGCTCTCTGAGATTTCATGTAGCAGACCCCAACACTTACATGTGGGTGTCCCCGAGAACCTGCATGTACTGGGGCACTCGCAGCACGTAAATGTAGCACTTTGTGAATGCAGGGTAAGCGTTTTTGCTCTTACAAGACAAGCAGAAAGCCTACTCCACAGAATGGCCATTTTTCAGTTCAACCAAAGCCATGCTGAAGATTTTCATCCCAAGGTTCCCCTCTCAACATGGAATAATCCATGCGAGTTACTATGCAGAAAATACTGTTAAAGAAATTAAATTAGGAGTAAAACAAGCATGAAAGGGTGACAGTTTTTCACACATACAGCAATGCCTCGAAACTGAGAAAGCAGGTGTCCAAATACAATGTGGATTGAACACAATATGCAGGTCAGTGAGCAAAGAGCAGGAGGGAGCAAAAAGCAAGGGTGAACAAGAGAAAAAAGAAACAATGAAGGAGCAGTGGGCAAGAATGAAGAAAGATTTCAGAGTATAGAAACAGGCCACAACTCACAAACAAATGGAAAAACCCAGCAAGGAGATACTAACATTAAAGACAATGATGACATGAAACCAGACAGGAATGCAATAATGTGGAATAGAGAGTGGTGGTGGAACTGGAGGAAACAATTAGAAAAGACCATACCTGCCTATAGGTGTCTTGATGGTGCTCTTCATTTCTGGAGTCATAATACTGCTGAATGAAGCCAAAGTACTCCTCCCGCTTGCGCTGCAGGGTCTGCATCCGCCGCTCCATGTTGGCTGGGAGATACCCCTTTAATCCAAAAAGCAGCTCTTCAGCAAACTTGGTTAACTTCTTTCGGGAGTATTTAATGGGCTACTACACTTATGTGTAGATAACAGTTGTGTTACTGTGCATATATAACACAAATTAATTTTCCATTGTGTTGTGGGTTGAATGGAATTCTACAGATGGTTGTGTGTACGTACTGAAATTGTACGTGTTGTGTGCATAATGGAACCGTGTGCATGCCTATGTTTATTATAGATGAATAATAAAAAATTGCAACAAGTTTGCATGTGTAGTAAAATAGAGCATATGCTGGGGGGAGGGGTAGTGGGTGAGCACACAACCCTGTGTTTATCATAGAATAACCCTTAAAAACCCTGCTAAATAAGAAAACGAGTTACTTACCTGTAACTTCAGTTATCCAGTATGGATAAGTTACTTACCTGTAATCCTAGTTCTCTTCCAGGGGTATCCTCATCAAAGTCATAAGCACATGAATATTCCCGCCCATGCGCGGGACCCCGGAAACACATTACATATATGTGAAAAACCATATATGTAGCTCTATATATATATATCCATATATATATATAAAAATACACAATGTAGCCTCCCATAAACATGCTGAGCAATGTTGTAAGGAATTCTCTTGCACATAAACATATTCCAATAAGGCAGGGAGAAAGAAACTTTTGAAAACTGCTTTAATAAACAGCAGACAACACAATACTGCACGGAATAAATGAAGAAAACATTGCCAGCACATAGGCTGCATTGTGGAAACAGTGTAGAAAGCTGAAAAGCTAACCCACATAAACACTCAGATAAACTGGCACCGTGCCTTTAAGGCAGCCATGACCCCTAGCTTCCCATCATGCCTCAGGGGTGACAGTTAGGTCAGTTGTTCTTTGCGGATATCCGCAGACCTTTTTACAAAGAGATGTATGAATCATGTTCACTTGCCCGGGGAGGCGGGAGGGTTGCTTATGACTTTGATGAGGATACCCCTGGAAGAGAACTAGGATTACAGGTAAGTAACTTATCCTTCTCTTCCAGGGGATCCTCATCAATAGCCATAAGCACATGAATAGAATAGCAAGCCCATCCCATCATCCTGCGGGAAAGTAAACAGAGTACCATCAAGATACATAAACGCCATAAGGCCTATACCGACTCCAATAGGTTAGCATTGGAACAGATTCCTCAAGGAGGCCTGGCCCACTTGGGTATCTGCTCTGGAGTCAGAATCCAGACAGTAATGTCTGGTAAACGTATGGACCGATTTCCAAGTTGCCGCCTTGCAAATCTCGGCCATCGGTACATTATTTAAGAATGCAATCGTAGCAGCCTTGCCCCTGGTAGAATGAGCTTTAGGGGAGGCAAACAGAGGCTTATTTGCAATTTGGTATGCCAACTTTATACAAGATACTATCCATCTTGAAATGGATCTTTTAGAAGCTGGGAAGCCTGTTCTAACAGAGCCATAGTTTACAAACAATTGATCCGTTTTTCTAATGGATTTTGTTGCATCCAAATAGAATTTGAGAACCCTCTTGAGGTCTAGCGAATGAAGAGACCTTTCCGCTGGTGTGGATGGATTGGGAAAGAAAGAGGGTAGAGAAATTGTCTGATTAACATGGAACTCTGACACCACCTTAGGTAGGAAGGAAGGGTGAGTTCGCATAACCACCCTATTATGGTGGAAGACCGTATAGGGTTCTTTAGAACAGAGTGCTTGTATCTCACTCACTCTGCGTGCTGATGTAATTGCTACTAGAAAAGCTACCTTCCAAGAAAGGTGTTGCAATGTAGACTTATGAATGGGTTCAAATGGAGGTCCCATCAATTTAGACAATACCAAATTCAACTCCCAAGGAGGAGAAGGAGGTCGAACAGGGGGATAAACCTTTTTCAACCCCTGTAGGAAGTCCTTGACCACCTGAAGCTGAAAGAAAGAAGGCTGGTTAGGTGATTTACGATATGCTGTGATAGCCGCCAAATGCACTTTAATGGAAGAATATTTCAAACCAGATTTGGCCAAATATAGCAAATACGGCAAGATTACCTCCTCTTGCCCGTTAATTGGACTCCAATCATTACTGATACACCACAAGTAAAACCTCTTCCACTTTAGAGAGTATGAGGATCTTGTGGAAGGTCTCCTTGACTCCCTTAAAATGTCCATGCAGTCCTGAGGGAGGTTCAAATGTCCGTACTGCAGGACTTCAGGAGCCATGCTGTCAAGCTGAGCGAGGGAAGGCTGGGGTGCAGAATTTTCCCTCCCATTTTGGTGAGAAGGTCCGGCCTGCACGGAAGTCTCCGATGCGGGCGAACCGAGAGTTGCAAAGGTCCGGATACCACCATTGGCGAGGCCAGTCCGGTGCTATGAGTATCATCCTCATTCTGGATCGCAGAAGTTTGGCCACCACCTTCGGAATTAGAGGGAGGGGTGGAAAGGCGTATGCAAACGTCCCTGACCAATCTATCAAAAGAGCATTCCCTCTCGTTCCTGGTCGGTAAAACCTGGATGCGAAGGCGTGGCATTTTCTGTTTTGATCGTCTGCAAAAAGATCGATGGAAGGATGACCCCATTGACGAAAGATTTCTGCCACCACTTCGTCGTTGAGCACCCAGTCTTCTTGCTCTTGGAAGTGACGACTGAGGGCGTCTGCTCGCACGTTCTGCTCTCCCGGCAGATGTATTGCCGTGATCGATAGGTTCCTGGCTACCAGCCAGTGCCAGATCGCCTGGGATTCAAGAGACAGAGGGCGAGAGCGAGTTCCACCTTGTTTGTTCAAGTAATACATGGTGGTTGTATTGTCCGTTTGAACTAGGATCGATCCGAGCTGAATTGACAGATGAAAAGCTTTGAGGGCTAAATGAACCGCCCGCAGTTCCAGCATATTGATGTGATATGTCTGTTCTCTGCTGGTCCATCTGCCCTGAGTTTGCAGATGACCCAGATGC
Organism: Calotriton arnoldi; assembly: GCA_963921515.1. Classification (NCBI taxonomy): domain Eukaryota; kingdom Metazoa; phylum Chordata; class Amphibia; order Caudata; family Salamandridae; genus Calotriton; species Calotriton arnoldi. The sequence goes on from CAWUFW010001518.1 coordinate 2,610,875, forward strand.
GCTACCCAGCCCTGAAGTGATGCATCCGTGATCAGAGATTGCTCTGGCAGAGGTTGATGAAAAGGGACTCCCACCAGTAGGTTCTGTGGTTGCAGCCACCAGAGAATGGACTTCTTTGCTGCAGGAGAGAGGACAATCCAGTCGTTCCACTGACCCGAGGATTGATCCCATTTGTCCTCGAGATCTTGCTGTAACGGTCTCATCCTCAATCTGGCGTTGGGTATGAGAAAAATGCACGAGGCCATCGAACCCAGTAGAGAAGCCACCTGTCTTACTGACGGCTGATGAGCCTGAAGGATGATGTTGCCTTTGTCTTTCATTGATGACAATCTCTCCTCCGAAGGAAACACTTTTCCGAGGTCGGAGTTGAGGTTGGCACCCAGATAGTGGAGTGATTGAGTTGGGTGAAGGATCAACTTGTCCAGGTTGACATGCAGGCCTAAGCGCTGAAGGAGATCTAGGACGGTGCGAAGGTGTTCCTGCACCATTTGAGGAGAGGATCCCTTCAGCAGCCAGTCGTCCAGGTATGGATATACGAACAGGCCTTGGCGATGTAATGCTGCCGCTACTACTGCCATGCATTTGGTGAATACCCTTGGAGCTGATTTTAGGCCGAAGGGTAAGACTTTGAACTGGTAATGTCTTGTTCCCACCGTGAATCGCAAGAACTTGCGATGTCGTGCTGTGATTGGGATGTGAAAATACGCATCTTGTAGATCCACCGAACACATCCAATCGCCTTTCCTTAGATGTGGAAATATTTGGTGGAGCGCCAACATCCGAAACTTTTCCTTTTTGATGGACTTGTTCAGAGAACGTAGATCCAGAATTGGTCTGAACTTGTTCGGTTGATCTTTTTCTGAACAAGGAAGTATCGTGAGTACACTCCTTTTCCTCTCTGCGCCTGAGGGACCTCTTCTATTGCTCGTTTTTTGAGAAGGGTCGACACTTCCTGACGCAGGAGGTCTATATGTAGATGACGAGATTTCACAGGAGGAATGTCTCTTGGGGACGTCCAAAAACGTAGTGTGTACCCATTTTTAGTATATTTAGCACCCACTGATCTTTGGTTATGTTGCGCCACTCTTGAATGTAACTTGAGATACTTCCTCCCACTGGAGTGTGCAACGGTGCTAGAGGAAGCAGAAACTCATTGCTTCCCTGGAGTTTTTGATGCAGAGGAGGACTGCTGTTGATGTCCTCCTCTTCCTCTCGAGGAACGGCGGCCTTGATACTGGGATTTGCCCTGTTTGTTTTGCGACCATTGAGGGGTTTGAACCCTCTGTTGGTAGTTTTTCCGATTGTAGGGCCGGTATCTCTTCCTAAATTCCTTTTTCTTCTCTAGGCCCACCGCCTTTAAGGTGTCCAACTCGGCCTTCATCCTCGCCATTTCTTCGTCTGTGTGAGCACCAAACAGTGAAGTGCCAGAAAAAGGGAGATTCAGGATGCGTTGTTGTGCTTCTGGTTTTAACGCTGTGAGGCGCAGCCAGGAAGATCGTCGTGCACATATGCCATGTGCATACGAGTGAGCCGACCAGGGACGCACCATCTGCTGCAGTGCTGATTACCTGGTTAGCCACCAGAGCACCTTCGTGAAGGATTTCAGAAAAGTCCTGCTGATCCTCCTTTGGGAGCTTGTCCTTGAAGCGCTCCAGTGAGTCCCATAGTGATCTGTCATAACGACCCAGCAGAGCCGCAGCGTTGGACACTTGCAGAGAAGACGCTGCAGAGCCACAAGCCTTCCGTCCCCAAGAGTCTTGTGCTCTACTCTCTTTATCCGGAGGAGCGGAGGAGGAAGATGCAACCGCATGCGTCTTTTTCGCTGCTGCAATTATAACAGAGTCCGGAGGTGGATCCGATCTAAGGAAAAGAGGATCCGATGCAGCTGGCTTATATTTTTTAAGAATCCGAGCTGGGGCTGCTTTAGCCGATGCTGGAGCAAGGAAGAGATCCATTACCGGCTCGATGATGCCAGGGACCAAAGGAAGCAATGGTCTAGTCGCAGACCTTTGGTGGAGAGTCTCAAAAATGATGGACTTGGTTGTCTGAGGAGCTGACATGGTGATGCCCAGCTTCTGAGCCCCTCTGGTGAGAACATCATGAAAAGTGTTCACATCATCAATAGGCGACACTCTGGAGGGAGGACTATCCGTCAGGGTAGGTGAGTAATCCCTTTTGGATGAATGTGTCGAAGAGGAAGACCAAGATGGTGTACGCCGCCTCTTGCGATGTCCCTGAGACGACCTGCGTTCAGGGGATCTGCCTCGGTGTTCCCTGGCCCGAGTGGTGGGTGATTTGTCCACTTCCTGCACAAGACGCTGTAATGGTGATCTGTGCTGCGGACTGGAGTAGGTCGTAGGTCGTTGAGCGTGACCTGTGGACCCCGTCTGCCAATGATGGAGTGGTTGAAGCCATCTGGGAGAGAGATGGATGGAAGGAGATCGCTGTCTCCTTGGAGAACCTCCTGGCGGTGCTTTTGTAGGTTCCTGCGAATGAACAGAAGCACTGCGTGATGACGCCACCGTCTGGGGTGAGCTGCGGATGGAGTGAGATGACTCTCTGCAGCTTCTAGAGCGTGATCGGCGTCTGGATGAGCGATGTGACGTCGATGGGGTGTGTCTCGACGTCGACCTGCTCTGTGTCACCATCACTGGTGAATTTCTCTTCGGCGTCGACCTCTCAGTGTGTCTGGCGCCCATAGACCTCGCCTTCGACGTTGAGCTTGGAGACCTCAACGATGAGCGGGTAGACGGAGAAAACCTTCTCGACGTCGATCTTTCTCTCGACGCTCTTCTCGCAGTCGACAGAGACCGCCGTCTCGACGTCGATCTTTCTCTCGACGCTGACCTTCTCGCCGTCGACGGAGATCGCCGTCGACGGAGACCGCCGTCTCGACGTCGAACGCCGTTTTGTATATTTTACCCTTGGTCTTGACGTCGAATACCTCGCCGTCGGAGAGGATCTTGCCTTCGACGTCGAACGCCACCTGGACGACGGCGGAGGAGATGAGCATCTATCCTCAGGTGACGAAGTGTGTCTCGACGTCGACTGTCGTCTGGATGACGTCGACCGAGATGCTTGCTTCGACGCCGAACGCTGGAGATCCTGCGACGGCAGAGCCTGTCTCGACGTCGAACGCCGTATCGACGGCGACGACGGAGATCTGTGCCTCGACGCTGGGCGAGCCCGCACCAGCGGTGAGCGACTCCTCGACGCCGATCGTCGCCCGGTTGACGACGGCGGAGGATTCGACGTACCTGCGTTCTTCGACGACGACCGGTGTTCTCTCGACGGCGAGCCCGCCGTCGATGGTCTTCTCGTCGACGTTTTTGTTGCCGATGAAGGGATTTGAGGCGCCGAGCCCGACGCCGATGGAGAGCATACTGGAATCTTACTTGTAGATAAGCTCTCTTTCCTCTTCTTCATCGGAGGCTTGTCTCTAGAAGGTGATTTTCTCTTCTCAGCCAATCCATGGAGACGAATCCTTTCTCTGTCCTTTAGAGTTCTGTTGGACAGCAGCTTGCAATGCTGGCAGGATTTAGGATTATGCTCAGAAGGAAGGCATAGAATACAGACAGGATGGAAGTCTGATTTGGCCTTCTTCTTGCCACAGGAAGGGCAAGAGTCAAAAAGAGAGGGCATTCTGTTGTGAAACAATGCTCAATTCTCTAAAAAAAAAAAACAGTAGAGAAATACTTTAACACCAAAAAGATGTCGAAGTAAGAGGTTTTATCCAAAATTGAAGTATTTTCTGACAGAAAATCACAAAAAAGAAGTAGAGCTGAAGTAACCAGGGTCCTGACAGAAGGAGCCGGAAAGAACAACTGACCTAACTGTCACCCCTGAGGCATGATGGGAAGCTAGGGGTCATGGCTGCCTTAAAGGCACGGTGCCAGTTTATCTGAGTGTTTATGTGGGTTAGCTTTTCAGCTTTCTACACTAATGTTTCCACAATGCAGCCTATGTGCTGGCAATGTTTTCTTCATTTATTCCGTGCAGGATTGTGTTGTCTGCTGTTTATTAAAGCAGTTTTCAAAAGTTTCTTTCTCCCTGCTTTATTGGAATATGTTTATGTGCAAGAGAATTCCTTACAACATTGCTCAGCATGTTTATGGGAGGCTACATTGTGTATTTTTATATATATATGGATATATATATAGAGCTACATATATGGTTTTTCACATATATGTAATGTGTTTCCGGGGTCCCGCGCATGGGCGGGAATATTCATGTGCTTATGACTATTGATGAGGATCCCCTGGAAGAGAATGGTATCTTTCATAGATTCACATGCTTAGAATCATCCCCGCCATTGAGGTGGGAGTCTCGCTGTACAAATAAAATATATATATAATAGTAAAACATTATACAATAGGCTACAACGGACAGTAAAGTCACTACATTAGCCTATCCTAGTCTTTTTGTAAAAAGAACCAAATCTGGAACACAGCCAATCAGGCTCCAGCACCCTCTTAGAACACTCCACAGAGAGGCAAACCCTCAGATTTTCGTAGCACAAGTGACAGTAAGTACATAATAGCAATAAGGTAAGCCTCTCCGGGGAGGAGGGTGGGTCGCATGTGAATCTATGAAAGATACCAATACTGGATAACTGAAGTTACAGGTAAGTAACTCGTTTTCTTATCCAGTATTGGGTTATCTTTCACTGATTCACATGCTTAGAATCAGAATAGTTAGCAGTAGAATCCTTAGTTGTATAGCGGATGGTGGGTACCGTAAGAAATACATTAGATACCTCGTAATACCAATACAGTAATGCAATGTAACCTTCTAACCCTAAGAAGGGAAGACATTATATATATGAGAACAACAGTATTGAAATAGAAAAAGAAAACAATACACCCTGTATTCGTAAACATGTAATGACATAATCACCTCTTTACAGAGGCTTACCTTATTTAAAGAGGTTTCGCAACACTGCTTGACCAACAGCTGATTCAATCCAGACAGTAATGCCCTGTAAAAGTGTGCACATTTTTCCAGGTCGCAGCACGGCAAATCTTCTCCAAAGGTACTCCGGCAAAAAGAGCAGTAGATGAGGAGACTGCCCTTGTGGAATGAGCCTTGGGTTTCACAGACAAAGGATGCCCAGCTTTAGTATGGCAGAATTGAATCGCAGATGCAATCCACCTTGCAATAGTGTATTTAGTGACCGCTGTTCCTGGTTTCTGACCACCATAAGAAATAAACAATTGATCCGATTTTCGGATGGACACAGTACGTGAAATATAGAATTTCAAACACCTTTTAACATCCAAGGTATGCAAAGTCTTTTCAGCAGAGGAAGACGGATTGGGAAAGAAAGAGCGCAGTATAATAGGCACCTTAAGATGGAATGTAGAGGGAACCTTCGGAATAAACGTCGGATTTGTTCTGAGGAGAACATAATCATTGGTGAATCTCAAATAAGGTTGCTTGATAGTAAACGCCTGAATTTCACTGACTCTCCGAGCAGAGGTTAGTGCCACTAAAAGAGCCGTTTTCCAGGAGAGGTACTTGAGGTCAGCCTTGTGAACAGGCTCGAATGGATGCTTCATGAGCTGCTGTAAAACCAGGTTAAGCCTCCATTCTGGAGGAGGAGCTCTGATGGGTGGAAAAGCTCTGAAAAGACCCTTTAGAAATTGTTGGATCAAACGACTAGAGCAAAGGGATCCAGTTCCTGTAGAACGTCTGTAGGCCGAGATGGCCGCTAAATGTAGCTTAACTGATGTAAACATCAGACCAGACTTAGCTAGCAAAAGAAGATAAGGTAGAACTTTATCTGGAGAGCATTTCAATGGATGAATATCTTTGTCATTGCACCAAGAACAAAATCGCTTCCATTTTAGAGCATAAGTCCTTAGAGTAGAAGGAGCTCTTGCCCTTGCAAGTATATCTCTACAATCCTGTGGCAAAACTAGCTCCTTGAATTCAGTGAATTCAGAAACCATGCATGTAGATGCAGTTGGGCTGGATGAGGATGAAGAATCTGGCCCTTGCTCATTGATAACAGGGTCGGGACTGCAGGAAGGCGGTACGGTCTGCGTTCTGACAGTAGGAGAAGCTCTGTGAACCAGTGCTGACGCGGCCATCGCGGAGCAATGAGAATCATGCAGCATGGTTCCATTTTGAGATTGCGCAGAAGTCTTGGGAGCAACGGAAAGGGGGGAAATGAGTATGCGAAGATCCCTGTCCATCTCATCATGAAGGCGTTCCCCACGAGCCCTTCTCCGGTTCCCAGCTGGCAAAGAATGGGCACTTCCGATTGTTTTCGGAGGCAAAGAGATCCAAGTTTGGTCTGCCCCACATCTGAAATATGTGTTCCACAACTGACTGATCTAACTCCCATTCGTGGCAGGACTTCGAGGTCCGGCTCAAAGTGTCCGCCAGACTGTTGTGAATCCCTGGCAAATGTTCCACCTTTATCGTGATGTTGTGAGAAAGGAGCCATTCCCAAATGCTTTGAGCTTCTTGAGACAGAATGTGTGAACGAGTACCTCCTTGCTTGTTTAGGTAGTGCATGCAAGTGGTGTTGTCGGTTCTGATGAGAACTGAGGACCCTTGAAGCCTTGGGAGAAAAGACTGCAACGCCAGGAAAATGGCTCGAAGCTCTAAGAAGTGTATATGCATTTTCGCCATCGCAGCGGACCACTTTCCTCTTATGCAGAGATCTTGAAGGTGTGCACCCCACCCTTCTAGAGAGGCATCTGTAGTCAGAATGAACTCCGGTATAGATGGAAGAAAAGTAAGCCCGGTTGAGACATTCCTGGAGCGCTGCCACCAAAGCAGGGCTACCCGCATAGTTGGAGTTATCCTCACTAGATCGTCGAACGACCCTGAGATCTGCAGCCATTGACTGTCTAGTTCCTCCTGGATAGGCCTCATCCTGAGACGGGTGTGAGGAACCAACAGTATTGCCGAGGATAGTATTCCTAGGAAAGATTTGATGATCCTCACAGAAGCGAACTGTCTTCTTCGGAGGTCTGACGCCAGAGAAATCAGACGTGATTGCCTTTCTTTGGATAAGGATGCCTTGTCCTGGATAGTATCCAAGACTGCCCCCAGAAATTGAACCCTTTGAGAAGGATGAAGATTCGATTTTTGGCTGTTGAGGGACAGTCCCAGGGATTGAAACAGTTGAAGACATGTGGCCGTTGCTTGAGAGGCCTGCCGAAAAGAAGGAGCCTTTATCAGCCAATCGTCCAGATATGGGAAAAGCTGTATGCCTTGAAGTCTGAGGTGAGCAGCCACTGGGACCAGGCATTTTGTAAAGACTCTTGGGGCAGAGCGGAGACCGAAGGGGAGGACTGAATTGGAAATGAGCACCTGCCACAGTGAAACGGAGGAATTTCCGATGTTTGGGGTGGATAGGGATGTGGAAGTATGCATCCTGGAGATCCAACGTTGTCATGAAGTCTGCATGGTCCAGAAGCTGAAGGATCTCCTGAAGTGTGACCATGCGAAAGGATATCTTTTGTAGATATTTGTTCAGCTTTCTTAAATCCAGGATAGGTCTTCATTCCCCTGACTTTTTTCTTACTAGAAAAAAGCGGGAATAAAACCCCTTCCCCACCTGAGAGCGAGGCACTCTTTCCATCGCTCCTTTCAAGAGCATGGTCTTTGCTTCCATCCTGAGAAGAGCAAGATGTGGTGGATGCTTCCTTAAAGGTGGGTGAGGGGAAGGAATGCTGACAAACTCCAGGGTGTGCCCAAATTTGAGAATATCCAAGACCCACTTGTCGGTGGTCAATCGTTTCCAATTGTTGAGATGTTGGGATATGTTTGGAGTCAGGGAAGTAGGATGTGGCAGAGCTGCTGCAGGTGCTAGGAAGTCGTCACTGCTTTCTAGCAGCATCCCTGCCCTGTTGGGGCTGTCGTCTTCTTTTCTGTTGTCTATAAGCGGCAGCCGGAGGGTTCCTATATGACTGCTGCTGCTGCTGTTGTTGATAATTATACCTTCCCTGATAGCCTTGCGGCTGGTATCTTTGATAGCCACCACGAAAGGAATAAGATCCTCTGCCACGGGATCCTCGAAAAGGAATCTTCCTATATTGTAACGTGCCAAGGGCTTTGGCAGTGTCAGTAGCCTTTTTGATTTCTTGCAGAGCCTCATCTATGTGCCTGCCAAAGAGAGCATCTCCATCGAATGGCATGTCCAAAATCTTTGTTTGGACCTCAGGACGAAAGGTGGTAGACTTCAACCATCCCCGACGTCTGAGGACTGCCGCTCCAGCTAGTTGGCGAAAGCCTAAGGAGGCTAAGTCCATAGAAATATCAATTATTTCAGATGCAGCCCTTTCTCCTTCCAGGAGAATTTTCCTTGCCTCCTGTTTCTTTTCATCAGGTAAGAACTCGAGATATGGAGCAATGTCCGACCATAGCTGGCGGTCATATCTCCCTAGAATTGCCAGGGAGTTCGTGGCACGAACCGAAGCACCCGCCATGGTGGTGAACCGCTTACCGATGTTATCAAGCCGCCTCCCATCCTTATCTGGCGGTGCTGTAATTGGAGCGGATGGATTCCGAGACCTACGTTGAGTAGCCTGCGAAATAACAGAATCCGGTCTAGGATGACCGGACAGGCATGCAGGGGCATCATCTGGTGCTTTGTATTTTTTATCGATTCTAGGAAGAATCGCAGGCACTGAAAATGGATTTTTCATTATTTTGATTCCTTCTTCCCAGATATGATCTATTATAGGGATAGAGCAGACGGACTTCCTGCTCTGGTCTTTAAAATCGTAAAGGAAGCAATCGGATTGCTTCACTGTAACAGGAAGGTGAAAACGGATCGCTGCCCTCTCCATAATAGCATGAAACCCTCCAATATCCTCAGGAGGGGAATCTACAGCCTGAGGAACTGGCAAAGATGGCGTAGGGATCAGGTAGTCATCCCATTCATCCACAGTCGTGGGCGATTTTGGTAGCTCACCATCCTCAGCAACAGTATCGTCATCATCATCCTGGATTAGATGCTGTACAGGTAAAACATCCTGAGGTTCATGAATAGGGGCAGACGGACTTACGATCTGCAAGACGGGAGGCGTAGTAGGCTGTGTCGGAACAGGCGCAGCTGGTGGAAAACGTGCATGATAGTCCTGTAACATAGCCGCCAGGTCTTGCACCAAGGCTATAGGCATTTGCACCATAGGCTCCTGTTGCAAAGAGGTCGCTTGAGGACTTCGTAATGACTCACAAGGCTCATAGTACTCTTCCTCATCCTCCTCATCCTGATATTTAATTCGGAGTTGAGAAGGGTTGCGTGCTGGGCTAAAAAGTCTATCGTCCTCTGATTCCTCCAAATAGTGACTAGGAGGCAAGGGTGAAATATGAGAAACGTCCTGGAAATAGCTTCTCGAAGACGAGAGCGTAGACGATAGCCTTATGTTAAAACTGGTGTTATTTGTATAGAGGTAGGCCTCTTATGCTTCAGCGTCGACGAGATGTACATAGACAGTGAATTAGATCCAGCAGAAACAGCCATCACAGAAGTTACCGTAGACGTTGTCATCATCGACGTCGTCGACGGAAAAGTCGTCGTCGAAGCAGCTGTTGTCGTCGAAGGCGGAAGCGTCGACGGAAGGTGGCTCGTCGTCGACGTGGACGTCGACGAGGAAAGACTCGTCGTCGTCGACGGTGCGATCGTCGACGACGGGATGGTCTTCATCGACTAAGAGGAAGCACTCAGTGTCTGAGGAGATTTCGTCGTCGACGGTGTCTTTTTCGACGTCGATGGAATCCTGAGAGACTCAGAGTGAGATTTTAGATGCTTAGCGGCAGTTTTCTGTGGAATTTTTCCTTTTTCTCCTGATTTTTCCTCTGAAGAGAATGAAAGCTTCTCTTTTTTAGAGGAAGAGTGACCAGTCTCGGAATGAGGCTTTTTCAGGGTCTTACTTTGTCGCTCAGGGGGATCAACAGATCTATCCCTCTTCTTGGTTAGAGGGGTGGACACCTGAGGACTAACACTGCCATCATCTCCTGAAACGACGTCAGATGCAGCTTTCAATTTCTCAAGCCAAACCAACAATCTTCCTTCTCTGTCTTTTAAAGTTTTGGCAGGAAAGGTTCGACAAATTCTGCAGTCTTTAACTTTGTGAACCGGATAAAGACAGTAAATACATTCCTTGTGGGGGTCTTCAAAATGCAATCTCTTCTTCCCACAGGAGGAACAAGGCAAAAACAAGCTTTTCTTTGAAGAATCAGACATAGCTACTCAAAAGTTCAGCCAAAGGTGAAGAAAAAACTGAGCAGAGCTCAGGGAGACTCCCTGTCACAAGATGTGCGGTAGAAAATCTGAGGGTTTGCCTCTCTGTGGAGTGTTCTAAGAGGGTGCTGGAGCCTGATTGGCTGTGTTCCAGATTTGGTTCTTTTTACAAAAGACTAGGATAGGCTAATGTAGTGACTTTACTGTCCATTGTAGCCTATTGTATAATGTTTATTACTATTATATATATATTTTATTTGTACCGCGAGACTCCCACCTCGACGGCGGGGATGATTCTAAGCATGTGAATCTATGAAAGATACCCCAATACTGGATAAATATCAGTTTATTTTTAATTAACCCTTTTTATTATTTTTTCTCACTTAAAGGAAAGGTCCACATTACCTCTTTTCATATCCCAAATTACTGATCTATTGGTCAATGTCTAATCAGATGTAAAAAAGAAGGAAGCAGAACAGAGAACCAGTTTTAAAGATTTGCAGGTTGACACTGTTAAAAATCCTATTTTTTATGTCCAGTTAATGATGCTTCCGTTTACTTGGTGCAGAGGGAATACGGCTGAAGTGAAAGGATTGCTAGGAATAATGTATTGTTACAAACTGCATACTGTCCTGTCCGGGAAGCCTAAAGAAAACCATTAGATTACTTTGCAAAGAACCTTGTCACAAGGCTGTAATGTTCAAATGCAAAGTAAGTGCCATTGCACTAACTACTGCTACCTCCAACAGATCGACTACATCAACATGCTCATCAAATCTAGATTCACCCACCATTCACTCTCTAGACCAAGATGTGCACTGAGCTTTGAGGAAGTATATTATTCCCAAGCTCCTGAATACTTAAATTTAAGCCCTTTACTCACTACTGAATGTGCCTCAATTGAATAATCCATTAGGAATATCTCATTTAACATCAGCCCTGAACTTGCCCCGAACCTATAACGTTTATCTTTCTGATTTCAGGCCCATGTACCAGTATAACCCAGTTCATCCCACCCAACAGCTAGTAACCTTTCCTCCACGTTCTGCTCCAAACAATATCTGCACCATTCTTACAGCCACCTCTACTCTTACTCCCCATCTAGCCTCGTTTCCAAATGAGGTTCAATCCCAAGAGCTGCATTTATGCAAATATACAAGTCCTCTAACACCGCTAGTCCCCCTCCAACCTCTTCACCCCTAAAATCATAAAACTCCTTATGCTAATTCAGTACAGGTCTATTGTCCAGAGCCCCCAAGTGGCAAACGATCAGCTCCTTGCAATGTTCACCTTGTCTTACAACTCCTTTTAGTCACAAAACAAGCACCAACAGCTGCTATTTACCTTATTCCACTGACTTATTAAATTACCGACAAATTTGGGCTTCACCAACTCCACAAAGATTGTTCTGTCACGCCTAATTTCTTTATGCCAGCCCACTCTAATCCTCTCTTCCATCCGTATTTTGGACCTACAGGCAGCTCTCCACTCCCTTATACTTAAATCCCAAAAGTCCGCTGTCCACAGGAGATTGGAGTCTTTTTCAGAGGCAGCAGTCCTCCCAGGGTTTTCAGAGGTCGCTGGCTGCAAGATAGGTCGCAGATTCGCAGAAGATGGAGACAGGCCGGTAGGGCTGGGGCCAAGGCAGTGGTCGTCTTCAGCCTTCTCTGCAGGGATGTCTTCTTATTTGTTAAATCGTCGCAGATCTAGTGTCTAGGTATAGGAAAGCGACCTAAATACTACATTTAGGGGCATTTTAGGGGAGTGGCAGGTAGTGCCAATGGGCAAATTACCTGGGTTGGCTACACCCTCTATTATGCCACCCTTCTGTGGGAGAGGGCACAGAACTAGCCCTGAATGGACGGGTCCCCCCATTTTCAAGATGGCGGGGACGGTAAAATGTGCTTCACCCTGCCTCCCCCACCTAAGGGGTGGAGTGGGCAGAGGTGGGCACACCTCCTATTCTTTTAAGTTTTCCACCGGTTTTCCTACCCAAGGTGGGGGTGTAAACCGGGGCTGCCATCTGCTGCTAGCAGCAGAGGCTGGGAGTCGCATTACAAAGGTGGCGGGCCTTTGAAGCTTCCCTCTTCCAGCACTGGCCCATTCTGGGGGAGGAGGTGTGACACCTCTGCCCACGATGTGCATTGTTTTTGGTCCCAGAGAGAAGGGGCTCTCCAACCAGGGGTCCAGAAACATGTCTGGTGGTGGCTGGCTGCCTACAGCCACAGTCAGAGACCACACCAGGGTTGGTAGGTTTTCAGGGGGCACCTCTGAGGTGCCCTTCGAGTACAAGGTTTAATAAATCTCACACTGGCACAATGTGGATTTATTACAAGGAGATGTTTGGTACCAAGAACTCCTGGGTTCAGTGAAGCCATCACAGTGCTGTGGTACTCGAGTTGTCAAGTTCCCAGCCCTTGTACTCTCTATGGCAACAACTTACTAGGGACTTACAGGGGGCACAAGTACCAATGGTGGATAAGTTTTTAAGGAAAGAATGCTGATACTGGGAACCTGGACAGCAGGGACTCAGTACTCTACAGTCAAAGTCGCATCAAACGCCAGGCAAAAAGTGTGTGCGTGTTGGGGGGGGGAGGGGTAATGCAACAGAACCCCAATTTTTCACAGTCATCCTCAGCAATTTTCGGAATAAACCCCCTCCCTTCCCTAAATACTGATCGGCTGGGCGCAATGTACGGCGCTAGCAGATCCGCTAAGACAGGAGGCGCTTGTTGGGTCAGAATTTTGTGAGCGAAGCACAATGTCTTAAACTGGATTCTTTTATCAACAGGCAAGGCAGCCAGTGTTGCTTAGGTAAAAGCTTTGACACTGAGCAAGATTTTGGGAGAGCAAAAAGAGTGCGTGCTGCCGCGTTTTGTACCCTTTGCAGGCGCTGGATCTCAGATTTATTAGCGCCTAGGTAAAGGGAATTACAGTAATCCAGCCTAGATAAAATCGTAGCTTGGATAATGGGCTGGCGTGTTTGCGAGGCAAAAAACCCTAAAAGGAGCTTGAATACTCGCAGTAGCCCAAAACAAACCCCGCGACCGCTTTTGTTTGGGTTTCGAAGGACAGCCCACTGTCAACCCATATTCCCAAATTTTTCACTGCTCCTTAGGCAGGGGTGCAGGCCTCAACTCATCTGGCCACCATTGCTCTGACCACAAATTACTGTCTCTCCCAAACAGTAGAAGTTCGGATTTACTAGCATTTAACTGCAGGCAGTTTGCTGTCATCCAGTCTGCAATAGCCAGCATGTCCTCCTTAAATTTAAAGAGGTTATTTTTGCATTTTTTGGAAAAGGAAATAAACAGTTGGGTGTCATCAGCGTAAGACACTAATGACAGTCCTTTGCTTTTTGCTACCACTGCGAGGGGTTGCAGGTAGATATTAAAGAGCGTAGGGCTCAATATTGATCCCTGCGGAACTCCGCAATGGATGGCGTACTCCTGCGAACAGTGGGGTGACCTGGAATGTTCTACCATCCAGAAAAGATCTGAACCAGGCCAAGGCCACACCCCCGATACCTATCCCCTGCAGTAAGTTATTTAGCGTAGCTGTACAAAATACATTGCATTTGTTGTTTAGGTGTTTTTTTAGGGGAGGTGCCTTACCTTGTGATACGCCAATAAGTAATACGCCGATTTGCTGACACTTAACAAGCACCTTGGTAACCACAGCACTACCAAATACAATTCAGACTTTACAAAACGTGGGCAAGTGAGAAGAGGGCAAATGGAAAATATTATATCCTTTGGAGGTACCTAGAAATTCAGCAAACAAGGTGCTACCATCAAAAGCTGGAATCTCTGTGGTAAAAAGGACCTAACTAATCAACAGATGGAGGATGCGAGTGGCTACTTAGCGAACATGGGCTACTTGAGTATGCATGCGAAGCTCTGACTACCTCAAACACTCACCGACAGGAGTCTCCATGTCACAGGTCGTACCTCTCTTGGCACGCCAGACCAGCTGCATTTTCTCAGCTCATCTGCAAGGGATAACAGTACAGCTTATTCTCGTTACTAGGGCCAGAAGATCATTAAGTCTGTGTTTAAGACTACAAAGAGCTAATAAGAATTCAATGGCATTTACGGTCCTTGGAAAAGTCCAGAGACCGCCCTTATTTCAGTGAGCAAAATCTGCATTAATGACACAGGCCTAACACAGTCAATGCAGAGCATAACCCGGAAATGCGTGTCCTTTCTATGGTCTATCGAAAATATCTAGAAAAGCACTTTGAAGTCAGACCATGTACTGAACTCTATACACTCAATTTGCATAATTACAAACAATTCTGATCTGATCCATGGTAGATTAATCTTTTAAACCCTACCCCACACAAAAAAACTCAAACACCCTGTCGAGCATATTAACATGCTAACACAGTGTAAAACCAATTCTGGCCTGCTTACCAAAATCTCCTATTCACTAAACTGCCTGGACACTCCATCTAATCCTCTATCTGTGGAAGCTGCTATGCAGGTCCTCGAACTACATCTTCCCTCGTTCAGATTCACATATGTAACTTGACTTTCCACCACTAAACTAAACTTCACCTTCCAATTGAAATTTCCAGCCCTTGTCATTCAAGATCCACATCTGAGCAAGTCATGCATTTCCATTAATCCTTAAAAACTCACCGAGGTCTGTGTTGGGACTAGAAAGTAGTTGCCTGAACTTCTCCATTCTGGTTTTCTCCCGTACAGTCATAGGGGGTGCACCAGATGCATTTTGGTCAGATATTCGAGCAACAAGTGGAATAACTGGTCTAAGCGGGAGCGACTGCTGTTTGTGGAGAGGATGCCTCATCAAAGGGTCGGCTGAGAAAACAAAAACACAAGTTAGCAAAATGCAGTAAGGCGCTGATAAACTACTGGGGTATTAAAAGGTTAGTGAGAAAATAATTTTTAAAACTAGTCAAGGGTGTCAGACTTCATCACAGTCAAAGCTATTAACCAAAACGCATCCATCACACCAAAAAACGCATATCTGTGAAATAAACATAGCTTATGCAATGTAGCAGCCCATCTATTTAGGTACAAGCAAAGCACCATGTGCAGGAGCTTGCTACTTTAAGGCGATTTAAATACCAGTTCAATATAGCCTTGTACATAGTTCTAGGATAAGCTAATAATTACCGTCCTAAATGATTGATTTCTACCTACAAGAGGAAGGACCAGATCAAATTAACCAAGAAACTTCAGATCCTGCCAGCACAGATTATGGGGTCCGTCAGGCTTCTGCCCCACCACCTCTTCTTGTATAAGTTTCTTTAACCTCACCTGATTAAATATGTACGCTGAGGACAACCAGTTTCTGGTTGACCCTAACAGAAAACCCAACAAGGATCATAATGAGGGATTATATTTTGGTAATTAAAAACTGTCTTGGAGTCAATGACTCGTGGCATACAGCTTTAAAACGGATCTTGCTTACCTAGATGAAAACTTTCAATATCCTATGAGGCATTTGCTGGTCCTTCCAGTTAAAACTAGTACCTGCCCTGGTGGAAGATGCATGAAATCTGGATGTTCTTGTCAACACTTAGCTAGCTTGTGACCCACAGATGCAGACCACAGTGACATTTGCAATTTCTAACTAAAAGCTGTATAAAAAATGTGTTCTATGTTAGCAATAGAACAGTGCAAATTATTAACGTAGAAAGCAGCAAAGTCCAAACTGAATACTTCATGGTCATATACTTAACTCTCCCACAAAAAAGAGCCTATAAACGACATAAATCACCATCACCTGCATCAATTTCGGGAAGAAAATGATCATACATCAGCCATGCGATCTCAACTAACTCACTAAATCCAACAAAGATTATGGCTTGGTTTCGAAAGAACTAAAGGGGAAACCCCAAAAATATAAGCCAGCTCTCTCATTCCCCCCCCCACCTGGCCACACATACTCTTCCTATAACGAAATTGTTCATCCTAAAATAGTGCTTGCCAAATTTGGAAGAGGAACAGAAGTAAAAGTAGCAGGGGCAAAACTAACAATCCACCGACGTTTTTTTTTTTTGTTGACAACCAACTTTATTAATTTTATTTCCTACCCAGACTTAAGGCTTAATTCACAAGCTAGCCAGTTGCAAGCGTGAATTAAAACAGCATCTGCTTAAGCTGCGGACATGAGTAGCAAGAGAACTACAGCTGCTACTGCTTTTTGGGATTATTCTATGTGTGTTATAAATAACATGATTTGTTCACTGTAATTTTAGTTATTGTGCTGTATTTTTTTTTATAGGATGCACATTGTAGTTTCTTTTTTTGGGCTATTTAATTATCGAATTTAATATATATGTTATATATGTGGTGTGCTCCTGGCATTTATTTGCACATTACAAATAATAAATAAACAAACAAATGCACACAGGAGCACAATTATATGCACAACTCGGCACAAGTTGCTAAAACTCACAATGTTAGTGGCTTGCACACACCATAAAATAGTTGTTTCATCCAGTGCAATATCTGTACACTACACAAAGCAGCCAAATTAAGGAATAACTAAATACAAAAACACAAATTACCCCACAAACAAAAAGTAGAAACCCAAATGATAAATTAATTTCCACTAGCCAATCGGTGATTAAGTGCCAATTAAGGCCATTTCAATACCTCCATTTTAACAGTTTCCGGTTTAAAAAAAATATCACATTAAAAATAAAATGTAACTTTTTTTTTTTTTATATCCAATTTTATTGGCATTTTGTATAACGAAGTAACCAAAGTAACATTAGTATCACTGTGACATGTAAGACATTGCATTACAGTTACAAGTATTAGCCCCCATCTAGCTGGAATAAAAAAGGAAAGAGCCAGCCCTTTGCGCCATGAGTAATCAGTCCAATGGACCTGTCCATTTGCCCCATATTCGTTCATGTTTGTTCGGACACCCTCTTGCCTCATAAACCGCTTTCTCCTGGACAGCATACCAGTCAACTCCCCTGCGCCATTTTGAAATAGAGGGAGATTTTGAGTCTTTCCAAGCCATTGCAATGTCTCTTTTAGCAATCAACATGGCTGTTCCTAGAAACAACTTGTCGGCTCAGGAGCCGTCCATCCCCTCCACCACTCCCAGGAGAAGAGCAAGAGGATTAAGGGGACCTCCCACCCCAATATGCCAATCAATTCAGATACGATTGATGCCCAGTATTTGGATATGACGGTGCAGGACCAGACCATATGGAAGAAGTCGGCTGGTTCGCTTTCACAGCGTGGACATTGTGGGGTTGGGAGGAATCCAGCTTTGTGCAGCCGCGCCGGTGTAAGATATGCGCAGTTAAGATAATATATCTGGATGAGGCGGAGTCTGGCAGATATAGTGAGAGTTCTGGGGGCCATAAGAGCGTCTCGCCAGTCTTAGTCTTCCAGAGGGCCTACCCATCGTTCCCACCGAGTTCTCAGAGGTTCTAGTGTGGATGGGGTATTGTTTATCAGGGATCGATATATTTTGGATATCAATCCTTTCCCTAGGTCTCCCATGAGAATCTTGGCCTCCATGGGGCTGAACTCCGGGAATGTCTCTTGGTTAGGAATGTGAATGGCTAGGGCGTGACATATTTGGAGATACCTGAAGAACTGTGTAGAGTGTAAAGAGTATGCATGTTGTAAGTCTTGAAAGGAGGACAAGTGGTCTCCCTTCCATACATCTCCCAGGCAGGTGATGCCTATTAGGTCCCATGTTTGAAAACCTGTCAAGGTCCCAACTTCCCGCAGCCAAGTGCCGTGCCGTAACGGCGTTTGTAATGTGAGTCTATTGTCCCAGTGGATGTGTCGTAATGCAGATCGCCATGCCAGGAGAGCTGTATGGGTGACTACTGGCAGGGCCTGAGGGATTGGGGCTCCGCAAAGCATAGTTTGGGCCTGGGAGAATCCAAGGCGCCCCAGTTCTAACCGATATGCTGGGTCTGACCCCCCCGTTAAACCAATCATGGATTATAAAAAGGCGAGTAGCGAGATAGTATAAGAAGGGATTCGTCATTCCCATTCCTCCCTCGTATGTGGCTCGTTGGCAAGTCGTGAGAGCCAGACAAGCTCTTGAGCCCCCCCAAAGGAAGTTGGTAATCACTCCATCTAGATCGCGAAACCAGCTGTGAGGGAGATGGGTCAGGAGGTTATGGAGGACATATAAGAGGCGGGGGAGAACCATCATTTTGAAGAGGGCAACTCTCCCGATGGGATTGAGAGGAAGTTTTTGCCATCAACGTAAGTCGTCTTTTGTGCGTCTGAGAAGTGGACTGACATTAAGGGACCAGGTCATTTCCGGGAGAAGCGCCACCCAGATACCAAGGTATTTGAATGATAATCTTCGTATGGGCATGGTTGTCGGCCAGTCAAAACATTCTCTAGAGGCATGGAGGGGCACCACCGTGGACTTGATTGGGTTAAGGCGTAGGCCAGACTCTCGCCAGAAGGAATGAAGGATCTGCAGGCATCTCGGTCCGGGTCAGCCAGGTACAGGAGGACATCATCAGCGTACAAGGCAATTCGGTCCTCATGAGAATTCTGCCAGCGGCAGCCCTGCACCCGGTCATCCGTCCGGATGAGGCAGGCCAAAGGTTCGATCGCGAGGGCGGAGAGGGAAGAGCGGACATCCCTGTCGGGTCCCCCTTGCGATCAGGAGGAGCTCAGATAACGCCCCGTTTATAAGGACCCTGGCTGATGGGTTACAGTAAAGAACTCCCACCATCTTCCGATAACGGGTGCCAAAGTCTGCCCTCTCTAGCACGTCTCGCATGTAGCGCTAGTCGACCGTATCAAAGGCCTTCTCAAAATTGAGTAGAACTAAGGCCAGATACGGTGAAAGGAGGTCACGGTAGGCAAGGGCCACATGCAGGCGTCGAAGGCAACGACGTGTGCTGCGGTGCAGCATGAAGCCACATTGGTCAGGGTTTATGAGGGTGTGCAGCACTCTTTTCATACGGGTGGCAAGAATCGTGGCATATATTTTGACTTCGGTATTAATAAGGGAGATCGGACGGTACTGAGCGCAGGAAAGCGGGAGAGGGTATGTCTTGGGTATGACCACAATGGTGGCTGTGTCTGTAATAGAGGAGAACGACCCGTCCTCTATGGCTTCTTCAAACAGTGCATGGAGTTGTGGGATCAGAGTTTCGCGGAACGCTGCGTAATACTCCGAGAGAGCCTATCTGGGCCCGAGGTTTTGTGGGTGGTGAGCAACGAGATTGCCTCGCTCACTTCCTCAACTGTGATAGGCTCTCATCCATGGTTTCCTGTTCTATCTCCGAGAGCCGTGAGAGAAGAATATTTTGCAAGAAGGAGGAACTATCATATGATGTGTGTGTGTGTGGGATCCACAGAGTACAGTGTCTTGTAGTAATTCGTGAAGGCCTGCGCAATTGTTGCGGGCGTACGGGAGATTTGTCCCTGTGTGTCTCGAATTTCGGGGACTATTCGATTGGCAATGGGGTGAGTAGAGAGCCAATGGAGCAACTTGCCATTTTTGTCCCCCCATCCGTAAACTCTGGCTACCGTGGATCTCCAAATCATTTTGGGTGACTCGATGGAGATACTCTTGATTTCCTCCCGTATTAATTGAAATTGTCGGCGTTCTGCTTCCCCTTCCGCCGTTGCTGCCACCATTTCCATACGGAGCGCCCTGGCTTCAAGTTGAGCAAGCTAGTGTTCGCAGGTCTGACGCCTGCGCTTAAGGAATCCTTTGGCATACCCCCGAATTGTGGCTTTGTCTGCTTCCCAAAGTGTATCCTGACGCTGCACTGTGCCTTCGTTAATACAAAAGTAGCTATTGAGTTCCTCCCCAACGCTCTATTTGTATTCTTGGTCTTGGAGGGACCAAGCATTTAATCGTCATATGGGTCTGAGAGCCTTCGTGGGGCCCCCCACTTGTAAAAGGAGCGGGGAGTGGTCAGACACTCTGCGCACCAGGATCTGGATTTCGGAGACGTTCCGGCAGTCTGGAGCGGGCATGAACATGAGGTCTATACAGGAATGATTGTGGTGCGCCGCAGAGGTGTGTGTATATTGTCGTGTTTTAGGGTGCCAGGTGCGCCAGACATCACAGAGACCCAGTGTAGCAGTCCAGTCCCCAAGCCGCCTGGCCCCCAATTTCCTATGAGAGGATATGGGACCCGTAGTATCCTCCGTGGGCTCGGGGACAGCATTAAAATCACCCCCAATTACTGTCAGGCCCTGAGGAAGAGTGGATATTATCTTCAGTGCATTTTGAAGAGTGGGCTCTAAATTTGCTGGAGGAGCATATAGTGATATTAGATTAATGGTGGAATCTCCTAGGGTACCAGAGAGGGCAGTGAATCGGCCTAAATGGTCGTTAAACACTTGGGTCATCGTGAAGGGAAGGGAGCGCTGTAACAGGATTGCTGATCCTCGAGCTCCTCTGGAGAACCCAGAATGCCATACCCTTCAAACCCCTGACACGCCAGGAAGGGGCAGCGGTTCCCCACTAGGTGTGACTCTTGTAGTAATAAGACATCTGGGTTACTCCTTCGAGCATACTTTAAAATCTCAGTTCGTTTGATTTTATCTAAGAGGCCATTAACATTCCATGAGAGGATTTTCATGGGCTCACCCCCAATTATACGGACATGACATTGTAGTAAAGTGGCGATGTTTGGGGCTGACCATTTGGAGGTCTCCAATGGGTCAGATATTTGGGTTCTAAAGGAAGCTGCGTATACTCAAAGACGCTATTTGGGCCGCTTCAGGGAGGATCCGGAGTATGGTGCACAGAGTTACTGTGGAACAAAACAACATGATCAATGTCTGGGAGAACATTCCCAGTAGAAAACCCCAACCAACCCCCACCCCATACTTCCCCAAATGAAGCATCTGTCACCCAATCAACAAAGGCTTAGAGTGTAAACAAGTTAATTAAGGGTTGTGGCCAATGACTGCATGGGGAGTCCCACTGGGCTCAAGGATATTTGTTCCTCTGGTTTGGACTTTTGGAGTAGCAGTCCTTAAATTCATATGTGGGGGCTGCGCGATAGATCAGGGTCATCTGAGCTGGGTGTGGGAGAGCCATCGGGATTTGTCTCAGCCAGTTGGACAAGGTTATTTGCGTTTTCTCTGGTTTCCGGCGATCCATTTCTGTCCTGGGTGGAGCCAACAGGCGATGCGGACTCCGTTCCTCGGGTCCTGCGCCTTCTACGGGATCCCGTACGTCGCCCACGGGGAATCACAGAGTCTTTCCCAGGTGGTCCTTTTGGGGGGATCGCTGCTAGGGCGTTTTTCTGTGGGCGGAGTGGGCACTCCTCGGTAGCCCAGGTACAAGCTGCCTCTGGTGTGTCAAAGAAATAAGATTTATTTTGAAATAACACTTTGAGGCGGGCTGGGAAGAGGAGTCTGTAAGACAGGTTTAGAGCCCGCAACTTTTGTTTAACCTGGATGTAGGATCTTCTATGGGCCTGCACTTCCTTAGTGTAATCAGGAAAGATCATGACTTTGGATCCCTTATAGCTGAGTTCTGGTCGAGAGCGGGCTGCCTGCAAGAAGGCTTTGCGGTCTCTGAAGTGGAGGTTCCTCACGATGCTTGGTTGGTGTGGTGCCCCCGGCGGAGGTCGAGGGGCGAGGGAGCGGTGGGCTCTCTCCACAACAAACCAGGGAGACAAGGCATCCGCAGGCATCCATGATCTGAAACAGTCTTCGACAAAAGTGTTGACTTGGGTGGGTTCCGTGCCCTCAGGAAGGCCGACCAGGCAGAGGTTATTCCGGTGGGAGCGGTTTTCGGCGTCTTCCGCCCGTTTTTGGAAATCCGATGTGCGGGATAAAAGCTGCTTTACTTGTGTTTTAAGTGTAGAGACATCGTCCTCCACCTCTGATAAACGGGATTCAACCGCTGTCACACGGGCCGTCGCATTGCGAAGGTCCTGGCGGATGAGAGCCATATCCACGCGGACTTCACCTATTTTGGTTTCCATTGATTCCTGACATGTCTTTATGGCTTGTAGTATGGTGGCCAGGTCTCCCTCCGGTCGGCCGGTCGTGGAGGGCACTGCTCCGTCTTGGATGGATCCATTAAGAGTATATTGTTCCATTCTAGTTTGCGTCAAGCAGGCCTTTGCCCCTTTGTCTTTCCCCATGATGGGAAGGACGCTCCAGAGGGGTTTCCACTTAATTGCACATCTCACTCTCCCGTATAGGTTGGCGGAGCGCTGGTGGATTCAGCCCAACAGGACGGCGAGAAGGCCCGCACACTCCAACACGATCTCAGGGGCCAAGGTCTAGAGTTTGTGCAGGCGGTCCGACGGTCCACGGATCCTCAGGAGATGCCTCATAGGTCACAAATCGGGCGCTCTCTTCATCAGTCAGCAGCCGGTTCCAGACCGCCCGTGAAGGCTGCCATCGCCGCAGAAGATTAAGCGACGGCCCGGTCGCCGATCGCGCTACTCCTCGTCTCACCCCGAGCTACAGTAAGTATCACCCCGTTCGTTGCTGATGTCGCAGGAGTCGCAGGACCGCAGGGGGCTTCAGCGGCCTTCACCCAGAGGCATGGGATCTGGGTTTTTCATAGGTGGTGACCGCCAGGTGGCAGGGAGCCCCAGGAGTGCATCCGCAGTCACACAGTCCGTCACACAGGCACAGATTCAACGGGCGTCACCGCGCTACAGGCCCAGGATCCCCACAGGGGACCTCTGGCGAGATCTATTGGTTGCTACAGGGCGTTCGTTCTCTCCAGGTCCCTCTAAACCGCCCCAGTGGGACTCACTGGCACACAGGGTCTCTCCTTCCAGGGGGGGCGACTTCGCTGTTCTAGGGGGCCGGGCCACCACCATTCATCATCAGCGGCGGAATGCCCTACCACCAAGGTCCTCTGAATTTTATTCTTGTGTCCCAGGGCCTAGAAGGCGGGGCCCACTCATCCCCAGGCCGAGTCCTGATCATAGAAGGCCGTGCACTTTGATTCTGGGCCGCGGCCCTACCAGGACTCAACAGGGGCGTCCTGCCGGCCGCAGGCCGATCGCCCTTGTCTGTATTCCACCGGCAGTTTCAGACTGCCCGTTAGGGCCTATCACTGCCACAGGGAACACCGAGGCGGCCTCCCTATCAATCAAAGCGTCCCCTTCCTCAGCTCATAAGTCCACGAGGGGGCTTCGTCCGCCCCAGGAGTCCTCGGGGCGGCAGGTGGCTCCAGTGCCCCCCCCCCCTTCTTTAATATGGGGATATGGGTTTCTTCTCTCTTCTTTTGGCGGCCTCAGTCGGGCGGAGGGGAGCCCCAGGAACAGTCCCGCTGCCACTCAGCCGGCGACTAGCGGCACACCAGGCCTCTCTTTTTGGGGGTGGGGGTTATGTTATGTTATGTTAATCAAATTTGTAGAGCGCGCTGTTACCCTAGGGTTTCCTGGCGCTATGCACTGCCTGCTAAAAAAAAAAAAAAAAAGGTGGCCAGAAGGCTTATTGGTTAAAAAGCCAGGTTTTGAGACCCTTCCTGAAGGAGAGGAGGTCTGTAGCGTTCCTCAGTTGGAAAGGAAGCTCGTTCCAAGATTTGGACGCACTGTTAATAAAGCTTCTGCCTCCCCAGCCTGCTTTTTAAAAACGCTGATTGTGACTTTCTTCGCCCCTATTGATCGTAGCGCTCTCCTTGGGATGTACCACTGAATTTTTCGTTGCATG
The DNA here is from genome assembly GCA_963921515.1 of Calotriton arnoldi. Lineage (NCBI taxonomy): Eukaryota > Metazoa > Chordata > Amphibia > Caudata > Salamandridae > Calotriton > Calotriton arnoldi. The sequence continues at coordinate 2,634,704 of CAWUFW010001518.1, forward strand.
TAGTCCGGGCCTTTGCCATTAAGGGCTTTAAAGACAGTGCACAGCGCTTTGAAGCGTATTCTGTGTCTGACAGGGAGCCAGTGCAGCGGTTTGATCTCTTCCTTTACAGAGGCAAACTTTGAGGTCCCTGAGAGCAGTCTGGCTGCCGCATTCTGAACCATCTGAAGCTTGTTAATATATTGTTTTTGAGCATTCATGTAGAGTCCGTTGCAGTAATCCAGCCGAGACATAATGAGTGCCGAGATTACTGTTTTGAGGCCATTGTCGTTGAGATAGAACTTAATCTTTTTTTATGATCTTTAGTACATAAAAACAGGCCGAGGTAACTGAACTTATTTGGTCACCTAGTGCCAACTTATTGTCTATTAACACTCCCAGATTTCTGGCTTTCTCAGTGGGTATGGGGCATGAGCCAAGGTCAGCCGGCCACCAGTCTGGGGTCCATACTAGCGGATTTTTCCCAAATTTTATGACCTCAGTTTTATTAGAGTTGAGTTTTAAGCAGTTTGCAGACATCCATCTGGAGATAGCAGCCATGCAGTCATGGAATCGAGCCCCCGTTTCCTTTTCAGAGCCCTCCCTTAGTGACAGCACTATTTGGGTGTCGTCAGCATAAGAGGTCAACTGGAAGCCAAAAGACCTAATCACACCAGCTAGGGGAGCCACGTACACGTTGAAAAGTGTCGGGCTGAGGGAAGAGCCCTGTGGGACCCCACAAGGAAGGGTGAAAGGTTTAGACTGGCAGTTGTCCATATCCACGGTTTGTACTCTGTCAGAGAGAATTGACTGCAGAAGCTTCCAGGCAGACCCCTTTATCCCGGCCCTAGACAGACGGTCCATCAAAACTTTGTGATGGACCGTGTCAAAGGACGCGGACAGGTCTAACAAGATCAATACAGCATTACCTCCCCTGTCCAGGGCCTCCTGAATTTCCTCCGTAGATTTAATGAAGGCAAGCTCCGTGCTGTGTTCTGCTCTAAAGCCATATTGGGATGGATCAAGAGTCTGATTGGATTGAAGAAAGGCATTAAGTTGTATGTTCATAGCTTTTTCTAAGGCCTTGGCAGGAAGCGGGAGTCGAGATATAGGCCTGCAATTATTGGGGTCACCTGCATCAAGATTCTGTTTTTTTAGGAGGGGGAGGATGGAAGCAACCTTCCACTTCTTGGGAAAAGTGCCAGAGCTGAATATCTCGTTCAGCAAGGGCGTAAGGGCCGAGCCAATAACTCCCGAAATTAGTTTCAATAAGTAAGCTGGACAGGGATCAGATGGAGCTCCCGAACGAATGGAATTCAGAATTTTAATAGTATTTGGAACCGTGAGAGATTGAAAGTGATCTAATACGGCAAAGGTTGTTGAACTATCTTGTCCGAGTGTATTTGGCTGCTCAAGCTCCTTATTATCTGCTGGGGAGAAGGAGGAAAAAATAGATTCCACCTTTGATTTAAAGAAATCGGCCAGTTGATCGCAGAATTTGGGGCTGCTGGAGCTCTTAGGGGCATTTGGTATGGCTAATTTTTTGAGTGTCTTAAAGAGTTCCTTGGAGTTTGATTTGGCTTGATCTATTTGTTCCTCAAAGTATTTCTTTTTAGTTTCCAGCAACATCCCCTTGTAGATAGCGATGCTATGTCTATAAGTGTCCTTGTCTGGCTTATTATATTCTTTCCTCCAAGCCCTTTCTAACTGTTTACAGGGTGGGGGGGGGGACCTCAATGCTCCCCGGGGCCAGGCCTCACTGCTCCCCGGCCAGGCCCCGGGGCCAGGCCTCACTGCTCCCCGGGGCCAGGCCCCGGGGCCAGGCCTCCGCTCTCTGCACCCGGCGGCAGGACGCCCCTCCTGTCCGCGCGCCGCCGAAACTCACTCTGTGCCACCCGGGGCCCAAGAGGCGGGGCCCGCCCCTCACCAGAGGAAGTCTCTGCCGCCGGAGGCCGCACGCTCCAGTCCCTGGCTGCAGCTCTACCGGGTCCTTGTGTGGATGTGTGTCCTGCCGACTGCAGGCCGAGCCCCCTCATTGGCTGCCAGCAGTCAGCCCCAAGTCGTCCATCAGGGCTATTTCAAACACAGGAGACGGCGCGGCGGCCCCGCCACAAACCACTGCGTTTCCCCCTCACCTCCTGACTCTGTTGGGGCCGCCCGTTCGTCCCAGGCGCCACAGGAGTCCTCGGACAGCAGGTGGGAACGGCGCCCCCCGCTCACTGGCACGGGACAAGATTCTCCTCCGTTAGGTTCCGTCGGGCGGTGGTGAGCCCCAGGAGTGCCACCGTCTCTCGCCACTCGGCCCCTCAGCTCCAGGTAGGCGCCATTTTGTCCCGGACTCGGGAACTTCGCGGGTGTTCGTTAGGCACCCTTACTACCCTGGTGAGCTCTCGTTCTGGGTGTGAGGATCGCCGCCACTATAGTCTTCTAGAAAATAGCGCTCGCTCCACCCCCTCCCCCCCCAGAGTAATGACCGCCAGAGGATCAGGATGTTAATTATTTTCAGTGCCATTTTTACTTAAAACAAGTTGTCAATTTTCAGCTTGCTTCACTGTGGGTTATTATTTAATTTGATTCCTCCATTTTCACAAAATTCCTTACACTGGGACTGGGTGAGTAACATTCCGAAGTCCGCACGTCCTCAGAATAATAACAGTCTTGATGCCACAACTGGTTCTAAGAAGCCCACAAAGCAAATGGAGATTATATGGAGATCTCTGGGAAGCTGTCCTTAATCAAGAAGCAAAGGTGTGATGTAACTCCGTGACACCAGCCTGCAGAAGGGCAGCAATGAGTGGCAGCGGAACGCAGTTGTAATAATTAGTACATAAATACCTTAAACACAAATAGATAAGTATTGAAAAACTAAGACTTGGCTTAATGTATTCAGAAGCAACTGATAAATATGATGTCTGAAATGTTATACAGAGGAGAGTTTTCAAAATGGAACGCAGATACTTCGAACTTAATTACTTTCTCTTCTTTACAGCGTTTTCATGATGACTGTACTGGATGTCTGTAACAGGGCTGTTCAGGAGGATAGAACGTTTTCACTTAGATAATATTTAAAACAATCTGAAGGTATAGTAGAACTTTACTGTATCGAAACGACCGCCTCTATTAATTTTTCATGGCAAAGAGTTTTTGGGCTGTACTTATTTTATTATAATTGCAAATTAGCTGTACTATTTGGTGTGTATGTATTGCAGCCAATGGAAATTGTGTTTCTATCCAGTAAGTGGCAGTATGCACAACGCTTCTCCTGGGTATCAAGTTCAACGTGGTTTAGTTAAACATTTCCGCTTTATATATTTCAGAATGGAATTTTCAAGGATATGCTTTAATAAGAGTTACTTTTTTTTTAGTTATTTAGCGTTCAGTTTTACTGAATTTAGATATTGCAGTTTAACTATTAAGACCTACAACTCCTGGCAATGTGATAAAACAGAAAAAATATATCAATATCGCATGGAATACCTTAGAACAGTGGTTCCCACACTGTGCGCCGCGGCACCCCGGTGCGCCATTAGAACATGGCAGGGGCGCCGCGCACGTCTTGGGAACTGGGAAAAGGTAGTATGATTCACAATCCGGGCCGTTTCCAAATATTAATGATGAAATACGTTTTTACAAATGTAAGGGTAATTGACGCTTCTTCCCTCTGCACTCAACGCTCCGTGTCCCCTCTCCCTCCAGAGTTTTCGTGTTCCTTTTCACTTCTGAACCCACCATGTACGCCCTCCCACTAATGTGCACCACTCGGATGGAGGAAAGCCTGAGAGGCACCCCCATAAGTGTGAACGCTCCAGAGCCAGCCACTTGTCAGCTTGCAAGGACGTGAGAGAAAGACACCTCTCACGTGTGAACATCCCAGAGGCGCCCTTCTACGGGTGAATAACCCTGAGCCAACCACATCTCGATGTCTGAGGGCCCCAGAGCCTCCCTCCACTTGTGATTACACTCAACCTCTGCTTTGTGGGAGAGACGCTTTGCTCCGATCCATGTTCACCCCTTTCACGCACGTCTGGACAGGGTAAGGATTTATTTAGTTCCTTTCTCATAAAATGTTTTTAATACCAGACCTTCCCTCTATGTTTATGTATATTATTTTGTGTATATAACCCAACTCTTACTTTATGTCACCAATTTAATACGTTCTTCTGGAACACTGCTGTTCAGCAGATGGTAGGGGCGAAGGTGGGACTGCAGCAGAGGCGCAACTAAAGGCAAATTTCGGGGGAGGGGGAATTCTTTCAGCAATAGGCAGAGTGGAGATTAAGAAGTGAAAAAAACAACAAATGTAAATGGTCTTTTAAAGACCTGAGAAGTACTCGTATGCGGCTGTGATAAGCTCAACAACTGTCTGTGTGTGTGCCCGGGGCTGACACACATGACAGGGGGGGGGCTGAAGACCTTTGAGCCCTATGGGCGGTGCATGCCTGGACTGAAGTTTATGTTGTTAATGTTTCTAGAAGGGGCTTGTCCTTTTGTCTGGCTAATCATCATTACTACAGAAAGGCTAATAACAGCAGGGTGCACATAACTCACTTCATTGTGCCCATGTTTTACACTCCTGCTTGAAGCCAGTATTGTTGCTAACTGCTTCTAGAGAAATCACCTACTACTACTGTAGTTCAGTCTTTGCTAGTCTTCCAGCATTAGGAATCCATACTCTCCAAAGACTGCAAAATGGTGTTGTCCATTTGCTCTCAGGAGGAAGAGACCATGTTATGGAGGGCCAGAATAGCTTGCCATGTCTTCAAATGTATTCACGCACTTTCCTCGTGCTATATAACTCAGACAGTATCTAATAGCAAAAATAAACTCCATAACCCACCCCGGACGGAACTCCATTCTAAAGGCAAAATGTCTGCTCTCCCACATTTCCTACCCAGAAACCTCTGGGAAATCTCCTTCTTTGGTTCCTTAAAAAAAAGGAACTACATATGGCTCTTTACTAGGGTAACTAAAATATCTGCTCCAAGAGATCCTAAGGTAGTGAGCCGAGGCTGGGCGTACACCCCCCCCCACCCGAAAAAAAATAAAATGACATAATGGGGAGCCACGGCCAAAGGCCAATAAGTCAAGGGAGCCGCAGGTTGAAAAAGTTTGGGAACCACTGCCTTAGAAGGATGTTAAGAGGATGTTGTATAGCGCTCAAGCGCTGTAGGCTTTACGGCACAATTGATATAGATCAATAAAAGCAAAGGTCTAGTTGCATTACCAGTTAAAGTCTTGATAGGCCTCCTCAATCTCAGCTGGTCAGATTCAGAGCAGAGAGAAATGGCAATGAGTAAAAGGGTAATAATGCTGCTTAAATTTGAAAAGCTCGACTTCCGAGCTCAATACACAGAAATGGAGAATAGATTAGTTGCCCGCTAGAAGAGAGAACTTTCATATCAACATATATTTGACACACATCTTCCTAAAGAAGGGAAGAATTTATTGAGTAACATGCGAATCATGCAAAGAACTTTAAAAGGAATGTGGTTGTGGCTTAGGAGCAGATGACAGATATGTCAAGATACGGTCAACTTTAGGGTATCAGGACAACTTTGGTTCCAGCGCTCTGGATACAAGTGAGAACTGGTATAAGGCAGGCTTCTCCCACAAGTAGCTCATGAGCTACTGGTAACTCTACAGCTAACTGTAAGTAGCTCTCCTGTGTGCGGCCTAGTCCACTAAGTTGGAAGCTTGTGCTTGGTTGAACATGTATATGTATTTCAAAATTGAAACGCATGGTGGGAGGGGGGAAGAGGCAACGCGGAACGAGGGGTGGGTGGGAGGGGGGAAGAGGCAACGCGGAACGAGGGGTTAGAGGCAACGTGGAACGAGGGGTGGGTGGGAGGGAGGAAGAGGCAACGCAGAAAGGGGGGCGGGTGGGAGGGGGGAAGAGGCAAAGCAGAAACGGGTGGGAGGGGCGAAGTGGCAAAGCGGAAAGAGGGGTGGGTGGGAGGGGCGAAGTGGCAACGCGGAAAGAGGGGTGGGTGGGAGGGGCGAAGTGGCAACGTGGAAAGAGGGGTGGGTGGGACGGGCGAAGTGGCAAGGCGGAAAGAGCGGCGGGTGGGAGGGGGAAAGAGGCAAGGCGGAAAAAGGGGCGGGTGGGAGGGGGAAAGAGGCAAGGCGGAAAAAGGGGCGGGTGGGAGGGGGAAAGAGGCAAGGCGGAAAAAGGGGCGAGTGGGAGGGGGAAAGAGGCAAGGCGGAAACAGGGGCGGGTGGGAGGGGGAAAGAGGCAAGGCGGAAAGAGGGGCGAGTGGGAGGGGGAAAGAGGCAAGGCGGAAAGAGGGGCGGGTGGGAGGGGGAAGAGGCAAGGCGGAAAGAGGGGCGGGTGGGAGGGGGAAGAGGCAAGGCGGAAAGAGGGGCGGGTGGGAGGGGGAAGAGGCAAGGCGGAAAGAGGGGCGGGTGGGAGGGGGAAGAGGCAAGGCGGAAAGAGGGGCGGGTGGGAGGGGAAGAGGCAAGGCGGAAAGAGGGGCGGGTGGGAGGGGGAAGAGGCAAGGCGGAAAGAGGGGCGGGTGGGAGGGGGAAGAGGCAAGGCGGAAAGAGGGCGGGTGGGAGGGGAAGAGGCAAGGCAGAAAGAGGGGCGGGTGGGAGGGGGAAGAGGCAAGGCAGAAAGAGAGGCGGGTGGGAGGGGAAGAGGCAAGGCAGAAAGAGGGGCGGGTGGGAGGGGGGAAGAGGCAATGCAGAAAGAGGGGCGGACGGGAGGGGGGAAGAGGGAAAGCAGAAAGAGGGGCGGGTGGGAGGGCGGAAGAGGCAAAGCAGAAAGAGGGGGGGTGGGAGGGGGGAAGAGGCAAAGCAGAAACAGGGGCGGGTGGGAGGGGGAAGAGGCAAAGCAGAAAGAGGGGCGGGGGAAGAGGCAAAGCAGAAAGAGGGCGGGGGGAAGAGGCAAAGCAGAAAGAGGGTCAGGTGGGAGGGGGAAGAGGCAAAGCAGAAAGAGGGGCGGGCGGGAGGGGGAAGAGGCAAAGCAGAAAGAGGGGCGGGCGGGAGGGGGAAGAGGCAAAGCAGAAAGAGGGGCGGGTGGGAGGGGGAAGAGGCAAAGCAGAAAGAGGGGCGGGTGGGGGGGGGGGGTCGAGGCAAAGCAGAAAGAGGGGCTGGTGGGGGGGGGGTCGAGGCAAAGCAGAAAGAGGGGCGAGTGGGAGGGAGGGAGAGAAAATGCAGAACAGGGGGGATAGGCAACGCGGAACAGGGGGGAGACGCAACGCGGAAGGAGGGGTGGGGGGAGGGGGTAGAGGCAACGCGGAAGGAGGGGTGGGGAGGAGAAGAGGCAACGCGGAAGGAGGGGTGGGGAGGAGAGGGGAAGAGGCAACGCGGAAGGAGGGGTGGGGAGGAGAGGGGAAGAGGCAACGCGGAAGGAGGGGTGGGGAGGAGAGGGGAAGAGGCAACGCGGAAGGAGGGGTGGGGAGGAGAGGGGAAGAGGCAACGCGGAAGGAGGGGTGGGTGGGAGAGGGGAAGAGGCACGCGGAAGGAGGGGTGGGTGGGAGAGGGAAGAGGCAACGAGGAAGGAGGGGTGAGTGGGAGAGGGAAGAGGCAACGCGAAAGGAGGGGTGGGTGGGAGGGGGGAAGAGGCAACGGGGAAGGAGAGTGGGTGGGAAGGGGGAAGAGGCAACGGGGAAGGGTGGGTGGGTGGGGGGAGAGGCAACGCGGAAGGAGGGGTGGGTGGGAGGGGGGAGAGGCAACGCGGAAGGAGGGGTGGCAACGGGGAAGGAGGGGTGGGTGGGAGTGGGAAGGGGCAACGCGGAAGAGGCACGCGGAAGGAGGGGTGGGTGGGAGGGGGAAGAGGCAACGCGGAAGGAGGGGTGGGTGGGAGGGGGAAGAGGCAACGCAGAAGGAGGGGTGGGTGGGAGGGGGAAGAGGCAACGCAGAAGGAGGGGTGGGTGGGAGGGGCGGAGTGCAACGCGGAAAGAGGGGTGGGTGGGAGGGCGAAGTGGCAACGTGGAAAGAGGGGTGGGTGGGACGGGCGAAGTGGCAAGGCGGAAAGAGCGGCGGGTGGGAGGGGGAAAGAGGCAAGGCGGAAAGGGGCGGGTGGGAGGGGAAAGAGGCAAGGCGAAAAAGGGGCGGGTGGAGGGGGAAAGAGGCAAGACGGAAAAAAGGAGCGAGTGGGAGGGGAAAGAGGCAAGGCGGAAACAGGGGCGGGTGGGAGGGGGAAAGAGGCAAGGCGGAAAGAGGGGCGAGTGGGAGGGGAAAGAGGCAAGACGGAAAGAGGGGCGGGTGGGAGGGGAAGAGGCAAGGCGGAAAGAGGGGCGGGTGGGAGGGGGAAGAGGCAAGGCGGAAAGAGGGGCGGGTGGGAGGGGGAAGAGGCAAGGCGGAAAGAGGGCGGGTGGGAGGGGGAAGAGGCAAGGCGGAAAGAGGGGCGGGTGGGAGGGGGAAGAGGCAAAGTGAAAGAGGGCGGGTGGGAGGGAAGAGGCAAGGCGGAAAGAGGGGCGGGTGGGAGGGGAAGAGCAAGGCGGAAAGAGGGGCGGGTGGGAGGGGAAGAGGCAAGGCAGAAAGAGGGGCGGGTGGGAGGGGGAAGAGGCAAGGCAGAAAGAGAGGCGGGTGGGAGGGGGAAGAGGCAAGGCAGAAAGAGGGGCGGGTGGGAGGGGGAAGAGGCAATGCAGAAAGAGGGCGGACGGGGAGGGGGGAAGAGGGAAAGCAGAAAGAGGGGCGGGTGGGAGGGCGGAAGAGGCAAAGACAGAAAGAGGGGGTGGGAGGGGGAAGAGGCAAAGCAGAAACAGGGGCGGGTGGGAGGGGGAAGAGGCAAAGCAGAAAGAGGGGCGGGGGAAGAGGCAAAGCAGAAAGAGGGGCGGGGGGGAAGAGGCAAAGCAGAAAGAGGGTCAGGTGGGAGGGGGAAGAGGCAAAGCAGAAAGAGGGGCGGGCGGGAGGGGGAAGAGGCAAAGCAGAAAGAGGGCGGGCGGGAGGGGGAAGAGGCAAAGCAGAAAGAGGGCGGGTGGGAGGGGGAAGAGGCAAGCAGAAAGAGGGCGGGTGGGGGGGGGGTCGAGGCAAAGCAGAAAGAGGGGCTGGTGGGGGGGGTCGAGGCAAAGCAGAAAGAGGGCGAGTGGGAGGGAGGGAGAGAAAATGCAGAACAGGGGGATAGGCAACGCGGAACAGGGGGAGACGCAACGCGGAAGGAGGGGGGTGGGGGAGGGAGTGGAGAGCAACGCGGAAGGAGGGGTGGGGAGGAGAAGAGGCAACGCGGAAGGAGGGGTGGGGAGGAGAGGGAAGAGGCAACGCGGAAGGAGGGGTGGGGAGGAGAGGGGAAGAGGCAACGCGGAAGGAGGGGTGGGGAGGAGAGGGAAGAGGCAACGCGGAAGGAGGGTGGGGAGGAGAGGGGAAGAGGCAACGCGGAAGGAGGGGTGGGTGGGAGAGGGGAAGAGGCAACGCGGAAGGAGGGGTGGGTGGGAGAGGGGAAGAGGCAACGAGGAAGGAGGGGTGAGTGGGAGAGGAAGAGGCAACGCGAAAGGAGGGTGGGTGGGAGGGGGAAGAGGCAACGGGGAAGGAGAGTGGGTGGGAAGGGGGAAGAGGCAACGGGGAAGGGTGGGTGGGTGGGGGAAGAGGCAACGGGGAAGGGTGGGTGGGTGGGGGAGAGGCAACGCGGAAGGAGGGGTGGGTGGGAGGGGGGGGAGAGGCAACGCGGAAGGAGGGGTGGCAACGGGGAAGGAGGGGTGGGTGGGAGTGGGAAGGGGCAACGCGGAAGAGGCAACGCGGAAGGAGGGGTGGGTGGGAGGGGGAAGAGGCAACGCGGAAGGAGGGGTGGGTGGGAGGGGGAAGAGGCAACGCAGAAGGAGGGGTGGGTGGGAGGGGGAAGAGGCAACGCAGAAGGAGGGGTGGGTGGGAGGGGGAAGAGGCAACGCAGAAGGAGGGGTGGGTGGGGCGAAGAGGCAACGCTAGGAGGGGTGGGTGGGGCGAAGAGGCACCGCGAAAAGAGGGGTGGGTGGGGCGAAGAGGCACCGCGGAAGGAGGGGTGGGTGGGAGAGGGGAAGAGGCAACGCGGAAGGAGGGGTGAGTGGGAGAGGGGAAGAGGCAACGCGGAAGGAGGGGTGAGTGGGAGAGGGGAAGAGGCAACGGGGAAGGAGGGGTGGGTGGGAGGGGGAAGAGGCAACGGGGAAGGAGGGGTGGGTGGGAAGGGGGGAAGAGGCAACGGGGAAGGAGGGGTGGGTGGGAGGGGAAGAGGCAACGGGGAAGGAGGGTGGGTGGGAGGGGGAAGAGGCAACGGGGAAGGAGGGGTGGGTGGGAGGGGGAAGAGGCAACGGGGAAGGAGGGGTGGGTGGGAGGGGGAAGAGGCAACGGGGAAGGAGGGGTGGGTGGGAGGGGGAAGGGGCAACGCGGAAGGAGGAAGAGGCACGCGGAAGGAGGGGTGGGTGGGGAGGGGAAGAGGCAACGCGGAAGGAGGGGTGGGTGGGAGGGGGAAGAGGCAACGCAGAAGGAGGGGTGGGTGGGAGGGTAAGAGGCAACGCGGAAGGAGGGGGTGGGTGGGGGCGAAGAGGCACCGCGGAAGAGAGGGGTGGGTGGGGCGAAGAGGCACCGCGGAAAGAGGGGTGGGTGGGGCTAAGAGGCACCGCGGAAAGAGGGGTGGGTGGGGCGAAGAGGCACCTGCGGAAAGAGGGGTGGGTGGGAGGAAGAGGCACCGCGAAAGGGGTGGGTGGGTGGGAGGAAGATGCACCGCGGAAAGGGGTGGGTGGGTGGGAGGAAGATGCACCGCGAAAGAGGGGTGGGTGGGAGGAAGAGGCATCGCGGAAAGAGGGGTGGGTGGGAGGAAGAGGCACTGCGGAGAGAGAGTGTGGGTGGGTGGGAGGAAGAGGCACGGCGGAAAGAGGGTGGGTGGGTGGGAGGAAGAGGCACGGCGGAAAGAGGGGTGGGTGGGAGGAAGAGACACCGCGGAAAGAGGGGTCGGTGGGTGGGAGGAAGAGGCACCGCGGAAAGAGGGGTGGGTGCGAGGAAGAGGCACCGCGGAAAGAGGGGTGGGTGGGTGGGAGGAAGAGGCACCGCGGAAAGAGGGGTGGGTGGGAGGAAGAGGCACCGCGGAAAGAGGGGTGGGTGGGAGGAAGAGGCACTGCGGAAAGAGGGGTGGGTGGGAGGAAGAGGCACCGCGGAAGAGGGGTGGGTGGGAGGAAGAGGCACTGCAGAAAGAGGGGTGGGTGGGTGGGTGGAAGAGACACCGCGGAAAAATAAACCACCACGCAAGAGTCCCACCTGCTTTCCTTGAATACAACACTGAAGTGAACGAGTGCGATCTCGCAACAACCGTAGCACATAAAAAGTAAGCACACGTCACCTCGCAGATGCAAACAGCGCCCCGCATTTCTCCTAGCCCGCAGGAAGATTAATACTTACTGTCCGCGCTGGCCAGGAAGCAACTTCCAGTGTTAGAAAACTAGCAACAGACACACGCACTCCCCCGAGTGCCGCACCTTCTGAACAGCTTCCGAAACACGCACAGCAGTGCCGTTCCAACAACGAACAAGAAACAACAAGCCTTCGAGACAACGGCTAGGTTTCTTTACACAAGCACGGAATCGAAACCAGCTGAACGCGGGAATCAAAAACTAGTGGTGCGCGCGCACCACAGAGGAGCGAGGGAGCCTGCCGTCTGTGCCGCGCGCTAATGCGTGTCCTAGACACGGACAGGAATGGGCGGAGCAAAGGCAGGACATGCGCCCGCCTTTGCCCAATTGCGTGCCGTTATTTTTTTTAAAAAGCACGCTACAGCCAATGTGGGCTTCCGAAAGCAAAACCACACGCACGAGCGTGTGGTTAGCTCAGAAGCCCATACAGAGGTCTCGCGCTGCACGAGCAGTGCTGCGCACTGCACGCTAGGCGCGAGACCTAAGAAGGGGCAGGTGAGGAGGGAGGGGGGTCGAGGCAAAGCAGAAAGAGGGGCGGGTGGGAGGGGGGTCGAGGCAAAGCAGAAAGAGGCGGGTGGGAGGGGGGTCGAGGCAAAGGAGAAAGAGGGGCGGGTGGGAGGGGGGTCGAGGCAAAGCAGAAAGAGGGGCGGGTGGGAGGGGGGGTCGAGAGCAAAGCAGAAAGAGGGGCGGGTGGGAGGCAACGTGGTACGAGGGTGGGAAGAGGCAACGCGCAACGAGGGGTGGGTGGGTGTTCGGGAAGAGGCAACGCAGAACGAGGGGTAGGTGGGAGGGGGAAGAGGCAACGCGGAACGAGGGGTGGGAACGCGGAAAGAGGGGTAGGGGGGAGGGGGGAAGAGGCAACGCGGAACGAGGGGTGGGAGGGAGGGGGGGAAGAGGCAACGCGGAACGGGGGTGGGTGGGAGGGGGAAGAGGCAACGCGGAACAAGGGGTGGGTGGGAGGGGGAAGAGACACGCGGAACAAGGGGTGGGTGGGAGGGGGAAGAGGCAACGCGGAAGGAGGGGTGGGTGGGAGGGGGGTAGAGCGCAACACGGAAAGAGGGGGGGTTGGAGGGGGGAAGAGGCAACGCGGAAAGAGGGGGGGTTGGAGGGGGGAAGAGGCAAAGCAGAAACAGGGGCGGGTGGGAGGGGGAAGAGGCAAAGCAGAAAGAGGGGCGGGGAAGAGGCAAAGCAGAAAGAGGGGCGGGGAAGAGGCAAAGCAGAAAGAGGGGCGGGAAGAGGCAAAGCAGAAAGAGGCGGGGAAGAGGCAAAGCAGAAAGAGGCGGGGAAGAGGCAAAGCAGAAAGAGGGCGGGTGGGAGGGGGAAGAGGCAAAGCAGAAAGAGGGAGCGAGTGAGGGGGAAGAGGCAAAGCAGAAAGAGGGCGGGTGGGAGGGGGAAGAGGCAAAGCAGAAAGAGGGCGGGTGGGGAGGGTAAGAGGCAAAGCAGAAAGAGGGCGGGTGGGAGGAGGGAAGAGGCAACGCGGAAGGAGGGGTGAGTGGGAGAGGGGAAGAGGCAACGCGGAAGGAGGGGTGAGTGGGAGAGGGGAAGAGGCAACGGGGAAGGAGGGGTGGGTGGGAGGGGGGAAGAGGCAACGGGGAAGGAGGGGTGGGTGGGAAGGGGAAGAGGCAACGGGGAAGGAGGGTGGGTGGGAGGGGGAAGAGGCAACGGGGAAGGAGGGGTGGGAGGGGGAAGAAGCAACGGGGAAGGAGGGGTGGGTGGGAGGGGGAAGAGGCAACGGGGAAGGAGGAATGGGTGGGAGGGGGAAGAGGCAACGGGGAAGGAGGGGTGGGTGGGAGGGGGAAGGGGCAACGCGGAAGGAGGAAGAGCAACGCGGAAGGAGGGTGGGTGGGAGGGGAAGAGGCAACGCGGAAGGAGGGGTGGGTGGGAGGGAAGAGGCAACGCAGAAGGAGGGGTGGGTGGGAGGGGTAAGAGGCAACGCGGAAGGAGGGGTGGGTGGGGCGAAGAGGCACCGCGGAAAGAGGGGTGGGTGGGGCGAAGAGGCACCGCGGAAAGAGGGGTGGGTGGGGCTAAGAGGCACAGCGGAAAGAGGGGCGAGTGGGAGGGAGGGAGAGAAAATGCGGAACAGGGGGGAAAGGCAACGCGGAACAGGGGGAGACGCAACACGGAAGGAGGTGAGGGTGGGGGCAACGCGGAAGGAGGGGGTGGGTGGGGGGAGAGGCACGCGGAAGGAGGGGTGGGGAGGAGAAGAGGGAACGCGGAAGGAGGGGTGGGTGGGAGAGGGGAAGAGGCAACGGAAGGAGGGGTGGGTGGAGAGGGGAAGAGGCAACGCGGAAGGAGGGGTGGGTGGGAGGGGGAAGAGGCAACGCGGAAGGAGGGGTGGGTGGGAGGGGGAAGAGGCAACGCGGAAGGAGGGGTGGGTGGGAGGGAAGAGAGCAGCGGAAGGAGGGGTGGGTGGGAGGGGGAAGAGGCAACGCGGAAGGAGGTGGGTGGGAGGGGGAAGAGGCAACGCGGAAGGAGGGGTGGGTGGGAGGGGAAGAGGCAAGCGCGGAAGGAGGGGTGGGTGGGAGGGGAAGAGGCAACGCGGAAGGAGGGGTGGGTGGGAGGGGGAAGAGGCAACGAGAAGGAGGGGTGGGTGGGAGGGAAGAGGCAACGCGGAAGGGTGGGTGGGTGGGGGGAGAGGCAACGCGGAAGGAGGGGTGGGTGGGAGGGGGAAGAGGCAACGCGGAAGGAGGGGTGGGTGGGAGGGGGAAGAGGCAACGCGGAAGGGTGGGTGGGAGGGGGAAGAGGCAACGCGGAAGGAGGGGTGGGTGGGAGGGGGAAGAGGCAACGCGGAAGGGTGGATGGGTGGGGGGGAGAGGCAACGCGGAAGGAGGGGTGGGTGGGAGGGGGGAGAGGCAACGCGGAAGGAGGGGTGGGTGAGGCAGCGCGGAAGGAGGGGTGGGTGGGACGTGGGAAGAGGCAACGGGGAAGGAGGGGTGGGTGGGAGGTTGGAAGAGGCAACGGGGAAGGAGGGGTGGGTGGGAGGGGGAAGAGGCAACGGGGAAGGAGGGGGTGGGTGGGAGGGGGGTCGAGGCAAAGCAGAAAGAGGGCGGGTGGGAGGGGGGTCGAGGCAACGCGCACGAGGGGTGGGTGGGTGTTCGGGAAGAGGCAACGCAGAACGAGGGGTAGGTGGGAGGGGGAAGAGACAGCGCGGAGCGAGGGGTGGGAACGCGGAAAGAGGGGTAGGTGGGAGGGGGAAGAGGCAACGCGGAAGCGAGGGGTGGGTGGGAGGGGGGAAGAGGCACGCGGAACGAGGGGTGGGTGGGGAGGGGAAGAGGCAGCGCGGAACGAGGGGGGTGGGAGGGGGGGAAGAGCAGCGCGGAACGAGGGGTGGGTGGGAGGGGGAAGAGGCACGCGGAACAAGGGGTGGGTGGGAGGGGGGAAGAGGCACGCGGAACAAGGGGTGGGTGGGAGGGGGAAGAGGCACGCGGAAGGAGGGGTGGGAGGGGGTAGACGCAACACGGAAAGAGGGGGGTTGGAGGGGGGAAGAGGCAACGCGGAAAGAGGGGGGTTGGAGGGGAAGAGGCAAAGCAGAAACAGGGGCGGGTGGAGGGGGAAGAGCAAAGCACAAAGAGGGGCGGGAAGAGGCAAAGCAGAAAGAGGGGCGGGGAAGAGACAAAGCAGAAAGAGGGGCGGGGAAGAGGCAAAGCAGAAAGAGGGGCGGGGGAAGAGGCAAAGCAGAAAGAGGGGCGGGGGAAGAGGCAAAGCAGAAAGAGGGGCGGGTGGGAGGGGGAAGAGGCAAAGCAGAAAGAGGGGCGGGTGGGAGGGGAAGAGGCAAAGCAGAAAGAGGGGCGGGTGGGAGGGGTAGAGGCAAAGCAGAAAGAGGGCGGGTGGGAGGGGGTAAGAGGCAAAGCAGAAAGAGGGCGGGTGGGAGGGGGAAGAGGCAAAGCAGAAAGAGGGGTGGGTGGGAGGGGGGAAGAGGCAAAGCAGAAAGAGGGGCGAGTGGGAGGGAGGGAGAGAAAATGCGGAACAGGGGGGAAAGGCAACGCGGAACAGGGGGAGACGCAACACGGAAGGAGGGGTGGGGGGGAAGTGGCAACGCGGAAGGAGGGGTGGGTGGGGGGAGAGGCAACGCGGAAGGAGGGGTGGGGAGGAGAAGAGGGAACGCGGAAGGAGGGGTGGGTGGGAGAGGGGAAGAGGCAACGCGGAAGGAGGGGTGGGTGGGAGAGGGAAGAGGCAGCGCGGAAGGAGGGGTGGGTGGGAGAGGGGAAGAGGCAACGCGGAAGGAGGGGTGGGTGGGAGGGGGAAGAGGCACACGGAAGGAGGGGTGGGTGGGAGGGGGAAGAGGCAACGCGGAAGGAGGGGTGGGTGGGAGGGGGGAAGAGGCACGCGGAAGGAGGGTTGGGTGGGAGGGGGAAGAGGCAGCACGGAAGGAGGGGTGGGTGGGAGGGAAGAGGCACGCGGAAGGAGGGGTGGGTGGGGAGGAAGAGGCAACGCGGAAGGAGGGGTGGGTGGGAGGGGAAGAGGCAACGCGGAAGGAGGGGTGGGTGGGAGGGGAAGAGGCAACGGAAGGAGGGGTGGGTGGGAGGGGGAAGAGGCAACGCGGAAGGGTGGGTGGGTGGGGGGAGAGGCAACGCGGAAGGAGGGGTGGGTGGGAGGGGGAGAGGCACGCGGAAGGAGGGGTGGGTGAGGCAACGCGGAAGGAGGGGTGGGTGGGAGAGGGAAGAGGCAACGCGGAAGGAGGGGTGGGTGGGAGGGGGAAGAGGCAACGCGGAAGGAGGGGTGGGTGGGAGGGGGGAAGAGGCAACGCGGAAGGAGGGGTGGGTGGGAGGGGAAGAGGCAACACGGAAGGAGGGGTGGGTGGGAGGGGAAGAGGCAACGCGGAAGGAGGGGTGGGTGGGAGGGAAGAGGCAACGCGGAAGGAGGGGTGGGTGGGAGGGGGAAGAGGCAACGCGGAAGGGTGGGTGGGTGGGGGGAGAGGCAACGCGGAAGGAGGGGTGGGTGGGAGGGGGAGAGGCAACGCGAAGGAGGGGTGGGTGGGAGGGGGGAGAGGCAACGCGGAAGGAGGGGTGGGTGAGGCAACGCGGAAGGAGGGGTGGGTGGGACGTGGGAAGAGGCAACGGGGAAGGAGGGGTGGGTGGGAGGTTGGAAGAGGCAACGGGGAAGGAGGGGTGGGTGGGTGGGGGGAAGAGGCAACGGGGAAGGAGGGGTGGGGGGAAGAGGCAACGGGGAAGGAGGGGTGGGTGGGAGGGGGAAGAGGCAACGGGGAAGGAGGGGTGGGTGGGAGGTGGGAAGAGGCAACGGAGAAGGAGGGGTGGGTGGGAGGTGGGAAGAGGCAACGGGGAAGGAGGGGTGGGGGAAAAGGCAACGGGGAAGGTGGGTGGGAGGGGGAAGAGGCAACGGGGAAGGAGGGGTGGGTGGGTGGTGGGAAGAGGCAACGGGGAAGGAGGGGTGGGTGGGAGGGGGAAGAGGCAACGGGAAGGAGGGGTGGGTGGGAGGGGAAGAGGCAACGGGGAAGGAGGGGTGGGTGGGAGGGGGAAGAGGCAACGGGGAAGGAGGGGTGGGTGGGAGGGGGAAGAGGCAACGGGGAAGGAGGGGTGGGTGGGAGGGGGAAGAGGCAACGGGGAAGGAGGGGTGGTGGGAGGGGGAAGAGGCAACGGGGAAGTAGGGGTGGGTGGGAGGGGAAGAGGCAACGGGGAAGGAGTGTGGGTGGGAGGTGGGAAGAGGCAACGGGGAAGGAGGGGTGGGTGGGAGGGGGGAAGAGGCAACGGGGAAGGAGGGGTGGGTGGGAGGGGGAAGAGGCAATGGGGAAGGAGGAGTGGGTGGGAGGGGGAAGAGGCAACGGGGAAGGAGGGTGGGTGGGAGGGAGGGGGGGACAGAGGCAACGGGAAGGAGGGGTGGGTGGGAGGGGGAAGAGGCAACGGGAAGGAGGGGTGGGTGGGAGGGGGAAGAGGCAACGGGGAAGGAGGGGTGGTGGAGGAGGGAAGAGGCAACGGGGAAGGAGGGGTGGTGGGAGGGGGAAGAGGCAACGGGGAAGGAGGGGTGGGTGGGAGGGGGAAGAGGCAACGGGGAAGGAGGGGTGGGTGGGAGGGGGAAGAGGCAACGGGGAAGGAGGAAGAGGCAACGCGGAAGGAGGGGTGGGTGGGAGGGGGAAGAGGCAACGCAGAAGGAGGGGTGGGTGGGAGGGGTAAGAGGCAACGTGGAAGGAGGGGTGGGTGGGGCGAAGAGGCACCGCGGAAAGAGGGGTGGGTGGGAGCGAAGAGGCACCGCGGAAAGAGGGGTGGGTGGGGCGAAGAGGCACCGCGGAAAGAGGAGTGGGTGGGGCGAAGAGGCACCGTGGAAAGAGGGGTGGGTGGGAGGAAGAGGCACCGCGAGAAGGGGGTGGGTGGGAGGAAGAGGCACCGCAGAAAGAGGGGTGGGTGGGTGGGAGGGGAAGAGGCCCCGCGGAAAGAGGGGTGGGTGGGAGGAGAGGCCCCGCGGAAAGAGGGTGGGTGGGAGGAAGAGGCCCGCGGAAAGAGGGATGGGTGGGTGGGAGGAAGAGGCACCGCGGAAAGGGGTGGGTGGGAGGAAGATGCACCGCGGAAAGAGGGGTGGGTGGGAGGAAGAGGCACCGCGGAGAGAAGGGTGGGTGGGTGGGAGGAAGAGGCACGGCGGAAAGAGAGGGGTGGGTGGGTGGGAGGAAGGAGGCACGGCGGAAAGAGGGGTGGGTGGGAGGAAGAGACACCGCGTGAAAGAGGGGTGGAGTGGGTGGAAGAGACCACCGCGGAAAAGAGGGGTGGGTGGGTGGGAGGAAGAGGCACGGCGGAAAGAGGGGTGGGTGGGAGGAAGAGGCACGGCGGAAAGAGGGGTGGGTGGGTGGGAGGAAGAGGCACGGCGGAAAGAGGGGTGGGTGGGAGGAAGAGACACCGCGGAAAGAGGGGTCGGTGGGTGGGAGGAAGAGACACCACGGAAAGAGGGGTGGGTGGGTGGGAGGAAGAGGCACTGCAGAAAGAGGGGTGGGTGGGAGGAAGAGGCACCGCGGAAAGAGGGGTGGGTGGGAGGAAGAGGCACTGCAGAAAAATAAACCACCACGCAAGAGTCCCACCTGTTTTCCTTGAATACAACACTGAAGTGAACGAGTGCGATCTCGCAACAACCGTAGCACATAAAAAGTAAGCACACGTCACCTCGCAGATGCAAACAACGCCCCGCATTTCTCCTAGCCCGCAGGGAGATTAATACTTACTGTCCGCGCTGGCCAGGAAGCAACTTCCAGTGTTAGAAAACTAGCAACAGACACACGGCACTCCCCCGAGTGCCGCACCTTCTGAACAGCTTCCGAAACACGCACAGCAGTGCCGTTCCAACAACGAACAAGAAACAACAAGCCTTCGAGACAACGGCTAGGTTTGTTTACACAAGCACGGAATCGAAACCAGCCGAACGCGGGAATCGAAACTAGTGGTCGCGCGCACCACAGAGGAGCGGGGGCGAGGGAGCCTGCCGTCTGTGCCGCGCGCTAATGCGCGTCCTAGACACGGACAGGGAATGGGCGGAGCAAAGCGGGACATGCGCCCGCCTTGCCCAATTGCGAGCCGTTATTTTTTTAAAAAGCACGCTACAGCAAATGTGGGCTTCCGAAAGCAAAACCAAACGCACGAGCGTGTGGTTAGCTTTCAGAAGCCCATACAAGAGGTCTCGCGCTGCACGAGCAGTGCTGGGCACTGCAACGCTAGGCGCGAGACCTAAGAAGGGGCAGGTGGGAGGAGGGGGGGGGGGGTCGAGGCAAAGCAGAAAGAGGGGCGGGTGGGAGGGGGGGGGTCGAGGCAAAGCAGAAAGAGGGGCGGGTGGGATGGGGGGGTCGAGGCAAAGGAGAAAGAGGGGCGGGTGGGAGGGGCAACGCGGAAGGAAGGGTGGGTGGGAGGGTGGAAGAGGCAACGCTGGAAGGAGGGGGTGGGTGGGAGGGGGAAGAGGCAACGCGGAAGGAGGGGTGGGTGGGAGGGGGAAGAGGCAACGCGGAAGGAGGGGTGGGTGGGGGGATGAGGCAACGCGGAAGGAGGGGTGGGTGGGAGGGGGAAGAGGCAACGCGGAAGGAGGGGGTGGGTGGGAGGGGGGAAGAGGCAACGCGGAAGGAGGGGTGGGTGGGAGGGGGAAGAGGCAACGCGGAAGGGAGGGGTGGGTGGGGGGAAGAGGCAACGCGAAGGAGGGGTGGGTGGGAGGGGGGAAGAGGCAACGCGGAAGGAGGGGTGGGTGGGAGGGGGGAAGAGGCAACACGGAAGGAGGGGTGGGTGGGAGGGGGAAGAGGCAACGCGGAAGGAGGGGTGGGTGGGAGGGGGAAGAGGCAACGCGGAAGGAGGGGTGGGTGGGAGGGGGAAGAGGCAACGCGGAAGGAGGGGTGGGAGGGGGGAAGAGGCAACGCGGAAGGAGGGGTTAGAGGCAACGTGAAACGAGGGGTGGGTGGGAGGAAGAGGCAACGCAGAAAGGGGGAAGAGGCAAAGCAGAAAGAGGGGTGGGTGGGAGGGGCTAAGTGGCAAAGCGGAACGAGGGGTGGGTGGGAGGGGCAAAGTGGCAAAGCGGAACGAGGGTGGGTGGGAGGGGGAAGAGGCAACGCGGAACGAGGGGTGGGTGGGAGGGGGAAGAGGCAACGCGGAACGAGGGGTGGGTGGGAGGGGGGGAAGAGGCAACGCGGAACGAGGGGTGGGTGCGAGGAAGAGGCACCGTGGAAAGAGGGGTGGGTGGGTGGGTGGAAGAGGCACCGCGGAAAGAGGGGTGGGTGGGAGGAAGAGGCACCGCGGGAAAGAGGGGTGGGTGGGAGGAAGAGGCACTGCAGAAAGAGGGGGGTGGGAGGGAGGGAGGGAGGGAGGAAGAGGCACCGCGGAAAGAGGGTGGGTGGGAGGGAGGAAGAGGCAACGCAGAAAGGGGGCGGTGGGAGAGGGGAAGAGGCAAAGCAGAAACAGGGGTGGGTGGGAGGGGCAAAGTGGCAAAGCAGAAAGGGGTGGGTGGGAGGGGCGAAGTGGCAACGCGGAACAAGAGGTGGGTGGGAGGGGCGAAGTGGCAAGGCGGAAAGAGGGGTGGGTGGGAGGGGCGAAGTGGCAACGCGGAACGAGGAGCCGGTGGGAGGGGCGAAGTGGCAAGGCGGAAAGAGCGGCGGGTGGGAGGGGGAAGAGGCAAAGCAGAAAGAGGGGCGGGTGGGAGGGGGGAAGAGGCAAAGCAGAAAGAGGTGGGTGGGAGGGGAAAAGGCAAAGCAGAAAGAGGGGAGGGTGGGAGGGGGAAGAGGCAAAGCAGAAAGAGGGGCGGGTGGGAGGGGAAGAGGCAAAGCAGAAAGAGGGCGGGTGGGAGGGGGAAGAGGCAAAGCAGAAAGAGGGGCGGGTGGGAGGGGAAGAGGCAAAGCAGAAAGAGGGGCGGGGGGAAGAGGCAAAGCAGGAAGGGGCGGTGGGAGGGGGAAGAGGCAAAGCAGAAAGAGGGGCGGGTGGGAGGGGGAAGAGGCAAAGCAGAAAGAGGGGCGGGTGGGAGGGGGGGAAGAGGCAAAGCAGAAAGAGGGGCGGGTGGGAGGGGGGAAGAGGCAAAGCAGAAAGAGGGGCGGGTGGGAGGGGGAAGAGGCAAAGCAGAAAGAGGGGCGGGTGGGGGGGTCGAGGCAAAGCGGAACAAGGGGCGAGTGGAGGGGGAGAGAAAATGCGGAACAGGGGGGAAAGGCAACGCGGAACAGGGGGGAGACGCAACGCGGAAGGAGGGGTGGGGGGAAGTGGCAACGCGGAAGGAGGGGTGGGGAGGAGAAGAGGCAACGCGGAAGGAGGGTGAGGAGGAGAAGAGGCAAGCGGAAGGAGGGGTGGGTGGGAGAGGGAAGAGGCAACGCGGAAGGAGGGGTGGGTGGGAGAGGGGAAGAGGCAACGTGGAAGGAGGGGTGGGTGGGAGAGGGAAGAGGCAACGTGGAAGGAGGGGTGGGTGGGAGAGGGGAAGAGGCAACGCGGAAGGAGGGGGTGGGTGGGAGGGGGTGAAGAGGCAACCCGGAAGGAGGGGTGGGTGGGGGGGGAAGAGGCAACCCGGAAGGAGGGGTGGGTGGGAGGGGGGGAAGAGGCAACCCGGAAGGAGGGGTGGGGGGAGAGGCAACACGGAAAGAGGGGTGGGGGGAGAGGCAACGCGGAAAGAGGGGTGGGTGGGTGGAGAGGCAACGCGGAAAGAGGGGCGGGTGGGAAGGGGGAAGAGGCTACGCGGAAAGAGGGCCGGGTGGGAAGGGGGAAGAGGCTACGCGGAAAGAGGGGCGGGTGGGAAGGGGAAGAGGCTACGTGGAAAGAGGGGCGGGTGGGAAGGGGGAAGAGGCTACACGGAACGAGGAGCGGGTGGGAGGGAGGGGGGTAAGAAGCCACCCGGAACGAGAGGGAGGGGGAAGAGGCAACGCGGAACGAGGGTAACAGGCAACGCGGAACGAGGGTAACAGGCAACGCGGAACGAGGAGTGAGTGGGAGGGGGAAGAGGCAACGCGGAACGCGGGGTGGGTGGGAGGGGGGTGAAGAGGTAACGCAGACCAGGGGTGGGTGGGAGGGGGGGAAGAGGCAACGCGGAACCAGGGGTGGGTGGGAGGGGGTGAAGAGGTAACGCAGACCAGGGGTGGGTGGGAGGGGGGAAGAGGCAACGCGGAACGAGGGGTGGGTGGGAGGGAGGAAGAGGCAATGCGGAACCAGGGGTGGGTGGGGGGAAGAGTCAACGCGGAGCGCGGGATGGGTGTGAGGGGGGGGGGAAGAGGCAACGCGGAGCGAGGGGTGGGTCGGTGGGAGGAAGAGGCAACGCGGTAAGAGCGGCAGATGGGAGGGGGGTGAAGAGGCAAGGAGGACCAGGGGAGGGTGAGAGGGGGGAAGAGGTAACGCGGACCAGGGGTGGAGTGGGAGGGGGGAAGAGGCAACGCGGACCAGAGGTGGGTGGGTGGGAGGGGGGAAGAGGCAACGCGGACCAGGGGTGGGTGGGAGGGGGCAAAGAGGTAACGCGGACCAGGGTTGGGTGGGAGGGGGGGAGGCAACGCGGAACGAGGAGTGGGTTAGAGGGGGGAAGAGGCAACGCAGAACAAGGAGCTGGTGGGAGAGGCAAAGCGGAACGAGGGGTGGGTGGTAGGGGGGGGAAGAGGCAACGCGGAACGAGGGGCGGGTGGGAGGGGGGAAGAGGCAAAGCAGAAAGAGGGGCGGGTGGGAGGGGCGAAGAGGCAAAGCAGAAAGAGGGGCGGGTGGGAGGGGCGAAGAGGCAAAGGAGAAAGAGGGGAGGGGGGAAGAGGCAAAGCAGAAAGAGGGGCGGGTGGGAGGGGGGGAAGAGGCAAAGCAGAAAGAGGGGCGGGTGGGAGGGGGGAAGAGGCAAAGCAGAAAGAGGGGCGGGAGGGGGGGGTTGAGGCAATGCGGAACGAGGGTTGAGTGAGGGGGGAGAGGAAAAGCGGAACAGGGGGAAGGCAACGCGGAACAGGGGGAGACGCAACGCGGAAGGAGGGGTGGGTGGAGGGGGAGACGCAACGCGGAAGGAGGGGTGGGTGGAGGGGGAGACGCAACGCGGAAGGAGGGGTGGGTGGAGGGGGAGAGCGCAACGCGGAAGGAGGGGTGGGTGGGAGGGGAGAGGCAACGCGGAAGGAGGGGTGGGAATGGGGACGAGGCAACGCGGAAGGAGGGGTGGGTGGGAGAGGTGAAGAGGCAACGCGGAAGGAGGGGTGGGTGGGAATGGGGACGAGGCAACGCGGAAGGAGGGGTGGGTGGGAGGGGTGAAGAGGCAACGCGGAAGGAGGGGTGGGTGGGGGGGGGAAGAGGCAACGCGGAAGGAGGGGTGGGTGGGAGGGGGGAAGAGGCAACGCGGAAGATGGGGTGGGTGGGAGGGGGGAAGAGGCAACGCGGAAGATGGGGTGGGTGGGAGGGGGAAGAGGCAACGCGGAAGATGGGGTGGGTGGGAGGGGGAAGAGGCAAAGCAGAAAGAGGGGCGGGTGGGAGGGGGAAAAGGCAAAGCAGAAAGAGGGGCAGGTGGGAGGGGGGAAGAGGCAACGCGGAAGGTGGGAAGAGGCAACGCGGGAGGGGGGAGAGGCAACGCGTAACAAGGGGTGGGTGGGAGGGGGAAGAGGCAACGCGGAACGAGGGGTGGGTGTGAGGAAGAGGCAACGCGGAAAGAGGGGTGGGTGGGAGGAAGAGGTAACGCGGAAAGAGGGGTGGGTGGAGTAAGAGGCAACGCGGAAAGAGGGTGGGTGGGTGGGAGTAAGAGGCAACGCGGAAAGAGGGGTGGGTGGGTGGGAGTAAGAGGCAACGCGGAAAGAGGGGTGGGTGGGTGGGAGTAAGAGGCAACGCGGAAAGAGGGGTGGGGGGAGAGGCAACGCGGAAAGAGGGGTGGGTGGGTAGGTGGTTGGGAGGAAGAGGCACCGCAAAAGATGGGTGGGTGGGTGGTTGGGAGGAAGAGGCACCGCGGAAAGGGGTGGGGGAGGAAGAGGCACCGCAGAAAGAGTGGTGGGTGGGTGGGAGGGGAAGAGGCACCGCAGAAAGAGTGGTGGGTGGGTGGGTGAGGAAGAGGCACCGCAGAAAGAGGGGTGGGTGGGGAGAGGCACCGCAGAAAGAGGGGTGGGTGGGTGGGGAGAGGCACCGCAGAAAGAGGGGTGGGTGGAGAGAGGCACCGCAGAAAGAGGGGTGGGTGGAGAGAGGCACCGCAGAAAGAGGGGTGGGTGGAGAGAGGCACCGCAGAAAGAGGGGTGGGTGGAGAGAGGCACCGCAGAAAGAGGGGTGGGTGGAGAGAGGCACCGCAGAAAGAGGGGTGGGTGGAGAGAGGCACCGCAGAAAGAGGGGTGGGTGGAGAGAGGCACCGCAGAAAGAGGGGTGGGTGGAGAGAGGCACCGCAGAAAGAGGGGTGGGTGGAGAGAGGCACCGCAGAAAGAGGGGTGGGTGGAGAGAGGCACCGCAGAAAGAGGGGTGGGTGGAGAGAGGCACCGCAGAAAGAGGGGTGGGTGGGTGGGTGGAGAGAGGCACCGCAGAAAGAGGGGTGGGTGGGTGGGGAGAGGCACCGCAGAAAGAGGGGTGGGTGGGTGGGGAGAGGCAGCAGAAAGAGGGGTGGGTGGGGAGAGGCACAGCAGAAAGAGGGGTGGGTGGGGAGAGGCACAGCAGAAAGAGGGGTGGGTGGGGAGAGGCACAGCAGAAAGAGGGGTGGGTGGGGAGAGGCACAGCAGAAAGAGGGGTGGGTGGGGAGAGGCACAGCAGAAAGAGGGGTGGGTGGGTGGGGAGAGGCACAGCAGAAAGAGGGGTGGGTGGGTGGGGAGAGGCACAGCAGAAAGAGGGGTGGGTGGGTGGGGAGAGGCACAGCAGAAAGAGGGGTGGGTTGGGCAAAGAGGCATAGCGGAAAGAGGGGTGGGTGGGTGGTCGGGGCAAAGAGGCAAAGCGGAAAGAGGGGTGGGTGGGTGGTCGGGGCAAAGAGGCAAAGCGGAACGAGGGGTGGGTGGGGGGAGAGGCAACGCGGAACGAGGGGTGGGTGGGTGGGGGGAGAGGCAACGTGGAACGAGGGGTGGGTGGGTGAGAGGCAACGCGGAACGAGGGGTGGGTGGGTGGGGGGAGAGCCAACGCGGAACGAGGGGTGGGTGGGTGGGTGGGGGAGAGGAAACGCGGAAAGAGGGGTGGGTGCGGGAGAGGAAACGCGGAAAGAGGGGTGGGTGGGGGAGAGGAAACGCGGAGAGGGGTGGGTGGGGGAGAGGAAACGCGGAAAGAGGGGTGGGTGGGTGGGGGGAGAGGAAACGCGGAAAGAGAGGTGGGTGGGTGGGGGGAGAGGAAACGCGGAAATAGGGGTGGGTGGGGGGAGAGGAAACGCGGAAAGAGGGGTGGGTGGGTGGGGAGAGGAAACGCGGAAAGAGGGGTGGGTGGGTCGGGAGAGGAAACGTGGAAAGAGGGTTGGGTGGGTGGGGAGAGGAAACGCGGAAAGAGGGGTGGGTGGGTGGGGAGAGGAAACGCGGAAAGAGGGTTGGGTGGGTGGGGGAGAGGCAACGCGGAAAGAGGGGTAGGTGGGTGGGGGAGAGGCAACACGGAAAGAGGGGTGGGTGGGTGGGGGAGAGGCAACGCGAAAGAGGGGTGGGTGGGGGAGAGGCAACGCGGAAAGAGGGGTGGGTGGGGAGAGGCAACGCGGAAAGAGAAGTGGGTGGGGGAGAGGCAACGCGGAAAGAGGGGTGGGTGGGGGGAGAGGCAACGCGGAAAGAGGGGTGGGTGGGTGGGGGAGAGGCAACGCGGAAAGAGGGGTGGGTGGGTGGGGGAGAGGCAACGTGGAAAGAGGGGTGGGTGGGTGGGGAGAGGCAACGCGAAAGAGGGGTGGGTGGGGGAGAGGCAATCGCGGAAAGAGGGGTGGGTGGGTGGGGAGAGGCAACGCGGAAAGAGGGTGGGTGGGGAGAGGCAAAGCGAAAGAGGGGTGGGTGGGGGAGAGGCAAAGCGGAAGAGGGGTGGGTGGGGGAGAGGCAAGCGGAAAGAGGGGTGGGTGGGGGAGAGGCAAAGCGGAAAGAGGGGTGGGTGGGGGAGAGGCAAAGCGGAAAGAGGGGTGGGTGGGGGAGAGGCAAAGCGGAAAGAGGGGTGGGTGAGTGGGGAGAGGCAAAGCGGAAAGAGGGGTGGGTGGGTGGGGGAGAGGCAAAGCGGAAAGAGGGGTGGGTGGGTGGGGGAGAGGCAAAGCGGAAAGAGGGGTGGGTGGGTGGGGGAGAGGCAACGCGAAAGAGGGGTGGGTGGGGAGAGGCAAAGCGGAAAGAGGGGTGGGTGGGGGAGAGGCAAAGCGGAAAGAGGGGTGGGTGGGGGGAGAGGCAAAGCGGAAAGAGGGGTGGGTGGGGGAGAGGCAACGCGGAAAGATGGGTGGGTGGGGGAGAGGCAACGCGGAAAGAGGGGTGGGTGGGTGGGGGAAGAGGCAACGCGGAAAGAGGGGTGGGTGGGTGGGGGAAGAGGCAACGCGGAAAGAGGGGTGGGGGAGAGGCAACGCGGAAAGAGGGGAGGGTGGGAGGGAGGAGAGGCAACGCGGAAATAGGGGTGGGTGGGAGGGAGGAGAGGCAACGCGGAAATAGGGGTGGGTGGGAGGGAGGAGAGGCAACGCGGAAAGAGGGGTGGGTGGGAGGGGAGAGGCAACACGGAAAGAGGGGTGGGTGGGTGAGAGGCAACGCGGAAAGAGTGGTGGGTGGGTGAGAGGCAACGCGGAAAGAGGGGTGGGTGGGTGGGAGGCAATGCGGAAAGAGGGGTGGGTGGGTGGGAGGCAACGCGGAAAGAGGGGTGGGTGGGAGGCAACGCGGAAAGAGGGGTGGGTGAGAGGCAACGCGGAAAGAGGGGTGGGTGGGTGGGTGAGAGGCAACGCGGAAAGAGGGGTGGGTGGGAGGCAACGCGGAAAGAGGGGTGGGTGGGTGGCAACGCGGAAAGAGGGGTGGGTGGGAGGCAACGCGGAAAGAGGGGTGGGTGGGAGGCAACGCGGAAAGAGGGGTGGGTGGGGGAGAGGCAACGCGGAAAGAGGGGTGGGTGGGTGGGGGAGAGGCAACGCGGAAAGAGGGGTGGGTGGGGAGAGGCAACGCGGAAAGAGGGGTGGGTGGGGGAGAGGCAACGCGGAAAGAGGGGTGGGTGGGTGCGGGAGAGGCAACGCGGAAAGAGGGGTGGGTGGGTGCGGGAGAGGCAATGCGGAAAGAGGGGTGGGTGGGTGGGGGAGAGGCAACGCGGAAAGAGGGGTGGGTGGGTGGGGGAGAGGCAACGCGGAAAGAGGGGTGGGTGGGGCGGAGAGGCAACGCGGAAAGAGGGGTTGGTTGGTTGGTCGGGGCGAAGAAGCAACGCGGAAAGAGGGGTGGGTGGGGCGAAGAAGCAACGCGGAAAAGGGATGGGTGGGTGGGGCGAAGGAGCAACGCGGAAAAGGGGGTGGGTGGGTGGGTGGGGCGAAGGAGCAACACGGAAAAGGGGTGGGTGGGTGGTCGGGCGAAGAGGCAAAGCGGAGAGACGGGGTGAAGAGGCAACGCGGAAAGAGGGGTGGGTGGGAGGGGCGAAGAGGCAACGCGGAAAGAGGGGTGGGTGGGAGGGGCGAAGTGGCAACGCGGAAAGAGGGGTGGGTGGGAGGGGCGAAGTGGCAACGCGGAAAGAGGGGTGGGTGGGAGGGGCGAAGTGGCATAGCGGAAAGAGGGGTGGGTGGATGGTCGGGGCGAAGAGGCAACGCGGAAAGGTGGGTGGGTGCGGGAGAGGCAACGCGGAAAGAGGGTGGGTGGGTGGGGGAGAGGCAACGCGAAAGAGGGGTGGGTGGGTGGGGAGAGGCAACGCGGAAAGAGGGGTGGGTGGGGCGGAGAGGCAACGCGGAAAGAGGGGTTGGTTGGTTGGTCGGGGCGAAGAAGCAACGCGGAAAGAGGGGTGGGTGGGGCGAAGAAGCAACGCGGAAAAGGGATGGGTGGGTGGGGCGAAGGAGCAACGCGGAAAAGGGGTGGGTGGGTGGGGCGAAGGAGCAACGCGGAAAAGGGGTGGGTGGGTGGTCGGGCGAAGAGGCAAAGCGGAGAGACGGGGCGAAGAGGCAACGCGGAAAGAGGGTGGGTGGGAGGGGCGAAGAGGCAACGCGGAAAGAGGGGTGGGTGGGAGGGGCGAAGTGGCAACGCGGAAAGAGGGGTGGGTGGAGGGGCGAAGTGGCAACGCGGAAAGAGGGGTGGGTGGAGGGGCGAAGTGGCATAGCGGAAAGAGGGGTGGGTGGATGGTCGGGGCGAAGAGGCAAAGCGGAAAGAGGGGTGGGTGGAAGGTCAAGGCGAAGAGGCAAAGCGGAAAGAGGGTGGGTGGTCGGGGCGAAGAGGCAAAGCGGAAAGAGGGGTGGGTGGTCGGGCGAAGAGGCAAAGCGGAAAGAGGGGTGGGTGGGTGGTCGGAGCTAAGAGGCAAAGCGGAAAGATGGGTGGGTGGGTGGTCGGGGCAAAGAGGCAAAGCGGAAAGAGGGGTGGCTTGTCGGGCTGAAGAGGCAAATCGGAAAGAGGGGTGGGTGGGTGGTCGGGGCAAAGAGGCAAAGCGGAACGAGGGGTGGGTGGGTGGGGCAAAGAGGCAAAGCGGAACGAGGGGTGGCTGGGTGGGGGAGAGGCAACGCGGAACGAGGGGTGGGTGGGTGGGGGACAGGCAACGCGGAACGAGGGGTGGGTGGGTGGGGGAGAGGAACGCGGAAAGAGGGGGTGGGTGGGTGGGGGAGAGGGAACGCGGAAAGAGGGGTGGGTGGGGGAGAGGGAACGCGGAAAGAGGGGTGGGTGGGGGAGAGGGAAAGCGGAAAGAGGGGTGGGTGGGGGAGAGGGAACGCGGAAAGAGGGGTGGGTGGGGGAGAGGGAACGCGGAAAGAGGGGTGGGTGGGTGGGTGGGGGAGAGGAACGCGGAAAGAGGGGTGGGTGGGTGGGGAGAGGAACGCGGAAAGAGGGGTGGGTGGGTGGGGGAGATGGAACGCGGAAAGAGGGGTGGGTGGGGGAGAGGGAACGCTGAAAGAGGGGTGGGTGGGAGAGGGAACGCGGAAAGAGGGGTGGGTGGGGGAGAGGGAACGCGGAAAGAGGGGTGGGTAGGGGAGAGGGAACGCGGAAAGAGGGGTGGGTAGGGGAGAGAACGCGGAAAGAGGGGTGGGTGGGGAGAGAACGCGGAAAGGGGTGGGTGGGGAGAGAACGCGGAAAGAGGGGTGGGTGGGGGAGAGATAACGCGGAAAGAGGGGTGGGTGGGGGAGAGATAACGCGAAAGAGGGGTGGGTGGGGAGAGATAACGCTGGAAAGAGGGTGGGTGGGAGGGGCGAAGAGGCAACGCGGAAAGAGGGGTGGGTGGGAGGGGCGAAGTGGCAACGCGGAAAGAGGGGTGGGTGGGAGGGGCGAAGTGGCATAGCGGAAAGAGGGGTGGGTGGATGGTCGGGCGAAGAGGCAAAGCGGAAAGAGGGGTGGGTGGATGGTCGGGGCGAAGAGGCAAAGCGGAAAGAGGGGTGGCTGGTCGGGGCAAAGAGGCAAAGCGGAAAGAGGGGTGGGTGGTCGGGGCGAAGAGGCAAAGCGGAAAGAGGGGTGGGTGGGTGGTCGGGGCTAAGAGGCAAAGCGGAAAGATGGGTGGGTGGGTGGTCGGGGCAAAGAGGGAAAGCGGAAAGAGGGGTGGGTGGGTGGATAGGTCGGGGCGAAGAGGCAAAGCGGAAAGAGGGGTGGCTTGTCGGGCTGAAGAGGCAAATCGGAAAGAGGGGTGGCTGGTCGGGGCAAAGAGGCAAAGCGGAAAGAGGGGTGGGTGGTCGGGGCAAAGAGGCAAAGCGGAACGAGGGGTGGGTGGGTGGGGGGAGAGGCAACGCGGAACGAGGGGTGGGTGGGTGGGGGAGAGGCAACGCGGAACGAGGGGTGGGTGGGTGGGGGACAGGCAACGCGGAACGAGGGGTGGGTGGGGGAGAGGGAACGCGGAAAGAGGGGTGGGTGGGTGGGGGGGAGAGGGAACGCGGAAAGAGGGGTGGGTGGGGGAGAGGGAACGCGGAAAGAGGGGTGGGTGGGGGAGAGGGAAAGCGGAAAGAGGGGTGGGTGGGGGAGAGGGAACGCGGAAAGAGGGGTGGGTGGGGGAGAGGGAAAGCGGAAAGAGGGGTGGGTGGGGGAGAGGGAACGCGGAAAGAGGGGTGGGTGGGGGAGAGGGAACGCGGAAAGAGGGGTGGGTGGGGAGAGGGAACGCGGAAAGAGGGGTGGGTGGGGGAGAGGGAACGCGGAAAGAGGGTGGGTGGGTGGGGGAGAGGGAACGCGGAAAGAGGGGTGGGTGGGTGGGGGAGATGGAACGCGGAAAGAGGGGTGGGTGGGTGGGGGAGATGGAACGCGGAAAGAGGGGTGGGTGGGGGAGAGGGAACGCGGAAAGAGGGGTGGGTGGGGAGAGGGAACGCGGAAAGAGGGGTGGGTGGGGGAGAGGGAACGCGGAAAGAGGGGTGGGTAGGGGAGAGGGAACGCGGAAAGAGGGGTGGGTGGGGGAGAGAACGCGGAAAGAGGGGGTGGGTGGGGGAGAGAACGCGGAAAGGGGTGGGTGGGGGAGAGAACGCGGAAAGGGGTGGGTGGGGGAGAGACCGCGGAAAGGGGTGGGTGGGGGAGAGAACGCGGAAAGAGGCGTGGGTGGGGAGAGATAACGCGTAAAGAGGGGTGGGTGGGTGGGGGAGAGAACGCAGGAAAGAGGGGTGGGTGGGGGAGAGATAACGTGGAAAGAGGGGTGGGTGGGGGAGATAACGCGGAAAGAGGGGTGGGTGGGGGAGATAGCGCGAAAGAGGGGTGGGTGGGGGAGAGAACGCGGAAAGAGGGGTGGGTGGGGGAGAGAACGCGGAAAGCGGGGTGGGTGGGTGGGGAGAGAACGCGAAAGAGGGGTGGGTGGGGGAGAGAACGCGGAAAGAGGGGTGGGTGGGGGAGAGAACGCGGAAAGAGGGGTGGGTGGGGGAGAGAACGCGGAAAGAGGGGTGGGTGGGGAGAGAACAGCGGAAAGAGGGGTGGGTGGGGGAGAGAACGCGGAAAGAGGGGGTGGGTGGGTGGGGAGAGAACGCGGAAAGAGGGGTGGGTGGGTGGGGAGAGAACGCGGAAAGAGGGGTGGGTGGGTGGGGGAGAGAACGCGGAAAGAGGGGTGGGTGGGTGGGGAGAGAACGCTGAAAGAGGGGTGGGTGGGTGGGGAGAGAACGCTGAAAGAGGGGTGGGTGGGTGGGGGAGAGAACGCTGAAAGAGGGGTGGGTGGGTGGGGGAGAGAACGCGGAAAGAGGGGTGGGTGGGTGGGGGAGAGAACGCAGAAAGAGGGGTGGGTGGGGGAGAGAACGCGGAAAGAGGGGTGGGTGGGGGAGAGAACGCGGAAAGAGGGGTGGGTGGGTGGGGGAGAGAACGCGGAAAGAGGGGTGGGTGGGTGGGGGAGAGAACGCGGAAAGAGGGGTGGGTGGGTGGGGGAGAGAACGCGGAAAGAGGGGTGGGTGGGTGGTATGAGAGAACGCAGAAAGAGGGGTGGGTGGGTGGGGAGAGAACGCGAAAGAGGGGTGGGTGGGTGGGGGAGAGAACGCGGAAAGAGGGGTGGGTGGGTGGTATGAGAGAACGCAGAAAGAGGGGTGGGTGGGTGGTATGAGAGAACGCAGAAAGAGGGGTGGGTGGGTGGTATGGAGAGAACGCAGAAAGAGGGGTGGGTGGGTGGGGAGAGATAACGCAGAAAGAGGGGTGGGTGGGTGGGGGAGAGAACGCGAAAGAGGGGTGGGTGGGTGGAGGAGAGATAACGTGGAAAGAGGGGTGGGTGGATGGTCAAGGCGAAGAGGCAAAGCGGAAAGAGGGGTGGGTGGTCGGGGCGAAGAGGCAAAGCGGAAAGAGGGGTGGGTGGTCAGGCGAAGAGGCAAAGCGGAAAGAGGGGTGGGTGGTCGGGGCTAAGAGGCAAAGCGGAAAGATGGGTGGGTGGGTGGTCGGGGCAAAGAGGCAAAGCGGAAAGAGGGGTGGGTGGGTGGATAGGTCGGGGCGAAGAGGCAAAGCGGAAAGAGGGGTGGCTTGTCGGGCTGAAGAGGCAAATCGGAAAGAGGGGTGGCTGGTCGGGCCGAAGAGGCAAAGCGGAAAGAGGGGTGGGTGGTCGGGGCAAAGAGGCATAGCGGAAAGAGGGGTGGGTGGGTGGTCGGGGCAAAGAGGCAAAGCGGAAAGAGGGGTGGGTGGGTGGTCGGGGCAAAGAGGCAAAGCGGAAAGAGGGGTGGGTGGGTGGTCGGGGCAAAGAGGCAATGCGGAACGAGGGGTGGGTGGGTGGGGGGAGAGGCAACGCGGAACGAGGGGTGGGTGGGTGAGAGGCAACGCGGAACGAGGGGTGGGTGGGTGAGAGGCAACGCGGAACGAGGGGTGGGTGGGTGGGGGAGAGCCAACGCGGAACGAGGGGTGGTGGGTGGGGGAGAGGAAACGCGGAAAGAGGGGTGGGTGCGGGAGAGGAAACGCGGAAAGAGGGGTGGGTGGGGGAGAGGAAACGCGGAGAGGGGTGGGTGGGGGAGAGGAAACGCGGAAGAGGGGTGGGTGGGTGGAGAGCCAACGCGGAACGAGGGGTGGGTGGGTGGGGAGAGGAAACGCGGAAAGAGGGGTGGGTGCGGGAGAGGAAACGCGGAAAGAGGGGTGGGTGGGGGAGAGGAAACGCAGAGAGGGGTGGGTGGGGGAGAGGAAACGCGGAAAGAGGGGTGGGTGGGGGAGAGGAAACGCGGAAAGAGAGGTGGGTGGGTGGGGGGAGAGGAAACGCGGAAAGAGGGGTGGGTGGGGGGAGAGGAAACACGGAAAGAGGGGTGGGTGGGTGGGGGAGAGGAAACGCGGAAATAGGGTTGGGTGGGTGGGGGAGAGGAAACGCGAAAGAGGGTTGGGTGGGTGGGGAGAGGAAACGCGGAAAGAGGGGTGGGTGGGTGGGGAGAGGAAACGCGGAAAGAGGGGTGGGTGGGTGGGGGAGAGGAAACGCGGAAAGAGGGTTGGGTGGGTGGGGGAGAGGAAACGCGGAAAGAGGGGTGGGTGGGGGAGAGGCATCGCGGAAAGAGGGGTAGGTGGGTGGGGGAGAGGCAACACGGAAAGAGGGGTAGGTGGGTGGGGGAGAGGCAACACGGAAAGAGGGGTGGGTGGGGGAGAGGCAACGCGGAAAGAGGGGTGGGTGGGGGAGAGGCAACGCGGAAAGAGGGGTGGGTGGGGGAGAGGCAACGCGGAAAGAGGGGTGGGTGGGGGAGAGGCAACGCGGAAAGAGGGGTGGGTGGGGGAGAGGCAACGCGGAAAGAGGGGTGGGTGGGGTGAGGCAACGCGGAAGAGGGGTGGGTGGGGGAGAGGCAACGCGGAAAGAGAAGTGGGTGGGGAGAGGCAACGCGGAAAGAGGGGTAGGTGGGGGAGAGGCAACGCGGAAAGAGGGGTGGGTGGGTGGGGGAGAGGCAACGCGGAAAGAGGGTGGGTGGGTGGGGGAGAGGCAACGCGGAAAGAGGGTGGGTGGGTGGGGAGAGGCAACGCGGAAAGAGGGGTGGGTGGGTGGGGAGAGGCAACGCGGAAAGAGGGGTGGGTGGGTGGGGGAGAGGCAACGCGGAAAGAGGGGTGGGTGGGGAGAGGCAAAGCGGAAAGAGGGGTGGGTGGGGGGAGAGGCAAAGCGGAAAGAGGGGTGGGTGGGGGGAGGGGCAAAGCGGAAAGAGGGGTGGGTGGGTGGGGGAGAGGCAAAGCGGAAAGAGGGGTGGGTGGGTGGGGGAGAGGCAAAGCAGAAAGAGGGGTGGGTGGGTGGGGGAGAGGCAAAGCGGAAAGAGGGGTGGGTGGGGGAGAGGCAAAGCGGAAAGAGGGGTGGGTGGGGAGGGGCAAAGCGGAAAGAGGGAGGGTGGGTGGGGGAGGGGCAAAGCGGAAAGAGGGAGGGTGGGTGGGGGAGGGGCAAAGCGGAAAGAGGGGAGGGTGGGTGGGGGAGGCAAAGCGGAAAGAGGGGTGGGTGGGTAGGGGGAGGCAAAGCGGAAAGAGGGGTGGGTGGGTAGGGGAGAGGCAAAGCGGAAAGAGGGGTGGGTGGGTAGGGGAGAGGAAACGCGGAAAGAGGGGTGGGTGGGTAGGGAGAGGCAACGCGTGAAAGAGGGGTGGGTGGGTAGGGGAGAGGCAACGCGGAAAGAGGGGTGGGTGGGTAGGGGAGAGGCAACGCGGAAGGAGGGGTGGGTGGGTGGGTGGGGGAGAGGCAACGCGGAAGGAGGGGTGGGTGGGTGGGTGGGGAGAGGCAACGCGGAAGGAGGGGTGGGTGGGTGGGGGAGAGGCAACGCGGAAGGAGGGGTGGGTGGGTGGGGGAGAGGCAACGCGAAGGAG
Organism: Calotriton arnoldi; assembly: GCA_963921515.1. NCBI lineage: Eukaryota > Metazoa > Chordata > Amphibia > Caudata > Salamandridae > Calotriton > Calotriton arnoldi. The sequence continues at coordinate 2,668,610 of CAWUFW010001518.1, forward strand.
GGGTGGGTGGGTGGGGAGAGGCAACGCGGAAGGAGGGGTGGGTGGGTGGGGAGAGGCAACGCGGAAGGAGGGGTGGGTGGGTGGGGGAGAGAGGCAATGCGGAAGGAGGGGTGGGTGGGGGGAGAGGCAACGCGGAAAGAGGGGTGGGTGGGGGGAGAGGCAACGCGAGAAAGAAGGGTATAGGCAACGCGGGAAGAGGGGTGGGTGGGTGATGGGTGAGGCTACACGGAACGAGGAGCGGGTGGGAGGGGGAAGAGGTAACGCGGGGCGGGTGGGAGGGGGGAAGAGGCAACGCAGAACCAGGGGTTGGTGGGAGGGGAAGAGGAAACGCGGAGCGAGGGAGCGTGGGGGAGGGGGGAAGAGGCAACGCGGAGCGAGGGTGGGTGAGTGGGGCGGGGAAGAGGCAAAGCGGAGCGAGGGGTGGGTGGGTGGGGGAGAGGCAACACGGAAAGAGGGGTGGGTGGGTGGGGGAGAGGCAACGCGGAAAGAGGGGTGGGTGGGTGGGGGAGAGGCAACGCGGAAAGAGGGGGTGGGGGAGAGGCAAAGCGGAAAGAGGGGAGGGGCAATGCGGAAAGAGGGGAGGGGCAACGCGGAAAGAGGGGAGGGGCAACGCGGAAAGAGGGGAGGGGCAACGCGGAAAGAGGGGAGGGGCAACGCGGAAAGAGGGGAGGGTGTGGGGGGGCAACGCGGAAAGAGGGGAGGGTGGGTGGGGGGAGGCAAAGCGGAAAGAGGGGTGGGTGGGTAGGGGGAGAGGCAAAGCGGAAAGAGGGGTGGGTGGGTAGGGGGAGAGGCAACGCGGAAAGAGGGGTGGGTGGGTAGGGGGAGAGGCAACGCGGAAAGAGGGGTGGGTGGTTAGGGGAGAGGCAACGCGAAAGAGGGGTGGGTGGGTAGGGGGAGAGGCAACGCGGAAAGAGAGGTGGGTGGGTGGGGAGAGGCAACGCGGAAAGAGGGGTGGGTGGGTGGGGGAGAGGCAACGCGGAAAGAGGGGTGGGTGGGTGGGGGGAGAGGCAACGCGGAAAGAGGGGGTGGGTGGGGGGAGAGGCAACGCGGAAAGAAGGGTATAGGCAACGCGGGAAGAGGGGTGGGTGGGTGACGGGTGAGGCAATGCGGAAAGAGGGCGGGTGGGAAGAGGCTACACGGAACGAGGAGCGGGAGGGGGGGGAAGAGGTAACGCGGGTGGGAGGGGGGAAGAGGTAACGCGGGTGGGTGGGAGGGGGGGGAAGAGATAACGCGGGTGGGAGGGGGGGGAAGAGGTAACGCAGGGCGGGTGGGTGGGAGGGGGGGGGAAGAGGCAACGCGGAACCAGGGGTTGGTGGGAGGGGAAGAGGCAACGCGGAGCGAGGGAGCGTGGGGGAGAGGGGAAGAGGCAACGCGGAGCGAGGGGTGGGTGAGTGGGGCGGGGAAGAGGCAACGCGGAGCGAGGGGTGGGTGGGGGGGGAAGAGGCAATGCGGAGCGAGGAGTGGGTGGGTGGGGGAAGAGGCAACGCGGAGCAAGGGGTGGGAAGAGGCAACGCGGAGCGAGGGGTGGGGGAGAGGCAACGCGGAGCAAGGGGTGGGAAGAGGCAACGTGGAGCGAGGGGTGGGTGGGGGGAAGAGGCAACGTGGAGCGAGGGGTGGGTGGGGGGGAGAGGCAACGTGGAGCGAGGGGTGGGTGGGGGGAAGAGGCAACGCGGAGCGAGGGGTGGGTGGGGGGAAGAGGCAACGAGGGGTGGGTGGGAGGGGGAAGAGGCAACGAGGGGTGGGTGGGAGGGGGGAAGAGGCAACGAGGGGTGGGTGGGAGGGGGGAAGAGGCAACGAGGGGTGGGTGGGAGGGGGAAGAGGCAACGAGGGGTGGGTGGGAGGGGGAAGAGGCAACGAGGGGTGGGTGGGAGGGGGTAGAGGCAACGCGGAACGAGGGGTGGGTGGGAGGGGGTAGAGGCAACGCGGAACGAGGGGTGGGTGGGAGGGGGGAGAGGCAACGCGTAACGAGGGGTTAGAGGCAACGCGGAACGAGGGGTGAAGAGGCAACGCGGAACGAGGGGTGAAGAGGCAACGCGGAACGGGAGGTGAAAAGGCAACGCGGAACGAGGGGTGAAGAGGCAACGCGGAACAAGGGGTGGGTGGGAGGGAGCGGGGGGAAGAGGCAACCCGGAACGAGGGGTGGGGGAGAGGGAACGAGGGGGTGGGTGGGTGGGAGAGGGAACGAGGGGTGGGTGGGTGGGAGGGGAGAGGGAACGAGGGGTGGGTGGGTGGGAGGGGGAGAGGAACGAGGGGTGGGTGGGTGGGAGGGGGAGAGGGAACGCGGAACGAGGGGTGGGTGGGAGGTGGGAAGAGGCAACACGGAACAAGGGGTGGGTGGGGGGAGAGGCAACACGGAACAAGGGGGTGGGTGGGAGGGGGGAAGAAGCAAGGGGGAACGAGGGGTGGGTTTAGAGGCAAGGCGGAACATGGGGTGGGTGGGTGCTAGGGTGGAAGAGACAACGCGGAACGAGGGGGAGGGGGGAAGAGGCAACACGGAACACGGGGTAGGTGGGTGGGAGGGGGGAAGAGGCAACGCGGAACAGGTTAAGAGGCAACGCGGAACGCGGGGTGGGTAGGGTCTGGAAGAGATAACGCGGAACGAGGGGTGGGGGGAGGAAGAGGCAACACAGAACGAGGGGTTGGTGGGTGGTCGGGGTAAGAGGCAAAGCAGATAGAGGGGCCGGCAAGAGGCAACGCGGAATGAGGAGTGGGTGGGTGGGAAGGGGGGAAGAGGCAACGCGGAATGAGGAGGGGGTGGGTGGGAAGGGGGGAAGAGGCAACGCAGATAGAGGGGTCGTGGAAGAGGCAACGCGGAAAGAGGGGTGAGTGGGAGGAAGAGGCAATGCAGAAAGAGGGGTTGGTGGGTGGTCAGAAGAGGCAATGCGGAAAGAGGGGTGGGTGGGTGGTCGGGGCGAAGAGGCAAAGCGGAAAGAGGGGTGGGTGGGTGGTCGGGGCGAAGAGGCAAAGCGGAAAGAGGGGTGGGTGGGTGGTCGGGCGAAGAGGCAATGCAGAAAGAGGGGTTGGTGGGTGGGGCGAAGAGGCAAAGCGGAAAGACTGGGCGAAGAGGCAAAGCGGAAAGAGAACGGGTAGGTGCTCTGGGGCGAAGTGGCAACGCGGAAAGAGGGGTGGGAGGGGCGAAGTGGCAACGCGGAAAGAGGGTGGGTGGGAGGTGCAAAGTGGCAACGCGGAAAGAGGGGTGGGTGGGAGGTGCAAAGTGGCAACGCGGAAAGAGGGGTGGGTGGGAGGGGCTTAGTGGCAACGCGGAAAGAGGGGTGGGTGGGAGGGCGAAGTGGCAACACGGAAAGAGGGGTGGGTGGGAGGGGCGCAGTGGCAACGCGGAAAGAGGGGTGGGTGGGAGGGCGCAGTGGCAACGCGGAAAGAGGGGTGGGTGGGAGGGCGCAGTGGCAACGCGGAAAGAGGGGGTGGGTGGGAGGGGCGCAGTGGCAACGCGGAAAGAGGGGTGGGTGGGAGGGGCGCAGTGGCAACGCGGAAAGAGGGGTGGGTGGGAGGGGCGAAGTGGCAACGCGGAAAGAGGGGTGGGTGGGAGGGGCGAAGTGGCAACGCGGAAAGAGGGGTGGGTGGGAGGGGCGAAGTGGCAACGCGGAAAGAGGGGTGGGTGGGAGGGGCAAAGTGGCAACGCGGAAAGAGGGGTGGGTGGGAGGGGCGAAGTGGCAACGCGGAAAGAGGGGTGGGTGGGAGGGGCGAAGTGGCAACGCGGAAAGAGGGGTGGGTGAGAGGGGCGAAGTGGCAACGCGGAAAGAGGGGCGGGTGGGAGGGGGAAGAGGCAACGCGGAAAGAGGGGCGGGTGGGAGGGAGGAAGAGGCAAAGCGGAAAGACGGGCGAAGAGGCAAAGCGGAAAGACGGAGCGAAGTGGCAACGCGGAAAGACGGGGCGAAGTGGCAACGCGGAAAGACGGGGCGAAGTGGCAACGCGGAAAGACGGGGCGGAGTGGGTGGGAGGGGCGAAGTGGCAGCGCTGGAAAGAGGGGTGGGTGGGAGGGGCGAAGTGGCAACGCGGAAGAGGGGTGGGTGAGAGGGGTGGGTGGGAGGGGCGAAGTGGCAACGCGGAAAGAGGGGTGAAGTGGCAACGCGGAAAGAGGGGTGGGTGGGTGGGTGACAGGGGCGAAGAAGCAACGTGGAAAGAGGGGTGGGTGGGAGGGGCGAAGCAGGAATTCGGAAAGAGTAGGGGCGAAAAAGCAACGCGGAAGAGGGTTGGGTGGGGCGAAGAAGCAACGCAGAAAGAGGGGTGGGTGGGTGGGGCGAAGAAGCAATGCAGAAAGAGGGGCGGGTGGGCGGGAGGGGCGAAGAAGCAATACAGAAAGGGGTGGGTGGGAGGGGCAAAGAAGCAACCCAGAAAGAGGGGTGGGAGGGGCGAAGAAGCAACGCAGAAAGAGGGGTGGGTGGGAGGGGAAGAGGCAATGCGGAAGAGGGGTGGGTGGGAAGGAAAGGGGGTAGAGGCAACGCAGAAAGAGGGGTGGGTGGGAGGGAGGGGAAGAGGCAACGCGGAAAGAGGGGTGGGTGGGAGGGGAAGAGGCAACGCGGAAAGAGGGGTGGGGAGGGAAGAGGCAACGCGGAAAGAGATTAGGGCGAAGTGGCAGCGCGCAAAGAGGGTGGGTGGGTGGGAGGGGCGAAGTGGCAACACGGAAAGAGGGGTGGGCGGGAGGGGCGAAGTGGCAACGCGGAAAGAGGGGTGGGTGGGAGGGGCGAAGTGGCAACGCGGAAAGAGGCGCGGGTGGGAGGGGCGAAGAAGCAACGCGGAAAGAGGGGTGGGTGGGTTGGAAGGAAGAGGCAATGCTGAAAGGGGGGTGGGTGGGAGGGAGTTCGAAGAGGCAACGCGGAAAAAGGGGTGGGAGGGAGTTCGAAGAGGCAACACGGAAAGAGTAGTGGGAGGGAGTTCGAAGAGGCAGCGCGAAAGAGGGGTGGGTGGGAGGGATAGGGGGAAGAGGCAACGCGAAAGAGGGGTGGGAGGGATAGGGGGGAAGAGGCAACCCAAAAGAGGGGTGGGTGGGAGGATAGGGGGAAGAGGCAACACGAAAGAGGGGTGGGTGGGAGGGATAGGGGGAAGAGGCAACGCAAAAGAGGGGTGGGTGGGAGGAATAGGGGGAAGAGGCAACGCGGAAAGAGGGGTGGGTGGGAGGGAGAGGGAAGAGGTCGTAAAACAGCAAATGTGAAGAATGATGATACGGGTATGCGTTATGAAATGGTGTATAAAAAGCACTTTCTCAAAATCTGGAAATACTTGCCAGATGAGATCACTATCTAGAATATATTTTAGCTGGTAATGAATTGGTTTACAAACCAGCAAGAGAAATATTGTCAAACTGCACCACTGTATTTGGATTTGTGTTCAATCGAGGCAGGCTATGAGATTTGTTATGCTTTGTAAACCCATCTAATTTAATAAAAAAATTAAAAACGGGCGGTACTCTGATGCTGCTGATCTAGCCCCTTGCCATTGTGCAAATCAGTTAACCTTATAAAACAGAATGGAAACCGTGACTTTAGATACTAAGGCGAGGCTTGTGTAGAAGGATAACGTTGAGCACCGAACAAGGGAAGTGTGCTCACCTCCTCTTGCAAAAGACAGAGTAAATTGAGAATACATAGCTCTGACAGCTGCCCCAGAGGAAGATGTTCCGCCTTCAACAAGGATAACAAGGACACCATAAACGACTGAAGACAAGAGAAGATCAGAAGCTTGTTACAGCTTACAAATTAGACCAACATCCTCTACTAAAATAATGTGCAATTAAATCAGCACATATTATGAATGTGCCTTAACCACATTATTGAATGTATGGGGCACCCAACTCTTGACAAAGATGATTTAGTCATGGTGAAGACAGAGTAGCAAGACATATGTTCCATAAAATCAAGAACACATCACACTCAAGGCAAGTGCTCACCAGAATTTCTTGATATGTAGGCCTCACTGCTGGACTTGATGACTCTGCAGTTGGTGGGTACTTCTTCTACAGTCAGTAATTGCTCTGGCTTCTCACGCTGCTTGCTGTGATTCTCCAGAACCTGGACTGCTGTGGCAATAGCAACCTTAGAGTTCAGGGTTTGGTGCGAGGAGGCGTCTGTATCCTCATCATCTTCAATGTCCCAAGCATCACTAGTGCTGCGTGCAAACTCGTGGAAGCTGGAAGCTTTCTTACTCTTTAGAGGAAGTGCATTGCCCTTGGACCGGTCCTTTATAAAACTATCAAGAGGAAAATCATCAGCAGACCATAACAAACCAACTGTTGCTTATGACGTCATATGCTTGGCATCCAGCATTAAAAAGCAAGAATACAGCACATACACACAAAGACCACTGCAAGACCTACAATATAAAAGCCACAGACAACAATCCAAAATCAGACACTACAAGCTCTCCAGGCATTCCACCACTCATGCTCCCAAAGGAGACGCCTTACATTAACATGTTTTCCAATATAACACAAAACAGAGTCTATACTGTTACCGAACATGCTGAAGAACCAGATAAAACCAGTAAGTCAACCTTTCCCTTTGTATATGTTAATAATAGGCCTAGGAGCAGAGCAACTTAAGAATCTGGAGACATGCAATTCAGAGTCAAATTCTTCCCCTTACCCTTTTGTCAGACGAGGATCCAAAGGCGGATGCTGGGCTCCATAAACTGGTTGAATGCTAAAAAAAAAAAAAAATAGGGGAAAGGAATGAAAACCTCTAACACCATAAATAACATAAATCATCTGCAGCAATTTTAAACAATTCTTTGATTACTAGTCCTTGCCTGAATAAGCAAGAGTTTTCAAAAATAAGTTTACTCGTGTGTGCCAAGAATGAGTAATCACTCAGCATCCTGATCCCATCTACATGAGAATAACAATGTAATGCCAACTCAAGGAGTCTAAGGTCAAAATCAGATAGCTCTTTCGCTTTGTACCCGGCTATCTTTGCTCTATTCAAATTCCAGAACAAATGGGATAGTTTGGCCGAGTCCCCAGTGGTCAGATACCTGCAAGTTATGTGGCCCACCATAAATGCATCAACCAACTGAAGCGCCAGAGACACCCTTTATTTGGAGATCATCAGTCCAGTGCCAGACAGCCTAACCACAGCTACACAAGATCAATTAAATATTTGCTAGTCAAATCAGTCCAATACTGCTAGAGCAAGCCAGGAGCTTACTCTGGCCCAAGTTCCTGTGCATCTTTTTTTACCGTCAGTGTGAGATTCTAAGTAGGGACCAACCATATGCAAAGCGGTCACTGCTTGCCAAAAAATCGATAGTCCATGTGAATTGCCAGGCCATATTCCCTCTGCATGAAACCCAAGCAATCCCAAACATGTCTTGTTTGGCCCCATCACTACAGTACAACTAGGAGTCCAATGACACAGCAAGCTACTGGACCAATGACTGAATATCAGCCTGTGTAGGGTGGCCTATGAGAGCAACAAAGCGATGGATGGAAAGTTGGAATTAATCTCACTCACTGGCAATTAACCTTGTCCAATAATTAACTTTCAAAAGATTGTTCCAACCCACAGAACTTTGGGAACGACATCTTGTACTCTTGATCATGGACATCTGTACTTAATACTAGACACTCAGGGAAGTCCACAGCTGTGTTACTTGCAAGGATCCACTACGTTAGGTTGTTATAAGAAACGTTTGTAGTAAGGAGGGTTCCCTGGTTGCTGGCAGACACCGAGCCTGAACAGTGCAACCATTCAGCATGGCAAGTGGGAGGAAATTGGGCCTTTACCCCCACTGTGTTGACCCTTATGTCAAAACTACAGCCAAAAGAATGCAAATGTCATTGTGCATGCCATGGTGATGGGGGTGCTATGGGTCCCAAGTGGCTGCCGGGCTTCAGGAATGGGAGGGAATAGACCTGATGCCTGGGAGGCCATCCCCCCTCATATTTTTTCCTTAAAAAGTTTAGATAAAAATAAAATATATATCCCTGGCTTTTAGTGGGCTTTCCAGCTCATCCTAGAGGGCATATTAGTTGTACACCCCCCAACCTTCCCCCGGGGGAAGGTAGGCAGAATGATGGCAAGGCTCAATCTGGGGTGGGCGCTCTGCCCGATGCCTGGGTTCGGTCGCCCCCATTTTTTTTATACCTTTTTTCCCTGGTTCTTAGTGCGCTTTCGTAATGGCGGACTTTGCTTTCACTTTGTTTAATGTCACGTCAGCATGCTGTGAGTTATAGCAACCAAAAGAAAAACTCACAATGAAAGGGAAGCTCATCCCTTGTGTTGCAATTATTATTTATTTTTTATAATGAAAATGCTTCTGGTGCATACACCTGAAGCATTTTGTTTCCTAATACAGTGAGCTACCTGTTGACGTCCACAACAGAATGGGAAATGTGAGAGGGCAACTTGCAATGATATTGCTCCATGGCTACTGAGCTAATTGTAATGATGATCAGCACTTTCTAATAGCAACCAGAATAAATGATGTTGAGCATCCTTGCCGAGACTCGAACCCAGTTCCCCAGCACCGAGGTCGACCGCTCTAGACATAAGTCCACATCCTCTCCCCTAGCAGCAACCTCCACTTTGCCAACCTCTTGCTCGCCCATGTACCCCGAATCCGAAGAGCCAAAGCCGGCGAGAATGGATTCTTCCACCTGGCTACCAAAGCCTGGAACGACCTTCCCGGCACATTAGAGCCACCAGCTCAGTCCCTGAATCCCGCAAAAAAGGCTGAAAACCTGGTTCTTACAATAGGTCCCAGCCAGGATCGCACCGTCCTTCTTCAGGTGCAGGATATCCTCCTGAGTGATAAGCTCGACCTACAAATACACATAATGTTGGTACCCCAATACATTTTCACTGACGAGAGTAGGGAAGCAGTGCTGATGTGAAGGGCCTAGCTCCAGACGAGTTGCAGCGTCTCTAAGCACTGTGGTGATCCAAGGACATCCAATCAGGTGTGTAATGCACCCTTTGATGGGGACGCACACAGTCTCAGGAGGCTATTTGACAACCTGTCCAAGGTAATCTGAACCAGGCAACAGGTTAGAACCCACTGTTTTAAATCTGAGGGCACAGACACAGATGACGATCCTGTTATTTTGTAAGGATCGAAACGTCGACTCTCGCACACTGACCCATATTATAATGTACAGAGTAAGGCACATAGGGGCAGAAGTGTTGCTTTAAATTTAATTAAATAAATTAAATGTTTTGACTTATGTCACACACTATTGCCTGAGTTTTTCTGTTTTTGTTCTGCTCATTTAATTTTGTGTCATTTGTGTTTTCTCCCACCGATTTGACTAAATTGTCTAATAAATGTGATTGTATTTTTTCAAATTGACCGCATGTCTGGTCATAATTGTTTTCCCAGTTAAACGCCTAGATAAGTTCTCTTTAGGGACCTCTGTTCCTTTAAAGCACTATGCACCCCTGGTCCCTAAATATTCATGGGTTTCGCTTGTTCTCTGTAGGCACAGACACGACAGACCGCTTAGTCCTTATACAGTGGAGCTATCCCGCAGGTCCCAAAGAATGCACAGCCTCAGACCTCAGGCAGTGGAGCAACCCCTAGATTACACCGATCATACAGGCTTAAATCTCAGACAATAGAACTACCCACAGATTAATCACGTATTACAACTCAGGTGTATCCTAGCAGTAAGCTCACCCTGTACACAAATCATAGCGACTCAGGGCTCAGTGATTCGAGTTAGCCCTCAGTTACAAAGATAGAATAGGCCCAGACCCAGGCCCAGGCCAGGGCCGCATGTATTATACGGAATGGTAATACTGTCTGGGGAAGATTTCTCCTCATTAGTACCAGTTTAACAGAAAAATACAGAAATAGGGACCTGTAAGATGACCAGTTAACCTTCACTAAGGGCTTTCCACTGTGTGCGAAAACATGCTGCAAAATTTTTAGTAACTTTTGATCGGTTTGAGCTAGAGAACATTTTTGGGTTAAAATCTGCAGATCTGGATTATGTGGCAAATCCATAATTATGCAAAAAAAAAGCCACAGCCACAGAATTGCATAATTCCAGTGGCCCCAGATCAGGCCAATGCCAACAAAGCTTACTCCGATGACACGGTTATACAGGTCCAGGCCTTCACCGGCAGAGATAGCCGAAAGCTTACTCTGAACCTACCATGCAAGTTTATACAAGCAGAGCTGTCTTTAGATTTATACATTTCTTACAGGTTGAGGCGTTAGCCAGCAGAGATGCCTCCCAGGTTACATACATGTTACAGATGACAGCAACAGCCAGTAGAGCATCTTACAGTTTACACAGATCTCCCAGGCTCAGTCACTAGCGTTGTATCTCAGTTTACATAGATCTCATAAACTCCCGCCTCATCCATCAGTGCTATCTCTCAAGTTACATAGACCTCACAGGCTCAGGGTGCAGTTACTAGTCCTGTCTCTTGGCTTACACAGATCTCACAGGCTCCCACCTCAGCCACCAGTGCTATCTCTCAGGTTACACAGATATCACAGGCTCAGTGTTCAGTCTCTAGTGCTGTAGCTCAGGTTACACAGATCTCACAGGCTCAGTGTTCAGTCACTAGTGCTGTATCTCAGGTTACACAGATCTCACAGGCTCCGTGTTCAGTCACTAGTGCTGTATCTCAGGGTACACAGATGTCACAGACTCCCACCTCAGCCACCAGTGCTGTCTCTCAGGTTACACAGACATCACAAGCTCAGGGCTCACTAGTCCGGTCTCTCATATTACACACAGACCTCACAGGCTCAGGGCTTAGTCACTAGTGCTGTCTTTCAGGTTACATAGATATCACAGGCTGCCGCCTCAGCCATCGGTGCTATCTCTCAAGTTACATAGATTTCACAGGCTCCGTCATTATAGCCGTCTCTCGGGTTACACAGATCTCACAGGCTCAGGCATCAATAGAGCTAATCTTCCTGTTACACAGAGCCTACAGGTTCACGTCTGACAACTGATCAGTCACCCAGAAAACAAATATTTTAGAGGGTTTTAGAGGGCTTCTCTCGCCGGAGGCTCTAGAACGGTCTCACAGAGTCCTCTGCTCCTAGAGACCAGAGCGTTTACAGGAAGGAATGATTTTATCAAACAAAAACAGCACAGAACAGTTCGAGTGCCTCGTCTCCCCTGGCAGCAATTTCCAAAAACAAGCCAAAAAAAACATGCTCATGGAAACAACTAGCTGAATGTGCAATTTCAGGCAACCACCACAGTATTACCCAACCCATCGTAATGGAACCTAGGAGATTTGAATAAATCATTGCCAAGAAAGTACTGGGGTTGCAGTGTTCGAGGTCAAATAACTCTAGATCACTCACCTGTGAAAAAAGCAACGAGCGACGGAAATCATGTGGGGAGACATGGGAACGAGGCGGCGAGCGACGGAAATCATGTGGGGAGCGGGGCCGCGAGCGGTGAGCCGCAGAAGGTGAGCGAAGCCGAAAACTACGGGGCGCATCGGGGGACATGGAGCGGGGGCGAGCGAGCGCAGCAGCCTGCAAAGCAGTCCCAAGAAACGCTCGTGCGTCGTGGCTGGCCTTTGGATGAGTACGCGCGGCAGACATGTGTTTCCACTTATCGCGCCCGCGTCTGGGCACGATAATTGGAAACACATGTTTGCCGCGCGTACACATCTCAAAAAGGCCAGCCACGACGCACGAGCGTTTCTTGGACTGCTTTGAAAACTCGCTTACATTAAGTCTTCGCCTCTAAGCAGCGCTTGCGCGCTACTCGAGGCTCGACCTAAAAAGCACATTAGACATTGGGCTTATCTTTAGAAAACGCCACAAGATGGCAGACAAAAATAAAAAACTGCTTTCATAAACTAGTGCTCAAGGTTTAGGAATGTCTGACCGATTTTAATACAGGTTCCTTAACATATTACGTTAGCTACCCTTATTAAATTTTACCTGTTTTTACAACTGTCCACTTATTTTTACTTTCCTATGAAAAAGGTTTTGCAAAAGCTGTCAAAACAGCTGAAAAATCAAGGACACTGGCTGCAAAAAAATGGAGGTAACAATCTAGGTTTTCCAGAGACTCCTGACAATGCAATCATAGAAGAGGACTGAATGGTGGTATATAGAAACAAATATTTGTATGTCATACCGTACTGCAACAAAGCTGCCAGTTACACGGGAAAGTTTAACTCCCTTTAAATGGATTACAACAATTTAATACCTTCAATCACATTCTTCCAGCATTAAATTATTACAAAGGCTTACCATGTAGAGTGTGGATTAAATTCAAATAACTGCGAGTCCAACATAATAGCCAGAAATTAGATATTCCTACCTTCCTCCACCCTTATTCTAAGCAGACATAACTAGTTACCTACAAGAAACACGCTTATTCTTAGGCCAATAATACAGACCCTGGAATATCACTCTTGCCCAATAATTTGAACAGCCTAGCACAGTGGTTCTTAACCTGTGATTAGAGGACCCCTGGGGGGTCCTTGAGGCCTACTCAGGTGGTCAGCAAATGGGTTACAAAATTAAATTAGAATTAATATAGTAAAAAGAATAAAAGTATAGACAAATAAAGAAGCAAAATTGAAAATGTGAAAACTTTTATATATTTGATTGAGAATGAAACATGATCGTTCAAAAATTGAGCATTTGTTTGGTGTACACATGTTTTTGTATTTTTATGCATTGGTTTAAAATTCAAACGATAGAAATTTCTTAGGCCAGTGGTCCCCAGCTTCTAATAATGACTCTGGAGGGTACCCGGATTCCAGTAATGACTCAGTGTGGGGGGGTGGGGGGTGGAGGTGGCTACAGTAGTTACAAGGTTAAGAACCGCTAGCCTAGCAGTTTAAACTACACTTTTTTTTTTAAGTTTTGGGGGCATAGCGCTTCTATCGGGCCTATTGCTACTTAGCAACCATCTTTCACCCTCTGTGCACATTGAAACGCCCATATGATGTACTTGCCACTATATATGCATCGAATAATATTAGCAATACCTACTACACAGGTGTAATTTTTGATCAAGTACAAATGACCACATTAGGATTCTGACCGGCTTTCTCCAGTGATCATCACTGCATATTTCAAGTTTACAATATTTTCCCACCAGTGTTTGTAAACGTCACTTTATAATGCCTCTACTTTCTTACACTGGTAAGCTAACTCTGGTATATTCTTGATCATTCTAATTATTGTAGGATACCCCTTACTCTATGAAACATGCAACCTTTATCGTACCAGTCTCTGTACAGCATACCGTGTTAAGGATCTAGATCGTGCTATGGTGATATTAAAATGAAAGTTTAGCCTATTAATATTTGATGTTTTTCACAGTAGGCCATATCTCACCTTCATCCAGTCCTAACCAAGTCCTAACAGTTGATAAATCTATCCACCAGTGATAAATTTTACATTGTCACCATTTGGCTACAGACTTGAACTTAATTCAGGCCTCGGAAAATGATAAACATTCTACTAGACCTGCAGGTCTAGTGACTTAAATAATCTACTCTACCCATTTGTAATGCTCTTGGCCCATAAACTGGTTTCAAATGATGTGATCGTGTGCAAATAATTGAATTTATTCAGCTGACATTTTCTTTAGTATTACATAATGAGAGCACCTTCAAATGTGCGAGTTCAGCATGACTGGTGTACAAAAACATTTGTTTGATTTAATGGATTAAACTTTTTTCCCATATATAATACAAATCTAGCCACATATAGGATACACATGACACCCTGACTTTTGAAGTTGAATTTCAGGGAAAACAAAAATTGAAGGATCTCAGCAATCTTAAATTACAACATATTTTTTTAAAAACTATGCTGGAAATAAAAAAAATACTATGGGATGCCATAAATTGCGGGTGCATAAGTGGCAGCAGAATAGGGTTGGAATGACAAGGGAGAAGAACAAAGCTTGAATATGCACATTGATTTTTTTTTAACTCTGTACCAACTCACTCGTTCCTGGCTGACTGTTCCTGGCTCGGATACGCTCTACGCTTTCGCTCACCACCCTGCACCTCCCTCGACGCGAACGGTACGGACCGTGGCCGCGCACGCACAAGCAGCCGAGGCAGCTGAGGGCGCAGGACGCGGGAGAACCGAGTTGTAAGCCGCGAGCGAGTGGGCGAGGACATTTCTAAACCCCCATAACTTTAAAAATTTAGGGGCTAATTTACGGATACGGTCTGGAGAGCCATAAGCCCAGACAAAACGGCCCCAGGGGGTCTAAATAGCGGAGTGGAGGTCGGAGCAGTGCTGGTAGGAGAGCAGCTTTCCCGCTAACTCCCCCGCTGCAAACTAGCTGACACCTGCAGGAATCTATAGTGCATTCTCCCAAGCAGTCACTCAGAGGGCTATTAAGAGTGAACCCACAGTTTCCATCAGTGGTTCTGGAGCAGTGGCAGCAGGGCAGAGAAGTGAAAGAACTGTAGTGGAGTTGTGGTGCAGGCTGAGAGTACGGCCAGGGAACAGAGGTAAGTGAAGTCACAGTTAACAATTAATGCTATGGGAGTGGCTGGAGCTGTTGGAATCAGCAATAAGGCTGGCGAGAAAGAATATTAAAGGCATAGAAGGGAAATAGACGAAAAGGACGTCTGGTTTGGCTTTGGCCCTGTATATGAAGAGCGGATTTTAAAGGTAGTGGAGGTAGTGGCAGAAGTATGGCTCTAGGGAAAGTTAAAACTCGGAAAACCCTAAAAACGCCCAAAAATCTGAAAATAATGGTCTTGGGGCGGAGCCATGGCAGAAACACAGAAAGAAGTGGGAGAGAAGAATGGAGATATGGCAGCTCCGATGGGAAGAAAAACACCCGGGCAGAGAAACACCCAGTCACTGAACTCGACCCCGCAGTCAGTAAAGACAGGGGGCGTAAAGGAGGATCATCAGCTACTAAGGCGATCAAGGACTTTTGGGGAAACACTTCGGAGGGAAGGACCAATCCGAAAAGGAGTTGAGCGTTGTAGAGATCCTTCAAACCCCGGAACCCTGCAGCCCAAAGTTTGGACTCCCCGAACCAATTACATTTTAACATCTCTGGGATCCCCCTAGAACCTCGGCTGTCCTCCTCCCCAAGGTTATTTCGGCCCTCGCTCGACCAAGAAATTGAGGTAGAGGTGGAGGAGGAGGAAGAAGTTCTATCTAGTTTGACACAGAGTAAAGGGGACAATACTCACCTGAATAATCGCTCCAAAGTGATTGGAAGACTGGAAAACTCTGATGTTATTGAAACTGATTTAATGGGCCCATCATTGTATAGCTTGGAGGTCACGGGAACAGCTAGCGCCTCAATGTTGGAGGCGATGTTGATCCTTCAAAAAACTTTGCAAGGTCTACTAGAGGTTTCCGTTCTGAATAACGAAATTTTAAAGACGCAAAGTCTCCAGTTTAAAAATATGATTGAGGAATTGACACAAATTAAAGGTCTAATGCCCACATTAGTCAGACCAGTAGGAGACCCTCTTAAAATGAATGTTGGGAGGGATGATGAAGTGGTAAGGAAATCCAAACACAGAAGGAGGAACCAAGTGTTTACATATCTCGTTGCCCAATGATTGTAAAAAGACGGGGTGAAAGAAGATGTTACAAGCAATACACCCGTGGGCAAGAAAGGGGATTAACTACCCAGGCAAGGGTAATACCATAAGACGTCAGGGAAATGGGAAGGGTGAAAAGATAGAAGTTACATCTAAGGGTAAAAGTGCCCCTGAACCTAAAAAGATAAATACCTTGGAAAAAGGAAAGAATGTGTATACCCTTGAACAGAAAACAAGGTGTAAAGGGTATCCCAAAGAATACTAAAATTAAATCTAGGGAACGTCGGGGCGAGGAAAAACTGGGTAATGAGGTAAGACACTCATGTATGCCTACGGGTATAGGACCTAGCAACCCCAACCTTAATAAGAACCCTAGCAGGAGAGTCATTGAGGAGGAACTTAGTAGAAAAAAGGAGTTTATAAAAGACAGGGCCCCACCAAGATTTCAACAAGAAGGATATCAGGACCTATGGCTCTTCTTGGAGCCAACAGAACAGGGAAAAAAGCTAGGAAATTGAACCCTTTAAATCGCTCCCAACTCCTTTATTCATTTACAAAATGTGCAAGCCTATGTTATGTAAGTTCAGAGGACCTCAAAGAAGTAGGGTTTATGGCAAATAATAAAGGGGGCGAAGTAACCAAGGTCCTCCTTTATGCAGCACTGGAAAAAGCAGAACTTGAGCTGCTAAAGGAAGGCATAAGTCTAATAAAAGGGATGAAATATTGTTTGATAAACAGGGGAAGACATTTCTTAGAAATCATGCGGGGCTGGGAAAACGGCAAATAAGAGTGATTAACTCCTGCTGGGGCAAAAAGGAAGGATTGGAAATTACAATATCCCCTAAGGAAATAAGGAACGGCGATGTAGATGTGTTAGCTGGGAACAGATATAGAGCCCTAGCATACGAGGAGCATGAGGAAGAGGGGTGCCCGAGTGAAATTGATTAGGAACTTGGGACGTCGCACAGCCTGGCTTTACTATCTTGGAATATAAATGGTTACAAAAAAATAGCGTCCCAAGAGAGTTTTAATAATATACTTAAGAGCTCTGACATCGTATGTCTACAGGAGACTTGGCTGTGCGACGAAACCCTAGTCATAGAGGGGTTTGCCCACCACTTGAAAGCAGCAAGGAAAAACCAATTTGGCAGACCCTCAGGAGGTCAACTGACGTTGGTATCCACAAAAATTGCTAGAAAAATAGAATACCTTGAACTAAAATGTCAGTGGGCGCTAGGTAGCAGAGTGCTGACACAGAACGATGACCCTCGTTATGAAGGAATATGTATTTTTAATGTATATATCCAGAAGGGAAAGGAAGAGGTTTATAAGGTGGACTTCGAAAATCTAAAAAAGAACATGGGGATTATATGTGATACCTACCCGAAGGATGTGTTTCTGATGATGGGCGATTTCAATCATAGATTAGACCCCCGAAGAACTGATTTATGGTGCACCGATTTATTAAGAGCCTATAATATAGAGACGGAAAAGTTCGCCCTCGGTGTTACTTCGCCCCAAGATGTGGCTCTTGGTCAATTGCTGGGCTCCATGGGCTTGATATGTGTAAATGGTAGAATGGAAGCCGACCGGCCGGCCAAGCGAACATTTATTTTAGGGCAGCAACCGTGCCCGATAGACTACGTGTTTACACATGCTTGGAGCTTTGAACTAATTAAGCATTTTGAAGTATTAAAGGTGGAAGGTAGTGATCACTACCCCTTGTTGACTAAACTCTACACAAAAAAGAGTAGCCAGAGGGAGACAGTCCTCCAAGTAAATGTAGAATACCCAAAGCGGCTCACAACCCGTATTTCAGAAGAGCACATTCAAAATTAAGTGCTGTTCAGCAGAACCTCCCATTAGAAAAACGCCATCTGAGGATGATAACACTTGGTATGCAAATACAATAAGGCAACTAGTAGAATGCCTAAGGGTAAAAATTAAAGGTGGTAAACCCGGGGCAGATATTAACAAAAGATCACATACCAAAAGTAGTCCATGGTTTGATGAGGAATGTCGCAAAGCAAAAGCTAATATCAGGCAAAAGGAAAGAAAACTTAAAGGAAGGTGTAATGAAGAACTGTTGACTACCCTTAGGAAACTAAGGATAAAATATAAAACAATCATCAGGAATAAGAAAAGAACTTATAAAGACAGATGCTGGGTATCCTTACTAGAGGTTATTGAAGATAAAAATGTGAAAGGCTTCTGGCGCTTGGTACAAGAAAGCAATGGTAAAGTGGCAGGGTCTCTACAGTGCTCGGTTCCCGAGGATAAATGGGTGGATTACCTGGAGGAAATCTACGGGAAGTGGTCAACAATAGATAAAATAAGTACTACGGCATGGCCAGATGTGAGGGAAGAGTTAAAAACATTTCACCCCTAGCCACATTAGGAAGATAATTTCTAGATTAAACTTGACCCGGGCAGCTGGCCCAGATAATTTGACGGCAGTTATTATAAACAAGCATTGGCATAGCCAATAGGTCTCGCTTTGGGACCTTATAAGTATTTAGTTATGCAGCACAATATCCTTGGTGCAACAACATCAACTGTTGCATGGCTAAGCACTTATAAGGTCCCAAAGGCGAGACCTATTGGCTATGCCAATGCTGGTCTTTTTCCTGAAGCCTTCCACAAGAGTGCACGTGTTTTTACTCGTCTCCATTGTATGCTTCCCCCCATTCTCCATGCGATTCATGTTGCTCTCACGCACTTTGTGCTTTAGTAAAACCCCATACATCATACATTTATTCGCATAGAAATTACACAGGCCTGGGAAATGTGATTGGAATTAGTGCAAAAAATGACAGCATCTGAGGGAGATTAGGCTCAAGTGTATTCGACAATAATGATCAAGATTTGGAAGCATCTAAGAGAAGAGTGCAGTCCTGTGCAGATCTCATACATTTGGGGCTCACTGATGCTCTGTCTGAATCCTTTCTCAGGCTGGATTCATGCTTGCAGACAGTGCAGTCTCCCCCTCCCAGCTCCCATGTTAGCCTCCTTCTCTTCAATGCCTGGAATGTAAGGTCTGATCTTATCGAACCCACAAAGCAGACATGGTTGCAGATGTTGTCCTTTACGATGCCTGCTTCAGAAGGATGCTTTCTGCACCATGTGAAGATATAATTTTAAAAAACATTGGAAAAGCCAATCGGTCTGGGCAATCTGAGAGCTATAGGCGTTGTGATTGTTTTTTAGCTATGTGTTATGGAGTGGAGTGGATGTATGTGGTGCGGAATGGCATTTTGTGGGTTGGATTGGAATTGTTTGTTGTGGCATTGTGTGGCAAGGAATTGTGTGGTGTTGAGTGAAGTTATGTGTAGTAAAATTATGCAGCACAGATTTGTGACAAGGTCGCTGATAAACACATGCAAGTAAAGTCTGTATAATACACACACATAGAATTAAAAGAGATTTATTTTAACTTATTGCACTGGGTTGGTTTGTTTACATTTCATTCCTCAGGAGTGGCTTGAAGGTGAAAAGCAAAATGCCTCAGGACAGCAGAGGTATTATGCGGAGCACCAAATAACAGCAGCTTATAAAAACACCTTTAGAAATTTGAACAAATAACTTGAACTCTTGTTCAATACCCAAGTCATTACAAGAGATCAGGCTGTAACATTTCCAACAGGTTTGGCGGGATGGGCTCACATTGTTAACTGAAGAAAACGTTTCCTTTAACAAAGAACAGTTTTTTTATGCACAGGCCGTCTCAGGAGACCGCAAAGCTATGTATTTGTTCTATTGGAAACCGAACCCATAAGTCATAAAATAAACGGATACCTACGTTTAATTATGGATAGAGTGGAAGCACTTCTGTGTGTCCATGAGAGGGGGGGCAGCTTTGTATGTAGTATAAAGGGCATATGTGTCTTCAAGAACCTTTTAATGTGTCACTTTTTTTTAGTTTGGGAAGTGCAAAGGCGTGTTGTCTCTAAAAAAAAAATAACAGAGCAAAACGGGTCACTCCAGACACACAACCAAATCCCCATGTGATAAAACAAATTACGTAGAATTAACAAATACAACATAAGATTTCATGTACCCTTTAAATGTAACATGAGCAGCTATGGTATCAAGAACAGAGGCAAAATAGTCAGCTATGATTCGCATCTATATGTTTTCATTATTCCATAGTGTGAAATCTATGGCGTGTTTGTGGACCAAATGAAACTTGACCCCTGTGGCATCGATATCAACTGGCTCGAGTAGAGCCTGGGCCATTGTAACTTAAGAATGAAAGCTGACCAGACCCTCGTGCGTCATGGCCTTTTCCCTGCACGGCCGGCATGTGTTTCCAATTATCGCGCCCGCGTCTGGGCACGATAAATGGAAACAGATGTCGGCCGCGCTCGTAACCGCAGGGAAAAGGCCATGACGCACGAGCGTCTGGTCAGCTTTGAAATGCCCCTAACATAAAGTCTCGCCTAGCAGCGCTTGCGCGCTACTCGAGGCTCGACCTAAAAATAAGCCAGAATGGTGGTCAGAGTTCCTTGCGAATATGTTCCAGGGGATTCTGGAGACAGGAATTGTGCCAGACAATTGGAAAGGAGCTATCGTTAGACCAATCCACAAAAAAGGCGACGTAAATGCCCCAAAAAACTATAGACTAATAAACCTACTAGACATAGGTGAAAAAGTATTTGCTAAAGCAATCTTGGGATTACTTAAAGACTGGATGGAAGAAAAACAGATTGTGCCCCCAGAACAGAGAGGGTTTAAAGAGGGACACTCAACGGTGGACCATTGCTTCGCCCTCTGAGCAATTGCACGGAAGTCGCTCGAGCAGAAGGGTAGCCTGTTTTGCTGCTTCGTGGACTTCCGCGCAGCATTTGACCTGGTGGACAGGGAGCAGCTGTGGTTGACCTTGATAGGGTACAATATCCCGGGGGATCTACTGAGCTTGATTCGAGCCCTGCATACGGAAAATTGGGCCCAGATAATTTTGGATGTAGAGGGGAGTTTATCGCAGAAAATCCAAATTGGTAATGGGCTAAGGCAGGGGTGCGTACTGGCCCCCCTGATCTTTTCCCTGTTTATCGCGGACTTGCCCCTAATCTTAAGAAATGCAAGAGGAGCAAGCCCGAAACAAGGTGGGAAACAAATTTGGTGTTTACTCTACGCGGACGACCTGGTAATTATGGACCAGACGGAAATTGGTTTACAGAGCAAATTAAACACGTTTAAAGAATACTGCCAGGTCAAAAGACTAGTGGTTAACATGGAGAAGACTAAGATCTTATGTTTCGGGAGAAGGAAAACAGGGTTTTCTTGGTATTTGGGGACCGAAAAGCTGGAAAAAGTAACAGAATATAGATACCTGGGGATGTGGTTTGAGAGAAGCTTGCAATGGCATACCTATCTCGACGCACTAAAACTGAGGACAGCGACCTCAGTGAAGGGTTTAAAAAGATTTAATAGTGTGTATGGGGAAATGTCTGACAGACCGGTCCTAAAAGCCTACTCTGCGATGGTTCCACCTCAATTTTTGTATGGCGCAGAAGTTCTTTACTTGAGTGGTAAAAATCGGTGTGACTTGGAGGAGCGAAATAGCTTGAAAAATCTATTCTCTCTGCCTAAATCGTCAATGGTTCAGGCAGTGAGGCTAGAACTGGGAATCACCTCATGGGGTAAAACTGCTTGCATGGCACTACTACGCTTTTGGCAACGTTTGGGTTCGGGTGATGAACACAAAATCTCACAATGGTGTAGGAATGAAATTGTAAACAGTGAGCTAAATTGGGCAAAAGAGACCAGAGACACTGTCAAGAAAGCGTGTAGTATGTTAAAGCTTAAGCTGTGCCCCCAGTCCCTTCAACTTCAAGATAGACAAGAGGGAACTTAGGATCCTGGGAAAAGAAATATCTCGAGTACAGGACCAAGATTACCTCTTGAGGAAAAGCGCAGTTCTACATATGGCCACAGCGTGGCAAAAGGAATTACACTTCCCCTATATTGACAGGCTACCTAGCTGCTCATTAAGGAGAGAGGTGTTAAGGCTAAGAATTGGAGTAAACCCATGTCACGCGAACAAAGGGGTAAAAAGCTCCATGAAAAATAATAAAGGAAAATGCACTTGCACCTTAGGAACAACATGTGATATTATACATATTTTATTAGATTGTCATAAATTTTTAGAAATTCGAAGAGTTTTCTTATGTCCGATTTTTAAAAAGTATGATATTAAAAACAGGATGCAAGCAGTAAATCTTTTAGTGGAAATAATTAACCTAGACATAGCCTGTGCCATGGGAAAATATATTTAAAAAGTTAGAGTCCCTTAAATGCTTTGAGAAATTAGATGATTAGGTGTTAAAATGTATGAGAAGAAGTAGCTACAAAAGGGTAGAAGCTACGTGGATAGAAACACTACCTTGAGGAGATTAAAATGAATTTGTGAGTTTTAGAAATTGATTTTAAATTGTATACATCTATTTTTATTGAAAGTATAGATCTGTTTTATTGAAAGTATGGTTAATAATTTGTATACTTTTATGGTTGTAAAAGACAGAATAAAGTCTCTATTGAACTAGTGAGCCATGGCAACAAGGACAAATATAACAGCAAATCTGTTCCAACTTGCTTAATTGGTCACAAACATCCTGCCTTTTACAATATGTTATGGGTTAAAGCACCTGCTGCAGACATATAACTGTACCCGGCACTTTCCTGGTTTTAAAAACAGTAAGATAACTGTGGGGGTTTATGAAGTTGCTGGAGAAACCCGTGTACAGTCTATTCACAAGTTTGACTCGTCATAAAATAGTGTTGAGGGTCCATGTGCGTACTGCAAAGCACAATGTGTAATATGCAGGTCACAGATTTGTATTTTAAGTGGTCAGCTCAGCGGTTTACTACAAAGACCCTTACTGTCAGCACCAGATCACCACTTACAATCCTTGGAATAGCTCAGTGAGTTATGAACCAGCATCAAAGTGCTGAATGTGCAAGTCACAAGTGTAGAAACCTAGTTTTTTCCCCAATCTTTTGTTATCCCAAGGTTCCGTTACCTGGGCGTCAGAATATGCCATGTCAATAATGATCTTTTAGAGTGCTGCTTAACTAGGGTAGTGATGTCCACCTCCGCTCCAAAATATCATTTTTTCAGTCACTGCCTCTGCCTGCGAATGGGCGCATTGCTCTTTCCAAAATAGTGATCCTCTCTCGCCTCCTCCTATTTTTCAAATTTGCCCATATTCCCATCCCCAGTATTTCTTCATGATTATTTAGACTGCTGAGTGAACTCAATGGCGCACACATAGAAGAGTGGCACTTTCTAAAGTACATCTTACAACTAAGGCAAGTAGGCTAGGGAAACACACACACACTTTGAACTCCATCATCTTGCCGCTCAGCTCCATTGGCTGAGTAGATGACTTTCTGGTCTCTCTCTCTCTCTCTCTCACACAGAGACTGCCTCTCAGGCACCCCACTACATCTCAAAGACCTAAATGCCATCTTGACAAGTAAGGCCCGGCTTCTATGGGTGGCTCTTCAATGCTATTCATGTGAACTTAATCTTACCAAGCAGGCTTTTCCACTGGCTTTGGCAATCCCCCTTCTGGGTCTCCCAATCTCTAGTGGTCCCTTGAATTCTAGAAACCCTTGAACTCGGACCAAATCAAATATAGTGACCATAGGTTACCTCCAAAATGATGAACACTGGCTCTCCTGTGAGAAACTTATGACAAATTCAACCTCCATATGGGACAGTTTCTTCTCTAAAACACTATGTACATCACGCCCTCCATGTGGCATGGTCATGTAGTTTCTACTAATCCGTAGGATTTGCCCATTGTTTGGAAAACAAACTAAGGGCTTGGTGTCGACTGATTCCGGACACCCCCGCAGGATATGTTGGCCTATAAACCAGCTAGCTCACAGTGCCACTGTAAGCCCCCCTAACCTACCAGGGAGCGAACAGTTTCTGGCAACCACTGAACATGACAACCCTGATCACTCAGGGATCGTGGAAACAGTACAGAATCTTTTGCTCAGTCACTCGTGCTTGCTTTCTCTCAGAGAAGTATACAGAATACACAGTGGGTTGTTTTCAATACATTTATTGAACCAACGTTATTCTTGAATAAAATACATGTGCTGCAATTATTTGGAGACAGAAGCAAATAAAGGAGTTTGCAAGCACCAAAAGAGTGATCAGTAGATACATTTCTACCATGGTGCTGAAGCAATGAATATATGCAGGCATATATGCAATATGGTAATCTAACGTACTCCTACGATGCGGACCCTACTCGGAGTGTACCTAGAGTGTGAATGGGTGTAGAGCCAAGAGTCCCCCCAAGGGACGATCCAACCCCGTTACCTGGTAGGAGAGAGTGAAGGTCTTGGTCTCCAGATGGACACCCCTCACGTCAGACCAGTGCGTGGTGAGTTCTCAGCGTGCAGGGACCTTCGGTGTCAGCAGAAGTGCCTCCTCTACCAATCTATTGTGATGCCTATCATTTATAATTTAAAAAAGCAGCCTTCGCAATGTGCACGCTAGATTAGTGATGTTATGGATATGTAGATAGCGCTGTTGCCACATGGATGAAGATAGGACGACATTTGTACCTAGTGCATAGAGAGGCCTAGTACATGATGTTCAAGGCATCGTGATAATGTTGTGCGAAGCTGGATGTATAAACAAAGTAGTTTCAGAGAAACTAATCCAACATTGTCGTGCATGCAAATGTGTGCAAAAGGTCACCGCTGAAATGTTATTTTCTAGGACAATGTAAGGAATGAGCTGCCTCGCTACATGGGCCTAACTCGGGAATATAACAGTATGACCCACTTTGACCCTTGGAATCACCCTCACTTGTTCAAGCCCTATACATCATGAGCCAAGGCCATCAAAATCTCCTTACTGGGCTCCGTTCTACAAAGCCCTACTATAACTTGCCTTCCCTACACTCACCCACGTGAGGGATAGATGAAAGGAGGATGTATGCAGAGTCCTCCATGACAAGGAATGGATGCAAGCACTTTATCTCCCACATAGTATATGCTGCAATGCGAAATTCAAGTTGATACAACATTATACACTGTACAGTTTATCTTTCCCCTGCCCTAGTCATTATTTCCCTGTGCACCTGCATCTAGCCCTCAATGCTCTGCCAAGGTTCCGACCTGCTCCACATTCTCTGGTCATGCCCCCTTCGTTATCCCTTACTGGACCTACATACTAAACATCCTATTTACCATCACAGTTAAACCAATCATGCAGGACTAGTCCTTAGTAGCATAAGTAATTCATAAGCATTCCAAGAAAGACCATGCAACCACAAGATCAAGCCCTCATCCTAGCTAAGTAAATAATTACATTCCAATGGAAGTACACAGCCCCATCCTGCCTGCTTGATTGAGTGAGAGATGCCGGGTGAGAGTTAATCCAGTTTGTTCAATGAAGTCGATACAAAATCAATTCCAGTGAATGCGAGCATGCTCGCTTTTGAGCAGAAGAAAAGCCTGCCTTTTGCAGAGTCTAATATCGGACGAACTCATTTAAAAATTGTGAGTCCCAATCCGAAGAGCTCCTGTCCATGCTCTGCAGCCTTTGCGCAAGAATTATACACAGTTTAAAGTGTGCACGTGGTGCTTTAAAGCTACAGTAGAACGAGTCAACTGACATATAGATAAAAACGCGTGGAATCAACGAACTGGAGCGGCTGCTCCTACTTCAAGAATCAGAATATCCCGATCATTTGTTTGAAGCCCTGGCGAGAGTCCCAGTACTATCCAGCCTGGGTCTTGAAACGCGTTGGCATTTTCAAGAGGCATTTTGAGAGGCATTTAGTTAAATCTAAATGTGTTGAGTGTCGGATGTATTAAAGATTAATTCATTATTTCCAACACTTTTGTGATATTCTTGCTGAAACAATAAGTTTAGTCCATGAAATTGGACATTTTTCGCAATCACCGTTGTGTTTTTCACAGATGATGCAAGCTTTAAATGTTTTTTGTAATTGATTTATGTTTGTTTTCATTTAGTGATTTTGTCGCTTGTTGTAATTTGTTGCAAATAATTCTCACTTTGGTGTATGTCCAAATTGTTTTTGATTGTGCATTGTGTTATTTATATGTGAAGGTTTCTGTGTCAATTTGAGAAATGTGTTTCTTTTTCAGTCTTTTGAAAAAATTGTTTTGAATCAATTTAAAGACTATTTAATAAAAATGTTTTACTTGGACAGATAAAAGAATAGTCTGCCCGTTACTCCATAAATAGTAGGAGTGTAGGTTAGTACGGAGCCAGGTGTTCATGTTGTGTTTTGATTTCTGGTGGCAGCAGAGGGCTCTGCTGTGCATTGGAAAGAGGCCAGGGGGCTCCAGAAGCATATCCATGCAACAGCTTGGGACACACTCCTTGAATGTTTAACGACTACTTTGACCAATAATGCTCCCCTGTGAAACTATTTTGACAACACTTACCACAAATCAACTTCATGTATATATGTAACTTTTCAAACTATAGGCTCTCTACTGTCACCCTGACCACTTAATGCTCTACCAGCATCCCAAATATTTCATATTGTGAGAGGGTATCCGCGTCTTCTCTCCAGCACAGCCCACACCCTCTTCCCTCTCCGCCTGTCCCTCTATAGGAAGCTTGCTCTGTGTATATACTAAACCAAAACGAGGTATAGTGTGCACAGTGTCTAGGGAGTCCCCCACAGGTATAGCAGAGAATAAAGTAGATAATACATTACTCTCAGTTTAGTGGTAGCTGGGCTGAGCAGATATGCATTCACACTACCCTCTGATAAGCCTATGTTGTACACACTCATGCAAGGCAGGAACACTCACTTAATGACTAACTCCAGGCCAACGTTTGGTACAAAACTTTTACTTAAGTTACTTTTATTTTAGGAACCAAGTTGGACTCAGTTACAGGTAAGTAAAACTTTTCAACTGCAATACTTTCAAGTTATTATTGGCAAAAGGTTTGTATAGCATGAATCAGTACTTTACTTTTCAATGTAAATACAGATACTTTAAATTCAGGATCACTCTTAGTACAATACAGGGAGAGCCCAATGCAATCTTATGGGAAGAAAGTCAGGTGAGTAACTTACAAGTAAGTAACCGGTTTTGGGATTCAGTCTCCGGTTGGTCAACACTGGGCAAGGGTCAGACCAGGGTAGGAACTGCACCACCAGCTGCACTGGGGTGGCCGGGTGTAGAGGTCACTAGGCCCAATGTTATCCTATGGAGGCTGGGGGCCCCTAGAAAAGGCACTGGTTGCAGGTAGGTACCTGCGGATCAGGTACACAGGCCCTGAGGGTTGAGGTCAGCACTGGAGGGTCCACTAAAGAGCACTGAGACTGCACCACCAGAGGAACAGGGGCGGCCGGGTGCAGAGTGCAAAGGAGGCGTTGGGTGCCCTGTAGAAACTAATGGAGAATCTCAGTTGGAGAAAACGGCTGCAGGCTCGATTCAGAAGGAATCCCACGACTGAAGAGGTAAGTTGGATAGTGGGGGGATGCCAGGACACCGTCGGTTGGGCAGACCAAGGCCTGGGGGCTGCAGGTGCAGTGGTGTATTTAGGCGTCGGGTTTCTCTCACCGGATCTGGTCGTGGTTGGGGGGCCCTTCAGGATGAGGCTGCAGGCGTTGTGGGGAAGATCAGGAAAGGTCGTCCAATGCTGGATTCCAGGTCAGGCTCGCCGGGGAGACTTCACTGGGTCGGCGGGCCACCTGGACTCGGGCCCTGGGCGTCTGATGCAGAGTGGTGCAAGTGTCGCGGATCCGCCTGGATGTGGAGTCCTTGAGTTCGTTTTTTGCTGGACAAATCCGGTGTCCACAGGAGAAAAGAGTCTTTGTTGAAGACAGCACAGGTCCCCGGGGTTCTTGGAGGTTGCTGGCTGCAGGCCACGCAGGTCTCTTGAAGCAGGCTCGCTAGAGGAGGAGACAGGTCTGCTGGGCAGGGCCAAGTCAGTTGTCGTCTTTTCTGCACGGCTCTTTGGTCCTCCTTCGTAGGTCGTCGAATCTGAGGACCAAGGTTCAGGGGAGCACTTAAATATTAAATTCGGGAGAGGTCGGAGTAGTAGCCAATCGCAACTGTCCCCTAGGGTGACTACACTCTTGGGTGCCCCCTCCCTTTGGGGATGGGGCACATCCCTGTTCCTATTGGGCCTAATTCTCCAATGCAAGATGGAGAATTTTCAAGAGAGGGGTTCACCACAGCTCTTGGCGACCCTAGAGATGTGCCAGGGTGAGATGGACACTCCTACCCTGTTTACTCATTTTCCCACCTGTCCTGCCGCCAAAA
Source organism: Calotriton arnoldi (assembly GCA_963921515.1). Classification (NCBI taxonomy): domain Eukaryota; kingdom Metazoa; phylum Chordata; class Amphibia; order Caudata; family Salamandridae; genus Calotriton; species Calotriton arnoldi. Next base: position 2,696,377 of record CAWUFW010001518.1, read on the forward strand.
GTAGGGTTGGGACGGGGGCGGGCATCTCCACTAGCTGGAGCTGCCCAAATCAGTATAACACAAGGAGAGAGCCTTTGAGGCTCACCGCCAAGTGTTGCTGTTCGTGCTAGGGGGAAGTGAGAAGCACCTCGACCCAGCGCAGGCTTTGTTTCTGACCCCCGAGAGCACAAAGGCTCTCATACCATGAGGTCAGAAACCTGTCAGGTGGCTGCTGGCTGGAGGGACCAGTCAGCCAATACACTGGAAGTCGGACGTTTTTCAGGAGGCATCTCTAAGAAGCCCTCTGAGTGCATTTTATAATAAATCCATCACTGGCATCAGTGTGGGTTTATTATGCTGAGACGTTTTCAGTAAAATCATCATGGAGCTGTGGAGTTCGTGATGACAAACTCTCAGCCCATGTATTCAAAATGGCTTCACTGCACTTACAAGGTCTGTGAATGGCACAGAAACTGTAGGGGTAAATTGCTCATGCAGCTATGCCCTCACCTGTGGTATGGTGCACCCTGCCTTAGAGTTGTGAGGCCTGCTAGAGGATTGACTTATCCATGCCATAGGCTGTGTTGGTGGGCATGGCACCCAGGGATGGGTGCCATGTTTCCTCGGTTTGGTCTGCACCAAAAGACGCAGCCTGTAATGGAAGTGTGTAGGTGTTAAGGTGAGGTGTCTCTGTGGGTGGCATAATACATGATGCAGCCCTCAGAGACCCTGGTCACAAGGCTCTTGGTTATGTTATGTTAAAAAGGATTTGTAAAGCGCAAGTACACCGGTTGGTTTCTTGGCGCTGAGTACTAGGGGGTTGCCGACCCGGATATAGTTCATTCGTATGCTTGGATGAATAGCCAGGTTTTGAGAGATTTCCTTAAACTCAGTAGGTCAACGCTTGACCTGATTTCCAGGGGGATGGAGTTCCACAGACTGGGAGCCAGAGTTGCAAACCTGCATCCCCCTTGGCGCTTCAACTTGAAGGTAGGGACAGTCAGAAGTTGGAGCTGGGCCGAGCGGAGGTTTCGTGAGGGGGTGTAGCGAGAAATTAGCTTATCTATGATTTTAGGGCTCCTGCCATTCAGAGCTTTAAACACCAGGCAGCCAACTATGAATGCGCAGCGCTGTGGGATGGGGAGCCAGTGCAGCTTCCTAAGAAGGGGGGGAAGCGTGTTGCCACCTGGGCTGTTTATGTATCAGTCTAGCTGCTTGGTTCTGTACCATCTGTAGCCGTTTTGTAAGGCCAAGTGGTAGACCAAGGTATATTGCGTTGGCATAGTCTAGACGTGATAGGACCATGGCTATCAGGACCTGTACCAGAGCTGCTTGGGTCAGTAGCCTGCTTATCTTTCTAATTTTCCGCAGCTGAAGAAAGCAGGTGGAGATCACCGAGCCTACATGCGATTTTAGGGATAGGTCATTGCTTATGGTGACCCCTAAACTTTTCACTGAGGGGGAGGGAACAGGGCGGGGGGACCTAATTCGCTTGGCCAGTACTGTGGGCCCCAGTGATTGTGGCCACCACTTGTCAGAACCAGTTCGGTTTTGCCTGGGTTTAGTTTTAAGTGATTGTGGTCCATCCATTGACGAATGAATGTCATAGTGGACTGGAAGTCAGATATTGACTGGGGAGAGGTATCAATAGTGAACATTAATTGGAGGTCGTCGGCATAGTTGAAAGTGACCACTCTACTTTCCTTCAAGGATCTAATCAGTGGGAGAAGGTAGAGGTTGAACAGGTGCGGGGAGAGCGAGGAACCCTGTGGGACCCTGCATGTGGTTTTGAGTTTGGGGGCTGTGAGCTGGCCAATACGGACTGCCTGAGAGCGGTTTTTCAGGAAGGAGTTGATCCATCTAAGCCAAGGGCTGGGCCCTGGATGCCTGCCTCACTGACACGGTCTGCCAATATATTATGGTCGACCGTGTCAAATGCGGCCGAGAGATCTAACAGCACCAGGGCCTGGGGAGTGCCTCTGTCCGCCTTTTCTCATAGGGAGTCCAGTACCGCCAGTATCACCGTTTCTGTGGAGTGGGCTGGACGAAAGCCCGCTTGGCGAGGGTCAAGGAACTCAGTCTGTTCCATGAAATTGGACAGGCATTTTGCAACATGGGCCTCTAATACGTTGGCCAGATAAGGGAGCAAGGATATGGGGCGGTAGTTTGCCAGCGTCTGGGGATCGGCGTTTGGTTTCTTTAAGAGGGGGACCACTATAGCCTCCTTGAAGGCATTAGGGACACAGCCCTGGGACAGGGAGTTGTTAAGGAGGGCGAGAACAGGGTCCGGAGAGGCGGTGAAGGCTGCTTTTAAGATATAAGGTGGGCAGTGGTCCAGAGGGGAGCCAGATCTGACCTTTGCCAGTAGGTTGCGCAAGGTCTCTGTGTCAATGGGCGGAAAGGAGTCAAGGGAGTGGTGATTCCTGGGCGTTGGAGGGGCGATTTCTAGAGACGTAGGGGAGGGAATACTGGCTTTGATGGCGACGATTTTATCAATGAAGAAATTGTTCAGAGAGTCGCAGAGGGCCTGTGACGGCGTGGGTTTGCTTAGTACTCTCTCTCGATTGGACAGTTTGTCTACAATTGCAAAAATTTCTTTGGCTTGGTTATTTGAGGTTAGGATTCTCAAGGAGAAATGAGCTGCCTTAGCTGTGGAGATTGCTTTTTTATATTCCTTCAAGGCCGATAGGTAGGTAATTTTTCCTGCATGCGAGTAATCCAGCCTCCACTTCCTTTCTGATTGGCGGAGAGAGAGTTTTTGTTTGTTTTAGTTCAGGGGAGAACCATCTCTGCGCCTCATGCCGGCGGGTTAATCTAATTTGTTTAAGTGGGGCATGTTCATTGCTGGCCGCTAAAAGCCAAGCCGAGATAGTCTCCTCATGGAGATTGACATCGGGTGTGGGGTGGGGAGCTGTGTTGACCAGTGTGGCGATAAAGTCGTTATTGTTAATGGTGTTCCATTTTCTTGCCATCCCCCCTATAAGTAGGAATTTTTCCAGTAGTCGGATGCTTTAAAGTGAATTTTACCAGGTAATGGTCGGACCAAACACAGGGTGTGATGGATAGAACAGGTACCCCCAAGTTGATGGTCCAAAGTTGGTCCAGAGTGTGATCTTTTGAGTGGGTTGCTGAAGAGATTTGTTGGGTGAAATTCATGTTTTTTAGCGATTCAGTCAGCTCGATGGAATGTGGCCCTCCTTGAGAGTCATTTGCCCAGTAGTTGAAGTCGCCTATCAGGAGGATTCTGGCGTGGTTTGTTACTAGATGTGCGATTTGTTCTCCCATAGAGTGGGGGAACAGGGGCATATGCTGAGGGGGCCTATAGAGGAATACGCATATAAGCGGGCCGAGGTACATGGGGTACCTTTTACAAGGGACTTACTTGTGGCCCAGAGGTGTGCCAATTGTGGAAACAAAGGTACAGTTCTGGGAAAGAACACAGGCCCTGGGAACCTGATTGGCAGGGACCCAGGGCACCACTGAGTAAAGTTAGTATCAGTTATCTGGCAAAAAGTTGTTTTTTTCCCGGAGTTTAATATGACGCAAACTTGACCCAAAGGTATAGGGTATCAGAGCGCTTTACATGAGCACCAGTTGCTTACACAAGGACACATTCATTTTTTTGTTAGGCACGGGGAGATTAAGTGATTTGCCCAGAATCACAGGATGTTGAGCGTCATTGCCGAGACTTGAACCCAGTTCCCCAGATTTGAGATCGACCGCCCTAGCCGTTAGGCTACATCCTCTCCCAAGTTAGGGGGTAAGCATGCAAAAAGGGGCACTTTCCTACACCCTCCCCCAATTTAATCCCCAGTTGATGCATCAAAACTATTCCCTCTTCCTCCTAACTGTCCTGATATCCTAAACAAAGACACAGAATTCCATAACTCTCTCTCTGAGGTAGCAGTTTCCTAGAGTGATTTGTTGAGATATTTAATTATATCTACAAATATAAGCATGCTACCAACGTAGTTATTGGTCACTCTTGATCGCGAGTATTTCTCATGAGTACCAACGTTTCAATATAACTAAACGCAAATAAAGTTAGTTTAAAAAAAAAATTTGGTATTAGTGTAATAATCATGAAGACTGATTTATCTTACTTTCCTACTGTGTGTGCATCACTTATATGCAGAGTTTGGAAAACTCAAAAATATGCCTCCATATTACGGTTCAGTTCAAGCATGTTAAGTTACAAGTCGAATCTCTAGTTCCTCAATAATACTGGCATTAAGGTGTTGAGCTCCAGCCAGGAAGAAAGTCGAAGGAAAAAAAAAAAAAAAGGAGTATTAGTGGCTCTTTAGGTGAACCATTGTAGTGTGTCAGCAGGAGCGGAACGTAGGAGACCTCACAGTCACCTCTGCAGATTGCTGTTCTGAAAACAAGGCAGGAAAAGCGCAGTCGTCGCTGTATGTCCCCCAGTGCAGACAAACTGCAACGGGAGAAAGCCAGCACATTTCACTGAGGTCAGAACAGATCCAGCTCAAGAATGGCTGCTAGAACCAATGGACCCCCCCACTTTTCCAACGATGCAAAAAAAAAAAAAAATAACCTGTACCTCCTTCCATGCCCTTATACCTATACACAGGGCCAATGAAATGCTGCGATTCTCTGGCCTCTGTGTTTTCCGCATTATTATGGATATGCCACGTAATCCATCTTCTTATGCATAATTTGCATATTTAACCCAAAAAAATGTTTCTAGATCAAACTGATCAAAAGTTACTAAAAATGCAGTAACAAGTGTTGTTGCGCGGTGGAAGGTCCTTCACAAAAGTCAACTGGTCAACCTTTCAATTGCCTATTGCTGTATCCTAGCGTTACGCTGTTAGTAATGAGAATAAACCTTTACCCCGACAGCGTTAACATGTTTTGTTTTTAAAATGACAAAATAATGTAGTGATACGGTCACAAATGGTGCCACGTTACACCATATAATGTGCATTTTCTTGCCAACCCTGACATAATTTGGTCCTCCCCTGTTAGATTGGCCGTGCCTATATAATAGTAGCGCCAATGCATAACTTGTGTAACCCTCGCCACCACTAAGTGCTCCTCAATATTGTCTCTCACATGATCTGTCATTCCAAGGGCTCGAGTCGGGGATACACGCGGGTGGACGGTGTTCACCCACTTTTTTCACAGGGTGGACACCGTCCACCCTGCCAAGAAGTTGGGCCCCACTGAAAAAGATGCTGAATTCGTCCTGGTGAAATTTCTAAACACCGGGACACATTCAGCAGCGCCTGCAGGTTGTTATCTGCTTTCGATACACAACAACGTGCAGGTGGGGATGGGGCTCTCTTATTTCTGACTCCTGCTGGGCCCATAACAAAGGCCGAATCTGAGGGGTCATCCATCAGGCCTCCTTTTGTTCGAGTCTCCTGGCTGGGAGCAGTCAGGAGCCTCACACCTGATGCAAATGCAGCAGAGGGGAAACAAAGGCTCACACCTTGTTAGCACTTCACAGTACTTTAAAGAGGCAGCTTTTCACTTTGTTCAGTCCCTGTTTACAAGATATGAAGAGCTGTAAGAATGTCAGATGTGTTGGTCTTACACAGTATTTGCACAAAATAAATAGCATTTATATAGTGCTTACTACCCCTGAGGAGGCATTGTAATAATTTAAATATCACTATTTTTTCTTTTAAAGCACTATGGCTAGAGGAAGCTTTACGCTGACAAAAGGCAACATTGTTTTATGTGTAGTCTACAAAAGTGTGAATCTTCTGCCTAAATCAGGAGGGTTTGCAAGTATATTCGAAATGTGCTCAAATGTACTCATGATACACCTGCTAAACATATATGTGAGGTCTGAAGATCTGATGTCACTTCTTGTGATGCCACTTCCTGTGATGTCACGCGCTGTGATGTCACTTGCATACTGATTAACTAGGTTAGTCCCCCCACTTCTGTTTTTTAGGACTTGTGCCCTGGTCATTCCCCCACCAACTTAAGAATCATTTCCGGTATCCAGCACCCCTAAAATGAGTTAGTTTCCCTCTTCCAGAATACAACACAAAGCTTACGGTCCAGATCTCTTCCCGAAACCACACAAAACACTAGCAGTTTCTCGTCGGTGTCCCACTCGCCACTCAAAAAAGAACTCGGAGCCTCTCCCTTCCTCCCCTCGGGCCCGATTTCTCACCCTAGGCCCCCATCGCGCTGTCTCTCACCTCCCGGGCAGCTTGGCGCTCCGCTTCCAAAACTGCCTGCTGCTGTCGGCTGCCATGTTGCGGAGCCCGGGCCGGCAGCTACGGGAGCCCCGCTGCTGCCCCCCTTCGCCGGTTCCTCTTCACCCACAGGGCCCGGGCTCCGGCGCCGCCATCCTGGATCCGGACGCCAGGAAACAAGCCATTGGCTGCCACACTTGGACCAGCCTTCCACAACCAATCCAAACGCGCGATACTGAAAGGTCAAAGCACAGCTCTGACGTCGTGGCTTGGCAGGACAGGTGAAAGGAAGGAACTGTTCCTGTGGCTGACGAAAGCCTAACAACCACAATCGTTCAATCGCCAGAAAAGTCACATAGTAACCCACTCACCTACTCCACATCATAGTGGGGAGATATTAAGCCAGTCGATGTCAGGGCATAGACAGCCAGCAACCCTGAGGGGGAAAACAGGTTAGGCAACCAGCAACAGACAAGAACTTGCGGACAACTTTTTACTCTTACTCTTTATACTCTTACTCGCCTCTGAGATCCATAGTGAGGTTTTATCGCAAGTACAGGCCAGTTAATAAGTACAGCTAGCGAGCCAAGAAATTTACTGGGAGAGACGAGCGTTAAACAGAGCCGACCCTTGCTCGGATAGCGCCTTGGGTGGATAGAAAGTTGGCGCTGCTGCTGTTGATTAAAATGAGGCGGGAGGGGGCATTTTGTGTTCATAGGTCAGTCTCAGGGTGATTACATTAAAACAGTGATTGGCCTGTGAACAGTTTCACCTCCCCTAACCAGTCTGATACATTCACAACTTCGCTCCTTCACCCTGCTGCCAAGTTGTTGCCGTGGTGGATAGGGTTTTATTTTCTTAATTTATTTTTGCAATTTTATATAGCGTGGACGTGGCCCGAACGCATCCGAGCGCTTTACAGCAGTAGCATGACACAAAGGTACAGCAACTTACAGTTCCAATGATTATGTTCAGACATATTTATTATTGCATCGGTAGCTGCAATGATTATGTTCAGACATATTGCATCGGTAGCTGCGGCCAGGACAAGTGCAGCCATTAGACAAGAGACTACAGGGTTCAAGCATTGATGAAGATGGTGGGGACATACAATAAAGGTAGTTTGTATCCTGGATAGAGTAGTTGGGTATGGTTGAGGATGATTAACCCGGGTGTCTGTCAAATAGGAGAAGCTTGAGGTCCTTTTTGAAGGTGGCTATGCAGGTTGTTAGGCGAAGGGAGGGATGTAAGGAGTTCCAGATTATTGTGGCACTACCAGAGAATGACTGGCTCATGTACCGTTCTCGACTGAAGGTGGGGGTTCCAGGAGTAGAGATTGGGCATTTCTGGAACCCCTATTTGCTCCAGAGATTTTCAATTTCTCACTTAGATTAGAGGGTGGTTAGATAAGAAGAGAACCAATTGAGGACTGTGCCACCACAGCCCATGTGTTGTTCGAGAGTGCGAAGAAGGTCCAGATGGTTAACAGTGTCGAATGCAGTGAACAAGTCCAGGAGGCAGGAGTTCCGGGAGTCGAGGATTCTAAGGGAGTTGTTGACTATTTGTAGGACCGCAGTTTCTGTACTGTGGCTCTGGCAGAAACCTGATTTGAGAGAGTCTAGGAGGTTGTTTGTTCGAATGTGTGAAGTGAGCTGGGAAGCAACGCAACTTTCAATGACTTTGCCTAAAAATGGAAGTGTGGAGACTGGGTGGTAGTTATTAATTTTCTCTGGGTCAAGAGAGGAGAGACTTGACCGACTTTCAGTCGTTCTGGAAATAGGTCCTGTTGAAGAGAGGAGTTGACCATATTGGTCCATAGGGGGAGTAGGTGTGTGGCAAGAGATTTGCTGATAGACCCTGGAATGGCATCCTGAAGGTGGTTCGAGGGTTTCACTTTGGAAATTGTTCACTGTAGGTCTCATCCAGAAATGGGGGAGAAAGAGGACCACGAATGAAGCACCTTGCACAGTAGAATCTCAGTTTCTGGAGGTTCACTTGTGTGTAGAGAGAGATGGATGTCTCTGACTTTTCTATCAAAGAAATCCACACAATTGTTGCAGAGGGCCAATGATAGCTCGAGAGCTGAAGTGGTGAAGGGTAGTTTGTGCAAGAACCTCGAACAGGCGCTTTGGTCTGTTCTTTGCAGATTTCATGACTGTTCTGAAGTGAGAGCATTTGGTCTTTGTTCTGTTTTTGTGCTATGCGAAGCTTAGTCATACTCTGGTGAGAGGGTGCTAATCTCCATTCTTTCTCACATTTTCTGATAAGCTTTCTTTCTTTGTAAAGATCCTTTGAGAACCAAGGATTGGAGGGTTTTGGTCTATATAATTCGCAGTTCTGGGGTTCAAATTTGTTGAAAAGGGATTCCATGCAGGAGTTGTATTTTTCAGTAGCCTCATTAATATCAAGGTGGGGTGTAATCGAGATTAGGGTAGGAAGAGCCATGATGGCTTCTGTGTTAAGGTTGGATGTGTCCCTGAACCATATTTTCTCTTTCTTGGGTTGCCCGGAAGTTTTGGTATAAGGGCCGTCCGTGGGAGGAGAAGAATGAGATCTGCATGTGGTCAGACCAGTAGACTGGAATGGGGTCGTAATACTGTAGATTGGGGTAATTGGAGATTATCATGTCAAGAATGGTGCCTTTGTGGTGTGTGGGTTTAAGGAAGTTTTGTTGGCGATCATTGTCTTTGAGAAAGGCTGTAAAGGTGTCCGCCAGACTGTTACCCTCGATTCCCCAGTGAATGTTGAAGTCTCGAAGGAATATCGTGTTGTCTGATCAGTTGAGTGGTGAAGCGATCCATACATTCCTTGATGAAGGAATTGTTTTGACCCAGTGAATGGTAAATTACATTCATTCTGATGTTGGAGGTAGTGGATGTGGACATTTCCACCGACATGCATTCGAAAGACTGAAACTGAGTTGTTTGGAGGATCCTGCATCTCAGTGAGTTTCTGTGAAAGAGTGCGAGACCTCCACCTGGTCCTTGCGTGGCAGCAGGGGGTGATAGGGAAATAGGAGGGGAACGAAGAGGGCAAATGGGGTGTAAAATTGTATCTGCAGCAGTAAAAACAAAAATGATAAGCAGTTTAATCAAATCATTGGAGACAAATGAGAAGGGACACTGTTGTCTGCGGATACACAATGCAGATGCCCGGTGGCGGCTGATGACACTTGAAAGTGGTGATGCGTAAAAGTTAGGGATGACTCATAAGTAGCGAGTGAGCACTACATTTTCTTTTACTTTTGCCATGTCAGCATTATTTTGAAAAAAGTGTACCCCCCAACAAACCTATATGCACAGAATCCCAATTACAACTGGAACACATGACCACTGCCCTGTCCAGTGTGTGTGTGTATCACCCAAGATTGGATGGCCATCAAGATTTCTGAACACCTTTTTCACTCACTAACAGGCACTGTGAGAAACTCGTTGTACCCTAAGCTCCAGAGCTCTCAAGTGGTGCGACTCAGCTCAAAGTATGCACTGTACAACAGTAATGCGATACATGAAAAAAATACAGGATCAACATCGTTAAAATAGCTAACACTTTTAGGGAATGCAACTATGCAAGGTTAACACATGCAATGTAAACATGAACTAAATCACTCACCTGAACGTTTTCAAGTTACAATTAAATGTTAAACATTTTGACATTTACTTCGCTCAATGCAGCTGCAAGCGGCGCATCCTCGGTTTGCCATCTTTTCCTGTAGTACCCTCACTCAAGTACCCCTGCACTCTCTGTCCATTTGGCTCATCGCACTGCGTGGACTGTGTCACACAGGTCACTTAAGGTCCCTACAGCCTGCATCTCTTTTCTGTTATGTGCTGGTGTGATTTTAAACTTACATTGGGGCTTATTACGATGGCGCGGATACGGGTCCGACCGACCAGAGTCCAGACCGCCTAATTACGATGCGACCGCACATGGTGCGGTCGCATACTAACATTTTCCTATGGGAGCATGTGTTGCGGCCATAAACCGGCCATAGCACAAGCTCCCATAGGGAAATGGAAAGTTGTGTTCATCCTTCACCGCGTGGCAGGCACCTCAGGGTGCCTGCCACAGGGTGCACGGATCAACAAGGGGCCAACCGGAGGCCGCAGAGAGAAGGGGGCCCTGCTAGGGGCCCCCAAACATGCGTTCCGACAGGCTTTCCATGTCAGAAAGCCTGGCATGAAAAGCCTGCTGGAAACCGTGAATCATAACCCGGACTGCGTAAAACAGCGTCCAAATGGATTACGGGCCGGTTTCCGACTGGCCGATGGGCTCCTTTAGCCTGTCGGAAGCCAGCTGAAATGACCGTCCGGTTTCACTTCCGACCGCCTAAATTGTAATTAGGCGGTCGGAAGTGAAACCGATGATCTCGGTCGGAAAGCTCCGACCTAAGGTCAGAGGCTTTTTGACCAAGATCGTAATCACCCCATAGTGTTTTCTTCCGAATGCCACTGCCAATTCCCATTTATGCATCTTGTTCAGTAGGACTGTTCCAGGGGGTCATGCACAAAAAAGCTTCAGATGCTGCTGAATAAAATTAGGAGCCGAACTGCTCAGCTGGATGCAAGGACACGATTCAGTGCGCTTGAAGGGATTTCTACGGCATGTCAGACTGTCCTGGTTTCTGTTATTCTTGCCTTTCTACTGAGCTCTACCTGAGCCAGAAGCTAAGAAGTGACAGAGCCTGTTGCCCACAGCCAGGACAACGGGAAAACGAGCAACTAAAAACGTTTGAGGATGTCAGAGCATGGCTCCAGGTGACCCAGAACAGAACCCCATTCCCAACCTAACCAATCCAAGAGCTTCTATCATGCTGCTTAAAATAGTAACCAGCATGAGTGAAGAGTCTGGATTGGCTGGAGCTGGCTGGCTCAGCACACACCGAAAGGCGCTGGAGGCCTGTGCCTTCTCCGACAGCTGGGTTGGAGAGTTTTGATTTGCGCATGTTGGGCTGGCCGTTGCAAGATAGCCGGTCAAACCGGCACGCACACTTCAAACTGAAGTGGCCACTCCTCATTGCTTCCAATCAGCAGCAATGATGCACTAGCCCCGCCTTGCCATCACACTCTGTTCGGCACAGAGTAAAATATAAAATGGATAAAATCATTTTATTTTTCAAGGTTTCTGCAGCAGTGTGGGGGGAGACGCTCCTTCGCTCCTGTGGAGGAACCACGGCTGCAGATACCTCTTTGCTCCCTCTGAAGACTGGCGCCTTAGGCCCTGGCCATGTCATGGAAATACTTGGCATGTAAATCGTATAACAAACCTGATGTAAAACGATGATTGGCAAATAAATAGGTCTCGCTTTTTGAACCTACCTGCTTTTCAAATTGGTTTTGGTGAAGCTATACAGCGTTGGGATGCTGTGCAGCATCATTAAAAACAAGCACTGGCATAGCCAATAGGTCTCGCCTCTGGGACCTTATAAGTGTTTTGCCAGAGGTGTTTGGAATTTTGGTAAGAGATGCAATTTAACATAAAGGGATCCCACACCTCGTTGATACATGCAGTACCTGCAGTTCAATCAAACGAGAAGAGGGCATGGGGAAACATCTTATAAGATCTCAATCAATGGAGAAGGCACGCTTTACTGCAACTTGTGCGTGCTTTCACCTTATAAATATCTAACACATGATCCGAAGCAGTTGAATGCTAGAAGCGAGAAGTGAGGGAGAGAGGAAGGGAGGGAGAGAGGAAGGGAAGGAGAGAGGGAGGGAGAGAGGAAGGGAGGGAGCGAGGAAGGGACGGAGAGAGGAAGTGAGGGAGAGAGGAAGGGAGGGAGAGAGTGAGTGAGAGAGAGGGAGTGAGGGAGGGAGAGAGGACGTGAGGGAGGGAGAGAGGGAGGGAGGGGGAGAGAGGAAGGGAAGGAGAGAGGAAGAGAGGGAGAGAGAGAGGGAGAGAGGAAGTGAGAGAGAGCGGGAGGGAGGGTGAGAGGAAGGGACGGAGAGAGGGAGGGAACGAGGGAGAGGGAGGGATGGAGAGAGGGACACCCCTTTACAACCATGTATTTTATGACAGCGTGGTGCCTGCAACGAAATTTTAACTTTATGCTAAGGCTTTAAAGCACAATAAAGTAAAACATCTGACATTGTCAGCAGTTAAACAGTTTTTTTGTTCAGAATTCGGGATATGAAAAAGGCAGAGAACATTTAAAAGAATCCCAACATGTAAAATTGTCAACGTCATAAATAGGATTTCTTTTTTATTTACCACCATAAATCCAGGTATACAGCTGCCAAATGGCACAGTCATGGCCCCCTTTAGGGCAGTTCTATCTGTTTGGTCAACAGAACATTTACATTCTGGGACTTGACCATATAGGTTTGAACTCAAAGCATGCAGATGGCGACAACACTTAGATCTGGCTGAAGGGGTCACAGGTGGAATGAAGGACAGAGACATGTTCTTCCACCGCGCGCCACCTTTGTCCACCGCCCTCTGACCCCCCTATGGCAGACACCCCTGTGCTTCTGACATGTACATCAACCAGCATACATAACATGTGCAATACGGAGGGAGTGCATACAGTCCATCAACCAGGAGGTAGGTGACCCAGTGTGCCCCCTGAGGCACAGCACCCCGTGCTCTGCCAGTGTACCCCACCCAGAGCGCTTACGACGAGGCACGCCCCCAAGTGCTGCTGTTTTTACAGCCATGGGCACATGCATGTGGCCATGAGGTCAGCCTCTGCGTGGACTGTTTCTCATCAGAGTCCAGGGTTTCACCTTTCTCCACTGGTGCGACCTCTTTGTCCTGCAAATCTAGGGAGGAAAGTGAACTGTTTCACTGTGACACTTCCAAATCTAATCCACGCCCTCTCTACGCCCTCAAGGAAGCTCTTCCACTATAGGAAATTCTGTACTCCATGCCCATAGAAGTGCCTTCCCAGTGTGTTCCACGCCCTCTCTACTCCCTCAAGGAAGCTCTTCCACTATAGGAAATTCTGTACTCCATGCCTATAGAAGTGCCTTCCCAGTGTGTTCTGAGTGACTGCCGTTTATTGTAGTATTATACCTCTTTTGTATTTTGTATCTTATGTATCATGCACACTTGTCACTTTTTCCTCTTGTAACGTATCATTTGCTACCTCTTTTTGTATCTTGTTTGTTTTTGTTATTTGCACAATTGTCACTTTTTCCTCATGCTTTTGTAATATGCACAATTGTCACTTTTTCCTCATTTAACGTAACGTTTGCTTTTGTAACATGCTCACTTGTAATTTTCTCCTCATGTAATGTTACTGTTCCTATTGTGAAGCGCTCTGACACCTTCGGGTAAAGTCCGCGCTATATAAAAACGCATAAAATAAAATAAATTAAAAATAAACTGTTTACAGAGGCAAGGTTCGACACCGAAGACTGAAACTTCCATGCTGGCCCTGCAGCGCTGCCGTTCACAGCGTAAACACATGCTTCTCTCTCTATCAATCCATGTTACATTTGTTTTTTTAAACATTTATTTGTTATTTTTCAAAGCACCCCTCCCCCCAATATCTCTTGAAATTCAATATATAAATCACTTTGATGCCCCAAGTCAGCAAGGGTGCCGAGGGCCTAGTCTAGCTTCGAGGCGTCCACATGTGAAAGTCACCTGACAGGAGGGTGTGCAGTGCTTGTCGAGGCACCTCAATACCCACCCAACCCGTGCGTCGCCCGTGTCAGATAGACTCGCTGACCAATCAGCGTGCAGTTCTGCTCTGTGCGCTGTCCCGGCACAAGCACCAGGCTGGCAACTGATGCAGCCAGAAAAAGTGCAGCAAAGTGGGATTTGTGGGAGGGGGCAGTGAAAACACTGGTACCGTTATTTGAATCCTCACATCCCCCGCCCTTCCACCGCCACGGGTTGTGCAGAACACAGGCGGGGGGAGTTTGTCTCACCAAGAAGGACTTCAGCAGGCCTCATGTTAGAATGAAGTCTCTCTCAGAGAGGCAACGCTTTTAATACACTGCAGCGGGAACACTTGGTTATACAGGCGGAAATGAAGAAATCACCATAAAAAGGGGGGTATTTAGACTGCTGAGAAAATGTCCAGCCGTGAATATGTAATTCTCCTAAACTGAGAACGCGCGCATAAAACCAACACAAAAATAACTTTTAACCAAGCTAGAAGCATTCTGATGACCGTCTCTGAAATCAGACCTTGAGATAAATGCACGGATTTGAAATGTGACTCTGGGGTGTGTACATTACGCACCACAAACACAACTGGCTGTTGTCGCTTTAATAACAGGCGTCATCATACAAGGCAAAGGACCTCATGTTAATCACCCTGGGAAGAGTGACTCTGAGGCGACACACTGCAATTAGAACCTGTGACCTGCAGGTTACAGAGGGGCGTGCCCAGTAGGTGCATTGACCTGCTGATCTACCTCATCGGCCTCTGAGTGCACCTAAGCTGCCAGAGGAGCCCATTCAGGAAAGGGACTTGGAGCCACAAAGGACATTCCTGTGGGATTATCAGCAGGGCCTGGTGTTTCAAGGGAAGGGGAGGGGGTCCGGGAACTGGAAAAAACAAACCGGTCTCAGGGATTATATTATATTCCGGGTGTGTGGACAGGGAGTTCTGATATAATGTTGGGTTGTATACAGCAGAAAGCACACCGCCCCTCCCCGCGATAATCCACACCCGAACCCACGCATCCCTTCATTGGATCCAATCGCAGGACCCAGGCACAGAGCAGTGAGGAAGGCAGGCAGCCTCATACGTAGCCTGGAGAGACAGCCCAGTGGGTGAATGCACCCACTGTAGCGATCTGTGTGTAGCCTGTCCGCAACAGGGTCAAATCAGGGCAGGGCTGATGCTGCGTTTCATCCCACCGAAGTCGACAGCAAGAGCACCGTTGAGTTAGGTAATAACAGTTAATATTATTTAAAAAGAGACAAACCTGTCTGTGTGTGCGTCGGATAGACCATGATATCCACAGCATAAGGGTGGGTGTAGAATGTGTCCCGGAAAGGATAGACTCAGGGGTATTTCTGACAAAAGCTGAAATCCCAGCACTACCGCTGGCTGTCTGATTTCGGGGCGACAAGGGCAGTTAACAACTGCTGGGGCGCATGGTGTGGAGGCGAGGACGTTTTTCACCTTTTATAACTCCCAACATTGACTGTAGACAGCAGTTTCCTCTACGCATTTTCCTTCTGCAACAAATTGTTGCAAAAGACTCAATTTTCACCAAAATCCAGCGAAGCGTACAACTCGACACGCGCACGACGTTGCAGCCATTGAAATAACCTGGCAAAGAATAACAAGCCCGGCCGCGAAAGTGAATGTAAACAAGCGCGGCCACGCGCGCTCTTGTGGAGGTGGGGTGGAGGGGACGCGCCTTCTAATGAAAGCGGCAAGGTCTGGTAATGAAACCTGACCCAAAACAGATGGCCCCTGCGCGCCACTGCTGGCTCCCGAGAGCAAAACGGTCTGGGAGTAAACATTTCACAAAAAGCTGGGACATCCACACGCCTTTGGCCAATTGCGTGCTAAAGCCAGACGCAAAGGCCAATAGCTTGTGAGCACCACACGCACGAGCTTGTTAGGAGCTTGTAGAAAAGCTGAAGTGATTCCAAGAGGCCGATTTCCTAGAGCAGCGCATGCGCGCTGCGCTAGGCTCGACCTAAAAATAAAAAGGAGGCAACATGACATGACCGCCATTCCACTGATGCGTGAATGGGTAATGTATACGAGCAGCATCAAAATGCATGTGCGCAACAGCAGGATGACACGACCGCCATTTGCTTTATTTTTTCATTTTTTGTTCCAAAGTGGCAGGTGGAACTTGGTTGAATAAATTTAAAAAAGAAAATGTTTTTGGCACGAAAGCTCTAAAAAAAAAAAAAAGGACGGCAGGTGTTTGGGCGCCGTGTGGTTAGCGGAGAAGCAGGTTGGGAGGATGTGAAAAGCAGCACATGAGTAAGCCAGCAACATGGAGGAGGGGGAGTTACTGGGGAGAAAAAACAAAGCACAAGAGGATCATGGGAAAGGATCACATGAGAGATTGAAGGCGAGGAACATGTGGGTATGGGAAGAGCATACAAAGGACACAGCAATACAGGACAGGGGAAGAAGTACACTATTTTTTTCTTTTTTCTTTTACGGAGTTTTATATAGCGCGAACTTGACCCGAATCGGGTATCAAAGCGCTTTACATAGCACCAGTTGCGTTACAGGAGAGTGAGCAGCACATGTGAGAGAGCAACAAAGTGCAGAGGCAGGCATTTGAGAGGGGGAGCAGATGAGGGAGAAAGCAGGAAAATACATCCAATCTAATGGAGTGCTTAACCAAAAAGAAAAAAAGTATCTCCCTCAAAGTGAGCAGCTGAAGAACAAAGGTAAAGCGGCGATGCTCCGGGGGAGGGACAAACACAAGATGGACAATGAAAGCCAATAAATATAAAGCAAGGGAATGAGACTGTCAATAAAGACAACCAAAGGTAAGCAATGGGCTGGTTTTAAGGCCCTGTAAGTGTTTGGTAAGTCCACAATATGTTCTAAGCTCAACTTCAGATTATATAAATGCATTGAGAGGCATTTATTAACACTGATTGGTACACAGTTTGATTTCATTTTTTTTTTTTTTCCTGATTATTCAGCTTATTAGCCCAGCCACTTTCTATCCTTACTATTTCGTCTGGATTAGCATCCATCAAAATTGCATATAGATCCTTGACTCGGGGGTGCCCATAAGTTAAGTTCTCTAAAGCGGAATACATTCCAAATTAGTGAGCTGTGGTACTAACGGCTGAATTGCCTCTCTAATTTGGATGTATTTAAACAGTGTCTTAGGGTCAACCCCGTATCGTTCTTGTAGCTCGCCAAATGACATAACTCCAGTCATATTAACAATATCTCCCATTTTGTAAATTCCTGCCTGTTCCCATGTTCTGCCAAGATTGTCATACAGAGGGGCTAAAATAGAAGATGACCGCCATAAGGACAGGTACCGCTGTATTTTGGGGATTTTTAAATGTTTACCAGATTTTCGCCACACACTCCAGGCTGCAATTAAAGGTTTAAAACGGGTTCTCTTATAGTAATTCCCCTCCAATCGCCTAAGCATTATTCCTGGTGCCGCATCTCCAATAGCTAATTCATAAATAGAGGGCGGGGATTCCCTTTCTAAATCTACTATAGTTACTGCGTCCCAAGTCTTTGGCCTAAATAACATCGTCATTTGCTGCAGCATAATAGCCCAATAATAATATAACAAGTTTGGTACAGCCAGACCCCCTCTATCTTGTGGTAAAGTCATTAACTTCAATGATCTTCTTATCTTTTTGTATCCCCATATAAATTGTGAAAACATCCCCTCTGTTTTTTTAAAGATGGCATTCGGAGGTTCAATTGGTATGCTCCGAAATAAATAGAAATTTTTTGGAAACATTGTCATTTTTATAACATTTGCTCTTCCAATTATGGAAAGATGTAAATTATCCATTTTCTTTAGATCGCCCCCTATCTTCTTCAACAGAGGTTCTGAGTTAATATCCCAGATTGCCCCAACTTCCGCCGAGATGGTTATTCCTAAGTAAGTGGCGGCCTCGACCCTCCGTGGGTCCTGAAATACCATAGATTTGGAGCAGACTATTTTCGTTTTATCTGTGTTTAAACCATAGCCTGACTGTCTACCGAATTCCAAGGCTAGAGCTTCAATTCTTCCTATTGCCCCTGATGGGTCAGGGGTGACAATTGCAATATTGTCAGCATATGCTAGCACCTTGGTACTGTAACCCCTGACCATCATGGGTTTAATTGCCTCATCACTTAACAATGATCTTATTAGAGGATCTATATATATTGCAAAAAGTATAGGGGAGCAGGGGCATCCTTGCCTTGTACCTCGCCCAATCTTGACCTTTCCCGATTCCTTCCCCATTAGTTGTATTTTGGCATACGATTGTACATACATAGCTTGAAGGGCGGTTAGTATACGAGGCCCAAACCCCTTAAATTGTAAGCACTTCCATAAAAACTCCCATTCTACCTGATCAAACGCTTTTTGCGCATCTAACAATATCAGGGACATACGCTCACCTGTTTCTTCCGCAATGTGAAATAATGAGATTACCCGGCGAACATGGTCCACCGTCCCTCTGCCCGGGCTGAAGCCGTGTTGCCATGGGCTTACTAAGGACGCTATAATATTGGATAGTCTTCGTGCAAGGATTTTGGAATACAGCTTTTCATCAGTATTTATTAGTGATATGGGTCTGTATGAGGCTGGATCTTCTGGAGCCTTTCCCTTTTTTAGGAAGATGACTATATTAGTCTCCATCCAGGATTGAGGAGGGATACCCTTTTGCTGTACTGCTAAAAATAAGTCCAGTAGTAGAGGGGCTAATTCTGCCTGTAGTATTTTATAGATCTCGATTGGTATCCCGTCTGGGCCCGCCGCCTTACCCGAAGCCATCAGCTGGAGTGCCTCGATTACCTCCGTCAATGAGATATCATCCTCTAGCTCCTGGACCAATGGGGGTACAGCTTCCGTTCCTTTTATAGGTGCTACACAGTCCCTAGATTGATACAAATCTTGATAGAATTCAGCGAATATACTGATTATATCTTGGGGCTCAGTAACTATATGGCCATCCTTCCCCCTCATCCTTAGAATATTATTTGCCATCGCCCTTTGTTTTATGCGGAGTGCCAGATGTTTCCCCGTCATCTCCCCATACTCGTAATTATCCCGTCTGGTAGTTTGAATTTTTTTTAGCAATTATACTATTATAAAGCCCATTGATTTTGGCCTTAGCGCTGATGACTTTTAACTCTAGCTGCCCCTGAAGCTCCAGCTGTGCTTGTACTATAGCTAGCGTATGTTCTTCCTCATATTTCCTTAGCTCCTTCATAAGTGTGTCTACTAACTCTCTCTGCTTTTTTCTATTAAACCCCACGAAACTAATTATCTCCCCCCTAAGACCTGCCTTGAATGCGTCCCAAACATTCTCCCTAGATGTGTTAAATCTATTCATATCGTAGAACTGCCGGGTCCACCCCCTTATATGCTCAATAAATCCTTCAGTTACTAGTAGTTTCCTGTCAAAAGTCCATTTTGTGTGTGTTCTCGTGTACCCCGGAACCATGACGTCTAAAACCAGTGGGGAGTGATCCGACAGAATCTTAGGCAATTTCTTAATGTACGCGCCTTCAATAAGAATGGAAGAAACAAAGAAGTAGTCTAGCCTAACATACTTTCTGTGAGGGCAAGAAAAATATGTGACCCCTGGATCGTCCGGATTCCTATAAGACAATACATCAATAAGCCCGTGGCTATCCACTAGTGCTTTTAAGGCTCTATAAACCAGTGGTTTCCTACCCTGATAACCTCCCCTGGGCGGATAGCCTACATCCAGATGAATGTTAAAATCACCACATATAACAAGGGGAGATGGCCATGAAGCGAGTTCCAATTCCAATTCTGACAATATTTCCCCTCATCTAGGTTTGACCCATAAATCGTACATAGTGTAAAACCGCTTGGGATTGAAGCTATTGCCCATCTCCCCCATTTATCCGAATACATACGGTTTGAAAGTGGAAGCCGATTGGATATGTGAATTGCCACCCCTCTAGTGTTGGTAAACTGAGATGAGCTAATAGCCTGTGTATACCCTGGTATCATATTAAGTCCTCTCCTCTGCCAGGGAATATGAGTTTCCTGTTGGCATATAATATCCAGCTCTAGTGCTCGTAGCAGCTCTCCGGCCCTGCCTCTTTTATCCTTGTCGTTCAGCCCACCAACATTTATACTACAAATTTTTAACCTTCCCATCCCTTTTTTTGGTCTTGTTTCCTAGGTGTCCCCCTAAATCTTTCCATTAAATCAGCTCTCCTCCACGTTTTTCCTTGTGATATCCTGCAGAAATTTCTTTTTATCCCCCTCCCCCCCCTCCCCCCCACCACCCCCACCCCCCCTGCCCTCCCCCCCACCCTGCCCTGTGCTATGAAGCGACAGACCTACCAGGTCTGTGGGTGATGGTGTATGGTGGTGACCTCCCCGTGGTGACAGCTAAGCAAATTATGATACTGAAACTACCCCCTATACTTTACATTTCCTCTCCTCCCCCCTCCCTCTCTCCTCCCTCCCCTCACCTCCCCACGTTTGAACAATTTACTTATGCAATACAAAAAGAAAGAAGAGCTTGCAAAAATAGAGAAGCACATCTGAATCAGAGTAATATTAAACTGGCCATTATATTATGATTCATTTCAGTCCTATGCACTCCTGGTGGTGAGAAAGAGGAATAAAGAATAAAAAGAAAAAAACATCAGAGGGGAAAGAGAGGAGAGAGAAGAGACAAGAAAGGAAGAGCAGAAGGGGGAAAGAGAAGGGAATCGAACCGAGGTCATTTTCCCCCCGCGATCAAATACTCCTTGGCCTTTATCTCCGACGTGAAGAAGCTAGTCTGATCCTTCCAGACTACCTTCAATCTTGCTGGATTCAAGAGGAACGCCTGCGCACCCTTATCCTGAAACTGGGTGATCATTTGGCGCAATCGCCATCGTCGTTCCACTGTAATATGACAAAAATCCGGCCTTGTAAAAAAAGAGAAACCATCAGTGGAGCGTTGAGCTTCTGGTCTGGCCTTCTCGAACACATTCTGTCTAAGTAAATAGTTGCCAAAATAAACCAAGAATGCCCGTGGTTTGGTGTCTGGACGCACTGGCTGCCTTATATTGAAAGGTACACGATGTGCTCTTTGAATCTCTTGGGGCCAGTTCCACCCCTCCAAATTCAGGAAAGGATTTCTGCAATAGCTGTACCATGCGTCTGACCCTTCTTTGCCTTCTGGAATGCCAAGGAAGCGCAAATTGTTCCTTCTCTGACGATTTTCACTCTCCTCTAGCTTCCATTGAATATCAATAAGTTGCGCCTCATGTGCCTCTACTTGCCCTTTTGAGCCGGCTATGTCCATCTCCAGTGAAGTGGTTCGTGATTCTAGATCTGACATGCGGTCGCTGATGTCGTTACAAGTCCGAGCAATTTTCCTGACCGCTCCTTGCAGCTTCCGAGCAGCATTCTGCGATTTTTTACTATCTGCTCTGGCCTCTTCTCGGTGTGCGATTACACACTGCAAGATGGATTCCAGTGTGGGATATGCTGCGATAGAGCCGTCTCTAGTGAGCTGATTGCTGTCCCCCACCAAGTGATCTCCAAGCGAGTAGTCCCACCTCAGGTCTCTTTGTCTTGCGGTTTCGGCTCTCCCCACTCTGGAGTGCGATTTCAGGATATTAGTGATAGTCCCTGGGCCGCTAATGCCAGTGCTGGGTGCGCTGTCCTCCCCACTGGATTCTAGGTTGGATTCGGTGTCTGTACCTAAGCCCGACCACGTAGCATCTGAGAGTGAAAAAAAGTCATTTGTTTCAGAATCAATATCCTTCTCTCTACCAGCCCTGGGCGTCCTAAAACTCCTCAAAGATTCTACACAGTTTTTTGACTTCACCCTTAACTCTGGCACAGTCATCTGATTGGGAGCCTTTTCCACAGCTTTCTGAATTGAGCTTTGATTCAGGGGCTTATCCTTATCCACCAATTGTTGTTCTGTGACCCCCGTGTATTGGTCACTGATTGTTGCTTCCACCTCCCCTGGGATGTCATTCAGGGTCTCTACAATGTGGGCTGTCGGTACTGCTACCGCGATCCCAGTTAAATGGGACTCCCCCCACTGAGGTACCTGCTCAACATCACTCTCATTTTGCTCCTCGTTTTGTGAGGAGACAGTCTCGCCCATTTCACTGGTCTCAGCAGCAGTTTCCCCAGCCAGAGCCTTCCTCTGATCCCCCGACCCATCAGTGCCCATGGGTGGCTTACCCAACAGTCTCCTGCTCTGTCCTCTCTCCTCCGTCGGAATTACTGCCCGTTCGTGTATCTTCTCGCCCGCCTGAGCTGCTCCTGAGCATTTCGATGACAGATACCGTGGTGCGAGGCGGCTGGGGCTGTACGCCCCTCCCCTTCCCATCCGGAAGAGTTTCCATCCGGGTCTTCATCTTCCGTCCAGGTGCTGCGGCTGGAACGGGGGCGGGTGCCGATCCTGCCTCCTCTGAATTTCCCTGCGGAGAGTCCCGAGCCCCGACCTGCTGTGCTGCACCTCTACCCCTTGATCCAGACTTGGGACCCATCTCACTAGGGCCAGTTTTGTTTCCGATGTCCGGATCAGCCCTGAAGGAGTGGGAGAGCGCCTGCTCAAATCCCTTGCAGCCTACGATCAGCTGCTCCGCAATCTCCGCCAGCTCCAAGACCCAGCGCTTCAATCCCGGTAAGGTGTCAGAAGGCTCGGCCCTGTCCCATCCCCCGCTGCTTTCTGTCTGGGGGTGTTCCTGAAGGTATTCCATACTGGTTTCTCTTTTTAAAGCTCCTGCTTCATTCCCGGACTATATCCAGCCGTCACCTCGGGGGCCACCACCTCCGTCCAATCTTACTCGGGCGCCATCTTGATTCGCAGTTCACACAGTTTGAATTCAAATGTATGTTTTGGAATGTGGCAGGTCTCCTCAATAAGGTCAATAACACTGATTGGTACAATATAATCACCTGTTTTCATAATGTGTGTTTGCAGGAAACTTGGAGTGGCGACACATTGATGGGTTTCTTTCAATACATACTCCGGAGGAAAGCTCTAGAGGTGGCCATCATAAAGGCAGCCTCTTAACCCTAATATCAACTTCCTTTCCAAAAAGGTTAATTAAAACCTAATTGGATTCTCTCCACTTTCAAATTATATTTATTCGGTTTGAACCAAAGCTGGTTCTTGTTATTGTAAATTTCTATCATAACTGTTTCATTATGAACCAAGTGAATATTGCAGTCTCCCTAGAATAAACACTTAGCCATCTTTTAAGTGAACTTAGGTCAGAGTATTTTATAATGTGTGTAGGTGATTTTAATTGTAGGCTATGTCCAGTATCAGATTCAATGGTCTGTGGGCAGACAGGGTGTAATATTGAGGACCCTCTTCATTTTGAGCCAACCTCTTGTGGGGATATATTTTATTCAATACTGAATAAGATGTCACTGTATCTAACGCTTGAGCTTAGCAGCCTTTCTAATACAGAACATATTTCCTTCCCAGGAAGAGGCAAAGGCAGCCTTATTGGCGTTATCACACTCTCCCAGTCCTATAGGCCAAAGACATTTGATATTGCAATTCTACAAAGCTGTTTAAGTGACCACTATCCCCTATGTTTGTTCCTTGATACAGGCAAGATCAATCAACACCAGGTGGCTGCCCCTAATATTCCATTAACATATCATCCAAATAAGGGGATCACACCTAGGTGGGTGTAGGAAGGTAGGATCCTTCTGCATGGTTACCCCCACTTTTTGCCTGGTGCTATGCTGGTTTTTGACTTGTCTGACTAGGATCCTGCTAATCAGGACCCCAGTCTATCTGCTTTCTCCCAAATTGTTGTGTTGAGTACTCAGGTACATTCCAGATTGGATACTGGGGTACCCTTATCAGTCCCTAGTATATGGTACTAAGGTACCCAGGGCATAGTTACCCCAGAGGTCTTTCATGGGCTGAAGCATGCATTATGCCACCCATGAGAGACCATGCAAAATTGAACTACAGGCCTGCCATTGCAGCCTGTGTACATTGGTGCTTGCACCACTTACTTAAAATATAGGTTCCCTATATCTAAGGGTCACTACACTTAAAACCTATAAGTTACCCCTATAGCAGACCTTTTCAATCCTAAAGGCAGGGTCCTTGGTTCTAAGTGAGAGGGTGTCCCTGCATGAGCAGGACACCCCCGCAGCCTCCGTAGTCCATTCTCCCGGGTTGTCAGTGAAGCAGCCATATACTATTAGAGAGGCACCGCGTAATTACGCGATGACCATCTCAAAAACGGCTGCAATGAATCCTATCATTTCCAAGCACTGGAAGAGCCCTCCGTTAGGCTCTCAGTGTTCCTGGTGGCAACATTCTTGACCCGGACAGCACAAAATGGTTGCTGCCGACCAGAGACACATTTCTGCCCTCCTGCTGCTGAGCCAAGCTCGAGCAGAGGAAGGTGGAACAATAGGCATCCTGTCACAGGGAGGCGTGACCACCTCCCAGACAGGATTTAGTGTATTGGGACCGGGTGGGTGCGCTTGTCAGCGCCAGAAAGTCTGCATGAGGGGCACACTTGGTGTCCCCGTGCAGAGTCCAGTTCAAACCAGTTCTGGGAGCCGTTGGCTCCCTCTCTGGCGCGAAACTGGACAAAGGACATGGGAGTTACCTCCCCCCTGTCCAGACCCTCCCCTGGGAGGGTCCCCTGAATCTTCCCAACCCTTTCCATAGGGTACTAAAAGGCTTACCTGGGTGTAGGTCCCTAAATTTGTCGTGGGATAAGATTCAGATCAGACACCACTGCACTTCTACCGTCTGGGTACTCTAGACTTCGTTTGGGCCTGACTTTGTCTCCCTG
Source organism: Calotriton arnoldi (assembly GCA_963921515.1). Taxonomy (NCBI): domain Eukaryota; kingdom Metazoa; phylum Chordata; class Amphibia; order Caudata; family Salamandridae; genus Calotriton; species Calotriton arnoldi. The sequence goes on from CAWUFW010001518.1 coordinate 2,720,935, forward strand.
CCAGTCTGCTGCATCGTCTGTGCCTGTGCATCATACAGGAACCTTCCAAGGCCTGTGAAGCATCAAAGACACCTGAAGAAATCTCCCTTGGAGTGAAGGAGTCACTCCCCTGCATTCGCAGGCACCGCAACTAAGTCGTCCGGTCTGCAGATCCTGAGCTGCTCTGGACTCCGTGGGCTCTGCAACACAGGTGGTGGTTTTCCACAGCTCCCGAGGCCTGCCCTGCTCTCTCACCAAGTTTGAGGCCAGTATCCCTCTTGGGGGTTGCAATAACCGAACCCCTGTGTACTGCGTCCAACTTGCAGTTGCAAAGGCTTGTTGGCTTCCTTCCAAGAAGATCTTCGGGCTCCAAGTAGCCCCAACCTCAAGCACCTCCAGTGATCAGAATCTTCAGCCACACCGCATCGTGTGCTTCGTGGCCTGCAACTTTTGGTGAGCTGCTTGAGGTCCTCTCACGACTCCAGTGCCTCCAGCCTGTGGGTCCACTTGAGGGTCACAGTTGTTTCTTTTGGGCTCCCGTGATTGCTCTGGGCCTGCCCTGACTCCCCTGCTGTTGGTGATTCCCCTGGACCTTGGTGGTCCCGACGTTGCTCCTTCTTTGAATCCTGCGTTGGTTGCATTTGCCAAGGCTTGTTGGTGCTCCCACTGGACACCAACCCCTCAGCACTCGACATCCTTCATGGGACAGCTCGTGCACGGCTCCTGGTCCTCCTCAGCGTTGCCTGGTCCTCACAGCTGCAGAGTCAAGGTCCTCGTCATCCATCCTGCAACACCCAACATCGGAGGGCATTCGTCTTCCAAGTCTCCTGGTCACTCCCAAGTGACATAGACTCTGTCCCCTCTGCTTGCAGGTACCTCTCATCAAGAATCCATCCTCGGATTCCATCCGACACTTCTTCCTTCTTCCCCAGCGGCACTTTCCTGAAGTCCTCCATTGGGTTTGACGGCGGTTTCCGACACCACTTCACACGTATGCATCCGGCTTCCCTGGTGTAGGTAACGTGGGTACTAGGGTATCCATGGGTGGGGTGGCTCTCCAACCTTCTGTCTTCCACGGGGTTTCTTAAGGGTCCTTAATCTTTAAAAATCCAACCACGACTTGCACATAGAGTTGTACGGAGCACACAGTCGTGTTTCCACACTGCACACGCTTGGGGATCCCAGCACTTCTATGTCCTCTCGACCCTGTCTTGATCCGAGTAATGGTTGTTATACCACTTTCTTAGTATATGGTTTGGTCTTCCCCTGGGGCCACTGTGTATTTTGTGCTATTTACTGTGTTTCTTTAATAAAGTATTGTGTGCATTGTGTTTATCTACTTGTAGGAGATATTGGAACAGACTACAGAATATTATAGAATAAATACATATTTTTATAAATACTTGGTGTGGTTCTTTTTCACTTAATCTATACTATAAGATTGCATTCTGGTAAAACAAGCTGCTTTACACTCCTTCTGGACTAAACCAGAAGGCTGCTCTCCACAGCTACCACTTAGAGAGCTTTCTAAGGTTGTCTAAGACCTCTTAAATCACCATAAGGGTTGTCTGGACTGGTGCAAGGTGCCCACTTATATAAGTGGACATCATATACCAGGCCAGCTTCTCACAGTGGGCCACAATATATTCTCATCATATTTTAGAGGATTTGTTCAAAATAAATGAGGATCAGGTACTAGCTTGTCTAAATTATGAGCTTAATCCTAAAATCATGCTAAATGCATTTGAGGAAATCTGCCAGACAACCACTTATCTCCTCACCACTCACAGAAGGAAGGGGGAAATGAGGCTTCATAGGTGGTTTGACAGAAATTGCTCTAAGCTATATAGAAACCTCATGCATGCTTTAAAACGTGCTCCACGAGATCGGGGGTTGGTGAGATTGGGCAGATATAAGTATAAACAGGACATTGATCAGAGGGATAAAGATATCAGAGCTGAAGCTTAGGGTAAATTACATGCAGCTAGCTTAAATAAGGATTCCTATTTGGTTTAGAAGACTATAAAAAGCCTCCTTTTAAAAAAATGACCTAAACACACATGTAGCTGTCGTTATTCCTCTGCAAGATTGGGTTGATCACTTTACGAAGGTATACAGTTGCAGTGATGGGAACTGATAGTCAGTCTGAACGAGGTTTTCCCATAACGACAGGTGACAGCATGGAGATAAATCCGCCTTGTTATAGGGAGGTGGTCTGTGTTCTGAATCGCACCCAGATAAACAAGGCCCCTGGCCCTGATGGTGTACCTGCCGATCTCTTTTTAGATGACCCTGATTTGTGGGCCCGCTGCTGACAAATATCTTGAGGAGTATGGCTATAGAGGGTCCCCTGAAATCATGGCTAGGTTCAAATATAATACCCCTTTTTAGGTCTCGCCTAGCGTTGCAGCGCGCATGCGTTGCTCGCGTAGCGAGACATATTGGGGTAAAAGTATTTTAAGAGAAGGACTTGTAATCCCGCCCATGCTTTGTATTGGACAATGTCGATATTTATTTAAAACCCTGTCTTCTGATTGCTCTGCAGGATTTTTGGTTACCGCCCTGTGACTTTTTTGTACACGCCCTTGGGACACCGAGTCTACGGCGTCTCTTAGTTTTATGGTTTTCTGTTATCTGATGAGGCGTGTCAAGGGAAGGTTCAGGGAGAGTTCAGCAAGCCACGCTGCCTTCACGCGCCAGTCGGCTCTCTGATTGGTTGGCAAATAGCAAATAAGCTCTGTGATTGGTGGACCTTGTCAACCAATCAGAGAGCCTACTGGTGCATGCTGCAGGAGCGCAAGGCAGCGATGTTCAGTGACGATCATGTTCACACTGCTCGTGTTACACTGTCTGCGGCCGCCCGTACACCTCCCACTCCATTTGTTCCACTCCCTCCCTGGCCTCCCTCCTGCCACGCTTTCCCGTCCTCCCAGTCCCCGCAAACCTTTGCTCTGTTGGCACTGCCGCCCTATGTTCAGACCTGTTGGAAAGAGTTAATGTTTTCTTCAACTCCCCCCACACAGTTCGACACAATGGCAGCCGCTTCATGTATTACGAGCGCGCCATGCGTGCTTTGACTCTGGCTGCCTCCCTCCACCCCCCAACACTCGCAGACGCCGGCAATCGCAAATTATAATGGCATACAACAACCGCCATCTTGTCCGGCGGTGAACGATTGGGCCGCGGAGGAAGGTGGCATTTCCGACTTTGCCCCGCAATGCAGTAGGGGGATAGGAACGTCAGGTTGTGCTATCCGCAGGACTGTCACTGAGGTGGCGGAGGGTTATTTATTGGCCTTTCTAGAAGGACCAGCGCGGCCGCCGACGGGAGAAGATGGAGGCCGAGGATGCGTGCCGGGACTACCAGTCGTCGCTGCAGGACCTCAACAGCAAGCCGCACATCAACATGCTGACCATCCTGGCAGAAGAGAACCTGCCCTTCGCCAGGGATATCGTCGCTCTTATCGAAGCTCACATCGCCAAGGTTTTTATATTAAAACAATGTTATTTTACTTTATCTAACGAGCCCCCCCCCACTGTCAATTTGGGAATTATCTGGTCGCGGGTCCACAGGGCCAAACAACATGGCGGTAGAGAAGCATGGCGCAATAGGCTCACCCCGGGCGCAGTTCTGGGGTAACACTGACGGGTTCTGAGATAAGAGTAGAGGGATAAGCCCCTTTAGCCACCGATTACTAGCCTGTTCTTCGGTGGTTCCTAACATGGCTTTCACTCGCTAAGTAACATGGCTTGTGACATAATTCTGGTGGCTAACTCGTCTCCACCCCCTTCTTCTGACATCTGAAGGAAGGCGCCCCGCCCCCCAGCTCTCTGTGAGCTGCAATTTTACAGTCCATCTCGTTAGCAAAAAGGTTTGGGGCCAGCAAAGTGTGATTCACACCCTATCCATTGCCTGTGTACTTATTTTATCTGGGTCCCTGGAAAGAATGAGGCCTCTCGTATAAGCAACTATTTAGTTTTGTTTTACGTGATGTTCCCATTTGCTTAAATGTTGTCTGTCCCTTCCGGGCAGTTCCCTATCGCCTTCCATTTTTAAAAGGGACCGTGGTCTTGTCCACGCGGTTAGCCGCCACCTGTTGACAGCGTATTCTCTTACAACATGGTAAGATCCTTCCCACTGTAGTCCGGCTCTATGCCACACCACCCTGCTTGCTCCCTGTCTCTACTCTCTGCCCCCCGCCCCTGCTCTCACCCCGTGCTTCTGGTGCCCTCTGCTTGTCTGGCTCTATGCCACAGCACCCTGCTACCTGTCTCTACTTTCTGCCCCCTCCCCCCCGCTCTCACCCAGTGTTTCCAGTCCCTTCTGCCTGCTTAGCTCTATGCCACAGCACCCTGCCCCCGCTCTCACCCCGTGCTTCCGGTGCCCTCTGCCTGCCCGGCTCTATGCCACAGCACCCTGCTTCCTGTCTCTAGTCCAAATCCCTGCTGCATACCCATGCTATCGGCCCTGTCCCCTGTCTCTACTGTCTGTCCTTCCCTGCTTCCTCCCCGTGCTTCGGTGCCCTCTGCCTGTCCGGGTCTATGCCACAGCACCCTGTCTCTGTCCCACCCCTACTGCATACGCATGGCTAGGGTCCCTGCCCCTGCTCCCCACCATAGCTACTATCCTCTATCGCTGCACTCTCCCCCTGTCCCTTGCTCTGCCCAACATGTCTGCCTTTCTGCCACTGCTCTCTGTCCCAACCCCTGTACTCGGTCCTTGCTCCCTGCCCCGCTCTCTGTTACTACACATTGGCCATGCTCCCTGCCCCTTCCCTCTACCACTACACTGCCCTTATCCTGCCCTTGTCCTGTCCTAAGCCCTGTAGCCTGCACTCTGCCATGATCCCTGTTCACCGTCTCTGCCTCTCCCTCACTCTTTCCTTGTGTCGCCCCCTCCCCCCCACCCCCCCTCTCTGTCCCTCTCCGGGTCTACGACCTCAGTCTCTCGTTGACATCTTGAGAATCTTCTTCTCAAACCCTCCGCCTCTCTCCGCCCCACTGTCTCTCCCCAGCCCCTCTCTCTGTGCATATAATTTTGGTGATACACACAGAGTGCCCACGACGTAAGTGATGGATTCCATGCCACCCAAGGCGCAGAGCTCCGGTCCTAGGCTTTTATGAAATAACCTAACCTAATGTATCCTGGTTGCTATAGTCTTGATTACCAATACAAAAAATCAATCTAGCTAAATCGCCAGAATACCGTGGTTTGAAAACATTGTCTCCATTGTCAATTTATTTACATGAAACCTTCCCCATCTTCCTTCACCCCTGCAATCTCTGGCCCGTTGAAACACGTCCTATAAACCCCATTTAAATACCAGGCTCCCTACGAATCTCTGCACCCTGAGTATCTTTGCAATAACCATCCCTCAACTGTCCCATAACGAACCTACACTGTGTTTCTGCACTTTCACCAGACCTCAGTTTCTGTAATGGAGCAACAGTTTATCTAATCTCTTATGTTTTTACTGATGTTTCTAGTAAGTGCACTCTCTTTGTTTGATTTTGAAACAGTGCTCTAAATGGGAAAGTTCAGATTTGCTTTCCACGCTATCTAACAGAAAGGAACCACAGCATTTAAAAATCTGTTCACGCCAAGGTCACTCAATCTTTAATGTCCTCTCCTTCTATAGCTCTTGCGTGGTGTCCCGCGTTTTGTTGTTTCCTTCTCATTCCCCAGAGAGCTTCACACTGGGCGTAGTAAGGATTTCACATATTGCTTCTCTCTCCTGTCACTTCCCTCCTCTCTCTCTGCCTCATGTTACTGTCCTCTCTCCATTCACTTCCGTGTCCCCCTCTCCAATTACTGCTCATCTCTCCGTTACACAACCTGTCTCTGCCACTGCCCATCTTGCAGTTATTATTGCCCTAAATTCTGTAGTCATACACGTTCCACCCTCCTGTCACTGCCCCACTGCAGTATATAATCGCCTGTCTATAATCACTTCCATTCCCTCCTGCCACTGCTTATCTTTCTCTCCTATAACCAGGGCCACTGGAATTATGCAATTATGTGGCTGCGGCGATTTTCGCATAATTATAGATTTGCCGCATTCACCACATAATCCATCATCTGCTGCATCTGCACATTTTGACAAAAAATGTTTTTGCTTCTAGCTCAAACATTTCAAAAATTACTAAAACGCACAGTGGAAGGCCCTTTGCAAAGCTAGACTTATCCCTTTCTGTTGCTCTATTGCTATATTTGGATGTTAAACTGGTACTAATGAGTTACAACTATGCCCACAGAGTATTACTAAGTTTAAAAATGATGAAATAATGAAGTAATACTACTACAAAATATGCTGCATTATGCCGCATAATTTGGCTTTTCTTGCCACATAATTTGCTCAACCCTGCCACATAATTTGACCCTCTCCTGTCCTATAAATTCAATTGGCTCTGCCTATAACTGCTCCTCTGCTTTCTGTCCTTGGTTGTCTCATGTCATAGCCGTCCTGGCGCCTGTCGCAGCCCTCCTCCTTTCGTTGTCGCGTGTCACTGTTATTATCTGTGTATTATCAGAACTTTTCTCTCCTGGGCAATCTGACTGAACCCCTCATTACACTGGGAGGATCACAGACTGAACCTGGGCGAAATCTTTGAGAAAAGGCAGAGGGCGGCCTTCCACATCATCCGATGTGAGTATCGGGATAGCAGGAGTATGAGAGTGGAAGGTGCACACAAATAATCCCCCATGAGTGAGGGCCACAGCATACTGTGCTTTTTGTTGGTGGCTTGACATGGAGAGTAAAATGTAAGTTGTGTGGGACCACCATGTTGCTCTTACGTTGCATGAGCATAACTTGCAACACATACTTTTGATTGTTCGAAGTGCGCCACAAGCTCATTGCGTTCTTCAGGCTTTCTCCGGAAGGTAGTTGATGATTATCAGACTGTTTTTATTTAATTATTTTAGGTTTCGTTGTTATGCATTGGGTAGTCTGATAATGTGCTGCTTGTTTATCTTCCCCTGTCATCAGCGTCTTTGATGTTTCCTGTCCTCAGCATTACTTCATCCGGCAACCCTGCCCAGCACCACTCTGCAGGCTAAGAGGTCACATAACATCACGGATATTGTGTGTGTCTGGAAGCATATAGCTATTGGCATTTTAAATTACAATGCCTTTTATTTATGTTTTACAAAAGAAAAACCAAAAAAAAAACAATGTCATTTACAATGTCAATAGCTCAAAATAATGTCTTTGCGAGACCTATTGCATTGTAAATGCTTGTTTAAAAAGGCAATAGATCTGACCCTTGATGCTACCGCCCAATTTCTTTAATTGACACCACAAGTAAACTTATGGGTAGAATTTTTCTTGAATGCTTGGAAGCGTGTATCGACGAAAAGGGTTGCTTTTCCGAAATATAACTTGGGTTTAGACAGGGACTAGGTACCTCGGAGCAGTGCCTCAATCTCCACTTGGTCATTTCTAAATATACCATGGCCAAGAGTGGGTAAAATCCACCTTGGTTTTATTGACTTAACATCTGCATTTGACTGGTTGGACAGAGGGAAATTGTGGTCCAAGATGTTGAATATGGACATTAATTCCGCTCTGGTCCACTTTCTGGCCTGAATGCATAATGGAGTGATGGGCCGTGTGAGGTATGGGAAGAAAGGAGAACTTAGTGACCCAATTGAAATGAAATGTGGTGTAAGGCAAGGATGCGTATTGCCATCATATTCATTCTGCCTACACATCAATGAGCTACAGGAATATCTTAACCTTTGAGGAGGCTGATGTACCAAAGGTTGGCCTTAGGAAACTACCCGCTCTCTTGCACACAGATGATTGTGTCCTAATTGCAAGAACAGGAATAAGCTTACAAAAACTATTGAATAGGTTCCACCTCTTCATAAATGGATTGGGTTTAAAGACAAGCAGTACTAAATCCCATGTTATGGTTATTGGGAAGACATGTACTGCTTTGAAGACACAATACATCAATAGTGAGAAACTCTCATATGTACCCACCTTCTCATATTTAGGAGTGCCTCTTGATTATAAATGTACATGGTCTCATTTAACCTACACCAGGAAGCTAAGGTTTGAACAATCTACTGAGGCCATTTTTAGATTTGCGGGGAAGCTGGGCAGTAATCCCCTAGATGCTATGATTGACATCAACTCCACATGATGTCTCTCCGTGGTAACACATGATGCAGGGGGGGTTACTGTGATCTTTGTGCTCTACATGTTGCCGAAAATTGTTTTCTAAGAAGGCAGTTTGTCTGTCCCAAATAGCCTCCCCATATATCTTTGTCATGCAGATTTGGGACTTGTCCCGCTAGAGGACCATGTTTAACAAGCGCCTCTAATGCTTTGGAGAGCAATATGGATCAAACAGGAAACCTTGCTTAACCAGGCTCTATTTAACGATTCTAAGTCTCTAGCTAAAGCGCAGAACTTGACGTGGCTACGTAATGTAAAGGAGGATCTTGTCTTGATGGGGAGAGAGGACTATTACCACAACCCACTCCTTTTTTTTAATTTTATTATTTTTATTGAAACATCAGCAGTGTTAGCAGACAACATTACCACAGTACATTTTTGACAGTACCCATAGAGCAGCCTGTTATACATTCCGGAAAATATTATCTTCTCCGACTGGACTGGGATCCAGGCGAGCTGTCCCCGTATCGATCGTATTCTCCCACCCCCTCCCGCGATTGCATCCTGACTTCCTTCACATACCCCTGTATAGTTCCCACTGATTCCACACCTTTTCCCATTTCTTCGGGCAGCCACGACTCTCATATATCGTTTTCTCTGCTGCGCAGCACGAGTCCATGTTCCTTTTCCAACGCGCCACTGTCGGTGGTTGGCTGGCACCCCAAGCCCCTGCAATATTTCTCTTGGCCACCATTGCCGCCACTAGTAGCCAGATTTTTTGGTTGATACTTGGGCCATGTTTGTTCCCCGGATACACATAGAACGTGCCACCGTGCCTCCAGAGGTATTACAGTTCCTAGGACTTTTGACATTACTCGCGTCACTCTCCCCCAAAATTGTTGTATAATCGGGCAGTCCCAGAATATATGGAAGAAGGTGCCCTTCTGTTTACAGCCCCTCTGGCATTCCTCTGTGGGGGTGCGACCCAGTCTATACATCAGTGTGCTGGTGGAATATGACCTATGTAGGATTCTCAACTGGACCAGTCGAAATCGCGCCCTGATTGCCACCTCCCTGGGGCTTTGCACCGCCTCCACCCAGTCGTCATCTTCATGCAAGCCCACGTTTATTTCCCATGCCTCTCTTAACTTCACAAGGGGGTCAGGCGAATTATTAATGATTTTACTGTATGTACAAGACAGTGCCTTTTCGGGTATCGGGTCCAATAATAGTCTATCTTCTAGTGGGCTGTATTCAGGGAGATGTACCCCTTCCTTGATATGTCTATGTATCGCATGCCCCTATTGTAGGGATCTATACCGTTCTGGTTCTGTTAGTTGAAACTCTTTTTGCAGTGTAGCGAACGGGGACAGGGCCTGTCCCCGCCATACATCTCCCAAACGCATTATATCAATCATTTTCCACTTACCAAACCCCTGCAACCTACCTACTTCCTTGAGCATATCGCTATCCCACAAGGGGGTCTGTTCCATCAGCTTGTTATCCCACCCAAGATATCTAGTGGCTTTTGCCCACACGTTGATCACAGTATTCGTATGTGGTGGCATATGTTTGTTTACAGCGCAGGAGTATAACGACCTCATGTACCCTCTTGCACCCATCGCTCAATGGTCCACTTGGTATGCTGGGTCGTTTCTGTCCATGAACACCCAGTCGTTGATAACTATCAACTGTGAGGCCCAATAGTATTTTCGGACGTCTGGTATGGCCAGACCACCATCATATACGCCTCTCTGTAACTTAGCTAATGCAATCCTTGCCCCCCCACCATCCCATAGCAGCGTCCGTAATTCACTCTCAACTTCCTTAAAGAATTTATCTGGAACTGGACATGGCGTATTCTGTAGAATATATAATAGTCTGGGGAGAGGCATCATTTTAAAAAGAACCGCTCTTCCCATAAGGGAGATCGGCAGGGTCCTCCAGTGGGCCACGTCACTTTTTAACCTGTCTAGTTGCGGTTGTAGGTTCTTTGCGAGAAAGTCAGTATCTGTTTTTGTAATTTGTATGCCCAAATATTTAAAGTTATCTTTAACCTGCGGTTGGGTTCCCGCCCCTAATAGTGGTGGGGGACCATCTGACAGCATACACAACAAGGATTTGGCCCAATTAATCTGGTATCCCGAGTAGCTACTGAATAGTTTAAAAATCTGTAGGAGCCGGCTCACTGTGAATCTTGGCCGTGTCGCGTACAGGAGGACATCATCGGCATAAAGCGAGATTTTCTCTTCCCATTGGTCCCCCCCATAAATACAGGATATCACAGGGTCCCCTCTCACCCTGGCTGCCAACGGTTCCAGCGCTAGTGCGAATAATATCGGGGATAGAGGGCACCCTTGTCTGGTACCCTTGTAGAGGGCAAAAGAGCGAGACACCGAACCGTTCACTCTGACCCTGGCCAAGGGGGCTGTGTATAGCAATTTAATCCAGGATTGGAATTGGGGGCCAAACCCAAATCTCTTCAGAACTTCAAATAGATAATGCCATTCTATGCTATCGAATGCCATACGGGCGTCAAGGGATAGCAGTGCCGCTTCCTCCTCCGGTTTCGTTTTCACTAGGTGCATTACCCCATATAAACGTCTGAGATTGAGCCTGGTGCTCCTACGGGCATAAAACCAGACTGGTCTGGATGCATCAAGGTTGTGATTGGCTCCAGTAGCCTATTTACCAATACTTTAGCCAGTATTTTAACTTCAATATTCAAAAGGGATATTGGCCGGTATGAGCCACAGTGGTCGGCAGGCTTGCCCGGCTTCGGAATCACAACGATTGTTGCCGTCCGCTGGTCCACCGGTAGCCGCCCCTGTGTTCTTGCTTCATTAAACATCTCCCGCAGGTATGGGGCCACTACACTCGCTGTACATTTAAAGAGCTCCACCGGCAGCCCGTTTGGCCTGGGTGCCTTCCCTGCCTGCAGATCTTGTATCGCCCCAATTATTTCCTCTGTGGTAAGGTCCCTATCTATTTGTTCCTTATCATCAGTGGACAGTTCCGGTAGCCACATCTCAGCCAACAATTCACTGCAATCCACTGCTGTCCTGTCGGGTTGGGACGCGTATATTTGTTCATAATAGTCTGCGAACACCCGCGCCACTTCCTCCCCGGTGTTGTACGTCTGTCCGTTCTCATCACGCACTTCGGCCACACAGCTCCTATCTCTGTCTCTCTTTTCGAGCCAGGCAATCATTTTATTTGCTTTATCTCCCAGGTCGTACACAAGTCGTTGCGTGGCCAGAGCTGCCCCCCTCGCTGCATTATTTGCTAGATCCTGCAATTCTTGCCTTTTGAGATCTAAACGGTGTGCTAGATCTTGATCCTGTCGCCCTCCCTCTAGATAGGTTGCCTCCGTCTCGGTCACCTCTGTCTCTAATGCATCCCAGTGGAGTTTCTTCTCTTTATTACTGGCCCCAATACACGCCTGGACATAGCCCCTCATCACCGGCTTAAACGCTTCCCACAGTGTGCAGGCCCTCGTCAATGACCCTTCGTTTTCCTGGAAGTAAAGTTGAGCCCGCTCCCGAACTTTCTGCGCATTGTCCTTATTTTTGAAGAACCATGCGTTCAGCCTGGGCAGTAGAATGAATGTCTGTCTAGGACCCCTCACTACTACTTCTATTGGGGAGTGGTCCGATATACCACGGGGGCCAATTCTGGCACTGGTGAACCATTGTTCGCTCCCTCTTTGTGTTAATATGTGGTCAAGGCGGGAGTAGCTACGATGTGCTGCTGAGTAAAAGGTAAATTGGCGAACCTCAGGGTTATGCATCCGCCAAAGGTCCGTCAATCCCATAGCTTCTGTAAACGTTCGAAGTGGCTCAACCCCCCTCTCTCTAGCGGCAAATGTTTCTCTATCTACCTCTGGATCTATGGTGGAGTTCATTTCGCCACCCAGCACCAGCAACCCGGCCGGGAGATCAACCAACAGGGTCCCCATTGCCGCGTACGCATCCGACCGCAGCGCTGGAGGAATGTAGCTTGACACGATATTAATTGTATGTCCCTCCCATTTCCCCGTGAGGGCCACTGACCGTCCTAAGGGGTCATGCCAAATCTTATCTATTACTAATGGGAGACTCGCCTTTACCAATATTCCCACTCCCCTGGATCCGGCCGTATAGCCTGCGTGTGCAACTAGTTTAAATTCATATCTATCTAATGCCCGGTACTTATGACCTTTCAAATGAGTTTCCTGAAGCAACACTATGCTTGGGGAGTGACGGTGTAGGTATTGTAATACTATTTTACGCTTAATGCGGCACACCAGGCCATTCACATTCCACGAGAGGATTTTTAAATCGGTTTTCCCATAGAGCTCACCCCGGTGTTCGCTATTCGAGGTATTACCTCTGCCCTGTACTGTCATCTCTTCTGCTGCCATTCCAGTGGTGTTGTTCCCACCCCCTTCCCATCTGTGGTCTCGCCTGTGTACACTGACATTGAATATGTAAATAACAAACAATATCCCAATTAGAAAGAACAAAACTAAACAATTCCCCAGTAGAACTAACCCCCCCTCCCTGCTACCCTGCTGGCGGGCATAACAGTTCCCACCTCCCCAACTCGCAGAGTGCCTGTCGTCCCAAATGAAACACCTAAGGTGGGCCACAACCCACTCTTAATGGCTACTGTCCCAAAAAAGCAACTAAAACACAATTGTTTTGCTGTATGTGCCCAACAACGTCAAAGGAAAGAGTCAAGAAAGAAGCGGGTAAATTCATTCCTCCCTATCATTACCACCAAGAACATGGAACCGTTTGATGTTTCCCTTTCCCACACACAAAGATTTTATTTAACTAGATTTAGATTCAGCATAGCCCACTAACTGGTTTCATATCCTAGTACTGCTATCATGATTCGCTTTTGAACCCCTGCCCTTGTGATTCAACAACGACCATGTCTCTTTTTTATTTAAATTTTTCTGTAAGTTATATACTGCTACTCAGAAGCAGTTTTTAATTCCTTTACTGAAGCACTTAAAACATCAGAAGCTGCAGACCAGCTTTATGTTATCTACAGCTTCTTCAAACAGAGTATGTATGTCTGATGGTTTATAAATTTCTATCTACTGCCGTCTGATTGAGAAAGTTAGTAGGGATATAAACATCTTTCTCCGTACTTGTGGCAAGCGCTGTATGATAGGGGCAGGATCCTTCTTGTATCATGCGCAAATCATTTGTATCTGTGTTTATATCTGCACAAAGCATTTTTTTGTATAAGTGTTCTCTTGCGGGGACGTGGTCACGCGCCGAGGCAAGATGGCGGCTCTGAGGTGAGCTCCGCGGACGCGGAGCTTTCTTTTCATTAATTCATGCCGTGTTTCTGAGAGTCGGTAGGAACGGCGAAAAGATTTGGGCAGCGGAAGTGTCGGAGCGGGGGATGGAGCCGTTCCGACTCTGATTTGTCTTCCTATGTGTCCCCTCGGCTGCGGTGGTGATTTTCTTCCTCAAAACGCGAGCGGCCGCCATTTTGTGATGCCGCTCGCCTCGATGTAATACATTTGAGGCAGGAGTTGTGAGAAGATTTGGGCAGCGGTAGTGTCGGAGCGGCGGATGGAGCCGCTCTGACTTTGTTCTGTCTCCCTGTGTGTCCCTGCAGCTGCTGCGGTGGTTTTCCTCGTGGAACACGAGCGGCCGCCATTTTGTGATGCTGCTCACCTCAACGGACTGCATCTGAGGTAAAACAGGCATTCTACAGTTAACCCTCTTCTGTTTCCGCCCAGGGAGAAACAGGGTCCATTTGGCATGTATTGAGGCGTCCTGTGGCATTTTATAATGCTAATGCTTGGTGGAGGCGCTTTCTACTGATTGTACCTGATACCTACTATTCTACGTAATGCTTTTCCCTTTCACCCGATGGATCAAGTTGTGTGGACTTTGAACCTGTTTTATAAAACGGCGTGTTAATGTCTCTTCCATGCTTGCAAATGTAATCCTTTTTTAGGATAGACCGGCGTCTTCTCATTCAGAAGTGTGACTCGGTGATATTTTCCTACTGGTCCTAACAGGCGTCTCTCTCTGATTTCTCACTCCCTGGTGATTTGTGACTGTCAAATTTTGGGGACAAGTTGGTTCTCTATTCCGGGTTTTTCAGCGTTCTTCGCACCCTTGCAGGATGGCTAGCGAAATTCCAGTTGCCATCAGAGCCTCCTCCTCAGGTGCCAAGCCCAAGAGATCTAAAAATGATCCCCCGTCTCCTATTTTATCTTCTCATAATCCTGTGTTGGATACCATTTTGGATGAGGTGAGAGGTTTGAAATCCTTTATGTCCACTACCAATGAGAAACTCCAGCAAATTGAAGACAGATGGATAAATATGGAGGCGAAGGTGCTCGACATGGAACAACGCATTAGTGATTTACATGATGTATCAACCAAGATCCCTGTTCTGGAGCAAGAAGTTCACCGTCTTAAACTTCATACTGAGGATCTCGAAAATCGTAACAGGCGTAACAACCTACGCCTGTATGGCCTACCAGAAAATCTTGAGGGGTCGGACATTCTTCTTTTCCTTAAGAGACTTTTATCTGAACTTTTGGACATTCCCTCAGAACCCCCATTAAATATTCAACGTGCGCACCGCCTTGGACGTTTTCAATCGCATGCTCCGAGACCCAGAGGCATTATAATGTTGTTTCTTGAGTTCACAGATCTCATGCGTGTCCTCTCAGCAGCTAAGTTGAAACGTCGCCTTATATGGTCAGGTCACACAGTTTTTCTATCACAGGATCTATCAAACGCCACCAATGCAAGAAGGAAGGAATTTCTGGCTTTACGCCCACAGATGAGACAGCTGAATATCCGTTATGGCATTCTTCACCCCTGCCTGTGCAAAATCACTCATGATGGCTCGACACGCTCTTTTGATGACCCTACTAAATTGAAGTCTTTTCTTCAGGGTCTCTCATTGAATCCCGTTGTTGGTTCATCTCCGCCTATCTAATGTTCCTGCCTTCTCTTTTCGCTACTTAATTTATTTTTTCTTATGGCTGTTCATATTGTTTTTTCATTATGTTCTTCTCTCTGTCGTTCCGTCTGTCTTCGGTGCTGTTGCGCCCCATGCCTCGCTTATTATCTTTTCCTTGTAGATCTGGTTTTCTTTCCTTGATCTATCTTCTATTTTTTCTTTCTTCTTTCCTATTCATTTTCCTCCCCTGTCTTTCCTTTTCCACTAATCCCTTCTTACTTCTTAAGGTTTCTTCCTTTTTCATGATGAAGTTGTTCTTGTTCTATGTGTCTCTAATTGGTGCTTATGGTTGTATAGTCTATTTTCTCTTTTATTCATTTTTCTTGAGGTGTTTTTCTCCTTATAGTTGTTTCCCTGCAGTGTTTCATCTCTATTCACATGTTACCCTCCCATCCCTTCAATATGTGTAAGGTTGTTACGTGGAATGTTCGGGGTCTTGGACACCCCGTCAAAAGGCAAAAGGTACTTTCTCATTTGTCCAAATTAAATGCTCAGATTTCTTTTATTCAGGAAACGCATTGTAATGAAGCAGAGTCGCTCAAATTGAAAAGACAATGGGTGGGTCAGGTTGTATCTTCTCCTGCATGCAATAGGAGGGGGGGAGTGGCTATATTATTCCATAAATCATTGCATGCTCAAATTTTATCCACTCAATGTGATACCAATGGTCGCTGGGTGTTGGCTGAGGTCGTTATACAGAATATGCAATTAATTTTACTGAATATTTATGGCCCTGTCAAACCTGACCCGAATTCTGGAATGATATCAAAATTCTGCTTTCCTCCATTGACAACCCGAATATTATTGTTTCTGGTGACCTTAACCAATGGATTGATCCTTTCTCTGATAGGCAATCTAAGTGTAAATTCAACCCGGATAAATCCCATAAGTCATTTCAAGCTGCTATTACTTCTCGCCCATTTTATGATGTTTGGAGGACCTGTAATCCTGACTCCTCGGAATTTACTTTTTATTCTAATGTACATCACACCCGGTCCAGAATTGATTATATTTTGATTAGTAAACCCTTACTCCCATCTATTCAATCCTCGGAGATTGGATCAATTTTTATTTCCAACCATGCCCCTGTCACTGCCTGTTTTGATTTTTCCCTGAACTCTCCTAAATTTGGTCGTTGGAAATTTAATAACTGGCTTTTAACAGATACTGCCTTTATAACGGAGGCTACTGCTTTTATCAAGGAATTTTTCTCCCTCAATAATCCTCTGGATACCTCCATTTCCAATAATTGGGATGCGTTTAAGGCCACTTTTCGTGCTTTTATTATTTCATATTCCTCTAAAAAAGGAGGTTTGCAGAGACCAAATATACAGCTTTGTTACAACAAATTAAAGTATTAGAACATAATTATTTTACTTCTAAGTCTTCCGTGGTTCTTCATGAATTAATTAAAGCTAAATCTGCCCTTAACAAGGTTGCTACAGTGGATGCCTGCAATGTTCTCCTCAAGATTAAGTCCAAATATCACGGGGGCCAAAATAAAGCTGGTAAGATGTTGGCCAACTATTTAAAAATTAAATCGGAACGCAAAAGTATTGGCCCTATTTTAAATGATTCTACTAATAAATTAACGTCCTCAGATGAGGATATCACCACTGTATTTCATGATTATTACCAAACGTTATATTCTGAAGATACGATCCCCTCTAATCAGAATCTAGCTACCTTTTTTTCTGGTTTGCCTAAACCACCCTCCCTTCCAAATGAGTTTGAACTATTGGAAAAGGAGATTACAATTCAGGAGATATTAGACGCTATTAAGTCCTTAAAGAAGTCGAAGGCACCAGGCCCTGATGGCCTTTCCGCCGAATTCTTTACCACGTTCTCCTCCATTTTTGCTCCCAAACTTTTGACCCTCTTTAACTCATTTTTTGCTGAAGCCAGGGCCTCCGGCTCCTTTTGGAGGCCTTGATTGTTCTTATCCCCAAACCTGATAAAGATCACTCTTTATGTAAGAACTTTCGTCCCATATCCCTAATTAACTATGATTGCAAGATATTTGCTAAAATACTTGCCTCTCGTCTGGAGAACATTGTTCCATTTCTGGTTAATACGGACCAGGTGGGTTTTGTTAAGGGCAGATTGGCTACGGACAACGCTCGTATGTTTGCTAATGTTATCTCCTTCGGGAGGAAGCATGGGTCACCGCTTGCAGCATTGTCCTTAGATGCTGAAAAGGCTTTTGACCGAATTAACTGGCAATTTATGTTTGATACATTACATTGGTTTGGTTTTGGTCCTACTTTCATTTCATATGTCAAATTATTATATTCCTCTCCCCGGGCTAGTATATTTGTAAATAATCATTTTTCAATTTTTTTTACTTTACATAGGGGTACACGTCAAGGTTGCCCTCTCTCACCTTTGTTATTTGTTTTATGTCTGGAACCATTCCTAGAACGCATTAGGGTTAACTCACGTATTTCTGGATTTACACATAAGTCTATAGAAACTAAACTCTCAGCCTACGCTGATGATATTTTGGTCTACCTATCAAATCCCTGCACTTCCCTGCCTCCTTTTCTGGAGGAGATTCGGCTGTACTCCAGCATCTCTGGTTATAGGCTGAATTTCTCCAAGACAGAGGTTTTACCTTTGAATTCTTCTTGCTATCAATATATGTTTAATGACACTAATTTTGCCTGGTGCCTTACAAAAATTAAGTATCTTGGGATCTGGTTCTCCTCCTCTCTTCCTAATACAATTAAACTCTCCTTCAATGCCCTAATTACCAAGATACAAGCTCTCCTCCTCTCCTGGTCTCCCCTGCACTTATCCTGGTGGGGTAGGTTAGATACAATTAAAATGATGATTGTCCCACACGTCCTGTACACATTATCCATGTTACCTATTCGGATCCCTATTTTATATTTTTCACAAATTAACTCTATCTGCACTAAATTTTTATGGAATAACAAGCATCCCCGCATTGCCCTTGCGAAGCTCAAACGTCCCAAATCGGAGGGTGGTGTTCGTTTTCCAGATTTCAAGTCATACCATTCTGCATTTCTAATTAGGCAATCTTTTGCCTTAGCTTACGACTTTGCTGATCTTCCCATTCCTAGTTGGATTATCTTTGAGCGTTCCTTGTTGAAAGAATTTTCTTTTTGGAACATAATTTATATGTCCAACTGTACCTTTTTAGCAGACAATCCTATTTTAAAATATTCCAAACAATTGTTATATAATATTTTTTCCGAAGGCCTTGATCCATTTCAATGCTTCATGTATGCTTCTGTTTGGTATAATAAGTTTCTTAAATATAAATGTAAATCATTTTACTACAAACACTGGAAGGAGAAGGGAATTTTGTTCATACACCAAATGGTTAATCACAATTCTGTTATTCCTTTCCCGGAGCTGCAAGTACAATATCAGTTGCCTGATTCATTCCTTCTAGAATATAATTTAATATCAGCTGCATTACAATCTTACATTACTTGTTTCAATTTTCCATCATTCTCCCCCTCACTTACACCACCTACACCAATATATAATAATATTGCTCATAATCATAGGCCCAAGGCTGCTTTTATTTATAAGATGTTGTTGTCTCCTATTACTGTACGCCCTAAATCCCATATTGAACTACTTTGGGAAACAGATTTATCTATGGAGTTCTCTATTCCTTTTTGGGACAAACTTTGGTCTAAATTGTTCAAGATTTCTAATGCCGCTCGCATCACTCAATCATTATATTTTATTTATAATAGAGCGGTCTTAACACCTGTTTGCATATCCAAGTTTTCCCCTCTTCCTCACCCCTTTGTTGGTCATGCTCTGGGTCTAGTGGGACTCTAATTCATCAATTGTATGATTGTTCTAATGTTTTTAAGTTTTGGCAATCTGTTTGGCATAAATGTATGAAAATATTTCAATGTGATATACCGTTATCATTGCAAAATGTTTTTTAGGTTCATTTTCACTTGACCTAGATAACTCTATTTCTATTTCCTTGTTGTTTGATTTATTCATTGCTTTAGCATTTAAAGTAATTTTAACATGTTGGAAGGATAACTCCAAGGTATCACCATTAACTTGGTGGAATTATATTTGTGATGAACATAGGATTGCTAATGTTTCTTCTCTTACTCTACCCCCAAAAAATAAATCTGATCATCTTTGGCTACCTTTCACTTCTTATCTTTCCTTAGATGCACCTACGTTATAGATTCTATCTCCTTGTCCCTTATAATAATAATATATATATATATTTTTCTCCTTCCTCTTTCTCTCTCTTTTCTTTTCCTCTTTTTTTCTTTTTCTCACTCTTTTCTTACTCCCTTCTTACATCTATGTTAATTAAGTAGGCATATATTTGTATTTTTTGAATTTTTATATATTGGTGTCATATTATATGCACATTGTATTTTTCCCTTTTTCTCAAAAATTCAATAAAAAATTATTAAACAAAAAAAATAAGTGTTCTCTTGCACTCTTGAAAACTCTGGCATATGATCTTGGATGGTATGATTGTTGGAGATTGCTATAATGTTATTTTGTATAGTTTAATGATGTTGGAACATGAAATGCTGTACTGCGACGTAATAACTAATATTCTGCTGTTTTAATTCCTCATGGATTTTATCTGATTTTAAATATATACGAATGTTGTCTTTTATGGTTATACTTTTGTATACCGAATAAAGATGATCTGAAATCTATCTGATAGGTTTTATACATGAACATTTATTCCCCTGCCCTGACGACAATGACAATAGTGCACTGTATGAAGCTGGCTCTTTACGTGATATATCACTAAGTTGATATACCGCGTAAAGACTCCAGGGGTTTCCTTATGAGTGGACAGGGGCTTGCTATGCAATCCCAAAGTGCTCTGTTAGAGGGTAGTGTAGTCGAGCAGCCTTAGGCTTACCACAGAGGAGTGCAAGACATTTGCAAATACACACAATGATTAATAAATGACAATACGATTCACAAAAGAGATCCACAACAATTTATAAAAATAGCAAGCATCTTTATATATTTTTAGGCATCAGAGAAAAATCATTCAGGTAAGTACATTTTTAAATATAAATTCATTTCAGTTCAAAAAGTGGACACATTGCAATTTTTGAGTTCTGCAACATTATCCTATGGAAGGAAGAACAAGTTCTGCAAACAGGTACAGTACATCGACTTACAAGACCAATCTCCAGAAGTTAAGGTGAGTGATGGGCAAGGTACAAGGCAGCACCAACAGTACACCACCAGCGGCATGAGGGCGGCTGGGTGCAGGGTGCAAAACAGCATCGGGAGCCCAATAGGTTTCAATATGGATTGGTCACTGTAAAAAGAGGTTCTGGCTAGGAAGCCAGTCGGAGTGAACCAACATGGGTATTCAAGGCTTGCGATTCTCGGGGACGTAGGGACACCTGGGGTCCCTTTCTCCACAGCCCAGGAGCGACGGATGCAGAAATGTCTTTAGACATTTCTCTTACCGGGAGCAATCACGGTCGAGGGATCCTGCGTATAGAGGCTGCAGGCGACGGCGTGGAGTCCACGAGGGGTGAAATGATGATGGACTGGATCTCTGGAGGGCTGGGGAACCTTGTTGGCATCGTTGGCCCACTTCAAATCGGTCTGGAGACGACAGGTGCAGTGGAGACTTAAGGTGCTGGGTTTTGGCGGTTCCGGAGGCCTCAGTCTTTTCTTTTGGAGTTTCTGCAGAATGCAGGTAAGCGTTCCGCTGTTCTTCGGGAGGTCTTGGTCTTTATTGAAGGCAGGCAGTCCTCCCAGGTTTTGGAGGCACACATCTGCAGGACGAGTAGTCTTTAGCGTAAATTTGGCAGAGAACAGCAAACAGGACAGCAGAGCTGGGGCCAAGTCAGGTGCTCTCTTCAATGTTGTGCTTTTGCAGCTCTTTGTGTCCTTTTCGTATGTAGGTCATCAGGATATGCTTCTCTAGTGCCAGGGACTTCCCTAAATACTGAACCTAGGGGCGTTAGGGGGGTGTAGGGTTGGAGCCAATGGGCTACTGACCCTTGGGTTCACTACACTCCCTATATGACCACTTCCTGTAGGAAGAGAGCATAACCCCTTCCTAGAATTCCTAAGTATGATATCACAAAGATGGCTCCTTCTGAAAAATTGTGTCCATCTCACACAAGCCCTCCTTAGTGGTGGTACTACCTGACTAGCTAATTTTCCCGCCTGTCTAGGTGCCAAGGGGGCTCAGGACAGGGGGGCTGGCTTCGTCTCCTCTGAGAGGAGCCAGATTCGCATTCCAAAGGTGGCAGCATCTTTGAAGCTTACTGGCCCAAGGACGCTAATCAGCAGGTCATCCTGTGGGAGGGGATGTTACACCCTCTTCCCGGACAGACGTGTGTTCTGGGTCTCCTGAGAACAAAGGTTCTCACCCTAGGAGGTCAGAACAGCGTCTCGGGTGGCAGGCTGGCAGAAATCAGTCAGCAAGCACACCAGAGGCTGATAGGCTTTCATGGGCCACCTCTGAGGTGCCCTCTGGGTGCATGTATTGGTAAATTCAACACTGGCATCAGTGTGGGTTTACCAAAACAAGATGTTTGTTACCAAACATCCCTATTTTCAGTGAAGCCATCATGTAGGTGGGGAGCTCGTTTTCACCAGTTCCAGTGCATGTTTTAAAATGGCTTCTCTGATCACTTACATTGGCAGTAATGGAACTGATCAGCACAGGGACATGTCTGCTCATGCAGGTATTGTTGCTGTCATAAGAGAGGAACCCTTGAGTAACGAGGGTAACGCTGCCATAGACGAATCGCCAGAGATTCGTGCAGCCCTCCACGCTTACCTGCAAGTAGGAGAGATGCTCCGCAGGTGGTGGATGCCGAGTACAGATCCGGACACGGACGTGCGGTTCACTCTGGATTACGGCGAGTCATGCTGAGGTAGACGCAGCTCTTTCTTCTGGTGCGGTAAGATTGTTGCTCCTCCAGAGCGGAGCAAGCTCTACCAAGCATACTTGTTTATGCCCAAGACGGAAAGCATTGTTATTTCAAAAGCTGCATGTTGTGAAACAGATCGTCTTGTATTAACAGCTATATTAGGAGGGAACGTGGAAAGGGTGTCTACGAGTACACTCCAGGACACAGATTAGTGTCAACACTTCCCCCGTCTGGTGAATATGGATATGAATTCAGAGGGTTACAGAGTGCAAGGGTAACAAAGGTATCGAGACTTTATTCATGAGTGCTAGGAGTAACTCAACTCCACAGTGATTTGGTTTTTCTTTGAGTTTTTTAGCACAATCTACAGAAAGGGAAAAATCCTTCACTTGTTCAGGATTCAAAGCAACAAGTGGTTGTACTTATATTTTGATATTCTACCCACATATATTATGTTGCTGTTTTCTAACAGGGGGTTATGAGATCTATTGGGATTCTTCCTCTGTGACGCGTGGCAGCTCTTTCGTTTTGGTGGGTATTTTGAAAACCTGTATATATGTGGGTGTAACCAGGAGTTTGGGGGGGATGTAGTAACCATAGTATTCCTATATTGATACCAGTTGTTTTGTTACAGCATATATCTATACAGAAACCAAAGGTTCAGAAAAGGAATGAACCATTCTTATTTTCTTTACAGGTAAAATAGAGAGGATACCACATAGGTAGAAACCGTGAGAACCATATATAATCTGCTTATGGTGTTATTTTTCTTTACAGGTCTCCTTCCCAGCCGTTCCCTTCCTTTCCTTCCCTCACTTGATCACCTTAATCTTCTGTGCTGTTATAGAATTCAGAATTGGGGCTATCAAGGGGTGGACCCACTTGAGCCACGAATCGATCCTGAGGATACAAAAGGTTACGTCGTGACAGGTATGCCCTCAAGTGTGGTACTAAGCACCCTGCCTTAGGGCTGTCAGGCCTGCTGTAGGGGTGACTTACAAGTATCACATGTAGTGGTAGGGGACATGGCACACACAATTCTTTTAGCCTGCAATGACAGTCTTGTATGTGCTTGGTGAGTGGTCCCTTAGGGTGGCACAATTTGTGCTGCAGCCCTTAGGGGCCCTCTTTAGTACTTCAGGCCCTAGGTAAAAGGGTACCATTTACTAGTGACTTACAGAGGATGCTTAAAAGTTTTGCCAATAGGGGGAACAATAGTACAGTTTTGGGAAAGAGTTCTGGCACTGGGGACCTGTTTAGGAGGAACCCAGTGCACCTTCAGTCAAAATCATATCATTTACCAGGAAAAAAGTGGGGGTGACCATGTCAAAAAGGGTCACTTTCCTACATAACCCCCTCAAATGAAAGTGCTTGAAACTAACCTTTCCCAAGAGAGTCTTCCTCTTCTAAGTCAAAGAACCTGGAAAGGTCATCTGCATTGGCATGGGCAGTCCCAGGTCTGTGTTCCACTAGAAAGTCTATTACCTGTAGGGACATGGACCACCTCAACAGTTTGGGGTTTTCACCTTTCATTTGCATTAGCCATCTGAGAGGCCTGTGGCCAGTTTGAACAAAGAAGTGAGAACCAAACAAATATGGCGTCAGCTTCTTCATGGACCAAACCACATCAAAGGCTTCCCTCTCAATGGCACGCCAATGCTGCTTTCTGGGGAGTAACTTCCTGCTAATGAAAGCAACAGGTTGGTCATGGCCATAATCATTGGTTTGGGATAGGACCGCTCCTATCTCATGTTCAGAAGTATCTGTCTGCACAATTAACTACTTGGTGTAATCTGGAGCTTTTAGAATGGGTGCTGAGCACATTGCTTCCTTCAGAGTGTCAAAAGCCTTTTGACAGCTCACTGTCCAGTTCACTTTCTTTGGCATCTTCTTGGAGGTCAATTCTGTTAGGGGGGGCCACAATGGACCCATATCCCTCACGAACCTCCTGTAATACCCAGTCAAGCCAAGAACTGCCCTGACTTGGGTCTGGGTGGTTGGAGCTACCCAGTCCAGAATTGTCTGGATCTTAGGCTGTAGGGGTTGAAATTGGCCTCCACCTACAAGGTGACCCAAGTATACAACTGAACCCTGCCCTATCTGGCACTTGCTTACCTTGATAGTGATGCCTGCACTACTTCTCAGAGCCTAAGGGACCTTGACAAGAGGGATCAGGTGATCCTGCCAGGTGGAGCTAAAGACAGCAATATTGTCAAGATAGGCTGCACTAAATGATTTCAACCCAGCAAGGACTTTATTCACCAATCTTTGGAAGGTGGCAGGGGCATTCGTTAGTCCAAAGGGCATAACAGCAAATTGATAACGCCCATCTGGGGTCCAGAATGCTGATTTCTCTTGTTCTTCAGGGGTCAGATCTATCTGCCAGTACCTTGATGTCAGATCAAAAGTACTGAGATATTTGGCTGCCCCTAACCTGTCAATTCGTTCGTCAGCCCTAGGAATTGGGTGTGCTTCATTCTTGGTTACATAAATATAACAAGCTACAATGGTTCTGTCGGGGAGAACCCAATTGCTTTGAGGAAAATGAAATTGAAAATGAAACAAGAACAGTTGCTTGATACCTGTTAAATAAGTATGAAAAGTGTAGCATTTACATTGGTTAAGTCATGGAATGCATATCAAATAACGTTGGAACATAGATCAAAGCAAAACACCTACTAGTACATGCTTGCAAAAGACTCTTCTTTTATATCAGTTAAAGCTTAAATCAATATTTACAAGTAATCAGAGGGCTGTCAATACAAGAAATACTGAAAAGGGTGACATGTGATACGGTGACATTGAGTGCTCAGTGATAGTGGTGCAGTGCATATATACAAGGTGATATTATGTACAATTATTTAAGCAGGGAACTAGAATGCAGTCAGAACGAAGGTAGGCAATAACTCTGGTGGAAAGCAGGTTTGCTTATTGATTTAAAACCCAGAGATTTGAAGGAGCTGAACCATATATATTCGTCGACGTTTCGACCCTGACAAAGCGTTATTGGAATGTCATGGCGGGTCTTCTTCAGGACAAGTGAGAGTGTTGACAGCCTAAAAAATGAGCAGAAAAGAATTCAAAATTGTGTTCCAACTAAACGGGCAAGACAGATGATTGTAAAGGGATGTCCTCTTACTCACCCAATAAGTGGGAGGTCTCTCTAAGGCGTCCTTCGCTGAGTGGAAGCCGTCAATGGATCTAGAATTAGATCAGACAAATTAGGCCCTGGCAAGGCTCCACGGGGGCGAGGAGAGACAACGTGTGCAAATAGAAAGGCTTACCTGCACGCGTCAGAAAAGCTCGGGGAGTGAGGATTGCTTCATAGAATGAAACCCTGAGAAAAAATGCACTGGGTAAGATAAAGTCTGGGGGAATTAACCTAAGGCAGCCAAATGAAAACACTTATAAAAGCCCTAAGAAAGCTTACCTAACACGATGTGGTATTTAATTCCAGAACGTAGAGGACACAAAATTAATGAGGTCCATCAGGGGGGCCAGGCGACAATCCTGGGGGAAAGCGCATGGAGGTTAAAAACACGCTGTGTTTATAAATTAAATAATTGCCAACAATTGCAAGAGCGCATGGGCTTGTAAGAATAACAATTGCCGGCGCTGGGGAGCTCGCTTACCTGGACGGATGCGCTCGGTTCAAATGCGCTCGGTTGCAGTCTTGAGTGGAACTACCAGCCAGGAGGTAAAATACCAGGAATGATTTACGTCACGGATAGCACGCTGAAGGCGTGCGCGGCCCGTGACAGCAGCTAAATGCTGTTATACGTGTCATCAGATCCCGAGAAGGTCAAGAGTCAGTGTGAAAGACACTGATAAGTTACTGAGTGATTTCAAGAAACGTGGACCTTTATGAGCAAAAACGTGTGCCGCCTAATCTTGGAAGCCCGTGTTCTCACTAGAAATAATTGCGGTGTTTTGTAAAAAAAGGAAAGTAAAACCATGATCAAGTTGTTTCAGCCCAAATGACACTGACAGTTTGATGGGACCGCATTATTTGTTGGTTAAAAAGGAGTGGAAACCACAACCTAAAAAAGTTATTACTGACAAGACAAACCTATCGTCTGACATGCCTGTTCTACTACGATGGGAATCAGGAGGAACGAACAACCTGTATATTTGGATTAAAATATATACATCGGTTTTGGGGAGTCCGCAGTTAGAAACTACAGCGAAACAATTTAGTCGACAAAATAATTATAGATTGCACGAAGGGTGTGTGCCAATTTGGATAAGGCATGCAGCAGTAAAATGTTGGCAAGAGAGGCACGAGAACGGTGTGTGCCAGTTTGAAACAAGCATGCAGCAATTGACAAGTTTAACAATATGTACATCAATGTTGGAAAGTCCGCAAAATATCAATACAGAGATTAGATTCAGTCGACACAGTACATATACAACGGTGGGTGTGCGCCAATTCGGGTAAGGCATACAGCCATAAAAATGTGTCTGGTCCCAGAGGCTACATTGGTAAGGGAGGATACAACAATTAAATATCGCACGTAGGGTGTGCGCCAATTCGTGTAAGGAAAACAGCCTTAAAAATGTGTCTGGTCACAGAGGCCACATTGCTGTTGGGGGCAAATATACCATCACTTGATGCCACCCTAAACGATAAAGTAGCAAAGCTAGAAAGTCTAAAAAAGAAATTGATCCGCTCACGCCTGCATGGCCATGTACTGACTAAATATCTACAGGCAAATATAATCCCAAAAGGCTTGCAAGTACGAAACGAGCCTGCTATCTTTAGGGTGGCATCAAGTGATGGTATATTTGCCCCCAACACCAATGTGGCCTCTGTGACCAGACACATTTTTAAGGCTGTTTTCCTTACACAAATTGGCGCACACCCTCCGTGCGATATTTAATTGTTGTATCCTCCCTTACCAATGTAGCCTCTGGGACCAGACACATTTTTATGGCTGTATGCCTTACCCGAATTGGCGCACACCCATTGTTGTATATGTACTGTGTCGACTGAATCTAATCTCTGTATTGATATTTTGCGGACTTTCCAACATTGATGTACATATTGTTAACCTTCTCAATTGCTGCATGCTTGTTTCAAACTGGCACACAACGTTCTCGTGCCTCTCTTGCCAACATTTTACTGCTGCATGCCTTATCCGAATTGGCACAAACCCTTCGTGCAATCTATATTTATTTTGTCGACTGAATTGTATCGCTGTATTTTCTAACTGCGGACTCCCCAAAACCGATGTATATATTTTAATCCAAATATACAGGTTGTTCGTTCCTCCTGATTCCCATCGTAGTAGAACAGGCATGTCAGACGATAGGTTCGTCTTGTCAGTTATAACTTTTTAGGTTATGGTTTTCACTCCTTTTTAACCAACAAATAATGCGGTCCCATCAAACCGTCAGTGTAATTTGGGCTGAAACAACTTGATCATGGTTTTTCTTTCCTTTTTTTACAAAACACCGCAATTATTTCTAGTGAGAACACAGGCTTCCAAGATTAGGCAACACACGATTTCGCTCATAAAGGTCCCCGTTTCTTGAAATCACTCAGTAACTCATCAGTGTCTTTCACACTGACTCTTGACCTTCTCGGGATCTGATGACACATATAACAGCATTTAGCTGCTGTCACGGGCCACGCACGCCTTCGGCGTGCTAGCCGTGACGTAAATCATTCCTGGTATTTTACCTCCTGGCTGGTAGTTCCACTCAAGACTGCAACCAAGCGCATTTGAACCGAGCGCATCCGTCCAGGTAAGCGATCTCCCCAGCGCCTGCAATTGTTATTCTTACAAGCCCATGCGGTCTTGCAATTGTTGGCAATTATTTAATTTATAAACACAGCGTGTTTTTAACCTCCATGCGCTTTTCCACAGGATTGTCGCTTGGCCCCCCTGATGGACCTCATTAATTTTGTGTCCTCTACGTTCTGGAATTAAATACCACATCGTGTTAGGTAAACCTTCTTAGGGCTTTTTTTAAGTGTTTTCATTTGGCTGCCTTAGGTTAATTCCCCCAGTGCATTTTTTTTCAGGGTTTCATTCTATGAAGAAATCCTCACTCCCCGAGTGTTTCTGACGCGTGCAGGTAAGCCTTTCTATTTGCACACGTTGTCTCTCCTCGCCCCCGTGGAGCCTTGCCAGGGCCTAATTTGTCTGATCTATTTCTAGATCCATTGACGGCTTCCACTCAGCGAGGGACGCCTTAGAGAGACCTCCCACTTGTTGGGTGAGTAAGAGGACATCCCTTTACTACTCAGCTGTCTTGCTCGTTTAGTTAGAACACAATTTTGAATTCTTTTCCGCCCATTTTTAGGTCTCGCCTAGCGACGCAGTGCGAAGCGCTGTCACTAGCGAGATCTATTGTTGTCGACTTAAGTTTGGAAGGGGGACAGGACATGTGCACGCGTACGGCACGGCCTGGACAGGAGATGTGCACGCGTATGGTACGAGCAGGAGTTGTAATAATGCCGCAAGCCGTACGCGTGCACATCAACTGTCTGTGCCGAAGCTTAACAGACAGGAGATGTGCACGCGTACGGCTCGCGGCGTTATCACATCACCTGCTCGCACCATACGCGTGCACATCTCCTGTCCAGGCACGGCGCGCTTGCATGCATTATCAGCCGGTATTTAACCACCTGCAGGCTCCTGCTCAACCCCACTCACCGGCTCTTGTGGGGACTCTGCGCTGCTCCCCGGCTGGTCTCCTCGATGGCAGGGGGGACTCGCCTCTTCACCCGGTCACTCTTTGTGGCGCATCAACACGCGGGGCTCCGTCTTCCTCACAGGAGCCCCACCTGAAATCCTGCTCCGGCCGCATCATGCGGCACTCACGAAGGCGAGGTGGGCTCCCGCCGGACTTCCTCTACTGCTTGCCAGTGCGGGGTGGGCTCCCGCCTCGCTTCTCCGACACGCGGGCTGCAACACGCAGGGCTCCCTCAGCTCACGGGAGCCCAGGACACTTCCGGCCGCGCGCTCCATGCCCCGCCCATGTCCCAGGCAAGGTTGCCTGACTTCCGGGTCGCGATTAGAGCGGCCCGGAGAAGGCTTCCAGAACAGCTCGGGCTGCGTTTTTACAATGTACTGGACATGTGCCACCTCGCAAAGTTGTTCAGTGCTCTGTTACAAAATTTATACATATACAGTGTAAGAGTAAACGGAAGCCAGGATCGCGAGCCCGGTTAAGTGCGTGTAAACATTGTGACTACGGGGCACAAAGGCTAAATTTCGAGTAAAAACGAATGCGTCTTTCATTACAACCACGGCCACGCTAATTTATAAAATCCAGTCCAACACCATGTTACATATACACAGCCTCTGCTCTGTTAGTGAGTTAGCAAGTGAGAAGTATACATCTCCATGCCGAGGCACCTTGAAAATAAATACCCTTTCGTGCCTATAATGTTTTGAGGCGAAAGCTTAAAAAGAATGCTAAGCGTCCCGGCAGACACCACCCTAATTAAAGCTCCTTGTACGTACTAATATTACGGCCCTAATTTGACTACGACCCAACAGTTTTGCCCAGTACACCGCAAAATAGGCATAAAGCTGTTTAAAAAAATAGGATTACGCAGTGTTTAACACTAGCTTAATATAATGCCACAGCACGTGATAACATGTAAGGCCCCTGAACGCGATTACATTACGGCCCTGGTAGAAGCTTTTTGTTGGATTAAGAGCAGTTGAATCTAAAAGGGTGGCGGGAATGAGAACAAAAAAGAAGAAAGGAGAACCGGAAAGATTTTTCGTAAACAACAATTAGAAGATGTGGGGTTACGAGTAAATGGCACACAACGGCTTAATGTAAGCGTCCTGTAGACAATAACATTACATCCCAGTTTATACAAGCACAGGGTTTGCATGTAATTAGCGCGTGTGTTTAGCTCCCCCAACCCCCCAAAAAAAACAATTCCCGGACGCAAAAGTGAAAGCGACTGCATGCCCTATCCCAACAAGAACTGTAACCACCCCATCCCTCCTTGCAGGCCATAATACTACGGCCCGGTTTGTAGCTAAATTTAGAAGTTTGGCGTAACAGCCCTGTTTGTAGCCTAATCCAAAAGTGCCCTACACGCGATGATATTATGGCCTTGGTGGATGCTTTGTGTCGTATTAAAAGGAGTTGTAACATAAGGGGGTGGCGGAAATAAGAACAAACAAACAAGAAAGGAGAACTGGAGAGTTTTTGTTTAAAAAAAAAAATAGAGAGTTTAAGGGGAAATAGGTGTTTGAGGGAAAAGAAAAGGTACAGGAGACAGGAGGATGTTATAGAAAGTGCTTTAAGTTGTGTGGAAAGATATGGGCATATTGGAAGGAAGCGTATGAGGAACAAACCACGGACAGGATAAAACAAGCATTTGCAATGCAATAGGTTTCGCATTTACGCGAGTTTGAGCTATTGACATTGTAAATGATAATGCCTTTTATTTTTGTTTTCGTTTTTAAAACATAAATAAAAGGCATAGTCATTACAAAGCCAATAGCTTAAAGTCGCGTAAATGCGAGACCTATTGCATTGCAAATGCTTGTTTAGGCTGTCAACACTCTCACTTGTCCTGAAGAAGACCCGCCATGACATTCCAATAACGCTTTGTCAGGGTCGAAACGTCGACAAATATATATGGCTCAGCTCCATCAAATCTCTGGGTTTTAAATCAATAAGCCAACCTGCTTTCCACCAGAGTTATTGCCTACCTTCGTTCTGACCACATTCTAGTTCCCTGTGTAAATAATTGTACATAATATCACCTTGTATATGTGCACTGCACCACTATCACTGAGCACTCAATGTCACCCTTTTCAGTATTTCTTGTATCGACAGCCCTCTGATTACTTGTAAATATTGATTTAAGCTTTAACTGATATAAAAGAAGAGTCTTTTGCAAGCATATACGAGTAGGTGTTTTGCTTTCATCTATGTTACAACGTTATTTGATATGCTTTCCATGACTTAACCAATGTAAATGCTACACTTTTCATACTTATTTAACAGGTATCAAGCAACTGTTCTTGTTTCATTTTCAATTTCATTTTCTTCAAAGCAATTGGGTTCTCCCCGACAAAACCATTGTAGCTTGTTATATACATACCCAGGTTCTGAGGGACACAGGGTCACCCCATTGTTGCTATATCGTATTTGGTGCAGGTCAATACCTGCGAGGGTCTTTTAACCCTCATTGACTGTCTAACTTGAACTTACACTCTAAATTGATTAATTGGGCAAAGTATGTCAGAAAAAGAAACCCTGTCCTACAGCGAAGAGTACATCAATAGACTAATTCAGGAACAGGGAGACTCGAACTTTTTGTTTGGGGCAAATATACCATCACTTGATGCCACCCTAAACGATAAACTAGCAAAGCTAGAAAGGCTAGAAAAGAAATTGATCCGCTCACGCTTGCATGGCCATGTACTGACTAAATATCTACAGGCAAATATAATCCCAAAAGGCTTGCAAGTACGAAACGAGCCTGCTATCTTTATAGACGTCCCTAAATTTAGAGAGGGCTTCAGTTTCATCTCAAATAATTGCTCCAGGCACTGGATGGTGCTTGGGGTAGAGACAGCAATCGAATATGTCAAGAAACTGACACTGGAAATAGCTGAAATTAAGAAGGACATCATTGAGGATAAAGCCTTGACTAACGCAAAGGAGGCACTAGAACGTGCAGAAAAGACCTTAGCAGAGTTTAATACAGTGACATTGAACAAGAAATTGGATAAACTCACAAAGGACGTGAGAAACTATGACAAAGAACTGATTTATCCTTATCTTGCAGACGAATACTATCAACAGGATAGTCAGGGCTTCTACACAAACCGGAGCAGACAGGGTCCCAGGAGGTTTACGACTTTCTCGGACTCTTCTATAGGCAGTGGTTCTGACACTGACTCAGACAGACCATCTACGAGTCGACAGGGGTACCAGGGCCAAATATACCAGTACATCCAGCCTTTTTTAGGGGAAAGCAACCGGATCCCCAACAGGGGTGGTGGAACAGAACAGACCTGGGAGCGCCCACGGGGTTAGAACAGGGGCAGGAACAACCAGAGGGGCAACTCACGAGTAAGATTCTACCAACCAGAATCAAACGGCGAAATTCAAACTCGCAGACAAACATACAGATGGTGAGATCTATTACTTACCAACCAGAAGATGAACCCCACCAGTATTACCCAATCTAAATACACACAAGCCTTGATTCCCCTACACTCTGAAATTGAGTGCCCGGCTATTGCACCGCCTACAACTCTGAGCTCCATGGGAAGTGAATCCGTTGCCATTGGACGTGAACAGAACATTCTCAACCTGAGTATAACACCCCCCAATGACTTAGCAGATATGGACGTGCCTTCCGTGATTCCCCTCTCCGATGAGGGAGAGTCGCCGCCTATTGCGCCTGAACAGTACATGGCAGCCGTGGGGACACCTTCCGTGACTCTCCTCCTCAACGAGGGAGAATCTGTGACCACTATGCCTGAACAGAACATTCTCGGTGCCATCGAACATTCCAACAACGTAGCCATTGCTACCCTTGACCCCATCATAAATCTTTCTAGCTACCCACTATCAGAAGCTGAGAATTGTATTCTATCGAAAGGACTGACTTTTGTCCCGACGTATCCTCCGGACTCTTTCAACGTGAAATTAGAGTTACAGCGGTTCTTCAGAAAGATCAGATTCAAATATCACTTTAAAAACAAGGACTACACACCGACTGCCGCTGCCACAACCTTTAGGCCTCCATCTACCTTCACCCCAGCTGCTTACCTGATGAGCCAAAAAATTCTGGCCTATGAGCAGATTGTCCTCAAGGAAACCATGGACTTACTGAAGGATCGTAAGTACATCAAATACAACATCAGTAGAGAAAAACGCCTGGCCCTTCATTCACTGGGAGCCAATGAATCCATCATCATCAAGGCGGCGGATAAGGGCGGAGCCGTGGTAGTACAAAATACATCTGACTACGTGGATGAGATAGAACAGCAACTCAATGACATGGAGAGCTACCTCCCAATACCAAGGGACCCCACATTAGAGATCAAGAAACTGATTGAAGACCTGACAAAGGATGGACTATGCCAAGGATTCCTGAGCCAACCTGAATTCGATTTTCTGAATAAAAAGGAACCCAGAATCCTCACAATCTACACCTTACCCAAGGTACACAAATGCCTTGACAAACCACCAGGGAGACCAATTGTTTCGGGCTGTGGTTCACTCCTCGAACCCTTAAACCAATACATCGATAACTTCTTGCAGCCATGGGTGTTGGAAACCAAATCGTTTGTGCGAGACACCATGCACATTATCCAGTTACTTGAAGGCCAACCATTTGAAGTGAAGACTCAACTCATGGTGACTCTAGACGTTTCCTCCCTTTATACCAGCATACCACAGGGGAAGGCACCAGAGGTTGTCAGTGAAACCCTAGAAAAACGTCCTAAACCCCACTGGATACCGACGACATTCCTGATATCACTCCTGGATATTGCTATGACTAAGAACTACTTCATCTTTAGGAACCAGTACTACTACCAATGCAAAGGCATTGCGATGGGTGCCGGGTTCACTCCCAGCTTAGCCAATCTCTTCATGGACGCTTATGAAGATGAACATCTGTATAATGCCAACAACCCTTTCATAGACAACATCGAAATACGGAAGCGGTATATAGATGATGTGATGATGATATGGACTGGCACCGAAACAGACCTGGATAACTTCAGGGATTGGCTCAACAGCAGATCCAGTGATATCCAGTTCACCATGTCCTATAGTAACAAAACCATCAACTTCTTGGACCTCACATTTAAAGTAGATCAAGGGTCACTCTTTACTGACCTCTACAGGAAGCCTACGGAAAGAAACACGCTTCTCAAATATGATTCACACCACCCCAGAAGGCTGAGGGAAAACCTTCCATACGGACAGTTCCTCAGGCTCAGACATAACTGTGCCCGTAGGGTGGACTTCTTCAAGGAAACAGAGACCCTTACCACCCGTTTAAAAGAGAGAGGATACCCGATGGGTCTGCTGAAGCGAGCTAGAAAACGAGCCTGGTATTGCCCCCGGGACCTCCTCCTCCAAGTGAAACCAAAAAATATTGAATAAGAGAACATCGTCTTTGTCACCACATTTAACACCAGAAGTAGCGAGATCAAAAAGGGCGTGAAAAAATATTGGAACTTAGTCGCTACCGAACTAGGCACGACCAAGGATCCCATCTTCGCTTTCAAAAGAGGCAGAAATGTCAAGGACGCTGTGGTCAAAGCTTACCTAGAACCGCCCAAACCCCCCGACATCAGGAGCCAACTAGGTTTGCCCCCACTGACCGGACACCACAAGTGTGGCCACTGCAAGGCCTGTTCACTAACTGTAGAAGGGACGTCATTCATGCATCAAAACAGAACATATACTCTCCCTTTGCACACGAATTGTAACAGTGCAAATGTTATTTATGCAATTAAATGTCCTTGCAACATGCTATATATTGGACAGACCACACAGAAGGTCAAGGCGAGAGTTCTTCAACACATGAGCAGGATAAAATGCAAGGTAAAGGGGCCCCACTAGTTGAACATTTCAATACCTTGAACCATACATCTGAAACTCTTAAATGGTGGGTGGTAGAAAAAATACGCACACATCCCAGAAGCGGCTCCATCGCTTCATCACTTAACCTCAAAGACTGTAAATGGATTCATTTTCTCAACACTGTTGAGACTGGGTTAAATGAACAAGAGGAGACCTTGAGACAAATGGGCCTGTTGTAATATCACATCAATATGCCCATCTCCACCAATTCTGACACACCGTAGGGCCTGCTACTAGGTGTAATTGCTCTCTGTAACACTGACCATTCTGTCACTCTCATGTTTACTTTGATTCCTGTAATTTTGCCTACCAATCTAGTCACTGTGATCAGAAACATGTTCAATTGTAACCTCTTCAACATACTGTCAGTGACCTAGAACATAGCTTATATTGCCGAATGCTTGATTGGCATGACTCATCCTCCCTTACCAATGTGGCCTCTGTGACCAGACACATTTTTAAGGCTGTTTTCCTTACACGAATTGGCGCACACCCTCCGTGCGATATTTAATTGTTGTATCCTCCCTTACCAATGTAGCCTCTGGGACCAGACACATTTTTATGGCTGTATGCCTTACCCGAATTGGCGCACACCCATTGTTGTATATGTACTGTGTCGACAGAATCTAATCTCTGTATTGATATTTTGCGGACTTTCCAACATTGATGTACATATTGTTAAACTTGTCAATTGCTGCATGCTTGTTTCAAACTGGCACACACCGTTCTCGTGCCTCTCTTGCCAACATTTTACTGCTGCATGCCTTATCCGAATTAGTACACACCCTTCGTGCAATCTATAATTATTTTGTCGACTGAATTGTATTGCTGTATTTTCTAACTGCGGACTCCCCAAAACCGATGTATATATTTTAATCCAAATATACAGGTTGTTCGTTCCTCCTGATTCCCATCGTAGTAGAACAGGCATGTCAGACGATAGGTTAGTCTTGTCAGTTATAACTTTTTTAGGTTGTGGTTTCCACTCCTTTTTAACCAACAAATAATGCGGTCCCATCAAACCGTCAGTGTCATTTGGGCTGAAACAACTTGATCATGGTTTTTCTTTCCTTTTTTTACAAAACACCGCAATTATTTCTAGTGAGAACACAGGCTTCCAAGATTAGGCGGGACACGTTTTTGCTCATAAAGGTCCCCGTTTCTTGAAATCACTCAGTAACTCATCAGTGTCTTTCACACTGACTCTTAACCTTCTCGGGATCTCATGACACG
Source organism: Calotriton arnoldi (assembly GCA_963921515.1). Lineage (NCBI taxonomy): Eukaryota > Metazoa > Chordata > Amphibia > Caudata > Salamandridae > Calotriton > Calotriton arnoldi. The sequence continues at coordinate 2,756,743 of CAWUFW010001518.1, forward strand.
TATAACAGCATTTAGCTGCTGTCACGGGCCGCGCACGCCTTCGGCGTGCTAGCCGTGACGTAAATCATTCCCGGTATTTTACCTCCTGGCTGGCAGTTCCACTCAAGACTGCAACCGAGCGCATTTAAACCGAGCGCATCCGTCCAGGTAAGCAAGCTCCCCAGCGCCTGCAATTGTTAATCTTACAAGCCCATGTGCTCTTGCAATTGTTGGCAATTATTTCATTTATAAACACAGCGTGTTTTTAACCTCCATGCGCTTTCCCACAGGATTGTCGCCTGGCCCCCCTGATGGACCTCATTAATTTTGTGTCCTCTACGTTCTGGAATTAAATACCACATCGTGTTCAGTAAGCCTTCTTAGGGCTTTTATAAGTGTTTTCATTTGGCTGCCTTAGGTTAATTCCCCCAGACTTTATCTTACCCAGTGCATTTTTTCTCAGGGTTTCATTCTATGAAGCAATCCTCACTCCCTGAGCTTTTCTGACGCGTGCAGGTAAGCCTTTCTATTTGCACACGTTGTCTCTCCACGCCCACGTGGAGCCTTGCCAGGGCCTAATTTGTCTGATCTAATTCTAGATCCATTGATGGCTTCCACTCAGCGAGGGACGCCTTAGAGAGACCTCCCACTTGTTGGGTGAGTAAGAGGACATCCCTTTACTACTCAGCTGTCTTGCCCGTTTAGTTGGAACACAATTTTGAATTCTTTTCCGCTCATTTTTTAGGCTGTCAACATTGTCACTTGTCCTGAAGAAGACCTGCCATGACATTCCAATAACGCTTTGTCAGGGTCGAAACGTCGACGAATATATATGGTTCAGCTCCATCAAATCTCTGGGTTTTAAATCAATAAGCAAACCTGCTTTCCACCTGAGTTATTGCCTACCTTCGTTCTGACCGCATGCTAGTTCCCTGTGTAAATAATTATACATAATATCACCTTGTATATATGCACTGCACCACTATCACTGAGCACTCAATGTCATCGTATCACATGTCACCCTTTTCAGTATTTCTTGTATTGACAGCCCTCTGCTTACTTGTAAATATTGATTTAAGCTTTAACTGATATATAAGAAGAGTCTTTTGCAAGCATATACTAGTAGGTGTTTTGCTTTGATCTATGTTCCAACGTTATGTGATATGCATTCCGTGACTTAACCAATGTAAATACTACACTTTTCATACTTATTTAACAGGTATCAAGCAACTGTTCTTGTTTCATTTTCAATTTCATTTTCTTCAAAGCAATTGGGTTCTCCCCGACAGAACCATTGTAGATTGTTATATACATACCCAGGTTCTGAGGGACACAGGGTCACCCCATTGTTGCTATTTCGTATTTGGTGCAGGTGCATACCTGCGAGGGTCTTTTAACCCTCATTGACTGTCTTAACTTGAACTTACACTCTAAATTGATTAATTGGGCAAAGTATGTCAGAAAAAGAAACCCTGTCCTACAGCGAAGAGTACATCAATAGACTAATTCAGGAACAGGGAGACTCAACTTTTTGTTGGGGGCAAATATACCATCACTTGATGCCACCCTAAACGATAAACTAGCAAAGCTAGAAAGGCTAGAAAAGAAATTGATCCGCTCACGCCTGCATGGCCATGTACTGACTAAATATCTACAGGCAAATATAATCCCAAAAGGCTTGCAAGTACGAAACGAGCCTGCTATCTTTATAGACGTCCCTAACTTTACAGAGGGCTTCAGTTTCATCTCAAATAATTGCTCCAGGCATTGGAAGGTGCTTGGGGTAGAGACAGCAATCGAATATGTCAAGAAACTGACACTGGAAATAGCTGAAATTAAGAAGGACATAATTGAGGATAAAGCCTTGACTAACGCAAAGGAGGCACTAGAACGTGCAGAAAAGACCTTAGCGGAGTTTAATACAGTGACATTGAACAAGAAATTGGACAAACTCACAAAGGACGTGAGAAACTATGACAAAAAACTGACTTATCCTTATCTTGCAGACGAATACTATCAACAGGATAGTCAGGGCTTCTACACAAACCGGAGCAGACAGGGTCCCAGGAGGTTTATGACTTTCTCTGACTCTTCTATAAGCAGTGGTTCTGACACTGACTCACACAGACCATCTACAAGTCGACAGGGGTACCAGGGCCAAAGATACCAGGACATCCAGCCTTTTTTAGGGGAAAGCAACCGGATCCCCAACAGGGGTGGTGGACCAGAACAGAACTGGGAGCGCCCACGGGGTTAGAACAGGGGCAGGAACAACCAGAAGGGCAACTCACGAGTAAGATTCTACCAACCAGAATCACACGGCGAAATTCAAACTCGCAGACAAACATACAGATGGTGAGAACTATTACTTCCAACCAGAACATGACACCCACCAGTATTACCCAATCTAAATACACACAAGCCTTGATTCCCCTACACTCTGAAATTGAGTGCCCGGCTATTGCACCGCCTACAACTCTGAGCTCCATGGGAAGTGAATCCGTTGCCATTGGACGTGAACAGAACATTCTCAACCTGAGTATAACACCCCCCAATGACATAGCAGATATGGACGTGCCTTCCGTGATTCCCTTCTCCGATGAGGGAGAGTCGCCGCCTATTGCGCCTGAACAGTACATGGCAGCCATGGGGACACCTTCTGTGACTCTCCTCCTCAACGAGGGAGAATCTGTGACCACTATGCCTGAACAGAACATTCTCGGTGCCATCGAACATTCCAACAATGTAGCCATTGCTACCCTTGACCCCATCATAAATCTTTCTAGCTACCCACTATCAGAAGCTGAGAAATGTATTCTATCGAAAGGACTGACTTTTGTCCCGACGTATCCTCCGGACTCTTTCAACGTGAAATTAGAGTTACAGAGGTTCTTCAGAAAGATCAGACTCAAATATCACTTTAAAAACAAGGACTACACACCGACTGCCGATGCCACAACCTTTAGGCCTCCATCTACCTTCACCCCAGCTGCTTACCTGATGAGCCAAAAAATAAATTCTGGCCTATGAGCAGATTTTCCTCAAGGAAACCATGGACTTACTGAAGGATCGTAAGTACATCAAATACAACATCAGTAGAGAAGAACGCCTGGCCCTTCATTCACTGGCAGCCAATGAATCCATCATCATCAAGGTGGCAGATAAGGGCGGAGCCGTGGTAGTTCAAAATACATCTGACTACGTGGATGAGATAGAACAGCAACTCAATGTCAGGGAGAGCTACCTCCCAATACAAAGGGACCCCACATTAGAGATCAAGAAACTGATTGAAGACCTGACAAAGGATGGACTATGCCAAGGATTCCTGAGCCAACCTGAATTCGATTTTCTGAATAAAAAGGAACCCAGAATCCTCACAATCTACACCTTACCCAAGGTACACAAACGCCTTGACAAACCACCAGGGAGACCAATTGTTTCCGGCTGTGGTTCACTCCTTGAACCCTTAAACCAATACATCGATAACGTCTTGCAGCCATGGGTGTTGGAAACCAAATCATTTGTGCGAGACACCATGCACATTATCCAGTTACTTGAAGGCCAACCATTTGATGTGAAGACTCAACTCATGGTGACTCTAGACGTTTCCTCCCTTTATACCAGCATACCATAGGGGAAGGCACCAGAGGTTGTCAGTGAAACCCTAGAAAAACATCCTAAACCCCACTGGATACCGACGACATTCCTGATATCACTCCTGGATATTGCTATGACTAAGAACTACTTCATCTTTAGGAACCAGTACTACTACCAATGCAAAGGCGTTGCGATGGGTGCCGGGTTCGCTCACAGCTTAGCCAATCTCTTCATGGACGCTTATGAAGATGAACATCTGTATAATGCCAACAACCCTTTCATAGACAACATCGAAATATGCAAGCGGTATATAGATAATGTGATGATGAGATGGACTGGCAATGAAACAGACCTGGATAACTTCAGGGATTGGATCAACAGCAGATCCAGTGATATCCAGTTCAACATGTCCTATAGTAACGAAACCATCAACTTCTTGGACCTCACATTTAAAGTAGAGGAAGGGTCACTCACTCTTTACTGACCTCTTACAGGAAGCCTACGGAAAGAAACACGCTTCTCAAATTTGATTCACACCACCCCAGAAGCCTGAGGGATAACCTTCCATATGGACAGTTCCTCAGGCTCAGACGTAACTGTGCCCGTATGGTGGACTTCTTCAAGGAAACAGAGACCCTTACCAGCCGTCTAAAAGAGAGAGGATATCCGATGGGTCTGCTGAAGCGAGCTAGAAAACGAGCCTGGTATTGCCCCCGGGACCTCCTCCTCCAAGTGAAACTAAAAAATACTGAACAAGAGAACATCGTCTGTGTCACCACATTTAACACCAGAAGTAGCGAGATCAAAAAGGTTGTGAAAAAATATTGGAACTTAGTCGCTACCGAACTAGGCACGACCAAGGATCCCATCTTCGCTTTCAAAAGAGGCAGAAATGTCAAGGATGCTGTGGTCAAAGCTTACCTAGAACCTTCCAAACCCCCCAACATCAGGAGCCAACTAGGTTTGCCCCCACTGACCGGACACCACAAGTGTGGCCACTGCAAGGCCTGTTCACTAACTGTAGAAGGGACGTCATTCACGCATCAAAACAGAACATATACTCTCCCTTTGCACACGAATTGTAACAGTGCAAATGTTATTTATGCAATTAAATGTGCTTGCGACATGCTATATATTGGACAGATGACACAGAAGGTCAAGGCAAGAGTTCTTCAACACATGAGCAGGATAAAATGCAAGGAACAGGGGGCCCCACTAGTTGAACATTTCAATACCCTGAACCATACATCTGAAACTCTTAAATGGTGGGTGGTAGAAAAAATACGCACACATCCCAGAGGCGGCTCCATTGCTTCATCACTTAACCTCAAAGAGTGTAAATTGATTCATTTTCTCAACACTGTTGAGACTGGGTTAAATGAACAAGAGGAGACCTCGAGACAAATGGGCCTGTTGTAATATCACATCAATATGCCCATCTCCACCAATTCTGACACACCATAGGGCCTGCTACTAGGTGTAATTGCTCTCTGTAACACTGACTATTCTGTCACTCTCATGTTTACTTTGATTCCTGTAATTTTGCCTACCAATCTAGTCACTGTGATCAGAAACATGTTCAATTGTAACCTCTTCAACATACTGTCAGTGACTTAGAACATAGCTTATATTGCCGAATGCTTGATTGGCATGACTCATCCTCCCTTACCAATGTGGCCTGTGACCAGACACATTTTTAAGGCTGTTTTCCTTACACGAATTGGCGCACACCCTCCGTGCGATATTTAATTGTTGTGTCCTCCCTTACCAATGTAGCCTCTGGGACCAGACACATTTTTATGGCTGTATGCCTTACCCGAATTGGCGCACACCCATTGTTGTATATGTACTGTGTCAACTGAATCTAATCTCTGTATTGATATTTTGAGGACTTTCCAACATTGATGTACATATTGTTAAACTTCTCAATTGCTGCATGCTTGTTTCAAACTGGCACACACCGTTCTCGTGCCTCTTTTGCCAACATTTTACTGCTGCATGCCTTATCCGAATTAGTACACACCCTTCGTGCAATCTATAATTATTTTGTCGACTGAATTGTATCGCTGTATTTTCTAACTGCGGACTCCCCAAAACCGATGTATATATTTTAATCCAAATATACAGGTTGTTCGTTCCTCCTGATTCCCATCGTAGTAGAACAGGCATGTCAGACGATAGGTTCGTCTTGTCAGTTATAACTTTTTTAGGTTATGGTTTTCACTCCTTTTTAACCAACAAATAATGCGGTCCCATCAAACCGTCAGTGTCATTTGGGCTGAAACAACTTGATCATGGTTTTTCTTTCCTTTTTTTTACAAAACACCGCAATTATTTCTAGTGAGAACACAGGCTTCCAAGATTAGGCAACACACGATTTCGCTCATAAACGTCCCCGTTTCTTGAAATCACTCAGTAACTCATCAGTGTCTTTCACACTGACTCTTGACCTTCTCGGGATCTGATGACACGTATAATAGCATTTAGCTGCTGTCTCGGGCCGCGCACGCCTTTGGCGTGCTTGCCGTGACGTAAATCATTCCCGTTATTTTACCTCCTGGCTGGCAGTTCCACTCAAGACTGCAACCGAGCGCATTTAAACCGAGCGCATCCGTCCGGGTAAGCGAGCTCCCCGGCGCCTGCAATTGTTATTCTTACAAGTCCATGCGCTCTTGCAATTGTTGGCAATTATTTAATTTATAAACACAGCGTGTTTTTAACCTCCATGTGCTTTCCCACAGGGTTGTCGCCTGGCCCCCCTGATGGACCTCATTAATTTTGTGTCCTCTACGTTCTGGAATTAAATACCAGATCGTGTTAGGTAAGCCTTCTTAGGGCTTTTATAAGTGTTTTCATTTGGCTGCCCTAGGTTAATTCCCCCAGTCTTTATCTTTCTCAGGGTTTCATTCTATGAAGCAATCCTCACTCCCCGAGCTTTTCTGACGCGTGCAGGTAAGCCTTTCTATTTGCACACGTTGTCTCTCCTCGCCCCCGTGGAGCCTTGCCAGGGCCTAATTTGTCTGATCTAATTCTAGATCCATTGACGGCTTCCACTCAGCGAGGGACGCCTTAGAGAGACCTCCCACTTGTTGGGTGAGTAAGAGGACATCCCTTTACTACTCAGCTGTCTTGCCCGTTTAGTTGGAACACAATTCTGAATTCTTTTCCGCTCATTTTTTAGGCTGTCAACACTGTCACTTGTCCTGAAGAAGACCCGCCATGACATTCATATAACGCTTTGTCAGGGTCGAAACGTCGACGAATATATATGGTTCAGCTCCATCAAATCACTGGGTTTTAAATCAATAAGCAAACCTGCTTTCCACCTGAGTTATTGCCTACCTTCGTTCTGACCGCATGCTAGTTCCCTGTGTAAATAATTATACATAATATCACCTTGTATATATGCACTACACCACTATCACTGAGCACTCAATGTCATCGTATCACATGTCACCCTTTTCAGTATTTCTTGTATTGACAGCCCTCTGATTACTTGTAAATATTGATTTAAGCTTTAACTGATATAAAAGAAGTCTTTTGCAAGCATATACTAGTAGGTGTTTTGCTTTGATCTATGTTCCAATGTTATTTGATATGCATTCCATGACTTAACCAATGTAAATGCTACACTTTTCATACTTATTTAACAGGTATCAAGCAACTGTTCTTGTTTCATTTTCTATTTCATTTTCTTCAAAGCAATTGGGTTCTCCCCGGCAGAACCATTGTAGCTTGTTATATACATACCCAGGTTCTGAGGGACACAGGGTCACCCCATTGTTGCTATATCATTCTTGGTTACAGCATTGAGGCCCCTATAGTCCACACAAAACCTCAACTATTTCTTTCCACCCTGAGTGTGAGGTTTGGGTCTAAGACAACTGGGCTGGACCAGGGGCTCTCAGAGGGTTCAATGATTTCCAATTCCAGCATCTTGCTAACTTCAGCTTTGATGCTCTCTTTGACATGATCAGACTGCCTGTACATTTTGTTTTGACAGGTAGGCTGTTCCCAGTGTCCACATCATGTGTACACCAGTTTGTCTGACCAGGGGTCAAAGAGAAGAGCTCAGCATACTGATGTAGGACTTGCCTGCAATCAATCTGCTGTTGGGCAGTGAGGGTGTCTGAAAGTACCACTCCTTCAACTGACCCATCTTTAGGGTTGTTTGAGAGGAGGTCAGGAAGAGGTTCACTCTCTGCTTCCTGGTCCTCATCTGTGACCATCAGCATGCTCACTTCAGCCCTGTCATGATAGGGTTTAAGCCGGTTAACATGGATGACCGTATTGGTGTTCCTGCAACTGCCAAGGTCCACCAGATAGGTGACTTCCCCTTTTCTCTCTAGGATAGGGTAGGGTCTACTCAATTTGTCCTGAAGGGTCCTAGTAGCAACAGGCTCCAAACCCACACCTTCTTCCCTGGTTGGAACGCCGCAAGTGCAGCCTTTTGGTCATATCATAGCTTCTGGAGCTCTTGGCTGACGTCAAGGTTTTAGTTGCATTTATTATGTACTCATCCATTCTGAAATGAAGGCCAAGCACATCATTCACAATGTACTGTTTAGGCTCTTTGAAAGGCCTCTCCCATCCTTCCTTTACAAGGCACAGTGGTCCCCTTACAGAATTACCAAACAGAAGCTCAAAGAGGGAAAACCCACTCCCTCCTGTGGCACCTTGCTGTAGGTGAAAAGCGGGCATGGTAGTGAGACATCCCATCTCCTTCTGAGTTTTTCAGGGAGTCCACCAATCATATCTTTCATGGTCTTGTTGAATCTCTCAACAAAGCCATTTGTTTGTGGATGATATGGGGTAGTGAACGTGTAAGTCACTTCACATTCTGCCCACATGTGTTTCAGGTAACCAGACAAAGTTTGTACCTCTGTCTGACACCACCACCTTTGGAAAACCCCCTCTGGTAAATATACCAACAAGGGCCCTAGCTACTGCAGGGGCAGTAGTAGTCCTTAGGGGAATTGCTTCAGGATACCTGGTAGCATGATCCACTACTACCAGTATAAATCTGTTTCCTGAGGTAATTTGAGGGTCATGGGGACCGACAATATCAAGCCCTACCCTTTCAAAAGGAACCACAACCACTGGAAGTGGAATTAAGGGGGCCTTTAGGTGGCCACCTGTCTTGCCACTGACTTTGCAGGTGGCACAGGAGATACAAAACTACTTCACCTTCTGGGACATACCTGGCCAGTAGAAGTGGTTCACCAGCCTACTCCTAGTTGTGGCCTGGCCATGTTGCCCAGCTATGGGGATGTCATGGACCAATGTGAGGAGAAACTCTCTAAACTGCTGAAGCACTACCACTCTCCTAGTGGCACCAGGTTTGGGGTCTCCGGCCTCAATGTAAAGGAGCCCCTCCTCCCACTAGGTCCTGTGAGAGCCACTGAAATCTCCCTTTTCCTGATCAGCAGCTTGTTGTCTCAGGCTTTCAAGAGTGGGACAGGTCCTCTGCTCCTGGCACAGATCTTCTCTAGAGGGTCCCCCTGGGCCCAAGAGCTCTACCGTGTAAGACCCAAGCTCCTGGGGCTCATTTCCCTCTGGGGATTACAGGTCTTCTCTCTGAGGAGAGGGGACCTGATCTGGTATCTGTTTAGAAGCTGGTGTCCCAGTCTTCTTGCCATTTCTCTTGGAAGGTTGGGCCATTATCCCAGGCTCCAACTCTTCTTGTTCACCCGGGGCTCTACACAGTGCTCTGGTTTTCACACACACCCATTTGGATATACCCAGCATTGCTGCATGGGTCTTTCGACCTCAGCCCATGCTGAGGACTCCAGATCATTGCCTAGCAGACACTGTCTAGGAATTGCAGAAGATACCACCACTCTCTTGTGGCCAGTAACCCCTTCCCATTCTAAGGATACCATTGCCATGGGCTGTACCTTAGCCGGATTATCAGCATTGAGGACTGTATAGGTCTCACCAGTCAGAAATTGTACTGAGGACACCAGTTTTTCAGCAAACACAAAGAGATGATGGACAGAGCGCTGAAACTTTTCAGACACTCACCCCCAGTCACAGATCTGGGTTGAATCTATCATCGTTCTTTAGCTCACTTCACCACCCCAGTTCAGACACAGCTATATGCAAATCAGTCTTGACCCTGTGCCTCATGGGAACAGTCCAGCCCAAACTGCCAAGCCATGTCTTCCCTGGACCGGAAACAAGCATCCTGGGACCGGTTTCGGGCTAACAGCCCTCATCAGCCAGGGTAGCTTGAATCCAGTGGCAAAGTGAGCAAGGGACCCACGTCTGGGCCTACCCTGCCAACTTGGAGCGAACAAAGCAAACACAAGGAGATGATGGACGGAGCACTGAAACTTTTCAGACACTCACCCCCAGTCACAGATCTGGGTTGAATCCATCATCGTTCTTTAGCTCACTTCGCCACCCCAGTTCAGACACAGCTATATACAAATCAGTCTTGACCCTGTGCCTCATGGGAACAGTCCAGCCCGAACTGCCAAGCCATGTCTTCCCTGGACCGGAAACAAGCATCCTGGGACCGATTTCGGGCTAACGGCCCTCATCAGCCAGGCTAGCTTGAATCCAGTGGCAAAGTGAGCAAGGGACCCACGTCTGGGCATAACCTGCCAACTTAGGGCGAACAAAGCAAACACAAGGAGAGTGTCTGAAAAGTGTCAGCGCTCCGTCCATCATCTCCTTGTGTTTGCTATGTTCGCCCTAAGTTGGCCGGGTATGCCCAGACGTGGGTCCCTTGCTCACTTTGCCACTGGATTCAAGTTAGCCTGGCTGATGAAGAGTGTTACCCAGAAACCGGTCCCAGGATGCTTGTTTCCGGTTCAGGGAAGACCTGGCTTGGCAGTTTGGACTGGACTGTTCCCATGAGGCACAGGGTCAAGACTGATTTGCATATAGCTGGGTCTGAACTGAGGTGGCGAAGTGAGCTAAAGAATGATGATGGATTCAACCCAGATCTGTGACTGGGGGTGAGTGTCTGAAAAGTTTCAGCGCTCCGTCCATCATCTCCTTGTGTTTGCTTTGTTCGCCCTAAGTTGGCAGGGTATGCACAGACGTGGGTCCCTTGCTCACTTTGCCACTGGATTCAAGCTAGCCTGGCTGACGAAGCGTGTTACCCAGAAACCGGTCCCAGGATGCTTGTTTCCGGTTCAGGGAAGACCTGGCTTGGCAGTTCGGGCTGGACTGTTCCCATGAGGCACAGGGTCAAGACTGATTTGCATATAGCTGGGTCTGAACTGAGGTGGCGAAGTGAGCTAAAGAATGATGATGGATTCAACCCAGATATGTGACTGGGGGTTAGTTCACTAATAGCACTGTTATCTGGGCAGGAGCAGTAATAATTTCCAGGTAATGTTTAAAAACTCACTTTTCATAAATATATAACTAAAGCATGATGTGGTAGTGCACTGCCATTTACAGATAGCATATTTTCCATTGAAATGGCCACAAAACATCCCCACTAACATGTAGCTTCACTGATAATAGTGCATAAACAATGTTTGAAAATTGTGTTTCAGAAAAAATATTTAAAATTTGCACTGTTGCGGGGATTCTGCACATATACAGAGCTATGCACAGGATAATAGGACCTCGGAGAATAGTGGTGAACCAACCATGCACCTTAGTACCCACAATCCCAATCCGACTAGCTTTAGCGTCTCATTAGTTCTCCGTACTACAGCGAAGCTACCAATGATTAGACAACCCAGAACACGGTCTCTCTCAGGACTCGCGGGAGCAAGAACACTCTTTCATAACTCACTCATACTTGTCCACAACGTGCGTAATAAGAGACACAGTATAGTTTAAAATGTTTATTTCAACTATCGTGCTCTAAGATAAAGTACACGTGCCAGTACTATCAGCATAATGCATAATGACAAAATAATAAGCATGGTTACAATTCCATAGAATACAAACGGGGACAGCATTTTATAAAGACAGTGGATATCGGGCTAAATAGCCTAACCACCCTCCCCGTGCTAATAACTAGTTTATTATAAAAATAGAAGACCTCTGGGCTTTGTCAGGCGGACCCCCATACCTCAATATCTAGATGCAAGGTTTACATCATCAGACAAGCACAGCTCTTCTCCCTGGAAAGGTTTTTCTCCAAGTCCCACAAACAGGGAGATCACAATATTAAAAGCACACAAATTTCTCCAGTGCAGCTGTATTTCGTATTATGTCTAAGTGCGAGGGGCTGACCAGATCAGCAATAACAAGGGACGTTGTTTTTCGACCTTGTACATGGTGTGTAGATGAAACCCACAGGGAACAGGAGAAAAGGTGAAAGGCAAAAAGGCAGACAGTTCTAATATAGCCGGGAACAGGCAGAGGCTGGAAAAACAATTCAGGATAAAAAAATTCCAGATTGGGCCAGAAATCAGGGCCCAAAGGAAAAAAAATCCAGAAATGCAGGACGCTGAAAGCGAAGGCCCATAATCCAATAGAGTGTAAGTGCAGAAAACTGCCACACCTTCCAAGAGGACATCATTGGTATCGTGTGAAAAAAGAGATGCCATCCAGTTCAACAAATCAAAACTGCATTCATGTTCCTCATAATAGGAAGCAGTGATTAGCATTGCGGGACAACTTGCGTGATACTCAATATAACTGTGTTGTAGGAGATTCTGAGCAGCCGCCCAGCTATCCCATTGCGCTAAAACTCCAAGTGCGGCCGCACGCGCCATCAATCCAGCGCCGGAACAGTCCTGTTCATGGGCCACTAAGGGGCCCATCAACCGGCCAAAATCCGGGTCCGACAGAGACGTATTGGAGAGGCAAACATCCAAGGACCATGAGAATGGACATCTTAAGCAAGACATCACAGGTTGCACGCAAGTGAAATACGCAAAGCGAAAAGAAAGTCGATAGGACACGCCGAGTGTCGCCAATGGAAGGATGCCGAAGCTGATGAGCATGCGTTCACGGAGCATCCGGAGTCGACCTTGGTCGAGTAGGCCCCCAGGAAGTGCAGCCATTGCGCAGCAAACAAATTAAAAGCAATATTCCAGCTGCTAAGGCTAGGAGCAATGGGAAGCCACCAAAGACGCTGGAAAAAATAGAATGAATAAAAGCCGGAATTACACCAAATATAGTTTGAAAGGAGGTAACAAGACCAGAGCCCACAACTTTAAAAAAGTGCACAAGACCTTCAGTATTAGAAGCATTGAAAACGCGGTGAATCAGTTCACCGAAATGTTGTGGGAGGTTCGTGTTCAAAAGAGCCTGTATCTCACTGTGGGTACTAGCCACCTGGAGCACGAAGGTCTCCCGTGCGGAAGTGAGCATAACCTCCTGGTTCAATAATAGCGCCTTTATTTATTGAAATCCGCCTTCAAAGTTGGTATGGAAGGCCAAATGGAACTATCTATTATGTCGTGCGGGGGCGGAAAAAGCACATTTTTGCAGCACACAACACGGTGGGAAACTGTTACAATGTAGGGGATGCCGGCTTGCATTCCACAGCAGTCCTAATTGTTCAGAAGGAGATAGCTACCATTTGCAAGCACAGTGAAAGTAGGGGATATAACAGGAGCAGGAATGCCCTTCAAAACACAAGCAAGATTCGGAGCTGAAACATTACAAGTCCCGTGCAATTTAATGTTTTTACAAATTAGGGAATCGCACGACTCTCCTGTGAGAAAAACCTCCCTCCCGCCCCTAAGGCATCTGTACATAAAGGGCAGGGACCAAAGTTCATGCAAGAAGGCACTGCCCAAGGGTTGAAAACGTCCAACAGGATAATGTTTCATGCATGAACTGAACTCAAATAAAGAAAAAGGCAAAGCGATAACCCCGTGAACTAGCCACACGGCAGAGTCCAACTCCGCCACAGAGAATGGTAACGGCTCTATCTTTTCGATATGTAAGAGAGTGTATGTTGCATCTTTCATGGACATGAATTGCTGTTTTTCAGTTAAATTAAACGGCAAGAATAAGGCAGACGTGTTTAAAAAATGCCAAGGAACTTTACCCATTTTTAGTTTTTGCAAAGTCCATGCAAACTGCATTACTGAACGCAATTGATTCTGACCATGATATAACACAGACACATCATCTTGTACAATATCAACAACAGAGGAAACAATATTCTCTAATGTGTAAATGCGGGAAGACAGGGTATTAATACTATTGTCAACAACAGCAAGCACTTTTTCTAGATTTGCTTGATCGATTTCCCGTAAACGGGAAGCAGCTTCAATTTGCGAAAGCTTCCAGAGTTCATTGTAAGTTTCATAAATGAATCTCTTAGGTCGAGGACCACGAGGCCCCAGAACAAAATCGGACAGATCAATGTTGCCTGATAGGAGGGATAAATGTTGTTTTACAGAATCTAATGAAGAGTGCTGCAACCACTGTTTACACAATTTACCAACAGAATATGTTGTAACAGTACGAGAGTCAGAAAACCTTGGATCTGGCCTATCCTGTTTGTAACCAGGAGTAGAGTCATGAAAACGCAGTTGGCAGGCATTTGATGCTATGGGCCAAGCCAACCAGGGTGACTGAACAAATGTAGAGATATTAAACGAATTGTTTTGAAACAGAGCTTGCAAATTGGCAAGTGAAATATTAAAATGCAAGCTCACGTTTGGAGTGGAAGACAATACGGGGATGGAGGGTGCGTTCAATTGTTTGGAAGTAGCCAAACCCCAACAGGTCGTTTGATAGATAGTACTATTTAAAAACAAAATCTGGGCCGGGATGAGGCAAGCACGGTGCAAGGCTTCCGCACCGCGTACCTGCCACGGTTTGGTGCCCCAAATAGATTTTAAGTCAATGGTGTCCTGCCAGTGTTCATAACCACCCACGGCTAATGCGTTCAAAAAGGAACTCGAATATAGCAATTTGGTGTGGGTCAACATGACCTTCTGAGTGGACGAAGTGTTCAATTTAAAATAATAGGACCCAGGGTTTGATCGATCAAAGTCTGTAAAGTAAGTACATTTACTTCTAAGTGTTTGGGAGCTACCTGGCAAAGGGGTCGGACAATGTTCCCATTGGGTGTAATTAAAAGTACCCCGAAGAGTACTTGGTTTGTGGAGAAAATGGTTGCCCCAATGCTGGTAACAATATAAATCAGCATAATTTGCAGAATTTAAGTACAAATCTTCAGCATTAAAAGCAGCATAATATTTCAAATCAGAGAATAACGATTCAACGGCATGCACATCCCAATCGTCAGAATGAATATTACTTTTCAGCACATCACCCATGGAAACACGGAGGACATTCGGTACATTAATAATCTCGGTTGGTCAATGAATTTGGAAATTTACCGCATCCCATACGATGCCATCAGCGACTGGGAAAGCTGAAATATTCACAAATGTGTGGTCACGCTTCATGATGTGTGAGGAAGAATGCGGAGCTAAAGTTCCAGCGACACAGTTCACCGCAGAGCGTTCTGGTAAATAGTGACCATTGATGAGCAAGAAAAAAACTGTCACAAAGCCCATGGACATGAACAGAAAAATCAGGAAGAGCACCAACCAGATGTATGTCCATGGTGGGACCAAAAAATTGTCCCTGAACCAGGATATAAAAATACTGAAGCTGGACGGGATAAGTGATGAGGTGGAAGCCGAATCAAAGGAAAAACTGGTAGGGCTCAGTGGTGTCGTAGGTAAATGAGCCACCGACTCGTTTGCGGGGTATGCATACTCGGTCTCCTCGTTGCAGGAGGAATCCGGGCAGTCGAGCAGGCGATCAGGCAAATCGACCATCTCAATGGCAACATCAGTGTTCGTGTAGGCTGGAGGGCCACAAACATGAGTCCTTGAAATGACTGGACATGATACCGCAGGTGTCATGCTATTCAGGATCGGCCAGATGTTGTAGCTTGACATTGTCCACTGAGATGTATCTGTTGTCTTTGCGACCAGGAAGCGGTGGTAGTATGACTGTACGAGTTCCCTTCAAGCCAAGGACTGGAACCGGTGCACGATAAGAGGGGCCAAATTCTTTTTTGTTCTCCACCTTCTCTCGGACCAGATCTCCAACCTTCGAAAGCCAGTCGGCAACCGGAATCTGCAGCGCAGCATCAGTGGCTGAAGGCAAGTGTTCGTTTGCGAGTTTATCACGGGTCTCTTGTAAGTCCTGCAACATAGTAGAATGATTATCTACGTCATGGACATGAATTGCTGTTTTTCAGTTAAATTAAACGGCAAGAATAAGGCAGACGTGTT